>CM060607.1:35718939-36968939 GCA_030578255.1 Tiaroga cobitis | reverse complement strand
TTTGACCTTCTTAACATATTTATGGCCAAGGTCTAATCAAAGGCTAACTTACTATGCATACTCATAGACTTCTTTTGTTTTTACTTCAACCATAGATTAGATCATATTTGACTTTATGAACACATTTCTGGACAAAGAGTCCATAATCTTGAACTTTCTATATATAATCATAGACTATTTCTGAAGTTTCATCAGTAGTTCAAATATGACTTATTGTACATAAATCTTGCTAGAGCATTCTTGAACTTGATCTTTCTATATATACTCATAGACTCCTTCTGATGTTTCATCAGCAGAAATTGGTCCATATTTGACCTACTTATATTTCTGGCCAAAGAGTCTTTGAACTTGAACTTGAACTTGAACTTCACACCTTCTGATGTTTCATCAGCCAGACAGTGGTCCATATTTGACCTAACATATTTCTGGCCAAAGACTTTTCAATGTCTACCTTACTATGAATGCTCATAGACTTCTTTTGATATTACTCCAACCATTGATTAGACCATATTTGACCTTATGAACACATTTCTGAACAAAGAGTTCTTAATCTTGAACTTTTTATACATTCTCATATTCTCCTTCCGTTGTTTCCTCAGCAAGACAGTGGTCCATATTTGACCTAGTGAACACATTTCTTTGAACTTTCTTTAAATACTCATAGACTCCTTTTGATGTTTCATCAGCCAGAGAGTGGTCCATAATTGACATACTTACCAATTTCAGGACAAAGAGTCTTTGAACTTGAACTTCCTATAAATACTCATAGACTCCTTCTGATGTTTCATCTGCCAGAGAGTGGTCCATATTTGACCTACTTAATATATTCCTGGCCAAAGACTCATCAAAGGCTAACTTACTATTTATACTTATAGACTTCTTTTGATGTTACTTCAACCATAGATTAGACCATATTCTATCTAATGAACACATTTCTGGACAAAGAGTCCTTAATCTTGAACTTTCTATACATTCTCATATTCTCCTTCCGATATTTGACCTAGTAAACACATTTCTTTGAACTTTCTTTAAATACTCATAGACTCCTTTTGATGTTTCATCAGCCAGAGAGTGGTCCATAATTGACATACTTACCAATTTCAGGACAAAGAGTCTTTGAACTTGAACTTCCTATAAATACTCATAGACTCCTTCTGATGTTTCATCAGCCAGAGAGTGGTCCATATTTGACCTACTTAATATATTCCTGGCCAAAGTCTCATCAAAGGCTAACTTACTATTTATACTTATAGACTTCTTTTGATGTTACTTCAACCATAGATTAGATCATATTCTATCTAATGAACACATTTCTGGACAAAGAGTCCTTAATCTTGAACTTTCTATACATTCTCATATCGTCCTTCCGATATTTGACCTAGTGAACACATTTCTTTGAACTTTCTTTAAATACTCATAGACTCCTTTTGATGTTTCATCAGCCAGACAGTGGTCCATAATTGACATACTTACCCATTTCAGGACAAAGAGATTTTGAACTTGAACTTGAATTTTCTATAAATACTCGTAGACCCCTTCTGATGTTTCATCAGCCAGACAGTGGTCCATATTTGAACTAAACATTTTTCTGGCCAAAGAGTCTTTGAACTTGAAATTGAACCTTCTTTAAATACTCATAGACTCCTTCTGATGTTTCATCAGCCAGAGATTGGTCCATATTTTACCTATTTAACATATTTCTGGCCTTCTTTTTCTGTTATTTCAAACATAGATTAGACCATATTTTACCATATGAACACATTTTGTGGACAAAGAGTCCTTAATCTTGAACTTTCTATACATACTCCTTCTGAAGTTTCATCAGTAATTCAAATATGACTTTTTGTACATTTATCTTGCAAGAGAATCCTTAATCTTGATCAGTGGTCCATATTTGACCTACTTAACATATTTCTGGTCAAAGTCTGTTGAAAGGCTAACTTACTATAGTACTCATAGAGTTCTTTTGATGTTACTTCCACCATAGATTAGACCATATTTGACCTTATGAACATTTTTCTGGACAGAGTCCTTACGCACTTTCTATTCATACTCGTTTTACTCCTGATGTTTCTTCAGTAGTTCAAATATTTCCTTTTGTACATATATCTGGCCAGAGAATCCTTGATCTTGATCTTTCTATACATATCAGAACGAGTATATGACTGTTTCATCAGCCCGACAGTTCCGTATTTGAACTACTTAACATATTTCTTGTAGTAAGAATTTTTTCCCCAAAGTATTATCAGAAGCTAACTTACTATCCATTCTCATTGACTTCTTTTGATGCTACATATATTAGTCTAAATTTGACCTACTGAACACATTTCTGGCCAAAGAGTGTTCCACATTGAACTTTCTAAAAAATATAGACTTGTTCTGATGTTTCTTCAGCCATCCAGTAGTTCAAATATGACCTATTGACCATATTTCTGGCCAAAAAATCATTGAATTTGAACTTTCTATACATTCTCATAGACTCCTTCTGATGTTTCATCAGTAGTTCAGATATGGCTTTTTGTATATATATATATATCTTGCCAGAGAATCCTTAAATTTGATCTTTCTATACATTCTCATTGACTCCTTCTGATGTTTCATCAGCCAGACAGTGGTCCATATTTTCAGCCAGACAGTGGTCCATATTTATCCTACTTAACATATTTCTGGCCAAAGAGTCTTTGAACTTGAACTTGAACTTTCTATTCATACTCGTTTACTCCTGTTTCTTCAGTAGTTCAAATATTACCTTATGTACATATATCTGGCCAGAGAATCCTTGAACTTGATCTTTTACATACTCATAGACTCCTTTTTATGTTTTATCAGCCAGACAGTAGTCTAAACTTGACCTACTGGCAATATTTCTGGCAAAAGAGTTCATCAAAGGCTAACTTACTTTTCATTCTCATAGACTTCTTTTGATGTTACATCAACCATATTTGAGTCCATATTTGAACTATTGAACATTTTTCTGGCCGTAGAGTCTATGAACTTGTAAGTTCATAGACTTCAAGTTCAAGTTCAAGTTCAAAGACTATTTGGCCAGAAATATGTTAAGTAGGTCAATTATGGAAAACTGTCTGGCTGAAGGAGTCTATGAGTGTGTATAGAAAGTTCAAAGATTCTCTGGCCAGATATATGTTTAAAAAGTCATATTTGAACTACTAAGAAAACATCAGAAGGAGACTATGAGAATTAGAAAGTTCAAGTTCAAGGATTATTTGGCCAGAATATGTTAAAAATGTAGAATTTGAACTACAGGATGGCTGAAAAAACATCCAAACAAGTCTATATGTTTTAGAAAGTTCAATGTAGATGACTCTTTGGCCAGAAAAAATGTTTAATAGGTGAAATGTAGACTAATATATGGTTTATGTATCATTAAAAGAAGTCTATGAGAACGCATAATAAGTAAGCCTTTGATATGACTTTTGGCCAGATATATGTTAAGTAGGTCAAATATGGACCACTGTCTGGTTAATGAAACATCAGAAGGAGTCTATGAGAATTAGAAAGTTCAAGTTCAAGGATTATTTGGCCAAAATATGTTCAAAATGTAGAATTTGAACTACAGGATGGCTGAAAAAACATCCAAACAAGTCTATATGTTTTAGAAAGTTCAATGTAGATGACTCTTTGGCCAGAAAAAATGTTTAATAGGTGAAATGTGGACTAAAATATGGTTTATGTATCATTAAAAGAAGTCTATGAGAACGCATAATAAGTAAGCCTTTGATATGACTTTTGGCCAGATATATGTTAAGTAGGTCAAATATGGACCACTGTCTGGTTAATGAAACATCAGAAGGAGTCTATGAGTATGTATAGAAAGATCAAGTTCAAGGATTCTCTGGCCAGAAATATGTTCAAAACGTCATATTTGAACTACTGGATGGCTGAAGAAACATCAGAACAAAGTCTATATGTTTGGAAAGTTCAATATAGACGTCTCTTTAGCCAGAAATGTGTTTAATAGATCAAATATGAACTACTGTCTGGCTGATGAATCATCAGATTGAGTGTAAGAGCCTGTATGGAAAGTTCAAGATCCTGGACACATTGGTCAGAAATAAAAGGTAAAATATATATAATATATATATATATAGGTAAAATATATATAATACTCATATATGGTTGATGTACATCAACATCAAAATTAGTCTATGAGAATGCATAGCAAGATGCCTTTGATAACTCATTGGCCAGAAATATGTTCAGTAGGTCAAGAATGGACTAATCTTTGTCTTATGAAACATCCTAAGGAGTCAATGAGTATGTTGAGAAACTTCAAGATCAAGTTCAAAGACACTGGCCAGAAATGTTTGTCAAATATGGACTAATATACGGTTTATGTAGCATCAAAAGAAGTCTATGAGAACTCATAGTAAGTTAGCCTTCGATAAGACTTTGGACAGAAATATTTTTTAATAGGTCAAATATGGACCACTGTCTAGCTGATGAAACATTAGGAGTCTATGATTTTATATAGAAAGTTTAAGGACTCTCAGACAAAAAAGCGGTTCAAAAAGTCACATATGAACTACTGAAGAAACATAAGAACAAGTCTATGAGAATATATAGAAAGTTCAAAATCGAGAACTCTTTGGCCAGAAATATGTTAAGTAGGTCAAATATGGACCACTCTCTGGCAGATGAAACATCAGAAGGAGTCTATGAGTATTTATAGGAAGTTCAAGTTCAAAGACTCTTTGTCCTGAAATTGGTAAGTATGTCAATTATGGACCACTCTCTGGCTGATGAAACATCCAAAGGAGTCTATGAGTATTTAAAGAAAGTTCAAAGAAATGTGTTCACTAGGTCAAATATGGACCACTGTCTTGCTGAGGAAACATCGGAAGGAGAATATGAGAATGTATAAAAAGTTCAAGATTAAGGACTCTTTGTTCAGAAATGTGTTCATAAGGTCAAATATGGTCTAATCAATGGTTGGAGTAACATCAAAAGAAGTCTATGAGTATTCATAGTAAGGTAGACATTGAAAAGTCTTTGGCCAGAAATATGTTAAGTAGGTCAAATATGGACCACTGTCTGGCTGATGAAACATCAGAAGGTGTGAAGTTCAAGTTCAAGTTCAAGTTCAAAGACTAGAAATATAAGTAGGTCAAATATGGACCAATTTCTGCTGATGAAACATCAGAAGGAGTCTATGAGTATATATAGAAAGATCAAGTTCAAGGATGCTCTAGCAAGATATATGTACAATAAGTCATATTTGAACTACTGATGAAACTTCAGAAATAGTCTATGATTATATATAGAAAGTTCAAGATTATGGACTCTTTGTCCAGAAATGTGTTCATAAAGTCAAATATGATCTAATCTATGGTTGAAGTAAAAACAAAAGAAGTCTATGAGTATGCATAGTAAGTTAGCCTTTGATTAGACCTTGGCCATAAATATGTTAAGAAGGTCAAATATGGACCACTGTCTGGCTGATTAAACATTAGAAGGAGTCTATGAGTATTTATAGAAAGTTCAAGTTCAAGTTCAAAGACTCTTTGGACAGAAATATATTAAGGAAGTCAAAAATGGACCACTGTCTCGCTGATGAAACATCAGAAGGAGTCTATGAGTATTTATAGAAAGTTCAAGTTCAAAGACTCTTTGTCCTGAAATTGGTAAGTATGTCAATTATGGACCACTCTCTGGCTGATGAAACATCAAAAGGAGTCTATGAGTAGTTAAAGAAAGTTCAAAGAAATGTTCACTAGGTCAAATATGGACCAGTGTCTTGCTGAGGAAACATCAGAAGGAGAATATGAGAATGTATAGAAAGTTCAAGATTAAGGACTCTTTGTTCAGAAATGTGTTCATAAGGTCAAATATGGTCTAATCTATGGTTGAAGTAACATCAAAAGAAGTCTATGAGTATGCATAGTAAGTTAGCCTTTGTAAAGTCTTTGGCCAGAAATATGTTAAGCAGGTCAAATATGGACCACTGTCTGGCTGATGAAACATCAGAAGGTGTCTATGAGTATTTATAGGAAGTTCAAGTTCAAGTTCAAAGACTCTTTGGCCAGAAATATGTTAAGTAGGTCAAATTTGGACCAATTTCTGGCTGATGAAACATCAGGAGGTAATGAGTATGTATAGAAAGATCAAGTTCAAAGACTCTTTGGCCAGAAATATGTTTAGTGGGTCAAATATGGACCACTGTCTGACTGATGAAACATCAGAAGGAGTCTATGAGTATATATAGAAAATTCAAGTTCAAGTTCAAAGACTCTTTCGACAGAAATATGTTAAAGAAGTCAAATATGGACCACTGTCTGGCTGATGAAACATCAGAAGGAGTAAATGAATATTTGTAGAATGTTCAAGATTAAGGACTCTTTGTCCAGAAATGTGTTCATTAGATAGAATATGGTCTAATCTATGGTTGAAGTAACATCAAAAGAAGTCTATAAGTATAAATAGTAAGTTAGCCTTTGATGAGACTTTGGCCAGGAATATATTAAGTAGGTCAAATATGGACCACTTTCTGGCTGATGAAACATCAGAAGGAGTCTATGAGTATTTATAGAAAGTTCAAGTTCAAAGACTCTTTGTCCTGAAATTGGTAAGTATGTCAATTATGGACCACTCTCTGGCTGATGAAACATCAAAAGGAGTCTATGAGTATTTAAAGAAAGTTCAAAGAAATGTGTTTACTAGGTCAAATATCGGAAGGAGAATATGAGAATGTATAGAAAGTTCAAGATTAAGGACTCTTTGTCCAAAAATGTGTTCATTAGATAGAATATGGTCTAATCTATGGTTGAAGTAACATCAAAAGAAGTCTATAAGTATAAATAGTAAGTTAACCTTTGATGAGACTTTGGCCAGGAATATATTAAGTAGGTCAAATATGGACCACTCTCTGGCAGATGAAACATCAGAAGGAGTCTATGAGTATTTATAGGAAGTTCAAGTTCAAAGACTCTTTGTCCTGAAATTGGTAAGTATGTCAATTATGGACCACTCTCTGGCTGATGAAACATCAAAAGGAGTCTATGAGTATTTAAAGAAAGTTCAAAGAAATGTGTTCACTAGGTCAAATATGGACCACTGTCTTGCTGAGGAAACATCGGAAGGAGAATATGAGAATGTATAAAAAGTTCAAGATTAAGGACTCTTTGTTCAGAAATGTGTACATAAGGTCAAATATGGTCTAATCAATGGTTGGAGTAACATCAAAAGAAGTATATGAGTATTCATAGTAAGGTA
This sequence comes from Tiaroga cobitis, assembly GCA_030578255.1. Classification (NCBI taxonomy): domain Eukaryota; kingdom Metazoa; phylum Chordata; class Actinopteri; order Cypriniformes; family Leuciscidae; genus Tiaroga; species Tiaroga cobitis. Next base: position 36,961,709 of record CM060607.1, on the reverse strand, counting down.
GACATTGAAAAGTCTTTGGCCAGAAATATGTTAAGTAGGTCAAATATGGACCAATTTCTGCTGATGAAACATCAGAAGGAGTCTATGAGTATATATAGAAAGATCAAGTTCAAGGATGCTCTAGCAAGATATATGTACAATAAGTCATATTTGAACTACTGATGAAACTTCAGAAATAGTCTATGATTATATATAGAAAGTTCAAGATTATGGACTCTTTGTCCAGAAATGTGTTCATAAAGTCAAATATGATCTAATCTATGGTTGAAGTAAAAACAAAAGAAGTCTATGAGTATGCATAGTAAGTTAGCCTTTGATTAGACCTTGGCCATAAATATGTTAAGAAGGTCAAATATGGACCACTGTCTGGCTGATTAAACATTAGAAGGAGTCTATGAGTATTTATAGAAAGTTCAAGTTCAAGTTCAAAGACTCTTTGGACAGAAATATGTTAAGGAAGTCAAAAATGGACCACTGTCTCGCTGATGAAACATCAGAAGGAGTCTATGAGTATTTATAGAAAGTTCAAGTTCAAAGACTCTTTGTCCTGAAATTGGTAAGTATGTCAATTATGGACCACTCTCTGGCTGATGAAACATCAAAAGGAGTCTATGAGTAGTTAAAGAAAGTTCAAAGAAATGTTCACTAGGTCAAATATGGACCAGTGTCTTGCTGAGGAAACATCAGAAGGAGAATATGAGAATGTATAGAAAGTTCAAGATTAAGGACTCTTTGTTCAGAAATGTGTTCATAAGGTCAAATATGGTCTAATCTATGGTTGAAGTAACATCAAAAGAAGTCTATGAGTATGCATAGTAAGTTAGCCTTTGTAAAGTCTTTGGCCAGAAATATGTTAAGCAGGTCAAATATGGACCACTGTCTGGCTGATGAAACATCAGAAGGTGTCTATGAGTATTTATAGGAAGTTCAAGTTCAAGTTCAAAGACTCTTTGGCCAAAAATATGTTAAGTAGGTCAAATATGGACCAATTTCTGGCTGATGAAACATCAGGAGGTAATGAGTATGTATAGAAAGATCAAATTCAAAGACTCTTTGGCCAGAAATATGTTTAGTGGGTCAAATATGGACCACTGTCTGACTGATGAAACATCAGAAGGAGTCTATGAGTATATATAGAAAATTCAAGTTCAAGTTCAAAGACTCTTTTGACAGAAATATGTTAAAGAAGTCAAATATGGACCACTGTCTGGCTGATGAAACATCAGAAGGAGTAAATGAATATTTATAGAATGTTCAAGATTAAGGACTCTTTGTCCAGAAATGTGTCCATTAGATAGAATATGGTCTAATCTATGGTTGAAGTAACATCAAAAGAAGTCTATAAGTATAAATAGTAAGTTAGCCTTTGATGAGACTTTGGCCAGGAATATATTAAGTAGGTCAAATATGGACCACTCTCTAGCTGATGAAACATCAGAAGGAGTCTATGAGTATTTATAGAAAGTTCAAGTTCAAAGACTCTTTGTCCTGAAATTGGTAAGTATGTCAAATATGGACCACTCTCTGGCTGATGAAACATCAAAAGGAGTCTTTGAGTATTTAAAGAAAGTTCAAAGAAATGTGTTCACTAGGTCAAATATGGACCACTGTCTTGCTGAGGAAACATCGGAAGGAGAATATGAGAATGTGTAAAAAGTTCAAGATTAACAACTCTTTGTTCAGAAATGTGTTCATAAGGTCAAATATGGTCTAATCTATGGTTGGAGTAACATCAAAAGAAGTCTATGAGTATTCATAGTAAGTTAGACATTGAAAAGTCTTTGGCCAGAAATATGTTAAGTAGGTCAAATATGGACCACTGTCTGGCTGATGAAACATCAGAAGGTGTCTATGAGTATTTATAGGAAGTTCAAGTTCAAGTTCAAGTTCAAAGACTCTTTGGCCAGAAATATGTTAAGTAGGTCAAATATGGACCAATTTCTGGCTGATGAAACATCAGGAGGTAATGAGTATGTATAGAAAGATCAAGTTCAAAGACTCTTTAGCCAGAAATATGTTTAGTGGGTCAAATATGGACCACTGTCTGGCTGATGAAACTTCAGAAGGAGTATATGAGTATATATAGAAAGATCAAGTTCAAGGATTCTCTGGCAAGATATATGTACAAAAAGTCATATTTTAACTACTGATGAAACTTCAGAAAGAGTCTATGATTATAAATAGAAAGTACAAAATTATGGACTCTTTGTCCAGAAATGTGTTCATAAAGTCAAATATGGTCTATGGTTGAAGTAAAAACAAAAGAAGTCTATGAGTATGCATAGTAAGTTAGCCTTTGATAAGACCTTGGCCAGAAATATGTTAAGTAGGTCAAAAATGGACCACTGTCTGGCTGATTAAACATCAGAAGGGGTCTACGAGTATTTATAGTAAATTCAAGTTCAAGTTCAAAGACTCTTTGGACAGAAATATATTAAGGAAGTCAAATATGGACCACTGTCTGGCTGATTAAACATCAGAAGGAGTCTATGAGTATATAAAGAAGTCTATGAGTAAGCATAGTAAGTTAGCCTTTGATTAGACCTTGGCCAGAAATATGTTAAGAAGGTCAAATATGGACCACTGTCTGGCTGATTAAACATCAGAAGGAGTCTATGAGTATTTAAAGAAAGTTCAAGTTCAAGTTCAAAGACTCTTTGGACAGAAATATGTTAAGGAAGTCAAAAATGGACCACTGTCTCGCTGATGAAACATCAGAAGGAGTCTATGAGTATTTATAGAAAGTTCAAGTTCAAAGACTCTTTGTCCTGAAATTGGTATGTCAATTATGGACCACTCTCTGGCTGATGAAACATCAAAAGGAGTCTATGAGTAGTTAAAGAAAGTTCAAAGAAATCTGTTCACTAGGTCAAATATGGACCACTGTCTTGCTAAGGAAACATCAGAAGGAGAATATGAGAATGTATAGAAAATTCAAGATTAAGGACTCTTTGTTCAGAAATGTGTTCATTAGGTCAAATATGGTCTAATCTATGGTTGGAGTAACATCAAAAGAAGTCTATGAGTATTCATAGTAAATTAGACATTGAAAAGTCTTTGGCCAGAAATATGTTAAGTAGGTCAAATATGGACCACTGTCTGGCTGATGAAACATCAGAAGGTGTCTATGAGTATTTATAGGAAGTTCAAGTTCAAGTTCAAGTTCAAAGACTCTTTGGCCAGAAATATGTTAAGTAGGTCAAATATGGACCAATTTCTGGCTGATGAAACATCAGGAGGTAATGAGTATGTATAGAAAGATCAAGTTCAAAGACTCTTTAGCCAGAAATATGTTTAGTGGGTCAAAATATGGACCACTGTCTGGCTGATGAAACATCAGAAGGAGTATATGAGTATATATAGAAAGATCAAGTTCAAGGATTCTCTGGCAAGATATATGTACAAAAAGTCATATTTTGACTACTGATGAAACTTCAGAAAGAGTCTATGATTATAAATAGAAAGTACAAAATTATGGACTCTTTGTCCAGAAATGTGTTCATAAAGTCAAATATGGTCTATGGTTGAAGTAAAAACAAAAGAAGTCTATGAGTATGCATAGTAAGTTAGCCTTTTGATAAGACCCTGGCCAGAAATATGTGAAGTAGGTCAAATATGGACCACTCTCTGGCTGATTAAACATCAGAATGGGTCTACGAATATTTATAGAAAATTCAAGTTCAAGTTCAAAGACTCTTTGGACAGAAATATAAGTAGGTCAAATATGGACCAATTTCTGCTGATGAAACATCAGAAGGAGTCTATGAGTATATATAGAAAGATCAAGTTCAAGGATGCTCTAGCAAGATATATGTACAATAAGTCATATTTGAACTATTGATGAAACGTCAGAAGCACTCTGTGAGCATGTATAGAAAGATCAAGTTCAAGAACTCTCTGTTCAGATATATGTTCAAAAGATCAAATTTGAACTACTGGATGCCTGAATTAACATCAGAACATGTTTTTATGTTTAGAAAGTTAAGGGTAGAGGACTCTTTGGCCAGAAATATGTTCAAGGGGTCAAATGTGTCAAAATTAGTTAGATGTTTTATGCATTGAAATGCAACAGCACACGTTTTGTGATAGCGAAGGGGTTACAACATGCATGCTTTTGCATTCCAATGCATAAAACAACTAATTTTGCTGTTTATTGAAGAGATTACGTGTGTTTGTTGCATTGCATTGCAATATCTATTTTACTATGTGTATTGGAGATGCACTACTTGATACACTACGATCTGTGCTACTTGCTACCTTTTCGGTTGTGCATTGAGATAACATAACCACGGATTCATTGAACATAATCTTAAAATTTAAAACTAAAATTTAATCTAGAAACTTACTGAATTCGTCGTGCAGTAAAGTATAGTAGATTAAATATGCTATCTTTCATAGCATTCATAAAATAACTTGTTTTGTTTTGCAAAGAAGAGATATTGCATTACGTATGAGTTGTTGCATCGCAACGCATACAGAACTAATTCATTCCCAAGAAGTAGCACATGACATACCTGTATGTGATGAATTTACTGACCTTGTGCATTGAATAATCACAATAGTGATATGGTCTATTATATTGAACTGTATACAATAACTAACTTATTCTGTTGTGAATAATGCAATGCAACAGCACACATGTATTCTCTTCAATGAAAAGCAAAATGAGTAAGGTGATGCACGCATTGGAATGCAAAAGCACGCATGTTGACATCCGAAGGCTTAAACAACATGTTTGCTTTTGCATTCCAATGCATAAAACAAGTAACTAATTTTGCTGTTCATTATAGAAATAACCCAGTCCATGAATGCACAATGCATATGTGCTATTGCACATATTAAGTTATAGAGTTAATATCTGTCTAACTTATCTCGTTTCGCTGTGCTATGAAAAGATATCGTATACCTGTTACATTGCTAAAAATACAGAATTAATTAATTCCCTTGTGCATTGAAGAAGTAGCACATGACATGTGTGATATTGCATTGCATTGATACACGATATAAATTAATCTGTTGTGCATTTATTACTTGCAAAGCTAACGTTTTCAGTTGTGCATTAAAGAGATAACATAACATATGACTAGTTTCACTGAACTGTATACAATAACTAACTAATTCCGTTGTACACTGAAGTAGAACGCATGTTATTGTTTATACAAGAACTAACTTAATCCATTGTGCATTCTTCACGCATGTTGGGTTACCCCTTCGGATATCACAATATGCGTGTTTTTGCAGAGCAATGCATAAAGAACTAAACTCATTCCGTTGTGCATTGCAGATAATAATCTAACTTAATTCGTTGTGAATTTAAATAATTAAATATGCTTTTTTACATAGCATTGCATAAAATAACATTTGTTTTGTTTTGAAAGGAAGAGATATTATTACATTACATATGAGCAGTTGCATCGCAAAATTCGCAACTTATAAAGAATTAATTCATTCCCCTGTGCATTGAAGAAGTAGCACTGACATACTTGGTTTCATTGCAATCCATGCACGAGATAAATGAATCCGTTGTGTATTTATTTGCATGCAAAATCTAACTTATTTCATTGTGCATTGAAGAGTACAGCATATGTGCTTGTAGCATAGCACTGGATACAGGACATGAATTTACTGACTTTATGCATTGAGGAATCACAGTAGTGACATGGTCTTTTTTATTCAACTGTATTCAATAACTAATTTATTCTATTGTATATTATTCAATCTTCTGTTGTGCATTCTTCAAAGTTAGATCTTGTAATGCAATGCAATAGCACACATGTATTCTCTTCAATGAACAGCAAAATGAGTTAGATTTTGTACGCATTGGAATGCAAAAGCACGCGTGTTTTGACATCCGAAGGGGGGTAAAACACAACACGCATGCTTTTACATTCCAATGCATAAAACAACTGACTAATTTTGCTGTTCATTGAAGAAATTACATGTGTGTTGTTGTAATGCATTGCAAGATCTATATTACATGGAGATAAATCAGCTGTACTGTTGCATTGCAATTCATACAAGAACGAACTTATTCCGATGTTCATTGTACTGTTGCTCTTGTAGTGCATTGCGTACTCAGTCTAACTTATTTCTCTGGGCAATTAAGCTGTTGCATTGCAACGCATACAGAAGCAATTAATTCCCTTGTGCATTGAAGTAGCACATGACATATGTGAGATAATGCATTGCATTGCATGCACGATATAAATGAATCCGTTGTGCATGTATTTGCATGCAAAAGCTAACTTGTTTCATTGTGCATTGAAGAGATACAACATATATGCTTGTTGAACAGCATACATGACCTGAATTTACTGACTTTGTGCATTGAAAAATCACAGTAGTGACATGGTCTGTTTCATTAAACTGTATACAATAAGTAACTATTCTGTTGTGAATTATTCAATCTACGGTTGGCCATTCTTCAAAGTTAGATCCTGCAATGCAATACACTCATGTATTCTCTTCAATGAACACCAAAATGATTAAGGTGATGTAATGCACTGGAATGCAAAAGCACGCGTGTTGACATCCGAAGGCTTAACAACATGCATGCAACTAACTAATTTTGCTGTTCATTGAAGAGATAACACACAATATGTGCTCTTGCACATTATAGAGTTATCGAGTCTAACTTATTTCGCTGTGCAATGAAAAGATATCGGCATCGCATACCAAATGAGCTGTTATTGCAACGCATACAGAAGTAATTCATTCCCTTGAGCATTGAAGAAGTAGCACATGACATATGTGATATTGCATTGCATTGCATTGCATGCACGATATAAATGAATTCGTTGTGCATTTATTTGCATGCAAAAGCTAACTTATTTCATTGTGCATTGAAGAGATACAACATATGTGCTTGTTGAATAGCGCTGCATACATGACCTGATTTTACTGACTTTGTGCATTGAAGAATCACAGTAGTGACATGGTCTGTTTAATTCAACTGTATTAACTTATTCTATTGTGAATTATTCAATCTTCGATTGTGCATTTTTCAAGTTAGCTCTTGTAATGCAATGCAACACCACACATGTATTCTCCTCAATGAACAGCAAAATGAGTTAGATGTTTTATGCATTGGAATGCAAAAGCACGCGGGTTGTGACATCCGAAGGGGGGTAACACAACATGCATGCTTTTGCATTGCAGTGCATTAAACAACTAACTAATTTTGCTATTCATTGAAGAAATTACATGTTTGTTGTTGCAATGCATTGCAAGATCTATATTACTTGGAGATAAATCATCTGTGCATTTGCATTGCAATGCATACAATAACGAACTTATTCCAATGTTCATTGTACTGTTGCTATTGTAGTGCATACCATACTCAGTCTAACTTATTTCACTGGGCAATTAAGAGATATCGCATAGCATTAACACAGTCTCATCCCAAGACGTCAACTAACTGACGCTTTTGACCATACGTCAACATCCCCTTAACGTCAGTTAAATGACGATCCTGGGGCGTCATCCAACTGACGCTTTACCTTTAACGTCAGTTAGATGACGCGGGTAGGTTTAGGTCTGGGTTAGGATTAGATAGCGTCATCTAACTGACGTTAAAGGGTACCCTAAAACGTCGGATGTTGACGTATGGTCAAAAGCGTCAGTTGGTTGACGTCTAGCATAGGAGCTATTGCATTGCAACGCATTGACTCCTTGAACTTGAACTTTCTAAATATTCATAGACTCCTTCTGATGTTTCATCAGCCAGAGAGTGGTCCTTATTTGACCTACTTAACATATTTCTTTTCAATTCTTTTCAAATTCTAACTTACTATGCATGCTCCATCAACTATGCATAGACCTGTTGATGTTACTTCAACCATAGATTAGACTATATTTGACCTTATGAACACATTTCTGGACAAAGAGTCTTCTATATTGACCTTTCTAAAAATGTAGACTTGTTCTGATGTTTCTTCAGCCATCCAATAGTTAAAATATGACCTTTTGAACATATTTCAGGCCAAAGAGTCTTTGAACTTGAACTTTCTATAAATACTATAAATGTTTTATCAGAAGGAGATTAGTGCATATTTGACCTAATTAACATATTTCTGGCCAAGGTCATATCAAAGGCTAACTTACTCATAGAATTCTTTTGTTTTTACTTCAAGCACAGATTAGACCATATTTGACCTTATGAACACATTTCTGGCCAAAGAGTCCTCGATTTTGAACTTGCTAGACATTCTCATAGACTCCATCTAACGTTTCATCAGTAGTTCAAATATGATTTTTTTAACCTATTTTTGGCCTGAGAGTCCTTGAATTATCTTTAAATACTCATAGACTCCTTCTGATGTTTCATCAGCCAGAGAGTGGTCCTTATTTGACCTACTTAATATATTCCTGGCCAAAGTCTTATCAAAGGCTAACTTACTATTTATACTTATAGACTTATTTTTATGTTACTTCAACCAGAGATTAGACCATCTTCGATCTTATGAACACATTTCTTGACAAAGAGTCCTTAATATTGAACTTTCTATAAATACTCATAAACTCCTTCTGATGTTTCATCAGCCAGACAGTGGTTACTTCCTTAACATATTTCTGTCCAAAGTGTCTTTGAGCTTAACTTGAACTTTCTATAAATACTCATAGACTCCTTCTGATAATTCGTCTTCCAGACAGTGTTCCATATTTGACCTACTTAACATATTTCTGGCTAAAGTCTGTTCAAAGGCTAAGTTACTATGCATACTTGCATACTATGCAGACTTATTTTGATGTTACTTCAACAATAGATTAGACCATATTTGACCTTATGAATACATTTCTGGACAAAAAGTTCTTAACTTGAACTTTCTATACATAATCATAAACTCATGAAGTTTCATCAGTATTTCAAATATTACTTTTTGTACACATATCTTGCCGAAGAATCCTTGAACTTGATCTTTCTATATATACTCATTAACTCCTGATGTTTCACCAACCAGACTTTGGTCCATATTTGACCTACTTAACATATTTCTGGCCAAAGTTTTTTCAAAGGCTAACTTACTATGCATACTCATAGACTTCTTTTGATGTTATTTGAACCATAAATTAGACCATATTTGACCTTATGAACACATTTCTGGACAAAGATTCCTTAATATTGAACTTTCTATACATACTCATAGACTCCCTTTGATGTTTCATAAGCCAGACAGTGGTCCATATTTGACCTACTTCATATATTTCTGGCCAAAGAGTCTTTGAACTTGAACTTGAACTATCTATAAATACTCATAGACTCCTTCTGATTTTTTATCAGCCAAACAGTGGTCCCTATTTGACCTACTTAACATATTTCTGGCCAAAGTCTTATCAAAGGATAAAGTACAATGCATACTAATATACTTCTTTTGATGTTACTTCAACCATTGATTAGACCATATTTGACCTTATTAGCACATTTCTGGACAAAAAGGTCCTTAATCTTGAACTTTCTATACATACTCTTAGACTCCTTCTGATGTTTAATTAACCAGACAGTGGTCCATATTTCTGGCCAAATTCTTTTCAAAGGCTAACTTACTATGCATACTCATAGACTTCTTTTGATGTTACTTCAACCATAGATTAGACCATATTTGACCTTATTAGCACATTTCTGGACAAAAAGGTCCTTAATCTTGAACTTTCTATACATACTCTTAGACTCCTTCTGATGTTTAATTAACCAGACAGTGGTCCATATTTCTGGCCAAATTCTTTTCAAAGGCTAACTTACTATGCATACTCATAGACTTCTTTTGATGTTACTTCAACCATAGATTAGACCATATTTGACCTTATGAACACATTTCAACTTTCTATACATAATTTTAGACTCCTGAAGTTTCATAAGTAGTTCGAATATGACTTTTTGTATGTATATCTTTCCGGAGAATCCTTGAACTTACTCTTTCTAAACATACTCATTAATTCCTTTTGATGTTTCATCATCCAGAGAGTGGTCCATATTTGACCTACTTAATATATTTCTGGCCAAAGAGTCTTTGAACTTGAACTTGAACTATCTATAAAAACTCATAGACTCCATCTGATGTATCAGCCAAACAGTGGTCCCTATTTGACCTACTTAACATATTTCTGGCCAAGGTCTTATCAAAGGCTAACTTACTATGCATACTCAGACTTCTTTTGATGTTACTTCAACCATAGATTAGACCATATTTTACCTTATGAACACATTTCTGGCCAAAGAGTCTTTGAACTTGAACTTTCTATAAATACTCATAGACTCCTTCTGATGTTTTATCAGCCAGAGAGTGGTCCATAATTGACATACTTACCAATTTCAGGACAAAGAGTCTTTGAACATGAACTTTCTATAAATACTCATAGACTCCTTCTGATGTTTCATCAGCGAGACAGTGGTCCATTTTTGACTTCCTTAATATATTTCTGTCCAAAGAGTCTTTGAACTTGAACTTGAACTTTCTATAAATACTCATAGACTCCTTCTAATGTTTAATCAGCCAGACAGTGGTCCATATTTGACCTTCTTAACATATTTATGGCCAAGGTCTAATCAAAGGCTAACTTACTATGCATACTCATAGACTTCTTTTGTTTTTACTTCAACCATAGATTAGATCATATTTGACTTTATGAACACATTTCTGGACAAAGAGTCCATAATCTTGAACTTTCTATTTATAATCATAGACTATTTCTGAAGTTTCATCAGTAGTTCAAATATGACTTATTGTACATAAATCTTGCTAGAGCATTCTTGAACTTGATCTTTCTATATATACTCATAGACTCCTTCTGATGTTTCATCAGCAGAAATTGGTCCATATTTGACCTACTTATATTTCTGGCCAAAGAGTCTTTGAACTTGAACTTGAACTTGAACTTCACACCTTCTGATGTTTCATCAGCCAGACAGTGGTCCATATTTGACCTAACATATTTCTGGCCAAAGACTTTTCAATGTCTACCTTACTATGAATGCTCATAGACTTCTTTTGATATTACTCCAACCATTGATTAGACCATATTTGACCTTATGAACACATTTCTGAACAAAGAGTTCTTAATCTTGAACTTTTTATACATTCTCATATTCTCCTTCCGTTGTTTCCTCAGCAAGACAGTGGTCCATATTTGACCTAGTGAACACATTTCTTTGAACTTTCTTTAAATACTCATAGACTCCTTTTGATGTTTCATCAGCCAGAGAGTGGTCCATAATTGACATACTTACCAATTTCAGGACAAAGAGTCTTTGAACTTGAACTTCCTATAAATACTCATAGACTCCTTCTGATGTTTCATCTGCCAGAGAGTGGTCCATATTTGACCTACTTAATATATTCCTGGCCAAAGACTCATCAAAGGCTAACTTACTATTTATACTTATAGACTTCTTTTGATGTTACTTCAACCATAGATTAGATCATATTCTATCTAATGAACACATTTCTGGACAAAGAGTCCTTAATCTTGAACTTTCTATACATTCTCATATCGTCCTTCCGATATTTGACCTAGTGAACACATTTCTTTGAACTTTCTTTAAATACTCATAGACTCCTTTTGATGTTTCATCAGCCAGACAGTGGTCCATAATTGACATACTTACCCATTTCAGGACAAAGAGATTTTGAACTTGAACTTGAATTTTCTATAAATACTCGTAGACCCCTTCTGATGTTTCATCAGCCAGACAGTGGTCCATATTTGAACTAAACATTTTTCTGGCCAAAGAGTCTTTGAACTTGAAATTGAACCTTCTTTAAATACTCATAGACTCCTTCTGATGTTTCATCAGCCAGAGATTGGTCCATATTTTACCTATTTAACATATTTCTGGCCTTCTTTTTCTGTTATTTCAAACATAGATTAGACCATATTTGACCATATGAACACATTTTGTGGACAAAGAGTCCTTAATCTTGAACTTTCTATACATACTCCCTCTGAAGTTTCATCAGTAATTCAAATATGACTTTTTGTACATTTATCTTGCAAGAGAATCCTTAATCTTGATCAGTGGTCCATATTTGACCTACTTAACATATTTCTGGTCAAAGTCTGTTGAAAGGCTAACTTACTATAGTACTCATAGAGTTCTTTTGATGTTACTTCCACCATAGATTAGACCATATTTGACCTTATGAACATTTTTCTGGACAGAGTCCTTACGCACTTTCTATTCATACTCGTTTTACTCCTGATGTTTCTTCAGTAGTTCAAATATTTCCTTTTGTACATATATCTGGCCAGAGAATCCTTGATCTTGATCTTTCTATACATATCAGAACGAGTATATGACTGTTTCATCAGCCCGACAGTTCCGTATTTGAACTACTTAACATATTTCTTGTAGTAAGAATTTTTTCCCCAAAGTATTATCAGAAGCTAACTTACTATCCATTCTCATTGACTTCTTTTGATGCTACATATATTAGTCTAAATTTGACCTACTGAACACATTTCTGGCCAAAGAGTGTTCCACATTGAACTTTCTAAAAAATATAGACTTGTTCTGATATTTCTTCAGCCATCCAGTAGTTCAAATATGACCTATTGACCATATTTCTGGCCAAAAAATCATTGAATTTGAACTTTCTATACATTCTCATAGACTCCTTCTGATGTTTCATCAGTAGTTCAGATATGGCTTTTTGTATATATATATATATCTTGCCAGAGAATCCTTAAATTTGATCTTTCTATACATTCTCATTGACTCCTTCTGATGTTTCATCAGCCAGACAGTGGTCCATATTTTCAGCCAGACAGTGGTCCATATTTATCCTACTTAACATATTTCTGGCCAAAGAGTCTTTGAACTTGAACTTGAACTTTCTATTCATACTCGTTTACTCCTGTTTCTTCAGTAGTTCAAATATTACCTTATGTACATATATCTGGCCAGAGAATCCTTGAACTTGATCTTTTACATACTCATAGACTCCTTTTTATGTTTTATCAGCCAGACAGTAGTCTAAACTTGACCTACTGGCAATATTTCTGGCAAAAGAGTTCATCAAAGGCTAACTTACTTTTCATTCTCATAGACTTCTTTTGATGTTACATCAACCATATTTGAGTCCATATTTGAACTATTGAACATTTTTCTGGCCGTAGAGTCTATGAACTTGTAAGTTCATAGACTTCAAGTTCAAGTTCAAGTTCAAAGACTATTTGGCCAGAAATATGTTAAGTAGGTCAATTATGGAAAACTGTCTGGCTGAAGGAGTCTATGAGTGTGTATAGAAAGTTCAAAGATTCTCTGGCCAGATATATGTTTAAAAAGTCATATTTGAACTACTAAGAAAACATCAGAAGGAGACTATGAGAATTAGAAAGTTCAAGTTCAAGGATTATTTGGCCAGAATATGTTAAAAATGTAGAATTTGAACTACAGGATGGCTGAAAAAACATCCAAACAAGTCTATATGTTTTAGAAAGTTCAATGTAGATGACTCTTTGGCCAGAAAAAATGTTTAATAGGTGAAATGTAGACTAATATATGGTTTATGTATCATTAAAAGAAGTCTATGAGAACGCATAATAAGTAAGCCTTTGATATGACTTTTGGCCAGATATATGTTAAGTAGGTCAAATATGGACCACTGTCTGGTTAATGAAACATCAGAAGGAGTCTATGAGAATTAGAAAGTTCAAGTTCAAGGATTATTTGGCCAAAATATGTTCAAAATGTAGAATTTGAACTACAGGATGGCTGAAAAAACATCCAAACAAGTCTATATGTTTTAGAAAGTTCAATGTAGATGACTCTTTGGCCAGAAAAAATGTTTAATAGGTGAAATGTGGACTAAAATATGGTTTATGTATCATTAAAAGAAGTCTATGAGAACGCATAATAAGTAAGCCTTTGATATGACTTTTGGCCAGATATATGTTAAGTAGGTCAAATATGGACCACTGTCTGGTTAATGAAACATCAGAAGGAGTCTATGAGTATGTATAGAAAGATCAAGTTCAAGGATTCTCTGGCCAGAAATATGTTCAAAACGTCATATTTGAACTACTGGATGGCTGAAGAAACATCAGAACAAAGTCTATATGTTTGGAAAGTTCAATATAGACGTCTCTTTAGCCAGAAATGTGTTTAATAGATCAAATATGAACTACTGTCTGGCTGATGAATCATCAGATTGAGTGTAAGAGCCTGTATGGAAAGTTCAAGATCCTGGACACATTGGTCAGAAATAAAAGGTAAAATATATATAATATATATATATATAGGTAAAATATATATAATACTCATATATGGTTGATGTACATCAACATCAAAATTAGTCTATGAGAATGCATAGCAAGATAGCCTTTGATAACTCATTGGCCAGAAATATGTTCAGTAGGTCAAGAATGGACTAATCTTTGTCTTATGAAACATCCTAAGGAGTCAATGAGTATGTTGAGAAACTTCAAGATCAAGTTCAAAGACACTGGCCAGAAATGTTTGTCAAATATGGACTAATATACGGTTTATGTAGCATCAAAAGAAGTCTATGAGAACTCATAGTAAGTTAGCCTTCGATAAGACTTTGGACAGAAATATTTTTTAATAGGTCAAATATGGACCACTGTCTAGCTGATGAAACATTAGGAGTCTATGATTTTATATAGAAAGTTTAAGGACTCTCAGACAAAAAAGCGGTTCAAAAAGTCACATATGAACTACTGAAGAAACATAAGAACAAGTCTATGAGAATATATAGAAAGTTCAAAATCGAGAACTCTTTGGCCAGAAATATGTTAAGTAGGTCAAATATGGACCACTCTCTGGCAGATGAAACATCAGAAGGAGTCTATGAGTATTTATAGGAAGTTCAAGTTCAAAGACTCTTTGTCCTGAAATTGGTAAGTATGTCAATTATGGACCACTCTCTGGCTGATGAAACATCCAAAGGAGTCTATGAGTATTTAAAGAAAGTTCAAAGAAATGTGTTCACTAGGTCAAATATGGACCACTGTCTTGCTGAGGAAACATCGGAAGGAGAATATGAGAATGTATAAAAAGTTCAAGATTAAGGACTCTTTGTTCAGAAATGTGTTCATAAGGTCAAATATGGTCTAATCAATGGTTGGAGTAACATCAAAAGAAGTCTATGAGTATTCATAGTAAGGTAGACATTGAAAAGTCTTTGGCCAGAAATATGTTAAGTAGGTCAAATATGGACCACTGTCTGGCTGATGAAACATCAGAAGGTGTGAAGTTCAAGTTCAAGTTCAAGTTCAAAGACTCTTTGGCCAGAAATATAAGTAGGTCAAATATGGACCAATTTCTGCTGATGAAACATCAGAAGGAGTCTATGAGTATATATAGAAAGATCAAGTTCAAGGATGCTCTAGCAAGATATATGTACAATAAGTCATATTTGAACTACTGATGAAACTTCAGAAATAGTCTATGATTATATATAGAAAGTTCAAGATTATGGACTCTTTGTCCAGAAATGTGTTCATAAAGTCAAATATGATCTAATCTATGGTTGAAGTAAAAACAAAAGAAGTCTATGAGTATGCATAGTAAGTTAGCCTTTGATTAGACCTTGGCCATAAATATGTTAAGAAGGTCAAATATGGACCACTGTCTGGCTGATTAAACATTAGAAGGAGTCTATGAGTATTTATAGAAAGTTCAAGTTCAAGTTCAAAGACTCTTTGGACAGAAATATATTAAGGAAGTCAAAAATGGACCACTGTCTCGCTGATGAAACATCAGAAGGAGTCTATGAGTATTTATAGAAAGTTCAAGTTCAAAGACTCTTTGTCCTGAAATTGGTAAGTATGTCAATTATGGACCACTCTCTGGCTGATGAAACATCAAAAGGAGTCTATGAGTAGTTAAAGAAAGTTCAAAGAAATGTTCACTAGGTCAAATATGGACCAGTGTCTTGCTGAGGAAACATCAGAAGGAGAATATGAGAATGTATAGAAAGTTCAAGATTAAGGACTCTTTGTTCAGAAATGTGTTCATAAGGTCAAATATGGTCTAATCTATGGTTGAAGTAACATCAAAAGAAGTCTATGAGTATGCATAGTAAGTTAGCCTTTGTAAAGTCTTTGGCCAGAAATATGTTAAGCAGGTCAAATATGGACCACTGTCTGGCTGATGAAACATCAGAAGGTGTCTATGAGTATTTATAGGAAGTTCAAGTTCAAGTTCAAAGACTCTTTGGCCAGAAATATGTTAAGTAGGTCAAATTTGGACCAATTTCTGGCTGATGAAACATCAGGAGGTAATGAGTATGTATAGAAAGATCAAGTTCAAAGACTCTTTGGCCAGAAATATGTTTAGTGGGTCAAATATGGACCACTGTCTGACTGATGAAACATCAGAAGGAGTCTATGAGTATATATAGAAAATTCAAGTTCAAGTTCAAAGACTCTTTCGACAGAAATATGTTAAAGAAGTCAAATATGGACCACTGTCTGGCTGATGAAACATCAGAAGGAGTAAATGAATATTTATAGAATGTTCAAGATTAAGGACTCTTTGTCCAGAAATGTGTTCATTAGATAGAATATGGTCTAATCTATGGTTGAAGTAACATCAAAAGAAGTCTATAAGTATAAATAGTAAGTTAGCCTTTGATGAGACTTTGGCCAGGAATATATTAAGTAGGTCAAATATGGACCACTTTCTGGCTGATGAAACATCAGAAGGAGTCTATGAGTATTTATAGAAAGTTCAAGTTCAAAGACTCTTTGTCCTGAAATTGGTAAGTATGTCAATTATGGACCACTCTCTGGCTGATGAAACATCAAAAGGAGTCTATGAGTATTTAAAGAAAGTTCAAAGAAATGTGTTTACTAGGTCAAATATCGGAAGGAGAATATGAGAATGTATAGAAAGTTCAAGATTAAGGACTCTTTGTCCAAAAATGTGTTCATTAGATAGAATATGGTCTAATCTATGGTTGAAGTAACATCAAAAGAAGTCTATAAGTATAAATAGTAAGTTAACCTTTGATGAGACTTTGGCCAGGAATATTTTAAGTAGGTCAAATATGGACCACTCTCTGGCAGATGAAACATCAGAAGGAGTCTATGAGTATTTATAGGAAGTTCAAGTTCAAAGACTCTTTGTCCTGAAATTGGTAAGTATGTCAATTATGGACCACTCTCTGGCTGATGAAACATCAAAAGGAGTCTATGAGTATTTAAAGAAAGTTCAAAGAAATGTGTTCACTAGGTCAAATATGGACCACTGTCTTGCTGAGGAAACATCGGAAGGAGAATATGAGAATGTATAAAAAGTTCAAGATTAAGGACTCTTTGTTCAGAAATGTGTTCATAAGGTCAAATATGGTCTAATCAATGGTTGGAGTAACATCAAAAGAAGTATATGAGTATTCATAGTAAGGTAGACATTGAAAAGTCTTTGGCCAGAAATATGTTAAGTAGGTCAAATATGGACCAATTTCTGCTGATGAAACATCAGAAGGAGTCTATGAGTATATATAGAAAGATCAAGTTCAAGGATGCTCTAGCAAGATATATGTACAATAAGTCATATTTGAACTACTGATGAAACTTCAGAAATAGTCTATGATTATATATAGAAAGTTCAAGATTATGGACTCTTTGTCCAGAAATGTGTTCATAAAGTCAAATATGATCTAATCTATGGTTGAAGTAAAAACAAAAGAAGTCTATGAGTATGCATAGTAAGTTAGCCTTTGATTAGACCTTGGCCATAAATATGTTAAGAAGGTCAAATATGGACCACTGTCTGGCTGATTAAACATTAGAAGGAGTCTATGAGTATTTATAGAAAGTTCAAGTTCAAGTTCAAAGACTCTTTGGACAGAAATATGTTAAGGAAGTCAAAAATGGACCACTGTCTCGCTGATGAAACATCAGAAGGAGTCTATGAGTATTTATAGAAAGTTCAAGTTCAAAGACTCTTTGTCCTGAAATTGGTAAGTATGTCAATTATGGACCACTCTCTGGCTGATGAAACATCAAAAGGAGTCTATGAGTAGTTAAAGAAAGTTCAAAGAAATGTTCACTAGGTCAAATATGGACCAGTGTCTTGCTGAGGAAACATCAGAAGGAGAATATGAGAATGTATAGAAAGTTCAAGATTAAGGACTCTTTGTTCAGAAATGTGTTCATAAGGTCAAATATGGTCTAATCTATGGTTGAAGTAACATCAAAAGAAGTCTATGAGTATGCATAGTAAGTTAGCCTTTGTAAAGTCTTTGGCCAGAAATATGTTAAGCAGGTCAAATATGGACCACTGTCTGGCTGATGAAACATCAGAAGGTGTCTATGAGTATTTATAGGAAGTTCAAGTTCAAGTTCAAAGACTCTTTGGCCAAAAATATGTTAAGTAGGTCAAATATGGACCAATTTCTGGCTGATGAAACATCAGGAGGTAATGAGTATGTATAGAAAGATCAAGTTCAAAGACTCTTTGGCCAGAAATATGTTTAGTGGGTCAAATATGGACCACTGTCTGACTGATGAAACATCAGAAGGAGTCTATGAGTATATATAGAAAATTCAAGTTCAAGTTCAAAGACTCTTTTGACAGAAATATGTTAAAGAAGTCAAATATGGACCACTGTCTGGCTGATGAAACATCAGAAGGAGTAAATGAATATTTATAGAATGTTCAAGATTAAGGACTCTTTGTCCAGAAATGTGTCCATTAGATAGAATATGGTCTAATCTATGGTTGAAGTAACATCAAAAGAAGTCTATAAGTATAAATAGTAAGTTAGCCTTTGATGAGACTTTGGCCAGGAATATATTAAGTAGGTCAAATATGGACCACTCTCTAGCTGATGAAACATCAGAAGGAGTCTATGAGTATTTATAGAAAGTTCAAGTTCAAAGACTCTTTGTCCTGAAATTGGTAAGTATGTCAAATATGGACCACTCTCTGGCTGATGAAACATCAAAAGGAGTCTTTGAGTATTTAAAGAAAGTTCAAAGAAATGTGTTCACTAGGTCAAATATGGACCACTGTCTTGCTGAGGAAACATCGGAAGGAGAATATGAGAATGTGTAAAAAGTTCAAGATTAACAACTCTTTGTTCAGAAATGTGTTCATAAGGTCAAATATGGTCTAATCTATGGTTGGAGTAACATCAAAAGAAGTCTATGAGTATTCATAGTAAGTTAGACATTGAAAAGTCTTTGGCCAGAAATATGTTAAGTAGGTCAAATATGGACCACTGTCTGGCTGATGAAACATCAGAAGGTGTCTATGAGTATTTATAGGAAGTTCAAGTTCAAGTTCAAGTTCAAAGACTCTTTGGCCAGAAATATGTTAAGTAGGTCAAATATGGACCAATTTCTGGCTGATGAAACATCAGGAGGTAATGAGTATGTATAGAAAGATCAAGTTCAAAGACTCTTTAGCCAGAAATATGTTTAGTGGGTCAAATATGGACCACTGTCTGGCTGATGAAACTTCAGAAGGAGTATATGAGTATATATAGAAAGATCAAGTTCAAGGATTCTCTGGCAAGATATATGTACAAAAAGTCATATTTTAACTACTGATGAAACTTCAGAAAGAGTCTATGATTATAAATAGAAAGTACAAAATTATGGACTCTTTGTCCAGAAATGTGTTCATAAAGTCAAATATGGTCTATGGTTGAAGTAAAAACAAAAGAAGTCTATGAGTATGCATAGTAAGTTAGCCTTTGATAAGACCTTGGCCAGAAATATGTTAAGTAGGTCAAAAATGGACCACTGTCTGGCTGATTAAACATCAGAAGGGGTCTACGAGTATTTATAGTAAATTCAAGTTCAAGTTCAAAGACTCTTTGGACAGAAATATATTAAGGAAGTCAAATATGGACCACTGTCTGGCTGATTAAACATCAGAAGGAGTCTATGAGTATATAAAGAAGTCTATGAGTAAGCATAGTAAGTTAGCCTTTGATTAGACCTTGGCCAGAAATATGTTAAGAAGGTCAAATATGGACCACTGTCTGGCTGATTAAACATCAGAAGGAGTCTATGAGTATTTAAAGAAAGTTCAAGTTCAAGTTCAAAGACTCTTTGGACAGAAATATGTTAAGGAAGTCAAAAATGGACCACTGTCTCGCTGATGAAACATCAGAAGGAGTCTATGAGTATTTATAGAAAGTTCAAGTTCAAAGACTCTTTGTCCTGAAATTGGTATGTCAATTATGGACCACTCTCTGGCTGATGAAACATCAAAAGGAGTCTATGAGTAGTTAAAGAAAGTTCAAAGAAATCTGTTCACTAGGTCAAATATGGACCACTGTCTTGCTAAGGAAACATCAGAAGGAGAATATGAGAATGTATAGAAAATTCAAGATTAAGGACTCTTTGTTCAGAAATGTGTTCATAAGGTCAAATATGGTCTAATCTATGGTTGGAGTAACATCAAAAGAAGTCTATGAGTATTCATAGTAAATTAGACATTGAAAAGTCTTTGGCCAGAAATATGTTAAGTAGGTCAAATATGGACCACTGTCTGGCTGATGAAACATCAGAAGGTGTCTATGAGTATTTATAGGAAGTTCAAGTTCAAGTTCAAGTTCAAAGACTCTTTGGCCAGAAATATGTTAAGTAGGTCAAATATGGACCAATTTCTGGCTGATGAAACATCAGGAGGTAATGAGTATGTATAGAAAGATCAAGTTCAAAGACTCTTTAGCCAGAAATATGTTTAGTGGGTCAAAATATGGACCACTGTCTGGCTGATGAAACATCAGAAGGAGTATATGAGTATATATAGAAAGATCAAGTTCAAGGATTCTCTGGCAAGATATATGTACAAAAAGTCATATTTTGACTACTGATGAAACTTCAGAAAGAGTCTATGATTATAAATAGAAAGTACAAAATTATGGACTCTTTGTCCAGAAATGTGTTCATAAAGTCAAATATGGTCTATGGTTGAAGTAAAAACAAAAGAAGTCTATGAGTATGCATAGTAAGTTAGCCTTTTGATAAGACCCTGGCCAGAAATATGTGAAGTAGGTCAAATATGGACCACTCTCTGGCTGATTAAACATCAGAATGGGTCTACGAATATTTATAGAAAATTCAAGTTCAAGTTCAAAGACTCTTTGGACAGAAATATAAGTAGGTCAAATATGGACCAATTTCTGCTGATGAAACATCAGAAGGAGTCTATGAGTATATATAGAAAGATCAAGTTCAAGGATGCTCTAGCAAGATATATGTACAATAAGTCATATTTGAACTACTGATGAAACTTCAGAAATAGTCTATGATTATATATAGAAAGTTCAAGATTATGGACTCTTTGTCCAGAAATGTGTTCATAAAGTCAAATATGATCTAATCTATGGTTGAAGTAAAAACAAAAGAAGTCTATGAGTATGCATAGTAAGTTAGCCTTTGATTAGACCTTGGCCATAAATATGTTAAGAAGGTCAAATATGGACCACTGTCTGGCTGATTAAACATTAGAAGGAGTCTATGAGTATTTATAGAAAGTTCAAGTTCAAGTTCAAAGACTCTTTGGACAGAAATATGTTAAGGAAGTCAAAAATGGACCACTGTCTCGCTGATGAAACATCAGAAGGAGTCTATGAGTATTTATAGAAAGTTCAAGTTCAAAGACTCTTTGTCCTGAAATTGGTAAGTATGTCAATTATGGACCACTCTCTGGCTGATGAAACATCAAAAGGAGTCTATGAGTAGTTAAAGAAAGTTCAAAGAAATGTTCACTAGGTCAAATATGGACCAGTGTCTTGCTGAGGAAACATCAGAAGGAGAATATGAGAATGTATAGAAAGTTCAAGATTAAGGACTCTTTGTTCAGAAATGTGTTCATATGGTCAAATATGCTCTAATCTATGGTTGAAGTAACATCAAAAGAAGTCTATGAGTATGCATAGTAAGTTAGCCTTTGTAAAGTCTTTGGCCAGAAATATGTTAAGCAGGGCAAATATGGACCACTGTCTGGCTGATGAAACATCAGAAGGTGTCTATGAGTATTTATAGGAAGTTCAAGTTCAAGTTCAAAGACTCTTTGGCCAAAAATATGTTAAGTAGGTCAAATATGGACCAATTTCTGGCTGATGAAACATCAGGAGGTAATGAGTATGTATAGAAAGATCAAGTTCAAAGACTCTTTGGCCAGAAATATGTTTAGTGGGTCAAATATGGACCACTGTCTGACTGATGAAACATCAGAAGGAGTCTATGAGTATATATAGAAAATTCAAGTTCAAGTTCAAAGACTCTTTCGACAGAAATATGTTAAAGAAGTCAAATATGGACCACTATCTGGCTGATGAAACATCAGAAGGAGTAAATGATATTTATAGAATGTTCAAGATTAAGGACTCTTTGTCCAGAAATGTGTCCATTAGATAGAATATGGTCTAATCTATGGTTGAAGTAACATCAAAAGAAGTCTATAAGTATAAATAGTAAGTTAGCCTTTGATGAGACTTTGGCCAGGAATATATTAAGTAGGTCAAATATGGACCACTCTCTGGCTGATGAAACATCAGAAGGAGTCTATGAGTATTTATAGAAAGTTCAAGTTCAAAGACTCTTTGTCCTGAAATTGGTAAGTATGTCAAATATGGACCACTCTCTGGCTGATGAAACATCAAAAGGAGTCTTTGAGTATTTAAAGAAAGTTCAAAGAAATGTGTTCACTAGGTCAAATATGGACCACTGTCTTGCTGAGGAAACATCGGAAGGAGAATATGAGAATGTGTAAAAAGTTCAAGATTAACGACTCTTTGTTCAGAAATGTGTTCATAAGGTCAAATATGGTCTAATCTATGGTTGGAGTAACATCAAAAGAAGTCTATGAGTATTCATAGTAAGTTAGACATTGAAAAGTCTTTGGCCAGAAATATGTGAAGTAGGTCAAAAATGGACCACTGTCTGGCTAATTAAACATCAGAAGGGGTCTACGAGTATTTATAGTAAATTCAAGTTCAAGTTCAAAGACTCTTTGGACAGAAATATATTAAGGAAGTCAAATATGGACCACTGTCTGGCTGATTAAACATCAGAAGGAGTCTATGAGTATATAAAGAAGTCTATGAGTAAGCATAGTAAGTTAGCCTTTGATTAGACCTTGGCCAGAAATATGTTAAGAAGGTCAAATATGGACCACTGTCTGGCTGATTAAACATCAGAAGGAGTCTATGAGTATTTAAAGAAAGTTCAAGTTCAAGTTCAAAGACTCTTTGGACAGAAATATGTTAAGGAAGTCAAAAATGGACCACTGTCTCGCTGATGAAACATCAGAAGGAGTCTATGAGTATTTATAGAAAGTTCAAGTTCAAAGACTCTTTGTCCTTAAATTGGTATGTCAATTATGGACCACTCTCTGGCTGATGAAACATCAAAAGGAGTCTATGAGTAGTTAAAGAAAGTTCAAAGAAATCTGTTCACTAGGTCAAATATGGACCACTGTCTTGCTAAGGAAACATCAGAAGGAGAATATGAGAATGTATAGAAAATTCAAGATTAAGGACTCTTTGTTCAGAAATGTGTTCATAAGGTCAAATATGGTCTAATCTATGGTTGGAGTAACATCAAAAGAAGTCTATGAGTATTCATAGTAAATTAGACATTGAAAAGTCTTTGGCCAGAAATATGTTAAGTGGGTCAAATATGGACCACTGTCTGGCTGATGAAACATCAGAAGGTGTCTATGAGTATTTATAGGAAGTTCAAGTTCAAGTTCAAGTTCAAAGACTCTTTGGCCAGAAATATGTTAAGTAGGTCAAATATGGACCAATTTCTGGCTGATGAAACATCAGGAGGTAATGAGTATGTATAGAAAGATCAAGTTCAAAGACTCTTTAGCCAGAAATATGTTTAGTGGGTCAAAATATGGACCACTGTCTGGCTGATGAAACATCAGAAGGAGTATATGAGTATATATAGAAAGATCAAGTTCAAGGATTCTCTGGCAAGATATATGTACAAAAAGTCATATTTTGACTACTGATGAAACTTCAGAAAGAGTCTATGATTATAAATAGAAAGTACAAAATTATGGACTCTTTGTCCAGAAATGTGTTCATAAAGTCAAATATGGTCTATGGTTGAAGTAAAAACAAAAGAAGTCTATGAGTATGCATAGTAAGTTAGCCTTTTGATAAGACCCTGGCCAGAAATATGTGAAGTAGGTCAAATATGGACCACTCTGTGGCTGATTAAACATCAGAATGGGTCTACGAATATTTATAGAAAGTTCAAGTTCAAGTTCAAAGACTCTTTGGACAGAAATATAAGTAGGTCAAATATGGACCAATTTCTGCTGATGAAACATCAGAAGGAGTCTATGAGTATATATAGAAAGATCAAGTTCAAGGATGCTCTAGCAAGATATATATACAATAAGTCATATTTGAACTACTGATGAAACTTCAGAAATAGTCTATGATTATATATAGAAAGTTCAAGATTATGGACTCTTTGTCCAGAAATGTGTTTATAAAGTCAAATATGATCTAATCTATGGTTGAAGTAAAAACAAAAGAAGTCTATGAGTATGCATAGTAAGTTAGCCTTTGATTAGACCTTGGCCATAAATATGTTAAGAAGGTCAAATATGGACCACTGTCTGGCTGATTAAACATTAGAAGGAGTCTATGAGTATTTATAGAAAGTTCAAGTTCAAGTTCAAAGACTCTTTGGACAGAAATATGTTAAGGAAGTCAAAAATGGACCACTGTCTCGCTGATGAAACATCAGAAGGAGTCTATGAGTATTTATAGAAAGTTCAAGTTCAAAGACTCTTTGTCCTGAAATTGGTAAGTATGTCAATTATGGACCACTCTCTGGCTGATGAAACATCAAAAGGAGTCTGAGAGTAGTTAAAGAAAGTTCAAAGAAATGTTCACTAGGTCAAATATGGACCAGTGTCTTGCTGAGGAAACATCAGAAGGAGAATATGAGAATGTATAGAAAGTTCAAGATTAAGGACTCTTTGTTCAGAAATGTGTTCATAAGGTCAAATATGGTCTAATCTATGGTTGAAGTAACATCAAAAGAAGTCTATGAGTATGCATAGTAAGTTAGCCTTTGTAAAGTCTTTGGCCAGAAATATGTTAAGCAGGTCAAATATGGACCACTGTCTGGCTGATGAAACATCAGAAGGTGTCTATGAGTATTTATAGGAAGTTCAAGTTCAAGTTCAAAGACTCTTTGGCCAAAAATATGTTAAGTAGGTCAAATATGGACCAATTTCTGGCTGATGAAACATCAGGAGGTAATGAGTATGTATAGAAAGATCAAGTTCAAAGACTCTTTGGCCAGAAATATGTTTAGTGGGTCAAATATGGACCACTGTCTGACTGATGAAACATCAGAAGGAGTCTATGAGTACATATAGAAAATTCAAGTTCAAGTTCAAAGACTCTTTCGACAGAAATATGTTAAAGTAGTCAAATATGGACCACTGTCTGGCTGATGAAACATCAGAAGGAGTAAATGAATATTTATAGAATGTTCAAGATTAAGGACTCTTTGTCCAGAAATGTGTCCATTAGATAGAATATGGTCTAATCTATGGTTGAAGTAACATCAAAAGAAGTCTATAAGTATAAATAGTAAGTTAGCCTTTGATGAGACTTTGGCCAGGAATATATTAAGTAGGTCAAATATGGACCATTCTCTAGCTGATGAAACATCAGAAGGAGTCTATGAGTATTTATAGAAAGTTCAAGTTCAAAGACTCTTTGTCCTGAAATTGGTAAGTATGTCAAATATGGACCACTCTCTGGCTGATGAAACATCAAAAGGAGTCTTTGAGTATTTAAAGAAAGTTCAAAGAAATGTGTTCACTAGGTCAAATATGGACCACTGTCTTGCTGAGGAAACATCGGAAGGAGAATATGAGAATGTGTAAAAAGTTCAAGATTAACAACTCTTTGTTCAGAAATGTGTTCATAAGGTCAAATATGGTCTAATCTATGGTTGGAGTAACATCAAAAGAAGTCTATGAGTATTCATAGTAAGTTAGACATTGAAAAGTCTTTGGCCAGAAATATGTTAACTAGGTCAAATATGGACCACTGTCTGGCTGATGAAACATCAGAAGGTGTCTATGAGTATTTATAGGAAGTTCAAGTTCAAGTTCAAGTTCAAAGACTCTTTGGCCAGAAATATGTTAAGTAGGTCAAATATGGACCAATTTCTGGCTGATGAAACATCAGGAGGTAATGAGTATGTATAGAAAGATCAAGTTCAAAGACTCTTTAGCCAGAAATATGTTTAGTGGGTCAAATATGGACCACTGTCTGGCTGATGAAACTTCAGAAGGAGTATATGAGTATATATAGAAAGATCAAGTTCAAGGATTCTCTGGCAAGATATATGTACAAAAAGTCATATTTTAACTACTGATGAAACTTCAGAAGGAGTCTATGATTATAAATAGAAAGTACAAAATTATGGACTCTTTGTCCAGAAATGTGTTCATAAAGTCAAATATGGTCTATGGTTGAAGTAAAAACAAAAGAAGTCTATGAGTATGCATAGTAAGTTAGCCTTTGATAAGACCTTGGCCAGAAATATGTTAAGTAGGTCAAAAATGGACCACTGTCTGGCTGATTAAACATCAGAAGGGGTCTACGAGTATTTATAGTAAATTCAAGTTCAAGTTCAAAGACTCTTTGGACAGAAATATATTAAGGAAGTCAAATATGGACCACTGTCTGGCTGATTAAACATCAGAAGGAGTCTATGAGTATATAAAGAAGTCTATGAGTAAGCATAGTAAGTTAGCCTTTGATTAGACCTTGGCCAGAAATATGTTAAGAAGGTCAAATATGGACCACTGTCTGGCTGATTAAACATCAGAAGGAGTCTATGAGTATTTAAAGAAAGTTCAAGTTCAAGTTCAAAGACTCTTTGGACAGAAATATGTTAAGGAAGTCAAAAATGGACCACTGTCTCGCTGATGAAACATCAGAAGGAGTCTATGAGTATTTATAGAAAGTTCAAGTTCAAAGACTCTTTGTCCTTAAATTGGTATGTCAATTATGGACCACTCTCTGGCTGATGAAACATCAAAAGGAGTCTATGAGTAGTTAAAGAAAGTTCAAAGAAATCTGTTCACTAGGTCAAATATGGACCACTGTCTTGCTAAGGAAACATCAGAAGGAGAATATGAGAATGTATAGAAAATTCAAGATTAAGGACTCTTTGTTCAGAAATGTGTTCATAAGGTCAAATATGGTCTAATCTATGGTTGGAGTAACATCAAAAGAAGTCTATGAGTATTCATAGTAAATTAGACATTGAAAAGTCTTTGGCCAGAAATATGTTAAGTGGGTCAAATATGGACCACTGTCTGGCTGATGAAACATCAGAAGGTGTCTATGAGTATTTATAGGAAGTTCAAGTTCAAGTTCAAGTTCAAAGACTCTTTGGCCAGAAATATGTTAAGTAGGTCAAATATGGACCAATTTCTGGCTGATGAAACATCAGGAGGTAATGAGTATGTATAGAAAGATCAAGTTCAAAGACTCTTTAGCCAGAAATATGTTTAGTGGGTCAAAATATGGACCACTGTCTGGCTGATGAAACATCAGAAGGAGTATATGAGTATATATAGAAAGATCAAGTTCAAGGATTCTCTGGCAAGATATATGTACAAAAAGTCATATTTTGACTACTGATGAAACTTCAGAAAGAGTCTATGATTATAAATAGAAAGTACAAAATTATGGACTCTTTGTCCAGAAATGTGTTCATAAAGTCAAATATGGTCTATGGTTGAAGTAAAAACAAAAGAAGTCTATGAGTATGCATAGTAAGTTAGCCTTTTGATAAGACCCTGGCCAGAAATATGTGAAGTAGGTCAAATATGGACCACTCTGTGGCTGATTAAACATCAGAATGGGTCTACGAATATTTATAGAAAGTTCAAGTTCAAGTTCAAAGACTCTTTGGACAGAAATATAAGTAGGTCAAATATGGACCAATTTCTGCTGATGAAACATCAGAAGGAGTCTATGAGTATATATAGAAAGATCAAGTTCAAGGATGCTCTAGCAAGATATATGTACAATAAGTCATATTTGAACTACTGATGAAACTTCAGAAATAGTCTATGATTATATATAGAAAGTTCAAGATTATGGACTCTTTGTCCAGAAATGTGTTCATAAAGTCAAATATGATCTAATCTATGGTTGAAGTAAAAACAAAAGAAGTCTATGAGTATGCATAGTAAGTTAGCCTTTGATTAGACCTTGGCCATAAATATGTTAAGAAGGTCAAATATGGACCACTGTCTGGCTGATTAAACATTAGAAGGAGTCTATGAGTATTTATAGAAAGTTCAAGTTCAAGTTCAAAGACTCTTTGGACAGAAATATGTTAAGGAAGTCAAAAATGGACCACTGTCTCGCTGATGAAACATCAGAAGGAGTCTATGAGTATTTATAGAAAGTTCAAGTTCAAAGACTCTTTGTCCTGAAATTGGTAAGTATGTCAATTATGGACCACTCTCTGGCTGATGAAACATCAAAAGGAGTCTATGAGTAGTTAAAGAAAGTTCAAAGAAATGTTCACTAGGTCAAATATGGACCAGTGTCTTGCTGAGGAAACATCAGAAGGAGAATATGAGAATGTATAGAAAGTTCAAGATTAAGGACTCTTTGTTCAGAAATGTGTTCATAAGGTCAAATATGGTCTAATCTATGGTTGAAGTAACATCAAAAGAAGTCTATGAGTATGCATAGTAAGTTAGCCTTTGTAAAGTCTTTGGCCAGAAATATGTTAAGCAGGTCAAATATGGACCACTGTCTGGCTGATGAAACATCAGAAGGTGTCTATGAGTATTTATAGGAAGTTCAAGTTCAAGTTCAAAGACTCTTTCGACAGAAATATGTTAAAGAAGTCAAATATGGACCACTATCTGGCTGATGAAACATCAGAAGGAGTAAATGATATTTATAGAATGTTCAAGATTAAGGACTCTTTGTCCAGAAATGTGTCCATTAGATAGAATATGGTCTAATCTATGGTTGAAGTAACATCAAAAGAAGTCTATAAGTATAAATAGTAAGTTAGCCTTTGATGAGACTTTGGCCAGGAATATATTAAGTAGGTCAAATATGGACCACTCTCTGGCTGATGAAACATCAGAAGGAGTCTATGAGTATTTATAGAAAGTTCAAGTTCAAAGACTCTTTGTCCTGAAATTGGTAAGTATGTCAAATATGGACCACTCTCTGGCTGATGAAACATCAAAAGGAGTCTTTGAGTATTTAAAGAAAGTTCAAAGAAATGTGTTCACTAGGTCAAATATGGACCACTGTCTTGCTGAGGAAACATCGGAAGGAGAATATGAGAATGTGTAAAAAGTTCAAGATTAACGACTCTTTGTTCAGAAATGTGTTCATAAGGTCAAATATGGTCTAATCTATGGTTGGAGTAACATCAAAAGAAGTCTATGAGTATTCATAGTAAGTTAGACATTGAAAAGTCTTTGGCCAGAAATATGTGAAGTAGGTCAAAAATGGACCACTGTCTGGCTAATTAAACATCAGAAGGGGTCTACGAGTATTTATAGTAAATTCAAGTTCAAGTTCAAAGACTCTTTGGACAGAAATATATTAAGGAAGTCAAATATGGACCACTGTCTGGCTGATTAAACATCAGAAGGAGTCTATGAGTATATAAAGAAGTCTATGAGTAAGCATAGTAAGTTAGCCTTTGATTAGACCTTGGCCAGAAATATGTTAAGAAGGTCAAATATGGACCACTGTCTGGCTGATTAAACATCAGAAGGAGTCTATGAGTATTTAAAGAAAGTTCAAGTTCAAGTTCAAAGACTCTTTGGACAGAAATATGTTAAGGAAGTCAAAAATGGACCACTGTCTCGCTGATGAAACATCAGAAGGAGTCTATGAGTATTTATAGAAAGTTCAAGTTCAAAGACTCTTTGTCCTTAAATTGGTATGTCAATTATGGACCACTCTCTGGCTGATGAAACATCAAAAGGAGTCTATGAGTAGTTAAAGAAAGTTCAAAGAAATCTGTTCACTAGGTCAAATATGGACCACTGTCTTGCTAAGGAAACATCAGAAGGAGAATATGAGAATGTATAGAAAATTCAAGATTAAGGACTCTTTGTTCAGAAATGTGTTCATAAGGTCAAATATGGTCTAATCTATGGTTGGAGTAACATCAAAAGAAGTCTATGAGTATTCATAGTAAATTAGACATTGAAAAGTCTTTGGCCAGAAATATGTTAAGTGGGTCAAATATGGACCACTGTCTGGCTGATGAAACATCAGAAGGTGTCTATGAGTATTTATAGGAAGTTCAAGTTCAAGTTCAAGTTCAAAGACTCTTTGGCCAGAAATATGTTAAGTAGGTCAAATATGGACCAATTTCTGGCTGATGAAACATCAGGAGGTAATGAGTATGTATAGAAAGATCAAGTTCAAAGACTCTTTAGCCAGAAATATGTTTAGTGGGTCAAAATATGGACCACTGTCTGGCTGATGAAACATCAGAAGGAGTATATGAGTATATATAGAAAGATCAAGTTCAAGGATTCTCTGGCAAGATATATGTACAAAAAGTCATATTTTGACTACTGATGAAACTTCAGAAAGAGTCTATGATTATAAATAGAAAGTACAAAATTATGGACTCTTTGTCCAGAAATGTGTTCATAAAGTCAAATATGGTCTATGGTTGAAGTAAAAACAAAAGAAGTCTATGAGTATGCATAGTAAGTTAGCCTTTTGATAAGACCCTGGCCAGAAATATGTGAAGTAGGTCAAATATGGACCACTCTGTGGCTGATTAAACATCAGAATGGGTCTACGAATATTTATAGAAAGTTCAAGTTCAAGTTCAAAGACTCTTTGGACAGAAATATAAGTAGGTCAAATATGGACCAATTTCTGCTGATGAAACATCAGAAGGAGTCTATGAGTATATATAGAAAGATCAAGTTCAAGGATGCTCTAGCAAGATATATATACAATAAGTCATATTTGAACTACTGATGAAACTTCAGAAATAGTCTATGATTATATATAGAAAGTTCAAGATTATGGACTCTTTGTCCAGAAATGTGTTTATAAAGTCAAATATGATCTAATCTATGGTTGAAGTAAAAACAAAAGAAGTCTATGAGTATGCATAGTAAGTTAGCCTTTGATTAGACCTTGGCCATAAATATGTTAAGAAGGTCAAATATGGACCACTGTCTGGCTGATTAAACATTAGAAGGAGTCTATGAGTATTTATAGAAAGTTCAAGTTCAAGTTCAAAGACTCTTTGGACAGAAATATGTTAAGGAAGTCAAAAATGGACCACTGTCTCGCTGATGAAACATCAGAAGGAGTCTATGAGTATTTATAGAAAGTTCAAGTTCAAAGACTCTTTGTCCTGAAATTGGTAAGTATGTCAATTATGGACCACTCTCTGGCTGATGAAACATCAAAAGGAGTCTGAGAGTAGTTAAAGAAAGTTCAAAGAAATGTTCACTAGGTCAAATATGGACCAGTGTCTTGCTGAGGAAACATCAGAAGGAGAATATGAGAATGTATAGAAAGTTCAAGATTAAGGACTCTTTGTTCAGAAATGTGTTCATAAGGTCAAATATGGTCTAATCTATGGTTGAAGTAACATCAAAAGAAGTCTATGAGTATGCATAGTAAGTTAGCCTTTGTAAAGTCTTTGGCCAGAAATATGTTAAGCAGGTCAAATATGGACCACTGTCTGGCTGATGAAACATCAGAAGGTGTCTATGAGTATTTATAGGAAGTTCAAGTTCAAGTTCAAAGACTCTTTGGCCAAAAATATGTTAAGTAGGTCAAATATGGACCAATTTCTGGCTGATGAAACATCAGGAGGTAATGAGTATGTATAGAAAGATCAAGTTCAAAGACTCTTTGGCCAGAAATATGTTTAGTGGGTCAAATATGGACCACTGTCTGACTGATGAAACATCAGAAGGAGTCTATGAGTACATATAGAAAATTCAAGTTCAAGTTCAAAGACTCTTTCGACAGAAATATGTTAAAGTAGTCAAATATGGACCACTGTCTGGCTGATGAAACATCAGAAGGAGTAAATGAATATTTATAGAATGTTCAAGATTAAGGACTCTTTGTCCAGAAATGTGTCCATTAGATAGAATATGGTCTAATCTATGGTTGAAGTAACATCAAAAGAAGTCTATAAGTATAAATAGTAAGTTAGCCTTTGATGAGACTTTGGCCAGGAATATATTAAGTAGGTCAAATATGGACCATTCTCTAGCTGATGAAACATCAGAAGGAGTCTATGAGTATTTATAGAAAGTTCAAGTTCAAAGACTCTTTGTCCTGAAATTGGTAAGTATGTCAAATATGGACCACTCTCTGGCTGATGAAACATCAAAAGGAGTCTTTGAGTATTTAAAGAAAGTTCAAAGAAATGTGTTCACTAGGTCAAATATGGACCACTGTCTTGCTGAGGAAACATCGGAAGGAGAATATGAGAATGTGTAAAAAGTTCAAGATTAACAACTCTTTGTTCAGAAATGTGTTCATAAGGTCAAATATGGTCTAATCTATGGTTGGAGTAACATCAAAAGAAGTCTATGAGTATTCATAGTAAGTTAGACATTGAAAAGTCTTTGGCCAGAAATATGTTAACTAGGTCAAATATGGACCACTGTCTGGCTGATGAAACATCAGAAGGTGTCTATGAGTATTTATAGGAAGTTCAAGTTCAAGTTCAAGTTCAAAGACTCTTTGGCCAGAAATATGTTAAGTAGGTCAAATATGGACCAATTTCTGGCTGATGAAACATCAGGAGGTAATGAGTATGTATAGAAAGATCAAGTTCAAAGACTCTTTAGCCAGAAATATGTTTAGTGGGTCAAATATGGACCACTGTCTGGCTGATGAAACTTCAGAAGGAGTATATGAGTATATATAGAAAGATCAAGTTCAAGGATTCTCTGGCAAGATATATGTACAAAAAGTCATATTTTAACTACTGATGAAACTTCAGAAGGAGTCTATGATTATAAATAGAAAGTACAAAATTATGGACTCTTTGTCCAGAAATGTGTTCATAAAGTCAAATATGGTCTATGGTTGAAGTAAAAACAAAAGAAGTCTATGAGTATGCATAGTAAGTTAGCCTTTGATAAGACCTTGGCCAGAAATATGTTAAGTAGGTCAAAAATGGACCACTGTCTGGCTGATTAAACATCAGAAGGGGTCTACGAGTATTTATAGTAAATTCAAGTTCAAGTTCAAAGACTCTTTGGACAGAAATATATTAAGGAAGTCAAATATGGACCACTGTCTGGCTGATTAAACATCAGAAGGAGTCTATGAGTATATAAAGAAGTCTATGAGTAAGCATAGTAAGTTAGCCTTTGATTAGACCTTGGCCAGAAATATGTTAAGAAGGTCAAATATGGACCACTGTCTGGCTGATTAAACATCAGAAGGAGTCTATGAGTATTTAAAGAAAGTTCAAGTTCAAGTTCAAAGACTCTTTGGACAGAAATATGTTAAGGAAGTCAAAAATGGACCACTGTCTCGCTGATGAAACATCAGAAGGAGTCTATGAGTATTTATAGAAAGTTCAAGTTCAAAGACTCTTTGTCCTTAAATTGGTATGTCAATTATGGACCACTCTCTGGCTGATGAAACATCAAAAGGAGTCTATGAGTAGTTAAAGAAAGTTCAAAGAAATCTGTTCACTAGGTCAAATATGGACCACTGTCTTGCTAAGGAAACATCAGAAGGAGAATATGAGAATGTATAGAAAATTCAAGATTAAGGACTCTTTGTTCAGAAATGTGTTCATAAGGTCAAATATGGTCTAATCTATGGTTGGAGTAACATCAAAAGAAGTCTATGAGTATTCATAGTAAATTAGACATTGAAAAGTCTTTGGCCAGAAATATGTTAAGTGGGTCAAATATGGACCACTGTCTGGCTGATGAAACATCAGAAGGTGTCTATGAGTATTTATAGGAAGTTCAAGTTCAAGTTCAAGTTCAAAGACTCTTTGGCCAGAAATATGTTAAGTAGGTCAAATATGGACCAATTTCTGGCTGATGAAACATCAGGAGGTAATGAGTATGTATAGAAAGATCAAGTTCAAAGACTCTTTAGCCAGAAATATGTTTAGTGGGTCAAAATATGGACCACTGTCTGGCTGATGAAACATCAGAAGGAGTATATGAGTATATATAGAAAGATCAAGTTCAAGGATTCTCTGGCAAGATATATGTACAAAAAGTCATATTTTGACTACTGATGAAACTTCAGAAAGAGTCTATGATTATAAATAGAAAGTACAAAATTATGGACTCTTTGTCCAGAAATGTGTTCATAAAGTCAAATATGGTCTATGGTTGAAGTAAAAACAAAAGAAGTCTATGAGTATGCATAGTAAGTTAGCCTTTTGATAAGACCCTGGCCAGAAATATGTGAAGTAGGTCAAATATGGACCACTCTGTGGCTGATTAAACATCAGAATGGGTCTACGAATATTTATAGAAAGTTCAAGTTCAAGTTCAAAGACTCTTTGGACAGAAATATAAGTAGGTCAAATATGGACCAATTTCTGCTGATGAAACATCAGAAGGAGTCTATGAGTATATATAGAAAGATCAAGTTCAAGGATGCTCTAGCAAGATATATGTACAATAAGTCATATTTGAACTACTGATGAAACTTCAGAAATAGTCTATGATTATATATAGAAAGTTCAAGATTATGGACTCTTTGTCCAGAAATGTGTTCATAAAGTCAAATATGATCTAATCTATGGTTGAAGTAAAAACAAAAGAAGTCTATGAGTATGCATAGTAAGTTAGCCTTTGATTAGACCTTGGCCATAAATATGTTAAGAAGGTCAAATATGGACCACTGTCTGGCTGATTAAACATTAGAAGGAGTCTATGAGTATTTATAGAAAGTTCAAGTTCAAGTTCAAAGACTCTTTGGACAGAAATATGTTAAGGAAGTCAAAAATGGACCACTGTCTCGCTGATGAAACATCAGAAGGAGTCTATGAGTATTTATAGAAAGTTCAAGTTCAAAGACTCTTTGTCCTGAAATTGGTAAGTATGTCAATTATGGACCACTCTCTGGCTGATGAAACATCAAAAGGAGTCTATGAGTAGTTAAAGAAAGTTCAAAGAAATGTTCACTAGGTCAAATATGGACCAGTGTCTTGCTGAGGAAACATCAGAAGGAGAATATGAGAATGTATAGAAAGTTCAAGATTAAGGACTCTTTGTTCAGAAATGTGTTCATAAGGTCAAATATGGTCTAATCTATGGTTGAAGTAACATCAAAAGAAGTCTATGAGTATGCATAGTAAGTTAGCCTTTGTAAAGTCTTTGGCCAGAAATATGTTAAGCAGGTCAAATATGGACCACTGTCTGGCTGATGAAACATCAGAAGGTGTCTATGAGTATTTATAGGAAGTTCAAGTTCAAGTTCAAAGACTCTTTGGCCAAAAATATGTTAAGTAGGTCAAATATGGACCAATTTCTGGCTGATGAAACATCAGGAGGTAATGAGTATGTATAGAAAGATCAAGTTCAAAGACTCTTTGGCCAGAAATATGTTTAGTGGGTCAAATATGGACCACTGTCTGGCTGATGAAACATCAGAAGGAGTAAATGAATATTTATAGAATGTTCAAGATTAAGGACTCTTTGTCCAGAAATGTGTCCATTAGATAGAATATGGTCTAATCTATGGTTGAAGTAACATCAAAAGAAGTCTATAAGTATAAATAGTAAGTTAGCCTTTGATGAGACTTTGGCCAGGAATATATTAAGTAGGTCAAATATGGACCATTCTCTAGCTGATGAAACATCAGAAGGAGTCTATGAGTATTTATAGAAAGTTCAAGTTCAAAGACTCTTTGTCCTGAAATTGGTAAGTATGTCAAATATGGACCACTCTCTGGCTGATGAAACATCAAAAGGAGTCTTTGAGTATTTAAAGAAAGTTCAAAGAAATGTGTTCACTAGGTCAAATATGGACCACTGTCTTGCTGAGGAAACATCGGAAGGAGAATATGAGAATGTGTAAAAAGTTCAAGATTAACAACTCTTTGTTCAGAAATGTGTTCATAAGGTCAAATATGGTCTAATCTATGGTTGGAGTAACATCAAAAGAAGTCTATGAGTATTCATAGTAAGTTAGACATTGAAAAGTCTTTGGCCAGAAATATGTTAACTAGGTCAAATATGGACCACTGTCTGGCTGATGAAACATCAGAAGGTGTCTATGAGTATTTATAGGAAGTTCAAGTTCAAGTTCAAGTTCAAAGACTCTTTGGCCAGAAATATGTTAAGTAGGTCAAATATGGACCAATTTCTGGCTGATGAAACATCAGGAGGTAATGAGTATGTATAGAAAGATCAAGTTCAAAGACTCTTTAGCCAGAAATATGTTTAGTGGGTCAAATATGGACCACTGTCTGGCTGATGAAACTTCAGAAGGAGTATATGAGTATATATAGAAAGATCAAGTTCAAGGATTCTCTGGCAAGATATATGTACAAAAAGTCATATTTTAACTACTGATGAAACTTCAGAAGGAGTCTATGATTATAAATAGAAAGTACAAAATTATGGACTCTTTGTCCAGAAATGTGTTCATAAAGTCAAATATGGTCTATGGTTGAAGTAAAAACAAAAGAAGTCTATGAGTATGCATAGTAAGTTAGCCTTTGATAAGACCTTGGCCAGAAATATGTTAAGTAGGTCAAAAATGGACCACTGTCTGGCTGATTAAACATCAGAAGGGGTCTACGAGTATTTATAGTAAATTCAAGTTCAAGTTCAAAGACTCTTTGGACAGAAATATATTAAGGAAGTCAAATATGGACCACTGTCTGGCTGATTAAACATCAGAAGGAGTCTATGAGTATATAAAGAAGTCTATGAGTAAGCATAGTAAGTTAGCCTTTGATTAGACCTTGGCCAGAAATATGTTAAGAAGGTCAAATATGGACCACTGTCTGGCTGATTAAACATCAGAAGGAGTCTATGAGTATTTAAAGAAAGTTCAAGTTCAAGTTCAAAGACTCTTTGGACAGAAATATGTTAAGGAAGTCAAAAATGGACCACTGTCTCGCTGATGAAACATCAGAAGGAGTCTATGAGTATTTATAGAAAGTTCAAGTTCAAAGACTCTTTGTCCTGAAATTGGTATGTCAATTATGGACCACTCTCTGGCTGATGAAACATCAAAAGGAGTCTATGAGTAGTTAAAGAAAGTTCAAAGAAATCTGTTCACTAGGTCAAATATGGACCACTGTCTTGCTAAGGAAACATCAGAAGGAGAATATGAGAATGTATAGAAAATTCAAGATTAAGGACTCTTTGTTCAGAAATGTGTTCATAAGGTCAAATATGGTCTAATCTATGGTTGGAGTAACATCAAAAGAAGTCTATGAGTATTCATAGTAAATTAGACATTGAAAAGTCTTTGGCCAGAAATATGTTAAGTAGGTCAAATATGGACCACTGTCTGGCTGATGAAACATCAGAAGGTGTCTATGAGTATTTATAGGAAGTTCAAGTTCAAGTTCAAGTTCAAAGACTCTTTGGCCAGAAATATGTTAAGTAGGTCAAATATGGACCAATTTCTGGCTGATGAAACATCAGGAGGTAATGAGTATGTATAGAAAGATCAAGTTCAAAGACTCTTTAGCCAGAAATATGTTTAGTGGGTCAAAATATGGACCACTGTCTGGCTGATGAAACATCAGAAGGAGTATATGAGTATACATAGAAAGATCAAGTTCAAGGATTCTCTGGCAAGATATATGTACAAAAAGTCATATTTTGACTACTGATGAAACTTCAGAAAGAGTCTATGATTATAAATAGAAAGTACAAAATTATGGACTCTTTGTCCAGAAATGTGTTCATAAAGTCAAATATGGTCTATGGTTGAAGTAAAAACAAAAGAAGTCTATGAGTATGCATAGTAAGTTAGCCTTTTGATAAGACCCTGGCCAGAAATATGTGAAGTAGGTCAAATATGGACCACTCTCTGGCTGATTAAACATCAGAATGGGTCTACGAATATTTATAGAAAATTCAAGTTCAAGTTCAAAGACTCTTTGGACAGAAATATAAGTAGGTCAAATATGGACCAATTTCTGCTGATGAAACATCAGAAGGAGTCTATGAGTATATATAGAAAGATCAAGTTCAAGGATGCTCTAGCAAGATATATGTACAATAAGTCATATTTGAACTACTGATGAAACTTCAGAAATAGTCTATGATTATATATAGAAAGTTCAAGATTATGGACTCTTTGTCCAGAAATGTGTTCATAAAGTCAAATATGATCTAATCTATGGTTGAAGTAAAAACAAAAGAAGTCTATGAGTATGCATAGTAAGTTAGCCTTTGATAAGACCTTGGCCATAAATATGTTAAGAAGGTCAAATATGGACCACTGTCTGGCTGATTAAACATTAGAAGGAGTCTATGAGTATTTATAGAAAGTTCAAGTTCAAGTTCAAAGACTCTTTGGACAGAAATATGTTAAGGAAGTCAAAAATGGACCACTGTCTCGCTGATGAAACATCAGAAGGAGTCTATGAGTATTTATAGAAAGTTCAAGTTCAAAGACTCTTTGTCCTGAAATTGGTAAGTATGTCAATTATGGACCACTCTCTGGCTGATGAAACATCAAAAGGAGTCTATGAGTAGTTAAAGAAAGTTCAAAGAAATGTTCACTAGGTCAAATATGGACCAGTGTCTTGCTGAGGAAACATCAGAAGGAGAATATGAGAATGTATAGAAAGTTCAAGATTAAGGACTCTTTGTTCAGAAATGTGTTCATAAGGTCAAATATGGTCTAATCTATGGTTGAAGTAACATCAAAAGAAGTCTATGAGTATGCATAGTAAGTTAGCCTTTGTAAAGTCTTTGGCCAGAAATATGTTAAGCAGGTCAAATATGGACCACTGTCTGGCTGATGAAACATCAGAAGGTGTCTATGAGTATTTATAGGAAGTTCAAGTTCAAGTTCAAAGACTCTTTGGCCAAAAATATGTTAAGTAGGTCAAATATGGACCAATTTCTGGCTGATGAAACATCAGGAGGTAATGAGTATGTATAGAAAGATCAAGTTCAAAGACTCTTTGGCCAGAAATATGTTTAGTGGGTCAAATATGGACCACTGTCTGACTGATGAAACATCAGAAGGAGTCTATGAGTACATATAGAAAATTCAAGTTCAAGTTCAAAGACTCTTTCGACAGAAATATGTTAAAGTAGTCAAATATGGACCACTGTCTGGCTGATGAAACATCAGAAGGAGTAAATGAATATTTATAGAATGTTCAAGATTAAGGACTCTTTGTCCAGAAATGTGTCCATTAGATAGAATATGGTCTAATCTATGGTTGAAGTAACATCAAAAGAAGTCTATAAGTATAAATAGTAAGTTAGCCTTTGATGAGACTTTGGCCAGGAATATATTAAGTAGGTCAAATATGGACCATTCTCTAGCTGATGAAACATCAGAAGGAGTCTATGAGTATTTATAGAAAGTTCAAGTTCAAAGACTCTTTGTCCTGAAATTGGTAAGTATGTCAAATATGGACCACTCTCTGGCTGATGAAACATCAAAAGGAGTCTTTGAGTATTTAAAGAAAGTTCAAAGAAATGTGTTCACTAGGTCAAATATGGACCACTGTCTTGCTGAGGAAACATCGGAAGGAGAATATGAGAATGTGTAAAAAGTTCAAGATTAACAACTCTTTGTTCAGAAATGTGTTCATAAGGTCAAATATGGTCTAATCTATGGTTGGAGTAACATCAAAAGAAGTCTATGAGTATTCATAGTAAGTTAGACATTGAAAAGTCTTTGGCCAGAAATATGTTAACTAGGTCAAATATGGACCACTGTCTGGCTGATGAAACATCAGAAGGTGTCTATGAGTATTTATAGGAAGTTCAAGTTCAAGTTCAAGTTCAAAGACTCTTTGGCCAGAAATATGTTAAGTAGGTCAAATATGGACCAATTTCTGGCTGATGAAACATCAGGAGGTAATGAGTATGTATAGAAAGATCAAGTTCAAAGACTCTTTAGCCAGAAATATGTTTAGTGGGTCAAATATGGACCACTGTCTGGCTGATGAAACTTCAGAAGGAGTATATGAGTATATATAGAAAGATCAAGTTCAAGGATTCTCTGGCAAGATATATGTACAAAAAGTCATATTTTAACTACTGATGAAACTTCAGAAGGAGTCTATGATTATAAATAGAAAGTACAAAATTATGGACTCTTTGTCCAGAAATGTGTTCATAAAGTCAAATATGGTCTATGGTTGAAGTAAAAACAAAAGAAGTCTATGAGTATGCATAGTAAGTTAGCCTTTGATAAGACCTTGGCCAGAAATATGTTAAGTAGGTCAAAAATGGACCACTGTCTGGCTGATTAAACATCAGAAGGGGTCTACGAGTATTTATAGTAAATTCAAGTTCAAGTTCAAAGACTCTTTGGACAGAAATATATTAAGGAAGTCAAATATGGACCACTGTCTGGCTGATTAAACATCAGAAGGAGTCTATGAGTATATAAAGAAGTCTATGAGTAAGCATAGTAAGTTAGCCTTTGATTAGACCTTGGCCAGAAATATGTTAAGAAGGTCAAATATGGACCACTGTCTGGCTGATTAAACATCAGAAGGAGTCTATGAGTATTTAAAGAAAGTTCAAGTTCAAGTTCAAAGACTCTTTGGACAGAAATATGTTAAGGAAGTCAAAAATGGACCACTGTCTCGCTGATGAAACATCAGAAGGAGTCTATGAGTATTTATAGAAAGTTCAAGTTCAAAGACTCTTTGTCCTGAAATTGGTATGTCAATTATGGACCACTCTCTGGCTGATGAAACATCAAAAGGAGTCTATGAGTAGTTAAAGAAAGTTCAAAGAAATCTGTTCACTAGGTCAAATATGGACCACTGTCTTGCTAAGGAAACATCAGAAGGAGAATATGAGAATGTATAGAAAATTCAAGATTAAGGACTCTTTGTTCAGAAATGTGTTCATAAGGTCAAATATGGTCTAATCTATGGTTGGAGTAACATCAAAAGAAGTCTATGAGTATTCATAGTAAATTAGACATTGAAAAGTCTTTGGCCAGAAATATGTTAAGTAGGTCAAATATGGACCACTGTCTGGCTGATGAAACATCAGAAGGTGTCTATGAGTATTTATAGGAAGTTCAAGTTCAAGTTCAAGTTCAAAGACTCTTTGGCCAGAAATATGTTAAGTAGGTCAAATATGGACCAATTTCTGGCTGATGAAACATCAGGAGGTAATGAGTATGTATAGAAAGATCAAGTTCAAAGACTCTTTAGCCAGAAATATGTTTAGTGGGTCAAAATATGGACCACTGTCTGGCTGATGAAACATCAGAAGGAGTATATGAGTATACATAGAAAGATCAAGTTCAAGGATTCTCTGGCAAGATATATGTACAAAAAGTCATATTTTGACTACTGATGAAACTTCAGAAAGAGTCTATGATTATAAATAGAAAGTACAAAATTATGGACTCTTTGTCCAGAAATGTGTTCGTAAAGTCAAATATGGTCTATGGTTGAAGTAAAAACAAAAGAAGTCTATGAGTATGCATAGTAAGTTAGCCTTTTGATAAGACCCTGGCCAGAAATATGTGAAGTAGGTCAAATATGGACCACTCTCTGGCTGATTAAACATCAGAATGGGTCTACGAATATTTATAGAAAAATCAAGTTCAAGTTCAAAGACTCTTTGGACAGAAATATAAGTAGGTCAAATATGGACCAATTTCTGCTGATGAAACATCAGAAGGAGTCTATGAGTATATATAGAAAGATCAAGTTCAAGGATGCTCTAGCAAGATATATGTACAATAAGTCATATTTGAACTACTGATGAAACTTCAGAAATAGTCTATGATTATATATAGAAAGTTCAAGATTATGGACTCTTTGTCCAGAAATGTGTTCATAAAGTCAAATATGATCTAATCTATGGTTGAAGTAAAAACAAAAGAAGTCTATGAGTATGCATAGTAAGTTAGCCTTTGATAAGACCTTGGCCATAAATATGTTAAGAAGGTCAAATATGGACCACTGTCTGGCTGATTAAACATTAGAAGGAGTCTATGAGTATTTATAGAAAGTTCAAGTTCAAGTTCAAAGACTCTTTGGACAGAAATATGTTAAGGAAGTCAAAAATGGACCACTGTCTCGCTGATGAAACATCAGAAGGAGTCTATGAGTATTTATAGAAAGTTCAAGTTCAAAGACTCTTTGTCCTGAAATTGGTAAGTATGTCAATTATGGACCACTCTCTGGCTGATGAAACATCAAAAGGAGTCTATGAGTAGTTAAAGAAAGTTCAAAGAAATGTTCACTAGGTCAAATATGGACCAGTGTCTTGCTGAGGAAACATCAGAAGGAGAATATGAGAATGTATAGAAAGTTCAAGATTAAGGACTCTTTGTTCAGAAATGTGTTCATAAGGTCAAATATGGTCTAATCTATGGTTGAAGTAACATCAAAAGAAGTCTATGAGTATGCATAGTAAGTTAGCCTTTGTAAAGTCTTTGGCCAGAAATATGTTAAGCAGGTCAAATATGGACCACTGTCTGGCTGATGAAACATCAGAAGGTGTCTATGAGTATTTATAGGAAGTTCAAGTTCAAGTTCAAAGACTCTTTGGCCAAAAATATGTTAAGTAGGTCAAATATGGACCAATTTCTGGCTGATGAAACATCAGGAGGTAATGAGTATGTATAGAAAGATCAAGTTCAAAGACTCTTTGGCCAGAAATATGTTTAGTGGGTCAAATATGGACCACTGTCTGACTGATGAAACATCAGAAGGAGTCTATGAGTATATATAGAAAATTCAAGTTCAAGTTCAAAGACTCTTTCGACAGAAATATGTTAAAGAAGTCAAATATGGACCACTATCTGGCTGATGAAACATCAGAAGGAGTAAATGATATTTATAGAATGTTCAAGATTAAGGACTCTTTGTCCAGAAATGTGTCCATTAGATAGAATATGGTCTAATCTATGGTTGAAGTAACATCAAAAGAAGTCTATAAGTATAAATAGTAAGTTAGCCTTTGATGAGACTTTGGCCAGGAATATATTAAGTAGG
Source organism: Tiaroga cobitis (assembly GCA_030578255.1). NCBI lineage: Eukaryota > Metazoa > Chordata > Actinopteri > Cypriniformes > Leuciscidae > Tiaroga > Tiaroga cobitis. Next base: position 36,918,569 of record CM060607.1, on the reverse strand, counting down.
TCAAATATGGACCACTCTCTGGCTGATGAAACATCAGAAGGAGTCTATGAGTATTTATAGAAAGTTCAAGTTCAAAGACTCTTTGTCCTGAAATTGGTAAGTATGTCAAATATGGACCACTCTCTGGCTGATGAAACATCAAAAGGAGTCTTTGAGTATTTAAAGAAAGTTCAAAGAAATGTGTTCACTAGGTCAAATATGGACCACTGTCTTGCTGAGGAAACATCGGAAGGAGAATATGAGAATGTGTAAAAAGTTCAAGATTAACGACTCTTTGTTCAGAAATGTGTTCATAAGGTCAAATATGGTCTAATCTATGGTTGGAGTAACATCAAAAGAAGTCTATGAGTATTCATAGTAAGTTAGACATTGAAAAGTCTTTGGCCAGAAATATGTGAAGTAGGTCAAAAATGGACCACTGTCTGGCTGATTAAACATCAGAAGGGGTCTACGAGTATTTATAGTAAATTCAAGTTCAAGTTCAAAGACTCTTTGGACAGAAATATATTAAGGAAGTCAAATATGGACCACTGTCTGGCTGATTAAACATCAGAAGGAGTCTATGAGTATATAAAGAAGTCTATGAGTAAGCATAGTAAGTTAGCCTTTGATTAGACCTTGGCCAGAAATATGTTAAGAAGGTCAAATATGGACCACTGTCTGGCTGATTAAACATCAGAAGGAGTCTATGAGTATTTAAAGAAAGTTCAAGTTCAAGTTCAAAGACTCTTTGGACAGAAATATGTTAAGGAAGTCAAAAATGGACCACTGTCTCGCTGATGAAACATCAGAAGGAGTCTATGAGTATTTATAGAAAGTTCAAGTTCAAAGACTCTTTGTCCTGAAATTGGTATGTCAATTATGGACCACTCTCTGGCTGATGAAACATCAAAAGGAGTCTATGAGTAGTTAAAGAAAGTTCAAAGAAATCTGTTCACTAGGTCAAATATGGACCACTGTCTTGCTAAGGAAACATCAGAAGGAGAATATGAGAATGTATAGAAAATTCAAGATTAAGGACTCTTTGTTCAGAAATGTGTTCATAAGGTCAAATATGGTCTAATCTATGGTTGGAGTAACATCAAAAGAAGTCTATGAGTATTCATAGTAAATTAGACATTGAAAAGTCTTTGGCCAGAAATATGTTAAGTAGGTCAAATATGGACCACTGTCTGGCTGATGAAACATCAGAAGGTGTCTATGAGTATTTATAGGAAGTTCAAGTTCAAGTTCAAGTTCAAAGACTCTTTGGCCAGAAATATGTTAAGTAGGTCAAATATGGACCAATTTCTGGCTGATGAAACATCAGGAGGTAATGAGTATGTATAGAAAGATCAAGTTCAAAGACTCTTTAGCCAGAAATATGTTTAGTGGGTCAAAATATGGACCACTGTCTGGCTGATGAAACATCAGAAGGAGTATATGAGTATATATAGAAAGATCAAGTTCAAGGATTCTCTGGCAAGATATATGTACAAAAAGTCATATTTTGACTACTGATGAAACTTCAGAAAGAGTCTATGATTATAAATAGAAAGTACAAAATTATGGACTCTTTGTCCAGAAATGTGTTCATAAAGTCAAATATGGTCTATGGTTGAAGTAAAAACAAAAGAAGTCTATGAGTATGCATAGTAAGTTAGCCTTTTGATAAGACCCTGGCCAGAAATATGTGAAGTAGGTCAAATATGGACCACTCTCTGGCTGATTAAACATCAGAATGGGTCTACGAATATTTATAGAAAATTCAAGTTCAAGTTCAAAGACTCTTTGGACAGAAATATATTAAGGAAGTCAAATATGGACCACTGTCTGGCTGATTAAACATCAGAAGGAGTTAATGGTATGTATAGATAGATCAAGTTCAAGGATTCTCCGGCAAGATATATGTACAAAAAGTCATATTTGAACTACTGATGAAATTTCAGAAAGAGTCTATTATTATGCATAGAAAGTTCAAGATTAAGGAGTTTTTGTCCAGAAATGTGTTCATAAGGTCAAATATGGTCGAATCTATGGTTGAAGTAACATCAAAAGAAGTCTATGAATATGCATAGTAAGTTAGCCTTTGAACAGACTTTGACCAGAAATATGTTAAGTAGGTCAAATATGGACCACTGATCAAGATTAAGGATTCTCTTGCAAGATAAATGTACAAAAAGTCATATTTGAATTACTGTTGAAACTTCAGAAAGAGTCTATTATTATGTATAGAAAGTTCAAGATTAAGGACTCTTTGTCCACAAAATGTGTTCATGTTGTCAAATATGGTCTAATCTATGTTTGAAATAACAGAAAAAGAAGGCCAGAAATATGTTAAATAGGTAAAATATGGACCACTGTCTGGCTGATGAAACATCAGAAGGAGTCTATGAGTATGTATAGGAAGATCAAGTTCAAGAATTCTCTGGCAAAATATATGTACAAAAAGTCAAGATGTCTATGGGTATGCATAGTAAGTAAGCCTTTGATAAGACCTTGGCCAGAAATAGGTTAAGTAGGTCAAATCTGGAACACTGTCTGGCTGATGAAACATCAGAAGGAGTCTATGAGCATTTATAGAAAGTTCAAGTTCAAGTTCAAAGACTCTTTGGACAGAAATATGTTAAGGAAGTCAAAAATGAACCACTGTCTCGCTGATGAAACATCAGAAGGAGTCTATGAGTATTTATAGAAAGTCGAAGATGAAGGACTCTCTGTCCGGAAATGTGTTCATAAGATCAAATATGGTCTAATCTTATGGTTGAAGTAACGTCAAAAGATGTCTATAAGCATAAATAGTAAGTCAGCCTTTGATAAGACTTTGGCCAGGAATATTTTAGGTAGGTCAAAAATGGACCACTCTCTGTCTGATGAAACATCAGCAGGAGTCTATGAGTGTTTATAGAAAGTTCAAATTCAAAGACACTTTGGCCAGAAATATGTTAAGTGGGTCAAATATGGACCACTGTCTGGCTGATTAAACATCAGAAGCACTCTATAGCACTACTATACATGTATATGAACTACTGGATGCCTGAATTAACATCAGAACATGTTTTTATGTTTAGAAAGTTAAAGGTAGAGGACTCTTTGGCCAGAAATATGATCAAGGGGTCATATGTGGACTAATATATGGTTGATGTAGCATCAAAACAGGTCTATGAGAATGCATTATAAGACTTTGGTAAGACTTTGGAATAGATAAGACCTCTGATAAGACTTTGGCCAGAATTTTGTTAAGTAGATAAAATATAGACCCTTGCTGATGAAACATCAGAAGGAGTCTATGAGTATATAGACAGATCAAGGTCAATGATTCTCTGCCACGATATATGTACATAAAGTCATGTTTGAACTATTGATGAAACGTCAGAAGCACTCTGTGAGCATGTATAGAAAGATCAAGTTCAAGAACTCTCTGTTCAGATATATGTTCAAAAGATCAAATTTGAACTACTGGATGCCTGAATTAACATCAGAACATGTTTTTATGTTTAGAAAGTTAAGGGTAGAGGACTCTTTGGCCAGAAATATGTTCAAGGGGTCAAATGTGTCAAAATTAGTTAGATGTTTTATGCATTGAAATGCAACAGCACACGTTTTGTGATAGGGGTTACAACATGCATGCTTTTGCATTCCAATGCAGAAAACAACTAATTTTGCTGTTTATTGAAGAGATTACGTGTGTTTGTTGCATTGCATTGCAATATCTATTTTACTATGTGTATTGGAGATACACTACTTGATACACTACGATCTGTGCTACTTGCTACCTTTTCGGTTGTGCATTGAGATAACATAAGCACGGATTCATTGAACATAATCTTAAAACTTAAAACTAAAACTTAATCTAGAAACTTACTGAATTCGTCGTGCAGTAAAGTATAGTAGATTAAATATGCTATCTTTCATTGCATTCATAAAATAACTTGTTTTGTTTTGCAAAGAGATATTGCATTACATATGAGTTGTTGCATCGCAACGCATACAGAACTAATTCATTCCCAAGAAGTAGCACATGACATACCTGTATGTGATGTTTCATTGCAATACATGCACGATATAAATTAATCCGTTGTGCATTTATTTGCATGCAAAAGCTAATTTATTTCGTTGTGCATTGAAAAGATATGTGCTTGTTGCATAGCGCTGCATACAGGACCTGAATTTACTGACCTTGTGCATTGAATAATCACAATAGTGATATGGTCTATTATATTGAACTGTATACAATAACTAACTTATTCTGTTGTGAATAATGCAATGCAACAGCACACATGTATTCTCTTCAATGAAAAGCAAAATGAGTAAGGTGATGCACGCATTGGAATGCAAAAGCACGCATGTTGACATCCGAAGGCTTAAACAACATGTTTGCTTTTGCATTCCAATGCATAAAACAAGTAACTAATTTTGCTGTTCATTATAGAAATAACCCAGTCCATGAATGCACAATGCATATGTGCTATTGCACATATTAAGTTAGAGAGTTAATATCTCAGTCTAACTTATCTCGTTTCGATGTGCTATGAAAAGATATCGCATACCTGTTACATTGCTAAAAATACAGAATTAATTAAATTCCCTTGTGCATTGAAGAAGTAGCACATGACATGTGTGATATTGCATTGCATTGATACACGATATAAATTAATCTGTTGTGCATTTATTACTTGCAAAGCTAACGTTTTCAGTTGTGCATTAAAGAGATAACATAACATATGACTAGTTTCACTGAACTGTATACAATAACTAACTAATTCCGTTGTACACTGAAGTAGAACGCATGTTATTGTTTATACAAGAACTAACTTAATCCATTGTGCATTCTTCACGCATGTTGGGTTACCCCTTCGGATATCACAATATGCGTGTTTTTGGAGAGCAATGCATAAAGAACTAAACTCATTCCGTTGTGCATTGCAGATAATAATCTAACTTAATTCGTTGTGAATTTAAATAATTAAATATGCTTTTTTACATAGCATTGCATAAAATAACATTTGTTTTGTTTTGAAAGGAAGAGATATTATTACATTACATATGAGCAGTTGCATCGCAAAATTCGCAACTTATAAAGAATTAATTCATTCCCCTGTCCATTGAAGAAGTAGCACTGACATACTTGGTTTCATTGCAATCCATGCACGAGATAAATGAATCCGTTGTGCATTTATTTGCATGCAAAATCTAACTTATTTCATTGTGCATTGAAGAGTACAGCATATGTGCTTGTAGCATAGCACTGGATACAGGACATGAATTTACTGACTTTATGCATTGAGGAATCACAGTAGTGACATGGTCTTTTTTATTCAACTGTATTCAATAACTAATTTATTCTATTGTATATTATTCAATCTTCTGTTGTGCATTCTTCAAAGTTAGATCTTGTAATGCAATGCAATAGCACACATGTATTCTCTTCAATGAACAGCAAAATGAGTTAGATTTTGTACGCATTGGAATGCAAAAGCACGCGTGTTTTGACATCCGAAGGGGGGTAAAACACAACACGCATGCTTTTACATTCCAATGCATAAAACAACTGACTAATTTTGCTGTTCATTGAAGAAATTACATGTGTGTTGTTGTAATGCATTGCAAGATCTATATTACATGGAGATAAATCAGCTGTACTGTTGCATTGCAATTCATACAAGAACGAACTTATTCCGATGTTCATTGTACTGTTGCTCTTGTAGTGCATTGCGTACTCAGTCTAACTTATTTCTCTGGGCAATTAAGCTGTTGCATTGCAACGCATACAGAAGCAATTAATTCCCTTGTGCATTGAAGTAGCACATGACTTATGTGAGATAATGCATTGCATTGCATGCACGATATAAATGAATCCGTTGTGCATGTATTTGCATGCAAAAGCTAACTTGTTTCATTGTGCATTGAAGAGATACAACATATATGCTTGTTGAACAGCGCTGCATACATGACCTGAATTTACTGACTTTGTGCATTGAAGAATCACAGTAGTGACATGGTCTGTTTCATTAAACTGTATACAATAACTAACTATTCTGTTGTGAATTATTCAATCTACGGTTGGCCATTCTTCAAAGTTAGATCCTGCAATGCAATACACTCATGTATTCTCTTCAATGAACACCAAAATGATTAAGGTGATGTAATGCACTGGAATGCAAAAGCACGCGTGTTGACATCCGAAGGCTTAACAACATGCATGCAACTAACTAATTTTGCTGTTCATTGAAGAGATAACACACAATATGTGCTCTTGCACATTATAGAGTTATCGAGTCTAACTTATTTCGCTGTGCAATGAAAAGATATCGGCATCGCATACCAAATGAGCTGTTATTGCAACGCATACAGAAGTAATTAATTCCCTTGAGCATTGAAGAAGTAGCACATGACATATGTGATATTGCATTGCATTGTATTGCATGCACGATATAAATGAATTCGTTGTGCATTTATTTGCATGCAAAAGCTAACTTATTTCATTGTGCATTGAAGAGATACAACATATGTGCTTGTTGAATAGCGCTGCATACATGACCTGATTTTACTGACTTTGTGCATTGAAGAATCCCAGTAGTGACATGGTCTGTTTAATTCAACTGTATTAACTTATTCTATTGTGAATTATTCAATCTTCGATTGTGCATTTTTCAAGTTAGCTCTTGTAATGCAATGCAACACCACACATGTATTCTCCTCAATGAACAGCAACATGAGTTAGATGTTTTATGCATTGGAATGCAAAAGCACGCGGGTTGTGACATCCGAAGGGGGGTAACACAACATGCAAATTTTGCATTGCAGTGCATTAAACAACTAACTAATTTTGCTATTCATTGAAGAACTTACATGTTTGTTGTTGCAATGCATTGCAAGATCTATATTACTTGGAGATAAATCATCTGTGCATTTGCATTGCAATGCATACAATAACGAACTTATTCCAATGTTCATTGTACTGTTGCTATTGTAGTGCATACCATACTCAGTCTAACTTATTTCACTGGGCAATTAAGAGATATCGCATAGCATTAACACAGTCTCATCCCAAGACGTCAACTAACTGACGCTTTTGACCATACGTCAACATCCCCTTAACGTCAGTTAAATGACGATCCTGGGGCGTCATCCGACTGACGCTTTACCTTTAACGTCAGTTAGATGACGCGGGTAGGTTTAGGTCTGGGTTAGGATTAGATAGCGTCATCTAACTGACGTTAAAGGGTACCCTAAAACGTCGGATGTTGACGTATGGTCAAAAGCGTCAGTTGGTTGACGTCTAGCATAGGAGCTATTGCATTGCAACGCATTGACTCCTTGAACTTTCTAAATATTCATAGACTCCTTCTGATGTTTCATCAGCCAGAGAGTGGTCCTTATTTGACCTACTTAACATATTTCTTTTCAATTCTTTTCAAATTCTAATTTACTATGCATGCTCCATCAACTATGCATAGACCTGTTGATGTTACTTCAACCATAGATTAGACTATATTTGACCTTATGAACACATTTCTGGACAAAGAGTCTTCTATATTGACCTTTCTAAAAATGTAGACTTGTTCTGATGTTTCTTCAGCCATCCAATAGTTAAAATATGACCTTTTGAACATATTTCAGGCCAAAGAGTCTTTGAACTTGAACTTTCTATAAATACTATAAATGTTTTATAAGAAGGAGATTAGTGCATATTTGACCTAATTAACATATTTCTGGCCAAGGTCATATCAAAGGCTAACTTACTATGCATACTCATAGAATTCTTTTGTTTTTACTTCAAGCACAGATTAGACCATATTTGACCTTATGAACACATTTCTGGCCAAAGAGTCCTCGATTTTGAACTTGCTAGACATTCTCATAGACTCCATCTAACGTTTCATCAGTAGTTCAAATATGATTTTTTTAACCTATTTTTGGCCTGAGAGTCCTTGAACTATCTTTAAATACTCATAGACTCCTTCTGATGTTTCATCAGCCAGAGAGTGGTCCTTATTTGACCTACTTAATATATTCCTGGACAAAGTCTTATCAAAGGCTAACTTACTATTTATACTTATAGACTTATTTTTATGTTACTTCAACCAGAGATTAGACCATATTCGATCTTATGAACACATTTCTTGACAAAGAGCTCCTTAATCTTGAACTTTCTATAAATACTCATAAACTCCTTCTGATGTTTCATCAGCCAGACAGTGGTTACTTCCTTAACATATTTCTGTCCAAAGTATCTTTGAGCTTAACTTGAACTTTCTATAAATACTCATAGACTCCTTCTGATGTTTCGTCTTCCAGACAGTGTTCCATATTTGACCTACTTAACATATTTCTGGCTAAAGTCTGTTCAAAGGCTAAGTTACTATGCATACTTGCATACTATGCAGACTTATTTTGATGTTACTTCAACAATAGATTAGACCATATTTGACCTTATGAATACATTTCTGGACAAAAAGTTCTTAACTTGAACTTTCTATACATAATTATAAACTCATGAAGTTTCATCAGTATTTCAAATATTACTTTTTGTACACATATCTTGCCGAAGAATCCTTGAACTTGATCTTTCTATATATACTCATTAACTCCTGATGTTTCACCAACCAGACTTTGGTCCATATTTGACCTACTTAACATATTTCTGGCCAAAGTTTTTTCAAAGGCTAACTTACTATGCATACTCATAGACTTCTTTTGATGTTATTTGAACCATAAATTAGACCATATTTGACCTTATGAACACATTTCTGGACAAAGATTCCTTAATATTGAACTTTCTATACATACTCATAGACTCCCTTTGATGTTTCGTAAGCCAGACAGTGGTCCATATTTGACCTACTTCATATATTTCTGGCCAAAGAGTCTTTGAACTTGAACTTGAACTATCTATAAATACTCATAGACTCCTTCTGATTTTTTATCAGCCAAACAGTGGTCCCTATTTGACCTACTTAACATATTTCTGGCCAAAGTCTTATCAAAGGATAAAGTACAATGCATACTAATATACTTCTTTTGATGTTACTTCAACCATTGATTAGACCATATTTGACCTTATTAGCACATTTCTGGACAAAAAGGTCCTTAATCTTGAACTTTCTATACATACTCTTAGACTCCTTCTGATGTTTAATTAACCAGACAGTGGTCCATATTTCTGGCCAAATTCTTTTCAAAGGCTAACTTACTATGCATACTCATAGACTTCTTTTGATGTTACTTCAACCATAGATTAGACCATATTTGACCTTATGAACACATTTCTGGACAAAGACTCCTTAATCTTGAACTTTCTATACATAATTTTAGACTCCTGAAGTTTCATAAGTAGTTCGAATATGACTTTTTGTATGTATATCTTTCCGGAGAATCCTTGAACTTTATCTTTCTATACATACTCATTAACTCATTCTGATGTTTCATCAGCCAGACAGTGGTCCATATTTTACCTACTTAACATATTTCTGGCCAAAGAGTTCTCGATTTTGAACTTTCTATATATTCTCATAGACTTGTTCTTATGTTTCTTCAGTAGTTCATATGTGACTTTTTGAACTGCTTTTTTGTCTGAGAGCCCTTAAACTTTCTATATAAAATCATAGACTCCTAATGTTTCATCAGCTAGACAGTGGTCCATATTTGACCTATTAAAAAATATTTCTGTCCAAAGTCTTATCGAAGGCTAACTTACTATGAGTTCTCATAGACTTCTTTTGATGCTACATAAACCGTATATTAGTCCATATTTGACAAACATTTCTGGCCAGTGTCTTTGAACTTGATCTTGAACTTTCTCAACATACTCATTGACTCCTTAGGATGTTTCATAAGACAAAGATTAGTCCATTCTTGACCTACTGAACATATTTCTGGCTAATGAGTTATCAAAGGCTATCTTGCTATGCATTCTCATAGACTAATTTTGATGTTGATGTACATCAACCATATATGAGTATTATATATATTTTACATATATATATATATATTATATATATTTTACCTTTTATTTCTGACCAATGTGTCCAGGATCTTGAACTTTCCATACAGGCTCTTACACTCAATCTGATGATTCATCAGCCAGACAGTAGTTCATATTTGATCTATTAAACACATTTCTGGCTAAAGAGACGTCTATATTGAACTTTCCAAACATATAGACTTTGTTCTGATGTTTCTTCAGCCATCCAGTAGTTCAAATATGACGTTTTGAACATATTTCTGGCCAGAGAATCCTTGAACTTGATCTTTCTATACATACTCATAGACTCCTTCTGATGTTTCATTAACCAGACAGTGGTCCATATTTGACCTACTTAACATATATCTGGCCAAAAGTCATATCAAAGGCTTACTTATTATGCGTTCTCATAGACTTCTTTTAATGATACATAAACCATATTTTAGTCTACATTTCACCTATTAAACATTTTTTCTGGCCAAAGAGTCATCTACATTGAACTTTCTAAAACATATAGACTTGTTTGGATGTTTTTTCAGCCATCCTGTAGTTCAAATTCTACATTTTGAACATATTCTGGCCAAATAATCCTTGAACTTGAACTTTCTAATTCTCATAGACTCCTTCTGATGTTTCATTAACCAGACAGTGGTCCATATTTGACCTACTTAACATATATCTGGCCAAAAGTCATATCAAAGGCTTACTTATTATGCGTTCTCATAGACTTCTTTTAATGATACATAAACCATATATTAGTCTACATTTCACCTATTAAACATTTTTTCTGGCCAAAGAGTCATCTACATTGAACTTTCTAAAACATATAGAGTTGTTTGGATGTTTTTTCAGCCATCCTGTAGTTCAAATTCTACATTTTTAACATATTCTGGCCAAATAATCCTTGAACTTGAACTTTCTAATTCTCATAGTCTCCTTCTGATGTTTTCTTAGTAGTTCAAATATGACTTTTTAAACATATATCTGGCCAGAGAATCTTTGAACTTTCTATACACACTCATAGACTCCTTCAGCCAGACAGTTTTCCATAATTGACCTACTTAACATATTTCTGGCCAAATAGTCTTTGAACTTGAACTTGAACTTGAACTTGAAGTCTATGAACTTACAAGTTCATAGACTCTACGGCCAGAAAAATGTTCAATAGTTCAAATATGGACTCAAATATGGTTGATGTAACATCAAAAGAAGTCTATGAGAATGAAAAGTAAGTTAGCCTTTGATGAACTCTTTTGCCAGAAATATTGCCAGTAGGTCAAGTTTAGACTACTGTCTGGCTGATAAAACATAAAAAGGAGTCTATGAGTATGTAAAAGATCAAGTTCAAGGATTCTCTGGCCAGATATATGTACATAAGGTAATATTTGAACTACTGAAGAAACAGGAGTAAACGAGTATGAATAGAAAGTTCAAGTTCAAGTTCAAAGACTCTTTGGCCAGAAATATGTTAAGTAGGTCAAATATGGACCACTGTCTGGCTGATGAAACATCAGAAGGAGTCTATGAGTATTTATAGAAAGATCAAGTTCAAAGACTCTTTGGCCAGAAATATGTTAAGTAGGATAAATATGGACCACTGTCTGGCTGAAAATATGGACCACTGTCTGGCTGATGAAACATCAGAAGGAGTCAATGAGAATGTATAGAAAGATCAAATTTAAGGATTCTCTGGCAAGATATATATATATATACAAAAAGCCATATCTGAACTACTGATGAAACATCAGAAGGAGTCTATGAGAATGTATAGAAAGTTCAAGTTCAATGATTCTTTGGCCAGAAATATGGTCAATAGGTCATATTTGAACTACTGGATGGCTGAAGAAACATCAGAACAAGTCTATATTTTTTAGAAAGTTCAATGTGGAACACTCTTTGGCCAGAAATGTGTTCAGTAGGTCAAATTTAGACTAATATATGTAGCATCAAAAGAAGTCAATGAGAATGGATAGTAAGTTAGCTTCTGATAATACTTTGGGGAAAAAATTCTTACTACAAGAAATATGTTAAGTAGTTCAAATACGGAACTGTCGGGCTGATGAAACAGTCATATACTCGTTCTGATATGTATAGAAAGATCAAGATCAAGGATTCTCTGGCCAGATATATGTACAAAAGGAAATATTTGAACTACTGAAGAAACATCAGGAGTAAAACGAGTATGAATAGAAAGTGCTTAAGGACTCTGTCCAGAAAAATGTTCATAAGGTCTAATATGGTCTAATCTATGGTTGAAGTAACATCAAAAGAACTCTATGAGTACTATAGTAAGTTAGCCTTTGACCAGAAATATGTTAAGTAGGACAAATATGGACCACTGATCAAGATTAAGGATTCTCTTGCAAGATAAATGTACAAAAAGTCATATTTGAATTACTGATGAAACTTCAGAAGGAGTATGTATAGAAAGTTCAAGATTAAGGACTCTTTGTCCACAAAATGTGTTCATATGGTCAAATATGGTCTAATCTATGTTTGAAATAACAGAAAAAGAAGGCCATAAATATGTTAAATAGGTAAAATATGGACCACTCTCTGGCTGATGAAACATCAGAAGGAGTCTATGAGTATTTATAGGAAGTTCAAGTTCAAAGACTCTTTGTCCTGAAATTGGTAAGTATGTCAATTATGGACCACTCTCTGGCTGATGAAACATCAAAAGGAGTCTATGAGTATTTAAAGAAAGTTCAAAGAAATGTGTTCACTAGGTCAAATATCGGAAGGAGAATATGAGATGTATAGAAAGTTCAAGATTAAGGACTCTTTGTCCAGAAATGTGTTCATTAGATAGAATATGGTCTAATCTATGGTTGAAGTAACATCAAAAGAAGTCTATAAGTATAAATAGTAAGTTAGCCTTTGATGAGACTTTGGCCAGGAATATATTAAGTAGGTCAAATATGGACCACTCTCTGGCAGATGAAACATCAGAAGGTGTCTATGAGTATTTATAGGAAGTTCAAGTTCAAAGACTCTTTGTCCTGAAATTGGTAAGTATGTCAATTATGGACCACTCTCTGGCTGATGAAACATCAAAAGGAGTCTATGAGTATTTAAAGAAAGTTCAAAGAAATGTGTTCACTAGGTCAAATATGGACCACTGTCTTGCTGAGGAAACATCGGAAGGAGAATATGAGAATGTATAAAAAGTTCAAGATTAAGGACTCTTTGTTCAGAAATGTGTTCATAAGGTCAAATATGGTCTAATCAATGGTTGGAGTAACATCAAAAGAAGTCTATGAGTATTCATAGTAAGGTAGACATTGAAAAGTCTTTGGCCAGAAATATGTTAAGTAGGTCAAATATGGACCACTGTCTGGCTGATGAAACATCAGAAGGTGTCTATGAGTATTTATAGGAAGTTCAAGTTCAAGTTCAAGTTCAAAGACTCTTTGGCCAGAAATATGTTAAGTAGGTCAAATATGGACCAATTTCTGCTGATGAAACATCAGAAGGAGTCTATGAGTATATATAGAAAGATCAAGTTCAAGGATGCTCTAGCAAGATATATGTACAATAAGTCATATTTGAACTACTGATGAAACTTCAGAAATAGTCTATGATTATATATAGAAAGTTCAAGATTATGGACTCTTTGTCCAGAAATGTGTTCATAAAGTCAAATATGATCTAATCTATGGTTGAGGTAAAAACAAAAGAAGTCTATGAGTATGCATAGTAAGTTAGCCTTTGATTAGACCTTGGCCATAAATATGTTAAGAAGGTCAAATATGGACCACTGTCTGGCGATTAAACATTAGAAGGAGTCTATGAGTATTTATAGAAAGTTCAAGTTCAAGTTCAAAGACTCTTTGGACAGAAATATGTTAAGGAAGTCAAAAATGGACCACTGTCTCGCTGATGAAACATCAGAAGGAGTCTATGAGTATTTATAGAAAGTTCAAGTTCAAAGACTCTTTGTCCTGAAATTGGTAAGTATGTCAATTATGGACCACTCTCTGGCTGATGAAACATCAAAAGGAGTCTATGAGTAGTTAAAGAAAGTTCAAAGAAATGTTCACTAGGTCAAATATGGACCAGTGTCTTGCTGAGGAAACATCAGAAGGAGAATATGAGAATGTATAGAAAGTTCAAGATTAAGGACTCTTTGTTCAGAAATGTGTTCATAAGGTCAAATATGGTCTAATCTATGGTTGAAGTAACATCAAAAGAAGTCTATTGTTCATTAGTCTGGCTGATTAAACATCAGAAGGAGTCTATGAGTATTTAAAGAAAGTTCAAGTTCAAGTTCAAAGACTCTGGACAGAAATATGTTAAGGAAGTCAAAAATGGACCACTGTCTCGCTGATGAAACATCAGAAGGAGTCTATGAGTATTTATAGAAAGTTCATGTTCAAAGACTCTTTGTCCTGAAATTGGTATGTCAATTATGGACCACTCTCTGGCTGATGAAACATCAAAAGGAGTCTATGAGTAGTTAAAGAAAGTTCAAAGAAATCTGTTCACTAGGTCAAATATGGACCACTGTCTTGCTAAGGAAACATCAGAAGGAGAATATGAGAATGTATAGAAAATTCAAGATTAAGGACTCTTTGTTCAGAAATGTGTTCATAAGGTCAAATATGGTCTAATCTATGGTTGGAATAACATCAAAAGAAGTCTATGAGTATTCATAGTAAATTAGACATTGAAAAGTCTTTGGCCAGAAATATGTTAAGTAGGTCAAATATGGACCACTGTCTGGCTGATGAAACATCAGAAGGTGTCTATGAGTATTTATAGGAAGTTCAAGTTCAAGTTCAAGTTCAAGTTCAAAGACTCTTTGGCCAGAAATATGTTAAGTAGGTCAAATATGGACCAATTTCTGGCTGATGAAACATCAGGAGGTAATGAGTATGTGTAGAAAGATCAAGTTCAAAGACTCTTTAGCCAGAAATATGTTTAGTGGGTCAAATATGAACCACTGTCTGGCTGATGAAACATCAGAAGGAGGATATGAGTATATATAGAAAGATCAAGTTCAAGGATTCTCTGGCAAGATATATGTACAAAAAGTCATATTTTGACTACTGATGAAACTTCAGAAAGAGTCTATGATTATAAATAGAAAGTACAAAATTATGGACTCTTTGTCCAGAAATGTGTTCATAAAGTCAAATATGGTCTATGGTTGAAGTAAAAACAAAAGAAGTCTATGAGTATGCATAGTAAGTTAGCCTTTGATAAGACCCTGGCCAGAAATATGTTAAGTAGGTCAAATATGGACCACTCTCTGGCTGATTAAACATCAGAATGGGTCTACGAATATTTATAGAAAATTCAAGTTCAAGTTCAAAGACTCTTTGGACAGAAATATATTAAGGAAGTCAAATATGGACCACTGTCTGGCTGATTAAACATCAGAATGAGTCTATGAGTATATATAGAAAGATCAAGTTCAAGGATGCTCTAGCAAGATATATGTCCAATGAGTCATATTTGAACTACTGATGAAACTTCAGAAAGAGTCTATGATTATATATAGAAAGTTCAAGATTATGGACTCTTTGTCCAGAAATGTGTTCATAAAGTCAAATAAGATCTAATCTATGGTTAAAGTAAAAACAAAAGAAGTCTATGAGTAAGCATAGTAAGTTAGCCTTTGATTAGACCTTGGCCAGAAATATGTTAAGAAGGTCAAATATGGACCACTGTCTGGCTGATTAAAAACATCAGAAGGAGTCTATGAGTATTTAAAGAAAGTTCAAGTTCAAGTTCAAAGACTCTTTGGACAGAAATATGTTAAGGAAGTCAAAAATGGACCACTCTCTCGCTGATGAAACATCAGAAGGAGTCTATGAGTATTTATAGAAAGTTCAAGTTCAAAGACTCTTTGTCCTGAAATTGGTATGTCAATTATGGACCACTCTCTGGCTGATGAAACATCAAAAGGAGTCTATGAGTAGTTAAAGAAAGTTCAAAGAAATCTGTTCACTAGTTCAAATATGGACCACTGTCTTGCTAAGGAAACATCAGAAGGAGAATATGAGAATGTATAGAAAATTCACGATTAAGGACTCTTTGTTCAGAAATGTGTTTATAAGGTCAAATATGGTCTAATATATGGTTGGAGTAACATCAAAAGAAGTCTATGAGTATTCATAGTAAATTAGACATTGAAAAGTCTTTGGCCAGAAATATGTTAAGTAGGTCAAATATGGACCACTGTCTGGCTGATGAAACATCAGAAGGTGTCTATGAGTATTTATAGGAAGTTCAAGTTCAAGTTCAAGTTCAAAGACTCTTTCGCCAGAAATATGTTAAGTAGGTCAAATATGGACCAATTTCTGGCTGTTGAAACATCAGGAGGTAATGAGTATGTATAGAAAGATCAAGTTCAAAGACTCTTTAGCCAGAAATATGTTTAGTGGGTCAAATATGGACCACTGTCTGGCTGATGAAACATCAGAAGGAGTATATGATTATATATAGAAAGATCAAGTTCAAGGATTCTCTGGCAAGATATATGTACAAAAAGTCATGTTTTGACTACTGATGAAACTTCAGAAAGAGTCTATGATTATAAATAGAAAGTACAAAATTATGGACTCTTTGTCCAGAAATGTGTTCATAAAGTCAAATATGGTCTATGGTTGAAGTAAAAACAAAAGAAGTCTATGAGTATGCATAGTAAGTTAGCCTTTTGATAAGACCCTGGCCAGAAATATGTGAAGTAGGTCAAATATGGACCACTCTCTGGGTGATTAAACATCAGAATGGGTCTACGAATATTTATAGAAAATTCAAGTTCAAGTTCAAATACTCTTTGGACAGAAATATATTAAGGAAGTCAAATATGGACTACTGTCTGGCTGATTAAACATCAGAAGGAGTTAATGGTATGTATATACCATTCAAGACAGATCAAGTTCAAGGATTCTCCGGCAAGATATATGTACAAAAAGTCATATTTGAACTACTGATGAAATTTCAGAAAGAGTCTATTATTATGTATAGAAAGTTCAAGATTAAGGAGTTTTTGTCCAGAAATGTGTTCATAAGGTCAAATATGGTCGAATCTATGGTTGAAGTAACATCAAAAGAAGTCTATGAGTATGCATAGTAAGTTAGCCTTTGAACAGACTTTGACCAGAAATATGTTAAGTAGGTCAAATATGGACCACTGATCAAGATTAAGGATTCTCTTGCAAGATAAATGTACAAAAAGTCATATTTGAATTACTGTTGAAACTTCAGAAAGAGTCTATTATTATGTATAGAAAGTTCAAGATTAAGGACTCTTTGTCCACAAAATGTGTTCATGTGGTCAAATATGGTCTAATCTATGTTTGAAATAACAGAAAAAGAAGGCCAGAAATATGTTAAATAGGTACAATATGGACCACTGTCTGGCTGATGAAACATCAGAAGGAGTCTATGAGTATGTATAGGAAGATCAAGTTCAAGAATTCTCTGGCAAGATATATGTACAAAAAGTCAAGATGTCTATGGGTATGCATAGTAAGTAAGCCTTAAGATAAGGCCTTAAGATAAGACCTTGGCCAGAAATAGGTTAAGTAGGTCAAATCTGGAACACTGTCTGGCTGATGAAACATCAGAAGGAGTCTATGAGCATTTATAGAAAGTTCAAGTTCAAGTTCAAAGACTCTTTGGACAGAAATATGTTAAGGAAGTCAAAAATGAACCACTGTCTCGCTGATGAAACATCAGAAGGAGTCTATGAGTATTTATAGAAAGTCGAAGATGAAGGACTCTCTGTCCGGAAATGTGTTCATAAGATCAAATATGGTCTAATCTTATGGTTGAAGTAACGTCAAAAGATGTCTATAAGCATAAATAGTAAGTCAGCCTTTGATAAGACTTTGGCCAGGAATATTTTAGGTAGGTCAAAAATGGACCACTCTCTGGCTGATGAAACATCAGCAGGAGTCTATGAGTGTTTATAGAAAGTTCAAATTCAAAGACACTTTGGCCAGAAATATGTTAAGTGGGTCAAATATGGACCACTGTCTGGCTGATTAAACATCAGAAGCACTCTATAGCACTACTATACATGTATATGAACTACTGGATGCCTGAATTAACATCAGAACATGTTTTTATGTTTAGAAAGTTAAAGGTAGAGGACTCTTCGGCCAGAAATATGATCAAGGGGTCATATGTGGACTAATATATGGTTGATGTAGCATCAAAACAGGTCTATGAGAATGCATTATAAGACTTTGGTAAGACTTTGGAATAGATAAGACCTCTGATAAGACTTTGGCCAGAATTTTGTTAAGTAGATAAAATATAGACCCTTGCTGATGAAACATCAGAAGGAGTCTATGAGTATATAGACAGATCAAGGTCAATGATTCTCTGCCACGATATATGTACATAAAGTCATGTTTGAACTATTGATGAAACGTCAGAAGCACTCTGTGAGCATGTATAGAAAGATCAAGTTCAAGAACTCTCTGTTCAGATATATGTTCAAAAGATCAAATTTGAACTACTGGATGCCTGAATTAACATCAGAACATGTTTTTATGTTTAGAAAGTTAAGGGTAGAGGACTCTTTGGCCAGAAATATGTTCAAGGGGTCAAATGTGTCAAAATTAGTTAGATGTTTTATGCATTGAAATGCAACAGCACACGTTTTGTGATAGCGAAGGGGTTACAACATGCATGCTTTTGCATCCCAATGCATAAAACAACTAATTTTGCTGTTTATTGAAGAGATTACGTGTGTTTGTTGCATTGCATTGCAATATCTATTTTACTATGTGTATTGGAGATGCACTACTTGATACACTACGATCTGTGCTACTTGCTACCTTTTCGGTTGTGCATTGAGATAACATAAGCACGGATTCATTGAACATAATCTTAAAACTTAAAACTAAAACTTAATCTAGAAACTTACTGAATTCGTCGTGCAGTAAAGTATAGTAGATTAAATATCCTATCTTTCATAGCATTCATAAAATAACTTGTTTTGTTTTGCAAAGAAGAGATATTGCATTACATATGCTTTGTTGCATCGCAACGCATACAGAACTAATTCATTCCCAAGAAGTAGCACATGACATACCTGTATGTGATGTTTCATTGCAATACATGCACGATATAAATTAATCCGTTGTGCATTTATTTGCATGCAAAAGCTAATTTATTTCGTTGTGCATTGAAGAGATATGTGCTTGTTGCATAGCGCTGCATACAGGACCTGAATTTACTGACCTTGTGCATTGAATAATCACAATAGTGATATGGTCTATTATATTGAACTGTATACAATAACTAACTTATTTTGTTGTGAATAATGCAATGCAACAGCACACATGTATTCTCTTCAATGAAAAGCAAAATGAGTAAGGTGATGCACGCATTGGAATGCAAAAGCACGCATGTTGACATCCAAAGGCTTAAACAACATGTTTGCTTTTGCATTCCAATGCATAAAACAAGTAACTAATTTTGCTGTTCATTATAGAAATAACCCAGTCCATGAATGCACAATGCATATGTGCTATTGCACATATTAAGTTAGAGAGTTAATATCTCAGTCTAACTTATCTCGTTTCGCTGTGCTATGAAAAGATATCGCATACCTGTTACATTGCTAAAAATATAGAATTAATTAATTCCCTTGTGCATTGAAGAAGTAGCACATGACATGTGTGATATTGCATTGCATTGATACACGATATAAATTAATCTGTTGTGCATTTATTACTTGCAAAGCTAACGTTTTCAGTTGTGCATTAAAGAGATATCATAACATATGACCCGTTTCACTGAACTGTATACAATAACTAACTAATTCCGTTGTACACTGAAGTAGAACGCATGTTATTGTTTATACAAGAACTAACTTAATCCATTGTGCATTCTTCACGCATGTTGGGTTACCCCTTCGGATATCACAATATGCGTGTTTATGCAGAGCAATGCATAAAGAACTAAACTCATTCCGTTGTGCATTGCAGATAATAATCTAACTTAATTCGTTGTGAATTTAAATAATTAAATATGCTTTTTTACATAGCATTGCATAAAATAACATTTGTTTTGTTTTGAAAGGAAGAGATATTATTACATTACATATGAGCAGTTGCATCGCAAAATTCGCAACTTATAAAGAATTAATTCATTCCCCTGTGCATTGAAGAAGTAGCACTGACATACTTGGTTTCATTGCAATCCATGCACGAGATAAATGAATCCGTTGTGCATTTATTTGCATGCAAAATCTAACTTATTTCATTGTGCATTGAAGAGTACAGCATATGTGCTTGTAGCATAGCACTGGATACAGGACATGAATTTACTGACTTTATGCATTGAGGAATCACAGTAGTGACATGGTCTTTTTTATTCAACTGTATTCAATAACTAATTTATTCTATTGTATATTATTCAATCTTCTGTTGTGCATTCTTCAAAGTTAGATCTTGTAATGCAATGCAATAGCACACATGTATTCACTTCAATGAACAGCAAAATGAGTTAGATTTTGTACGCATTGGAATGCAAAAGCACGCGTGTTTTGACATCCGAAGGGGGTAAAACACAACACGCATGCTTTTACATTCCAATGCATAAAACAACTGACTAATTTTGCTGTTCATTAAAGAAATTACATGTGTGTTGTTGTAATGCATTGCAAGATCTATATTACATGGAGATAAATCAGCTGTACTGTTGCATTGCAATTCATACAAGAACGAACTTATTCCGATGTTCATTTTACTGTTGCTCATTGCGTACTCAGTCTAACTTATTTCGCTGGGCAATTAAGCTGTTGCATTACAACGCATACAGAAGCAATTAATTCCCTTGTGCATTGAAGTAGCACATGACATATGTGAGATAATGCATTGCATTGCATGCACGATATAAATGAATCCGTTGTGCATGTATTTGCATGCAAAAGCTAACTTGTTTCATTGTGCATTGAAGAGATACAACATATATGCTTGTTGAACAGCGCTGCATACATTACCTGAATTTACTGACTTTGTGCATTGAAGAATCACAGTAGTGACATGGTCTGTTTCATTAAACTGTATACAATAACTAACTATTCTGTTGTGAATTATTCAATCTACGGTTGGCCATTCTTCAAAGTTAGATCCTGCAATGCAATACACTCATGTATTCTCTTCAATGAACACCAAAATGATTAAGGTGATGTAATGCACTGGAATGCAAAAGCACGCATGTTGACATCCGAAGGCTTAACAACATGCATGCAACTAACTAATTTTGCTGTTCATTGAAGAGATAACACACAATATGTGCTCTTGCACATTATAGAGTTATCGAGTCTAACTTATTTCGCTGTGCAATGAAAAGATATCGGCATCGCATACCAAATGAGCTGTTATTGCAACGCATACAGAAGTAATTAATTCCCTTGAGCATTGAAGAAGTAGCACATGACATATGTGATATTGCATTGCATTGCATTGCATGCACGATATAAATGAATTCGTTGTGCATTTATTTGCATGCAAAAGCTAACTTATTTCATTGTGCATTGAAGAGATACAACATATGTGCTTGTTGAATAGCGCTGCATACATGACCTGATTTTACTGACTTTGTGCATTGAAGAATCCCAGTAGTGACATGGTCTGTTTAATTCAACTGTATTAACTTATTCTATTGTGAATTATTCAATCTTCGATTGTGCATTTTTCAAGTTAGCTCTTGTAATGCAATGTAACACCACACATGTATTCTCCTCAATGAACAGCAAAATGAGTTAGATGTTTTATGCATTGGAATGCAAAAGCACGCGGGTTGTGACATCCGAAGGGGGGTAACACAACATGCATGCTTTTGCATTGCAGTGCATTAAACAACTAACTAATTTTGCTATTCATTGAAGAAATTACATGTTTGTTGTTGCAATGCATTGCAAGATCTATATTACTTGGAGATAAATCATCTGTGCATTTGCATTGCAATGCATACAATAACGAACTTATTCCAATGTTCATTGTACTGTTGCTATTGTAGTGCATACCATACTCAGTCTAACTTATTTCACTGGGCAATTAAGAGATATCGCATAGCATTAACACAGTCTCATCCCAAGACGTCAACTAACTGACGCTTTTGACCATACGTCAACATCCGACGTTTAAGGGTACCCCTTAACTCCTTAACCTTAACCCATCCAACTGACGCTTTACCTTTAACGTCAGTTAGATGACGCGGGTAGGTTTAGGTCTGGGTTAGGATTAGATAGCGTCATCTAACTGACGTTAAAGGGTACCCTAAAACGTCGGATGTTGACGTATGGTCAAAAGCGTCAGTTGGTTGACGTCTAGCATAGGAGCTATTGCATTGCAACGCATTGACTCCTTGAACTTGAACTTTCTAAATATTCATAGACTCCTTCTGATGTTTCATCAGCCAGAGAGTGGTCCTTATTTGACCTACTTAACATATTTCTTTTCAATTCTTTTCAAATTCTAACTTATGCTCAACTATGCATAGACCTGTTGATGTTACTTCAACCATAGATTAGACTATATTTGACCTTATGAACACATTTCTGGACAAAGAGTCTTCTATATTGAACTTTCTAAAAATGTAGACTTGTTCTGATGTTTCTTCAGCCATCCAATAGTTAAAATATGACCTTTTGAAC
Source organism: Tiaroga cobitis (assembly GCA_030578255.1). Taxonomy (NCBI): domain Eukaryota; kingdom Metazoa; phylum Chordata; class Actinopteri; order Cypriniformes; family Leuciscidae; genus Tiaroga; species Tiaroga cobitis. The sequence goes on along the minus strand of CM060607.1, from coordinate 36,895,992 downwards.
ATATTTCAGGCCAAAGAGTCTTTGAACTTGAACTTTCTATAAATACTATAAATGTTTTATCAGAAGGAGATTAGTGCATATTTGACCTAATTAACATATTTCTGGCCAAGGTCATATCAAAGGCTAACTTACTATGCATACTCATAGAATTCTTTTGTTTTTACTTCAAGCACAGATTAGACCATATTTGACCTTATGAACACATTTCTGGCCAAAGAGTCCTCGATTTTGAACTTGCTAGACATTCTCATAGACTCCATCTAACGTTTCAACAGTAGTTCAAATATGATTTTTTTAACCTATTTTTGGCCTGAGAGTCCTTGAACTATCTTTAAATACTCATAGACTCCTTCTAATGTTTCATCAGCCAGAGAGTTGTCCTTATTTGACCTACTTAATATATTCCTGGCCAAAGTCTTATCAAAGGCTAACTTACTATTTATACTTATAGACTTATTTTTATGTTACTTCAACCAGAGATTAGACCATATTCGATCTTATGAACACATTTCTTGACAAAGAGCTCCTTAATCTTGAACTTTCTTATAAATACTCATAAACTCCTTCTGATGTTTCATCAGCCAGACAGTGGTTACTTCCTTAACATATTTCTGTCCAAAGTATCTTTGAGCTTAACTTGAACTTTCTATAAATACTCATAGACTCCTTCTGATGTTTCGTCTTCCAGACAGTGTTCCATATTTGACCTACTTAACATATTTCTGGCTAAAGTCTGTTCAAAGGCTAAGTTACTATGCATACTTGCATACTATGCAGACTTATTTTGATGTTACTTCAACAATAGATTAGACCATATTTGACCTTATGAATACATTTCTGGACAAAAAGTTCTTAACTTGAACTTTCTATACATAATTATAAACTCATGAAGTTTCATCAGTATTTCAAATATTACTTTTTGTACACATATCTTGCCGAAGAATCCTTGAACTTGATCTTTCTATATATACTCATTAACTCCTGATGTTTCACCAACCAGACTTTGGTCCATATTTGACCTACTTAACATATTTCTGGCCAAAGTTTTTTCAAAGGCTAACTTACTATGCATACTCATAGACTTCTTTTGATGTTATTTGAACCATAAATTAGACCATATTTGACCTTATGAACACATTTCTGGACAAAGATTCCTTAATATTGAACTTTCTATACATACTCATAGACTCCCTTTGATGTTTCGTAAGCCAGACAGTGGTCCATATTTGACCTACTTCATATATTTCTGGCCAAAGAGTCTTTGAACTTGAACTTGAACTATCTATAAATACTCATAGACTCCTTCTGATTTTTTATCAGCCAAACAGTGGTCCCTATTTGACCTACTTAACATATTTCTGGCCAAAGTCTTATCAAAGGATAAAGTACAATGCATACTAATATACTTCTTTTGATGTTACTTCAACCATTGATTAGACCATATTTGACCTTATTAGCACATTTCTGGACAAAAAGGTCCTTAATCTTGAACTTTCTATACATACTCTTAGACTCCTTCTGATGTTTAATTAACCAGACAGTGGTCCATATTTCTGGCCAAATTCTTTTCAAAGGCTAACTTACTATGCATACTCATAGACTTCTTTTGATGTTACTTCAACCATAGATTAGACCATATTTGACCTTATGAACACATTTCTGGACAAAGACTCCTTAATCTTGAACTTTCTATACATAATTTTAGACTCCTGAAGTTTCATAAGTAGTTCGAATATGACTTTTTGTATGTATATCTTTCCGGAGAATCCTTGAACTTTATCTTTCTATACATACTCATTAACTCATTCTGATGTTTCATCAGCCAGACAGTGGTCCATATTTTACCTACTTAACATATTTCTGGCCAAAGAGTTCTCGATTTTGAACTTTCTATATATTCTCATAGACTTGTTCTTATGTTTCTTCAGTAGTTCATATGTGACTTTTTGAACTGCTTTTTTGTCTGAGAGCCCTTAAACTTTCTATATAAAATCATAGACTCCTAATGTTTCATCAGCTAGACAGTGGTCCATATTTGACCTATTAAAAAATATTTCTGTCCAAAGTCTTATCGAAGGCTAACTTACTATGAGTTCTCATAGACTTCTTTTGATGCTACATAAACCGTATATTAGTCCATATTTGACAAACATTTCTGGCCAGTGTCTTTGAACTTGATCTTGAACTTTCTCAACATACTCATTGACTCCTTAGGATGTTTCATAAGACAAAGATTAGTCCATTCTTGACCTACTGAACATATTTCTGGCTAATGAGTTATCAAAGGCTATCTTGCTATGCATTCTCATAGACTAATTTTGATGTTGATGTACATCAACCATATATGAGTATTATATATATTTTACATATATATATATATATTATATATATTTTACCTTTTATTTCTGACCAATGTGTCCAGGATCTTGAACTTTCCATACAGGCTCTTACACTCAATCTGATGATTCATCAGCCAGACAGTAGTTCATATTTGATCTATTAAACACATTTCTGGCTAAAGAGACGTCTATATTGAACTTTCCAAACATATAGACTTTGTTCTGATGTTTCTTCAGCCATCCAGTAGTTCAAATATGACGTTTTGAACATATTTCTGGCCAGAGAATCCTTGAACTTGATCTTTCTATACATACTCATAGACTCCTTCTGATGTTTCATTAACCAGACAGTGGTCCATATTTGACCTACTTAACATATATCTGGCCAAAAGTCATATCAAAGGCTTACTTATTATGCGTTCTCATAGACTTCTTTTAATGATACATAAACCATATTTTAGTCTACATTTCACCTATTAAACATTTTTTCTGGCCAAAGAGTCATCTACATTGAACTTTCTAAAACATATAGACTTGTTTGGATGTTTTTTCAGCCATCCTGTAGTTCAAATTCTACATTTTGAACATATTCTGGCCAAATAATCCTTGAACTTGAACTTTCTAATTCTCATAGACTCCTTCTGATGTTTCATTAACCAGACAGTGGTCCATATTTGACCTACTTAACATATATCTGGCCAAAAGTCATATCAAAGGCTTACTTATTATGCGTTCTCATAGACTTCTTTTAATGATACATAAACCATATATTAGTCTACATTTCACCTATTAAACATTTTTTTCTGGCCAAAGAGTCATCTACATTGAACTTTCTAAAACATATAGACTTGTTTGGATGTTTTTTCAGCCATCCTGTAGTTCAAATTCTACATTTTTAACATATTCTGGCCAAATAATCCTTGAACTTGAACTTTCTAATTCTCATAGTCTCCTTCTGATGTTTTCTTAGTAGTTCAAATATGACTTTTTAAACATATATCTGGCCAGAGAATCTTTGAACTTTCTATACACACTCATAGACTCCTTCAGCCAGACAGTTTTCCATAATTGACCTACTTAACATATTTCTGGCCAAATAGTCTTTGAACTTGAACTTGAACTTGAACTTGAAGTCTATGAACTTACAAGTTCATAGACTCTACGGCCAGAAAAATGTTCAATAGTTCAAATATGGACTCAAATATGGTTGATGTAACATCAAAAGAAGTCTATGAGAATGAAAAGTAAGTTAGCCTTTGATGAACTCTTTTGCCAGAAATATTGCCAGTAGGTCAAGTTTAGACTACTGTCTGGCTGATAAAACATAAAAAGGAGTCTATGAGTATGTAAAAGATCAAGTTCAAGGATTCTCTGGCCAGATATATGTACATAAGGTAATATTTGAACTACTGAAGAAACAGGAGTAAACGAGTATGAATAGAAAGTTCAAGTTCAAGTTCAAAGACTCTTTGGCCAGAAATATGTTAAGTAGGTCAAATATGGACCACTGTCTGGCTGATGAAACATCAGAAGGAGTCTATGAGTATTTATAGAAAGATCAAGTTCAAAGACTCTTTGGCCAGAAATATGTTAAGTAGGATAAATATGGACCACTGTCTGGCTGAAAATATGGACCACTGTCTGGCTGATGAAACATCAGAAGGAGTCAATGAGAATGTATAGAAAGATCAAATTTAAGGATTCTCTGGCAAGATATATATATATATACAAAAAGCCATATCTGAACTACTGATGAAACATCAGAAGGAGTCTATGAGAATGTATAGAAAGTTCAAGTTCAATGATTCTTTGGCCAGAAATATGGTCAATAGGTCATATTTGAACTACTGGATGGCTGAAGAAACATCAGAACAAGTCTATATTTTTTAGAAAGTTCAATGTGGAACACTCTTTGGCCAGAAATGTGTTCAGTAGGTCAAATTTAGACTAATATATGTAGCATCAAAAGAAGTCAATGAGAATGGATAGTAAGTTAGCTTCTGATAATACTTTGGGGAAAAAATTCTTACTACAAGAAATATGTTAAGTAGTTCAAATACGGAACTGTCGGGCTGATGAAACAGTCATATACTCGTTCTGATATGTATAGAAAGATCAAGATCAAGGATTCTCTGGCCAGATATATGTACAAAAGGAAATATTTGAACTACTGAAGAAACATCAGGAGTAAAACGAGTATGAATAGAAAGTGCTTAAGGACTCTGTCCAGAAAAATGTTCATAAGGTCTAATATGGTCTAATCTATGGTTGAAGTAACATCAAAAGAACTCTATGAGTACTATAGTAAGTTAGCCTTTGACCAGAAATATGTTAAGTAGGACAAATATGGACCACTGATCAAGATTAAGGATTCTCTTGCAAGATAAATGTACAAAAAGTCATATTTGAATTACTGATGAAACTTCAGAAGGAGTATGTATAGAAAGTTCAAGATTAAGGACTCTTTGTCCACAAAATGTGTTCATATGGTCAAATATGGTCTAATCTATGTTTGAAATAACAGAAAAAGAAGGCCATAAATATGTTAAATAGGTAAAATATGGACCACTCTCTGGCTGATGAAACATCAGAAGGAGTCTATGAGTATTTATAGGAAGTTCAAGTTCAAAGACTCTTTGTCCTGAAATTGGTAAGTATGTCAATTATGGACCACTCTCTGGCTGATGAAACATCAAAAGGAGTCTATGAGTATTTAAAGAAAGTTCAAAGAAATGTGTTCACTAGGTCAAATATCGGAAGGAGAATATGAGATGTATAGAAAGTTCAAGATTAAGGACTCTTTGTCCAGAAATGTGTTCATTAGATAGAATATGGTCTAATCTATGGTTGAAGTAACATCAAAAGAAGTCTATAAGTATAAATAGTAAGTTAGCCTTTGATGAGACTTTGGCCAGGAATATATTAAGTAGGTCAAATATGGACCACTCTCTGGCAGATGAAACATCAGAAGGTGTCTATGAGTATTTATAGGAAGTTCAAGTTCAAAGACTCTTTGTCCTGAAATTGGTAAGTATGTCAATTATGGACCACTCTCTGGCTGATGAAACATCAAAAGGAGTCTATGAGTATTTAAAGAAAGTTCAAAGAAATGTGTTCACTAGGTCAAATATGGACCACTGTCTTGCTGAGGAAACATCGGAAGGAGAATATGAGAATGTATAAAAAGTTCAAGATTAAGGACTCTTTGTTCAGAAATGTGTTCATAAGGTCAAATATGGTCTAATCAATGGTTGGAGTAACATCAAAAGAAGTCTATGAGTATTCATAGTAAGGTAGACATTGAAAAGTCTTTGGCCAGAAATATGTTAAGTAGGTCAAATATGGACCACTGTCTGGCTGAAGAAACATCAGAAGGTGTCTAAGAGTATTTATAGGAAGTTCAAGTTCAAGTTCAAGTTCAAAGACTCTTTGGCCAGAAATATGTTAAGTAGGTCAAATATGGACCAATTTCTGCTGATGAAACATCAGAAGGAGTCTATGAGTATATATAGAAAGATCAAGTTCAAGGATGCTCTAGCAAGATATATGTACAATAAGTCATATTTGAACTACTGATGAAACTTCAGAAATAGTCTATGATTATATATAGAAAGTTCAAGATTATGGACTCTTTGTCCAGAAATGTGTTCATAAAGTCAAATATGATCTAATCTATGGTTGAGGTAAAAACAAAAGAAGTCTATGAGTATGCATAGTAAGTTAGCCTTTGATTAGACCTTGGCCATAAATATGTTAAGAAGGTCAAATATGGACCACTGTCTGGCGATTAAACATTAGAAGGAGTCTATGAGTATTTATAGAAAGTTCAAGTTCAAGTTCAAAGACTCTTTGGACAGAAATATGTTAAGGAAGTCAAAAATGGACCACTGTCTCGCTGATGAAACATCAGAAGGAGTCTATGAGTATTTATAGAAAGTTCAAGTTCAAAGACTCTTTGTCCTGAAATTGGTAAGTATGTCAATTATGGACCACTCTCTGGCTGATGAAACATCAAAAGGAGTCTATGAGTAGTTAAAGAAAGTTCAAAGAAATGTTCACTAGGTCAAATATGGACCAGTGTCTTGCTGAGGAAACATCAGAAGGAGAATATGAGAATGTATAGAAAGTTCAAGATTAAGGACTCTTTGTTCAGAAATGTGTTCATAAGGTCAAATATGGTCTAATCTATGGTTGAAGTAACATCAAAAGAAGTCTATTGTTCATTAGTCTGGCTGATTAAACATCAGAAGGAGTCTATGAGTATTTAAAGAAAGTTCAAGTTCAAGTTCAAAGACTCTGGACAGAAATATGTTAAGGAAGTCAAAAATGGACCACTGTCTCGCTGATGAAACATCAGAAGGAGTCTATGAGTATTTATAGAAAGTTCAAGTTCAAAGACTCTTTGTCCTGAAATTGGTATGTCAATTATGGACCACTCTCTGGCTGATGAAACATCAAAAGGAGTCTATGAGTAGTTAAAGAAAGTTCAAAGAAATCTGTTCACTAGTTCAAATATGGACCACTGTCTTGCTAAGGAAACATCAGAAGGAGAATATGAGAATGTATAGAAAATTCACGATTAAGGACTCTTTGTTCAGAAATGTGTTCATAAGGTCAAATATGGTCTAATATATGGTTGGAGTAACATCAAAAGAAGTCTATGAGTATTCATAGTAAATTAGACATTGAAAAGTCTTTGGCCAGAAATATGTTAAGTAGGTCAAATATGGACCACTGTCTGGCTGATGAAACATCAGAAGGTGTCTATGAGTATTTATAGGAAGTTCAAGTTCAAGTTCAAGTTCAAAGACTCTTTGGCCAGAAATATGTTAAGTAGGTCAAATATGGACCAATTTCTGGCTGTTGAAACATCAGGAGGTAATGAGTATGTATAGAAAGATCAAGTTCAAAGACTCTTTAGCCAGAAATATGTTTAGTGGGTCAAATATGGACCACTGTCTGGCTGATGAAACATCAGAAGGAGTATATGAGTATATATAGAAAGATCAAGTTCAAGGATTCTCTGGCAAGATATATGTACAAAAAGTCATGTTTTGACTACTGATGAAACTTCAGAAAGAGTCTATGATTATAAATAGAAAGTACAAAATTATGGACTCTTTGTCCAGAAATGTGTTCATAAAGTCAAATATGGTCTATGGTTGAAGTAAAAACAAAAGAAGTCTATGAGTATGCATAGTAAGTTAGCCTTTTGATAAGACCCTGTCCAGAAATATGTGAAGTAGGTCAAATATAGACCACTCTCTGGGTGATTAAACATCAGAATGGGTCTACGAATATTTATAGAAAATTCAAGTTCAAGTTCAAATACTCTTTGGACAGAAATATATTAAGGAAGTCAAATATGGACCACTGTCTGGCTGATTAAACATCAGAAGGAGTTAATGGTATGTATAGATAGATCAAGTTCAAGGATTCTCCGGCAAGATATATGTACAAAAAGTCATATTTGAACTACTGATGAAATTTCAGAAAGAGTCTATTATTATGTATAGAAAGTTCAAGATTAAGGAGTTTTTGTCCAGAAATGTGTTCATAAGGTCAAATATGGTCGAATCTATGGTTGAAGTAACATCAAAAGAAGTCTATGAGTATGCATAGTAAGTTAGCCTTTGAACAGACTTTGACCAGAAATATGTTAAGTAGGTCAAATATGGACCACTGATCAAGATTAAGGATTCTCTTGCAAGATAAATGTACAAAAAGTCATATTTGAATTACTGTTGAAACTTCAGAAAGAGTCTATTATTATGTATAGAAAGTTCAAGATTAAGGACTCTTTGTCCACAAAATGTGTTCATGTGGTCAAATATGGTCTAATCTATGTTTGAAATAACAGAAAAAGAAGGCCAGAAATATGTTAAATAGGTACAATATGGACCACTGTCTGGCTGATGAAACATCAGAAGGAGTCTATGAGTATGTATAGGAAGATCAAGTTCAAGAATTCTCTGGCAAGATATATGTACAAAAAGTCAAGATGTCTATGGGTATGCATAGTAAGTAAGCCTTAAGATAAGGCCTTAAGATAAGACCTTGGCCAGAAATAGGTTAAGTAGGTCAAATCTGGAACACTGTCTGGCTGATGAAACATCAGAAGGAGTCTATGAGCATTTATAGAAAGTTCAAGTTCAAGTTCAAAGACTCTTTGGACAGAAATATGTTAAGGAAGTCAAAAATGAACCACTGTCTCGCTGATGAAACATCAGAAGGAGTCTATGAGTATTTATAGAAAGTCGAAGATGAAGGACTCTCTGTCCGGAAATGTGTTCATAAGATCAAATATGGTCTAATCTTATGGTTGAAGTAACGTCAAAAGATGTCTATAAGCATAAATAGTAAGTCAGCCTTTGATAAGACTTTGGCCAGGAATATTTTAGGTAGGTCAAAAATGGACCACTCTCTGGCTGATGAAACATCAGCAGGAGTCTATGAGTGTTTATAGAAAGTTCAAATTCAAAGACACTTTGGCCAGAAATATGTTAAGTGGGTCAAATATGGACCACTGTCTGGCTGATTAAACATCAGAAGCACTCTATAGCACTACTATACATGTATATGAACTACTGGATGCCTGAATTAACATCAGAACATGTTTTTATGTTTAGAAAGTTAAAGGTAGAGGACTCTTCGGCCAGAAATATGATCAAGGGGTCATATGTGGACTAATATATGGTTGATGTAGCATCAAAACAGGTCTATGAGAATGCATTATAAGACTTTGGTAAGACTTTGGAATAGATAAGACCTCTGATAAGACTTTGGCCAGAATTTTGTTAAGTAGATAAAATATAGACCCTTGCTGATGAAACATCAGAAGGAGTCTATGAGTATATAGACAGATCAAGGTCAATGATTCTCTGCCACGATATATGTACATAAAGTCATGTTTGAACTATTGATGAAACGTCAGAAGCACTCTGTGAGCATGTATAGAAAGATCAAGTTCAAGAACTCTCTGTTCAGATATATGTTCAAAAGATCAAATTTGAACTACTGGATGCCTGAATTAACATCAGAACATGTTTTTATGTTTAGAAAGTTAAGGGTAGAGGACTCTTTGGCCAGAAATATGTTCAAGGGGTCAAATGTGTCAAAATTAGTTAGATGTTTTATGCATTGAAATGCAACAGCACACGTTTTGTGATAGCGAAGGGGTTACAACATGCATGCTTTTGCATCCCAATGCATAAAACAACTAATTTTGCTGTTTATTGAAGAGATTACGTGTGTTTGTTGCATTGCATTGCAATATCTATTTTACTATGTGTATTGGAGATGCACTACTTGATACACTACGATCTGTGCTACTTGCTACCTTTTCGGTTGTGCATTGAGATAACATAAGCACGGATTCATTGAACATAATCTTAAAACTTAAAACTAAAACTTAATCTAGAAACTTACTGAATTCGTCGTGCAGTAAAGTATAGTAGATTAAATATCCTATCTTTCATAGCATTCATAAAATAACTTGTTTTGTTTTGCAAAGAAGAGATATTGCATTACATATGCTTTGTTGCATCGCAACGCATACAGAACTAATTCATTCCCAAGAAGTAGCACATGACATACCTGTATGTGATGTTTCATTGCAATACATGCACGATATAAATTAATCCGTTGTGCATTTATTTGCATGCAAAAGCTAATTTATTTCGTTGTGCATTGAAGAGATATGTGCTTGTTGCATAGCGCTGCATACAGGACCTGAATTTACTGACCTTGTGCATTGAATAATCACAATAGTGATATGGTCTATTATATTGAACTGTATACAATAACTAACTTATTTTGTTGTGAATAATGCAATGCAACAGCACACATGTATTCTCTTCAATGAAAAGCAAAATGAGTAAGGTGATGCACGCATTGGAATGCAAAAGCACGCATGTTGACATCCAAAGGCTTAAACAACATGTTTGCTTTTGCATTCCAATGCATAAAACAAGTAACTAATTTTGCTGTTCATTATAGAAATAACCCAGTCCATGAATGCACAATGCATATGTGCTATTGCACATATTAAGTTAGAGAGTTAATATCTCAGTCTAACTTATCTCGTTTCGCTGTGCTATGAAAAGATATCGCATACCTGTTACATTGCTAAAAATATAGAATTAATTAATTCCCTTGTGCATTGAAGAAGTAGCACATGACATGTGTGATATTGCATTGCATTGATACACGATATAAATTAATCTGTTGTGCATTTATTACTTGCAAAGCTAACGTTTTCAGTTGTGCATTAAAGAGATATCATAACATATGACCCGTTTCACTGAACTGTATACAATAACTAACTAATTCCGTTGTACACTGAAGTAGAACGCATGTTATTGTTTATACAAGAACTAACTTAATCCATTGTGCATTCTTCACGCATGTTGGGTTACCCCTTCGGATATCACAATATGCGTGTTTATGCAGAGCAATGCATAAAGAACTAAACTCATTCCGTTGTGCATTGCAGATAATAATCTAACTTAATTCGTTGTGAATTTAAATAATTAAATATGCTTTTTTACATAGCATTGCATAAAATAACATTTGTTTTGTTTTGAAAGGAAGAGATATTATTACATTACATATGAGCAGTTGCATCGCAAAATTCGCAACTTATAAAGAATTAATTCATTCCCCTGTGCATTGAAGAAGTAGCACTGACATACTTGGTTTCATTGCAATCCATGCACGAGATAAATGAATCCGTTGTGCATTTATTTGCATGCAAAATCTAACTTATTTCATTGTGCATTGAAGAGTACAGCATATGTGCTTGTAGCATAGCACTGGATACAGGACATGAATTTACTGACTTTATGCATTGAGGAATCACAGTAGTGACATGGTCTTTTTTATTCAACTGTATTCAATAACTAATTTATTCTATTGTATATTATTCAATCTTCTGTTGTGCATTCTTCAAAGTTAGATCTTGTAATGCAATGCAATAGCACACATGTATTCACTTCAATGAACAGCAAAATGAGTTAGATTTTGTACGCATTGGAATGCAAAAGCACGCGTGTTTTGACATCCGAAGGGGGTAAAACACAACACGCATGCTTTTACATTCCAATGCATAAAACAACTGACTAATTTTGCTGTTCATTAAAGAAATTACATGTGTGTTGTTGTAATGCATTGCAAGATCTATATTACATGGAGATAAATCAGCTGTACTGTTGCATTGCAATTCATACAAGAACGAACTTATTCCGATGTTCATTTTACTGTTGCTCATTGCGTACTCAGTCTAACTTATTTCGCTGGGCAATTAAGCTGTTGCATTACAACGCATACAGAAGCAATTAATTCCCTTGTGCATTGAAGTAGCACATGACATATGTGAGATAATGCATTGCATTGCATGCACGATATAAATGAATCCGTTGTGCATGTATTTGCATGCAAAAGCTAACTTGTTTCATTGTGCATTGAAGAGATACAACATATATGCTTGTTGAACAGCGCTGCATACATTACCTGAATTTACTGACTTTGTGCATTGAAGAATCACAGTAGTGACATGGTCTGTTTCATTAAACTGTATACAATAACTAACTATTCTGTTGTGAATTATTCAATCTACGGTTGGCCATTCTTCAAAGTTAGATCCTGCAATGCAATACACTCATGTATTCTCTTCAATGAACACCAAAATGATTAAGGTGATGTAATGCACTGGAATGCAAAAGCACGCATGTTGACATCCGAAGGCTTAACAACATGCATGCAACTAACTAATTTTGCTGTTCATTGAAGAGATAACACACAATATGTGCTCTTGCACATTATAGAGTTATCGAGTCTAACTTATTTCGCTGTGCAATGAAAAGATATCGGCATCGCATACCAAATGAGCTGTTATTGCAACGCATACAGAAGTAATTAATTCCCTTGAGCATTGAAGAAGTAGCACATGACATATGTGATATTGCATTGCATTGCATTGCATGCACGATATAAATGAATTCGTTGTGCATTTATTTGCATGCAAAAGCTAACTTATTTCATTGTGCATTGAAGAGATACAACATATGTGCTTGTTGAATAGCGCTGCATACATGACCTGATTTTACTGACTTTGTGCATTGAAGAATCCCAGTAGTGACATGGTCTGTTTAATTCAACTGTATTAACTTATTCTATTGTGAATTATTCAATCTTCGATTGTGCATTTTTCAAGTTAGCTCTTGTAATGCAATGTAACACCACACATGTATTCTCCTCAATGAACAGCAAAATGAGTTAGATGTTTTATGCATTGGAATGCAAAAGCACGCGGGTTGTGACATCCGAAGGGGGGTAACACAACATGCATGCTTTTGCATTGCAGTGCATTAAACAACTAACTAATTTTGCTATTCATTGAAGAAATTACATGTTTGTTGTTGCAATGCATTGCAAGATCTATATTACTTGGAGATAAATCATCTGTGCATTTGCATTGCAATGCATACAATAACGAACTTATTCCAATGTTCATTGTACTGTTGCTATTGTAGTGCATACCATACTCAGTCTAACTTATTTCACTGGGCAATTAAGAGATATCGCATAGCATTAACACAGTCTCATCCCAAGACGTCAACTAACTGACGCTTTTGACCATACGTCAACATCCGACGTTTAAGGGTACCCCTTAACTCCTTAACCTTAACCCATCCAACTGACGCTTTACCTTTAACGTCAGTTAGATGACGCGGGTAGGTTTAGGTCTGGGTTAGGATTAGATAGCGTCATCTAACTGACGTTAAAGGGTACCCTAAAACGTCGGATGTTGACGTATGGTCAAAAGCGTCAGTTGGTTGACGTCTAGCATAGGAGCTATTGCATTGCAACGCATTGACTCCTTGAACTTGAACTTTCTAAATATTCATAGACTCCTTCTGATGTTTCATCAGCCAGAGAGTGGTCCTTATTTGACCTACTTAACATATTTCTTTTCAATTCTTTTCAAATTCTAACTTATGCTCAACTATGCATAGACCTGTTGATGTTACTTCAACCATAGATTAGACTATATTTGACCTTATGAACACATTTCTGGACAAAGAGTCTTCTATATTGAACTTTCTAAAAATGTAGACTTGTTCTGATGTTTCTTCAGCCATCCAATAGTTAAAATATGACCTTTTGAACATATTTCAGGCCAAAGAGTCTTTGAACTTGAACTTTCTATAAATACTATAAATGTTTTATCAGAAGGAGATTAGTGCATATTTGACCTAATTAACATATTTCTGGCCAAGGTCATATCAAAGGCTAACTTACTATGCATACTCATAGAATTCTTTTGTTTTTACTTCAAGCACAGATTAGACCATATTTGACCTTATGAACACATTTCTGGCCAAAGAGTCCTCGATTTTGAACTTGCTAGACATTCTCATAGACTCCATCTAACGTTTCAACAGTAGTTCAAATATGATTTTTTTAACCTATTTTTGGCCTGAGAGTCCTTGAACTATCTTTAAATACTCATAGACTCCTTCTAATGTTTCATCAGCCAGAGAGTTGTCCTTATTTGACCTACTTAATATATTCCTGGCCAAAGTCTTATCAAAGGCTAACTTACTATTTATACTTATAGACTTATTTTTATGTTACTTCAACCAGAGATTAGACCATATTCGATCTTATGAACACATTTCTTGACAAAGAGCTCCTTAATCTTGAACTTTCTTATAAATACTCATAAACTCCTTCTGATGTTTCATCAGCCAGACAGTGGTTACTTCCTTAACATATTTCTGTCCAAAGTATCTTTGAGCTTAACTTGAACTTTCTATAAATACTCATAGACTCCTTCTGATGTTTCGTCTTCCAGACAGTGTTCCATATTTGACCTACTTAACATATTTCTGGCTAAAGTCTGTTCAAAGGCTAAGTTACTATGCATACTTGCATACTATGCAGACTTATTTTGATGTTACTTCAACAATAGATTAGACCATATTTGACCTTATGAATACATTTCTGGACAAAAAGTTCTTAACTTGAACTTTCTATACATAATTATAAACTCATGAAGTTTCATCAGTATTTCAAATATTACTTTTTGTACACATATCTTGCCGAAGAATCCTTGAACTTGATCTTTCTATATATACTCATTAACTCCTGATGTTTCACCAACCAGACTTTGGTCCATATTTGACCTACTTAACATATTTCTGGCCAAAGTTTTTTCAAAGGCTAACTTACTATGCATACTCATAGACTTCTTTTGATGTTATTTGAACCATAAATTAGACCATATTTGACCTTATGAACACATTTCTGGACAAAGATTCCTTAATATTGAACTTTCTATACATACTCATAGACTCCCTTTGATGTTTCGTAAGCCAGACAGTGGTCCATATTTGACCTACTTCATATATTTCTGGCCAAAGAGTCTTTGAACTTGAACTTGAACTATCTATAAATACTCATAGACTCCTTCTGATTTTTTATCAGCCAAACAGTGGTCCCTATTTGACCTACTTAACATATTTCTGGCCAAAGTCTTATCAAAGGATAAAGTACAATGCATACTAATATACTTCTTTTGATGTTACTTCAACCATTGATTAGACCATATTTGACCTTATTAGCACATTTCTGGACAAAAAGGTCCTTAATCTTGAACTTTCTATACATACTCTTAGACTCCTTCTGATGTTTAATTAACCAGACAGTGGTCCATATTTCTGGCCAAATTCTTTTCAAAGGCTAACTTACTATGCATACTCATAGACTTCTTTTGATGTTACTTCAACCATAGATTAGACCATATTTGACCTTATGAACACATTTCTGGACAAAGACTCCTTAATCTTGAACTTTCTATACATAATTTTAGACTCCTGAAGTTTCATAAGTAGTTCGAATATGACTTTTTGTATGTATATCTTTCCGGAGAATCCTTGAACTTTATCTTTCTATACATACTCATTAACTCATTCTGATGTTTCATCAGCCAGACAGTGGTCCATATTTTACCTACTTAACATATTTCTGGCCAAAGAGTTCTCGATTTTGAACTTTCTATATATTCTCATAGACTTGTTCTTATGTTTCTTCAGTAGTTCATATGTGACTTTTTGAACTGCTTTTTTGTCTGAGAGCCCTTAAACTTTCTATATAAAATCATAGACTCCTAATGTTTCATCAGCTAGACAGTGGTCCATATTTGACCTATTAAAAAATATTTCTGTCCAAAGTCTTATCGAAGGCTAACTTACTATGAGTTCTCATAGACTTCTTTTGATGCTACATAAACCGTATATTAGTCCATATTTGACAAACATTTCTGGCCAGTGTCTTTGAACTTGATCTTGAACTTTCTCAACATACTCATTGACTCCTTAGGATGTTTCATAAGACAAAGATTAGTCCATTCTTGACCTACTGAACATATTTCTGGCTAATGAGTTATCAAAGGCTATCTTGCTATGCATTCTCATAGACTAATTTTGATGTTGATGTACATCAACCATATATGAGTATTATATATATTTTACATATATATATATATATTATATATATTTTACCTTTTATTTCTGACCAATGTGTCCAGGATCTTGAACTTTCCATACAGGCTCTTACACTCAATCTGATGATTCATCAGCCAGACAGTAGTTCATATTTGATCTATTAAACACATTTCTGGCTAAAGAGACGTCTATATTGAACTTTCCAAACATATAGACTTTGTTCTGATGTTTCTTCAGCCATCCAGTAGTTCAAATATGACGTTTTGAACATATTTCTGGCCAGAGAATCCTTGAACTTGATCTTTCTATACATACTCATAGACTCCTTCTGATGTTTCATTAACCAGACAGTGGTCCATATTTGACCTACTTAACATATATCTGGCCAAAAGTCATATCAAAGGCTTACTTATTATGCGTTCTCATAGACTTCTTTTAATGATACATAAACCATATTTTAGTCTACATTTCACCTATTAAACATTTTTTCTGGCCAAAGAGTCATCTACATTGAACTTTCTAAAACATATAGACTTGTTTGGATGTTTTTTCAGCCATCCTGTAGTTCAAATTCTACATTTTGAACATATTCTGGCCAAATAATCCTTGAACTTGAACTTTCTAATTCTCATAGACTCCTTCTGATGTTTCATTAACCAGACAGTGGTCCATATTTGACCTACTTAACATATATCTGGCCAAAAGTCATATCAAAGGCTTACTTATTATGCGTTCTCATAGACTTCTTTTAATGATACATAAACCATATATTAGTCTACATTTCACCTATTAAACATTTTTTTCTGGCCAAAGAGTCATCTACATTGAACTTTCTAAAACATATAGACTTGTTTGGATGTTTTTTCAGCCATCCTGTAGTTCAAATTCTACATTTTTAACATATTCTGGCCAAATAATCCTTGAACTTGAACTTTCTAATTCTCATAGTCTCCTTCTGATGTTTTCTTAGTAGTTCAAATATGACTTTTTAAACATATATCTGGCCAGAGAATCTTTGAACTTTCTATACACACTCATAGACTCCTTCAGCCAGACAGTTTTCCATAATTGACCTACTTAACATATTTCTGGCCAAATAGTCTTTGAACTTGAACTTGAACTTGAACTTGAAGTCTATGAACTTACAAGTTCATAGACTCTACGGCCAGAAAAATGTTCAATAGTTCAAATATGGACTCAAATATGGTTGATGTAACATCAAAAGAAGTCTATGAGAATGAAAAGTAAGTTAGCCTTTGATGAACTCTTTTGCCAGAAATATTGCCAGTAGGTCAAGTTTAGACTACTGTCTGGCTGATAAAACATAAAAAGGAGTCTATGAGTATGTAAAAGATCAAGTTCAAGGATTCTCTGGCCAGATATATGTACATAAGGTAATATTTGAACTACTGAAGAAACAGGAGTAAACGAGTATGAATAGAAAGTTCAAGTTCAAGTTCAAAGACTCTTTGGCCAGAAATATGTTAAGTAGGTCAAATATGGACCACTGTCTGGCTGATGAAACATCAGAAGGAGTCTATGAGTATTTATAGAAAGATCAAGTTCAAAGACTCTTTGGCCAGAAATATGTTAAGTAGGATAAATATGGACCACTGTCTGGCTGAAAATATGGACCACTGTCTGGCTGATGAAACATCAGAAGGAGTCAATGAGAATGTATAGAAAGATCAAATTTAAGGATTCTCTGGCAAGATATATATATATATACAAAAAGCCATATCTGAACTACTGATGAAACATCAGAAGGAGTCTATGAGAATGTATAGAAAGTTCAAGTTCAATGATTCTTTGGCCAGAAATATGGTCAATAGGTCATATTTGAACTACTGGATGGCTGAAGAAACATCAGAACAAGTCTATATTTTTTAGAAAGTTCAATGTGGAACACTCTTTGGCCAGAAATGTGTTCAGTAGGTCAAATTTAGACTAATATATGTAGCATCAAAAGAAGTCAATGAGAATGGATAGTAAGTTAGCTTCTGATAATACTTTGGGGAAAAAATTCTTACTACAAGAAATATGTTAAGTAGTTCAAATACGGAACTGTCGGGCTGATGAAACAGTCATATACTCGTTCTGATATGTATAGAAAGATCAAGATCAAGGATTCTCTGGCCAGATATATGTACAAAAGGAAATATTTGAACTACTGAAGAAACATCAGGAGTAAAACGAGTATGAATAGAAAGTGCTTAAGGACTCTGTCCAGAAAAATGTTCATAAGGTCTAATATGGTCTAATCTATGGTTGAAGTAACATCAAAAGAACTCTATGAGTACTATAGTAAGTTAGCCTTTGACCAGAAATATGTTAAGTAGGACAAATATGGACCACTGATCAAGATTAAGGATTCTCTTGCAAGATAAATGTACAAAAAGTCATATTTGAATTACTGATGAAACTTCAGAAGGAGTATGTATAGAAAGTTCAAGATTAAGGACTCTTTGTCCACAAAATGTGTTCATATGGTCAAATATGGTCTAATCTATGTTTGAAATAACAGAAAAAGAAGGCCATAAATATGTTAAATAGGTAAAATATGGACCACTCTCTGGCTGATGAAACATCAGAAGGAGTCTATGAGTATTTATAGGAAGTTCAAGTTCAAAGACTCTTTGTCCTGAAATTGGTAAGTATGTCAATTATGGACCACTCTCTGGCTGATGAAACATCAAAAGGAGTCTATGAGTATTTAAAGAAAGTTCAAAGAAATGTGTTCACTAGGTCAAATATCGGAAGGAGAATATGAGATGTATAGAAAGTTCAAGATTAAGGACTCTTTGTCCAGAAATGTGTTCATTAGATAGAATATGGTCTAATCTATGGTTGAAGTAACATCAAAAGAAGTCTATAAGTATAAATAGTAAGTTAGCCTTTGATGAGACTTTGGCCAGGAATATATTAAGTAGGTCAAATATGGACCACTCTCTGGCAGATGAAACATCAGAAGGTGTCTATGAGTATTTATAGGAAGTTCAAGTTCAAAGACTCTTTGTCCTGAAATTGGTAAGTATGTCAATTATGGACCACTCTCTGGCTGATGAAACATCAAAAGGAGTCTATGAGTATTTAAAGAAAGTTCAAAGAAATGTGTTCACTAGGTCAAATATGGACCACTGTCTTGCTGAGGAAACATCGGAAGGAGAATATGAGAATGTATAAAAAGTTCAAGATTAAGGACTCTTTGTTCAGAAATGTGTTCATAAGGTCAAATATGGTCTAATCAATGGTTGGAGTAACATCAAAAGAAGTCTATGAGTATTCATAGTAAGGTAGACATTGAAAAGTCTTTGGCCAGAAATATGTTAAGTAGGTCAAATATGGACCACTGTCTGGCTGAAGAAACATCAGAAGGTGTCTAAGAGTATTTATAGGAAGTTCAAGTTCAAGTTCAAGTTCAAAGACTCTTTGGCCAGAAATATGTTAAGTAGGTCAAATATGGACCAATTTCTGCTGATGAAACATCAGAAGGAGTCTATGAGTATATATAGAAAGATCAAGTTCAAGGATGCTCTAGCAAGATATATGTACAATAAGTCATATTTGAACTACTGATGAAACTTCAGAAATAGTCTATGATTATATATAGAAAGTTCAAGATTATGGACTCTTTGTCCAGAAATGTGTTCATAAAGTCAAATATGATCTAATCTATGGTTGAGGTAAAAACAAAAGAAGTCTATGAGTATGCATAGTAAGTTAGCCTTTGATTAGACCTTGGCCATAAATATGTTAAGAAGGTCAAATATGGACCACTGTCTGGCGATTAAACATTAGAAGGAGTCTATGAGTATTTATAGAAAGTTCAAGTTCAAGTTCAAAGACTCTTTGGACAGAAATATGTTAAGGAAGTCAAAAATGGACCACTGTCTCGCTGATGAAACATCAGAAGGAGTCTATGAGTATTTATAGAAAGTTCAAGTTCAAAGACTCTTTGTCCTGAAATTGGTAAGTATGTCAATTATGGACCACTCTCTGGCTGATGAAACATCAAAAGGAGTCTATGAGTAGTTAAAGAAAGTTCAAAGAAATGTTCACTAGGTCAAATATGGACCAGTGTCTTGCTGAGGAAACATCAGAAGGAGAATATGAGAATGTATAGAAAGTTCAAGATTAAGGACTCTTTGTTCAGAAATGTGTTCATAAGGTCAAATATGGTCTAATCTATGGTTGAAGTAACATCAAAAGAAGTCTATTGTTCATTAGTCTGGCTGATTAAACATCAGAAGGAGTCTATGAGTATTTAAAGAAAGTTCAAGTTCAAGTTCAAAGACTCTGGACAGAAATATGTTAAGGAAGTCAAAAATGGACCACTGTCTCGCTGATGAAACATCAGAAGGAGTCTATGAGTATTTATAGAAAGTTCAAGTTCAAAGACTCTTTGTCCTGAAATTGGTATGTCAATTATGGACCACTCTCTGGCTGATGAAACATCAAAAGGAGTCTATGAGTAGTTAAAGAAAGTTCAAAGAAATCTGTTCACTAGTTCAAATATGGACCACTGTCTTGCTAAGGAAACATCAGAAGGAGAATATGAGAATGTATAGAAAATTCACGATTAAGGACTCTTTGTTCAGAAATGTGTTCATAAGGTCAAATATGGTCTAATATATGGTTGGAGTAACATCAAAAGAAGTCTATGAGTATTCATAGTAAATTAGACATTGAAAAGTCTTTGGCCAGAAATATGTTAAGTAGGTCAAATATGGACCACTGTCTGGCTGATGAAACATCAGAAGGTGTCTATGAGTATTTATAGGAAGTTCAAGTTCAAGTTCAAGTTCAAAGACTCTTTGGCCAGAAATATGTTAAGTAGGTCAAATATGGACCAATTTCTGGCTGTTGAAACATCAGGAGGTAATGAGTATGTATAGAAAGATCAAGTTCAAAGACTCTTTAGCCAGAAATATGTTTAGTGGGTCAAATATGGACCACTGTCTGGCTGATGAAACATCAGAAGGAGTATATGAGTATATATAGAAAGATCAAGTTCAAGGATTCTCTGGCAAGATATATGTACAAAAAGTCATGTTTTGACTACTGATGAAACTTCAGAAAGAGTCTATGATTATAAATAGAAAGTACAAAATTATGGACTCTTTGTCCAGAAATGTGTTCATAAAGTCAAATATGGTCTATGGTTGAAGTAAAAACAAAAGAAGTCTATGAGTATGCATAGTAAGTTAGCCTTTTGATAAGACCCTGGCCAGAAATATGTGAAGTAGGTCAAATATAGACCACTCTCTGGGTGATTAAACATCAGAATGGGTCTACGAATATTTATAGAAAATTCAAGTTCAAGTTCAAATACTCTTTGGACAGAAATATATTAAGGAAGTCAAATATGGACCACTGTCTGGCTGATTAAACATCAGAAGGAGTTAATGGTATGTATAGATAGATCAAGTTCAAGGATTCTCCGGCAAGATATATGTACAAAAAGTCATATTTGAACTACTGATGAAATTTCAGAAAGAGTCTATTATTATGTATAGAAAGTTCAAGATTAAGGAGTTTTTGTCCAGAAATGTGTTCATAAGGTCAAATATGGTCGAATCTATGGTTGAAGTAACATCAAAAGAAGTCTATGAGTATGCATAGTAAGTTAGCCTTTGAACAGACTTTGACCAGAAATATGTTAAGTAGGTCAAATATGGACCACTGATCAAGATTAAGGATTCTCTTGCAAGATAAATGTACAAAAAGTCATATTTGAATTACTGTTGAAACTTCAGAAAGAGTCTATTATTATGTATAGAAAGTTCAAGATTAAGGACTCTTTGTCCACAAAATGTGTTCATGTGGTCAAATATGGTCTAATCTATGTTTGAAATAACAGAAAAAGAAGGCCAGAAATATGTTAAATAGGTACAATATGGACCACTGTCTGGCTGATGAAACATCAGTAGGAGTCTATGAGTATGTATAGGAAGATCAAGTTCAAGAATTCTCTGGCAAGATATATGTACAAAAAGTCAAGATGTCTATGGGTATGCATAGTAAGTAAGCCTTAAGATAAGGCCTTAAGATAAGACCTTGGCCAGAAATAGGTTAAGCAGGTCAAATCTGGAACACTGTCTGGCTGATGAAACATCAGAAGGAGTCTATGAGCATTTATAGAAAGTTCAAGTTCAAGTTCAAAGACTCTTTGGACAGAAATATGTTAAGGAAGTCAAAAATGAACCACTGTCTCGCTGATGAAACATCAGAAGGAGTCTATGAGTATTTATAGAAAGTCGAAGATGAAGGACTCTCTGTCCGGAAATGTGTTCATAAGATCAAATATGGTCTAATCTTATGGTTGAAGTAACGTCAAAAGATGTCTATAAGCATAAATAGTAAGTCAGCCTTTGATAAGACTTTGGCCAGGAATATTTTAGGTAGGTCAAAAATGGACCACTCTCTGGCTGATGAAACATCAGCAGGAGTCTATGAGTGTTTATAGAAAGTTCAAATTCAAAGACACTTTGGCCAGAAATATGTTAAGTGGGTCAAATATGGACCACTGTCTGGTTGATTAAACATCAGAAGCACTCTATAGCACTACTATACATGTATATGAACTACTGGATGCCTGAATTAACATCAGAACATGTTTTTATGTTTAGAAAGTTAAAGGTAGAGGACTCTTCGGCCAGAAATATGATCAAGGGGTCATATGTGGACTAATATATGGTTGATGTAGCATCAAAACAGGTCTATGAGAATGCATTATAAGACTTTGGTAAGACTTTGGAATAGATAAGACCTCTGATAAGACTTTGGCCAGAATTGTGTTAAGTAGATAAAATATAGACCCTTGCTGATGAAACATCAGAAGGAGTCTATGAGTATATAGACAGATCAAGGTCAATGATTCTCTGCCACGATATATGTACATAAAGTCATGTTTGAACTATTGATGAAACGTCAGAAGCACTCTGTGAGCATGTATAGAAAGATCAAGTTCAAGAACTCTCTGTTCAGATATATATTCAAAAGATCAAATTTGAACTACTGGATGCCTGAATTAACATCAGAACATGTTTTTATGTTTAGAAAGTTAAGGGTAGAGGACTCTTTGGCCAGAAATATGTTCAAGGGGTCAAATGTGTCAAAATTAGTTAGATGTTTTATGCATTGAAATGCAACAGCACACGTTTTGTGATAGCGAAGGGGTTACAACATGCATGCTTTTGCATCCCAATGCATAAAACAACTAATTTTGCTGTTTATTGAAGAGATTACGTGTGTTTGTTGCATTGCATTGCAATATCTATTTTACTATGTGTATTGGAGATGCACTACTTGATACACTACGATCTGTGCTACTTGCTACCTTTTCGGTTGTGCATTGAGATAACATAAGCACGGATTCATTGAACATAATCTTAAAACTTAAAACTAAAACTTAATCTAGAAACTTACTGAATTCGTCGTGCAGTAAAGTATAGTAGATTAAATATGCTATCTTTCATAGCATTCATAAAATAACTTGTTTTGTTTTGCAAAGAAGAGATATTGCATTACATATGAGTTGTTGCATCGCAACGCATACAGAACTAATTCATTCCCAAGAAGTAGCACATGACATACCTGTATGTGATGTTTCATTGCAATACATGCACGTTATAAATTAATCCGTTGTGCATTTATTTGCATGCAAAAGCTAATTTATTTCGTTGTGCATTGAAGAGATATGTGCTTGTTGCATAGCGCTGCATACAGGACCTGAATTTACTGACCTTGTGCATTGAATAATCACAATAGTGATATGGTCTATTATATTGAACTGTATACAATAACTAACTTATTCTGTTGTGAATAATGCAATGCAACAGCACACATGTATTCTCTTCAATGAAAAGCAAAATGAGTAAGGTGATGCACGCATTGGAATGCAAAAGCACGCATGTTGACATCCGAAGGCTTAAACAACATGTTTGCTTTTGCATTCCAATGCATAAAACAAGTAACTAATTTTGCTGTTCATTATAGAAATAACCCAGTCCATGAATGCAAAATGCATATGTGCTATATAAGTTAGAGAGTTAATATCTCAGTCTAACTTATCTCGTTTCGCTGTGCTATGAAAAGATATCGCATACCTGTTACATTGCTAAGAATACAGAATTAATTAATTCCCTTGTGCATTGAAGAAGTAGCACATGACATGTGTGATATTGCATTGCATTGATACACGATATAAATTAATCTGTTGTGCATTTATTACTTGCAAAGCTAACGTTTTCAGTTGTGCATTAAAGAGATAACATAACATATGACTAGTTTCACTGAACTGTATACAATAACTAACTAATTCCGTTGTACACTGAAGTAGAACGCATGTTATTGTTTATACAAGAACTAACTTAATCCATTGTGCATTCTTCAGGCATGTTGGGTTACCCCTTCGGATATCACAATATGGGTGTTTTTGCAGAGCAATGCATAAAGAACTAAACTCATTCCGTTGTGCATTGCAGATAATAATCTAACTTAATTTGTTGTGAATTTAAATAATTAAATATGCTTTTTTACATAGCATTGCATAAAATAACATTTGTTTTGTTTTGAAAGGAAGAGATATTATTACATTACATATGAGCAGTTGCATCGCAACTTATAAAGAATTAATTAATACCCCTGTGCATTGAAGAAGTAGCACTGACATACTTGGTTTCATTGCAATCCATGCACGAGATAAATGAATCCGTTGTGCATTTATTTGCATGCAAAATCTAATTTATTTCATTGTGCATTGAAGAGTACAGCATATGTGCTTGTAGCATAGCACTGTACAGGACATGAATTTACTGACTTTATGCATTGAGGAATCACAGTAGTGACATGGTCTGTTTTATTCAACTGTATTCAATAACTAATTTATTCTATTGTATATTATTCAATCTTCTGTTGTGCATTCTTCAAAGTTAGATCTTGTAATGCAATGCAACAGCACACATGTATTCTCTTCAATGAACAGCAAAATGAGTTAGATTTTGTATGCATTGGAATGCAAAAGCACGCGTGTTTTGACATCCGAAGGGGGGTAAAACACAACACGCATGCTTTTACATTCCAATGCATAAAACAACTGACTAATTTTGCTGTTCATTGAAGAACATGTGTGTTGTTGTAATGCATTGCAAGATCTATATTACATGGAGATAAATCAGCTGTACTGTTGCATTGCAATTCATACAAGAACGAACTTATTCCGATGTTCATTGTACTGTTGCTCTTGTAGTGTATTGCGTACTCAGTCTAACTTATTTCTCTGGGCAATTAAGCTGTTGCATTGCAACGCATACAGAAGCAATTCATTCCCTTGTGCATTGAAGTAGCACATGACATATGTGAGATAATGCATTGCATTGCATGCACGATATAAATGAATCCGTTGTGCATGTATTTGCATGCAAAAGCTAACTTGTTTCATTGTGCATTGAAGAGATACAACATATATGCTTGTTGAACAGCGCTGCATACATGACCTGAATTTACTGACTTTGTGCATTGAAGAATCACAGTAGTGACATGGTCTGTTTCATTAAACTGTATACAATAACTAACTATTCTGTTGTGAATTATTCAATCTACGGTTGGCCATTCTTCAAAGTTAGATCCTGCAATGCAATACACTCATGTATTATCTTCAATGAACACCAAAATGATTAAGGTGATGTAATGCACTGGAATGCAAAAGCACGCGTGTTGACATCCGAAGGCTTAACAACATGCATGCAACTAACTAATTTTGCTGTTCATTGAAGAGATAACACACAATATGTGCTCTTGCACATGTTAAGTTATAGAGTTATCGAGTCTAACTTATTTCGCTCTGCAATGAAAAGATATCGGCATCGCATACCAAATGAGCTGTTATTGCAACGCATACAGAAGTAATTAATTCCCTTGAGCATTGAAGAAGTAGCACATGACATATGTGATATTGCATTGCATTGCATTGCATGCACAATATAAATTAATCCGTTGTGCATTTATTTGCATGCAAAAGCTAACTTATTTCATTGTGCATTGAAGAGATACAACATATGTGCTTGTTGAATAGCGCTGCATACATGACCTGATTTTACTGACTTTGTGCATTGAAGAATCACAGTAGTGACATGGTCTGTTTAATTCAACTGTATTAACTTATTCTATTGTGAATTATTCAATCTTCGATTGTGCATTTTTCAAGTTAGCTCTTGTAATGCAATGCAACACCACACATGTATTCTCCTCAATGAACAGCAAAATGAGTTAGATGTTTTATGCATTGGAATGCAAAAGCACGCGGGTTGTGACATCCGAAGGGGGGTAACACAACATGCATGCTTTTGCATTGCAGTGCATTAAACAACTAACTAATTTTGCTATTCATTGAAGAAATTACATGTTTGTTGTTGCAATGCATTGCAAGATCTATATTACTTGGAGATAAATCATCTGTGCATTTGCATTGCAATGCATACAATAACGAACTTATTCCAATGTTCATTGTACTGTTGCTATTGTAGTGCATACCATACTCAGTCTAACTTATTTCACTGGGCAATTAAGAGATATCGCATAGCATTAACACAGTCTCATCCCAAGACGTCAACTAACTGACGTTTTAGGGTACCCCTTAACGTCAGTTAAATGACGATCCTGGGGCGTCATCCAACTGACGCTTTACCTTTAACGTCAGTTACATGACGCGGGTAGGTTTAGGTCTGGGTTAGGATTAGATAGCGTCATCTAACTGACGTTAAAGGGTACCCTAAAACGTCGGATGTTGACCTATGGTCAAAAGCGTCAGTTGGTTGACGTCTAGCATAGGAGCTATTGCATTGCAACGCATTGACTCCTTGAACTTGAACTTTCTAAATATTCATAGACTCCTTCTGATGTTTCATCATCCAGACAGTGGTCCATATTTGACCTACTTAATATATTTCTGACCAAAGAGTCTTTGAACTTGAACTTGAACTATCTATAAAAACTCATAGACTCCTTCTGATGTATCAGCCAAACAGTGGTCCCTATTTGACCTACTTAACATATTTCTGGCCAAGGTCTTATGAAAGGCTAACTTACTATGCATACTCAGACTTCTTTTGATGTTACTTCAACCATAGATTAGACCATATTTTACCTTACGAACACATTTCTGGACAAAGAGTCCTTAATCTTGAACTTTTTATAAATACTCATAGACTCCTTCTGATGTTTCATCAGTCAGAGAGTGATCCATATTTGACCCACTTAACATATTTCTGGCCAAAGAGTCTTTGAACTTGAACTTTCTATAAATACTCATAGACTCCTTCTGATGTTTCATCAGCCAGAGAGTGATCCATATTTGACCCACTTAACATATTTCTGGCCAAAGAGTCTTTGAACTTGATCTTTCTATACATACTCATATTCTCCTTCCGATATTTGACCTAGTGAACACATTTCTTTGAACTTTCTTTAAATACTCATAGACTTCTTTTGATGTTACTTCAACCATAGATTAGACCATATTCTATCTAATGAACACATTTCTGGACAAAGAGTCCTTAATCTTGAACTTTCTATACATTCTCATATTCTCCTTCCGATATTTGACCTAGTGAACACATTTCTTTGAACTTTCTTTAAATACTCATAGACTTCTTTTGATGTTACTTCAACCATAGATTAGACCATATTCTATCTAATGAACACATTTCTGGACAAAGAGTCCTTAATCTTGAACTTTCTATACATTCTCATATTCTCCTTCCGATATTTGACCTAGTGAACACATTTCTTTGAACTTTCTTTAAATACTCATAGACACCTTTTGATGTTTCATCAGCCAGACAGTGGTCCATATTTGACCCACTTAACATATTTCTGGCCAAAGACTTTTCAATGTCTACCTTACTATGAATACTCATAGACTTCTTTTGATGTTACTCCAACCATATTAGACCATATTTGACCTTATGAACACATTTCTGAACAAAGAGTCCTTAATCTTGAACTTTTTATACATTCTCATATTCTCCTTCCGATGTTTCCTCAGCAAGACAGTGGTCCATATTTGACCTAGTGAACACATTTCTTTGAACTTTCTTTAAATACTCATAGTCTCCTTTTAATGTTTCATCAGCCAGAGAGTGGTCCATAATTGACATACTTACCAATTTCAGGACAAAGAGTCTTTGAACTTGAACTTTCTATAAATACTCATAGACTCCTTCTGATGTTTCATCAGCCAGACAGTGGTCCATATTTGACCTACTTAATATATTCCTGGCCAAAGTCTCATCAAAGGCTAACTTACTATTTATACTTATAGACTTCTTTTGATGTTACTTCAACCATAGATTAGACCATATTCTATCTAATGAACACATTTCTGGACAAAGAGTCCTTAATCTTGAACTTTCTATAAATACTCATTTACTCCTTCTGATGTTTCATCAGCCAGACAGTGGTCCATATTTGACTTCTTTAACATATTTCTGTCCAAAGAGTCTTTGATCTTGAACTTGAACTTTCTATGAATACTCATAGACTCCTGCTAATGTTTCATCAGCCAGACAGTGTTCCATATTTGACCTACTTAACATATTTCTGGCCAAGGTCTTATCAAAGGCTTACTTACTATGCATACCCATAGACATCTTGACTTTTCTTACATATATCTTGCCAGAGAATCCTTGAACTTGATCTCCCTATACATACTCATAGACTCCTTCTGATGTTTCATCAGCCAGACAGTGGTCCATATTTGAACTAAACATTTTTCTGGCCAAAGAGTCTTTGAACTTGAACTTGAACCTTCTTTAAATACTCATAGACTCCTTCTGATGTTTCTTCAGCCAGACAATGGTCCATATTTTACCTATTTAACATATTTCTGGCCTTCTTTTTCAAATATTTGACTTGACATAGATTAGATCATATTTGACCACATGAACACATTTTGTGGACAACGAGTCCTTAATCTTGAACTTTCTATACATACTATTATACGTACTCCTGATGAAGTTTCATCAGTAATTCAAATATGACTTTTTGTACATTTATCTTGCAAGAGAATCCTTAATCTTGATCAGTGGTCCATATTTGACCTACTTAACATATTTCTGGTCAAAGTCTGTTCAAAGGTTAACTTACTATGCAAACTCATAGACTTCATTTGATGTTACTTCAACCATAGATTAGACCATGTTTGACCTTATGAACACATTTCTGGACAAAAACTCCTTAATCTTGAACTTTCTATACATAATAATAGACTCTTTCTGAAATTTCATCAGTAGTTCAAATATGACTTTTTGTACATATATCTTGCCGGAGAATCCTTGAACTTGATCTATCTATACATACTCATTAACTCCTTCTGATGTTTAATCAGCCAGACAGTGGTCCATATTTTACTTCCTTAATATATTTCTGTCCAAAGAGTCTTTGAACTTGAACTTGAATTTTCTATAAATACTCGTAGACCCCTTCTGATGTTTAATCAGCCAGACAGTGGTCCATATTTGACCTACTTAACATATTTCTGGTCAAGGTCTTATCAAAGGCTAACTTACTATGCATACTCATAGAATTCTTTTGTTTTTACTTCAACCATAGATTAGACCATATTTGACTTTATGAACACATTTCTGGACAAAGAGTCCATAATCTTGAACTTTCTATATATAATCATAGACTTTTTCTGAAGTTTCATCAGTAGTTAAAATATGACTTCTTGTATATACACTCACCTAAAGGATTATTAGGAACACCTGTTCAATTTCTCAATAATGCAATTATCTAATCAACCAATCACATGGCAGTTGCTTCAATGCATTTATGGGTGTGGTCCTGGTCAAGACAATCTCCTGAACTCCAAACTGAATGTCAGAATGGGAAAAGAACGGTGATTTAAGCAATTTTGAGCGTGGCATGGTTGTTGGTGCCAGACGGGCCAGTCTGAGTATTTCACAATCTGCTCAGTTACTGGGATTTTCACGCACAACCATTTCTAGGGTTTACAAAGAATGGTGTGAAAAGGGAAAAGCATCCATTATGCGGCAGTCCTGTGGGCAAAAATGCCTTGTTGATGCTAGAGGTCAGAGGAGAATGGGCCGACTGATTCAAGCTGATAGAAGAGCAACTTTGACTGAAATAATCACTCGTTACAACCGAGGTATGCAGCAAAGCATTTGTGAAGCCACAACACGCACAACCTTGAGGCGGATGGGCTATAACAGCAGAAGACCCCACCGGGTACCACTCATATCCATTACAAATAGGAAAAAGAGGCTACAATTTGCAAGAGCTCACCAAAATTGGACAGTTGAAGACTGGAAAAATGTTGCCTGGTCTGATGAGTCTCGATTTCTGTTGAGACATTCAGATGGTGGAGTCAGAATTTGGCGTAAAAAGAATGAGAACTTGGATCCATCATGCCTTGTTACCACTGTGCAGGCTGGTGGTGGTGGTGTAATGGTGTGGGGGATGTTTTCTTGGCACACTTTAGGCCCCTTAGTGCCAATTGGGCATCGTTTAAATGCCACGGCCTACCTGAGCATTGTTTCTGACCATGTCCATCCCTTTATGGCCACCATGTACCCATCCTCTGATGGCTACTTCCAGCAGGATAATGCACCATGTCACAAAGCTCGAATCATTTCAAATTGGTTTCTTAAACATGACAATGAGTTCACTGTACTAAAATGGCCCCCACAGTCACCAGATCTCAACCCAATAGAGCATCTTTGGGATGTGGTGGAACGGGAGCTTCGTGCCCTGGATGTGCATCCCACAAATCTCCATCAACTGCAAGATGCTATCCTATCAATATGGGCCAACATTTCTAAAGAATGCTTTCAGCACCTTGTTGAATCAATGCCACGTAGAATTAAGGCAGTTCTGAAGGCGAAAGGGGGTCAAACACAGTATTAGTATGGTGTTCCTAATAATCCTTTAGGTGAGTGTATATATTTCACGAGTTCACACTTACATATAATTTTGAAGGAGTAAGATTTAATGCGTATTTGGCGTGCTGTCCGGAGGGAGGGCTCCGAGCTCGGAATTCAGCCCGAACCCAGAGTACTCCCCCGGTATGTAAGTGATTTTTAGAACTAGGAGTGTGGAGAACTAGGAGTGTGGAGAACTAGGAGTGTGGAGAACTAGGAGTGTGGAGAACTAGGAGTGTGGAGAACTAGGAGTGTGGAGAAGGGGTGGAGGGGGGATGCTGCAAACTGTCAATGGATCGAGGTAAGACTGCTGAGTCTATATGTACCCTCTTATCATTGATTGCTGATTGCTGTCCACTCGTGTTAATTATCTGAACGTGCTCCTCCCGAACTTAGTTAATAAAACTTCATATCTTGCCAGAGAATCCTTGAACTTCATCTTTCTATATATACTCATAGACTCCTTCTGATGTTTCATCAGCCAGACAGTGGTCCATATTTGACCCACTAAACATATTTCTGGCCAAAGAGTCTTTGAACTTGATCTTTCTATACATACTCATTACCTCCTGATGTTTCATCAGCCAGATATTGGTCCATATTTGACCTACTTAACATATTTCTGGCCAAAGAGTCTTTGAACTTGAACTTGAACTTGAACTTCCTATAAATACTCATAGACACCTTCTGATGTTTCATCAGCCAGACAGTGGTCCATATTTGACCTACTTAACATATTTCTGGCCAAAGACTTTACAAAGGCTAACTTACTATGCATAATCATAGACTTCTTTTGATGTTACTTCAACCATAGATTAGACCATATTTGACCTTATGAACACATTTCTGAACAAAGAGTCCTTAATCTTGAACTTTCTATACATTCTCATATTCTCCTTCTGATGTTTCCTCAGCAAGACAGTGGTCCATATTTGACCTAGTGAACATTTGTTTGAACTTTCTTTAACTACTCATAGACTCCTTTTGATGTTTCATCAGCCATAGAGTGGTCCATAATTGACATACTTACCAATTTCAGGACAAAGAGTCTTTGAACTTGAACTTTCTATAAATACTCATAGACTCCTTCTGATGTTTCATCAGCGAGACAGTGGTCCATTTTTGACTTCCTTAACATATTGCTGGCCAAAGAGTCTTTGAACTTGAACTTGAACTTCCTATACATACTCATAGACACCTTCTGATGTTTCATCAGCCAGACAGTGGTCCATATTTGACCTACTTAACATATTTCTGGCCAAAGACTTTTCAATGTCTACCTTACTATGAATACTCATAGACTTCTTTTGATGTTACTCTAACCATAGATTAGACCATATTTGACCTTATGAACACATTTCTGAACAAAAAGTCCTTAATCTTGAACTTTTTATACATTCTCATATTCTCCTTCCGATGTTTCCTCAGCAAGACAGTGGTCCATATTTGACCTAGTGAACACATTTCTTTGAACTTTCTTTAAATACTCATAGACTCCTTTTGATGTTTCATCAGCCAGACAGTGGTCCATAATTGACATACTTACCCATTTCAGGACAAAGAGTTTTTGTACTTGAACTTGAATTTTCTATAAATACTCGTAGACCCCTTCTGATGTTTCATCAGCCAGACAGTGGTCCATATTTGAACTAAACATTTTTCTGGCCAAAGAGTCTTTGAACTTGAAATTGAACCTTCTTTAAATACTCATAGACTCCTTCTGATGTTTCATCAGCCAGAGAGTGGTCCATATTTTACCTATTTAACATATTTCTGGCCTTCTTTTTCTGTTATTTCAAACATAGATTAGACCATATTTGACCATATGAACACATTTTGTGGACAAAGAGTCCTTAATCTTGAACTTTCTATACATACTCCTTCTGAAGTTTCATCAGTTTTATCAGAACGAGTATATGACTGTTTCATCAGCCAGACAGTTCCGTATTTGAACTACTTAACATATATCTTGTAGTAAGAATTTTTTCCCCAAAGTATTATCAGAAGCTAACTTACTATCCATTCTCATTGACTTCTTTTGATGCTACATAAACCATATATTAGTCTAAATTTGACCTACTGAACACATTTCTGGCCAAAGAGTGTTCCACATTGAACTTTCTAAAAAATATAGACTTGTTCTGATGTTTCTTCAGCCATCCAGTAGTTCAATATTTCTGGCAAAAGAGTTCATCAAAGGCTAACTTACTTTTCATTCACATAGACTTCTTTTGATGTTACATCAACCATATTTGAGTCCATATTTGAACTATTGAACATTTTTCTGGCCGTAGAGTCTATGAACTTGTAAGTTCATAGACTTCAAGTTCAAGTTCAAGTTCAAGTTCAAAGACTATTTGGCCAGAAATATGTTAAGTAGGTCAATTATGGAAAACTGTCTGGCTGAAGGAGTCTATGACTGTGTATAGAAAGTTCAAAGATTCTCTGGCCAGATATATGTTTAAAAAGTCATAT
Source organism: Tiaroga cobitis (assembly GCA_030578255.1). Taxonomy (NCBI): domain Eukaryota; kingdom Metazoa; phylum Chordata; class Actinopteri; order Cypriniformes; family Leuciscidae; genus Tiaroga; species Tiaroga cobitis. The sequence goes on along the minus strand of CM060607.1, from coordinate 36,862,728 downwards.
TTGAACTACTAAGAAAACATCAGAAGGAGACTATGAGAATTAGAAAGTTCAAGTTCAATGATTATTTGGCCAGAATATGTTAAAAATGTAGAATTTGAACTACAGGATGGCTGAAAAAACATCCAAACAAGTCTATATGTTTTAGAAAGTTCAATGTAGATGACTCTTTGGCCAGAAAAAATGTTTAATAGGTGAAATGTAGACTAATATATGGTTTATGTATCATTAAAAGAAGTCTATGAGAACGCATAATAAGTAAGCCTTTGATATGACTTTTGGCCAGATATATGTTAAGTAGGTCAAATATGGACCACTGTCTGGTTAATGAAACATCAGAAGGAGTCTATGAGAATTAGAAAGTTCAAGTTCAAGGATTATTTGGCCAGAATATGTTCAAATTGTAGAATTTGAACTACAGGATGGCTGAAAAAACATCCAAACAAGTCTATATGTTTTAGAAAGTTCAATGTAGATGACTCTTTGGCCAGAAAAAATGTTTAATAGGTGAAATGTAGACTAATATATGGTTCCCCTTCAGGGACTACCGCTGCATGTAATCGCAGTGGGAACGCCCCAGCGTGACGCGTCTGAAGCATGAATGAAATCAGTCAATGGAGCTTTTGCCAGCTTTTGTCACTTCAGCAGCTCTGTGCGTGTGTCTGAATCTGTCGATTGTGTTTGTCTGTTCTGTCAGGAGTTTATCACTATATATATATATATATATAAAAAAAACAATATGAGCGAGCAGTATAGGAAGTGTGTTCCCCCTGTACTCGATACATCACGGGTGGGGATTCACACGAGTTATGTGTGGCTTGTTTGGGTGTTCAGCATGCCCAGTCGGCTCTTGAGGGAGTCGACTGTAAGCATTGCGAACGCTTTCCTCTTAGAACTCTGCGCTCGCGGCGATCGCTCTTCGAGCAGAGTGGTTTGCTGCGAGCTCCCCAAGGCTCGGGTCCCGCTTCTGTTGAGGCAGAGCGGCGGCGCTTGACTTGGGGTTCGCAGATGGATCTCACCGGCGATGTTGAGACGGGCCCCGCCCTATCTCAGCTTTCTCCGGCGGGATCCGGTGCCTCTCACCCGGCTCCGGAAGCACGCGCTGCGGCGGTTACTTCTGCCCAGGTGGAGGCATATGATGATGTTGAATTAAGATTATCCAGTTCTGAGGATCTGGATGTCGAAAGTTTTGCATCAGAGGAAACTAGTGTGACACATTATACTGCAAATGAAGAAGGTTTGATGGATGTGATATCTCGGGCTGTTGAAAGGCTCAGTATCGAGTGGCCAGCTGATAGACAGGATTCTAAAATTAAAAGCAAACTAGATGATAGATTTCTGTCTGCACGACCTCAACCTTCTCGCCGGTGCTTACCTTTCTTCCCAGACCTTCAAGCTGAGGTTTCAAAGACCTGGGTTAGACCGGTTTCTAGCAGAATTTACACGAATCAGTCAAATGCTTATGGTAACATTTTTGGTGCTAAATCTGCTGGTTATGTGACGATGCCGAAGGCGGAGGAGACGCTCGCGAGCTATCTCTCTCCTGCTTCTTCGGTTTCACTTAAAGCGCCGGCTCTTCCATCTAGACCACTAAAGAATACCTCTGTGCTGGTGGGGAAGGCTTACTCGGCGGCTGGGCAGGCGGCTGCGTGTTTGCATACGATGGCTATTATGCAGGCTTATCAGGCCGACCTGCTCAAAGATGTTTCTGAGGGGGGTGAAATTTCGGCTGATATGATTAGCGAACTTAGGCAGACTGCTGATCTCACTCTGCGTGCCACCAGAGAGTCCGCTAAATCTATTGGTCGATCTATGGCAGCCATGGTGGCCACAGAAAGGCACTTATGGTTGAGTCAGACATCGATGAAGGAAAAAGATAAGTCTCTCCTTTTAAATGCTCCTGTTTCGCCTGCGGGCCTCTTCGGTGACGCTCTTCACTCGGTCACGGAGAGGTTCCAGGAAGAGAAAAAACAGGCGGCTGCTTTTTCTAAATTTATCCCTCTCAAAATACGTGTCTCTGGGGCTGCTGAGCGAAAAGGGCAGTCCCAGCCGTCGAGTTCTTCCTCTTCAAAAAGAGCACAGCAGAAGCGGAGTGTCGCGTCTCGTGCCCCCCCGCAGGGAAAATTGGAGGGACGAGGCGGGGCGCTCTCCGGCGCGCCCGTCTCGGGGCAGGACTGATCTGAGGACAGTCATTGTCGCCAGGAAGGCCGCGTCGAAAAAGTCCTGACGGGCTGAACGTCAGGACTCTGAGGGTGGTCCCCATCGGGAGAGACTTGAGTTCACCGCACAAGAACACGGTGCCCTGTCTTTTCCGATGCCCTCAGGGGTCTGTTCTACTAACCCTGCCTACAGGGCGTAGAGAGACTCGGCGAGCGATTTCCCGAGGGACGCTCGCCCCCTCCGAGGAGGGTTGTGGAGTGTTCAGACCAGCTGTTTCCTGCCAGTATGTTACAGGGCGCTGTGTCTGTCACTCGGGATGTTCATCCAGAGGCCAGCCTCGAGAGGCTGGTTCCCTTAGTAGAGTTCCTGGCGGAATGGGAAATGCTTCCCAATGTTTCTCAGTGGGTCCTGAATATTATAAGCTATTCAGTTCAGAACGCGTCCACCTCGGTTCAGAGGGGTTCTGCCCACTGTGGTAGGCCCCGAGCAGGCTCTGGTATTAGAACAGGAGGTAAAAACTCTGCTGCAAAAAGGGGCTATAGAACGGGTTCCTCCACCCAGCAGGGAGTTAGGATACTACAGCCGGTACTTCATCGTTCTGAAAAAAGATGGAGGGCTGCGTCCCATTCTAGATCTGCGTGTCTTAAATCACACTGTAGGGAAGCTTAAGTTCAAGATGCTCACTCTCAAGCAGATCGTGTCACAAATCAGATCCGAGGACTGGTTTGTCACGATAGATCTAAAGGACGCTTACGTTCATGTATCTATCCTCCCTCAACACAGGAAGTTCCTGAGGTTCGCTTTCGGGGGCGAAGCGTACCAATATCGGGTTCTTCCGTTTGGCCTAGCACTGTCACCCCGCACGTTCACGAAGTGTATGGATGCAGCTATAGCTCCGCTCAGGCTGCAGGGCATCCGTATTCTGAACTATATAGACGATTGGTTAATTCTAGCTCAATCGGAACATCAGGCGGTTCGGCATCGAGATGTCGTTCTTGCTCACATCAAGAGGTTGGGGTTGAGACTCAACCCCAAGAAGAGTGTTCTTTCTCCATTACAGAGAACCACTTTTCTCGGTGTAGTGTGGGATTCGACGACGATGCAGGCACAATTGTCACCTGCTCGTGTTGCTTCGATTCTCGCCGCAGTACATCAAGTCAAGCTAGGCCGGTCATCCACTGTAAAACAGTTCCAGAGACTGTTGGGTCTCATGGCGGCTGCGTCCAACGTGATACCTTTTGGCCTCCTGCACATGAGACCGTTACAGTGGTGGCTCAGAACCAGGGGATTCTCCCCGAGGGGAAATCCGCTTCGCATGATCATGAGTTCGCGACGGTGTCATCGCGCCCTGGTTATGTGGAAAGATCCTTGGTTTCTGTCCCAAGGCCCTGTGTTGGGAGCTCCTTGTCGTCGCGTGATGCTAACGACAGATGCCTCTCTCACGGGTTGGGGGGCGATCATGAGTGGTCGCCCGGCTCAGGGTCTGTGGGAGGACCATCACCGTCTATGGCACATAAATTGTCTAGAGATGTTGGCAGTGTTTCAGGCCCTGAAACATTTCCTCCCGGACCTAAGAGGCCACCATGTTCTTGTCCGGACAGACAACACATCGGCGGTTTCCTATATCAACCACCAGGGGGGTCTGCGTTCTCGCCCGCTTTACAAGCTGGCACGTCAGATCCTTCTGTGGTCCCAGGGGAAAATTCTCTCTCTCAGAGCTATTTATCTCCCGGGATATTTGAATCAGGGGGCAGACATCCTGTCGAGGCAGGGGCCGAGGCCCGGGGAGTGGAGTCTTCACCCCGAGGTGGTGGAGCTCCTATGGGGACATTTCGGTCGTGCCGAGGTAGACCTATTTGCGTCCCGAGAGACATCACACTGTCCACTGTGATTCTCTCTCAGCCAGCCAGCCCCACTGGGGTTGGATGCTATGGTACATCCGTGGCCGAGATCACGCCTGTACGCTTTTCCCCCGATCGCTCTGCTCCCAGGAGTTCTGGAGAGGGTTCGCCGGGACGGGCTCAGTCTCCTGCTTATAGCCCCGTTCTGGCCGGCCCGAGTGTGGTTTTCGGACCTAGTGTCTCTCCTCGACGGCTCTCCCCTAGAGATACCGATCAGGAGAGATCTGCTCTCTCAGGCGAGTGGGTCGATCCTTCACCCCCGTCCAGAGCTATGGAGGCTGTGGGCTTGGCCTCTGAGGGGGCCCAGCTCATAGATTCTGGTCTCTCGGCTGAGGTCGTTGAGACCATCCTCCAATCCAGAGCTCCCTCCACGAGGAAGTTATATGCCGCGAGGTGGAAACTTTTCACCTCTTGGTGTGGAGAGCGCCAGCAGGACCCAGTTAATTGCCCGGTTGGTACAGTGCTGGATTTCCTGCAGGACCGTCTCTCCACAGGGTTATCCCACTCCACACTGAAGGTGTATGTGGCGGCCTTAGCTGCTTACCACGCCTCTTCAAGTGGAGGTTCCCTCGGGAAACACCCACTTATATCTCGCTTCCTTCGTGGCACCCTGAGGCTGAGGCCTGCAGTTCGCACAAGGGTACCAGCTTGGGATCTGGCCATCGTCTTAGAAGGTCTCTCCCTTGCTCCTTTCGAGCCCATCGAGGAAGTTTCGGAAAAGTTTCTCACTCTTAAGACTATCCTTCTTCTTGCTATCTCATCTCTAAAAAGGATTGGTGATATTCAAGCACTTTCGGTGGCTCCCTCGTGCCTGGAATTTGCTCCTGGTATGGTTAAGGCCTTTCTCTGTCCGAGACCAGGTTATGTTCCTAAGGTGTCGACCACTTTGGTTAGACCTATAGTTCTGCAGGCTTTCTGTCCTCCGCCTTTTCTGACGTCAGACCAGAGGAAACTTAATTTGCTGTGCCCTGTTAGGGCTTTAGATGCGTATGTCCACAGAGCTGCTCTGTGGAGGAGATCGGAACAACTGTTTGTCTGTTTTGGGTCACCTAATAGAGGGTGTCCTGCATCTAAGCAAAGGATGAGCAAGCCATCAGCCTTCACCTTTGGCTGTAAGGGCTCATTCCACCAGGAGTATGGCTGCCTCTACAGCTCTTCTTTCAGGAGCTTCTCTTCAGGACGTTTGTGATGCGGCAGGCTGGTCCTCACCGCACACTTTCGTCAGATTTTATTCCCTTGACCTTAGCTCCACTCCAGGGGCTCAGGTTCTCTCGTCGGTTTGTGTCTCCTGATGACACACGACGGGGATTTGGTCGTATGGGGATGTGGGTATTGCGTTCCCACTGCGATTACACGCAGCGGTAGTCCCTGAAGGGGAACGTCCCGGGTTACGTATGTAACCCTAGTTCCCCGAAGGGACGGACGCTGCGTGTCCTGCCATACTCTCGGCATCCCCTTGGGTCGCTGCTTCAGTAACTTTTAAGCTGGCGTGTTGTGTGCTCAGGGGATATTTATAGCTTCCTGGTCTATGACGTCACTCGCCGTACGCTCATTCTCTCCATTGACTGATTTCATTCATGCTTCAGACGCGTCACGCTGGGGCGTTCCCACTGCGATTACACGCAGCGTCTGTCCCATCGGGGAACTAGGGTTACATACGTAACCCGGGACGTTTATGTATCATTAAAAGAAGTCTATGAGAACGCATAATAAGTAAGCCTTTGATATGACTTTTGGCCAGATATATGTTAAGTAGGTCAAATATGGACCACTGTCTGGTTAATGAAACATCAGAAGGAGTCTATGAGTATGTATAGAAAGATCAAGTTCAAGGATTCTCTGGCCAGAAATATGTTCAAAACGTCATATTTGAACTACTGGATGGCTGAAGAAACATCAGAACAAAGTCTATATGTTTGGAAAGTTCAATATAGACGTCTCTTTAGCCAGAAATGTGTTCAATAGATCAAATATGAACTACTGTCTGGCTGATGAATCATCAGATTGAGTGTAAGAGCCTGTATGGAAAGTTCAAGATCCTGGACACATTGGTCAGAAATGTGTTCAATAGGTAAAATATATATAATACTCTTATATGGTTGATGTACATCAACATCAAAATTAGTCTATGAGAATGCATAGCAAGATAGCCTTTGATAACTCATTGGCCAGAAATATATGTTCAGTAGGTCAAGAATGGACTAATCTTTGTCTTATGAAACATCCTAAGGAGTCAATGAGTATGTTGAGAAAGTTCAAGATCAAGTTCAAAGACACTGGCCAGAAATGTTTGTCAAATATGGACTAATATACGGTTTATGTAGCATCAAAAGAAGTCTATGAGAACTCATAGTAAGTTAGCCTTCGATAAGACTTTGGACAGAAATATTTTTTAATAGGTCAAATATGGACCACTGTCTAGCTGATGAAACATTAGGAGTCTATGATTTTATATAGAAAGTTTAAGGACTCTCAGACAAAAAAGCGGTTCAAAAAGTCACATATGAACTACTGAAGAAACATAAGAACAAGTCTATGAGAATATATAGAAAGTTCAAAATCGAGAACTCTTTGGCCAGAAATATGTTAAGTAGGTAAAATATGGACCAGTATCTGGCTAATGAAACATCAGAATGAGTTAATGAGTATGTATAGAAAGATAAAGTTCAAAGATTCTCTGGTAAGATATATGTACAAAAAGTCATATTTGAACTACTGATGAAACATCAGAAGGAGTCTGAGTATGTATCGAAAGTTCAAGATTAAGGACTCTTTGTCCAGAAATGTGTTCATAAGAACAATTATGGTCTAATGTATGGTTGAAGAAACATCAACAGAAGTCTATAAGTATAAATAGTAAGTTAGCCTTTGGCCAGAAATATGTTAAGTAGGTCAAATATGGACCACTCTCTGGCTGATAAAACATCAGAAGGAGTCTATGAGTATTTATAGAAAGTTCAAGTTCAAAGACTCTTTGGCCAGAAATATGTTAAGTGGGTCAAATATGGATCACTCTCTGGCTGATGAAACATCAGAAGGAGTCTATGAGTATTTATAAAAAGTTCAAGATTAAGGACTCTTTGTCCAGAAATATGTTCATAAGGTAAAATATGGTCTAATCTATGGTTGAAGTAACATCAAAAGAAGTCTGAGTATGCATAGTAAGTTAGCCTTTGATAAGACCTTGGCCAGAAATATGTTAAGTAGGTCAAATAGGGACCACTGTTTGGCTGATACATCAGAAGGAGTCTATGAGTTTTTATAGATAGTTCAAGTTCAAGTTCAAAGACTCTTTGGCCAGAAATATATGAAGTAGGTCAAATATGGACCACTGTCTGGATGATGAAACATCAGAACAATTTTATGAGAATATATAGAAAGTTCAAAATCGAGAACTCTTTGGCCAGAAATATGTTAAGTAGGTAAAATATGGACCACTGTCTGCCTGATGAAACATCAGGAGAAGTCTAAGAGTACCGGTATGTATAAAAAGATCAAGTTCAAGGATTATATGGCAAGATATATGTACAAAAAGCCACATTTGAACTACTGATGAAACATCAGAAGGAGTCTTTGAGCATGTATAGAAAGTTCAAGTTCAAGTTCAAAGTCTCTTTGGCCAGAAATAAGTTAAGTGGGTCAAATATGGACCACTGTCTGGCTTATGAAACATCAAAGGGAGTCTATGAGTATGTATAGAAAGTTCAATATTAAGAAATCTTTGTCCAGAAATGTGTTCATAAGGTCAAATATGGTCTAATTTATGGTTCAAATAACATCAAAAGAAGTCTATGAGTATGCATAGTAAGTTAGCCTTTGAAAAAACTTTGGCCAGAAATATGTTAAGTAGGTCAAATATGGACCAAAGTCTGGTTGGTGAAACATCAGGAGTTAATGAGTATATATAGAAAGATCAAGTTCAAGGATTCTCCGGCAAGATATGTGTACAAAAAGTAATATTTGAAATACTGATGAAACTTCATGAGTTTATGATTATGTATAGAAAGTTCAAGTTAAGAACTTTTTGTCCAGAAATGTATTCATAAGGTCAAATATGGTCTAATCTATTGTTGAAGTAACATCAAAATAAGTCTGCATAGTATGCAAGTATGCATAGCAACTTAGCCTTTGAACAGACTTTAGCCAGAAATATATTAAGTAGGTCAAATATGGAACACTGTCTGGAAGACGAAACATCAGAAGGAGTCTATGAGTATTTATAGAAAGTTCAAGTTAAGCTCAAAGACACTTTGGACAGAAATATGTTAAGGAAGTAACCACTGTCTGGCTGATGAAACATCAAAAGGAGTTTATGAGTATTTATAGAAAGTTCAAGATTAAGGACTCTTTGTCAAGAAATGTGTTCATAAGATCGAATATGGTCTAATCTCTGGTTGAAGTAACATAAAAAGAAGTCTATAAGTATAAATAGTAAGTTAGCCTTTGATAAGACTTTGGCCAGGAATATATTAAGTAGGTCAAATAAGGACCACTCTCTGGCTGATGAAACATCAGAAGGAGTCTATGAGTATTTAAAGATAGTTCAAGGACTCTCAGGCCAAAAATAGGTTAAAAAAATCATATTTGAACTACTGATGAAACGTTAGATGGAGTCTATGAGAATGTCTAGCAAGTTCAAAATCGAGGACTCTTTGGCCAGAAATCTGTTCATAAGGTCAAATATGGTCTAATCTGTGCTTGAAGTAAAAACAAAAGAATTCTATGAGTATGCATAGTAAGTTAGCCTTTGATATGACCTTGGCCAGAAATATGTTAATTAGGTCAAATATGCACTAATCTCCTTCTGATAAAACATTTATAGTATTTATAGAAAGTTCAAGTTCAAAGACTCTTTGGCCTGAAATATGTTCAAAAGGTCATATTTTAACTATTGGATGGCTGAAGAAACATCAGAACAAGTCTACATTTTTAGAAAGTTCAATATAGAAGACTCTTTGTCCAGAAATGTGTTCATAAGGTCAAATATAGTCTAATCTATGGTTGAAGTAATATCAACAGGTCTATGCATAGTTGATGGAGCATGCATAGTAAGTTAGAATTTGAAAAGAATTGAAAAGAAATATGTTAAGTAGGTCAAATAAGGACCACTCTCTGGCTGATGAAACATCAGAAGGAGTCTATGAATATTTAGAAAGTTCAAGTTCAAGGAGTCAATGCGTTGCAATAGCTCCTATGCTAGACGTCAACCAACTGACGCTTTTGACCATACGTCAACATCCGACGTTTTAGGGTACCCTTTAACGTCAGTTAGATGACGCTATCTAATCCTAACCCAGACCTAAACCTACCCGCGTCATCTAACTGACGTTAAAGGTAAAGCGTCAGTTGGATGACGCCCCAGGATCGTCATTTAACTGACGTTAAGGGGTACCCTAAAACGTCGGATGTTGATGTATGGTCAAAAGCGTCAGTTAGTTGACGTCTTGGGATGAGACTGTGTTAATGCTATGCGATATCTCTTAATTGCCCAGTGAAATAAGTTAGACTGAGTATGGTATGCACTACAATAACAACAGTACAATGAACATTGGAATAAGTTCGTTATTGTATGCATTGCAATACAAATGCACAGATGATTTATCTCCAAGTAATATAGATCTTGCAATGCATTGCAACAACAAACATGTAATTTCTTCAATGAATAGCAAAATTAGTTAGTTGTTTAATGCACTGCAATGCAAAAGCATGCATGTTGTGTTACCCCCCTTCGGATGTCACAACCCGCGTGCTTTTGCATTCCAATGCATAAAACATCTAACTCATTTTGCTGTTCATTGAGGAGAATACATGTGTGGTGTTGCATTGCATTACAAGAGCTAACTTGAAAAATGCACAATCGAAGATTGAATAATTCACAATAGAATAAGTTAATACAGTTGAATTAAACAGACCATGTCACTACTGTGATTCTTCAATGCACAAAGTCAGTAAAATCAGGTCATGTATGCAGCGCTATTCAACAAGCACATATGTTGTATCTCTTCAATGCACAATGAAATAAGTTAGCTTTTGCATGCAAATAAATGCACAACTGATTCATTTATATCGTGCATGCAATGCAATGCAATGCAATATCACATATGTCATATGCTACTTCTTCAATGCTCAAGGGAATTAATTACTTTTGTATGCGTTGCAATAACAGCTCATTTGGTATGCGATATCTTTTCATTGCAGAGCGAAATAAGTTAGACTCGATAACTCTATAACTTAACATGTGCAAGAGCACATATTGTGTGTTATCTCTTCAATGAACAGCAAAATTAGTTAGTTGCATGCATGTTGTTAAGCCTTCGGATGTCAACACGCGTGCTTTTGCATTCCAGTGCATTACATCACCTTAATCATTTTGGTGTTCATTGAAGATAATACATGAGTGTATTGCATTGCAGGATCTAACTTTGAAGAATGGCCAACCGTAGATTGAGTAATTCACAACAGAATAGTTAGTTATTGTATACAGTTTAATGAAACAGACCATGTCACTACTGTGATTCTTCAATGCACAAAGTCAGTAAATTCAGGTCATGTATGCAGCGCTGTTCAACAAGCATATATGTTGTATCTCTTCAATGCACAATGAAACAAGTTAGCTTTTGCATGCAAATACATGCACAACGGATTCATTTATATCGTGCATGCAATGCAATGCATTATCTCACATATGTCATGTGCTACTTCAATGCACAAGGGAATTAATTGCTTCTGTATGCGTTGCAATGCAACAGCTTAATTGCCCAGAGAAATAAGTTAGACTGAGTACGCAATGCACTACAAGAGCAACAGTACAATGAACATCGGAATAAGTTCGTTCTTGTATGAATTGCAATGCAACAGTACAGCTGATTTATCTCCATGTAATATAGATCTTGCAATGCATTACAACAACACACATGTAATTTCTTCAATGAACAGCAAAATTAGTCAGTTGTTTTATGCATTGGAATGTAAAAGCATGCGTGTTGTGTTTTACCCCCCTTCGGATGTCAAAACACGCGTGCTTTTGCATTCCAATGCAAACAAAATCTAACTCATTTTGCTGTTCATTGAAGAGAATAAATGTGTGCTGTTGCATTGCATTACAAGATCTAACTTTGAAGAATGCACAACAGAAGATTGAATAATATACAATAGAATAAATTAGTTATTGAATACAGTTGAATAAAACAGACCATGTCACTACTGTGATTCCTCAATGCATAAAGTCAGTAAATTCATGTCCTGTATCCAGTGCTATGCTACAAGCACATTTGCTGTACTCTTCAATGCACAATGAAATAAGTTAGATTTTGCATGCAAATAAATGCACAACGGATTCATTTATCTCGTGCATGGATTGCAATGAAACCAAGTATGTCAGTGCTACTTCTTCAATGCACAGGGGAATGAATTAATTCTTTATAAGTTGCGATGCAACTGCTCATATGTAATGTAATAATATCTCTTCCTTTCAAAACAAAACAAATGTTATTTTATGCAATGCTATGTAAAAAAGCATATTTAATTATTTAAATTCACAACGAATTAAGTTAGATTATTATCTGCAATGCACAACGGAATGAGTTTAGTTCTTTATGCATTGCTCTGCAAAAACACGCATATTGTGATATCCGAAGGGGTAACCCATGCGTGAAGAATGCACAATGGATTAAGTTAGTTCTTGTATAAACAATAACATGCGTTCTACTTCAGTGTACACCGGAATTAGTTAGTTATTGTATACAGTTCAGTGAAACTAGTCATATGTTATGTTATCTCTTTAATGCACAACTGAAAACGTTAGCTTTGCAAGTAATAAATGCACAACAGATTAATTTATATCGTGTATCAATGCAATGCAATATCACACATGTCATGTGCTACTTCTTCAATGCACAAGGGAATTAATTAATTCTGTATTCTTAGCAATGTAACAGGTATGCGATATCTTTTCATAGCACAGCGAAACGAGATAAGTTAGACTGAGATATTAACTCTCTAACTTATATAGCACATATGCATTTTGCATTCATGGACTGGGTTATTTCTATAATGAACAGCAAAATTAGTTACTTGTTTTATGCATTGGAATGCAAAAGCAAACATGTTGTTTAAGCCTTCGGATGTCAACATGCGTGCTTTTGCATTCCAATGCGTGCATCACCTTACTCATTTTGCTTTTCATTGAAGAGAATACATGTGTGCTGTTGCATTGCATTATTCACAACAGAATAAGTTAGTTATTGTATACAGTTCAATATAATAGACCATATCACTATTGTGATTATTCAATGCACAAGGTCAGTAAATTCAGGTCCTGTATGCAGCGCTATGCAACAAGCACATATCTCTTCAATGCACAACGAAATAAATTAGCTTTTGCATGCAAATAAATGCACAACGGATTAATTTATATCGTGCATGTATTGCAATGAAACATCACATACAGGTATGTCATGTGATACTTCTTGGGAATTAATTAGTTCTGTATGCGTTGCGATGCAACAACTCATATGTAATGCAATATCTCTTCTTTGCAAAACAAAACAAGTTATTTTATGAATGCTATGAAAGATAGCATATTTAATGTACTATACTTTACTGCACGACGAATTCAGTAAGTTTTTAGTTTTAAGTTTTAAGATTATGTTCAATGAATCCGTGTTTATGTTATCTCAATGCACAACCGAAAAGGTAGCAAGTAGCACAGATCGTAGTGTATCAAGTAGTGTATCTCCAATACACATAGTAAAATAGATATTGCAATGCAATGCAACAAACACACGTAATCTCTTCAAGAAACAGCAAAATTAGTTGTTTTATGCATTGGAATGCAAAAGCATGCATGTTGTAACCCCTTCGGTATCACAAAACGTGTGCTGTTGCATTTCAATGCATAAAACATCTAACTAATTTTGACACATTTGACCCCTTGAACATATTTCTAGCCAAAGAGTCCTCTACCCTTAACTTTCTAAACATAAAAACATGTTCTGATGTTAATTCAGGCATCCAGTAGTTCAAATTTGATCTTTTGAACATATATCTGAACAGAGTTCTTGAACTTGATCTTTCTATACATGCTCACAGAGTGCTTCTGACGTTTCATCAATAGTTCAAACATGACTTGATGTACATATATCGTGCCAGAGAATCATTGACCTTGATCTGTCTATATACTCATAGACTCCTTCTGATGTTTCATCAGCCAGACAAGGGTCTATATTTTATCTACTTAACAAAATTCTGGCCAAAGTCTTATCAGAGGTCTTATCTATTCCAAAGTCTTACCAAAGTCTTATAATGCATTCTCATAGACCTCTTTTGATGCTACATCAACCATATATTAGTCCACATATGACCCCTTGATCATATTTCTGGCCAAAGAGTCCTCTACCTTTAACTTTCTAAACATAAAAACATGTTCTGATGTTAATTCAGGCATCCAGTAGTTCATATACATGTATAGTATTGCTATAGAGTGCTTCTGATGTTTAATCAGCCAGACAGTGGTCCATATTTGACCCACTTAACATATTTCTGGCCAAAGTGTCTTTGAATTTGAATTTTCTATAAACACTCATAGACTCCTGCTGATGTTTCATCAGCCAGAGAGTGGTCCATTTTCGACCTACCTAAAATATTCCTGGCCAAAGTCTTATCAAAGGCTAACTTACTATTTATGCTTATAGACATCTTTTGACGTTACTTCAACCATAGATTAGACCATATTTGATCTTATGAACACATTTCCGGACAAAGAGTCCTTCATCTTCGACTTTCTATAAATACTCATAGACTCCTTCTGATGTTTCATCAGCGAGACAGTGGTTCATTTTTGACTTCCTTAACATATTTCTGTCCAAAGAGTCTTTGAACTTGAACTTGAACTTTCTATAAATGCTCATAGACTCCTTCTGATGTTTCATCAGCCAGACAGTGTTCCAGATTTGATCTACTTAACCTATTTCTGGGCAAGGTCTTATCAAAGGCTTACTTACTATGCATACCCATAGACATCTTGACTTTTTGTACATATATCTTGCCAGAGAATTCTTGAACTTGATCTTCCTATACATACTCATAGACTCCTTCTGATGTTTCATCAGCCAGACAGTGGTCCATATTTTACCTATTTAACATATTTCTGGCCTTCTTTTTCTGTTATTTCAAACATAGATTAGACCATATTTGACCACATGAACACATTTTGTGGACAAAGAGTCCTTAATCTTGAACTTTCTATACATAATAATAGACTCTTTCTGAAGTTTCATCAGTAATTCAAATATGACTTTTTGTACATTTATCTTGCAAGAGAATCCTTATGGACCATCTTGATCAGTGGTCCATATTTGACCTACTTAACATATTTCTGGTCAAAGTCTGTTCAAAGGCTAACTTACTATGCATACTCATAGACTTCTTTTGATGTTACTTCAATCATAGATTAGACCATATTTGACCTTATGAACACATGAAATGAAATGAACACATTTCTGGGCAAAAACTCCTTATTCTTGAACTTTCTATACATAATAATAGACTCTTTCTGAAATTTCATCAGTAGTTCAAATATGACTTTTTGTACATATATCTTTCCGGAGAATCCTTGAACTTGATCTATCTATACATACCATTAACTCCTTCCTATGTTTAATCAGCCAGACAGTGGTCCATATTTGACTTCCTTAATATATTTCTGTCCAAAGAGTCTTTGAACTTGAACTTGAATTTTCTATAAATATTCGTAGACCCATTCTGATGTTTAATCAGCCAGAGAGTGGTCCATATTTGACCTACTTAACATATTTCTGGCCAGGGTCTTATCAAAGGCTAACTTACTATGCATACTCATAGACTTCTTTTGTTTTTACTTCAACCATAGACCATATTTGACTTTATGAACACATTTCTGGACAAAGAGTCCATAATTTTGTACTTTCTATTTATAATCATAGACTCTTTCTGAAGTTTCATCAGTAGTCAAAATATGACTTTTTGTACATATATCTTGCCAGAGAATCCTTGAACTTGATCTTTCTATATATACTCATATACTCCTTCTGATGTTTCATCAGCCAGACAGTGGTCCATATTTGACCCACTAAACATATTTCTGGCTAAAGAGTCTTTGAACTTGATCTTTCTATACATACTCATTACCTCCTGATGTTTCATCAGCCAGAAATTGGTCCATATTTGACCTACTTAACATATTTCTGGCCAAAGAGTCTTTGAACTTGAACTTGAACTTGAACTTCCTATAAATACTCATAGACACCTTCTGATGTTTCATCAGCCAGACAGTGGTCCATATTTGACCTACTTAACATATTTCTGGCCAAAGACTTTTCAATGTCTAATTTACTATGAATACTCATAGACTTCTTTTGATGTTACTCCAACCATAGATTAGACCAGGGGTATTCAATTAAAATTCTAAGAGGTCCAGTTAGAGAAAATTTCATCAAGCAAAGGTCCGCAACATCACAATGACTAACGTTATCTAATGACTAAGCGTTATCATTCAGTGCCACAGCCTAGTAGTTGAATGAAAATATGTAAGTAGCCTAGTCAACAGACGACTGTCAAATAAAATAAAAGTCCAATTCAATAATATTTTAACAATATTTATTGTCAGTTTATATATTGAACTGTAGGGATCATAAATAATAAGTACTCTAATAATAAATTATCAATTTAAATAAAATAAAGGCTGCATTTAAAAATAAATGATAAATAAATAAAACACAACAGAGAGCTTTTGAAAAATGTGCATCTCAAAATAAAGTGCTTAATTTTAGAAAAATTAAATAAAAAGTATAGCTTGAGTTTCCCTTTTACTTTTTAGTTAACTCCCTTTCACATCTTAAGTTTAAATTAATTTTAACTTAATTTTAACATTTTATAATAAACAATCTCAACACATATTAACAATTGAACAGCTTTAACACCTCCTTTTCTCTTTCTTTCCCTTTTATATCCCACTTCCCCACTTTCTCTTGCTTAGTGAGAAAAGTGAGCCCTTGCTTGTCCGGCCAGGATTTTAAATCTGGGCTGGAATGGTGTTAGGGCCATTCTCATACACATGTGTAGGTGCTCGTTGGTGAGCCTGGATCTATATTTGCTTTTAATAATGTTCATTGTGGAGAAAGCTGCCTCACAGTTGTATGTGGAGCCAAACATGGTAAAGATGTACAAGGCTACTTTCCTCAGACCTGGGAAAGCGGTCTCTGAGACCATTTGAAGCCAGAAAGTGGCAGGATCCGTTTTTCCAAAATGCTCTTTCAAGGCCACATCTGCTTGGAGATCGACCAGTTGCATCTGGAGAGCCCCAGCATTTGCCCACTTGAAGAGCAGTGTGACTTCCTTTGAGAACCCCCTGAGATCTGTGATGAGGAATGGGTTCTGAATGAACAGGGTGAGCTGCTGTCCAAAGCTGAAGCTGTCAAAACGCTTGCTGAAATTTACAATCAGCTTGTCAACAAAGTCAACAAAAGAAGACACCTCTCTCTCACCCTGAACCTGTTCCTTCACAGTTGGGAAGTGTGCACAGTCTCCCTGCAGGTCTTCCCTAAACAATGCAAGTTTCCTCTGAAAGGAACGGACAGCTGTCATCAGATCACAAACTGAATTGTCCTTGCCCTGTAGCTTTAAATTCAGTTCATTCAGGTGTGAAGTGATATCAACCAAAAAAGCCACAATATCCATCTTCTTGTCATCCTCCAAAAAGAGAGAAAATGTTGCTGCCTTCTGGCTCTTCAGCTGTGTCAAGAAAGCTGCGATTTCCCCTCGGATAGACCAAAAGCGCTCCAACACCCTACCTTTGCTGAGCCATCTTACATTGTTGTGTAGCAGAAGGTCATCAGCATTTGCATCAACTTCTCTGAGGAATTCCCTGAGTATGCGATGCTGATGGGAAGAGGAAGCTCTGAGAAAGTTTATCATTCTCATCATTGTGTTCATCACCTCAGCATACTCGTCTGACAGGGTGGAGCACAGGACTGACTGATGAATTATGCAATGGTAAGAGATGAGTTGAGGATTGTCCTCTTTCATTCTTGCCACAGCTCCTCTCTCTCTCCCTACCATGGCAGGGGCTCCATCTGTGGTTATTGAAACCACTTGTTTCAGCTCTATTGCCCTCTTCGTTAACATCTCCTTTATGGCCTGGTAGATGTCCTCTCCTCTTGTACTGGTCTGAAGGGGTGTGACACCTAACAGGTCTTCACAGAACTTTTCCTTGTCCTTGTTAAAGAACCTTACAAAAACTAACAGCTGAGCATTGTCAGACACGGACTCATCTACAGCTAAGCCTATGCATGGTGCCTTGTGAATTGCTTCATCCAGCTGAGCTAGCACATCCTGGGTTAATATTTCTGTTTTCTTTGTGGCTGATGATGCTGACATAGGTATTTGCTTGATTTTTACACACATGTCTTCTTTTTGTTTTCCCTCAAGTAAGGTTTCAGCTACCGCACTCATGCACTCCTTGACAACCCCTGCATCAGTAAATGTTTTTTTATGTTGGCCCAAAATCCAAGCAACTTTAAGGGAACATTCGTTAGCACGTTGTTGGGCAGTGAATGAATGTGTTAGGATTCTGCTGGATCGATCATATTGGGCTTTTAGATCGTTTATTTTCTGTGCCCTCAGTGCGGATTTAAGTGGGTATGTTTGGTCAAACGATTTGTGCTTTGTCTCATAGTGGCGCTTCACATTGCCGCTCTTAATAATCGCGACAGTCTCTGAACATATGAGACATACCGGTTTTGAACTGCCCGTGGGAAGAATGAACATGAAAGAATCTGTCCATTCTTGATTGAAAGCTCTGTTTTCGCTGTCCACTTTTCTTTTTTTAGAGCACGCCATGTGAAACGTCGTCTCTCTTTCGTCTCGTCTCTCCCTGTGTGTGTGTGTGTGTGTGTGTCTCTCGCGCGCTGACTCGAGTAGCATCACATGGCGATTTACAACGCATGCTATTGGTCTGTGACTTTCCTGGGCCGCGCTAAACCAGTACCATAAATGCTAGAAAAGCTGCGCAGGTTAAAATAGAAACGCTCCGTCAAACGTTATAATTCTCAATAATGTATGGGTTATTGGTCCGGGTCCGGACAGAACGGCGGCTGGGTCCGGATCCGGACCGCGGTCCGCCTATTAGTGACCTCTGGATTAGACCATATTTGACCTTATGAACACATTTCTGAACAAAGAGTCCTTAATCTTGAATTTTCTATACATTCTCGTATTCTCCTTCTGATGTTTCCTCAGCAAGACAGTGGTCCATATTTGACCTAGTGAACAGATTTCTTTGAACTTTCTTTAAACTACTCATAGACTCCTTTTGATGTTTCATCAGCCAGAGAGTGGTCCATAATTGACATACCAATTTCAGGACAAAGAGTCTTTGAACTTGAACTTTCTATAAATACTCATAGACTCCTTCTGATGTTTCATCAGCGAGACAGTGGTCCATTTTTGACTTCCTTAACATATTTCTGTCCAAAGAGTCTTTGAACTTGAACTTGAACTTTCTTTAAATACTCATAGACTCCTTCTGATGTTTAATCAGCCAGACAGTGGTCCATATTTGACCTTCTTAACATATTTCTGGCCAAGGTCTAATCAAAGGCTAACTTACTATGCTTACTCATAGACATCTTTTGTTTTTACTTCAACCATAGATTAGATCATATTTGACTTTATGAACACATTTCTGGACAAAGAGTCCATAATCTTGAACTTTCTATATATAATCATAGACTCTTTCTGAAGTTTCATCAGTAGTTCAAATATGACTTATTGGACATATATCTTGCTAGAGCATCCTTGAACTTGATCTTTCTATATATACTCATAGACTCCTTCTGATGTTTAATCAGCCAGACAGTGGTCCATATTTGACCTTATGAACACATTTCTGAACAAAGACTCCTTAATCTTGAACTTTCTATACATTCTCATATTTTCCTTCTGATGTTTCCTCAGCAAGACAGTGGTCCATATTTGACCTAGTGAACACATTTCTTTGAACTTTCTTTAACTACTCATAGACTCCTTTTGATGTTTCATCAGCCAGAGAGTGATCCATAATTGACATACCAATTTCAGGACAAAGAGCCTTTGAACTTGAACTTTCTATAAATACTCATAGACTCCTTCTGATGTTTCATCAGCGAGACAGTGGTCCATTTTTGACTTCCTTGACATATTTCTGCCCACAGAGTCTTTGAACTTGAACTTGAACTTTCTATAAATACTCATAGACTCCTTCTGATGTTTAATCAGCCAGACAGTGGTCCATATTTGACCTTCTTAACATATTTCTGGCCAAGGTCTAATCAAAGGCTAACTTACTATGCTTACTCATAGACTTCTTTTGTTTTTACTTCAACCATAGATTAGATCATATTTGACTTTATGAACACATTTCTGGACAAAGAGTCCATAATCTTGAACTTTCTATATATAATCATAAACTCTTTCTGAAGTTTCATCAGTAGTTCAAATATGACTTATTGGACATATATCTTGCTAGAGCATCCTTGAACTTGATCTTTCTATATATACTCATAGACACCTTCTGATGTTTCATCAGCCAGACAGTGGTCCATATTTGACCCACTAAACATATTTCTGGCCAAAGAGTCCTTGAACTTGATCTTTCTATACATACTCATATTCTCCTTCCGATATTTGACCTAGTGAACACATTTCTTTGAACTTTCTTTAAATACTCATAGACTTCTTTTGATGTTACTTCAACCATAGATTAGACCATATTCTATCTAATGAACACATTTCTGGACAAAGAGTCCTTAATCTTGAACTTTCTATACATTCTCATATTCTCCTTCCGATATTTGACCTAGTGAACACATTTCTTTGAACTTTCTTTAAATACTCATAGACTCCTTTTGATGTTTCATCAGCCAGACAGTGGTCCATATTTGACCTACTTAACATATTTCTGGCCAAAGACTTTTCAATGTCTACCTTACTATGAATACTCATAGACTTCTTTTGATGTAACTCCAACCATATTAGACCATATTTGACCTTATGAACACATTTCTGAACAAAGAGTCCTTAATCTTGAATTTTTTATATATTCTCATATTCTCCTTCCGATGTTTCCTCAGCAAGACAGTGGTCCATATTTGACCTAGTAAACACATTTCTTTGAAATTTCTTTAAATACTCATAGACTCCTTTTGATGTTTCATCAGCCAGAGAGTGGTCCATAATTGACATACTTACCAATTTCAGGACAAAGAGTCTTTGAACTTGAACTTTCTATAAATACTCATAGACTCCTTCTGATGTTTCATCAGCCAGAGAGTGGTCCATTTTTGACTTCCTTAACATATTTCTGTCCAAAGAGTCTTTGAACTTGAACTTGAACTTTCTTTAAATACTCATAGACTCCTTCTGATGTTTAATCAGCCAGACAGTGGTCCATATTTGACCTTCTTAACATATTTCTGGCCAAGGTCTAATCAAAGGCTAACTTACTATGCTTACTCATAGACATCTTTTGTTTTTACTTCAACCATAGATTAGATCATATTTGACTTTATGAACGTATTTCTGGACAAAGAGTCCATAATCTTGAACTTTCTATATATAATCATAGACTCTTTCTGAAGTTTCATCAGTAGTTCAAATATGACTTATTGGACATATATCTTGCTAGAGCATCCTTGAACTTGATCTTTCTATATATACTCATAGACTCCTTCTGATGTTTAATCAGCCAGACAGTGGTCCATATTTGACTTCCTTAATATATTTCTGTCCAAAGAGTCTTTGAACTTGAAGTTGAATTTTCTATAAATACTCGTAGACCCCTTCTGATGTTTAATCAGCCAGACAGTGGTCCATATTTGACCTACTTAACATATTTCTGGCCAAGGTCTTATCAAAGGCTAACTTACTATGCATACTCATAGACTTCTTTTGTTTTTACTTCAACCATAGACCATATTTGACTTTATGAACACATTTCTGGACAAAGAGTCCATAATTTTGTACTTTCTATTTATAATCATAGACTCTTTCTGAAGTTTCATCAGTAGTTAAAATATGATTTTTTGTACATATATCTTGCCAGAGAATCCTTGAACTTGATCTTTCTATATATACTCATATACTCCTTCTGATGTTTCATCAGCCAGACAGTGGTCCATATTTGACCCACTAAACATATTTCTGGCTAAAGAGTCTTTGAACTTGATCTTTCTATACATACTCATTACCTCCTGATGTTTCATCAGCCAGAAATTGGTCCATATTTGACCTACTTAACATATTTCTGGCCAAAGAGTCTTTGAACTTGAACTTGAACTTCCTATAAATTCTGATAGACACCTTCTGATGTTTCATCAGCCAGACAGTGGTCCATATTTGACCTACTTAACATATTTCTGGCCAAAGACTTTTCAATGTCTAACTTACTATGCATACTCATAGACTTCTTTTGATGTTACTCCAACCATAGATTAGACCATATTTGACCTTATGAACACATTTCTGAACAAAGAGTCCTTAATCTTGAACTTTCTATACATTCTCATATTTTCCTTCTGATGTTTCCTCAGCAAGACAGTGGTCCATATTTGACCTAGTGAACACATTTCTTTGAACTTTCTTTAACTACTCATAGACTCCTTTTGATGTTTCATCAGCCAGAGAGTGATCCATAATTGACATACCAATTTCAGGACAAAGAGCCTTTGAACTTGAACACTCTATAAATACTCATAGACTCCTTCTGATGTTTCATCAGCGAGACAGTGGTCCATTTTTGACTTCCTTGACATATTTCTGCCCACAGAGTCTTTGAACTTGAACTTGAACTTTCTATAAATACTCATAGACTCCTTCTGATGTTTAATCAGCCAGACAGTGGTCCATATTTGACCTTCTTAACATATTTCTGGCCAAGGTCTAATCAAAGGCTAACTTACTATGCTTACTCATAGACTTCTTTTGTTTTTACTTCAACCATAGATTAGATCATATTTGACTTTATGAACACATTTCTGGACAAAGAGTCCATAATCTTGAACTTTCTATATATAATCATAAACTCTTTCTGAAGTTTCATCAGTAGTTCAAATATGACTTATTGGACATATATCTTGCTAGAGCATCCTTGAACTTGATCTTTCTATATATACTCATAGACACCTTCTGATGTTTCATCAGCCAGACAGTGGTCCATATTTGACCCACTAAACATATTTCTGGCCAAAGAGTCCTTGAACTTGATCTTTCTATACATACTCATATTCTCCTTCCGATATTTGACCTAGTGAACACATTTCTTTGAACTTTCTTTAAATACTCATAGACTTCTTTTGATGTTACTTCAACCATAGATTAGACCATATTCTATCTAATGAACACATTTCTGGACAAAGAGTCCTTAATCTTGAACTTTCTATACATTCTCATATTCTCCTTCCGATATTTGACCTAGTGAACACATTTCTTTGAACTTTCTTTAAATACTCATAGACTCCTTTTGATGTTTCATCAGCCAGACAGTGGTCCATATTTGACCTACTTAACATATTTCTGGCCAAAGACTTTTCAATGTCTACCTTACTATGAATACTCATAGACTTCTTTTGATGTTACTCCAACCATATTAGACCATATTTGACCTTATGAACACATTTCTGAACAAAGAGTCCTTAATCTTGAATTTTTTATATATTCTCATATTCTCCTTCCGATGTTTCCTCAGCAAGACAGTGGTCCATATTTGACCTAGTGAACACATTTCTTTGAAATTTCTTTAAATACTCATAGACTCCTTTTGATGTTTCATCAGCCAGAGAGTGGTCCATAATTGACATACTTACCAATTTCAGGACAAAGAGTCTTTGAACTTGAACTTTCTATAAATACTCATAGACTCCTTCTGATGTTTCATCAGCCAGAGAGTGGTCCATATTTGACCTATATATAGTCCTGGCCAAAGTCTCATCAAAGGCTAACTTACTATTTATACTTATAGACTTCTTTTGATGTTACTTCAACCATAGATTAGACCATATTCTATCTAATGAACACATTTCTGGACAGAGAGTTGTCACAAGGTGACAAATCCAGCGGAACCATTTTCCGCTAGGAGTGTGTTTCCCCCCGGGACGATTTCACTGACACACCGTGCTGGTTTGCTTGTTGTCAGTTGCCATGACAGTGGCAGCTGATTAGCTAAGCGGTACCAGGTGCGGGCGTTTGGTGTGGGGATTTGTGATTGGGAAACACGGCCTAGAGAAGCGGTTAAAAGGAAAAGGAAAAGGCATTTGGGTGTGGTACTCCCCCGGGAGAAATTGATTCTTTGGGCAGTGGCTTGGATTTGCTGGGATCTTTGGAGCGGCTGTGAGGATCTGATTGGAAAGGGGTGCAACGGTGATTCTGGGAGCACAAGCTGGAACGTGAATTGGATGTGAAGTGAGTGTATTTTGGAGATTGAGTCAAGATTGGAGAATGTCATCACTCGAGAGAGAAAGATAAGTAATGAAACACCGGATCCGTGTGAATGCATGCCGTGTATTGAACTGAATAAGGAATTGTGAAGTGTATTGACCACAAATATAATTGCCATCAAGAGTGTGAACTGATTCATCTGTGAAACCCTGATATCTTCTGAGTGTGAAAGAGTGTTGAAGACGCTGTGTTCCATGGGGTGTGAAGTCCTCTGCATCTCTTCAGCTTCTGAGTTTGGATCCAGCGCAACAGTGGACAGTGGGTGAGTGCTGGCCTTATTTGCACGAAGATTTGAGAGTGGATTGCGGTTGTTGTGGCAAATTCTCAAACAAACATCACTGCGTAAGAGACACTCAGAGTCAAATTATATAAAATAGGAGTATTTATTCTTGCAAGAATAGGAGCAGTCTAATACACAGTTGTTACCCTGTGCAGAAGAGTGACACACCCCCAGACAGACTGAACTAGCTTTTATCTTAGTTTCAAGGCCTTCTTCCTCCCAGTAGTTTTCCATAGACGTCTCTAGTTGGCCCACTAAGCTCCCCTGCACCAAATGGCCTTCTGACATCTAGGTCAGAGGTCCTTGTTCGTCTGTTCTCTGGAGTGTCTCCCTCTTCTGCCTCCCCAGGTACATAAACAGAATCCTTTCTCACTACAAGTGAGAGACACACATGTGACATTCTTTGAATCATCTATATTTAACTAAAGATCAATGAATATCATTAAAATTGCCACCACACGGTGCTTGAATTGAAGTGTCACACAGTATTGGACTTGATGTGAGGTTACAGTGTGTGGATGTACACGTTTATTTAACCGCCAGTACTCTCCAGTTCACGTCCTTGCCCAGTGTTTGCGGAGCAAAGCCCTCAGGTTGAATGTGTATGTTCCATTTTGGCCACCAGGTCCTGTGCTATGAGAGAGGAGTGTGATTGTCCTGTTTAACTTTTCTTGTCTATCTAAATAGAACGTTCCTCTTCCACCGCCTTCGTGTGTGCTGCCTGTTCGGAGGAGAGACACACCCCCACCTTAGTGTTGCCGTGGGAACCACCCAGCCCAGCCATAATCCTGAGTCTCCATTATACGAAAGGATCATGTTTGTTCTTGTATCAAATGCTCCGTCTATTTAAGATTCTCCTGCCACTGCCTTCTTGGGTGCTGCCTGGTCGGAGGAGAGACACATCCCAGCCCTAGTGCCTGTGTGGAGCAACCCAGTCCAGCCGTAAGCCAATTCTCCATTATACGAAAGGATCATGTTCGTTCTTGTATCAAAGGCTTTGTCTATTTGAATAGAAGATTCGTCTGCCTCGGCCTCCTTGTGTGCTGCCTGTTCAGAGGAGAGACACATCCCAGCAGCAACGCTGCTTGTTCCGAACCACCCGCTCCAGCCGTAAGTCCTTACTTTCTCGAAATAGAATTGAACCTGCAAACTTGTCTCTATCTTGGATTAGAGGGGACCCTTGTCTCTGGCTGGAGCCGTCAAGAGCGGAAAGGCACCCGGACGACCTCACACCTGCTGCTCAGTGACGCCACGGAGGAGAGCACCCTACACGGAGGAGATCTGCCTACCCGACTACCTACCTGGTCGGTAGCGAGTCCCCCTTCTGGACTCCATCGCCCCCTGTGCCGAATAGCTGACGCTTGGGAAAAACTTACCTGTTACCCACCGTCCTGTGGAGAGAGTCCCCTCCTGGCCCGTGGCCCCGGCCCTGGTCTGCCCGGGTCGCTGCCCGCCTGTATTACGCCGAAAAGAGTCTACTTACCACGTTACTTACCTGCACGCCGGACGGGCGTTCGACTCCTTCCTCCTCTGTGGCTGCCAGTAACCCGGGCCCTCGCAGTGAACCCCTCGGCCTCCTCCCTGGAAAGAGAGACGAAGCCTGCATTAAGACTTTTAATTCTTGATTTTATTCAATAAAGATTGTTACTTTTAGAAATTCTTCTTGTCTGCCTGGTCTCTGGTACGCTCATCGAGGTGGTCCTGGGTTTGAGGGGTGGGTGCAGTCTGGCTTGGCCCCCCCCGACCTGTGACAGTCCTTAATCTTGAACTTTCTATACATTCTCATATTCTCCTTCCGATATTTGACCTAGTGAACACATTTCTTTGAACTTTCTTTAAATACTCATAGACTCCTTTTGATGTTTCATCAGCCAGACAGTGGTCCATAATTGACATACTTACCAATTTCAGGACAAAGAGTCTTTGAACTTGAACTTTCTATAAATACTTCTAGACTCCTCCTGATGTTTCATCAGCCAGACAGTGGTCCATATTTTACCTATTTAACATATTTCTGGCCTTTTTCTGTTATTTCAAACATAGATTAGACCATATTTGACCATATGAACACATTTTGTGGACAAAGAGTCCTTAATCTTGAACTTTCTATACATACTATTATACATACTCTTTCTGAAGTTTCATCAGTAATTCAAATATGACTTTTTGTACATTTATCTTGCAAGAGAATCCTTAATCTTGATCAGTGGTCCATATTTGACCTACTTAACATATTTCTGGTCAAAGTCTGTTGAAAGGCTAACTTACTATGCATACTCATAGACTTCTTTTGATGTTACTTCAACCATAGATTAGACCATATTTGACCTTATGAACATATTTCTGGACAGAGTCCTTAATCACTTTCTATTTTATACTCGTTTTACTCCTGATGTTTCTTCAGTAGTTCAAATATTACCTTTTGTACATATATCTGGCCAGAGAATCCTTGATCTTGATCTTTTTATACATATCAGAACGAGTATACGACTGTTTCATCAGCCAGACAGTTCCGTATTTGAACTACTTAACATATATCTTGTAGTAAGAATTTTTTCCCCAAAGTATTATCAGAGGCTAACTTACTATCCATTCTCATTGACTTCTTTTGATGCTACATAAACCATATATTAGTCTGAATTTGACCTACTGAACACATATCTGGCCAAAGAGTGTTCCACATTGAACTTTCTAAAAAATATAGACTTGTTCTGATGTTTCTTCAGCCATCCAGTAGTTCAAATATGACCTATTGACCATATTTCTGGCCAAAGAATCATTGAACTTGAACTTTCTATACATTCTCATAGACTCCTTCTGATGTTTCATCAGTAGTTCAGATATGGCTTTTTGTATATATATATCTTGCCAGAGAATCCTTAAATTTGATCTTTTTATAAATACTCATAGACTCCTTCTGATGTTTCATCAGTCAGAGAGTGATCCATATTTGACCCACTTAACATATTTCTGGCCAAAGAGTCTTTGAACTTGATCTTTCTATAAATACTCATAGACTCCTTCTGATGTTTCATCAGCCAGACAGTGGTCCATATTTGACCTACTTAACATATTTCTGGCCAAAGAGTCTTTGAACTTGAACTTGAACTTTCTATTCATACTCGTTTACTCCTGTTTCTTCAGTAGTTCAAATATTACCTTATGTACATATATCTGGCCAGAGAATCCTTGAACTTGATCTTTTACATACTCATAGACTCCTTTTGATGTTTTATCAGCCAGACAGTAGTCTAAACTTGACCTACTGGCAATATTTCTGGCAAAAGAGTTCATCAAAGGCTAACTTATTTTTCATTCTCATAGACTTCTTTTGATGTTACATCAACCATATTTGAGTCCATATTTGAACTATTGAACATTTTTCTGGCCGTAGAGTCTATGAACTTGTACTTGAACTTTCCATTAATTCTCATTGACTCCTTCAGATGTTATAAGAGCCATACAGTATTCCAAAATTTGACATTTTGAATATATTTCTGGCCAAAGAGTCCTCGATCTTGACCTTTCTATATACTCACAAAATCCTTCTGACGTTTCATTAGTATTTTAAACATGACTTTTTGAACATATTTTATATATATATAGAGAGAGTCTATGGACTTGAACTTGAACTTTCTATAAGTTCTCATAGACTCATCCTGATGTTCCATTAGTCAGACAGTAGTCCATATTTTAACTAACGAATATATTTCTGGCAAAATAAGCCAGATCATCAAAATCATCAAAGGCTGCTTTTGATGTTACATCAACCATATATTAGTCCACATTTGAACTATTGAACATTATTCTGGCCAAAGGACTTGAACTTGAACTTTCTATACATACTCATAGACTCATTCTGATGTTTCATCAACCAGACATTAGTCCATTTGGACCTATTGAGCAGATTTCTGGCCAAAGAATCATTAAAGGCTATCTTACTATACATTCTCATAGACTTCTTTTGATATTATATCAACCATATATTAGTCCATATTTGACCTATTGAACACATTTCCGAGTATATTTACCATATATAAAGGTAAAGTTTAAAGACTCTTTGACCAGAAATATGTCATAAGTCATATTTGAACTACTGTTGAAACATCAGAAAGAGTCTATAGAAATTGAGCATATATAAAATGTCCCAAATCAAAGACTCAGAAATATGTTCGATATGACAAATTTGAAAACTTGTCTGGGTGATGTAACATCTGAAGGAGTCATCAGTATGTATGGTAAGTTAAAGTTCAAGGACCCTTTGGAAAGTTCAAGATCTAGGACTCATTGGCCAGAAATGTTTTCAATATGTCAAATATGGATTAATTTATGGTTGATGTAACATCAAAAGAAGTCTATGAAAATGGATAGTAAGTAAGCCCTTGATGATGCTTTTGCCAAAAATATGTTCAGTAGGTCAAGTTTGGACTAATTTCTGCCTGATAAAAAATCATAAGTCTATATGGATAAAAAGTTCAAGTTCAAGGACACTTTGGCATGTTCAAAAGGTTAAATTTTAACTATTGGATGGCTGAAGAAAGCATGTTTAGAAAGTTTAAAACCGAGGACTCTTTGGCCATAAATGTGTTCAATAGGTCAAATAAGGACTAATATATGGTTAATTTAACATCAAATGAGTCTGCATGGTATGTTAAGATTTTGTTGACTATTTGGTCAGAAATATGTTCAGTAGGTCAAATATGGACTACTGTCTGGCTGATGAAATATTCAAAAGAGTGTGTGTATGTATAGAAAGTTCAAGGATTATTTGGCCAGAATATATTCAAAATGTCCAATTGACCTACAGGATGGTTGCAGAAACATCAGAACAAGTCTATATGTTTAGAAAGTTCAATGTATAGATGACTTTGGCCAACAATATTTTCAATAGGTCAAATGTAGACTAATATATGGTTTTATGTAGCATTACTGTAAAAGAAGTCTATGAGAACATATAGTAAGTTCGACTGTGATAAAATTTTGGCCAGAAATATGTTCAGTAGGTTAGATATGGACCACTGTCTGACTGATGAAACATCAGGAGTCAATGAGTATGTATAGAAAGTTCAAGATTAAGGACTTTTTGTCCAGAAATGTGTTCATAAGATCAAATAAGGACTAATATATGGTTGAGGTAACATCAAAAGAAGTCTATGAGTATTTATAGAAAGTTCAAGTTCAAGTTCAAAGACTCTTTGGCCAGAAATATGTTAAGTAGGTCAAATATGGTCTAATCTATGGTTGAAGTAACATCAAAAGAAGTCTATGGGTATGCATAGTAAGTTAGCCTTTGATAAGACCTTGGCCAGAAATATGTTAAGTAGGTCAAATCTGGAACACTGTCTGGCTGATGAAACATCAGAAGGAGTCTATGAGTATTTAAAGAAGGTTCAAGTTCAAGTTCAAAGACTCTTTGGCCAGAAAAATGTTTAGTTCAAATATGGACCACTGTCTGGCTGATGAAACATCAGAAGGAGTCTATGAGTATGTATAGGGAGATCAAGTTCAAGGATTCTCTGGCAAGATATATGTACAAAAAGTCAAGATGTCTATGGGTATGCATAGTAAGTAAGCCTTTGATAAGACCTTGGCCAGAAATATGTTAAGTAGGTCAAATATGGAACACTGTCTGGCTGATGAAACATCAGAAGGAGTCTATGAGTATTTATAGAAAGTTCAAGTTCAAAGACTCTTTGGACAGAAATATGTTAAAGAAGTCAAATATGGACCACTGTCTGGCTGATGAAACATCAGAAGGAGTCTATGAGTATGTATAGAAAGTTCAAGATTAAGGACTCTTTGTCCAGAAATGTGTTCATTAGATAGAATATGGTCTAATCTATGGTTGAAGTAACATCAAAAGAAGTCTGTAAGTATAAATAGTAAGTTAGCCTTTGATAAGACCTTGGCCAGAAATATGTTAAGAAGGTAAAATATGGACCACTTTCTGGCTGATTAAACATCAGAAGGAGTCTATGAGTATTTATAGAAAGTTCAAGTTCAAGTTCAAAGACTCTTTGGACATCAGAAACATCAGAAGGAGTCTATGAGTATATATAGAAAGATCAAGTTCAAGGATTCTCTGGCGAGATATATGTACAAAAAGTCATATTTTAACTACTGATGAGACTTCAGAAAGAGTCTATGATTATATATAGAAAGTTCAAGATTATGGACTCTTTGTCCAGAAATGTGTTCATAAAGTCAAATATGGTCTAATCTATGGTTGAAGTAAAAACAAAAGAAGTCTATGAGTATGCATAGTAAGTTAGCCTTTGATAAGACCTTGGCCAGAAATATGTTAAGTAGGTCAAATATGGACCACTGTCTGGCTGATTAAACATCAGCAGGGGTCTACGAGTATTTATAGAAAATTCAAGTTCAAGTTCAAAGACTCTTTGGACAGAAATATATTAAGGAAGTCAAATATGGACCACTGTCTGGCTGATTAAACATCAGAAGGAGTTAATGAGTATGTATAGATAGATCAAGTTCAAGGATTCTCCGGCAAGATATATGTACAAAAAGTCATATTTGAACTACTGATGAAATTTCAGAAAGAGTCTATTATTGTGTATAGAAAGTTCAAGATTAAGTTTTTGTCCAGAAATGTGTTCATAAGGTCAAATATGGTCTAATCTATGGTTGAAGTAACATCAAAAGAAGTCTATGAGTTTGCATAGTAAGTTAGTGTAACCCAGACACAAATTAGTACATTTGCAGTCTATATTAAAGTAAATTGTTCTAAAACAATTAAAGAAACTCAAAATATAAATATATTTAATTACATATTTAATTAAATATGTATGTGAGTGGACAGCAAATAAAACGAAATCTTGTGATAATGTACAAGTTTATTTTAGTATGTAAATCATATATTTTATTATTCATATAGTGATATGTAAATTATTGCAGCAGATTTCAGCTAATGAGAATTGGGAATAGCACTGCAGATGTTAGGCCTCCAATCAGGGAAACAGGCCGCAGCATTAACTCCGCCCCTGTGAGCAACGCAGATTGAAAAATAAATACAGAGAGACGCAGATCAAGAGAAAAAGACGGAAATAAAACACAGAGAGGAGAAAGTGTTTTAGAAGATTAATTGTGAAATATTTACAAGAAGTCTTAGAGTTTTCTTTTGAAAATAAGTTTATGTTATAATTACATCGATTGAGAAACTTTGTTTGGATACTTACCGTGCGTGAAGTCCGGTTGAATCTTTAGATGCTGGACATTAAGCTAACGCTAACGAAGCAGCTCATCGTGGTTTATTAGGTGAAACCTGGAAAGATAAACACAAGAACAAGAACAGTTAATTAACAGAGGAATCGGCCAGTTTTTGCATGTATTTGTTCTATACTGTGGACTTCGTTTTTGGTGCGGATGCATCGAGTCGCGTGACGAGTTAAGGAAGAAGATGGCGAGCCACCCGTAAACAAACCGAACCTGGATCTGTTTCTCACTTTCCTTTGGATTTGCATCGTATCAACAGTTCATTCATCTGGAGGATTTTGTTCTCTGTTGACATAAGGATTGAGGTATTTGGTTCTCTTTGGACTGGACAGTTCCAAGGGCAAGAAGGAAAGAGAGATGTTACATTTTGTTATTGTTTGAACTAAATCTGTGAACTGAAAGCAATTATTTGATCTGATAAGATATTCACCTTTCTGAATATTTTCTTTTCTTTTTTTTCCTTTCATTATTAATGTGGTAATGAAAGGTTTTGTACATTCATTGAGTTAATTTACACTTCATTTGGGAACTGTAATTGATATTTTGGTTGAAGAAAGGACAATGTCTAACAAAACTAAAGGTGTATATTCAAACCCTAAGAATATAACAAATGATACCAGTCAATTAAGTGAACTAAATTGAGTCAAAAGTCAGTGAGGAAGATTCTAAATAATAAGCCAACTCCGAACTAAACACAAATTAGCTAAAAGAGAGGGGAGTTGAAGGGTTCCATTTTTGATACTTATCCTTTGCTGATACAATTATATTTATTTTGGGAAATTGTTTTATTTGGTAATTGAATTTAATACGCCATTGAATTGTGTGTAATTTCTTTCTTTAAGGAATACTGGTTTTTGTCAAAACTTTATTTGGTTGTTTTATTGTTATTTACTAAATTCTAATTATCATTTACTTCTCTTAAATACATAAAAGTGTGGTTGGGAAAGTTTATGTGTGTGCACCTTTGTCTCCTTCGATCCTTGTGTCTTCTGATTGGTCCATTGAACTTGTTGATCACACGTTCGAGTGATAGTGAATCAACATCTTTGAGAAACCCCTGACTGTAAAGGTAATTATACCAATCTGGTACAGCAGGTGTTACATTAGCCTTTGAACAGACTTTGACCAGAAATATGTTAAGTAGGTCAAATATGGACCACTGATCAAGATTAAGGATTCTCTTGCAAGATAAATGTACAAAAAGTCATATTTGAATTACTGATGAAACTTCAGAAGGAGTATGTATAATAGTATGTATAGAAAGTTCAAGATTAAGGACTCTTTGTCCACAAAATGTGTTCATGTGGTCAAATATGGTCTATGTTTGAAATAACAGAAAAAGAAGGCCAGAAATATGTTTAGTAGTAGTAGTAGTAAAATCTTTATTTGTCCCTTTACAGGGCAATTTAAATAGCTTCAACCTCACAAACATACAAGTAATACAACCTCATAAACCCCACTAACATACAGATAACAATAAAACATCCCAAAACCCGGGCATTTATAGTAATTCTTCATATAGCTACTATTTAAAATTCACGGTACCTTTATCTTTGTTTCAAATAAGTATTTACAGTCATAACTGCGTTTGAAACAAAATACCTAGAAGCTTTAACGGTCCTCCACTTGGGCACTCTATATCGCTTTTCTGAGGGAAGCAATTCAAATTCTAAAAACAAAATGTGGGATGTATCCTCTAGGATAGTCAAAGACTTCAGAACATTTCTCTCACACAAAGCAGACAAACCCAACTGTACAGATTTTGTAATTTTTGACCCTAAATTAATAATGTGCTGAAGCTGGGATCTACTTTTAACATTTAATCCATAAAACCAACAGATCATAGCAAAGGTTAAAACACTTTCAATGAAAGATCTATAAAACATTATCAATATGGATTCATCCACTTCAAAGGACTTAAGCTTCCTCAGTAAATATAACCGTTTTTGTGCTTTCGATATAATAAGATTTGTGTTTTCCACCCACCTAAGTTTATCATCAATTAATGTACCCAAATACTTATATGAACTGACCTTCTCAACCTCTTTACCCGCAATAACTACTTTAGATGGAGTTCCGACAGAATTATAAAATTCTATAGTCATATCCTTAGTTTTGAGTACGTTAACTAGGTAAATAAGGTAAATAGGTAAAATATGGACCACTGTCTGGCTGATGAAACCTCAGAAGGAGTCTATGAGTATTTAAAGAAGGCTCAAGTTCAAGTTCAAAGACTCTTTGGCCAGAAAAATGTTTAGTTCAATTATGGACCACTGTCTGGCTGATGAAACATCAGAAGGAGTCTATGAGTATTTATAGAAAGTTCAAGATTAAGGACTCTTTGTCCAGAAATGTGTTAATTAGATAGAATATGGTCTAATCTATGGTTGAAGTAACATCAAAAGAAGTCTATAAGTATAAATAGTAAGTTAGCCTTTGATGAGACTTTGGCCTGGAATATATTAAGTAGGTCAAATATGGACCACTCTCTGGCTGATGAAACATCAGAAGGAGTCTATGACTATTTATAGAAAGTTCAAGTTCAAAGACTCTTTGTCCTGAAAATGGTAAGTATGTCAATTATGGACCACTCTCTGGCTGATGAAACATCAAAAGGAGTCTGAGTATTTAAAGAAAGTTCAAAGAAATGTGTTCACTAGGTCAAATATGGACCACTGTCTTGCTGAGGAAACATCGAAAGGAGAATATGAGAATGTATAAGAAGTTCAAGATTAAGGACTCTTTGTTCAGAAATGTGTTCATAAGGTCAAATGTGGTCTAATCTATGGTTGGAGTAACATCAAAAGAAGTCTATGAGTATTCATAGTAAGTTAGACATTGAAAAGTCTTTGGCCAGAAATATGTTAAGTAGGTCAAATATGGACCACGGTCTGGCTGATGAAACATCAGAAGGTGTCTATGAGTATTTATAGGAAGTTCAAGTTCAAGTTCAAAGACTCTTTGGCCAGAAATATGTTTATTGGGTCAAATATGGACCAATTTCTGGCTGATGAAACATCAGGAGTTAATCAGTATAGAAAGATCAAGTTCAAAGACTCTTTGGCCAGAAATATGTTTTGTGGGTCAAATATGGACCACTGTCTGGCTGATGAAACATCAGAAGGAGTCTATGAGTATATATAGAAATATCAAGTTCAAGGATTCTCTTGCAAGATACATGTACAAAAAGTCATATTTTAACTACTGATGAAACTTCAGAAAGAGTCTATGATTATATAGAAAGTTCAAGCTTATGGACTCTTTGTCCAGAAATGTGTTCATAAAGTCAAATATGGTCTAATCTATGGTTGAAGTAAAAACATAAGAAGTCTATGAGTATGCATAGTAAGTTAGCCTTTGAAAAAACTTTGGCCAGAAATATGTTAAAGGGACACTAAGTAACTTTTTAGTTAATTTATAATCTAAAATCAATATTTTTATTCATAAATATGTCCTCAATGGTGCACAAATACCTCTGCCAATTATCTGATTTATCCTCGTAAACAAAGAATTTATTATATTTATATACATGGGACGGGTAAGTCCACGGAGGCTTCCATGTAGTTCCGCCATCTTGAAAAACTATAATAGCAGAGAGGGACAAAAAGTACTAGGCCAACGCGTTTCCACAACACGTTTTCATTCAGAGCCGGCGTGACGTGACTGAACGCAGCAGAAGCGGAGGAGCAGAGCAGTGAGAGGCGCTTGTCACTGCCCCGGCAAGTTTAAAAGGCTGCATTGCAAATCCTCGTCGCCAGAAAAGTCCAAAATAGATCGTAAAAGGAAACGTGACCGGAGATTACAAAAAACATAAGTTAATGTCGGGATAGCTTTTTCCAGGTGGATAGAGCTAATGCAGGAGAAAGATTTCAAAAGAGACGCTGAAGTCCTGCTTTCTTCTCGACAGGCAAGTCAGTGTTACAGTCTTAATTACAAGCTTTTTTCATTGTTTGCTTGTGTACTTTATTTTATAGACAGATGAACATGTATAGTTAAAAGTTGATGATGATATCTAACAATGCACGTAGGCTACTTCAGAAAATATAACGAATAAAGAAGGCATAACTACTAATTACAATAGTTCATGTTTTTGACTCTCATTATTTCATACTGTAACATTCATTTGTTCGTTGTGTCAATTTGAAGTTTGTTTGAAATAACAAACCTGTTCACCCGAAGGAAAACTCGACGAAGTGCTATTAGAAGACATCCTGTCATAGCTTTTTGGTACATAACGGCTACCGTAGATGCAACACGCATTTGAAAACGCGAGGCGCTGGAGAGCACAATTCGTTTGAATGCAAAATACAATTTCACCGCTAGATGGGAGTAATTCTTACTTAGTGTCCCTTTAAGTAGGTAAAATATGGACCACTCTCCTGCTGATAAAACATCAGAAGAATTCTATGAGTAGTTATAGAAAGTTCAAGTTCAAAGACTCTTTGGCCAGATATATGTTAAGTAGGTCTAATATGGACCAAAGTCTGGTTGATGAAACATCAGAAGGAGTTAATGAGTATGTATAGAAAGATCAAGTTCAAGGATTCTCCGGCAGGATATGTGTACAAAAAGTAATATTTGAAATACTGATGAAACTTCAGGAGTTTATGATTATGTATAGAAAGTTCAAGTTAAGAACTTTTTGTCCAGAAATGTATTCATAAGCTCAAATATGGTCTAATCTATTGTTGAAGTAACATCAAAATAAGTCTGCATAGTATGCAAGTATGCATAGTACCTTAGCCTTTGAACAGACTTTAGCCAGAAATATGTTAAGTGGTCAAATACGGAACACTGTCTGGAAGACGAAACATCAGAAGGAGTCTATGAGTATTTATAGAAAGTTCAAGTTAAGTTCAAAGACACTTTGGACAGAAATATGTTAAGGAAGTCAAATATGGACCACTGTCTGGCTGATGAAACATCAGAAGGAGTTTATGAGTATTTATAGAAAGTTCAAGATTAAGGACTCTTTGTCCAGAAATGTGTTCATAAGATCGAATATGGTCTAATCTCTGGTTGAAGTAACATAAAAAGAAGTCTATAAGTATAAATAGTAAGTTAGCCTTTGATAAGACTTTGTCCAGGAACATATTAAGTAGGTCAAATAAGGACCACTCTCTGGCTGATGAAACATCAGAAGGAGTCTATGAGTATTTAAAGAAAGTTCAAGGACTCTCAGGCCAAAAATAGGTTAAAAAAAATCATATTTGAACTACTGATGAAACGTTAGATGGAGTCTATGAGAATGTCTAGCAAGTTCAAAATCGAGGACTCTTTGGGCAGAAATGTGTTCATAAGGTCAAATATGGTCTAATCTGTGCTTGAAGTGAAAACAAAAGAATTCTATGAGTATGCATAGTAAGTTAGCCTTTGATATGACCTTGGCCAGAAATATGTTAATTAGGTCAAATATGCACTAATCTCCTTCTGATAAAACATTAGAAGGAGTCTATGAGTATTTATAGAAAGTTCAAGTTCAAAGACTCTTTGGCCTGAAATATGTTCAAAAGGTCATATTCTAACTATTGGATGGCTGAAGAAACATCAGAAAAGTCTACATTTTTAGAAAGTTCAATATAGAAGACTCTTTGTCCAGAAATGTGTTCATAAGGTCAAATATAGTCTAATCTATGGTTGAAGTAACATCAACAGGTCTATGCATAGTTGATGGAGCATGCATAGTAAGTTAGCCTTTGAAAAGAATTGAAAAGAAATATGTTAAGTAGGTCAAATATGGACCACTGTCTGTCCGATGAAACATCAGAAGGAGTCTATGAATATTTAGAAAGTTCAAGTTCAAGGAGTCTATGTTCAAATGGTCATATTTGAACTACTGGATGGCTGCATTCGTTCTTGTATAGATTTCGAGGAAACAGGGAAATTGTCATGTGCTACCTCTTCAATGCACAATTCATTTCTTAGATTTGCAATGCAATGCGTTGCAAAGCAGCAGCTCATATGCACAGATCTCCAAGTAATATATAGATAATATATAAATAATATATAGAATAACACACATCTAATCTCTTCAATGAACAGGGAAATAATTACTTAGCGTTGCAATGCAATGCGTTGCAATGCAACAGCTCCTATGCTAGACGTCAACCAACTGACGCTTTTGACCATACGTCAGCATCCGACGTTTTAGGGTACCCTTTAACGTCAGTTAGATGACGCTATCTAATCCTAACCCTACCCCAGACCTAAACCTACCCGCGTCATCTAACTGACGTTAAAGGTAAAGCGTCAGTTGGATGACTCCCCAGGATCGTCATTTAACTTACGTTAAAGGGTACCCTAAAACGTCGGATGTTGACGTATGGTCAAAAGCGTCAGTTAGTTGACGTCTTGGGATGAGACTGTGTTAATGCGATGCGATATCTCTTAATTGCCCAGTGAAATAAGTTAGACTGAGTATGGTATGCACTACAATAGCAACAGTACAATGAACATTGGAATAAGTTCGTTATTGTATGCATTGCAATGCAAATGCACAGATGATTTATCTCCAACTAATATAGATCTTGCAATGCATTGCAACAACAAACATGTAATTTCTTCAATGAATAGCAAAATTAGTTAGTTGTTTAATGCATTGCAATGCAAAAGCATGCATGTTGTGTTACCCCCCCTTCGGATGTCACAACCCGCGTGCTTTTGCATTCCAATGCATAAAACATCTAACTCATTTTGCTGTTCATTGAGGAGAATACATGTGTGGTGTTGCATTGCATTAAAAGAGCTAACTTTGAAAAATGCACAATCGAAGATTGAATAATTCACAATAGAATAAGTTAGTTACTGTATACAGTTGAATTAAACAGACCATGTCACTACTGTGATTCTTCAATGCACAAAGTCAGTAAAATCAGGTCATGTATGCAGCGCTATTCAACAAGCACATATGTTGTATCTCTTCAATGCACAATGAAATAAGTTAGCTTTTGCATGCAAATAAATGCACAACGGATTAATTTATATCGTGCATGCAATGCAATGCAATGCAATATCACATATGTCATGTGCTACTTCTTCAATGCTCAAGGGAATTAATTACTTCTGTATGCGTTGCAATACAACAGCTCATTTGGTATGCGATATCTTTTCATTGCACAGCGAAATAAGTTAGACTCTATAACTCTATAACTTAACATGTGCAAGAGCACATATTGTGTGTTATCTCTTCAATGAACAGCAAAATTAGTTAGTTGCATGC
The DNA here is from genome assembly GCA_030578255.1 of Tiaroga cobitis. NCBI lineage: Eukaryota > Metazoa > Chordata > Actinopteri > Cypriniformes > Leuciscidae > Tiaroga > Tiaroga cobitis. The sequence goes on along the minus strand of CM060607.1, from coordinate 36,824,432 downwards.
ATGTTGTTAAGCCTTCGGATGTCAACACGCGTGCTTTTGCATTCCAGTGCATTACATCACCTTAATCATTTTGGTGTTCATTGAAGAGAATACATGTGTGTATTGCATTGCAGGATCTAACTTTGAAGAATAGCCAAACGTAGATTGAATAATTCACAACAGAATAGTTAGTTATTGTATACAGTTTAATGAAACAGACCATGTCACTACTGTGATTCTTCAATGCACAAAGTCAGTAAATTCAGGTCATGTATGCAGCGCTGTTCAACAAGTATATATGTTGTATCTCTTCAATGCACAATGGAACAAGTTAGCTTTTGCATGCAAATACATGCACAACGGATTCATTTATATCGTGCATGCAATGCAATGCAATATCTCACATATGTCATGTGCTACTTCAATGCACAAGGGAATTAATTGCTTCTGTATGCGTTGCAATGCAACAGCTTAATTGCCCAGAGAAATAAGTTAGACTGAGTACGCAATGCACTACAAGAGCAAAAGAACAATGAACATCGGAATAAGTTCGTTCTTGTATGAATTGCAATGCAACAGCACAGCTGATTTATCTCCATGTAATATAGATCTTGCAATGCATTACAACAACACACATGTAATTTCTTCAATGAACAGCAAAATTAGTCAGTTGTTTTATGCATTGGAATGTAAAAGCATGCGTGTTGTGTTTTACCCCCCTTCGGATGTCAAAACACGCGTGCTTTTGCATTCCAATGCATACAACATCTAAATCATTTTGCTGTTCATTGAAGATAATACAGTCAGTAAATTCATGTCCTGTATCCAGTGCTATGCTACAAGCACATATGTTGTACTCTTCAATGCACAATGAAATAAGTTAGATTTTGCATGCAAATAAATGCACAACTGATTCATTTATCTCGTGCATGGATTGCAATGAAACCAAGTATGTCAGTGCTACTTCTTCAATGCACAGGGGAATGAATTAATTCTTTATAAGTTGCGATGCAACTGCTCATATGTAATGTAATAATATCTCTTCCTTTCAAAACAAAACAAATGTTATTTTATGCAATGCTATGTAAGATAGCATATTTAATTATTTAAATTCACAACGAATTAAGTTAGATTATGTTCAATGAAACAGTCCATATGTTATATCTGCAATGCACAACGGAATGAGTTTAGTTCTTTATGCATTGCTCTGCAAAAACACGCATATTGTGATATCCGAAGGGGTAACCCAACATGCGTGAAGAATGCACAATGGATTAAGTTAGTTCTTGTATAAACAATAACATGCGTTCTACTTTAGTGTACAACGGAATTAGTTAGTTATTGTATACAATTCAGTGAAAAAAGTCATATGTTATATTATCTCTTTAAAGTCCCTGTAAAGTCAAAATTAAGTATGTGTTCTGAGTATGTCACACCACAGAAAAATGTGTTATTAGCCATCCAGCTAAATTTGAATGATAAAAAAAGCCGGCAAGTACATAAAATAAGCTATCAAAATCTTGAAAAAATGAGCATTATTCTCTGCTCTCAAACGCTGGGGGCGTGTCCGCTGGCTGCGCTGAAACCACGCCCACTCGCGGGAAAGCTCAAAGCTGTCGACGGCGATATTAGGTGATACAACTGCTTTCGGGACGGGAGGATGAACGCTGGCGGGGGATAGTCGTTTCGGCCCCGTTCACCAGTAACAGCGGATTATCAGTGAATCCCAGTTGTCTCTGAGGAAAGTTTATAAAACGATCCAGTGTAAAATGATCACTACAGAGCGGGTGTTGGCGGTGATCCTCAGCTCTTCATCAAGGATGGCTTTACACAAAATTAATCCACCTCTTCTTGATGTGATCGTTTTTAGGAAATTTAAATAAAGACACCGATCTGTTTTTTTACATGATCGCATCCAGGTAGTAGCCTATATGCATTTCCGTGTTGAAGGCATAGCTAGCTAGCAAACTGTAGGCTGTAACTAATAGTACTGACTGACAGTAACTCGCGTTTGAGCGGCGAATGCGAATGGGGTCGGGAGAGATCACCCGCCACAGCTGCCTCGGTGTGTCATCAAGTAGGGGCGTGTCCACGAGCTCATGGGCTCCAGTGCGTCATCGAGCCCTGTTTTAGCCCCGCCCAAAAAATCCGTAAAATAGCAATGGTGAAAAACTGTTTAACTCCGCATTTCAGTACTTCACAGTTCACAGTCTTTGTAATATGTTTTAGCAATACATTTGTAACATTTATAATGTGTTTAGAATTTTTTTGTAGAATTGCCTTTACAGGGACTTTAATGCACAACTGAAAACGTTAGCTTTGCAAGTAATAAATGCACAACAGATTAATTTATATCGTGTATCAATGCAATGCAATATCACACATGTCATGTGCTACTTCTTCAATGCACAAGGGAATTAATTAATTCTGTATTCTTAGCAATGGAACAGGTATGCGATATCTTTTCATAGCACAGCGAGACGAGATAAGTTAGACTGAGATATTAACTCTATAACTTAATATGTGCAATAGCACATATGCATTGTGCATTCATGGATTGGGTTATTTCTATAATGAACAGCAAAATTAGTTACTTGTTTTATGCATTGGAATGCAAAAGCAATCATGTTGTTTAAGCCTTTGGATGTCAACATGCGTGCTTTTGCATTCCAATGCTTGCATCACCTTACTCATTTTGCTTTTCATTGAAGAGAATACATGTGTGCTGTTGCATTGCATTATTCACAACAGAATAAGTTAGTTATTGTATACAGTTCAATATAATAGACTATGTCACTATTGTGATTATTCAATGCACAAGGTCAGTAAATTCAGGTCCTGTATGCAGCGCTATGCAACAAGCACATACCTCTTCAATGCACAACGAAATAAATTAGCTTTTGGATGCAAATAAATGCACAACGGATTAATTTATATCGTGCATGTATTGCAATGAAACATCACATACCGGTATGTCATGTGCTACTTCTTGAGAATGAATTAGTTCTGTATGCGTTGCGATGCAACAACTCATATGTAATGCAATATCTCTTCTTTGCAAAACAAAAGAAGTTATTTTATGAATGCTATGAAAGATAGCATATTTCATCTATTATACTTTACTGCACGACGAATTCAGTAAGTTTTTAGATTAAGTTTTAGTTTTAAGTTTTAAGATTATGTTCAATGAATCCGTGCTTATGTTATCTCAATGCACAACCGAAAAAGTAGCAAGTAGCACAGATCGTAGTGTATCAAGTAGTGTATCTCCAATACACATAGTAAAATAGATATTGCAATGCAATGCAACAAACACACGTAATCTCTTCAATAAACAGCAAAATTAGTTGTTTTATGCATTGGAATGCAAAAGCATGCATGTTGTAACCCCTTCGGTATCACAAAACGTCTCGGTTACATATGGTAACCCTCGTTCCCTGAGTAGGGAACGGAGACGTCTTGTCAGAGGAGTTTCCAACGAATTGGGATCACGCTAGGGAGACCAATTGCCTTCGAGTGAATTAAAACGAGCCAATGAGTATTGGCATGCAAGACTTGCATTCCGCGCCCCGCCTGTCAGTCCGGGTATAAAGCGGAAGCGCGCGCATAGACAAAATGCTTTACGCTGAGGAGCCGAACGGAGTCCAGTCCTCCGCGAGGGTACAGCAAGCATGGCGACGGGACGAGACGTCTCCGTTCCCTACTCTGGGAACGAGGGTTACCATACGTAACCGAGATGTTCCCTTTTGTTAGGGAACTCCTACGTCTCGTCGGAGGAGTTTCCAACAAATTGGGATCCCTAATAAAACGCCATGGTGCTGGCCCCTTCCAGCGCCCAGCCTAGCTACCCGCCTAAGCAGTTTCTTAGTTTCTTTACGGCGGGAGCTAGCTAGGAAGAGTCACACTGCTGTTCCGCAAGACCCGCTCAGTGGACTTTGGATAACACTAGGGAAGGGTGCCCCGTAGGAGGGGACGCTGCGGAGCCCCTGCCCGCCCGAAGGGAGGCACTGGAATACACGTATGTACTAACCCGTAGGGTAGTGAAACATACGGCAGTCCTTGAGGTAGTCCCAGCCCGAGGGGTGGGAGCGTACTCAGCAAAGACGAAAGAACGGGTCAGTCGAGGGGAAGACACGGAGCTAACCCGGAGGGTAGCTGGAACGTGGAAAAAATGGGTCACCGAAGGGACCACTGTAAAGGCCACCCAGTCTAATAACAACTCACACGAGAGGTAGTAGACCAGCTGTGCGCCAGTGCATCTGTACCGAGAGATCCTTCGGTCAGAGAATAAAACCACTGGCAATGGGTTGTGTCCGGAGAGGCAAACAGATCTACCTGAGCGGCTCCGAAGATTCCCCAAATCAGCTGGACCGCCTGGGGATGGAGTCGCCATTCTCCCGGAAGAGGCGGCTGCCGTGAGAGCTCGTCGGCTGCACGGTTGAGCACACCCTGTCTGATCGCTGATCGATTGCTCCTGTCTGCCTCGCTGCCTGCTGTGTGTTTGTTTGCTTCGAGGCTGTAAGCTCCGCCTGAGCCTCGTATTTCTTTGTTTTGAGCCATCATTTACCATCTAGTTGTTTATACTACTAAATACAGCTTACCCAACATCTCAGATTAACCTTACATCTCTAGCTTCCGTTATTGTTAACACAGCACGCTAGTAACTCGCTAACGTTAGCCTGCTAACGCGCCACCCGTGCGCTCATTTATATATTTATTTTCTCTCGCGCGCCCGCGCCTTTGAGTTCATAAAGTCCAGGTAAGTAAGATATCAGTCAACTAACACGGTGAGTAATGTCTTCTTGTCCTGTTATTGTCACCTGTGTCACATGTCATATGTTTAGTATAGCCTTCTCCGATAGCAATATAGGATTTATATGTGATAAATGCAAGGAGACAGTCAGGCTGACGGAGAAGATTTCAGAACTAGAGACACGCATCCAAACTTTAATTGAGGATGGTAAGAATGCTAGATCTTTAGATCGTGTTTTGGATGCGCCTAGCATAGTGAACTCTTTACATGATTCGGTTCCGGCTGAAGTAGAGCCCATGCAGCAGGGCAGATGGGTGACCGTGAGAGATCGTTCTAGTCGCGGATCAAAGAACCACTCTTCCGTTCCGATTCCCATAACAAACCGATTTGCCCCACTCAGTGAAACACCCACTGAGAATTCTGTTGATTGTGCCCTGGTAATTGGTGATTCGATCACACGGAACGTGAAAATAGAGACACCAGCCACCATAGTCACATGTTTGCCGGGAGACAGAGCGCCTGACATCAAAGCAAATTTAAAAGTGCTGGCTAATGCTAATCGTAAATTCTCTAAGATCATTATTCGTGTTGGCACTAATGATGTTCGACTCCGCCAGTCGGAGATCACCAAAATTAATATTAAAGAGGTGTGTGAACTCGCAAGTACGATGTCAGGCACTGTAATTTACTCTGGCCCCCTTCCTGTACGCAGGAGTGATGAGATAGTTAGCCGATTGGCCTCACTGAACGGTTGGCTGTCGAAGTGGTGTCCGCAGAATAATATAAAATTCATAGACAATTGGAAAAGTTTTTGGGGCAAGCCTGATCTGTTGAAAAGAGATGGTATCCATCCCTCCTGGGCTGGTGCTGCTCTTCTCTCTAGTAATTTGGCTCATAGTCTTAGAGATAAAACATGACAATCTGGGGCTCAGGTCAGGAAGCAGACAGACTGGCTAAACCGACCGTCTGCTAGCGGCCTCACGTCACCAAGGTCAGATAAATCCCATCACATAGAGTCTCTTTCACCTAGATGTCATCATATAGAGACTGTGTCTGTTCCCCGAATTTGGAAATCCAAAAAACGTCAGGTTAAAAATTTAATTGATGTTCAACAAATAAAAAACAGATATAATACAGATGAGCAAATGATAAAGCTTGGGTTGCTGAATATTCGATCCCTTACTTCAAAATCTCTCATAGTTAATGATATGATTTCAGATTATAATCTTGATATGCTGTGTTTGACAGAAACCTGGCTAAAACCAAACGATTACATTATTTTAAATGAGTCAACCCCACAAGATTACAGTTATAAACATGAACCTCGTCTGAAAGGCCAAGGGGGAGGTGTTGCTGTAATTTATAGTAATATTTTCAAAACCACTAAGAAATCTAGCTTTAAATATACTTCTTTTGAAGTATTGGTGCTTAATGTAAAAATATATAGTGTAAACGATAAATCACATTTGAGAATTATGCTGACTACTGTATACAGGCCACCGGGGCACCATAAAGATTTTATCAAAGAATTTGCGGACTTTCTATCAGAATTAGTATTGGCTGCAGATAAAGTACTAATTGTTGGTGATTTTAATATACATGTAGATAATGAAAAAGATGCATTGGGATTGGCATTTAAATACATTGTAAACTCAATTGGAGTTAGACAACACGTGTCAGGACCTACTCATTGTCGTAATCATACTCTAGATCTAATATTATCACATGGAATAGATGTTGATGCCTTTGAAATTCTGCAGCAGAGCGATGACATCTCAGATCATTATCTAGTCTCGTGTAAATTACATTTAGCCAAGGCTGCAAAGCCGACTCCGTGTTATAAATACGTTAGACCTATAACTTCTGCCACTAAAGATTGCTTTATCAATAATCTTCCTAATCAGTTTCATCATCTCAGCATCCCGGATAGCTTAGAAGAACTTGATATTGCAACAGAAACGTTTAACTCTCTCTTTTCCAGCACTTTAGATGCAGTTGCTCCGTTGCGCTTAAAGAAGATTAAAGAAAATAGCCCAACGCCGTGGTACAGCGAGCACACCCGGGCCCTTAAGAGAGCAGCCAGAAAAATGGAGCGCAACTGGAAGAAAACTAAACTAGAGGTATTTCGGATTTCGTGGAAAGAGAGCTCGATTGCTTACAGAGAGGCTTTAAAAGCTGCTAGATCTGCTTATTTTTCAAACCTATTAGAAGAAAATAAGCATAATCCAAGGTATTTATTTGAAACAGTGGCTAAACTAACGAAAAAGAAAGCTTCAAGCTCAGAAGTGTCCAAGCAACACAGCAGTGATGACTTTATGAACTTCTTCACTTATAAGATTGATAATATCAGGGACAAAATTATAACTATGCAACCGTCTACCACAGTATCGCATCAGGAAGTGCATTGTAGTCTCCCTGAGGAAAAATTTGATTCATTTGTTGCTATAGGAGAGGAAGAATTCTGCAAACTCGTTAATTCATCTAAATCGACAACTTGTATGTTAGATCCTATACCGACTAAGCTACTGAAAGAGATGTTTCCAGAGGTCATATCCTCTTCTTAATATCATTAATTCATCTTTGTCTCTAGGATACGTACCAAAAACCTTTAAACTGGCTATGATAAAACCGCTTGTTAAAAAACCACAACTTGATCCTACAGAATTAGTCAATTACAGGCCGATCTCGAATCTGCCTTTTCTGTCAAAGATATTAGAAAAAGCAGTATCTTCACAACTGTGTTCCTTTCTAGAAAGAAATGATATCTGCGAGGATTTTCAGTCCGGATTTAGACCGTACCATAGTACTGAGACCGCTCTCATTAGAGTCACAAATGATTTGCTCTTATCATCCGATCGTGGTTGTATCTCTCTATTAGTGTTACTCGATCTTAGTGCTGCATTTGACACAATTGACCACAACATTCTTTTAAATAGACTAGAAAACTATGTGGGCATTAGTGGAATTGCACTAGCATGGTTTAAATCATACTTAACTGACCGTTATCAGTTTGTAGCAGTAAATGAAGAGATGTCTTATCGATCACAAGTTCTGTATGGCGTACCACAAGGCTCAGTACTAGGACCGCTGCTGTTCACTCTGTACATGCTACCATTAGGAGATATCATTAGGAAACATGGAGTTAGCTTTCACTGTTATGCCGATGATACTCAGCTGTATATTTCTTCAAAACCCAACGAAACTTACCAATTCACAAAATTAACGGAATGCATAGCTGATATAAAAAATTGGATGACTAGTAATTTCCTACTACTAAATTCTGAAAAGACAGAGATTCTAATTATTGGACCAAAAACTTCCACACGTAATAACCCAGAATACTGTCTAACACTTGATGGCTGCTCTGTCAAGTCTTCGTCGTCGGTTAGGAACCTGGGTGTGCTCTTTGATACCAACCTTTCTTTTGAAAGCCACGTGTCTAGTATCTGTAAAACTGCATTTTTCCATCTTAAAAATATATCTAAAATACGCCATATGCTCTCATTGGGAAATGCGGAACAATTAGTCCATGCGTTCATGACCTCAAGGCTAGATCATTGTAATGCTCTACTGGGTGGTTGCCCTGCACTCTCAATAAATAAACTACAGCTAGTTCAAAACGCCGCAGCTCGAGTTCTTACCAGAACCAGGAAATATGACCATATTAGCCCGGTTCTGTCAACACTGCATTGGCTCCCTATTAAACATCGTATAAATTTTAAAATATTGTTGATTACCTACAAAGCACTAAATGGTTTAGCTCCGCAGTACTTGAGCGAGCTCTTAAAGTCCCTGTAAAGTCAAAATTAAGTATGTGTTCTGAGTATGTCACACCACAGAAAAATGTGTTATTAGCCATCCAGCCAAATTTGAACGATAAAAAAAGCCGGCAAGTACATTAAATAAGCTATCAAAATCTTGAAAAAATGAGCATTATTCTCTGCTCTCAAACGCTGGGGGCGTGTCCACTGGCTGCCCTGAAACCACGCCCACTAGCGGGAAAGCTGTCGACGGCGATATTAGGTGATACTGCTTTCGGGACGGGAGGATGAACGCTGGCGGGGGATAGTCGTTTCGGCCCCGTTCACCAGTAACAGCGGATTATCAGTGAATCCCAGTTGTCTCTGAGGAAAGTTTATAAAACGATCCTGTGTAAAATGATCACTACAGAGGCGGGTGTTGTTGGCGGTGATCCTCATCTCTTCATCAAGGTTGGCTCTACACAAAATTAATCCACCTCTTCTTGATGTGATCGTTTTTATGAAATTTAAATAAAGACACCGATCTGTTTTGTACATGATCGCATCCAGATAGTAGCCTATATGCATTTCCGTGTCGAAGGCTTTGCTAGCTAGCAAACAGTAGGCTGTAGTAACTAATAGTACTGACAGTAACTCGCGTTTGAGCGGCGAATGCGAATGGGGTCGGGAGAGATCAGCCTCAGTGGCCTCGGTGTGTCATCAAGTAGGGGCGTGTCCACGAGCTCATGGGCTCCAGTGCGTCATCGAGCCCTGTTTTAGCCCCGCCCAAAAAATCCGTAAAATAGCAATGGTGAAAAACTGTTTAACGGTCTAACTCCGCATTTCAGTACTTCACAGTTCACAGTCTTTGTAATATGTTTTAGCAATACATTTGTAACATTTATAATGTGTTTAGAATTTTTTTGTAGAATTGCCTTTACAGGGACTTTAACGTATTATAGTCCTTCACGTCTATTGCGATCTCAAAATTCCGGCCAGTTGATAATACCTAGAATATCTAAATCGACTGCAGGCGGTAGATCCTTTTCCTATTTAGCACCAAAACTTTGGAACAGTCTTCCTACCATTGTCCGGGAAGCAGACACACTCTGTCAGTTCAAAGCTAGACTAAAAACACATCTCTTTGACCTAGCATACACATAACACACTATAGACTTCTATAAATTCAATGTTAGGCTGCATAGATTAGGTCAGCCGGAACTGGGAACACTTCCCTTAAATCTTGATGTACTCGCTACATCATAAGAAGAATGGCATCTACGCTAATATTAGTGTCTTTGTTTATCCCGAGGTTTTCCCGCAGCCTGCCGGATCTAGGCCGTGTCCAGATCTGACGAAGGAGATCCGCCTGGACCCGATGACAATGCAGTGCTGAAGTGTCCACTATCCTCTCCCTATGGAGGATCCCTTTCCCACTCTACAGATGAAGCGTTGTGAATTCTGGCTCGCGTACCCCGAAGTGATAAAATAAAACAAAATTCTGTATCAAAATTTATAGGCAAGAAAAGTAGTTTGTTTAGGCTGGGTTGTATGAATTATAAACCTGCGCACATATTTTAAAAAGCACATAACTATAGAATCAATTCTGAATGAGCATGTGAACGCCGTCAGCGTTAATCACAGGTTCGCGTTTAAAAGTCTGATCATTTCGACGGAGGTGAATCAATCAAAGTTAACTTTAGCTGGAAATAACATTATTCAAGAACCGCTATAATGCCAAAACAATCTGTTACCTTAAATTATATGTTTATCTCTGTAAAGCTGCTTTGAAACAATCCATTGTTAAAAGCGCTATATAAATGAAGATGACTTGACTTGACTTGACCCGGGATGTGTATGGCCCGAAGCGACCTCAGATGCTTCTGACTCCATAGGAGGAGATGGCGGGCGAGTCGTGACATACGACGGGAGCGTAGACCACCTTGATGGTTGATGTACGCAACGGTCGCAGTGCTGTCCGTACGGACCAGTACATGCTTGTGCAGAAGGAGCCCCTTGAGGCGGCACAAGGCCAAGCGTACTGCTTGCAACTCTAGGCAGTTGATATGCCAATGCAGTTGAGGCCCCGTCCACAGACCTGAAACTGCATGCCCGTTGTACGTGGCCCCCCATCCGCTGGCAGAGGCATCTGTGAAAACCACAGCGTGCCTGGACACCTGGACTAAGGGCACTCCGGCCCGTAGAAACGCAGGGTCCGACCAAGGACCGAAGGTTTGGCGACAGTGCGGGGTAATGTTGACCCGGAACGTGCTGCTCTGCCACGCCCATCTCGGGACTTGATCGTGAAGCCGGCGCTGAAGCGGTCTCATATGCAGCAGACCGAGCGGCGTTACCGCGGCTGCGGCTGCCATATGCCCCAGGAGCCTCTGAAATTGTTTCAGTGGAACCGCTGACCTGCCCTGAAAAGACTTGAGGCAGTTGAGCACTGACTGGACGCGCTCCTCTGTGAGGCGCGCAGTCTGGCCGACCGAGTCCAACTCCATGCCGAGATAAGAGATCCTCTGCGTGGGACAGAGCTTGCTCTTGTCCCGGTTGACCTGAAGTCCCAAACGGCTGAGGTGCTGGAGCACCATGTCCCTGTGATCGCACAACACATCTCGCGAGTGAGCTATTATAAGCCAGTCGTCGAGATAGTTGAGAATGCGAACGCCATGTTCTCTCATGGGAACAATGGCCGCCTCCACGACTTTCGTGAAGACACGGGGCGACAGGGCCAGGCCGAAGGGTAGGACCTTGTACTGATATGCTTGACCATCGAACGCAAACCGAAGAAAACGTCTGTGTCGAGGAAGAATCGAAACATGAAAGTACGCGTCCTTCAGGTCGATCGCTGCAAACCAATCCTGGGGACGGATGCATTCGAAGATGCGCTTCTGCGTGAGCATCTTGAACGGGAGCCTGTGCAGGGCCCGATTCAAAACTCGCAGGTCCAGGATCGTCCGTAACCCCCCGGATTTCTTGGGTACGATGAAGTAAGGGCTGTAGAACCCAGACCTCATCTCGGCTGGAGGGACCGGGCTCGATCGCGTCCTTCGCCAGCAGGGCGTCGATCTCTTTCCTCACGACAGGGGCATCGAGGCTCCGCACACGGGTGAAGTGGATGCCCCTGTACTTGGGAGGCCGGCGGGCAAGCTGAATTGCATAGCCGAGCCGGATGGTACGGATGAGCCAGCGGGACGGCCTCGGAAGCGCTAGCCAGGCTTCGAGAGACCGTACCAACGAGCCCACCCGGACCACCGGCGTACCCCCGGAGGGGCAGCGAGGTGGAAGACAGGGACCGGACTCCGGAGGCAATGCAGCGGCCGAGAGAGGGGTCTGAGAGTGCGGAGCAACACCAACCTGTTTCCACCGGGAGGCAGACAGCAGGGAAGGCCCGGAGGCGTTCGGCTGCTGGCTGACCCGAGGCGAAGGAAGGAGGGGAAACGAGGAGCGAGGCCCGGGGGCGTCGAGTCCTGGTTTCCGCACGTCCTTGCCCAGCGAGAGACGAGAGTGACGAGGCCGTAGCGGCGTCACTGACATCTGAGCGCTGGGGCGAGGGGAATGAGAGCGGCGAGGCAACGTGGCGGCGCACACTGTCATTCTCCTCTTGGACGGAGGAGACTGAACTTTGACTGCCAGTCCCGACCGTGAGTAACCCAGAGGAAGTAGAAATTGCTCTTTTATTGAATTTTTGGGTAGCGCTGACCGACTGGCCAGCGGCGGAACAGAAAGAAAAGGAAAACAAAGATTCTCCACCCGGCCCTCCTCTGGGGGAAGGAGATGTGCAGAGGCACCCTCCCGAAGAGCAGCTCCGACGTCCTCTGGGTCGCCCGTCTCAGGGTCGCTTACCTCTCCTCTTGCTGGGGGGCTTCGACGAACCCCGAGCGGGCTGGGCACCTCTCTTGCTGCCAGCACCCTGCTGCTTAGCTGGCTGCTGCTTGGGCTGGGCAGGGGCGGAGGTGGCGGCAGGAGGGCGCCCTCGGCGACGAGCAGCCGGAGGCGCAACCGACGGGGACGGGGCAGCCACAGCCTGTCTCCGGGGTATGATGTGCTTAATCACCTCCGACTGCTTCTGGGCGGTGGAGAACTGTTGGGCGTAGCTCTCCACCGCGTCGCCGAAGAGGGATATGGGGGAGTTCAGGAGCCCACTCTTGTCCGACTCCCTCATATCAGCCAGGGTGAGCCACAGGTGTCGCTCCTGGACCACAATTGTGGATATCGCCCGGCCCAGGGAACGTGCGGTGACTTTCGTCGCACGTAGGGCGAGGTCCGTTGCCGTACGCAGCTCTTGGAGCACCCCTGGATCGGTACCACTCTCCTGCATGTCACAGAGCGCCTGGGGCTGGTGGACCTGAAGGAGCGCCATGGCATGCAGAGCCGAAGCAGCTTATCCACAGGCACTGTAAGCCTTACCAGTCAGACTGGAAGAGAACCTACACGCCCGGGAGGGGAGCGAGGGGTTACCCCGCCAGGTGGACGCGGTCTTGGGACACAGCTGCATCGCCACAGACCGTTCCACTGGGGGGATGCCCTCGTATCCCTTCACTGCCCCGCCATCAAGAGTGGTGAGAAAGGAGGAGGCCGACCGAGGAGGCCCGGTCGTTTCCCCAAAGGAAACGACCGGGACCACACGAGATGGCCCGGCGCGCTCCCCCTGAGGCTCCAATGGCAGCGATGCAGAGGAGCGGGAAGCCTGCGGGGGTCTTTCACCCGGCGGGTTATTCCTCACTGTCACCCTCAGACTACCAATGGGATTAGCCGAAGTAGCCGTCTTCTGGAGTGAACCAGAAGAAGAACTAGATCGGGGAATCTCCAAAGGGACTTCACCTCGTTGGAGGGTCCTCAGTCTCAGTCTTAGCACCGCGATGGTCATGCTCCCGCAGTGAGAACATGACTCATTCATGAACGCTGCCTCAGCGTGCGCGAGGCCCAAGCACGAGAGACAGCGATCATGATCATCAACCAGAAGCAGAAGTTGACCGCACCCAGAAACACACGGATGAAACGTCATCCTGAAAAGGACGCGATCTTCACCCGTGTTGCTCTTTCACAGAAAAAACACTCTCTTAATTGTGCTGAAGGACACAGGGATAACCACGTGAACACAGCGGGGAAACTGCAAGCCCGCTGTGCGCACTCAACCGAATACCAGCTGTGACAACAGCTCTTTGAAAAAAGGCAGGTCGCTTGAAGCAGCAGCTGGCACCCGGGAGATCGCGAAGATCGCTGAAGCGCCGTCACACCAACACAGAGAGGTCTTCAGAGAAACAGCAGACTCGTTGAGCGTGAAGACAAACACAATCTTGAAGCTCATCACTCAGAGGACACTACCGGTCGGCTCCGAAGGTAAAAGCATTTTGTCTATGCGCGCGCTTCCGCTTTATACCCGCACTGACAGGCGGGGCGCGGAATGCAAGTCTTGCATGCCAATATTCATTGGCTCGTTTTAATTCACTCGAAGGCAATTGGTCTCCCTAGCGTGATCCCAATTCGTTGGAAACTCCTCCGACGAGACGTAGGAGTTCCCTAACGAAAGGGAACTTGTGCTGTTGCATTTCAATGCATAAAACATCTAACTAATTTTGACACATTTGACCCCTTGAACATATTTCTGGCAAAAGAGTCCTCTACCCTTAACTTTCTAAACATAAAAACATGTTCTGATGTTAATTCAGGCATCCAGTAGTTCAAATTTGATCTTTTGAACATATATCTGAACAGTGTTCATGAACTTGATCTTTCTATACATGCTTACAGAGTGCTTCTGACGTTTCATCAATAGTTCAAACATGACTTGATGTACATATATCGTGCCAGAGAATCATTGACCTTGATCTGTCTATATACTCATAGACTCCTTCTGATGTTTCATCAGCCAGACAAGGGTCTATATTTTATCTACTTAACAAAATTCTGGCCAAAGTCTTATCAGAGGTCTTATCTATTCCAAAGTCTTCCAAAAGTCTTATAATGCATTCTCATAGACTTCTTTTGATGCTACATCAACCATATATTAGTCCACATATGACCCCTTGATCATATTTCTGGCCAAAGAGTCCTCTACCTTTAACTTTCTAAACATAAAAACATGTTCTGATGTTAATTCAGACATCCAGTAGTTTATATACATGTATAGTATTGCTATAGAGTGCTTCTGATGTTTCATCAGCCAGACAGTGGTCCATATTTGACTTCCTTAATATATTTCTGTCCAAAGAGTCTTTGAATTTGAACTTGAATTTTCTATAAATACTCGTAGACCCCTTCTGATGTTTAATCAGCCAGACAGTGGTCCATATTTGACCTACTTAACATATTTCTGGCCAAGGTCTTATCAAAGGCTAACTTACTATGCATACTCATAGACTTCTTTTGTTTTTACTTCAACTCAACCATAATCTTGAACTTTCAAGCAATCCTTAATCTTGAACTTTCTATACATAATAATAGACTCTTTCTGAAATTTCATCAGTAGTTCAAATATGACTTTTTGTACATATATCTTGCCGGAGAATCCTTGAACTTGATCTATCTATACATACTCATTAACTCCTTCTGATGTTTCATCAGCCAGACAGTGGTCCATATTTGACTTCCTTAATAGATTTCTGTCCAAAGAGTCTTTGAACTTGAACTTGAATTTTCTATAAATACTCGTAGACCCCTTCTGATGTTTAATCAGCCAGACAGTGGTCCATATTTGACCCACTAAACATATTTCTGGCCAAAGAGTCTTTGAACTTGATCTTTCTATACATACTCATTACCTCCTGATGTTTCATCAGCCAGAAATTGGTCCATATTTGACCTACTTAACATATTTCCGGCCAAAGAGTCTTTGAACTTGAACTTGAACTTCCTATAAATACTCATTGACACCTTCTGATGTTTCATCAGCCAGACAGTGGTCCATATTCGACCTACTTAACATATTTCTGGCCAAAGACTTTACAAAGGCTAACTTACTATGCTTACTTACTACATAGACTTCTTTTGATGTTAGTTCAACCATACATTAGACCATATTTGACCTTATGAACACATTTCTGAACAAAGAGTCCTTAATCTTGAACTTTCTATACATTCTCATATACTCCTTCCGATGTTTCCTCAGCAAGACAGTGGTCCATATTTGACCTAGTGAACACATTTCTTTGAACTTTCTTTAACTACTCATAGACTCCTTTTGATGTTTCACCAGCCAGAGAGTGGTCCATAATTGACATACATACCAATTTCAGGACAAAGAGTCTTTGAACTTGAACTTTCTATAAATACTCATAGACTCCTTCTGATGTTTCATCAGCGAGACAGTGGTCCATTTTTGACTTCCTTAACATATTTCTGTCCAAAGAGTCTTTGAACTTGAACTTGAACTTGAACTTTCTATAAATACTCCTAGACTCCTTCTGATGTTTCATCAGCCAGACAGTGGTCCATATTTGAACTAAACATTTTTCTGGCCAAAGAGTCTTTGAACTTGAACTTGAACCTTCTTTTAAATACTCATAGACTCCTTCTGATGTTTCATCAGCCAGACAGTGGTCCATATTTTACCTATTTAACATATTTCTGGCTGCCTTTTTCTGTTATTTCAAACATAGATTAGACCATATTTGACCATATGAACACATTTTGTGGACAAAGAGTCCTTAATCTTGAACTTTCTATACATACTATTATACATACTCCTTCTGAAGTTTCATCAGTAATTCAAATATGACTTTTTGTACATTTATCTTGCAAGAGAATCCTTAATCTTGATCAGTGGTCCATATTTGGCCTACTTAACATATTTCTGGTCAAAGTCTGTTGAAAGGCTAACTTACTATGCGTACTCATAGACTTCTTTTGATGTTGCTTCAACCATAGATTAGACCATAATATTTGACCTTATGAACATATTTCTGGACAGAGTCCTTAATCACTTTCTATTCATACTCGTTTTACTCCTGATGTATCTTCAGTAGTTCAAATATGACCTTTTGTACATATATCTGGCAAGAGAATCCTTTATATTGATCTTTCTATACATATCAGAACGAGTCTATGACTGTTTCATCAGCCAGACAGTTCCGTATTTGAACTACTTAACATATATCTTGTAGTAAGAATTTTTTCCCCAAAGTATTATCAGAGGCTAACTTACTATTCATTCTCATTGAATTCTTTTGATGCTACATAAACCATATATTAGTCTAAATTTGACCTACTGAACACATTTCTGGCCAAAGAGTGTTCTACATTGAACTTTCTAAAAAATATAGACTTGTTCTGATGTTTCTTCAGCCATCCAGTAGTTCAAATATGACCTATTGACCATATTTCTGGCCAAAGAATCATTGAACTTGAACTTTCTATACATTCTCATAGACTCCTTCTGATGTTTCATCAGTAGTTCAGATATGGCTTTTTGTATATATATACACTCACCTAAAGGATTATTAGGAACACCATACTAATACTGTGTTTGACGCCCTATCGCCTTCAGAACTGCCTTAATTCTACGTGGCATTGATTCAACAAGGTGCTGAAAGCATTCTTTAGAAATGTTGGCCCATATTGATAGGATAGCATCTTGCAGTTGATGGAGATTTGTGGGATGCACATCCAGGGCACGAAGCTCCCGTTCCACCACATCCCAAAGATGCTCTATTGGGTTGAGATCTGGTGACTGTGGGGGCTATTTTAGTACAGTGAATTGATTGTCATGTTCAAGAAACCAATTTGAAATGATTCGAGCTTTGTGACATGGTGCATTATCCTGCTGGAAGTAGCCATCAGAGGATGGGTACATGGTGGCCATAAAGGGATGGACATGGTCAGAAACAATGCTCAGGTAGGCCGTGGCATTTAAACGATGCGCAATTGTCACTAAGGGGCCTAAAGTGTGCCAAGAAAACATCCCCCACACCATTACACCACCACCACCAGCCTGCACAGTGGTAACAAGGCATGATGGATCCATGTTCTCATTCTGTTTACGCCAAATTCTGACTCTACCATCTGAATGTCTCAACAGAAATCGAGACTCATCAGACCAGGCGACATTTTTCCAGTCTTCAACTGTCCAATTTTGTTGAGCTCTTGCAAATTGTAGCCTCTTTTTCCTATTTGTAGTGGAGATGAGTGGAACCCGGTGGGGTCTTCTGCTGTTGTAGCCTGTCCGCCTCAAGGTTGTGCGTGTTGTGGCTTCACAAATGCTTTGCTGCATACCTCGGTTGTAACGAGTGGTTATTTCAGTCAAAGTTGCTCTTCTATCAGCTTGAATCAGTCGGCCCATTCTCCTCTGACCTCTAGCATCAACAAGACCTTTTCGCCCACAGGACTGCCGCATACTGGATGTTTTTCCCTTATCACACTATTCTTTGTAAACCCTTGAAATGGTTGTGCGTGAAAATCCCAGTAACTGAGCAGATTGTGAAATACTCAGACCGGCCCGTGTGGCACCAACAACCATGCCACGCTCAAAATTGCTTCAATCACCTTTCTTTCCCATTCTGACATTTAGTTTGGAGTTCAGGAGATTGTCTTGACCAGGACCACACCCCTAAATGCATTGAAGCAACTGCCATGTGATTGGTTGATTAGATAATTGCATTAATGAGAAATTCAACAGGTGTTCCTAATAATCCTTTAGGTGAGTGTATATCTTGCCAGAGAATCCTTAAGTTTGATCTTTCGATACATACTCATTGACTCCTTCTGATGTTTCATCAGCCAGACAGTGGTCCATATTTTCAGCCAGACAGTGGTCCATATTTATCCTACTTAACATATTTCTGGCCAAAGAGTCTTTGAACTTGATCTTTCTATAAATACTCATAGACTCCTTCTGATGTTTCATCAGCCAGACAGTGGTCCATATTTGACCTACTTAACATATTTCTGGCCAAAGAGTCTTTGAACTTGAACTTGAACTTTCTATTCATACTCGTTTACTCCTGTTTCTTCAGTAGTTCAAATATTACCTTATGTACATATATCTGGCCAGAGAATCCTTGAACTTGATCTTTTACATACTCATAGACTCCTTTTGATGTTTTATCAGCCAGACAATAGTCTAAACTTGACCTACTGGCAATATTTCTGGCAAAAGAGTTCATCAAAGGCTAACTTACTATTCATTCTCATAGACTTCTTTTGATGTTACATCAACCATATTTGAGTCCATATTTGAACTATTGAACATTTTTCTGGCCGTAGAGTTCTCGATCTTGACCTTTCTATATACTTGTAGCAACATCGAGATTTGCCTTAATTAGCTCAAATTATTTATAGGGAATTTTCATAATTAATCATGAATATGATTAATATCTTGCATGTTGTAGTTAAATTATCGAAATTGAAAATAGATCGATCGAATTTATGAATGATAAATCATAACGAATTATAATTCCTCATTCATACATCAATGGTCTCATTACAGATCGATTATATGAGATAACTTTAAGGGAATTAATTTAGTTATCAAACAATCGGTTTGTCCAGCAAACAGCCGTAAGATTAACTTACCAACTTCTCAACAAAGTTATCCCTTTTTATAAACTCCAAGAAATCTCAATGTTCCGGCCGTGAACATTAATTTTCTTGTGTTTATAAAATTTAGGTTACTGAAATAGTAACAACTTGTAAAGCTTGTAGCTAGACCAATAATTTCATTGACTTGTAATATGAGCTCTTAGACAGAAAGCAATCAAGAATATGGTTTTAATAATTGAAACTACGGATACAGAATTCTACATTTAAACCCGGGATACATATATGTACATTAACAGTAAAACTAACGAAACAAACAAATAACAAAGAGAGAGAGAGAGAGATTGAGAGAGAGAGAGAGTGGTCTGATCGAAAGATCATGTGAGATAGACAGAGAGAGATTGAGAGTAAGGAGATCTGGAGAGATCTCCTTGTGGCAAAATTCATCACAGACACAGAACCTTTGAGACAATAAGAATCAACAGATCTTAAACCTGGAAAGTAAACTGGGTACTTGCACCGGTAAAGCTCTTTTGGGTTGGTGATGTGAAGCAGGCGTGTGTCTCTCTCGGTCATGTGGATGCCGAGCGTTCGGGTTCGTCCAGCGCGCGCGAGCGCGGCGTGTTTGAATGTCGTTGGAGGTGAAGCTTGCCGTCTGAGGTCGGGTTGGGTTCATTTTCCTCGCGAGAAGAAATGAAACCGGGACCGATGCAGGGATAGGAGAGTGAGAGTTGCACAATGGTTCTCTTTGTGTTGCCGAGGAAAACTGCGTCTTGCGTGTGTGCCCTTAAGAGCGGGTGCGTGCTTTGTCAGCTCTTCCAGGCGAGCGTGGTCGCTGAAGGTTCAAAGAGTCTCTTTAAAGTTGAAGTTGCCGATTACGTTCATTTCAATGAAACTAAACGTAAGAAAAGGTCCGAAGACGAAAATAAAGAAAGATTAAAGAAAACGGAAAAAGCTCCCTAAGGAGCCATGGAACCGGAAACCTCTCACAGGGAAAAGCTCTCTAGCAACGTAAATGCTCACACGTGGTGCTCTGTGTCAGTCTTTTATGGAGAGGAGGGGTTCACGCCTGCTTCGCGTACGTGAGCCAATTATCTTAGAGTGTCTCGAGCGGGAAAAGTTCTTCTTTGTCTTGTCAGGATCATTTGTGATGGTATGAAATTGTCATTTCTACCCAAAAAGATTGTACACACAGAACAATACATTTTACTGTAATATCCTATGTATGACTTGTTTAGTCAAAACAAGACGGTCAAACAGCTACCAAAAATGGCAGGTAAGAAGTAGAAGAACATAAAGTTACATTCATATGCAGAATTACAAGCATTTTAAAGTTTGACACAATAAAATTGTCAGTACTACTTCCAGTATGGCATGTGACGACATCTAAGCACAAAAATGAATACATTTAAAACATTTAGAGGTACTTTTCTCTGAAAAGTTCCATGGCTGGTGTTTGTGTGTTAATGTGTTTGAATGTTTGCTCCTTGTGCAAGGCAAAATTGGGGAACATTCTTTTGATAAACTCTTAGACTTCAGAGCTATACACTAGTAAACCACACCTCTATTATAAAGCAAACTAATAGCACATGCATATAGGAATGTACATACATTAAAAGGACATTTCTATCCTAAGTTACACAGAAAGGAGGTTTGTGTGTGTGTGTATGTGATTGTTCTTCAGAGTTCAGGCTGCTTTGTTTAATGAGTGAGCCGGAGCTCCTCACTACACAATGTTCTGTTTGTGAGGTGATCAAATCAGGGGAGACCCCTAAAGGGGGGGTTCTCGCGTGGTCTTCGGCCGGACTCGTGAGATGTCATCTGAGTCACATGTCCTTTTGGTCACAAAACAGTCTTAAACAGGGCATTCCTTTGTTTATTCATTGGAGAAAAACGCTGCATGTGCGAATCAGAGTCAATGATTTAAAGGGGACATATCATGCTTTTAAATGTTTCCTTTTTACATATAAAACATACATTTGTGGTCTATATAAAGCGAAACTGCAATTCTTGGGTCTGAATTCCTCATTATTATAGCTCCACAGGCCCCTATTTTACTCCTTTTCTGATGTGCTTCTGTGAGTGACTCGTTTTGAAGCGGCCCCTTTAAATGCAAAGGAGCTGTGTCACACCCCGCCCGCTCTCCAGGGTGCTGAGTTGACAGTCGGTTCAACTCCACCCCGTTCGGCCATTTTTGTAGTTTGATTAGTGATATACGATTTTATAGCGTCACAGAACATTTATATTTACACAAAATGTCAACAACGGAATCAACAACAGAATTGTCAATCAAGCCTTACATGTTCGAGCCAGAGCCGGACCCGGAGCTAGTTGAACAAATAGACGACGAACCTGAAGAACAACGTCTGCATATGGATGTATCTCAATGGTATGTAACTATATTTACAGTAACTTCGCAATCCATGCCCACTGCTACAATACTGTATGTTTTACAACGACAATTTAACACTCACAAAACAAAATATAAGTTATATTATAAAAAAAATAAAGAAAAGCACTATAGTAATAGTGAACTTTTGTGTTAATTTATTGTCTAAAGTTTATAGTCTAGGGATAAAATTTTAGATGATTTTTTTTTCTGTTTGTTCTTACCATGCTAAACACAATCTGTTAACAGTTTTGTTTTTATCTTTATTCAATCACACTAAAAAGATAAATGACTACGGTCTAATCTTACCACTAAAAATCTGTATGGATAATATGATACGTTTAGAAAAGCATCAGAAAACACAGCAGCTAAATGACCATTGATGAAACTCAAGAACAATAATACTTCAGACATGTAACGTTACTTCAAAAAAACAAAAACAAAGAAAGACGAACGCACTGCTAAACCATGACCACCATGTGTTTTAAGAAAGTAAACTTTTTTTTATTAAAGATATTTACAGCTTACCGAAGTGATCTGTTCGTCGTCTCCAAAGATAGATGGAATTGACCCCTCATTCAAACGAAGTCGATCGGCAAACCCTTCTTTATACTGGCCGAGGTTGTTGAAGTCGGAATCGTCGAAGTGCTTCGCGCACACGAAAATTACTTTACCAAAAGATGTGGGAACATTTCCTTGGTAAATAAAACTCAACCAGGCACTTCAAAGAGGTTCTGATGCTGGGAGACGGTGTAACGAAGCGTGTGGGTCACTACATCCAACAACCGAACATTTTGACTTGAGCTCTCGACACTTCTGCATCATTGAGCTTGGACTACAAAATCGGAGCGAGGAATAATAATGGCGGATTGATCGAAATGTTGGGCCGGTAGTCAATGTCCTTATTTGGTAGTTCCGCTGCAAATACTGTGACGTAATTGTTCAGAAAACGTCATAGAAAACAGGAAAAATCTGAACTGGGTGAACAATAAGACCAAAACAGAATATAAAGATATAAACGAAACACCTGAAGAGAATAATTTCAACTTTTCTGCACTTTTAAACACTCCAAATATACAACAAAATGCATTTAAGGGCTAAAAAAGTGGTTTTAGCATGATATGTCCCCTTTAATCAATTAAAAACTTTCACTGAATGGCAGAATGGAGGGAAATTTACTAAATTAGAATCCAGTTAATCTAATTTAATAAACCAGAGCTGGCCATCTGATTATGGCTACATACTCATAAAATCCTTCTGATGTTTCATTAGTATTTTAAACATGACTTTTTGAACATATTTCATATATATAGAGAGAGTCTATGGACTTGAACTTGAACTTTCTATAAATTCTCATACCCTCATCCTGATGTTTCATTAGTCAATCAGTAGTCCATATTTTAACTAACGAATATATTTCTGGCAAAATAAGCCAGATCATCAAAATCATCAAAGGCTGCTTTTGATGTTACATCAACCATATATTAGTCCACATTTGAACTATTGAACATTTTTCTGGCCAAAGGACTTGAACTTGAACTTTCTATACATACTCAGACACATTCTGATGTTTCATCAACCAGACATTAGTCCATTTTGACCTATTTTGCAGATTTCTGGCCAAAGAATCATGAAAGGCTATATTACTATACTGTCATAATGTCAGGATGAAAGACAGGAAGCAATTGCAAGTTACTCAGTTTAATGAAATGTTTATATGGAGACAGTACAAGCCGATGGAACACAGTGACGCAGGGACATTGATGGCCAGGATCCGTGAAGAAGTGCTGTGCAGAGGTGACGGTGAGAAGACAGACGAACCAGATGAAGATGACGAGGAACAGGAACACGAGGCAGGAACAGAACACCGGAACACCAACACGCAGGACATCAAACAACGATCTGACAGGGATGATAGAACAGCGGTAAGTATTTAAGGAGTCGTGAGATTGATTGCAGCTGGTGATGAATGACGATCAGCTGGAGCGGATCAGGTGATGTCATACATTCACACCCATCACACACGTGCGCTCACACAACAACATAAACACAAGACTAGAAGGAACAGAGAATACGTCTACCGTGACAGTACCCCTCCTCCTAAGAACGCCTCCTGGCGTTCCCAGACTCCGTTACCTGTCGATTGTAATCATCGATAAGGGAGTGATCCAGGATGTCTCTAGCAGGCACCCAACTTCTCTCCTCCGGACCGTAACCTTCCCAGTCCACCAAGTACTGAAATCCGCGTCCTCTCCGCCTACTGTCCAGAATGCGATTAACCGAATATGTGGTCTCCCCATCTACGAGTCGCGGTGGGGGAGGAACCGGGACGGGCGGATTAATATGAGAATGAAACACTGGTTTAATTTTAGATACATGAAAGGCGGAATGGACCCTCCTGTACGCTGGAGGTAACTTGAGGCGGACTGCCACCGGACTAATGATCTTGGTGACAGGAAACGGGCCAATAAATTTGGGTGCTAGCTTATTAGAGACGGTGCGCAGCGGAATGTTCTTAGTTGAAAGCCACACTTTTTGACCAACGACGTATACGGGAGGCTTTGACCTGTGGCGATCGGCCTTGGCCTTGGTGCGCGCCCCCACCTGGAGTAGAGTCTCACGGGCTCTAGTCCAGGTGCGGTGACACCTCTGGACAAAGGCGTGAGCGGAGGGGACCGCAACCTCGGATTCCAGACTGGGAAAAATTGGTGGCTGGTAACCTACGCTACACTCAAACGGAGATAGGCCCGTGGCTGACACTGGCAACGTGTTGTGGGCGTACTCCACCATAGACAACTGTTGGCTCCATGAGGAAGGATTCTTGGAGACCAAACATCGCAACACTCTCTCCAAATCCTGGTTGGCCCTCTCGGTTTGACCATTGCTCTGGGGATGAAACCCAGAAGATAGACTAACCGTCACCCCCAATAATCTACAAAACTCTCGCCAAAATTTGGACACGAACTGGGGTCCCCTGTCGGAAACCACGTCAATCAGGAGGCCATGTAACCGAAAGACGTGGTCCACGACCGTCACCGCTGTCTCTATAGCTGAGGGTAATTTGGGTAAGGGAACAAAATGGGCTGCCTTCGAGAATCGGTCCACCACAGTCAAAACGACTGTGTTCCCCTGAGAGGGTGGGAGGGCGGTGATAAAATCTAGAGCGATATGGGACCAGGGTCTCGAAGGAACCGACAGCGGCTGAAGTAACCCGTCTGGAGGTCGATTGGAAGTCTTACCAGTGGCACAAACCGACCAGGCCAAAACAAAATCGTGAATGTCGCGAGCCATAAGTGGCCACCAGAATCGTTGCTTGACTAAAAAGCTAGTGCGATTACTCCTGGATGGCAAGCTATATTGGAGCCATGACCCCACTGGATAACGTCAGACCGTAATCCCTCCGGCACAAACAAACGATTCGGTGGGCAACCGGGCGGAGGCGTTACCCCTTCTAAGGCCTTCTCGACCCTGGATTCGACCTCCCATGTGAGTGTGGAAATGAATAGAGTTTCGGGTAAAATGCACTCGGGAGTAGACGGGCGTTCGGAAAAATCAAATATGCGAGACAAGGCGTCGGGTTTGATGTTCTTGGAACCCGGACGGTATGAAAGAGAAAAATCAAAACGACCGAAAAAAAGTGCCCACCGAGCCTGCCTGGAGTTCAATCTTTTGGCGGTTCTGATGTATTCTAGGTTCTTGTGATCAGTCCAGACGATAAAAGGTACCCCCGACCCTTCTAACCAGTGGCGCCATTCCTCCAATGCTAACTTAACTGCCAACAGCTGTCTGTTACCAATGTCGTAGTTACGTTCGGCTGGTGACAAACGATGGGAAAAAAACGCGCAGGGATGCATCTTGTCGTCTGCTGGAGAGCGTTGGGACAACACTGCACCTACTCCCACCTCTGACGCGTCGACCTCCACCATGAACTGACGTGAGGGATCAGGGGCGACAAGGATGGGGGCTGAAACAAAGCGGCCTTTCAGTTTGGTAAACACGGCTTCAGCCGTGTCAGACCACCTGAACGTAGTTCTGGGGGAGGTCAAGGCAGTCAGAGGTGCGACTAGTTGGCTGAAATTGCGAATAAAACGCCGGTAGAAATTGGCGAACCCCAGGAACCTCTGCAGGGCCTTGCGAGAATCCGGGGTTGGCCAATCCACCACAGCCTTGATCTTCTCAGGGTCCATCCGCATACCTTCAGACAACACGATGTGTCCCAAGAACGGAACCGACTGTGCATGAAAATCGCATTTCTCCGCCTTGACAAAAAGCCCATTCTCTAGCAACCTCTGAAGCACTCGTCGGACGTGTTACACATGTTCCTGGAGTGAAGAAGAAAAAATCAATATGTCATCCAGGTAGACATATATGAACTGATCGATCATATCTCGCAACACGTCATTGACCAGTGCCTGGAAAACTGCTGGGGAGTTGGACAACCCAAACGGCATGACCAAATATTCAAAGTGCCCCCTGGGGGTGTTAAAAGCAGTTTTCCACTCATCTCCCTCCCTAATGCGAACCAAATGATAAGCGTTACGCAAATCCAATTTTGTGAAGATAGACGCTCGCTGCAACCTCTCGAAAGCTGAAGACATCAGCGGCAAAGGATAAGTATTCTTTACCGTGATGTTATTCAACCCCCGGTAATCAATACAAGGTCGCAGAGAACCGTCCTTCTTCCCCACAAAAAAGAACCCCGCCCCCGCTGGAGAAGAGGAAGGGCGAATGAACCTGGTTGCTAGAGAATCAGAAATGTATTTCTCCATAGCCTCTCTTTCTGGAATAGAAAGTGAATATAACTTGCCCTTAGGCGGAGACTTACCTGGCAGTAAATCTATAGCACAGTCATAGGGACGATGCGGAGGAAGAGAAGCAGCACGAGACTTACTGAACACCTCCTTCAGATCCAGATACTCCGCGGGCACGTTAGACAAATCCCCTGTTTCCTCCTGAAAAACAGAAACAGGCACAGACGAACAAGCAGACACGAGACAAGACTTATGACAATCCTTGCTCCACTCCAGCACTGATCCATGAAGCCAGTCCAACCGGGGATTGTGTTGGAGGAGCCAGGGATGTCCGAGGACGACGGGTGCAAGAGGTGAATCCATGATGTAGAATGAAACTGTCTCAGAGTGATTGCCGGAAGTGATGAGGGTAATGTCTTCAGTGGAGAGGGAAATGGTGGGGAGTTCTTGTCCATTGAGTGCGTGAACTGCGATTCTATGTGTGAGGGGTCTGAGGGGAATCTGAAATTTCTGTGCAAAAGTGTGGTCCATAAAATTATCTTCAGCCCCAGAGTCCAGAAGTGCTTGGCAGTTGTGCTGATGGACTGACCATCTTAGTCTTACCGGGAGGAGCGTGGAGGTAGATGTAATCGCTGATGAGGTCTTCCTGGCAGAGATCCCACCCGATAGTAGCCTCAAGTTTACTATCGGGCTGGGCCTTTTACCGGGCAATTATAAGCAAAATGTCCCGCTCCTCCACAATACAGGCAAAGGCCCTGGGACCTCCGCCTCTCCCTCTCCTCCCGGGAAAGCCGAGCTCGACCCACCTGCATGGGCTCGGGATCGTAGACGGGGCTGACCACGTCCCTGCCGCTGGATCGTGTCCCGTCATTCCCTCCGAAGGTACGGGTGGACGGAACCCGACGCTCTACTCTTGACAGTCGGGCGTCCACCCGCAGAGCTAAATCAATGAGACCGTTCAATGTGGTCGGCAGATCCAGGGCGTAAATCTCCTTCTGGACGTGGTCAGCCAACCCATGCAGGAACATATCCCACTGCGCCTCCTCGTTCCAGCCGCACTCCGCCGCCAAGGTCCGAAACTCGATCGAGAAGTCGGAGACTGACCTCTCTCCCTGTCGTAGGTCCGCCAATGTTCTGGCTGCCTCTCTCCCAGAGACAGCCCGATCGAATACCTTCCTCATCTCGGCGGCGAGGGTCTGGAACGAGGCGCAGCATGGATTCTGATTCTCCCACACCGCCGTTCCCCAAAGCGCCGCCTTCCCGGTTAGCAATGTCAGCACGAACGCTACTTTCGCCTGTTCCGTGTTGAAAGTCCGCGGTTGAAGAGCGAAGTGCATGGAGCAGTGAGTCAGAAAGGCTCTGCAAAAAGCTGGTTCTCCAGCGTATGACTCTGGTACCGGTAGGCGGGGCTCGGTCTGTGATGTTCTCTCTGGAAGAGGTGGGGGAACGGCCGGCGTGGGCGGCGCAGCGGGATTCTGTAGGCGTTGGATCTGCTGGGTGAGCTCGGACACCTGCGTCACTAATGCTTGTACTGCCCGACCCGTGTCGCCAATATCTCGCTGCTGAGAATCCATCCTCCGAATGCTATGTTGAATAAATTCCTCCAAGGATCCCGAAGCCGAACTCGCTGCTTCCATTTGAGGGTCAGATCGTTCTGTCATAATGTCAGGATGAAAGACAGGAAGCAATTGCAAGTTACTCAGTTTAATGAAATGTTTATATGGAGACAGTACAAGCCGATGGAACACAGTGACGCAGGGACATCGATGGCCAGGATCCGTGAAGAAGTGCTGTGCAGAGGTGACGTTGAGAAGACAGACGAACCAGATGAAGATGACGAGGAACAGGAACACGAGGCAGGAACAGAACACCGGAACACCATCACGCAGGACATCAAACAATGATCTGACAGGGATGATAGAACAGCGGTAAGTATTTAAGGAGTCGTGAGATTGATTGCAGCTGGTGATGAATGACGATCAGCTGGAGCGGATCAGGTGATGTCATACATTCACACCCATCACACACGTGCGCTCACACAACAACATAAACACAAGACTAGAAGGAACAGAGAATACGTCTACCGTGACATATACATTCTCATAGACTTCTTTTGATATTATATCAACCATATATTAGTCCATATTTGACCTATTGAACACATTTCCGAGTATATTTACCGTATATAAATGTAAAGTTTAAAGACTCTTTGACCAGAAATATGTCCATATATATACCATAAGTCATATTTGAACTACTGTTGAAACATCAGAAAGAGTCTATAGAAATTGAGCATATATAAAATGTTCCAAGTCAAAGACTCAGAAATATGTTCGATATGACAAATTTGAAAACTTGTCTGGGTGATGTAACATCTGAAGGAGTCATCAGTATGTATGGTAAGTTAAAGTTCAAGGACCCTTTGGAAAGTTCAAGATCTAGGACTCATTGGCCAGAAATGTTTTCAATATGTCAAATATGGATTCATATATGGTTGATGTAACATCAAAAAAAGTCTATGAAAATGGATAGTAAGTAAGCCCTTGATGATACTTTTGCCAAAAATATGTTCAGTAAGTCAAGTTTGGACTACTGTCTGCCTGATAAAAAATCATGAGTCTATATGGATAAAAAGTTCAAGTTCATGGACACTTTGGCCAGTAACATGTTCTAAAGGTTAAATTGTAAATATTGGATGGCTGAAGAAACATAAGGAGCCTATGAGCATGTTTAGAAAGTTTAAAATCGAGGACTCTTCGGCCATAAATGCGTTCAATAGGTCAAATAAGGACTAATATATGGTTAATTTAACATCAAATGAGTATGCATGGTATGTTAAGATTTTAATGACTATTTGGTCAGAAATATGTTCAGTAGGTCAAATATGGACTACTGTCTGGCTGATGAAACATTCAAAAGAGTGTGTGTATGTATAAAAAGTTCAAGTTCAAGGATTATTTGGCCAGAATATATTCAAAATGTCAAATTTGAACTACAGGATGGTTGAAGAAACATCAGAACAAGTCTATATGTTTAGAAAGTTCAATGTAGATGACTTTGGCCAGAAACGTTTTCAATAGGTCAAATGTAGACTAAAATATGGTTCTCTTACGAGAGGTTCTCTCGTATTGCGTAAGCTAGCTTACGCTACGGGAAAGATTCATCTTTGCTGAGATATTGAAGCCAAAAAATTATTTCATAATTTGTATCCATACACAACGCAGTTCCTCTGCGGCAGACCTAGAGCGGGCTAGCTAGCAGCTCATTGGTTCGCTCAGAGAGAACTGCTTAAGCCTATGGGAGAGCGGGGCTGAACCCGCTTCCAATGAGAGGCGCCCGCGCGCTCATTGCGTCATGGCCCGCCAGAATGGGCGTGGCCATGGTGTATATAACAGTCTCTCCCAGGCTTATATGTTGATTCATTTCATCTTCAGCAAGCTGCACGCTTCTGCTGTTCCTGAGAAAAGCCGTCGCCGTCGAGAAGGCACCTCTCTAGCGAGCTCACGGACCCTGAAGAAGCCGGCCGTCTTCGCCACCTTCAGCCGCCCTGCAAGCTAAGCCATCCGACGACTGGATCCTTTTCTCTATTATATCTGAAAGAGCCGAGCGTCTTTTTAAAGATGCCTCGTTTTTCCTGCGGCTCCTGCCGCGCTCGTCTCGAGGACGGAGACCGCCATGTCATCTGCGCTCTCTGCCTGGGACTCGAGCATGCAGAACTCGCCCTCGCGGATGGAGGTTGCGACTTCTGTGAAAGCCTGCCGTTATCGTCCCTGCGGGCACGACTTCTGGCAGTGAAATCCGCTCCCGCGCCGCCTGTCTCTTCGCCGCGTAAGAAGAAACGCCGCTCACAGAGGCCGCCGGAGCCACCAGCGGAAACATGCGGGCCGCCGCCGCCGCCTCCCGCTTCCCGCTCTCCCTCCCCGCCCCTGCCGGACATACAGTTGCCGCCGAGTGGCCGCTCTGTCGCTTCCGATGACGCCGCGGAGGAGAAGGACTCCTGTTCACTGCTCGTTTCAGACAGTGAAGACTGGTCATCTCTCGGATCCACGAGAGAGTCGACGGGGACCCGCGCCGGGATAGAGGAAGAGCTAATGCGCCTCCTCTCACAGGCCGTCGAACGCCTCGGTCTCGAGTGGTCTCCTCCACCCGAGCAGGCCCCGAACCGGATGGACGGCAGCTTTTTTCATCGGCGCTCGACCCCCGCGTGCAACCGGGCCGCTCCATTCCTGCCTGAACTTCACGCAGAGCTGACGAAGTCCTGGAATGCCCCGCTCTCGGCCAGAAACCGCTCCGATATATCCGCCTCGCTGCGCTCGGTGGACGGAGCCGCCGAAAAAGGTTACTCAGCCATGCCGCCCGTCGAGGACTTGGTCGCCGCGCACCTCTGCCCGCCCTCTGCTAGATGGCGTTCTTCACCCACGCTTCCTTCGAAAGCTTGCAGAGCGACCTCGAGCTTTCATGCTCGCGCCTACGCCGCCGCCGGTCAGGCCGCCGCTGCGCTACATTCTATGTCTGTCCTCCAAGTACTGCAGAGCGATATTCTCCGTGAATGTGCCGAAGGCGGTAGGAACCCCGCCCCCGCTGTCACGGATCTGAGAAGTGCTACGGACCTCGCCCTTCGCGCCACTAAAGCCGCCGCACAAGCTCTGGGGAGATGCATGGCCAGCCTTTGTGTTGCCGAGAGACACTTATGGCTCACGCTCGCCGACATGGGAGACTCTGAGCGCGCCGCTTTTCTGAACGCGCCCCTCTCCCCGACGGGCCTGTTTGGATCTGCTGTCACGGGAATCGTCGATCGTTTCTCTGAGGTACAGAAAGCTACTCAGGCGATGAATTTGTTTCTGCCACGCCGCGCTAGCTCTTCCACGGGCCGCTCTCGCGAGCCTCCCGCCAGAGCTCCACCACAGCGTCCCCCTCCGCAGACTCAAACAGCCTAGCGCAGACAGGGCGGCCGCCCTCGCTCTCACTCTGACAGCCGCCGCAGACCGCCGCCCCCACGAGGCCCGCGACCTAAGATCACGCTGAAGCCTGATCATCAGAAGTCTGCCTAGCAAAGTCAAGAAAACGACGGTGCTCTCCCGCTGCGGCCGGACCGCCGTCAAAGCTTCGCCCTCTGCCAGTCCCCGTTATTTCGCCGACTGCTGTAGTGTTGACCGCCACAAACAAGCCGGTGTCCCAGCCCGCTTGCGAGCGTCAAAAAGCCGTTTTTATGGCTACCCAGAGAAATCTCAAAAAGAGAAAATTTGCCAGTTGTGTACAAAAAGTGCCCACAATCATGTGCTCACCTATACACACAAGCATAACATATCCCGTGTCTCTATCAGAGCCCCATCACATGAAACGGGCAGAGCCCGCTCTAATTTCAGAGAACATAAACACGCCCACGAGCTCGTGCGCGTGTCCCCTCTCTGCTCGCTCTGTTGCACGGCCCATAGACTCCTCTCTGAGTGCAAATCCCGTTGCCACACACATTCAAAGCGCGCCCACACACTGTGTCCAGCCCGCTATGTGCAGCAATCAGGGCAATATAGCCATTCGGCCACTAGCCGCATGCTCCAAAGCGTGGGAAGCCATTCCGGGCATTTCCCCGTGGGTGTTAAGCATTATAAAGAACGGCTATCTGCTGCAGTTTCGCCGCCGCCCGCCTCGTGCGCGCGCGCAGCTCGAATCTACTGTCAGCCCGCTGGCCGCCGGCACGCTCCGCTCAGAAATTGCGACGCTGTTGCAAAAGGGCGCTATAGAGAGAGTCCCAACATCTATGACCGAGTCGGGGTTTTACGGCCGTTATTTTCTGGTTCCCAAGAAAGACGGCGGCCTCAGACCGATTTTAGATCTCAGGTCTTTGAACAAAGTGCTCATGAAGAGACCGTTCAAGATGCTCACTACCAGGAAACTCCTCGCGCAAGTGCGCCAGGGGGACTGGTTCATCTCTCTAGACCTGAAAGACGCCTATTTTCAGATCCAGATAAATCCCCGTCACAGGCCATTCTTACGTTTCGCCTTCGAGGGTCTTGTTTATCAATACGCCGTTCTCCAGTTCGGCTTATCTCTGGCGCCCCGTACATTCACGAAGTGCATGGATGCGGCGCTCGCCCCCCTGCGAAGCCAGGGGCTGCGCATTCTGAATTATCTGGACGACTGGCTGATTTTGGCCCAATCACAGACGGAGCTTCTGTCGCACCGCGCAGTTCTCCTCGACCATCTGGATGCGCTGGGTCTCTCTGTCAACTGGACAAAGAGCTCCCTTCTTCCCAGTCAATCGATTTCCTTCCTAGGAATAGATTTGAACTCGGTCACGATGACGGCTCGCCTGTCTACACAGCGCGCGCGCAGTGTTCAGCGTCTAGCCGCCTCGTTTCAGATGGACACCCGCACACCTCTGAAAACTTTTCAGAGGATGCTGGGTTACATGGCCTCAGCCTCCGCTGTACTTCAGCTGGGCCTTCTGCACATGCGCCCGCTTCAGCTCTGGTTAAACAGCCGTGTACCCCACCGCGCGTGGAACACGGGCCGCCAGCTGATCAAGGTTACGCAGACATGTCTCACGGCGCTGCAGCCATGGACAGTAGCAGAATGGTTTCGCCAGGGCGTCACGATGGGGACCTTTTCCTGCCGAAAAGTCATCTCGACAGATGCATCCAACACGGGTTGGGGTGCAGTCTGCGAGGGCTCACCGGCCTTCGGCCACTGGTCAACTCAGGAGAGCCCCTTACACATAAACTGTCTGGAAATGCTTGCGGTCGAGAACGCGCTCTCGCGCTTTCTCTCGCTCATTCGGGGACACCACGTCCTGATCCGTTCGGACAACATGGCTGTGGTCTCCTATCTCAACCGTCAGGGCGGTGTCAGATCCAGAAATCTCTGTCTACTGACACACCGCATTCTAGTTTGGTCTCAGAGCCGCCTGCTCTCGCTCAGAGCGACGCATGTGCCGGGCCATCTGAACGACGGTCCAGACATGCTGTCCAGGAACCTCATCTCCACAGGAGAATGGTCCCTGAACGCACAAACGGTCCAATTACTGTGGCGGCTATTCGGCAGAGCAGAAGTAGACCTCTTCGCATCAGAAGAGAACGCTCACTGCCCAATATATTTTTCGAGGAGCGAGGACGCGCTAGCCCAGGAATGGCCTCGCCGCCCGCTCTATGCATTCCCTCCGATCGCTCTGTTACCACAGGTAATTCAGAGGATTAGGGACGCACGCCACTCGGTGCTCCTCATAGCCCCGCGTTGGGAGAGTCAGAATTGGGTTCCGGAGCTCACGCATCCCAGTCAGAGCAGATCTCCTCTCTCAAGCTCGCGGCACGATCTGGCACCCCCATCCACGGCGCTGGGCGCTACATGCATGGGTGATCAACGACTATTCGTCGATTTGCCAGAGGGAGTAAGAAACACTATCATACAGGCTAGAGCACCTTCCACGAGAAGGCTCTATGCGTCTAAATGGTCTGTGTTCTCAAAATGGTGCACCGACAAACATCTGGACCCACGGTCATGCGAGGTGCCGTCTTTGCTAATGTTCCTTCAAGAGATGCTGGACAAGGGCAGGTCCCCCTCCACTCTCAAGGTTTACGTGGCAGCCGTCGCAGCGTTCTCTGAACCCCGACGCGCTCAGTCCCTGGGCAAAGACGAGTTAGTCATCCGCTTCCTCAGGGGAGCTAAGAGGATGAACCCTCCGCGGCCCCCGTCGGTTCCTATTTGGGATCTTTCTATAGTCCTCGAAGCTATGAAAGCACCCCCGTTCGAACCGCTCGAGTCTGTGGACCTAAAATACCTCTCGCTCAAAACCGTTTTCCTGACGGCTCTGTCCTCAGTAAAACGCGTAGGGGATCTTCACGCGCTCTCATCCAGCGCCGCGTGTCTTGAGTTTGGGCCGAATGATTCTGTTGTCATTCTCAAACCTAGGCATGGCTATGTCCCGAAAGCGATTGGTACCCCATTCAGGGCTCAGATTATTTCCCTATCGGCTCTGCCTGCATCCGATAGTGAGCGCGACGCCAATCTCCTCTGCCCGGTGCGGGCTCTGAGATTGTACACTACGCGCGCTGCCGCGTTCAGACGCGCGGAGCAGCTTTTCGTGTCGTTTGGGGGGCGCACCAAAGGTCTGGCCGCCTCTAAACAGACACTGTCTAGATGGATAGTGGACGCTATTGCCTCTGCTTACACATCTAAATGCCTGCCCTGCCCTCTGGGCATCAGGGCGCACTCCACTAGGGGCATGGCCTCATCGTGGGCATGGTCCTGTGGAATTTCCATTCATGACATTTGTGTGGCCGCGGGATGGGCCTCCCCGTCCACTTTTGTCAGATTTTACAACTTGGAAGTCCCCGCCTTGCAGGCAAAATTACTAGCTGTCTAACGACCAGCTCTCTAAGAAGCTGCATTACTGGGAGTCCCTCACAACCGGTTCGCCCCTTGTGCTCTCCTTAAATGCTTATACACTTCATGTGCCCGCTCTGCTGGCCCCATACATGCTTATGTGTACATTTCATGTGCCCGCTCTGCCGGCCTCATAATACATTCACTCCACGTTAAAAATCCCCCGGTATATCCCTGGGATTCGTGTGTGGATTCATAGCGCGCACGGCGTTGACCAGGTGTTCCCGTAGCGTAAGCTAGCTTACGCAATACGAGAGAACCTCTCGTAAGAGAACGAATCGGTTACCTAGCGTAACCTCGGTTCTCTCTAGAAGAGGGAACGAGGATTGCGTTCCCGGCCGTGCTTGCGCTACTAGCGTTTCGCTTCACGCTGAAATAAATCAACATATAAGCCTGGGAGAGACTGTTATATACACCATGGCCACGCCCATTCTGGCGGGCCATGACGCAATGAGCGCGCGGGCGCCTCTCATTGGAAGCGGGTTCAGCCCCGCTCTCCCATAGGCTTAAGCAGTTCTCTCTGAGCGAACCAATGAGCTGCTAGCTAGCCCGCTCTAGGTCTGCTGCAGAGGAACTGCGTTGTGTATGGATACAAATTATGAAATAATTTTTTGGCTTCAATATCTCAGCAAAGATGAATCTTTCCCGTAGCGTAAGCTAGCTTACGCAATACTCGTTCCCTCTTCTAGAGAGAACCGAGGTTACGTTAGGTAACCGATTCGTTTTATGTAGCATTACTGTAAAAGAAGTCTATGAGAACATATAGTAAGTTAGACTGTGATCAAATTTTGGCCAGAAATATGTTCAGTAGGTTAGATATGGACCACTGTCTGACTGATGAAACATCAGAAGTAGTCCATGAGTATGTATAGAAAGTTCAAGATTAAGGACTCTTTGTCCAGAAATTTGTTCATAAGATCAAATAAGGACTAATATATGGTTGAGGTAACATCAAAAGAAGTCTATGAGAACACATAGTAAGTTATTCTTTGATAAGGCTTTGGCCAGAAATATTTTAAGTAGGTCAAATATGGACCACTCTCTGGCTGATGAAATATCAGAAGGAATCTATGAGTATTTATAGAAAGTTCAAGTTCAAGTTCAAAGTCTCTTTGGCCAGAAATATCTTAGGTGTGTCAAATATGGACCACTGGCTGGTTGATGAAACTTCAGAAGGAGTCTATGAGTATGCATAGAAAGTTCAATATTAAGGACTCTTTGTCCAGAAATGTGTTAAGTTCAAATATCGTCTAATATGGAGTTGAAGTAACATCAAAAGAGTCTATAAGTATAAATAGTAAGTTAGCCTTTGATAAGACTTTGGCCAGCAATGTGTTAAGTAGGTCAAATATGGACCACTATCTGGCTGATGAAACGTCAGAAAGAGTCTATGAGCATTTAAAAAAAATTCAAGGACTCTCTGGCCAAAAAAAGGTTCAGAATATTGAACAGAATTTGAACTATTGATGAAACATCAGAAGGAGCCTATGGCATTTCTGGAAAAAGAGCCCTTAATTTCGAATTTTCTATTCATACTCATAGACTCCTTCTGATGTTTCATCAGCAAGACAGTGGTCCATATTTGACCTACTTAACATATTTCTGGCCAAATTCTTTTCAAAGGCTCACTTACTATGCATACTCATAGACTTCTGTTGATGTTACTTCAACCATATATTAGACCATATTCGATCTTATGAACACATTTCTGGACAAACAGTCCTTAATCTTGAACTTTCGATAAATATTCATAGACTCCTTCTGATGTTTCATCAGCCAGACAGTGGTCCATATTTCACTTGCTTAACATATTTCTGTCCAAACAGTCCTTAATCTTGAACTTTCTACAAATACTCATAGACTCCTTCGGATGTTTCATCATCCAGACAGTGTTCCATATTTGACCTACTTAACATATTTCTGATCTTATCTATGGTTGAAGTAACATCAAAATAAGTCTATGTGTATGCATAGTAATTTAGCCTTTCATAAGACTCAACTTGAAAAAGTTCAAGTTCAAAGACTCTTTGGCCATAAGTATATTAAGTGGGTCAAATATGGACCACTCTCCTGCTGATGAAACATCAGAAGGAGTCTATCAGTATTTAAATTAAGTTCAAGGACTCTCAGGACAAAAATAGGTTCAAAATGTCATATTTTAACTACTGGATGGCTGAAGAAACATCAGACCAAGTTTATATTTTTAGAAAGTTCAGTGTAGAAGACTCTTTGGCCAGAAATGTGTTCAGTAGGTCAAATGTAGACATATATGGTTTATGTGGCATCAAAAGGAGTCTATGAGAACGAATAGCCTTTAATAATACTTTGGAAAGAATTTTTTTACTACAAGAAATATGTTATGTAGGTCAAATAGGGACCACTGTCTGGCTGAAGAAAAACCAGGAGTCAATGTGTATGTATAGAAAGTTCAAGATTAAGGACTGTTTGTCCAGAAATGTGTTCATAAGATCAAATATGGTCTAATATATGGTTGCAGTAACATCAAAAGAAGTCTTAAAGTATAAATAGTAAGTTAGCCTTTGAACAGACTTTGGCCAGAAATATGTTAAGTAGGTCAAATATGGACCACTCTCCTGCTGATGAAACATCAGGAGTCTTTGAGTATTTATAGAAAGTTAGATATTAAGGACTCTTTGTCCAGAAATGTGTTCATAAGGTCAAATGTGGTGTAATCTGTGGTTGAAGTAACATCAAAAGAATTCTATGAGTATGCATAATAAAATTAGCCTTTGAAAAGAATTTGGCCAGAAATATGTTAAGTAGGTAAAATATGGACCACTGTCTGGCTGAACAAACATCAAGAAGGAGTCTATGAGTATTTATAGAAAGATCACAACATCTAACTCATTCTAACTTGCAAGATCTAACGTACTCTGAAGAATGCACAACAGAAGAATGAAGATTGCACATCGGAAGTTTTCTTTTAACCCTGCAATAATCACGCATATTGTGTTATCCGAAGGTGAATTTTTTGTATTTTATGCACAATGGAAGTTGCAGTGCAATGCAGCAAAGTTGTATCTCCTCAGTGCACAATGAAATGTTAGCTTTTGCATGCAAATAAATGCACAACGGATTCATTTATATCGTTCATGCATTGCAATGAAACCACTTATGTCATGTGCTATATCAATGCACAGGGGAATGAGTTCTATATAAGTTGCGATGCAACTGCTCATATGCAATGCAATAACTCTTCATTTCAAAACAAAACAAATTAGTTATATTATGCAATACTATGAAAGATAATATTTTATGTATTTCACTGCACAATGAATTCAGTTAGATTGGGTATGTTCAAAGAAACAGTGCATATGTTATGTCTTCTATGCACAACGGAATGAGTTTAGTTCTTTAAGCATTGATGTACAAAAGCAAGCAACCAGGAGAATTAAAAAAATATCTATACTGTCAGTATTATAGAACTAAGGGGTACTTATTCTACTAATATGATACAACAATCTTACATTTGGGAGCAATTTAGCGAGAACATACACTGCGTACCTTTTTGTAATAATTGTGTACCAAGGCAATACATAGTCTTTTTAAAAATGACAGGGTACATATCTATGCATTTATACTTTTATTTTATTTTTTTGATAGCAAAAGTGCAGATGTTTAAGTTTGGGCTAACATGTTTCAAGGCAAGAAAAGCTGAAACTATTGCAATTTTTTTAAATACTGGGAAATATATCTTGTTTCATGTGGTTACAGGGTAGGCCTAAGTGGTGCTTGTATAATAAATAAAGGTTTCTGAGTCAGTGATATAATATTGTGTGTATGCATTTTTATTGTACTTACCCTGTAACTACATGGAACAAGAGGGTAACAAAATACATGAAACAAGAGTATCTTTCCCCAATATTTAAGCAAAAGTTTAAATAGTTTTCGTTTTCAGTGCACTTTTGTTAAAAAGATTACATTTTAAAAATTACAGGGTACATATCTATTATATCTATTTATAAAGCCTATACAGTATGTACTGGTTCACCATTATTTCAAAAAGGTACGCAGTGTATGTTCTTGCTAAATTGATCACAAATGTAAGATTGTTATATCATAATAGTAGAATAAGTACCCCTTAGTTCTATAATACTCACAATATTAATATTTTTTTTAATTCTCCTGGTTGTTCCCCCTTTATTCCCCAAACTTAAAATATTGTTCCCTTATACTTATATTGTAAGTATGTTATAGGTACACTATAATTACCGAAGGTTACGCTGTAAAATTGCTTTAATTACCCAGTACTTTCCGGGCTGTAATCGGTAACACTTTAGAATACTGTATCTTACTTACTGCATAACTAATAAGGAATTATTGAAGAACTAGTAGGTAATTCTTCATTAACTACTTCTTCACTGCTGTTAACTACTAAGGAAGATGTGTTAACTAATCAGTATGTAATAGAATTTTATGATTGTGTTAAGTTACAGTTAGTTAATCAATAACTAATGAATTCTGTCATACCTCCTGAAGAACTACTACTAATTATCTACTAATTAAGGTTCAAGAAAAATAAACTAAGAAGTAACTAATGAGCAGTCTTACAAAACTAACCTCAGATTAGTTTTTATATTTTATATACAGTACTGTGTGTGTCTGTTTTCCTCAGCATAGAATGCCATTGAGTAAATTCATGTATTTTAGGCAACAACTGAGGGGAACTGAAAATATAGGAAACTTATTAGTAATTAATAAAGAATTATTAGATAATTCTTCAGGAATTATTTATAACCTGGAACAGTATTCTAAAGTGAAAATACAGGGAACCCATTAGTAATTAATACATAATTATCAAATAACTATCCAGGAATTAGGCTACTTATAACCTGAAACAGTATTCTAAAGTGAAAATATAGGGAACTTATTAGTAATTAATAAAGAATTACTAGATAATTCTTCAGGAATTATTTATAACCTGGAACAGTATTCTAAAGTGAAAAAATAGGGAACCCATTAGTAATTAATAAAGAATTATCAAATAACTATCCAGGAATTAGGCTACTTATAACCTGAAACAGTATTCTAAAGTGAAAATATAGGGAGCTTTTTAGTAATTAGTAAAGAATTATTAGATAATTCTTCAGGAATTACTAATAACCTGGAACAGTATTCTAAAGTGAAAATATAGGGAACCCATTAGTAATTAATAAAGAATTACCACATACTTCTGACTCAAATAAAACTTACTGTAAAAAAACACTATTAACGTAATCATCTATAACCTTTGTAAAATACACTACAATGACTCGTTTAAGCTACATGATGTCTTCCTTTATTTCAGATGATATTTTGTTTTAACATGTATACTGTCTACATTTAAACTCGTTTAACAAACATTTTAAAATCAAAAGTTAAACCTTTCAAATTAATTCAAGTAATCAACTGGTCTCGTTTCCACGATAGTGGTGCTGGATCTCTTGCGGGAGCTGGGCTCGTGTTCAGCGGCGAAACTGCTTAACTTCAGACCGCCACCCTGCGTTTCACTCGTAGCCGAAATATGCTGTGACTGACTCCATAACCTGCCCATAAACAAACAAACAAACAGTGCACAGCTCTAAGAACATATTTTAACATCTGATGTAAATAGATTTACTATCTTTATGAATAAAATAATTTGTTTTATGCAAGGGATCAGGCGTTTCCATCACGCAAAAAAGACAGACTCAGCTATAGGCTAACTGACATCGCGTCCTTGTATTGTTGCCTTGCATAAAATAAAATGATTTACAGCACAGTAATGATTTTATAGATTAAATAAAACGTACACAAACCTGTATTTTGCAGAAGAAATACACCGAATCGGCGGCGCTGAGAACTCTCCAGAAGAGGATGCAAATGCCCGCGCTCTTCCATCACCAAATCACTGTAAAATGTAGACCACCGCAATATTGCCGGAACTTGAATGGTGCAAAATAAGTTTAAAATGTATAAGAACTAAGTATAATAATATGCTTTTTACTTTTTAAGTACTTTGAAAATTAATTACCTTTGTACTTTTACTAAGGTAATTTTGAAAATGGCCTAATTATAATTTTACTGGAGTAATATTATATTGGGGTATCTGTAATTTTACTCAAGCACTTGATTTGTGTACTTCTTCCACCACTACAATGCTAAAAAAAACTGGATTATTGTAGTGACTACTGTGTTACTTCTTAGTTGTTGTTTTTTTAACCTTAATTAATAGATAATTAATGGTAGTTCTTCAGGAAGTATGACAGAATTCATTAGTTATTGATTAACTAACTGTTACTTAACACAATCATAAAATTCTATTACATACTGATTAGTTAACACATCTTCCTTAGTAGTTAACAGCAGTGAAGAAGTAGTTAATGAAGAATTACCTACTAGTTCTTAAATAATTCCTTCTTT
The DNA here is from genome assembly GCA_030578255.1 of Tiaroga cobitis. Classification (NCBI taxonomy): domain Eukaryota; kingdom Metazoa; phylum Chordata; class Actinopteri; order Cypriniformes; family Leuciscidae; genus Tiaroga; species Tiaroga cobitis. The sequence continues at coordinate 36,783,560 of CM060607.1, read as the reverse complement.
GTTATGCAGTAAGTAAGATACAGTATTCTAAAGTGTTACCCTGTAATCTAAAGCGGTACCGCTATTCTTTATTCAAAAGCACGCTTATTGTGATATCCGAAGGGTTAACCCAACATGCTTGAAGAATGCACAACGGAATTAGTTAGTTAGTTATTGTATGTTCAGTGAAACAAATCATATGTTATGTCATCTCTTTAATGCACAACTGAAAACGTTAGCTTTGCAAGTTATAAATGCACAACAGATTAATTTATATCGTGTGTCAATGCAATACAATTTCACATATGTCTTGTGCTACTTCAATGCACAAGGGAATTAATTACTTCTGTATGCGTAGCAATGCAACAGCTCATATGGTATGAAATATCTCTTCATTGCACAGCGAAACGAAATAAGTTAGACCAATATATTAACTCTATAACTTAATATGTGCAATAGCTCAGGATGCAAACCTTTCCATATCCCACTTAGATGCTGATGAACATTTAAGTATTTTTAACACTACCTGTTTTAACATTTTAAATTCCATCGCCCCCCTAAAAGAGAAAAAAAGCAAGCATAACTCATTACCTTGGCATAATGATATTACTCGTTCCCTCAGACAGACCTGTCGAAGGGCAGAACGCAAATGGAAAAAAGACCGATTACAAGTTTCATATGAAATCCTAAGGGACTCTCTTTCTGCCTTTCAACGAGCTGCTAAGGTTGCAAAGAGTAGATACCTTTCAAACTTAATCATACGAAATAGCCATAAGCCAAATATCCTATTTTCCACTATTGACTCTGTTCTCCACCCAAAGGTTAATTTATTCCCTGACGCATCTGTCTCATTATGTGAGGACTTTGTGACATTCTTCAATGACAAGATCTCCAAAATTACATCTTCGCTGTGTACCTCATCGTTTAAACTGTCTGATGTCCCACTCTCCTCTTCCACTTGGTCTGTCTTTGAGTCTGTTAGCCTCAATTCTTTAATTGAGACTATGTCTAATCTGAAGCCAACTACGTGCCCCAATGACGTCATTCCGTCTCGTTTTCTGGGGCAAATTATTGAGACTGTCGGCCCTGACCTGTTGTCTGTAATCAACAAATGTCTCCATACTGGTACGGTACCTTTTGATTTTAAACTGGCCACAGTGCGACCCCATCTTAAAAAAACTAGCCTGGACTCCAAACTATTGGCTAACTTTTGACCTATCTCAAATCTACCATTTTTATCTAAGATCTTAGAGAAAATTGTTTTAAATCAACTTCAGTCCTATCTGACTATCAGTTCTATTCATGAAAAATTTCAATCTGGCTTTAAACCTCGCCATAGTACTGAGACAGCGCTCCTAAGAGTTTTAAACGATATCATGATATCAGCACCCCTGATTCTGGGCAGTCTATGGCGTTGGTACTGTTAGACCTCAGTTCTGCCTTTGATTTAGTTAACCATGACATTCTCATATCACGCCTTGAAATATGTGTTGGTCTTCGTGGCACGGTACTACAGTGGTTTCGGTCGTACCTCTCTGACAGGAGGTATGTTGTTAATATCGGTCACCATTTTTCCTCTGAAACAACTGTAAATTCTGGTGTTCCCCAGGGCTCAATCCTTGGTCCTGTACTGTTCTCCCTGTTTATGCTTCCACTTGGGTCTATTTTTAAAAAGTACGGGGTCTCCTTTCATTTGTATGCTGATGACACCCAGATTTACATTCCTCTGAAGTGTGATGATAGGCAGGCATTACAGCCTATCACGGATTGTCTGGGAGAGCTAAAACTTTGGCTTACGTCTAACTTCCTGAGCTTGAACGAGAGTAAAACCGAATTTATTGTGTTTGGTTCAAATGGACAATATTTACTTGCCCCTGATTTTGCATCCTTGTTGCCTTATAGTACCACGTGTGTCAGAAACTTGGGTGTTTGGTTTGATACCAATCTTAAATTTGACAAGCAGATAAGTACTGTGATCAAGTCGTGTTTTTATCATCTTCGTCTTTTGTCAAAGGTGAAGTCCTTTCTTTCCCTTAAGAAATTCGAAATGGCCATGCATGCTTTTGTTACATCACGACTTGATTATTGTAACTCACAGTATATTGGCGCTTCACAGGCCTGTGTTGCGCGTTTGCAGTTAGTTCAAAATGCAGCGGCTCGGCTTCTTTCTGGGAAGCGTAAATATGAATCTATCACACCGACCTTGATCTCACTACATTGGCTGCCGGTCAAATATAGAATTGATTTTAAAATTCTATTGTTTGTTTTTAAATCCGTTCATAATGAGGCACCACAGTATTTGTCAGACCTCCTACACCGTCACGCCCAGCCGAGGTCACTCAGATCAGCTGACTCTGGTCTGCTGCAAGTGCCGAGGACTAGATTAAAAAATAGAGGATATCGTGCCTTCTCTGCCATCGGCCCTAAATTATGGAACGGTCTCCCGGCCCATATCAGAACTGCCCCAACACTATCGACCTTTAAGTCTACTCTTAAGACTTATCTTTTTTCTTTAGCGTTTAATATACCCTGACCTTTTATTTTATGATTTTACTTTCGTGTGTTATACCCATTTTACAACTGGTGCTTGTCTGTAAATTTGCAAAATTCTTGTATGCATGTACAGCACTTTGGTCAACCTCGGTTGTTTTTAAACTTGTGCTTTATAAATAAACATGTATTGTATTGTATTGTATTGTATATGCATTGTGCATTTATGCATTGAGTTATTTCTTCAATGAACTGCAAAATTAGTTACTTGTTTTTAATGCATTGGAATGCAAAAGCATGCATGTTATTTAAGCCTTCGGATGTCAACATGCGTGCTTTTGCATCACCGTACTCATTTTGCTTTTCATTTAAGAGAATACATGTGGGCTGTTGCATGTATTATTCACAACAGAATAAGTTAGTTATTGTATACAGTTCAATGAAACAGACCATGCCACTATTGTGATTATTCAATGCACAAGGTCAGTAAATTCAGGTATGCAGCGCAATGCAACAAGCACATATGTTGTATCTCTTCAATGCACAATGAAATAAGTTAGCTTTTGCATGCAAATAAATGCACAACGGAATAATTTATATCGTGCATGTATTGCAATGAAACATGCACAGGGGAATGAATTAGTTCTGTATGCGTTGCGATGCAACCACTCATATGTAATGCAATATCTCTTCATTGCAAAACAAAACAAGTTATTTTTGGAATGCTATGAAAGATAGTATATTTAATGTATTATACTTTACTGCACGACGTATTCAGTAAGTTTTTAGATTAAGTTTTAGTTTTAAATTTTAAGATTATGTTCAATTAATCCGTGCTCTCAATGCACAACAGAAAAAGTAGCAAGTAGCACAGATAGTTTATCTCCAGTACACATAGTAAAATAGATATCGCAATGCAATGCAACAAACACACGTAATCTCTTCAATGAACAGCAAAATTAGTTGTTCTTGTATAAACAAAAACATGAACTTTCTATAAACACTCATAGACTCCTTCTGATGTTCAATAGCCAGAGAGTAGTCCAAATTTGAACTATTGAATTTATCTCTAGCAAAAGAGTTGTCAAAGGGTATCTTACCATAGACATCCATTGATGTTATATCAACCATATAGTCAATGTTCGACCTATTAAACACATTTTTAGACAGAGTCCTTGATTTTGAACTTTCAAAACAGAACTCATCAGCCAGACAGGGATATTTTATCTACTTAACAAAATTCTGGCCAAAGTCTTATCAAAGGCTAACTTACTACGCTTTCCAGACTTCTTTTGATGTTAAATCAACCATATATTAGTCCACATTTGACCTATTGAACACATTTTTGGCCAAAGACCTCGATTTTTAACTTTCTATGCATTCTCATAGACTTTTTCTGATGTTTCATCAGTAGTTCATATATGACATTTTGAACCGATTTTTGGTGTGAGAGTCCTTGAACTTTCTATAAAAAATCATAGACTCCGGACAAAAAATTTGTTATGGCCAATTTTGTCCAATACGAAGTGCTGAAAACCTATAGTATTTGTTCCGATTTTTAGGTGTTCAAGCACGAAGTGCTGAAAACCTATTGTAATTGCTATTTGAAAAAAAAAAAAAAAACTAAAACGCATCGCGCAGCCCAAACCGTAAGGCCTAGAGACTTGAAACCTGGCCAGGTGGTAGGGCCTCAGTTTGGGGAGAACCTATCAGGACAAGATGTATATCTCAGATTCTCGATTTGAGCAAAAAAACCTACTTTTGCGAACTAGTCCCTGGTTTTTGGCCCGATCGGAACCAGACCAGTCTAGGACAATTCTCTGGACTCTCTAGATCAATAATTATCGAAAAAAAGTTGAACTTTGCCCTTTGGTTCACTGTAACAGGGTCATTTAGAAAAGGGGGCGTGTCAAAATACACTCAAAAGCCTATAAATCATAAATAAAAACTCATAACTTCACAAAAATTGATGAGCACATGTGTCATAACATGGTGAAGAAGCATGCAAAGTTTCATGGAGATCGGACCATAGGTGGCGCTATAACTGTTGAAAAGCTTTAAAACCATGTATTTCCCATGGTAAATTGCTTGTATTGGCTGTAAATGGTGTTTTCCATCTATTATGTCAGTGGTTAAATGTATGCTAAATAAAACTTAATGTCTTTTAATGCTTTTCTGATTAAAGGGCTGAAAAATCACACTAAAATACTGTATATCATGGTAAATCATGCTAAAAATAGTCTATTCCATCTATGATGGAAATGTTTAAATGCTTGCTACATAAAACTTAATGTCTTTTGATGCTTATACGCTTAAAGGCCTTAACTGCTTGAACACCGCTAAATGCTGCTAGCAGCTTTAATTAGGTGTTCAAGCACGAAGTGCTGAAAACCTATTGTATTCGTTCCGATTTTTATTATTATTATTATTAGGTGTTCAAGCACGAAGTGCTGAAAACCTATTGTAATTGCTATTTGAAAAAAAAAAAAACCCTAAAACGCATCGTGCAGCCCAAACCGTAAGGCCTAGAGACTTAAAACCTGGCCAGGTGGTAGGGCCTCAGTTTGGGGAGAATCCATCAGAGTATGACCCTGATTGGCCCATAGGTGGCGCTACAGCAACCAAAAGTACTAAACTGCTCATAACTCCTAGACCGTTTGACTTAGAATCAAGTTTTTTACACCACTGTGTTCCTTGGCTCAAGACGGACAAAGTTTTATGGAGATCGGACAATAGGTGGCGCTTTAACTGTTGAAAAGCTTTAAAACCATGTATTTCCTATGGTAAATTGCCTGTAAATGGTCCTTTCCATCTATTATGTCAGTGTTTAAATGTATGCTAAATAAAACTTAATGTCTTTTGATGCTTTTGTGATTAAAGGCCTGAAAAATCACACTAAAATACTGTATATCATGGTAAATCATGCTAAAAATAGTCTATTCCATCTATGATGGATGAACAAATTAGCAGCTACTCTCAGTGGGGGCTGGGACACTTTGGAGAGAGGCAGGGAACAGGCAAACCACGGTCAGATGGTTGGAGAATTAAATCGGGTTGGAAGGAGGAGGACACAGACAGAGTTCAGCCAAAGTCACCTCAAAGGGTGTATTTATTAAATTGTCTTTATCTTGTCTTCTTGGCTGGTATATGGGCATATGGATATGTGGTTGTGTGTGTGCGCTGTAACAAGAACAAAGAAACAATCAGCACACACCCAGCAATAACAGTTCGAATCAAACTCACCAAATCCAACTTTGGTAATTTGGCCCTAAAAGCCATCCACAATTACTGCGCATATTGCCATCAACAAATATCAATATAAATAATCATAATATATCATATAATAATACATAGTATAATTATATAACACAACTGTGTTATAATAACACATTGAAGATTAAGAACAAACATGACAAGGCATGGAGAATAATTAATTAGCTACCATAGCAGTGGATTTACAACATCAGTCAATGTAAGGAATCAGAATAAACATTTACGACTTCAATTACTTTCTACCTCCGGTTTATGCTACTTCCGGTGGCATAGTACACGCGATACTGCTGTTTAGTAAACAAACACTCGCAGCCAACTCAATTGCACACTAACGGCCCACGATGGATAGCAAAAGCAGCTGAGAGCATTAAGGGTTGGTGTGGCAAACGTAATACCACCGCAACCACCACCAAGTCAAACATTTGCAAGTGGAGAAAGGGAAGTAAACTCACGTTTTGGAAGACGCACACAGGATTAATCACAGGCTAGCAGGAGAACAGGAGATACGAGTTCGGTCAGGTCACACCTGCATGCAGACAGAAGCACTGCTTGACCAGGTAAGTTATATCCCCTGCCTAATAATTAGTGACAGGTGTGTCTTCTGTGCAACACGTGAGGGAGTCGCAGCTGCAGGCAATTCGGGCCAATCATGGGGAATAGAGCGGGCGAGTGAGGTTTTTGTACAGCCGCCCCGGAATTTGTCACAAATTCCATATCGTAGAAAGAATCACGAGCTTCTGCCTCCCTCCTCCTCATCCTCATCTTTCAACTCGGGTAAGGGGATGAGCCTCGCAACAGGTCTGATGTATCTCTTCTCACCGACCCTCACCTCCACTGTCCGGACTCTCCCGTCCACTCCGGAGATGACTTGGGTGACCCGTCCCACTGGCCAGAGAGCCCGAGGGAATTGAGGATCGACTATCAGGACGGGCTGTCCAACGGTCATGTTGCTGGTATCCCTCCTCCATTTCCCTCGCGGCTGCAAGGTGGGTAAGTAATCCCGGATGAATCTCGACCAAAAGTGGTCAGCAAGAAGTTGACTGTGACGCCACCGGCGTGTCCCGACAAAGCTGGTTGATGCAAAGGTCGCTTGCGGAAGTGAGGAGTCACGACGGCCCATGAGGAGCAGATTGGGGGTGATCGGATCAGGATCTGAAGGGTCGGCTGAGATGTATCCTAGAGGCTTTGCATTCAAGATACCCTCCACCTCTATAAGTACGGTACGGAGAACGGTTTCCAGAATGGGCTGACTGCCAAGGACCACTTGGAGGGAAGTTTTGACCGATTTGATCTCCCTCTCCCATACACCACCAAAATGAGGTGCATGGGGAGGATTGAAGCGGAAGGTGATCTGCTGCTCAGCCAGTTGTTCTCTCAGATTGGGCTCCATAGCTTCAAACGATTTGCGGAGTAACACATCACCTCCCCTGAAGTTGGTTCCTCGGTCAGCCAAGATTTCGAATGGCTTCCCTCTTCGAGATATAAACCGTCGGAGGGCCATAAGGAATGCATCTGTATCCATACTCTCAAGTATATCCAAATGTATACATCGGGTAGTAAGGCACTTGAAGAGTATTCCCCAGCGTTTTTCACACCGGCGGCCCACTTTGACCTGGAATGGTCCAAAGCAGTCGACCCCCGTTGACCAGAAGGGAGGCTTGAACAGGCGAAGACGGGCAGTTGGTAAGTCCGCCATTCTTGGAATGTCTGGCTTGGCTTTCCACTTGCGGCACTCTGGACAGATGTTCTGGTGTCGCTTGATGGCACTCCGGCCCCTCAACACCCAATACTTCCGCCGTATCTCACCATGAACTCGCTCTGGTCCAGGGTGCAGAAGCTGCTCATCATAGCTCTTTATAATGAGTGTGGAAAGGGGATGATCACCGTCAAGGACAATCGGATGTAGGACATCAGGTTCCAACTCCGCCCGGCGCAGTCTTCCGCCTACCCGGATCACGTTCAATGCAGGGTCTAGCTCAGGGGAGAGGGAGACGATTCGGCTATTCTTCGGTAAATCTCTACTCTTGAGTAGAGCTTGGAGCTCTTCTGGGAAACTCTCCGCCTGAGCTCTCTGGATTAGCAGTGTTTCCGCTGCAAGCAGCAGTAGCCGCCCCATCAGAGGCCATCTTGGATACTGCTGCGATCAGCTCTCCTAACCTGCTGTATTGTGAAACATCAGGCAGCGGAAAGGCAGATGTCGTCTGAGTCAGGTAACAGGCAACAGACTTCCTGAGCTCATCCGTCTCACACTCGGGCAGTGGAATGGATAACGGAGGGAAGACCGGCCACTGACTTTCAGGTTTCCACAAGAACGATGGTCCCTCATTCCATCTGTGACGTTGCGCTAGCTCTTGCAGTGTCTTTCCTCTGGTAATGTCGTCCGCAGGATTGCTCTGGCTATCCACATACCTCCAGCTGTTTACATCAGTGAGGTCTTGTATCTCAGCGATGCGTGTCCCTACGAAGACCTTATACCTGCAGGACTCTTGACTTCAGCCAGGAGAGCACGGTGGTAGAGTCACTCCAGTAAACCACCTTGCGGATGGGCAAGGTAAGTTCAGTTTGCACGGTGGATGAGAGCTGGGCTCCGAGGAGGGCAGCACAGAGCTCAAGGCGGGGCACCGAGATTTGTCTCCTTGGTGCCACTCTCGACTTGGCCAAGACAAAGCAAACCTGAACCTCACCATCTACAGGCTGTGCTCTGAGGTAAGCTACCGCCCCATAGACCCTCTCAGATGCATCACAACAGACATGGAGATCCCATTCTGTTGCAAGGGAATCAACTGATGCAGGCACATAACATCGGGGCATCTGCACTCGATGAAGATCCACCAATTCACGCTCCCACTCAAGCCACCGATCCATCAGCTCAGCTGGGCGAATAGGATCATCCCAATCCTGCTTGGTCTTCCATAGGTCCTGAACAATCACCTTGGCCCTCGTCGTGTAAGGCAATATGTATCCTAACGGGTCATACTGACTGGCTAAGGTGCGGTAGACCACCCTCAAGGTGGGCGGAGCCGAGGTCAGTCCCGCCCTGTGTTGGTATCCGAGGGTGTCTGGGATACAAGCCCAACGGAGACCCAGGGCTGGCTCTTGAGGGCCCAAACCCATCTCGGAAAGCCACAGCTCGGTGCTGGTTGACCTGGCTTCTGAAGGGAGATGTTTTACCACCTCTACAGTGTTGCTCGCCCACTGCCTGATCTCAAATCCGCCTTTAGCAAGTTGGATACGCAGTTTCTCGAGCAAGGTATTGGCTGCTACGGAAGAAGGCAGGCTCTGGAGGCAGTTATCGACGTAGAACGAGTTCTCCACCGAATCCACTACCTCTTGGTCACTATCATCACAACACCTGGTGTGATGCTGCAGCGCATAGATCGCACAGCATGGGCTGCAAGCGGCACCGAAGGGAAGCACTTGCCATTCATAGGTGGTTGGCTCCCTCTCTCTTTCTAGATTCCTCCAAAGAAAGCGAAGGAGAGCCTGGTCCTGTGGCAGCAGACGGACCTGATGGAACATGGCACGGATATCTCCGCTGATGGCTACTGAATGCTGTCTGAATCGGAGCAACACTCCCAAGAGGGATGGACCCAAGGTAGGTCCCGGAAGCAAGTTTTCATTCAGACATTGTCCCTTGAACGTGAATGAACAGTTAAAGACTAACCTATGCTTTCCACTAGCCTGCTTGACAACATGAGGTAAGTACCACGACTCAATAGGTTGACTCTCGTCCACATCCTCCACAATGGTCACATAACCAGCATCAAAGAGCTTCTGGATCTCATGGTGGTGTATGTTGGCAAGTTCAGGATCCCTGTCCAATCGTCTTTCCGTTCCCCGCAGCAAGGGCATGACGGAATACTTTGAGATCGAAAACAAAGGGCAATTCGGGGCACGCAGCAAGGGTGTGGCGTATCGTTGAATGCCATCAACGGTCACAGGGACACTCTTGGTCCGTAACAGCTCCAATGCATACTCATCATGCTTCGAGCGAGTCACATCCTTGATGCTTCGGTGGGGATAAGCGTCTAGCTTCCACAACAACTCGACATTCCTAAGGAGCTCCGCATTGGCACAAGGCAACGGATTGGCGGTAGAGGTCATAAAGAGGCAGGACTCGAGGTGCACATTTGGGCGAGAGGTCATATTAACAGGTCCCTGCATGGCCCAGCCTAATGCTGTATGAACTGCCACTGGTCCACCCTTCAGACCCATCCGGACAGGCTCAGTCGGAACAATCAGTTCAGGGTGATCTGAGCCGATAAGCACAAGAGGTGCTATCCGGGAGAAGGACTGAAGTGGCAACTCTCTCAGGTGAGGATACTGCTTCTTAAGGGCCTCTGCAGGGCAGGTGTGTTCAGCCAGGCTGAGGCACAAAGAGGTGAAGGCATTCTGGATAAGATATTTTATCTCCGGTTGCCCTGCCGGGGATATAGAAAAGGACACAGTCATGCCCTCCACCGGGACTACCTGCTGCCGTATAGTCTGCAGATGAAGCACCTCTGGCTCCCCCTGGAGGTGAAGATGTTGACCAGCAGTGGGCAAGATGATTGTTCGACTAGAGGCATCGTCGAGAAGAGCAAATGTCTCCAGGCTATGGCCCCCAGCATGTAAGGTCACTTTTAAGACCTTAAGCAAGACCCTCGGTGAACGACTGGGCAGGTCAAGGTAGACCGCTTCCTCATGGGGAGATTGAACCATCAAGATTTGGGTCGTATTCTGACTGCTGATGTCATGGAGAATGGTCAAATGCAGCTGGTTACACAGGTTACAAGGTTTCCTCAGTGTGCATTTGTCTGGCGAATGACAGCGGGCACATTTGTGGCACCTTTTATTCTCCGCAATCCAATCCCTTAGCTGAGCTGGAGTGAACTTCATCACCTCTGGGCATGATCCAAAGTAGTGATTACGGTTGTTGTGATAAGGGCAATAAGGCTGGAACTTATGCTTATTTTTGAAGGGAGACATCTTACCCTGTCCCTCTGCAGTAGTGCTGGCCATATGCCTCCGTTCAGGGTTGGAGGTAGTAGTGGCAATGGCATTCGACTTGGTACTGGCAGTAGTGAGATACAAGGTGGTTGGACTCTCTCTGCGCCTCACCTCCTTGCCAACAGGTTCTTTCCTTTCCCACTGGACAGAGGTCAGCTGCTGCACCACACTCTTGACCCTTGCCTTCCCTCGTAGCCAGGCCGACAGATGTTGAAGAGTGTATGTTCTCGTGGTCCCATCCTTCAAGTAGCCTTGAGCATAGCAGTGCTCAACAAACCCATCACGATATGAAGGGGGCAATTTACCCATAAGCTTGTCTACATGTGAGCCACACTTTAGTTCACTGCCATTCTTCCCCTCTACTGACTCTAACAGCCCAATAAGAGAACTAACAGCGAGAGCAAATTCTTGAAAGGCAGCGTTATCACCCATCTTGATAGGTGGGGTGTTCAAAATGCTGCTGATCTCATTTTGGACTAGCTGGCGAGGTTGTCCATATCTAGTTCTCAGAGCAGCCAGGGCGGAGGTATAGGGGGCTCTGGCATACATATGTGACTTAGCCAGTCTATAGGCGCTCGGGAGCTTCAAATGGTCAAGAAGGATTTGGAACTTAAAATGCTCTGAAAGATGGGTATGGATGCCCACCAAATTGCCCAAAGCCATATCCAGCAGAACAAAGTCGCTTTCTCTGCCACTGTCAAAGTAAGGCAACTTTGGTTTGGGAATTCCATATGCCGATGCGACTAACAGCTCCATCATGTCAGTTCCTTTCTCGGGTAATGGTGATGGCCCGACATTGTTTGGAGCCGCTGGGCATGCGGGAGGTGCTGGAGATGGCTGCCGGGGCCCTGGAGGTGGATCATCCCCTCCAGGAGAGGGCACTGGAGCTTGTGGATCTGTCCCCTCACCATCAGAAGTCGCGGGCCTCCACGAAGATTCAGGACACGGCTCATGACCCCTGGGAGACTTTGGATACATTGGAGTCACAGGAAATGGCCCTTCATCACGGGATGTTAGACGCCCCTGCGGCTCCATGATTGGTTCCCCACCGCGGGAAGACGCCAAAGGCACGGGAGGCACATACGATCCTTCATCCCGTCGTGGGTATCCCGCCCTCGCTCCAGTCTGTGGAAGCTGACGGAAAGGTGATTGAGTAAGCGTTGGGCTCTGATTTTGCTCTGTCGCGCCAAGGGGGATTGTGTGGACATGACGAGATAGAGAAGGGTGGAGATCCTCAGCTGGGGATGAGCTGAGATGTAGGGCAGGGCCTAGTCTCAGTTGCGGCCCGCCCGTCTGCTGAATATCCCAGGAGGGGCAGATGCCCGCCTGCTGCTCTGTCTCACTCTCCTCCTTGATCAGAGCTGCAACCAGCCGAGCTTCTTCCAACTCGCGTCTCGCTTTACGCAGCCTCCTCTCCTCCTGCAGCCTCTTGGTAATCCCCTCTCTTTCTCGTAGGGCCTGGCGTGTTTGTTCATCCAGCTGCTGGTACCTCATATCCACTCCTCGCTCTTCCCTTATTTGCTCCTCCAACTCTTCCAGGGCCAGGAGCCTCTTCCTCTCCTCCAGTGTGGCTACTTGCTTGTCACTGAGAGAAACTCGAGAGACCGAGGTACCAGATTTACCTCCAGTACCATAAGTATAGGTGGAGGATGATTCGCTTTTACGTGCAGAAGGCTTCTTTCGTTCATCAGGGTGTACTGGGGCTGGACCATCTGGCTGGATCCGCACGACCCCAGGCGAAGCCTTCAGCAAGCTAACATGTGGCCTGGTAAGGCCTGCAGCATCAGAGGCGGAAGCTCTAGGAACACTGGATTGAAGAGGGACAGCTCGACCTTCCCCACTCCCTGGGGGCTCATGAAGCTCTGCCAAGGGCTCTGCAGGGACCGGAGGTGGGTCCGGTTTAGCTCCGTCCACTCTCTCTGTTGAAGAGGGGGAAATCAAGTTAATGGCTAAAGTAGCACGGGAGCTGCGACTGGAGCTCGTTGGAACAGTGTAACGGTCTGGTGGTCTCCTCACTCTGCGAGGGCGTGGATCGGTTCCAGTGGCATCATCTGGCTCCGGTTCATGGCTGCTCGCATCTGGTCGCTGAAGACCACGTTCTTCGTCTGGCCTCTCCGCCTCCAACCCATTACCTGACATTGTCTCTCTCCTCCGGCTCGAAGGACCATTGAACAAATTAGCAGCTACTCTCAGTGGGGGCTGGGACACTTTGGAGAGAGGCAGGGAACAGGCAAACCACGGTCAGATGGTTGGAGAATTAAATCGGGTTGGAAGGAGGAGGACACAGACAGAGTTCAGCCAAAGTCACCTCAAAGGGTGTATTTATTAAATTGTCTTTATCTTGTCTTCTTGGCTGGTATATGGGCATATGGATATGTGGTTGTGTGTGTGCGCTGTAACAAGAACAAAGAAACAATCAGCACACACCCAGCAATAACAGTTCGAATCAAACTCACCAAATCCAACTTTGGTAATTTGGCCCTAAAAGCCATCCACAATTACTGCGCATATTGCCATCAACAAATATCAATATAAATAATCATAATATATCATATAATAATACATAGTATAATTATATAACACAACTGTGTTATAATAACACATTGAAGATTAAGAACAAACATGACAAGGCATGGAGAATAATTAATTAGCTACCATAGCAGTGGATTTACAACATCAGTCAATGTAAGGAATCAGAATAAACATTTACGACTTCAATTACTTTCTACCTCCGGTTTATGCTACTTCCGGTGGCATAGTACACGCGATACTGCTGTTTAGTAAACAAACACTCGCAGCCAACTCAATTGCACACTAACGGCCCACGATGGATAGCAAAAGCAGCTGAGAGCATTAAGGGTTGGTGTGGCAAACGTAATACCACCGCAACCACCACCAAGTCAAACATTTGCAAGTGGAGAAAGGGAAGTAAAGTCACGTTTTGGAAGACGCACACAGGATTAATCACAGGCTAGCAGGAGAACAGGAGATACGAGTTTGGTCAGGTCACACCTGCATGCAGACAGAAGCACTGCTTGACCAGGTAAGTTATATCCCCTGCCTAATAATTAGTGACAGGTGTGTCTTCTGTGCAACACGTGAGGGAGTCGCAGCTGCAGGCAATTCGGGCCAATCATGGGGAATAGAGCGGGCGAGTGAGGTTTTTGTACAATGGAAATGTTTAAATGCTTGCTACATAAAACTTAACCTCTTTTGATGCATATACGCTTAACTGCCTTAACTGCTTGAACACCGCTAAATGCTGCTAGCAGCTTTAATTAGGTGTTCAAGCACGAAGTGCTGAAAACCTATTGTAATTGTACTGATTTTTATTATTAGGTGTTCAAGCACGAAGTGCTGAAAACCTATTGTATTTGTACTGATTTTTATTATTATTATTAGGTGTTCAAGCACGAAGTGCTGAAAACCTATTGTATTCGTTCCGATTTTTATTATTAGGTGTTCAAGCACAAAGTGCTGAAAACCTATTGTATTTGTTCCGATTTTTAGGTGTTCAAGCACGAAGTGCTGAAAACCTATTGTAATTGCTATTTGAAAAATTTGTTATGGCCAATTTTGTCCAAAGCCTACTTTTGCGAACTAGTCCCTGGTTTTTGGCCCGATCGGAACCAGACCAGTCTAGGACAATTCTCTGGACTCTCTCGATCAGGGGTCTCCGACCTTTTTTCAATTGAGAGCTACTTTTTAAAAATAAAAAGTGGCTGAGAGCTACTCATGTAATACAATACTTAAATCTCTTAAATAATGTCTCATAACTCTCATATTAACAGCTATCCAAACTGTTTTAGACCTAAAAGAGTTTTTGTAGGCCTATATATGTCACCCTTAAATGTCAGAGAAAATTTTTATAGAAAATTGTACTTTGCATATTATACTGTAAACACATAATTATAGTTGATTTTATAGTGGATCATAACTAGAGATGAAATGGCATGAAAATTTCATTTCATGATTATAGTGACCAAAATGATCACGGTTATCACAGAATCCTGTTCAAAAAGTACTAATACTACTAAATAAAATCAATTCACCAAGTTTTATGTCGAAAACCAGCAAATAACAAAAAAATAGTATCAATATGCACTTTTTGTTTGCATAAATATTAAAATAATAACATTAAAAATGATGGCCAGATTTTAAAGGAGTGTCTTGCAACATGTTATCTACTAACATGTACAAGTTCAAATAAAGTTTTGACAAAAAAGGTTTTATAAAAAGATAAACCTCACATATTTTAGCCTTTAAATCAGTTTTATACAAAGAATGAGTCAAAAAAGATAAATTACTGACATTTACAATGCACATTAGCTTATCTTTTATTATTAATAGTAAAATTCGGTCAGATTTTCCCGTGGCGTCTGTCGTTGCACTGCGCTCTCCACAACGACAAAGAAGTTTTAGTAGCTAATGGATTTCCACGACCGAAAAACGCTTGCTGTAAGATTTATTTACGGAGAAGAGAAAAACACCCGTAGTGTTTGGGTGCACCCCATCCTTCATGTTGACTGAGCTTTCAATGTTGTTACGGAAAGGGTGAAGCTGATTGGTTGGTTCTTGTCACATGACCTGCGGTGTGCTTGCGGCATTCTGAAAAGTTGAGATTTTCTCATCTCGCTGCGCCTGGAAAAAATGAGCGTGTCGCTTCAATTATGAGCGCGCTTGCCCACGCGCCTACATTTGAAATAACGAACAGTTAATGTGAACGGACCCTTGGCAAGCTACCTCCAATCAGGCCACGAGCTACTGGTAGCTCGCGAGCGACGTGTTGGAGACCCCTGCTCTAGATCAATAATTATCAAAAAAAAGTTGAACTTTACCCTTTGGTTCACTGTAACAGGGTCATTTAGTGTCAAAATACACTCAAAAGTCTATAAATCATAAATAAAAACTCATAACTTCACAAAAATTGGTGAGCATATGTGACATAACATGGTGAAGAAGCATGCAAAGTTTCATGGAGATCGGACCATAGGTGGCGCTATAACTGTTGAAAAGCTTTAAAACCATGTATTTCCCATGGTAAATTGCTTGTATTGGCTGTAAATGGTGTTTTCCATCTTAACCACCTATGTCAGTGGTTAAATGTATGCTAAATAAAACTTAATGTCTTTTGATGCTTTTGTGATTAAAGGGCTGAAAAATCACACTAAAATACTGTATATCATGGTAAATCATGCTAAAAATAGTCTATTCCATCTATGATGGAAATGTTTAAATGCTTGCTACATAAAACTTAATGTCTTTTGATGCTTATACGCTTAAAGGCCTTAACTGCTTGAACACCGCTAAATGCTGCTAGCAGCTTTAATTAGGTGTTCAAGCACGAAGTGCTGAAAACCTATTGTATTCGTTCCGATTTTTATTATTATTATTAGGTGTTCAAGCACGAAGTGCTGAAAACCTATTGTATTTGTACTGATTTTTATTATTATTATTAGGTGTTCAAGCACGAAGTGCTGAAAACCTATTGTATTCGTTCCGATTTTTATTATTAGGTGTTCAAGCACGAAGTGCTGAAAACCTATTGTATTCGTTCCGATTTGTAGGTGTTCAAGCACGAAGTGCTGAAAACCTATTGTAATTGCTATTTGAAAAATTTGTTATGGCCAATTTTGTCCAAAACCTACTTTTGCGAACTATTGTAATTGCTATTTGAAAAAAAAAAAAAACTAAAACGCATCGTGCAGCCCAAACCGTAAGGCCTAGAGACTTGAAACCTGGCCAGGTGGTAGGGCCTCAGTTTGGGGAGAACCTATCAGAGTATGACTCTGATTGGCCCATACAGCAACCAAAAGTACTAAATTGCTCATAAGTCCTAGACCGTTTGACTTAGAATCAAGTTTTTTTACACCACTGTGTCGATGTCACTGTGCTCAAGGCGGACAAGATGTATATCTCGGATTCTCGATTTGAGCAAAAAAAAAATTGTTATGGCCAATTTTGTCCAAAACCTACTTTTGCGAACTAGTCCCTGGTTTTTGGCCCGATCGGAACCAGACCAGTCTAGGACAATTCTCTGGACTCTGGACATATATATTCAAATGCGCATACCTATAGACTAAACACGTAATACGCATGTGCACGCTATAGGCGTTTTCACATATTCGCGTTTTTTAAGTTTGCGCGGAGAACTATTATTAAACGCCTGCACCTTGGAACCTATTTCAAGGTTTGCGTTCTCGAGCCACCAGGCACTGTTGTTGTGCAAATGATCAGGCCGAGCACATTAAGGGTTTACTGTTAGAATGGTGTCGTTTAAGCGGCCCCTAACTTAATAACTAATGATCTTTGCAACGGAAGTGAATCAAACTAACTTTAGCTGGACAATAACTTTTTTTAGAGCTGCTTGTAAAGCCAAAACAATGTTACTTTAATTTCCTATTATCACTGTAAAGCTGATTTGAAAAAATCTATATTGTTAAGAGGGCTATATGAAGGTGACTTGACTTGACTATCCTTAGGTTTACTGTAGTCCACCGGATCCAGGCCGTAACCAGATCTGATGAAGGACCTGCGCCTGGACACGACGACAACGCAGCCCTGAAGTGTCTCTCCCCTGTGAAGGCGTCCTTCCTCTTCACCTCTGTACAGAGGTGTACAGAGGTAAAAAACGTTATCAAAAAGATTCCAGTTGGCATGGATCCGCAGAAACGACTTCTGAATTATGCAGGCCAGGCAAGTAATTTGGCGATGTCAATTTGTAAAGAAAGACTACGCACCAGCACACATCACGCATGCCTGTGGACTAAACACGTAATATGCATGTGCACGCCGTCACCATTTTCACAGATCCACGGTTTTAAGTTTACACGGAGATGATAAAGTTTTAAAAAAAAATTCAAAATTTGCACCTTGGAACCTATTTCAAAGTTTGCGTTCTCGAGCCACCAAACACTGTTGTCGTGCAAATGCACGGCCAGAACACATTAAAAGTTTTCTGTTTTCAGTTAAAACGGTGTAGTGTAAGCGTCCCCTAAGTTAATAACTAATGATCTTTGCAATGGAAATGAATCAATCAAAAACTAACTTTAGCTTGAACAATAACTTTAGAGTTATTGAGCTTAGAGCTGCTGTAAAGACAAAACAATCTCTGTTACTTTAATGTCCTATTATCACTGAAAAGCTGCTTTGAAACAATCTATATTGTGAAAAGCGCTATATAAATTAAGGTGACTTGACTTGACTAGTTTGGGAAAATTTCCAATTTCAGTCAGCACCGGTGCAAGTGGTTTGAGCATCACCGTATGATGTTCCTTCCAGCATATTCTCTTCTTGGAGAAGTAAAGCATTACCCTTACAACCAAGTAAGTCTTCAAGCGATGGAAGAGGCCTGTGGAGAAGTTGAGGAAAATATGGATCCAGCACTCACTCCTTTTTCCCCCCCACAATCCATGACTCGTGAAATGCTGTGATGTTGATGAAATTCTTTGACCACGACCAGATGTGAATGAGAGGCAAGATCTATTAAGTCTGCTATTAAGTCAATGATTGCAGAACATTTATTTATTTAAGTACTTTTTTTTTCATTAATGAACTTTGAAGGTCACAATTCAAGAACAAGTTAAACATGTATTTTAATTCTGTATTTGTTGATTTGATGATATTTTCAGCTGTAGATACACAAAGAACACACTTGTAGTTTTGATTTTACTATTTATTTTTGATAAATGAATTACTTGAATAAAATGCAGTGCTTCATTATGCAGTGAATCCTGAAATGTTTTGCCAACATAAGAGAGTGTTTAGTTTGCCGTGTTAATTGTTTTGAGAGCAACATTTGGAGAAATGTGTAAATCGATTGAGAAAAACTAACATTGTTGAAAATGTGACCTTAATGTAAAGTGTTACCAAAAGATAAATTAAGAATTGTTTAATATTTTTTTTACTTTTTAACCTTAAAGGGTTAGTTCACCCAAAAATGAAAATTAAGTCATTAATTACTCACCCCCATGCTGTAACAACCCCGTAAGGCCTTCGTTCGTGGCTTCAAGCCACGAGACTTCAAGAGATTTCCACGACGCATGCGCGAGAATTGCTATCTCCTTCAACTACTTCAGTTAAGTTCTCGCGCGTGCGCGTCGTGGAAATCTCTTGAAGTCTCGTTTCAGGCCTACAAGGAAGAAAAGGAATAGTCGAATAAAGTCGTTATTTTTGTTTTTTTTTCGCACAAAAAGTATTCTCGTCGCTTGATAAACTTATAGTTGAGCCACTGTTGCGACATGGAATATTTAAACATTTTCTTTAATGACTTTCTGGGCCGTCAAGTTTCATTCCCTTAGGCAGCCTATGGAGGAGTGATCAACCTCTCAGACTTAATCATAAATATCTTCATTTGTGTTCCGAAGACGAACGAAGTCCTTACGGGGTTGGTACAGCATGGGGGTGAGTAATTAATGACTTAATTTTCATTTTTGGGTGAACTAACCCTTTAACATCTGTTTCTTAAAAAATAGCAATTATTCAGATTTAGATTTTGAGTTTCATACATCCAGTAAAAACAATCATCATTACATTGAGAGTCATATGATTAGAAGAATATAATGAATTGATTTAATTGATTTTTCTCTTTTATATATCACACATATTGCATTTAGAATTGTGAGAGCCTATAACATATGAAATTAAAATGCACTCAATTAACAGTTCTGTTCCCTTAGCATTACAGGTTTTTGGCAGTTGGTGCCACCTCTAGGAAAAGTTGAAGGAAGACTGTGAGTTTATTTAACAATCCTGGGAACAGCTTGAAGTGAATGAAAGGGATG
This sequence comes from Tiaroga cobitis, assembly GCA_030578255.1. Lineage (NCBI taxonomy): Eukaryota > Metazoa > Chordata > Actinopteri > Cypriniformes > Leuciscidae > Tiaroga > Tiaroga cobitis. Next base: position 36,764,046 of record CM060607.1, on the reverse strand, counting down.
TAAATCATAAAGCTGCTCAGTATGAAGAGGATCACATAGAGGTACTCAATCTGAGGGTCATCAATGATGGGAGCCAGCACCAGGAACACTGCGGCCAGCAACACCAAGATTGGAATAATTATGGGTACCTTGGAAGGGTATACAGAAAGACATTTGTTGAATGTTAGCTTACTTTTCTGTCAATGTTTATGATGTCATAATGCCCACTGGAAAAAAAAAACTGTTAGTTTGAAATCCAGTCCAGTTTTGGTACTTTCAATGTTTCTTCTTGGATTGTCCATTTCTACAAAATAAATACAAAGCTCTGTCATGACACTCTAGATGCCGCAGGCAAATAGGTCCTTAACTCAACCTGCTTGCAATCACATCATTCTCTGTTAGGGCACAGCTGATTGGTTCCTGCTGTATCATTTTTTTCATGATAAAGAGCGGAGAGAATGCAGCTGAACTTTAAGTACTCTATCAGATTTGGTCTGACAGATAAAAGGGATTAATCATTCAAAACTTTTATTTGTGTATGCTTACATTAACAACAAAACTTTGTGCTCTGTGAACTTCTTTCTGGAACACATCACAAAAATGAACCGAAACTAAACGTGTACTTGCCACACAGACATCAGAGATCGGCCCACATATTTTATAGAAAGCTTGAAATGTCTACTTTTAAATGAAATCAAATCGAAAACAATACTCCTTGACTATTTAATCCATATGAAACCAACGAGAGGTACAGTCTTTCCCATCTGAGATCATTATTGGTAATGTGGTCATACCCACATGCAGTGATGGCTAACACCCCTATCACCTCATTAAACAAAGAATCAAGCTTCATCAGCTTATACCTTTTGTACTAAATACTACACATTGTGTGTAAGAAATAAGCCTTGAATTTACCCTAGAAGAAGAATGCGATCAGATGCACCGGTCACATTAGTTAAAGCTACAATATGTAATTTTTTTCACCGCTACGGGTCGCTCACCTCTTACAATAACAAAGGCGTAGATTGATGACGCAGTGATAAGCGGAATCATGGGACTTGCCGTCATGCTGATGGATCTAATAATATTTATGGATGAGTGAAAACATTCATGTTTTTTAACATGACTGTGGTATGAAGCAGGTCGCAATTGCTAATGAGAGACAGATATCAGCGCCACACGCGAGTCCTCCCGGCATCTCGAAAATGCCACGCCGATATTGATCCTCGTTTTATTTCTCATTTTGTCCCAAAGTCTGCTTGCCATGATCCATAATGTTTGAACGAAACAACAACAGCGTGAGCATGCCGCTAAACAAAACGCAGTTGTCCACATCTGTCGCCATTTACAAATTCTTGGAAACATTTAGGATAATGCAGGGTTGCCAACTCTCACGCATCTGGCGTGACACTCACGCTTTCAGCCTCAATCTCACGCTCTCACGCACACGCAAGAAATGTCACGCCAAAATCCATTTTTCTCCCCTCTCAATCCGTTAATTTTCTGTTGATGACTAGACCACAGCGTATTAATGACAGGAGAGGAGTTTAAGGCTGTAACATCTGCCTACAACGTTCTTACGGCAGTATTCTCTGATCGTTGATTCGCTGAAAACCTTGCACCTGATACGTCAGTTGCGTGTGAAAAGTTCAGAGAGAGTTCAGAGCACAGGTTCGGAGTCGGAGCCGACTGATGCACGTTTGAAAGTTTGGATGACAATCAAGGTAAGCAGATAATAAAATGGTGTGCCTTGTCACTAGTGTCGTAGCCTTGCCTTATCAGTCTGTGGGCCGAGCGTACAGACGTCTACAGTTGCAAACGTCTGACGTGCGTTATGTGGGCTAGCTAATTGCTCAATAAAAATATAGGCTCTATGGTACAAATTACGTTTTGGCAAATCGGGCAAATGGCATTTTAAAATTCCCCAAAATTATCAAAGGTTGTCCAGATTGTGTTGAGCCTGCCACACTCAAATGCGGATGCTGAGTGAACCTTTTCAGTTATTGGCCTAAACAAGACTGACACCACAAACTGTCACGTGATGGCACCCTGTGATGGGAAGTTCGGATAATTTTACTGACTTGCTTGTTCGATCTCGTTCATTAAAATGAACGATTTTTTTTCGAGTCATTTCGTTCATTTAAAGGGCTTTAAATGTTATACTTACTTTTAACAGCCAAATTCCCCGAACACATCCACCTACGCAGTCTTTGCATTATAATGATTTCTTAAAGGGGTCATGACATGAGAAACCAAATTTGCCTTGATCTTTTGGTATTTAAGAGGTCTTTACCATTAAAACCTCCTGCAAGTTTCATAGCTTAAGACGTCCTCCTCCCCATTATAAACAAACCATTTATTTAATCAAGCTCTAAATACAGCTCGTTCTAGATCCTTTGAACTTAGTGACGTCACGGTGCGAAGTGACGGACCAGTCGTTTGCATATGACCGCCTCCAGCGCAAGACAACTACGCCTCATTTGACATCATCGCATGCGTTGAAGTGCAGCGAGGGGGTCTGTTTACAAGGTGACTGCTATGCCACGCAGATGTGCTGTTCCTGGCTGTGGACAAACAACATGTTTGAATGCTGCCAAACGATCCAGACGTCAGGGAAAGCAGTTGGATGCAGTTTATTTGCAGCATATGCAGCCCGCCAAAGCCTTATTTGTTCGGTGAGTGATGTATATGAGTGTGACAGGGCGCATGTTACTGAAAGAACGACGAGAGAGAGAGCCCCGGCCGCGCGCGCGCCTTCAAACTGTCCTGTCCTGCTCTCTCTCTCTCTCTCTCTCTCTCTCTCTCTCTCTCTCTCTCTCTCTCTCTCTCGCGCATATGAATCAAAATCAATTGAGAATTGACACGATGGTAAAAGATCAGAAGACCGAATTTTCACGTGGCGGAGCATTGTGTAGCCTACATGTGATATGCATAAATTATTAACGTTAATCATTTTGTAAGCAGCACTGACGTTAGCCAATCATAACAATGGGCGTTAACACTGAACTCTTAAAGGGGAAACACCTCCAAAACAGACTGTTTGAATCAGAGGGGGAGAAACAGGGTGGGAAAAGGTCATAAATCACTACTTTTTTAAAGTTTTACAAAAAACTATAGTAATACTATTATTGCACATAAGGGAACATAATAAAACAAAATAAAAAACCATGTCATGACCCCTTTAATTCAGAATATGATAGTCAAAAAGAATTTACAGGGAACATAAATAATTATTTTACCTTCCGAGTCTTTCGTTCATTTGTCACGTGACAGACGCAATGAACGGATTGTTCATGAACGGATCAAACCCTGCTTCAGATACAGAGCTCTTGCAGAGGCAGTGATCAGGCCAAACGGCCACTGTGGCATACTGTAGATAACAGGCCTAATTTGTGAAACTTGTGTGTTGTGGTTTTCTGGGGAGGTGGAGTAACTATTATGTGTCCCCTTTGTTTTGAGATTTCTTATTGTTTAGATGTTGTTGTATTACATGTTTGTTATTTGTTATTTAATCACCTCTATCTTAATTTTTTATAGTGCAATCAATAAATTAATTGTACATTTTGAAAAAAATGTTTCCATTCTATTTTTTGTTGTTGTTGCATAAATCAGGGTTTATACTAAGTAAACAAGGACTGACATTTTTTAAATTAGGGTTACCAAAAAATTTATCCGCGCACGGACTGAAATTTTACAGTCTCACTCCAGCCAAAGTCCCAAAGTTGGCAACCCTGATAATGTAAGTACACAATTGAAAGAAATGTATAACACTGTGCTAGTGGTTTTGGGATATTTTGATACCAAATTCTTACATATTGAACCTTTAATGTGTTATTGTTATATAAACTTGTACACAGAGCTTGAAGTGGAAAAAATAGAGTGTCGGTACTCCCCCTCGAGGGGGGCGGAGATGATTAAAAACATTTAGAATATTAAAAACATATTCATTAATATTAATTTAGAATATAGTCAAACCTTATATTAGTTTAATCATCTAAATTGGCAATATGTTTAATCTGCCCTATATTAAACCATTCCTTTTTTTGTTTTCTATTTAAAAAACAAAACAAAAAGCAGAACATGAATCAATCAATTTGCCTTTTAAATCAACTTGACATCAAAAGCACAAATCCCTGTACTCTAAGCTAATACATGTTGCAATCAGCTGCTGGGTCTTTATTTAATAGAGCGAAATAACTGTTTCTCTGTCTCTTTCATTCACTCGGATAAGCAGTTTAAATCAGTACATTTTGAGTGCTGTCTGCCACTGCACTGTAAAACATATTTTCACAAATCTTTTGTCAAATCAGCTTAGGTTCACAAACGTTCAGATAACATAATGTTTATATTGAATAAACTAATCTGTTTCTTTGTATCAACTAACATTTTTTGTTTAAATTAACTCAAAATTTTAAAGGGATACTCCACCGTTTTTTCATATTAAACTATGTTATTCACTTAACTATGACGAGTTGATGCATACCTCTGTCGCCTCAGTGCGTGCACTCAATCGCTCTGGCGCGCGAGACACTTTGATAGCACAGTTCATTCAATATACGGGCGAAGCAGAGAAGCGACCAAACACCTCCACGTTTTTCCTATTTAAATACAGTTACTCAAGCAGTGTAACTCGACCTAGGACGGTGACAAAAAATAAAACGTTGCGCATTTCTAAGCATGTAAAATGGATAACTATATTCTATGGCGGAATATCACAGCAAGTGCTTAGGAGCACTTCGACTCGGCGCAGTAATATCATCCCTCGTTAAAGTCCTCTCCCCCTCTCACTCTCCGGAGTGATGATATTACTGCGCCGAGTCCATAGATATATATGCGCCGAGTCGAAGTGCTCCCAAGCACTTGCTATGGTATTCCGCCATACAATATAGTTATCCACTTTACACACTTAGAAAAGCTCAACGTTTTATTTTGTGTCACCGTCCTAGGTCGAGTTACACTACTCGTGTAACTGTATTTAAATAGGGAAAACGTGGAGGTGTTTGGCCCATATTGAATGAACTGGGCTAGGTAAGTGCTATCAAAGTGTCTCGCGCGCCAGAGCTATTTGAGTGCACGCACTGAGACGAGAGAGGTATGTATCAACTCGTCTTAGTTAAGGGAATAACATAGTTTAATATGAAAAAAACGGTGGAGTATCCCTTTAAGGCAACCAGGTTAGGCTACTTAAAATTAAATCAACAAATATTTTTTACAGTAGGATTGTGTCTTTAATCATTTCTGTACATGATGTTAATTTAATGCCTCATCTAAAATAATACATTTTAATTAAAAAAATTAATTCTCAAATGTCTTCAAGTTCTGTTTTCGCTGTAAGAAAAAAAAAAATGTGAGATGGGGGGTGAACGCAGCAAAAACGTTACAGTGGATGGGAAGCTGTCTTGTATAGCTCCTGCATTACATTATGTAAACGGAATTTATGACAAAGAACTGCAGATGCTGATATCATAACAATCTATTGATAAACACACACCTTGTCCTCTGCTTCTGACAGCGCTGCGCTTCTATGGACTGAGGAACATAGCGTACCATTACCAGACTAAAATGTGAGAAATCAAAAGAAATATGTTGAAAAAGGAAATAGGCAGATAGGCAACCGTTCTAAATGTCTAAATCAATCCACTGTAAATCTAAATTAATTAATTAATTATGTGTTTTGGCCATTCATTTACATGACAACAGCATTTTAGAGGCCTGAAAAAGCAAACTTTTGAAAACGGGATTCAAAGTGCAAGGTTTTGAAAACAATACCGTTATTGTCTCTGTGTAAACTACAAAAACGTGAATTTGTGAAAACGGTGACATCATGCGCATGCATATTACGTGTTCCCTTTCGAGAACGCTCATTTCGTATTGCGTAGCTAATACGCAGTGGGGAAACTCCTTTCCTCGAAAATATTGAAGCTTATATTTTAAAATGCAGTAGAGCTACACAGCAATACCAACCGAGCTGCTGAGGCAACTGCACATCCTATGGCGAGGCAGCTCAGACGAGCGAACCAATCATGGCTCCAGCTTGGCGCCAAGCACATCAGAGCCTGCCAGAATGGGCGTGGCTATAGCTATAAAACCCGCTCCATTTCACCATTGCACAGATTTAATCTCCTTCAGCTACCTTTCACGTCTCTGTCTCCTCTACGAAGCTTCGCCGTCGAATCAAGCCAAGCAGCTAGAACAAGCCTTAACTGCAGCGGACCAGGCTGGCTAAACCGACCGTCTGCTAGCGGCCTCACGTCACCAAGGTCAGATAAATCCCATCACATAGAGTCTCTTTCATCTAGATGTCATCATATAGAGACTGTGTCTGTTCCCCGAATTTGGAAATCCAAAAAACGTCAGGTTAAACATTTAATTGATGTTCAACAAATAAAAAACAGATATAATACAGATGAGCAAATGATAAAGCTTGGGTTGCTGAATATTCGATCCCTTACTTCAAAATCTCTCATAGTTAATGATATGATTTCAGATTATAATCTTGATATGCTGTGTTTGACAGAAACATGGCTAAAACCAAACGATTACATTATTTTAAATGAGTCAACCCCACAAGATTACAGTTATAAACATGAACCTCGTCTGAAAGGCAAAGGGGGAGGTGTTGCTGTAATTTATAGTAATATTTTCAAAACCACTAAGAAATCTAGCTTTAAATATACTTCTTTTGAAGTATTGGTGCTTAATGTAAAAATATATAGTGTAAACGATAAATCACATTTGAGAATTATGCTGGCTACTGTATACAGGCCACCAGGGCACCATAAAGATTTTATCAAAGAATTTGCGGACTTTCTATCAGAATTAGTATTGGCTGCAGATAAAGTACTAATTGTTGATGATTTTAATATACATGTAGATAATGAAAAAGATGCATTGGGATTGGCATTTAAAGACATTGTAAACTCAATTGGAGTTAGACAACACGTGTCAGGACCTACTCATTGTCGTAATCATACTCTAGATCTAATATTATCACATGGAATAGATGTTGATGCCGTTGAAATTCTGCAGCAGAGCGATGACATCTCAGATCATTATCTAGTCTCATGTAAATTACATTTAGCCAAGGCTGCAAAGCCGACTCCGTGTTATAAATACGTTAGACCTATAACTTCTGCCACTAAAGATTGCTTTATAATTAATCTTCCTAATCAGTTTCATCATCTCAGCATCCCGGATAGCTTAGAAGAACTTGATATTGCAACAGAAACGTTTAACTCTATCTTTTCCAGCACTTTAGACGCAGTTGCTCCGTTGCGCTTAAAGAAGATTAAAGAAAATAGCCCAACGCCGTGGTACAGCGAGCACACCCGGGCCCTTAAGAGAGCAGCCAGAAAAATGGAGCGCAACTGGAAGAAAACTAAACTAGAGGTATTTCGGATTTCGTAGAAAGAGAGCTCGATTGCTTACAGAGAGGCTTTAAAAGCTGCTAGATCTGCTTATTTTTCAAACCTATTAGAAGAAAATAAACATAATCCAAGGTATTTATTTGAAACAGTGGCTAAACTAACGAAAAAGAAAGCTTCAAGCTCAGAAGTGTCCAAGCAACACAGCAGTGATGAATTTATGAACTTCTTCACTTATAAGATTGATAATATCAGGGACAAAATTATAACTATGCAACCGTCTACCACAGTATCGCATCAGGAAGTGCATTGTAGTCTCCCTGAGGAAAAATTTGATTCATTTGTTGCTATAGGAGAGGAAGAATTCTGCAAACTCGTTAATTCATCTAAATCGACAACTTGTATGTTAGATCCTATACCGACTAAGCTACTGAAAGAGATGTTTCCAGAGGTCATATATCCTCTTCTTAATATCATTAATTCATCTTTGTCTCTAGGATGCGTACCAAAAACCTTTAAACTGGCTATGATAAAACCGCTTGTTAAAAAACCACAACTTGATCCTACAGAATTAGTCAATTACAGGCCGATCTCGAATCTGCCTTTTCTGTCAAAGATATTAGAAAAAGCAGTATCTTCACAACTGTGTTCCTTTCTAGAAAGAAATGATATCTGCGAGGATTTTCAGTCCGGATTTAGACCGTACCATAGTACTGAGACCGCTCTCATTAGAGTCACAAATGATTTGCTCTTATCATCCGATCGTGGTTGTATCTCTCTATTAGTGTTACTCGATCTTAGTGCTGCATTTGACACAGTTGACCACAACATTCTTTTAAATAGACTAGAAAACTATGTGGGCATTAGTGGAATTGCACTAGCATGGTTTAAATCATACTTAACTGACCGTTATCAGTTTGTAGCAGTAAATGAAGAGATGTCTTATCGATCACAAGTTCAGTATGGCGTACCACAAGGCTCAGTACTAGGACCGCTGCTGTTCACTCTGTACATGCTACCATTAGGAGATATCATTAGGAAACATGGAGTTAGCTTTCACTGTTATGCCGATGATACTCAGCTGTATATTTCTTCAAAACCCAACGAAACTTACCAATTCACAAAATTAACGGAATGCATAGCTGATATAAAAAATTGGATGACTAGTAATTTCCTACTACTAAATTCTGAAAAGACAGAGATTCTAATTATTGGACAAAAAACTTCCACACGTAATAACCCAGAATACTGTCTAACACTTGATGGCTGCTCTGTCAAGTCTTCGTCGTCGGTTAGGAACCTGGGTGTGCTCTTTGATACCAACCTTTCTTTTGAAAGCCACGTGTCTAGTATCTGTAAAACTGCATTTTTCCATCTTAAAAATATATCTAAAATACGCCATATGCTCTCTTTGTCTGTGATTTTGCCATACTGTTGACCACTTTCTACTTCTTCTATCCTTTCTTTTATCTCTCTTTTTCTTTCATTGTTTTGTTGCTTTGATCTGTTGTATATACATTTATTCCGTGTAACTTTAGTTCACCTGTATACGTAGTTTTTCCTTTATTAAATACACTATATTCATTTGATTGACTGTCTGCTGCTCAGATTACGAGGTCCCTTAAATGTTCGGTCAAGCTACGCGCTTTACAAATTTGTCAATACTTAAATAGTATTTTTATAGAACAGGAAGGTTGATTCTCATGGCCAGAGAATAACTTCTCTTGAACGTCTATAATAACTTTCATGAGGTTTGATGAAGGTCGGACGATCAGTTTTGCTGGACAAAGCAGATTATTCGATAATAAATTGACCCATGAAAGGTTATCCTTGGAATCGATCTATCCTAGACAATTGACATTAATATTTAATTATAATTCGTTGTGATTGATTATTGATATATACAATTGATCTAATTTTGCCTACCTGTATGGAGAACTGACTATAATTTGTTGTATTCAGTTGTCCATACGGACCGTTGGTAACTTTTTCCCTTTACGGGTAATTTTAATCTATGTATGCGATTACTGGACATATTCATGACCAGTTATTAAAATTATATTCCCTTTATTTGAGCTAAGAATCGCTACAGCGCTAAGCCAGTCGGGGTTTTACAGTTGCTATTTCCTTGTACCAAAGAAGGATGGCGGCACCAGGCCCATATTGGACCTCAGACATCTGAACAGAGCCCTCATGAGACTGCCATTCAGAATGCTACCTACCAAACAAATCATTGCGCAAGTTCGCCCAGGGGATTGGTTTTTCACAAAGATGCTTACTTTCATATTCAGATAACGCCCCATCACAGGCCATTCTTGAGATTCGCCTTCGAGGGGCAAGCTCATCAATACACGGTCCTACCGTTCGGTCTGACCCTAGCACCCCGTACATTTACGAAGTGCATGGACGCAGCGATTTCTCTTCTGAGGCAACGAGGAGTGCGCGTGCTGATCTCGACGACTGGCTCATCCTGGCTCAGTCGAAAACCGAGTTATTGACACACAGGTCCTGGCTCCTCAGCCATTTGGAATGCCTCGGGCTCAGGATCAATACTTTCAAGAGCTTGCTGTCCACATTTGTTAGGTTATATAATTTGGAGGTACAATGCTTGCAAGCTAGAGTCCTCTTGGTGTGATAGTTCGACCCGACGGTGTCCAGTCTAACAAGTTACTGTCCTGTAAGACAACTTACGTGTAATAATATGTATTTAAGGGGCCAGACAGGCCAATTTAGCTCAAAAGGAATGATCGATTAATTTATATGGAATCTTAACAGAATCACTTATACGGCCAAGCAAATGACTCTTCCAGCATTCATTCGAACGGACCGTAACTATAACCTCTGCAGCGGATATAAATATCCAAACTATAGTGAAACACTATTTATTAGCAAGGTAACTTAGATCAGCAGTTTAAGACATTAAATCTGTAAGCACATAACACAAGAACAATTATCTTTAAAATATAAACAAGACTTCTAACACATAAAACTAATATATAACACAATCACACGCACACACACATTCATACGAGTTGCAGAAAGAAAGAGAGTGAGGAAAGAATGAGTTTTAAGAGTGAGATGGTGAAGTCCCAAGTTTCTATATTCACTTATAAGACATGACCTGAACGAACCATCAATCGTTAATTTAACCCTTCTATCGTTTCTTAGGCGGATTATTCAATTTTATATCAATGCACCAGTTCAGTTAAGAGTCTGGAGTGCTACTTGCTTGCCCTTGCGGGGATTCCCCTTTGTCTGTAAAAGGGGGTTTCCTGGGTCCGTTGCTTGGCTGGTGGTCTTCTTGTGCCTGGATAGATCTTGGGGCTGCCAATCACGTGGTGTGTTGGCGGATGGATGAAAGTCTTTTGAAGTTCGAAGCGCTTTGCAGTCCAAGCGTGTTACCGATTATCATGGGTCAACAACTCGTTTCAGAAAGGTAAACAATATTACTGTTTATGTTTGCAAGGAAAAATAATACAATTATAATGCTGATACCTCTTTTCTGAGTTTGACAGGATTGACACCACACACCTTCAGTTGGACCGCTTACAGCAGGCCTTTGAAGGCGACGTTTGCTCAACACTTGTCTCAGTTAATTGATCTTGGATAAGATTTCAAAATTTAAATTGCGTTTACAAATGCAGAGAGAGTATGAAGAACAAAAGAGGGTTTGATTAAAAATCAAATACCTAATAATTTGTTTGTTGGGAAAGATTATCTTTCTCTTTCTTTTAGAATCGATTGATGGTTCTTCCAGGTTTGTTCCCTACAAATGTGAAGAATAAGATGGAATAAAGCAGGACAGAACAGGAAAGACGTGATAAGAAGGAAAGAAAGCAAGGAGATTGGATCCCACAAATGGCTCTGAAGCCTTTATGTCTACTACGAGTATAGAATTGATAGTTGATGAACAACTAAACACCCAAAAATAAAACTTTTGTAAAAGAGGATTGTCTCTAGTTTATTTGAAACTCGTAGTGAGATGGTAATGTCTCCTATGCTACTGAGGCTCAGGTGTCGCTCCCAAGCTAATGATTTCCATTGCACAAGAGTAGATGTTAAAACTTCATGCTGATTTGTACTCGGCTTTCGCCAAGATAGCACCAACTAAGACGTAGCTTTACAGTAACCTATGCTTCTCCATCCATTTACGCTTCTTTCCATATGGTGATGTGAATCTCCTTCTGTCTGGCGTTAACGGCTGCAGTATACTTGGCGCGTCAGCACACACAACGGCTGCAACTACAGTGTGGTCTCCCCAGTGGACCAGCACGACAACCGTCTAAATTGAGCCGAGTAGGGGACATCTCTAGGGTCTTCAAGTGGGCACCTTCCGTCCTCAGTGTTTCATCGACTAGCCTACGACACCTCAAGAGGGCTCGACAGTGACTCTGGCGTCCCAGAGTCACCCCCCTCTGTCCCCCACTCAACTCAGCCCAGCTTACTGACCTTTACATCCCTCCTCCTGCTGAGGTTGCTCCTTCCTCGTAATTCACATGTGACCTAACCATAATCTCACAATCTCTCCGCAACCCAACCATACGCGCCAACCCGTGTGACTAAGGCTGTCGAGCCCCACTGTCTTCGTTAAAGTGTTTTTGATTCAAGTTCAGTGGCAACGGTTCCGTATGGCATACTACCTACCGCAAAACACAATATCTGCCCAAACACCAACCCTCATTCACGCAATATACACAGGAACGTAATAACCGTAATTACTATGCAAACTATACAAATAAACCAACAGACTCTTCGAGTTTTTCAAGAATTCTACGAAACCGTAGCGTGGCGGGCTGTACACAGCCAGCCAGAATATTTCCGTCTCAACCACAGCCAGTTGCTGCGCCTCTCTGCTGCTTCAGATAAGTTCTTTACTGTGCAACGCAACTCTTGGCCACTGAATCCGACGTCTCTGAGGAACCGGGTTGTAGAGTGTGCCACAAATCCTCGACAACCCACTTCCACTGGATAAACCTGGACTCTCCATCCTCGTTGCTCTGCTTCAGTGGCCAGATGAGCATACCGCAGTTTCTTGTCTCATATGCCTCATCTACAGCATCCTCCCATGGCACTGTTAACTCTATCAGTTGAACAATGCGTGCTGATCCAGACCACAAAACAATATCTGGTAGGAGGTTAGTGGTGGCAATCTCAGGTGGAAAAATAAGCTGTTGATCAAGATCAGCCAGCATTTTCCAGTCCCTAGCAGCTTTCAGTTGTCCTGGGCGAGAATTGGTTTTAACACCTTTTCTTGGTGGTTGCTCGCCTGGGCGGAGGAATATTGTCTTCTGTGTGTAGTGTTTTGCTAGAAGAGGTGGCAACTTATTGGTCATGTTACGCTTGCCTTCCAATGCTAAAGCCAAACATCGCAGTACTTGATCATGGCGCCAAGTAAACCGACCTTGGCTAAGAGCCACCTTACATCCTGTCAAAATGTGCCTTAATGTGGCAGGTGATGAACACAAAGGATAAGAGGGATCCTCTCCTACCCAGAGGTTTAGGTTCTGTGGTGATGGGAGAACATCATATGTTGACCTGATAAGGAAACTGATCCTACTCTCTTCCATTGACCAAAGGTCTTGCCAGCCCATCTTGCGTTGTTCCACACTCTCCCATCTCATCCACTCTCCCTGCTTGGCCTGGGAAATGGCCTTTATACACCTAATCCTCTCCTCCTGCTTTCGCACCCCGTTGACTACCAGCTTTCTCCTTTGAGCTGGGCCTGCCTTGTGCCATTTAGGAGGAGCTAAACTGAGGCCAAAACCCCCTCTTCCATGCTGTACCTGTCCCACGATATCAACAATTTGAAGGGCAGCCTTTTCCTCTACCACAGATTTCTTTGCTAAGCACCTTCTACCAGTTTTTAACACAGGTGCTGACTCCCTTACACATTAGTCGCGTGACTCTACTAAGGTCATTTCCAGTCTGACCTTGGCGCACTTAAACTCCTCGGTTAAAGCAGAGACTGGCAGCTGCAATATTCCTTTACTATAAAGTCCCACTCTGCTGAGGCAGCGTGGAACTCCCAACCATTTCCTGATGAATTAACTTATTAACGCTTCCAGCTTATCCACTGTTGCCAAAAAAACCTCGTACACAGTCAGTGGCCACAGCAACCTCGGCAGTAGACCAAACTGAAAGCACCAGAGTTTTAGTTTGCCTGGTAGAGCACAGCTGTTTATGCTCTTCAACCCTTCCACTGCTTGTCATATAACTTCTCCCACTCGAACTGTGTCCTTTTTTTGAACTGAAGTGTCAATGAAGCCATTCTTTAATAGGTAGGTGGACAATCTAGGTATAAAGACTCCACCTGCTCTGCGCCATGCTCTAGGTACAACCTGTTTTTCCCATGCCACTTTTATCAATTTACACAGAATTCGTAGAACTCCTAAAGCACTCTTGTACACACTGTACGGAACTCCATTAGGCCCTGGAGATGATGAAGCCCTTGCCTTTCTCACAGCCTGCTCTACCTCTTTCCACTTAGGTGCACAGACCTCCATTTGGTATTCTGGTGGATTGAGAGGTGGGATGTCTGATGGAATTGACATAGGCTCATGCCTTTTTGCATCTGTATGCGAGGCTCATGCCTTTTTGCATCTGTATGCGTTTCATCCAAATATCTCTCTAGCTCAACCCTAGATGCTTTTAAAATGCCATTCTTCTCACTGGTGAATAACTTCTTTACGAATTTGAATGGGTCTTTAAAGAAATTAGCCCTCGCACGTTCCTTCTTTTTGTAGCGTTTCCGTAGGCTCTCAGCTCTGCGTACTGTTGCCAGCTTATCTTTTATGGCCCTTTGTAAGAGATTGAGTCCCTCCTTCTGACTTTGTTCTTCTCTTTTCCATTGCTTCCTCAGCTGTCTCCTTTCTCTAACTAACCCTTCAATTATCTGCTGCCGTCTAGACATTCTAGGAGTAGTTTGTACTTTTTCCTTCCTTTTTTCCACACCAAACCTCTCACTAGAATAAGAGAGGAAAGGAAAAGGTAAGAAAAAGGGAAAGAAAGAAATTATATTAATGGACAAAACAAGAAAGGGGAAATTAAATAAAGAGGTAAATGAATGAATCAAATAGAGTGGTTAGGTTTATAACCACAACAGGAAGAAAGGATAAACGGAGGATACAACGCAATAACAATGATGAGCAAGTATGAGTCTAACAATCTTTTTGTAATAGGACAAGTTTGGGTTTTAACTTTCAAATTTTAACTTTCAAAGTTCAAGACTAGTCACCTAAAGTGATTAGATCTCAAAGAGAAATTTAGAAATTATGAAAATTGTGAAAATTATGAAAATTATAAAAATTATGAATTTAGAATCTAGAAATCATTAGAAATGATCTGTCTAGAAAAATAGAATTTAAATTTCAAGTTCTTTAAAATCAAATTCGAATTTGACAATTAATAATCATAAACCAGTATTTTCTTTTTCAAGCAAAATGCAGGTAAAGTAATTAATAATTGTAAATCAATATTTCCCTTTCAGGTAAAATATAGGTAAAGTAAAATGTGAGAAAGGTAAAAGAAGAAAAAAAAGAAAAAAACAACAGGTGTAAAAGGCGAGGTGTTTAAATGGTTAAAACACTTTAACTTTGTTCAAACAGACACTGTTTTTAACCACTGATGTTAATACTAATGATAACCGTAAATAATACGTAATGCTTAGATTAGCTTAGCCCCGTAGGGTTTGTTTACACTATGGCGTCGATTCAATGTTCATGCACGGGTCAGAGTTCACCCGGAAGCATTGGTTGAGACTTCCGTGTCACGATCGTAACTATAGCTATACATTTACCATTTACCATATAGCGACCAAACAAAAGCTAGTGGGCAAACACGTGAAATTCACACGGTTTGTAAACAGTTAGGCATGTTACATGAAATGTGGGCGCATTTCAACAATGTTCATAGAATATGCATGTACAGTAACAGTTGATCATATTACGGGAAATGTCGGCGCATTTCAACACTGTTCAAATAAGATACACCACTCGTAGCTGGGTTTTACGACGTGGGACTTCACTCAGTTTGTTAAGAGTGATATTAACTTTAAGCAAGCGGCAGATTTGCGTTGTAATAGATGGATCAATGGCGACCTCGGCGGATCGTCTCTGTGCAAGTTTATCTGGGCACACAAAACAACAGGGTTCTTAACTGTCGGTTCAGTTTCAATGTCAAGCTTTACTTGATCACAACTATTCTTGTAGTAGTTGAACTTTACTTGAACTACTATTCAAATTACACTCGGACATGCGCAATATTACACGAGAATTAATTGAACAGACACAAACAGATAAGAATAGTTGTTTATCACAGGAATCGCAGTGGAACATGCACTGAGAATCAGATGAATAAATATAAGGCTTTTATGACTAACGTTAGATGAGGAACGCGCTCATCGCTCTGTGAGGAGAAGTCTTTACAGGGTTATTTTAATTACTGCAGTTTGATTTCGTTCAGCTCTCTGACTGATATAAACACATACACATAACGTTATAGCTATTTGAAAGACGCTTGAACACGCAGGCGTCAGTTAAGCCCCTGGGGTCTGAGGTGTTTTTGGAGTCCTTGAGATGTTCTGACATGCTGTGACATTTGTGTTTTTTTCAGTTGCTTATAAACATATTAATGGCACAGGTGAAATTACACTATATTTATCACAAACATGGCTATGATAATATGTGATATAATATGTATGTACATGTTTGTATATTTGAGAGAATATTGTTTATGCGTGGTTATTGAAAAAACTAAAAATGAAAGTTTCTGAAATAAGGCTACAAAACACATAATAAATATGTGTCCACAAGACTTTTGACTAATGGATGTTGTTGCCTAGTGTTTTTTCTTCAAAATGATCTGAAAAACATCCTGCCTAATCATTCACATAAAACTGTGAATTGGGTTTTATTGTGAAAAACTTTTTTTTGTTTGCCAAGGCAATATGCGAATGGCCTTGAACAGTCCAAGCCCCATCATGAATAATTAGGTGATTCTCACCTGACCCGCATAATAATGAGCCTTTCATTCAGGTGTTACACAAGGAAAAATTGAAAGGACAACATACATACATACATACATACATACATACATACACACACACACACACACATATATATATATATATATATAACTATATATATATATTAGTGCTGTCAAACGATTAAAATATTTAATCGCGATTAATCGCATTAATGTCATAGTTAACTCGCGATTAATCGCATTTAATCGCACATTTTTATCTAATCTAAATGTCTCTTGATTTATTTTTGTCCCATTATTTTTTCTCATTTTAATGCTCTTATCAACATGGAAAAGTGGATCGGCTTGCTTTGTGCAAATGTTTTTTATTGAAAACAACATTGGCATATATTGTGTTCAATTTCACACTAAAACATTCTTACTTGGAGCAAATAATCTCTCACACAATGTAACACTGTCCATCAATAAAAGGGTGAAAGAAATACTGACGAGGTCCTGATATTGACGAGGGGGTGGAGAATTTGCATCATCTGTGTGTGTGTGTGTGTGTGTGTGTTTGGCCATCATCAAGTGGTATTTCAGACTGGAAGTGTTGCGATGATGATAGCTCAGTTCACAACGACAAAACACACAGATCACTTTGGTCTCGTCAATGGAACCATTTGGCAACTTTTTAAAAGTAAACGTTCCATTCAGAATCTTATTGGCATCCATTTCGGCGTCTCGCGCTCGTCATCCACTCAAAACTTGACGTTTTGAACGTTCCTATAACATTCAGAAATAACGTTTTTATAACTTAATGGGAATGTTATGAAAACGTTCTTATAACCTAAAATTGTTAGCTGGGGAAGAGGAGAGATTCGCGATTGCACTGAACACGTTTTAAGTGCAGGCATATTCTCTGAGCGAGCCCAGAGAAAATTCTTACAAGAGCAGCGTGTATCTGAGAGCGCGCGACACGAGCAGAGAGATTCGTGCTCGGCACATTTTATTTCGCGCGCGAGCAGAGAGATTCGAGTCCAAACAAGTGCGTGCGACCAGTGTGCGGCGTGCCTGTTGTTTTGTTTCCGGTCTAGCAAGATCCGCTTGCGCTTTCAAAACGTCCATGCCGTGTCCTGGTGCAAAAGCATGTGAAAAAAAACTACAAAGTTTGCTAGGCCAAAAAGACCGTTAATCGCGCGATAAAAAAATTAACGCCGTTAAAATGGGTTTGCGTTAACGCCGTTAATAACGCGTTTAACTGACAGCCCTAATATATATATATATATATATATATATATATATATATATATATATATATATATATATATATATATGTAGTGATAATCAGATAGGTAGTCGAGCCAGCTCTGGTATGTGGAGTAAATTAACTAGATTTAATTTACTAAAGTTCCCCTCCCTTTCTTCTATTCGGTGAAAGAAAGGGAATAGTGTTTTGAATTGATTAAATCATTTACTCTGATTCGCACATGCAGCGTTTTTCTCTAATGAATAAAGAAATGCTTTGTTAGGACATGTGACCCAAAAGGACATGTGACTCGAGACGACGGAAGAGAACAGGCCCCTAGGGTCTCCCCTGATTTGATCACCTCACAAACAGAACATTGTGTAGTGAGGAGCTCCGGCTCACTCATTACACAAAGCAGCCTGAACTCTGAAGAACAATCACATACACACACACACATGCTTTAACGTACACTCATACACGAACTTTGAATATTAAAACTTAGCATATAAGCATGTCATATTTCATGTGTGTTTCCCAGGTTATAGTCACTTTGTGTATGACGTGTGTTTGAAGGAATGAACTTGCTTTGAAGGCTTATAATATGCATATCTCTGTATTCCGATAATCTTTGTGTGACGTGTTTGATATGTCTGTAATTCCCTCAATCTAACGGAGCCGAATTCCGATAGCATAATGAAGTAAGGTGCATTATTTTACACATTTCATATTTCAGGAGCCGAACGGCTCAAATACCATCTCCTCATGACTCAAGCGGGCATTCCCCCACAAGACAAAGAGAACTGTGTCCGCTTCAGATCCGCGGACGGTCATGTGTCAAACTGGGGCGTGAACCCTCCTCTCCATAAGAGACACAGAAGAGCGCTTACGTTGCTAGAGAGCTTTTTCCCTGTGAGAGGTTTCCGGTTCCATGGCTCCTTAGGGAGCTTTCTCCGTTTTTCTTTAATCGTTCTTTATTTTTGTCTTCGGACCTTTTCTTACGTTTAGTTTCAGTGAAATGAACGTAATCGGCAACTTCAACTTTAAAGAGACTCTTGGAACCTTCAGCGACCACGTTCGCCCGGAAGAGCTGACAAAGCACGCACCCGCTCTTAAGGACACACACGCAAGACGCAGTTCTCCTCAGCAACACAAAGAGAACCATTGTGCAACTCTCACTCTCCTATCCCTGCATCAGTCCCCGGTTCATTTCTTCTCGCGAGGAAAATGAACCCAGCCCGACCTCAGCTGGCAAGCTTCACCTCCAAGGACATTCAAACATGCCGCGCTCACGCGCGCTGGACGAACCCGAACACTCGGCATCCACATGACCGAGAGAGACACACCCACCCATCCAAAGGAGCTTTACCGGTGCAAGTACCTGTTTTACTATGCTTTCAAGGGTTAAGATCTGTTGATTTTTGTTGTCTCAAAGGTTCTGTGTCTGTGATGAATTTTGCAAAACTCATGATCTTTCCAGATCTGCTTTATTTCTCCCTCTCTGTCTAGCTCACATGATCTTTCGATCAGACCACTCTCTCTCTCTCTCTCTCTCTCTCTCAATCTCTCTCTCTCTCTCTCGTTGTTATTTGTTTGTTTTGTTAGTTTTACTGTTAATGTACATATATGTATCCCGGGGTTTTTAATGTAGAATTCTGTATCCGTAGTTTCAATTATTAAAACCATATTCTTGATTGTTTTCTGTCTAAGAGCTTATATTACAAGTCAATGAAATTATGATCTTATAGCTACAAAGCTTTAAAAGTTGTTACGATTTCAGTAACGTAAATTTTATAAGCACAAGAAAATTAATGTTCACGGCCGGAACATTGAGATTTCTTGGAGTTTATAAAAAGGGATAACTTTGTTGAGAAGTTGGTAAGTTAATCTTACGGCTGTTTGCTGGACAAACCGAGTGTTTGATAACTAAATTAATCCCCTTAAAGTTATCTCATATAATCGATCTGTAATGAGACCATTGATGTATGAATGAGGAATTACAATTCGTTATGATGTATCATTCATATATTCAATCGCTCTATTTTCAATTTCGATAATGTAACTGCAACATGCAAGATAATAATCATATCCATGATTAATTATGAAAATTCCCTATGAATAATTTGAGCTAATTAAGGCAAAAGTCATTGTTGCTACAGTTATTTGGTGGAGAACGCTTAGCACATTTCAAACGTTGTTTTATGAGCAAATTCAGTTTCAATCTGTTTATATGGTTATTAATAATTTTGTGCACGCACGCTATGGAATTTTGAAATTGTGAGATAAGTCGTAACGCGAACTCACTCCTAACTGACTGAGGCAAAAACCCGACGTCAGTCAGTAACATTACATTTTAACAGCTGCTAAAATATGCATAGACATGTTTCTTTTGTCACTGTTAAATGCTGAGTAGCCTACACTGCAGTATTAATATTACAAATGTCCTGTTAAGAGATGAAGAAAACTCTCTGCAGGTGATACATTTTAATATTTTTAAAAACCGCCTATTAAGACGAAGAAATCTCTTTTTAGCGCGAGACGTAAATCTGATCAGAGCGAGATTCCTTTGATTCAGTAGTAAAAAGGCCTGATATATAATCGTTAGATTAACGATAACTCCTGGTAAAAATTGGCTTAGCTAACCAATTGTAAACCTAACACATTTGAATCATAAGTGCTATATTGATTGTGTGTACGGGAGTCGAACAGCAGACGTACATTCCTGTTGTCCACAATTTACGTGTAGTGTAGCGAAGAAATCCTGCCACACACTTTTGTGAAATATAGCACCAAAGATCCACCGAGATCTGTTTGTTTATTTGTGATTTATTGCAGGAAATCAGCGCACGACTTAGTTTGAATCACATTAAAGTCGGTTGTAATTCCGCTTGCTAAACACCAGAGGGCGTCCTTTAGGTATTTAGAAGTCTCAAATTACGCCCCGCCTTCTGACTTCAGCATGCATGAGCACAATTGCGCCATCCTGTGGCCGTTTCAGATAATGCTCTCTTTACTGCTGAATTCATTTCCCTGTGAATTAGCCTGTCTAAATTCTCAATAATTATTTGCATTTATAGCTTTTCTTGTGCGAATATTATTTTGTGGTAGACAACATTTTTCTCCCTTTGACTGGTACATTTACTTTGAGTTTGGTTCAAAACAAGATTTTAATTAAAACTTAAACTAAATCCCAGCACAGCCAGAGAGAGCCCACTTAGAAGTCCCCCACCTAGTGGCCGCCACCTTCTAAGTCCGCTCACTCAACTCTCCTTGTCTCTCTCTACTCTTCTCTTTTGACTTTTATAGTTATTGATGATACTTCACTGTTATCGTTAATTAGTATACATTTTTTTCCTGATTTCTCAATCTCCCTTCACGCTTATTTTAATTTGGTTTTGAACCAGTGTAAATTTATGTCGTGTTGGCCTGTCAGCCACTGATATCCATGTGGAGGAAACAGCGCCACCATGTGGCCTTCCTCACTAAGTCGGTATGGCGCTTTTCCTCCTTTCACTCTGTTTTGAATTGGGCATCTATCTCATCCTCCCCTTTTGATTATTTTATAGGCATTAATGATACTTTACGGTGTTATTAGCTATTATAGGATATCATTCTAATTTCCCTTTTAATTCTTTCCTGCTTGTTTTAAATTTTAAATTCAAACAAGATTTGAGTTTTGAATTTGAATCAAGTGTTCTGTTTAACCAGGAAGAGCACGAAGAAGGAGTACGCCCCCTTGTGGTGAAAACCCACTACTGCGGCCTGCTTCTCCTACCGTGTTTCAATCCTGTCTCTTCATATTTAGATTTTTATTATTTTCCCTCTCTTTTGGGCTAGGTTATTTTGATAATTACCAAACATTATCATAATTCCCTCTCTTTTATTATTATTTAGTAAAACCTTCGACTTTTATTTGCTACATAAATAATCAATCCATTTGGTTTAAACACCGTGGGTTTCAGCTGACTGTATGTGTGTTGGTTTCGTTTTACAGAAAACGTGGCACATGCAGTGTGTAGTGTTTGTGGGCACTGGGTTGTGGGCACATTCACTACATTTATTGCACAATGACATGAGTCGATCTCATTTGTGCGTGCCCTGCAATGTGGCAGGCTGCTTTTGTGTGTAGAAATTAACACTGGGCTGTGGGCATTTTTATTACACTTATAACACCATCGGCTGTGGCCGGAATACCAGAAAATACACTGCTTATATGATTTTTCTGGGTCGCCGTGGAAACGGCATTTTTGTGCAGGCAAGCGGGCCATGGTACCGGCTTGTTTACTGCAAAATACACTGGAACAGTCGCATTTTCTTGGAACTGAACGAGCGAAAAGTTTCGGTGCAAGTCTGGCCGCGGCGAGACTAAATTTTTATCTGCTGCAAGACCTGGGATCGAACACCGGTCTCCCGTGCAAAGGCTTTGGGTTTCGCCACTGAGCCACAGGGGGAAACGACAAAAGCTTAAAATAGCTCGAGCAGATAAGCGTCATCACAGTTTGTGTGTGTTGGCGTTTGTTTGCAGGCGTGCGTGTTATACAACAGGCTCATTGCTGCAATATTGACATTTTCAGCCGCTCAAACTAAGAGGAGCTGAGAAATGGAGATTGGTCCGACCTCGGCGGGACTAAAAACACACTCTTTCCTCATTTCGCCGGTGACGCATGCCCACAGGGGGCGGGGGCTGGGTAGCTTTCTTATAACGTAAAGAAAGCTTGCTGCGGTTTTGAAGCTGGCCTTCTCTACAGATGCAGCTATCTCGTCGTCAATAATGGCGGAAGCGGCAGCGCGCGGCGGCCGTTGTCCGTCAGCGAGCGACTCGAGTGAAGCTGGTGAAGCTGGCGGGCGAACCGGCGAGCTATCACGGGCTGGAGAAGGCTCTGGGCTGTTTCGTCGACCTCAATGGCGGAAGCGGCGGCAGACGGCGGCCGCTGTCCGTCGGTGAGGGACTCGAGCGATGCCGGCGAAGCTGGCGGGCGAACCGGCGAGCTTTGGCGGGCAGGAGAAGGCTCGGGGCCGCGCTGGGCACGGCGCTTTTACGGCGCGGCGCTACAGCGGGCTGAAGTGCAGGCTCTGAGAAAGATGCCAGGCGAGTCACCATAGGCAGTAGCTCACAGTGAGGGCATCCGCCGTCGACGAGAGCGAGAGCCGCATGATCCTTACCCAGGCAGGAAACGCAGATGACATGACGGTCCCCGTCGCTGAGTGTGGCTCGGCACGAGCCGCAGGATCTTTGCATCTTGAAAAAGACGGAGCTCTTTTAGCAGAGAGAGAGAGACAGTGAAAAAATGTGTGTCGCAGCGGAGAACACACACAGTTTGAAAAGGATATAACGCCGGAAAGCGTAGCAGGTACGGCGGCTAAAGGCGGCGATGCCAGCGACTTCAGACTCAATGGCTCGTCCCGCTGTGTGCTTTTCCTCAGATGGCGTGGCTTCTCACTCCGGATCCAGCGATGCGTGATGCTTCGCTGAAGAGATGAAAATCAGTGTACCAGCCTTATCGAGCTATATTTGTAGGGCAAGACCACGCCCTTTCTGGCGGGACGTGACGAAATGGGCGCGAAATGCCCCCATTGGATATGTGTCACGCAGCGCCTCTCTCGATAGGCAGGGTTGTGGACTCGAGTCGCATGACTTGGACTTGACTTGGACTCGAGTCCCAAATTTGATGACTTCCGACTCGACTTGACATATTCAAAGATGACTTGCGACTCGACTTAGACTTTGACAACAATGACTCGCGACTTGACTCGGACTTGAGCCCTGTGACTTGGAAAGACTTGACCTACCTTCTAAAACCACAGATCAGAGTTGTAATAATCACTGACTGTAGTAAAGCACTGTATCATTGACGCATGATCACAGCGCTGATTTGCGCTGTTTTCGCACGTTTGGCACTGAGCCAGAGAGCTGTGGAGTGTGTTCAGCAGCGCGAGTCAGTTGTCATTTATTATCACACGTTCAGACAGTTTTCAACCAAATGTTTTCTTTTTTCTTTTTCAGGCATTTAAATACACAAGTACTAGCGAACCATTTATAATTTGAGAAAAAAAAAACACACTGATATCGCATCCAAATGGTCTGTGTTCTGCAAATGGTGCACAAATAAAAACCTCGATCCGCGAACATGTGGGGTCACGCGGCTGCTCAGTTTTCTCCAAGAGCTGCTGGACAGGGGCAGGTCCCCCTCCACGCTCAAAGTCTATGTGGCAGCTGTCGCAGTATTCTCCGAATCAATGCACGGCCAGTCAATAGGCAGAAACGAGCTTGTCATCCGCTTCCTTAGAGGAGCCAGAAGGATGAACCCCCCGCGCCCCCCCCTCGGTTCCTATGTGGGACCTTTCACTGGTCCTAGAGGCCCTGAAAGCATTCCCTTTTTGAACCACTGGACACAGCGGACCCTAAAATACCTGTCGCTTAAAGCAGTTTTTCTGATCGCACTGGCATCAGTCAAACGCGTGGGGGACTTACACGCGCTATCCGTAAGCGCGTCGTGTCTTGAGTTTGGCCCGAATGACTCTAAAGTCATCCTAAAGCCTAGACATGGTTACGTTCCCAAAGTGGTTGGCACCCCATTCAGAGCACAGGTCATTTCCCTATCGGCCCTGCCAGCATCCGATAGCGAAAGCGATGTTAATCTCCTCTGCCCAGTCAGAGCTCTGAGATTGTACATTACGCGCTCCGCCCCGTTCAGGCGTTCCGAGCAGCTGTTCGTTTCGTTCGGTGGGCGCACTAAAGGTCTCGCCTCCTCGAAACAGAGCCTGTCCAGAAGGATAGTAGATGCAATCGCGGCCGCTTACGCGGCGAAAGGTTTGCAGTGCCCTCTGGGCATCAGGGCGCACTCCACTAGAGGCGTGGCCTCGTCGTGGGCATGGTCAAGCGGAATTTCCATTCAAGACATATGTGTGGCGGCGGGCTGGTCCTCGCCCTCCACCTTTGTCAGGTTTTACAACCTAGAAGTTCCCGCCCTACAGGCTTAATTACTGTCTGTTTAAGTGAGAGGCTAGCCGTGCCCAGATCCTATCATGCGCAGGCTACCCTCACGTGAATTCAGCTCTTCTGGTTGAGCTGCACTGTTTCAGGTTATGTGCTGTATATGCTAAGTACACCGGCCTCACATGGCCGCTCTGTATTGCCTGTCAGTGCTTGTTTACACGCGCTTTACGCTTATGGTACTCGCACTTCCTCGCGCTTATGTACAATGCTTTGGTTCCCACTCTCTATGTTCACAGAAGCTCTGTGACTCATGGGATGGATGCGGGCGCGCACGGCGTGGACAATGGGTTCCCGTAGCATAAGCTAACTTACGCAATACGAGAGAACCTCTCGTAAGAGAACGATACTGGTTACTAACGTAACCTCGGTTCTCTCTAGAAGAGGGAACGAGTATTGCGTAAGCTGCCGTGCTAAACGCCACAAGCGCTTTTTCGCATCAGTCGATGAAAACCAGAGAATCAGCCTCCGAGCCCCGCTTATATACGCTAAGCCACGCCCATTCTGGCGGGCTAGGACGCGGCGAGGGCGCGAGCGCCCTCGATTGGACGTGACGTCACGCCGGGCTCACTGGTAGGCTGTGCAGTTCCCGCAGGGCAGCCTATGAGCGCTAGAATGCCCGCTCAAGGTCTGCTAGCTGCTGCAACTGCGTTGACAATATATACAAAATTAAGGATCATTTTTGCCTTCAATATCTCGAGAAGATGAATCTTTCCCGTAGCGTAAGCTAACTTACGCAATACGAGAGAACCTCTTCTAGAGAGAACCGAGGTTACGTTAGTAACCAGTATCGTTCCCTACTCTCAGGTACTCTCACATAGTTTTTCTTTAGAAAGTGACCTCACCAACTACTGGCCTGGCATGCAAAATACAGCATTTTTTGTCATTTTCATGGATCCGTGTGAATGGGGATTGTTTTGATAACTGTCAGGACTTGAGTTTGATCTGTCCCTTTTCTTTCCACTAATTAGGGCCCAAGCCTTGAAAAGGCGAAGGCCCTATTGTTTTCCTTAGGATTATTAGGGCCCAAGCCCTCAAATGGCGAAGGCCCTATTGTTTTCCTTAGGATTATTATTATTAGGGCCCAAGCCCTGAAAGGGCGCAGAGCCCTATTGTTCTTCTAAGGATTATTTGTTATTAGGACCCAAGCCTTGAAAAGCGAAGGCCCTATTGTTTTCCTTAGGATTATTCTTTTTATTTTTATTAGGGCCCAAGCCTTGAAAAGGCGAAGGCCCTATTGCTAGGGGCAAAGCACCGAAGTTGCGGAGGCACCTATTGTATCTGTTCCGGTTTTTCTTCTTATTCCTACTTTTTAGGGGCCAAGCACAGAAGGTGCGGAGGCACCTATTGTTTTCATTCCCGTTCCTATTATTAGGGGCCAAGCACCGAAGGTGCGGAGGCACCTATTGTATCTGTTCCGGTTCTTATTTGGGGCCAAGCACCGAAGGTGCGGAGGCACCTATTGTATCTGTTCCCGTTCTTATTAGGGGCCAAGCACCAAAGGTGCAGAGGCACCTATTGTATCTGTTCAGATTCTTATTATTATTCTTCCTTCTTCTGACTGGGCGTCTATGGCAGCCCATAGAACCGTTTCCGGGAAAGTTGTTCCGGTTTGACATTCTGATAGAGGACAGTCCCAACAGTAATTGCACCAATTTTTGTGTCTCTAACTCATTCCCTCTAGCGCCACCACCTGTCCAAAGTTTCACTCAAATTATGCAAATAACTTTTAAATCGTAAGGCCTATCAACAAAATGTTTTCCTCTGATTCCTGAGCTCATGACGATTCGATTGCACCCTATGACTTCATTTTCCGTCATAAAAATATGTCAGCCGTTTTGAATTGTCCAAAAAAAAAATACTTTTGCGAACTGGTCCTAGACGATTTGTCTGATTTTCACCAAAATTGCACCAGATCATCTCCAGGCAGTGCTGACAAAAAGTTATGGAATTCAAGTTGATTCGTCAAACCGCTTTTGATAAACACACAAACTAATTTTACGTAGCGCTTGCGAAAACAGACGTAAGGCTATATCTCCGCAACGCTTAATTGTATTCAGACCAAACTTAGAATATCACAAGCATGAGCTGAGGCTACATGCTGCGTTTCGGTGCAGCGCCACCTACGGGTCCGGAGATATGAAAAATTGCTATTTTTGCTAATAACTTCTGAACGGTTTGTCCAAAAGTCATAGAAGTGGTCTCGTTAGATTCAGGGCGTCATGCCGGTATGGGTCATCAGTACGATGCCCTGAAGGAGCCTGAGAAGTTTTGAAACAGCACCACTAGTGGTAAAATTTAATTTTCAAATGCTTATAACTTATTTTCACGGAAGTCATCTCATTGGGTTCCTGAATCCTTGCCGAGTCCACAGATACCAAACATGCTAAGTTTTGTCTTACGGTTTGTGTAGACTATTTTAAGACTATGGAAAGAGTAAGAAAATGCCAAAGTTCACACACTGATAATCGACAAAAGCACAGACATAATAGTGCATAAAATGCTGGTTCTTTACATTAAGTTTAGGGAACAAAATCAATTCAATTATAAAACTGTGTTTGCAGGGATCATTCAGCAGGCAGTATGCAGCACCCAGCATATTGTGAATACAATAAAACAGTTCTATATAGATCATAGACTTGATTTGCAGAAGATGGTCATGTTAACTTCCGGCGGCCCATCTGTCATGTTAGGTAAATATAATGAAGTCACTGCCATACTGAGACGACAAATACCGCACTTTACAGAACAAAATTTTGCTCATGTTGCTCATAGAGAGGATTTGGGAATTGACGATGCTTGGAAAGGTGTCTTTAACCCTCTGAGGTCTAAGGATTTTTGGGGTCCTTGAGGTGTTCTGGCATGCTCTGACATTTGTGCTTTTTTCAGTTATTTATAAACATGTTAATGGCAAAGGTGTAAATTCACTCAATATAGCACAAACTGGGCTACCGTAATTTCTGAGCAAAAATTATGAAACATGTTTGTATTTTTGAGAGAATATTGCTTATGCATGGTTATTGAAAAAACTAAAACTTAAAGTGTCTGAAATAAGGCCACAAAACATACTAAATATGTGTCCACAAGACTTTTGACTAATGAGTGTTGTTGCCTAGAATTTTTGCTTCAAAATGATCTGAAAATCATCCTGCCTAATCATTTACACAAACACATACACTGATTTAAATTTTATTAGAGACTGTTATGGAATTTTTTTATTATTACTCTGATTTCAGTGATTCCTAATGATGGCCTCATCTGTTCTCACGAATGTAGGGAGAGCGGGCCTTTGATTGATAATTTACTGTGGTTGGGAGTCAGTGGAGGTAAGGAAAAGCAGGTGGTCAAGGGGTCATCTTGAGTGGATTTGTACGTTATAGCCTAAAGGGTTAAGGGGGCATTTACCTCTCAGGGCCAGGGAGAAATAGGAAAAAACAAAGTATATCTCTCCTGAGGGGAGGGCAGAAATAAGGCCTTGGAGGACACAAGATATAAAAAAGACAGACACTGCTTCTCTTTATCTCTCCTCACTGACTCACGAATGTGTATTGGTGACGAAGATCTCTCTTGCAAGAGAATAAATACTTTATAAACTATTAAATTGGACTCAGAGTGTCTCTTACTCAGTGATGATGTCTGTTGAATAAGAAAAAAGCCACAACAGTTTTGGTGTCAGAGTGGGGTTCCTTGGAAGTGCTTTCTGGACCTGAGAGCGGACGGTGTTTGGCCACCTGGACTGAGCAGTTCCAGCTCTACCTCGTAGGCTTGAGAGAGAGGGGCCGACCGCTATCGGGTCCGGGTAGGGGTCCACTGGAATCAAAAGAAAGCGAACCCGTGGCAACCAACATATCGCTGGTAAGAGACGTCTAAAATATTTTCTTTTGGGGAAAAGTATTTTGTTTCGGGTAAGAAATGTGAGTGAACCATATTGGCTGAGGGCTGTTTCTGTGGTACGTAATCTGAGATTAATTGAGATCTATATATAGATCAAGAGGTTTCAAACAGATACGAGAGAAAATTATCTGAGATTAATTGAGGTCTGTAACAGATCAAGAGATTTCAAACAGATAGGTAACCTGAAAATCTGTTGTTCCACCAAGGAGCAAATTGTTTTTTAGGTGCTGAGGCTAATTAGGGGGAGCCAGAAAATATTTTTTTTGGTAAACCTTAATTAGGAGGGCACTAATAGTGCAACACGACCGATTTGGGTTAAAAGAAAAATCGGGTCTGTTGGGGACGCCTAACAGATCAGGAAAACGCGCGTTGAAGAGAAATCCACAGAGAACAGAGAAGCAGCCAATATGGGGAAGTCTCAAGGTAAGCATGCAAAATTTGATACACCGGTTTTCTATCAAAATTATGGGGGAAAATTTATGTTTTAGATATTGAAAAACTGAGAAAATACCATGATTTCCCCAGGGAGGGAACACTGAGCACAACTGGACTGAAAGTAGTGCGAGAATCAGTTGAACAGGGCAGTGAAAAACAAAAAGGTTGTTATGGCTGTGTTCAACATGTGTAAACAATGTGGACAAACAATGGATTGTTGTCTTAAAGGGGCAGATAAAAAAGAACTGTCGAGAGAAATAAGGTTTTTACTTCTTCATCCAGTAAATGGATGCATGACATTAGATGTCTAGAGAACTTAAATTTATATGATATGGATTGAAGTAGCAAGTAGCAATAAGGCTGTCTGTGTGAAATAGGGGATTGTAATTTGATATTTTGGTTTCTGCAAAACAGTAAAGATAATTGGGACTGAGACAATACGGATAATATTTTTTTTTGGATCTCAGACTAACCATTTGATGAAGGAATACTGTGAGAAGTAGTTATAATGAAAAAAAATAAAGTTAAAATTAATGTTATCAAAACAAGGGAAAGATTGGAAATTCAAGTGTCACTATGATGGGTGAGAGACTTGATGGAAGAGGGAAGTGGGGAAAAAAAACAAGAGGGTTGGTGTGTGAGATATGTTTGTGTGAGGATTGTGCAGGTTAGATACAGAAGGAACTGGCATGTAGGGAAAATAAAGGAGAGGATACAGAAGGAACTGACATGTAGGGAAAGATTGAGATTGACAGGGATTAACATGATATGAAGAATGTTTTAAGTTGATGATAATACAAAATTAGTAAGGTGTAAAGACAGCTATGTCCAGAGATTCTGGAAGTGTGACCAAAGTAATCAAAAAAAAAACTTGTGAAACCCGCTTAGAATAAGTTGAGTGAGCCGTGCTACTTATTAAAATTAATGTGCAGCCAATGATAATGATGAAGATTACGATTTGGCTATTGTGATTAAATCCGCCACTGGTGGACTGTAAAAGAATACAGAGAACGTCTCAGGTTACGTATGTAACCCTGGTTCCCTGATAGGGAACGAGACGCTGCGTTTGAGACGCGGTGGGAACGCTCTGCGTGATTGCGTCATGAAGCACGTGTAAAATCAGTCCAATGGAAGCCCGATACGTCATAGGTGACGTCATAGACCAGGAAACTATAAAGCACCCTTGCAAACAGACCGCGCCAGCTTCTGAAAAGTCTGAAGCAAGTCGATCAGGGTGTGCAGGAAGTATGGCAGGCAAACGCAGCGTCTCGTTCCCTATCAGGGAACCAGGGTTACATACGTAACCTGAGACGTTCCCTTTCAAGGGAACTCGAGCTGCGTTTGAGACGCGGTGGGAACCCCATACCCACTACGCCATAGTGACAAATGCCCGTTCTGTGTGAAGTCCTTGCGCACACTAAGAAGCAAGCAACCTAGCCCCTGGAGTAGAGAGGTCAAGGTCATAAAACCTGACAAATGTATGCGGAGAGGACCATCCTGCCGCATTACAAATATCAGGAAGGGAAACCCCCGAAATTAAGGCCGTAGAGGCCGCCATACTCCTAGTAGAATGGGCCCGTACAGCCATAGGTGAAGGCTGACCGGCCGCTTCATAAGCTAGTGAAATAGCCTCGACTATCCACTTGCTCATAACCTGTTTAGATGCAGGGCACCCTCTTTTGAGTGACCCAAAACATACAAATAATTGCTCTGACTTACGCCACAGGGCAGCTCTGTGAACGTAGGCATCCAATGCCCGAACTGGACATAACAGGTTCAATTGTTCCTGATCTGGGGTATTAAAAGGTGGAGGATAAAAGGCCTGCAGCACTATTGGGCCCCCAACATTGAATGGGACCTTAGGAATATAACCCGGTCTAGGGTATAGAAATGCTTTCACCATACCAGGTGCAAATTCCAAACATGACGGAGCAACCGACAGGGCGTGCAAATCTCCAATTCTCTTGATAGATGAAATAGCAAGGAGAAATAACGCTTTCAAAGTGAGGAATCTTTCTGAAACCTCTTCAATGGGCTCGAACGGAGCCAGAGCCAGACCCTCAAGTACAATGGCTAAATCCCAAGCCGGTGCTCTGGAGTGCAGTGCCGGTCTCAACCTCAATGTACCACGGAGAAAACGAGTAATCAGAGGATCTCTCCCAATAGAAGTACCCCCCAGAGGGGTATGGTAGGCCGATATAGCCGCCACATAAACTTTTAAGGTGGAAGGAGATAATCCAGCAGAGAAACGGTCTTGCAGAAAATCGAGAACTGAACCAACAGGGCAGTTAACAGGATCTAACTGACGCTCACCACACCAGGTGGAGAATAATTTCCATTTCAGCGCATACAGTCTTCTCATGGAAGGGGCTCTGGAATGGAGAATGGTCTCAACGACCTCAGTCGAGAGACCGGATTCTATGAGCCTGGCCCCCTCAGAGGCCAGGCCCAAAGTTTCCACAACTCCGGTCGAGGGTGAAATATCGTGCCCTCTACCTGGGACAGCAGGTCCCTCCTGATTGGAATCTCCATGGGAGAGCCGCTCAGAAGAGACACCAAGTCCGAGAACCAAACTCGAGTCGGCCAGTAAGGGGCTATTAGTAGCAGACGGGCCCCTTCCTGGCGAACCCTCTCCAGAACCCCCGGGAGCAACGATATCGGGGGGAAAGCATACAGGTACAGCCTCGGCCAAACCTGCACCATCGCATCCAGTCCGAGAGGAGCTGGGTGCGTGAGAGAGAACCACATGGGACAATGGTTGTATCTGAGGATGCGAAAAGGTCTATCTGAGCACGACCAAATTTCTCCCAAAGGAGCTCCACCACCTCGGGGTGAAGTCTCCACTCCCCGGGCCTCAGCCCCTGCCTTGACAGTATATCTGCTCCCACATTCTGACGCCCCGGAATGTAAACTGCTCTGAGAGATAGCAACTTTCCCTGGGCCCATAGGAGGATCTGATGGGCCTGCTTGCAAAGGTGACGTGACCTCAAACCCCCCTGATGGTTGATATATGACACCACCGACGTGTTGTCTGTACGGACCAACACATGATGGCCTCTCAGGTCTGGCAGGAAATATTTGAGAGCTCGAAATACCGCCATCATCTCCAAGCGATTTATGTGCCATGACAGATGATGGTCCTGCCAAAGACCTTGCGCCGAGCGGCCACTCATGACCGCCCCCCATCCCGTGAGGGAAGCATCCGTCGAAAGCGTGACGCGTCGACAAGAAGCCGCCAGCACTGGGCCCTGGGCGCGGAACCAAGGTTTCTTCCACATGACCAAGGCACGAAGGCATAGCCGCGTGACCTTGATCTTGCGGAACGGATTTCCCCTCGGAGAAAACCCCTTGGTTCTGAGCCACCACTGCAGGGGTCTCATGTACAGCAGGCCAAAAGTAATCACGTTGGACGCTGCTGCCATGAGCCCCAACAGTCTCTGAAACTGTTTCACAGTGAGTGACTGGCCTAGTTTTACATTTTTTACGGCTGTGAGAATCGCAGAAATCCGAGCAGGAGATAGACGTGCCTGCATTGTGGTCGAATCCCAAATTACACCTAAAAAAGTGGTCCTCTGAGCAGGGAGGAGAACACTCTTCTTGATGTTGAGCCGCAACCCCAACTCCTTTATGTGAGACAGAACGACATCTCGATGCCGAACTGCCAACTGCTCTGACTGAGCTAAAATCAACCAATCGTCGATATAATTTAATACGCGAATGCCCTGGAGTCTCAAAGGAGCCAGAGCTGCATCCACGCATTTTGTAAAGGTGGGGGGTGATAAACCTAGGCCAAACGGTAGAACCCGATACTGGTAAGCTTCGCCCCCGAAAGCGAACCTCAGGAACTTCCTGTGATGAGGATGGATGGATACATGAAAGTAAGCGTCTTTCAGGTCTATTGTGACAAACCAGTCCTCGGACTGAATCTGTGATACAATTTGCTTGAGTGTGAGCATCCTGAACTTGAGTTTCTGAACTCTGCTGTTTAACTGGCGCAGATCTAGAATAGGACGCAACCCTCCATCCTTTTTCGGAACAATGAAGTAACGGCTGTAAAACCCTGACTCTCTGCTGGGAGGAGGCACCTATCGCTCCTTTTTGAAGAAGTGTCAGAACTTCCTGCTCCATAACCAGAGCCTGCTGTGAGTCCACCACTGTGGGAAGGACCCCTTGAAATCTGGGCGGCCGAGAACCGAACTGAATTCTGTAACCCTTTTCTATTATATGCAGGACCCATAAAGAAATATTTGGCAGAAGTTTCCACGCTGCCAGAAATTCTGATAAGGGAACCAGTCTCTCGAGACTGGCCTCTGGATTTGATTGAACAATCATTTCGGCGCCCTGAAGCGGCGAACCGGCAGGGAACAACCGAACTGACCGTTCTACAATCCTCCTCAGAGGATTGCATGGGGGAGCTGACACCTCGATGCCCTGAAACGGCGAACCGGCAGGGAACAACCGATGTGGCAACGCTGCGACTCTCCTCGGAGAACCGCCCCCCGGAGGGCGCCAAAGAGAAACGGTTCCTCGGAATCGTTCCTCCCTAGAGGGGACCACCCTCAGAAGCCTGGCACACTCGGCGTCAGGACTTCTTAGTCCAGGTTCTTTTAGACATGACAGTCCTCAGATCCTGTCTGCCCCCAGCAGGCCTGGACTGCGAACGCCACTCGGGGACCCCAGATTGTGGAGGAGCCCGAGCAGCAACGCTCTGTTTCTGCTGGTATCTATGTGAGATATATAGCAATATGATCGGACAGACAACAATAAATAGACAAGGACAGAATCACAGACAGCGCTTGCTGAAGACAACAGAAGCTGGCGCGGTCTGTTTGCAAGGGTGCTTTATAGTTTCCTGGTCTATGACGTCACCTATGACGTATCGGGCTTCCATTGGACTGATTTTACACGTGCTTCATGACGTAATCACGCAGAGCGTTCCCACCGCGTCTCAAACGCAGCTCGAGTTCCCTTGAAAGGGAACTGCTTATCAGTGGCTCTGTTTACATTCCTGAATGGGACACACGCTGCTCCAAGGGTGTGCAGTAAGTTGGAGCCGTTTGCAAGCTCACAGTGATCAAACTATAGTCAAGGTGTCTGATGCTGTTGTTGAGGCTGACACATGAACCCACCAGATGACAGAGAGTGTCTTGATTGTGGTCATCAGGACCATTTAACACATAACTGTAAATGCACACTGAGAAGGTGTTTGAAAATGTGATAGTGACACATTTCTGATAATAATGTGGGTTTGAAAGTAGATCAGTGTTTAAATGACGACATTAACATTTTGTCTGAGAAATAAGAGATAAAAAACAAGGTCAAAAGATTGAAGTCTTAAAGTGAATCCTGTTGAAGAAAAGATCTATAATAGTAATTTTTTGTGTGAATTGAATACAGGTTGATGCAAAATTAATGACTTCAACAAATATGAGTTGCAAAATATATAAATATGAATGAAATGATGATTGTGTTTTAATTAAACATTTTAGAAAGGGTTTAGATTAAGTAGAGAGACTAATATCAAGCAGAGAGTGCTAGCCTTGTCAAAGTTAACGTAATTTAGAACTTGACAACCAAAATTGAGATGAAATGTGAAACATTATTGAGAACTAGAATAATTATTTTTATTTAAGATCAAATAAGCAGAAGCAGTAGGCTACTGGATTAACAGTTGCTAAATGCTGATTAAACAAAAAGCTTGAAAAGTTGACCATGAAAAAACTAGAAGCTGATGTTTTGCTTTCAAAAGAGAAGTTTGTTATTGGCTGTAATGAAACAGTTTGCTTATCTGAATCTGATGTGTACTGTGGCTGAAACTGCCAGTGCAACAGAGACTCAATCTGAGTGGAAATTTGTAATGTCTAAATAAAGACAACTATAAAAATTATGTTTATTTGGAAACACATGTAATTTCTGGCAAATATGCCTTAAGCTGGGATAGAGTTATAGGATGGTAGATAAAAGTTTGATGTTAGAAGTTTATGAGAGTGCAGTGTGCCAGTCCTGAATGTCTCAGAGTCTCTCTCATTCAATGTCAGCTAAAAGCTGTTATCTGAGCCTGTGTCATTAGTGATAATAAGCTATTTGAATTAAAACACAGTGTTTCAGTTGAACACAATAGACACAGATATGTTAAAAGAAAAGATTATTTGTAAAACTGAATGACTTTAAAGAAGTCTTTAAAATAATAATACAGAACTTAAACGATAGAGGTGACATTTTGATTAGCTCATTTTAGGACCAGTAACAACTTTGTCTCATTTAGTCTCCACCATTCAGGGCCGATGGCTCCGTCTACAGATACAGTTCACTGAATCTACGGATGATCTAAATTCGCTGAGTATAGTCTAAGCAGCTAGGTTTCTGCTTTTACAATGGTTAATGGATTTAAGATTAAATACAGCTGTTATTAACCTGTCTCCCTGTGTGAACTCTATTAGGCAATCGGAATGGCCCTGGTGACTCTTGATTGTGTCTTTCCTAAGCTCCAGAGAACAACAGATTTTGTTGAAGAAAACGGTCAAAGATTCTGTGATGGGAAAGAGCGGTTACCAGTGGGCGCGAGTGACCATCCCAGTGACGGGTAAGACCTTCTTTGGCCAGACAGGGGGCAACCTAAGGCAGGGGGGTCACGTAAAGTCACTGGGCATCTCCTGAATGGAGATGTTTTATGTGAGACAGGTATGAGAGTTGAGCAGGAGCTGTGAGGCCAGCAGCGTCCTTATACCGTTAAGGGGAGATGAAGCTGTGACGAGTCACGGCAGTCTGCCCCATAAAGCAAAGCTTCTTTATACCACTCGCCAGAAGAAACCGCATTAGTTGTATGGCTTGTTTTCATTGTGACAAGTGTCTGCAACTATACCAGGGGGACAACACCCTGAGGAGAAGAAAATTATAGATAAAGAGCTAATGGCAATGGGCTTTAAAGAGCCAGCTGAGACCGTGAGGCCATTATTAATTGTTGTGGAGACAGTAGCAAAACTTTTTATGTATTGGTTGCCTTATAGGCAAGAAAATGTATAGAAGTGTTGATTTTGAACAACTATGTCTATAACATAGTTCTAACTCCTGAAGGTCATTAGACATGGTGGTGACTAAAGATGAAGACAGTTTTTGTAGATTTAAGGAAATCTGGATAACAAAGGTGAATGGTCAAAGGTTATTGTAATGAATAAAAATTTTGTCTAAGTTACAGCCTTAGAAGGCAGTTGCAAAATATTTTTTGTTTATAGTGAGAGAGACTGCTTGAGTGGAGGAAGGGATGGTAACTGTGTCTGTCTTTCTGCCATCGGCCTGCTAGAGCAAGCTGAAGCAAAATGATGATAATGAACCAAAACAACCCAGCTGACTTGTCTAAAAATCTAATGAATAATGAACAAGACATGCTTGGAACTGGTTAAGAGACCATGTAAAATTAGGGAAAAGCTACAGGAAAATGGAAAGGTTAAAATCTTATTTAAAATTTAAATCTTTTAGCAATAATATAAAGAAAAGTGAACATTGAATGAGCAGTTAACATATTTGTGTCTAGTGTGAGTGTGTGTGATGGTGACAGTACTTTATGTCTTGTATGTATTAGTTTGGGGCACTAATATTCCGCCTGAATAGTGTGTATATTGCGTCATTAACCCCTGGAATGAGTTTATCATTACAGATGGGTTAAGGCAAATGACAAATTTTAAAGAAGGCTATAATTCTGAGTGGATCCGATGAAAAGATGATACAGAACATAGGGCGAGCTTTAAATTAATTGGTCATCAAGCTCTGTCTGATATTAATTATTTTTGTCTTTTATGATGTTGATTTGAATTACGGTTTGGATCAGTTTAAGTATTTGTGTAAATTGGAATTGTGTAGTTGTAGATCACCATCTGGCATGGGCTGAGATAAATGAAAATGTTGTAGATTTGATGGCAACAACAAAGTGACATATTGGTTAAGTCAACATGAAATTATCAAGAGAGCCCCTCACATTTATGATAATTGTGAACAAAGGGGGAGAAATAATTGACTGACATTGACCAAGTCTGTACAGCACGACCTGACCTGATAGGGAACATTGATGACTTTGGAATTGTTTGATGACTGACTTAAGAGACCAAACAACAGGCCTGAAAAGCAGGATACGCTGTGAGACTCAGGGCCGTTGCCCTTCAAATACTTCGATAAGAAGATGAGATTGGGCTTTAAGTGAAGAATATAATATTTTGTTTCAGAGGCAGAGAAGGATGTCTGGGCAAAATTTGGCTGAAGGATGCCGTTTGGGTTGGTGTTGATGGCAAATCAAATTAGTTTAAATTGATGAATGAGCGGGGTCATGCATCAAAAGGGGGATGGTAACAATTGCCAAATATGGTTTACTAAGGGGTTCACATTTGCTGAAAGCCATTGCACAGGTGGGGCAATATTGCTGTCTGTAAGTGTGCCGCACACGCTAACAAAATTGCAGGACTGTTTCAACAGGAGACGCCAGGGCAGATGCAGCAGCGAAGGCCGTGGCAGCACAGCAGACAAAAGAAACTATGTGTATTTTACTATCTGAAAATAACCGCGACATTTGTTTTTCTTTACAGAGCATGCAGACTTTTGATGCAGGGCAGAGTGTCCCCTATAAAATAATAGTTATGGATGAATTTGACTAACTATCCTGGCCTGGATTGTTATTGTGTCAGAAACAAGGCCACACCTGCGCAGCGCATAACTTAAATTTTCCTTTTACAGAATGTCAGGATGGGTTGCAGAAAACAGAACTAATTCTGTTCCAAATGTATAAATATTGTGTTGTGGACATGAGCAAAGTGGGTTGAGTGTTTTTCATGGTATAAGGACCCCGAGTGCTATTAAGTGAGCAAGAAATTATCCGGTGATAATGTTTCAGGTTGTTGAATCCACAGGTCACACCAAAAGGGACGAGCGGCTAGACAAGCGGTCACTAACAAAATACTTAAGGTCTCCCTTCACAGGTGAAAGCAGGCAAGAAATGGTTTACTCCAGTGGGGGTGCGGTCGTGATTTAAGGGAAAACCTTATAAGGATCAGAAAATGGTTGGAGAGAAAAACCATTGCAACGGCACGCAAAGTGTCACCCTGGTGAACACGGAACGTCCGTGGGGCGAACGAGATGATCAACACACCTGGAGGAACCAACTGCCAACTGATGGTTTAAGTTTAACAGAAGAATCTGTTTTTGTGATGATTTTGATGATTTTGTTTGATTGAATCAAACTAGGTATTAATTTGATTGGTGCAAATGTAGAAAATCTATTAATTTATGTGTAACAAGCAAAAAAGACGGACCGTAATGGAGATTATTAGAGTTAATTTTGAACAACTAATTTGGTTAGAGGAATGGGAAAAATTATAAGACTTCTCTGGTTAGATTTGTTAAACAGTGCGTTCAATAGAGCTTACTAAATTGAATTAGAAGTGAATGAAATATGGAAATGGGCGTAGATTAATGGAAGAGGCTTAATGATAGGAGTTAGGATTGTGTGTGTTATTCTGATAATTTTGTTATTCATGGGTGAATATGATTACAGAGACAGGTGAAAACCCTGCTGTCTGTTCAGTTGGTGAAAATGACAGTCTATCCCAAGGATGAACAAAATTATGCGACGATACAGTTAGCGGGACCTACAGTGAGATATGTGTTAAATATATGTTCTGTTTGTTTTTTCTTCTGTTTATTTTCTGAGAAAGATTAAGGGCAAAAGATTTAAAGAAGGTTACAAGCAGCGGTCATCCGTGTTACGAGGTGGCGTACAAGGACAGGGTTTGAAACTGAGGGATTTTTATTCTGTTTGTTTTCTTACTGTGTTATAACTATTTATTCCTTACTGGTGTGACTGAGGGTCTGCTTGCAGGAACGCAGAAACAGTGATTTCTCGTTTAGCCCAGCCCAGTAAAAAAGTTTACTTGCTTGCTAAATAATTATGGGGCTTTCCCCCACAAAAAACAGCCTTATGCTTCTTCATTCTAAACTTTTTCTTCACAGGTTCAAGGAGAGTGATTTGTATGTAATGACTTGAACTTGCATTTATTATTACTATTATTACAATGTTTGATTAATCAGTTATCAGAGTATGATAAACAGAGAGGAGTTGTTATGGAATTTTTCTATTATTACTCTGATTTCAGTGATTCCTAATGATGGCCTCATCTGTTCTCACGAATGTAGTGAGAGGGGGCCTTTGATTGATAATTTACTGTGGTTGGGAGTCAGTGGAGGTAAGGAAAAGCAGGTGGTCAAGGGGTCATCTTGAGTGCATTTGTACGTTATAGCCTAAAGGGTTAAGGGGGCATTTACCTCTCAGGGCCAGGGAGAAATAGGAAAAACAAAGTATATCTCTCCTGAGGGGAGGGCAGAAATAAGGCCTTGGAGGACACAAGATATAAAAAAGACAGACACTGCTTCTCTTTATCTCTCCTCACTGACTCACGAATGTGTATTGGTGACGAAGATCTCTCTTGCAAGAGAATAAATACTTTATAAACTATTAAATTGGACTCAGAGTGTCTCTTACTCAGTGATGATGTCTGTTGAATAAGAAAAAAGCCACAACAAGACCTTTTGTTTGGAAAGGCAATATGCGTGGAGGCGTGTTTACACCTGAGAAGACAAAGGCCGGATAATGAGCTGCATATTAATTAGCCCTTTTACACAGGTGTGTCACAGGATCCCAAAGAATGCAAGGACAAAAGAAATTATCTATATAGCCTATACATATTTTACAATTAGAAATTGTAACCAATTACAAATAGGTTACAATTACAACAACAATTACAATTTTAACAATATTTCAAGTGTATTTCTTTGTAAAAAGTATACATTTTATCATACGTATTAAAAAAGGTAAGGATTCATTAGTTTGAATATTGGAACAAACACTATAATAACATCTTAGTTGATAATTCAATATACCTACTTTATTTTTGACAAAACATCATACTATAGTATATTTAACTATGAGCAGAAATTGGTGAACAAAAGCGCACCTATTTAATGTGACAGTAGTCTTTTTTTACAGTCAAAACTTTATAATCTATCCAAAACTAATCACAAAATCGTGTCTAAACATTCATATTTAGTCTGTAATATATTGTGTATGATATATCAGTATATACATGTGAATTTGCAACTTGTTGCTTATACAGACATTTTATTTCAACATATTTCAGTCTATTTTTACTCATCTTAGTAGGCTATAGCAATATAGTTTGTATGTGTTCATGTAAACATAACGTTTACTAATGTAGGTGCGAGAGTGAATGAACAAGGCACAGACACGCGCTGTATAACTGTAGTAAACAAAGCGCGCGCGCCTATGCCATTCACTCATCATTTAGCCTACACACAGACACGCAATTCATATTTAAACAGTCTTTTTGCGGTTTACAGTCTGTCGGACTGTCGGTTTACAGTCTGTCTATTCAATATCACGATTAGAACAAAGCACTAGAATAAATGACTTACTACATCAGCTGGATCCGTTGCTCCTCGAAATAAAACTACCAGCAATTCTGGTACATTTTACAGGGTTAGATAGTATTATTCCTCACAGCGAAAGGATACGCTGTGTACACAGCTGTACAAGATACTTACTAAACACGATGTGTTTTATAATCCAGCTGGTGGGCGTTGGCATGTTTGAATGGCTTGTCTAAGATCATTTGCGTTTGAATAGCGCGCGCTCTCCGTGGGCGTGGCACATTAACGCGTAATTAGGTATAATGAGCTGGAAAGAAAAATACTGACATCTCTCTCTTTTCATACAGATTACATAAGCTGAGAATATTTGTTTTTTTATATAAATGAATTCATTTAAAAGAAGAGAGTTCAAGCTTCATTATGGAAAAACACTCGTGCCTGTATGACAAGTATTCGCGGAATTAAAGTTAATCTTAGGACGCGTTTCAGAATGGACTTCACTGACAGAGAGAAGGCAGAACGCGCATCATGTTTGTTTTTCTTTATTTGGCGAAAAGCACAACACTTTGTTTTTATTGTAAGTATCCACAAAAAAAATAGACACTTATCAGGATCTAATGATGTACAACACTTAATATGTAAGATCAAAATCAACAGAGTATTTTGAGTTTCTTTTGCACAGATAAGAAAAAAGCGAGACTATCGCGCCGGCGCGATAGCCGACCTAAGAGGGTTAATGAAGGAAGTATAAACAGTATCCAGCTCCGTGTTTACAGGATGCTGGAGACACCCGCCCAAGGCTTCTGAGAAATTTAAGAGAAAAATACCCCTAGAGTCTGCGAGAGCGGGGGCAGAAGACGATTCAATGTTGGACAACATCGTTAACGACTTAGGAATGGAAACGGATATGAGTATGGAGAGTAAGACTAGTTCAAGATCTGCAGTTAGTAAAGTCATTGAACTCCAAGTTTGTGTCTGTGGCTGGAGCAAGGCGACAACAGGCAGGGGTTTGAAGGTTCATCGAGGGAAAATGAAATGCTTGAGGGACAAGGGATAAGGGCCTCGCATTGATCAGTAGTTCTTACGAAGTCAGTCAAGTCAGTCGAATGAAATCCAGCGACAGGAAGCAACCACAGCTCGCAGGATATCAGCACCCCTGTCATTGACGAAAGGAGGGCTTGCACAGTTAGTGATGAACATATTCATCCTTGTGAACCCGGTCAAACTAACCAGCGTAAGAGAGAAAAGAACCTCAACGGGCATAGGCCTGGAGTTAGATGGCCAAGAGCTTGTGAGAAAACTGCATGGGACACGGTAAACACAGATCTATGCTTTGCATTGGAAAGATTAACTGGTACAGTTGAAAAGAAGTTGGATAAATTTGGGGACATCATTTACGCATATGGAAGTGAGAGGTTTGGTGTGGAAAAAAGGAAGGAAAAAGTACAAACTACTCCTGGAATGTCTAGACGGCAGCAGAAAATTGAAGGGTTAGTTAGAGAAAGGAGACAGCTGAGGAAGCAATGGAAAAGAGCAGAACAAAGTCAGAAGGAGGGATTCAATCTCTTACAAAGGGCCATAAAAGATAAGCTGGCAACATTACGCAGAGCTGAGCACCTACGGAAACGCTACAAAAAGAAGGAACGTGCGAGGGCTAATTTCTATAAAGACCCATTCAAATTCGTAAAGAAGTTATTCACCAGTGAGAAGAATGGCACTTTAAAAACATCTAGGGTTGAGCTAGAGAGATATTTGGATGAAACTCATACAGATGCAAAAAGGCATGAGCCTATGTCAATTCCATCAGACATACCACCTATCAACCCACCAGAATACCAAATGGAGGTCTGTGCACCTAAGTGGAAAGAGGTAGAGCAGGCTGTGAGAAAGGCAAGGGCTTCAGCATCTCCAGGGCCTAATGGAGTTCCGTACAGAGTGTACAAGGGTGCTTCAGGAGTTCTGTGAATTCTGTGGAAATGGACAAAAGTGGCATGGGAAAAACAGGTTGTACCTAGAGCATGGTGCAGAGCAGGTGGAGTCTTTATACCTAAAGAAAAAGATGCTACAAGCATCAGTTAGTTTTGTTCTATTTCACTATTAAACGTTGAAGGTACAATTTTCTTCAGCATTATTGCCCAGAGATTGTCCACCTACCTATTAAAGAATGGCTTCATTGACACTTCAGTTAAAAAAGCGGGCATTCCAGGGTTCTCATGATGCTTAGAACACATCAATGTTATCTGGCAAAGAATTCAGTCAGCTAAAAAGGAGAGGAAGGAGCTCCATGTGACATTCCTGGATTTGGCTAATACATATGGTTCAGTGCCACATGAGCTTCTTTGGGCAGCATTTGATTTTTTCTGAGTACCAATGTCAATAACAAATTTAGTGAAAGCCTATTTTGGAGATTTGCAATTCAGTTTCTCAACTCCAAAATTCAGCACTGCATGGCAATGCCTAGAGGTTGGAATAATGGCAGGATGCACCATTTCTCCACTGACTTTTACCATGGCAATGGAAGTAATCATTAGGGCATCAAGATGGGTAGTAGGAGGAGAGCGCTTGGCTTCTGGGATGCGACTACCACCAATCAGAGCATACATGGATGACATGACAACCATGGCTACAACAGTAGCCTGCACTAATCGGTTATTGGGGAAGTTAACAGATAATATTGAATGGGCGCGAATGCAATTTAAGCCCTCTAAATCAAGGAGTATCTCGATAGTTAAAGGAAAGGTAGTAGATAAAACATTCTT
Source organism: Tiaroga cobitis (assembly GCA_030578255.1). NCBI lineage: Eukaryota > Metazoa > Chordata > Actinopteri > Cypriniformes > Leuciscidae > Tiaroga > Tiaroga cobitis. The sequence continues at coordinate 36,720,987 of CM060607.1, read as the reverse complement.
CATTAATGGTGAGGCAATACCAACAGTTTCTGAGAAGCCAGTGAAGAGTCTTGGGAGATGGTATGATGGGGATCTAAAGGACACAGTTCGGGTGGGAGAAGTTAGACGACAAGCAGTGGAAGGGTTGAAGAGCATGAACAGCTGTGCTCTACCTGGCAAACTAAAACTCTGGTGCTTTCAGTTTGGTCTACTGCCGAGGTTACGACGTTTCTTTGACAACAGTGGATAAGCTGGAAGCGTTGATAAGTTCATTCATCAGGAAATGGTTGGGAGTTCCACGCTGCCTCACTGCTGAGGCAGCGTGGACTTTATAGTAAAGGAATATTGCAGCTGCCAGTCTCTGCTTTAACCGAGGAGTTTAAGTGTGCCAAGGTCAGACTGGAAATGACCTTAGTAGAGTCACGCGACAAATGTGTAAGGGAGGCAGCCCCTGTGTTAAAAACTGGTAGAAAGTGGTCAGCAAAGAAATCTGTAGTAGAGGCAAAGGCTGCCCTTCAAATTGGGGATATCGTGGAGTCACTGTCGCCAGAGTCACTGTCGAGCCCTCTTGAGGTGTCGTGGGATAGTCGACGAAACACTGAGGAAGGAAGGTGCCCACTTGAAGACCCTAGAGATGTCCCCTACTCGGCTCAATCCAGACGGTTGTCGTGCTGGTCCTGTAGTTGCAGTAGTGTGCTGACGCGCCAAGTACACTGCAGGCGTTAACACCGGACAGAAGGGGAGTCACACCACCATATGGAAAGAAGCGTAAATGGATGGAGAAGCATAGTTTACTGTAAAGCTACGTCTTAGTTTTGCTTATCTTGGCTAAAGCCGAGTACAAATCAGCATGAAGTTTTAACATCTTCTCTCGTGTAATGGAAATCATCTTCTCAGGGCAGTATATTCACTATTTAGTAGGTCTTCTGTAAAGAAAAGCAAATTTGATGAGTTGGCACTGGAAAAGGCGACTAGTTTGGGGAAGGCGACTAGTTTCCAGTTTGGCACTGGAAAAGGCACTGGAAAAGGAGAAGTTTTAAGGTAGGCTATACATATGTAGTAATGATACATATATTTAAGTGTTTGACTTGGACAATATGTTTTACTGTTTACTGAAATAACAACTTTACTAATCCTTAAACATATCATTATAATGTATAAAGTAGTTATTAATGAGTTGACTAAAGCTTTACATTTTGTTTAAAGGTTAGGTTACTAATTTGGTGTATTAGTACAGACCAGCAGAAATAAGCAAAAACAGGGAGTGTATATACCTAAACAAGGTGAAACAGACAGATACTATTTTTACTATTGTGGTGCATCTGTTTATTAGATGCTGTTTTGAGAGAGGTTCTCCTGCAGTCCTGCAGGGCCAGTCAAGATAGGACTGATGAAGCACTACAATGTTGTTGGGTATACCCTTGTGATAAAGAAGTGTGCTTAATTGTATTGAAAGCATACTTTTTGTATGCTTCAAATCATAAAAGTATATTTTTTGAAAAGTGCTACACTTGAAGATAATATAATATAATTAAAGTTAATGGCCACTTAAGTGTACTTTAAGAGAATACACTTTATTGAAAATATTTCTTAACAAACTTAAGTGCACTTTTTACAAATGCACTTTGTAATAATATCTAATTAAGTTTTACTTAAAGAAAGTACACTTTCATGACAATATTTCTAAACACACTTAAGTGCACTTTTTAAAAATGCATTTTGTAATAATGTCTAATTAAGATTGATTTAAAGAAAGAACACTTTCATGGCAATTTTTCTAAACACACATGTTTTTAAAATGCACTTTGTAATAATGTCTACTTAATTAATTTGTTAATGTATTTTAAATGTGTTTTGTCTATAATATATATCTAAAAGTATTCTTATCTCACGACTCTCTGCTCTTGGTATTTCTGGTACTGCCCTATCCTGGTTCACTTCCTACCTGTCTGGATACATCTCTATCCGCCAGGCTAAGTCCACTACTGCCTCTGTCCCACACGGTGTTCCCCAGGGTTCATTTCTTGGGCCTCTTCTCTTCATTATCTACATGCTTCCATTAGGTAACATCATCCGTCATCAAGGCTTTAAATTCCATTGCTACGCAGATGACACCCAACTATATATCCATTCACAATGCAATGCTCCTTTCCCCACAAATTCCATATCAGGCTGTATTGATGATATAAATGCTTGGATGACCAGTAATTTTCTCAAACTCAACACTGATAAAACAGATCTACTTATTGGTTCACCTCAAATTACATCCCGTTTCTGTGTTGACAATGTTAATATTGCTGGAGTTTTGGTTCAACCTTCCACCACTGTCAAAAACCTTGGTATAATCTTTGATTCCTCTCTTTCCTTCCACACATTTCATCGCTCACTAAATCTGCCTTCTTTCACCTACGTAATATTGCGCGCTTATGTCCATTTCTGAATATCAGCAGTGGTGGACGAAGTACACATACCATGTGCTTGAGTAAAAGTAAAGATACTCAAGGTAAAATATTACTCAAGTAAAAGTAGAAGTGCTGCCTTTAAACATTCACTTGAGTAAAAGTACAAAAGTATTTGCCTTCAAATGTACTTAAGTATCCAAGTACTTTGATTTTTTTTATGGCTATAATGTCCTATTATAATTGGTCACAAGACTCTTGCTTAACTCAGCCTAAGTGAAGACTAATGTCACTCTTGGCACACCAATCTATTAATGAAATGACATTAATTATATATGTATATATACTATATATATATATATATATATATATATATATATATATATATGTGTGCGTGTGTGTATTTGAATTGAATTAATTTGTGTGTTTAATTTAGGAGGGAAGGGGACTTTTCCCATAAGGTCTAAAACATTTACAGTATTTACTGTATATATTTTTCTCCAGCGCCTATGTTCATACCATCTATGTTCGCAACTCTCATTTTTAACGGCTCTGGTTCGCGCTTAGTAGATACCGCCAAGGCAAGTTCAAAACAAAGCGCGCGTGCTGTACTGTGATTGGTGGCTCGTTTGACCAGTTACGTTTTTATCCACTCATAAATAAAAAGGAACGACTGATTTTGAAAATGTAGTAGAGTAAAAAGTAAGATATTTGACTTTGAAATGTAGTGGAGTTAAAGTAAAAGTCTCCCAAAATTTAAGTACTTGAGTAAAGTACAGATACGCAAAAAGCTACTTAAGTACAGGGAACGAATTATATTTACTTTGTTACTGTCCACCACTGAATATCAGCGATGCTGAAACCCTGGTTCACGCTTTCTGTTATGTGGGTGCAAATTGACGAACCCAAAAGCAGACTGAATGCTCTTCACACAATTTATTGAAGACAAAAAGGGGAAAACAAAGCCCACGAGGGGGCAAAACAAGACAGGACTATGGTGACTAACTAGACAACGACACTGACAAAATACTAGAAAACAAACAACACTTCGAGAGATACTTAACAATGACTAGACCTTCAATGACAAGACTTTCACAGGATACTTACAAGTAACGTTTGGCAATGAACCGACACAAGACAGCAAACACAAGGGGATTAAATAAGGAGACTAATCAAGACATAACAGGTGACACGGGTGAAGCAATAAGACTGAATCAGGATAACAAGGGGGCGGGGTTAAGAGACGAGACAAAACAAGCACATGGCCTTGACAATTGGCCATGCGCTTGTACACAAAACATGAGTCTGTCATGGTCCTGCCACAACACTAGGAAGATACACAGATAAGAAGGCAGAACCATGACAGAATCCCCTCCCTAAGGAGCGGATGCCAGACGCTACTCAGAGAGACCACAAAACAAGACCGACTAGGACATAGACATGAACCAACAAAGCATGACTAATAACATCAAGCATGAGACAAGACCGACTGAGATAGGGACAAGAACCAGCAAAACATAACAAATAACATCAAAGGCATACAAGAATACACAATCATAGGGTCCGGGTGAAACATAAGAAACATCAAACATGGCAGGGGAGGTGGAGGAATAACAGAGTTCATGGGGGGTGGTCCAGGGTGGATGGGAGGACTGGGGGTCTTGGGTCCATGGGATGAGGGCTGAGGACAAGAACTCAGGGCAGGTCTGGAGGAAGACACACGAGGACGAGACTTGGGCGAAACAGTCCGGGGTTTCGTGGTGACGGGGAACAGTCCGGGGACTAGTGACGACAGGGACAAACGGGGAAACAGTCGGGGATGCTGCAGCAACAGACTCAGACACAGGGGACACAGAGGACACGGAGGATGAGGTAACGGGACTTCTGACGGGGGACATGGCAGGTGACGGGGCAGGACTGGGTGCGGCGCTCACGGCGACCGGCTCGGGTGCAGCGCTCACAGGGACAGGCTTGGATGCGGAGGACAAGGCAGGACAGACAGGGGGTTCAAGAATCGCGGCAAGACGGGACAGGTAATTAGAAAGGGCCTTGGCAGCAATGATGACCGGCATCTCCTGATGAGCAGAAACAGCTTGCAGAACATCTTTAGCGGCTAGATCGGCCGCAACTCTCTCCGCAGATCCTGGAACAGCGCTTGCAGTAGCGGGCTCTGGAACAGCGCTTGCAGTAGCGGGCTCTGGAACAGCGCTTGCAGTAGCGGGCTCTGGAACAGCGCTTGCAGTAGCGGGCTCTGGAACAGCGCTTGCAGTAGCGGGCTCTGGAACAGCGCTTGCAGTAGCGGGCTCTGGAACAGCGCTTGCAGTAGCGGGCTCTGGAACAGCGCTTGCAGTAGCGGGCTCTGGAACAGCGCTTGCAGTAGCGGGCTCTGGAACAGCGCTTGCAGTAGCGGGCTCTGGAACAGCGCTTGCAGTAGAGGGCTCTGGAACAGCGCTTGCTGAGGCGGGCTCTGGGAGAGACGGAGGGCAAGAGGCTCCCCTCTTCCTCTTCTTCTTCCTGGGTCGCGGAGCAGAGGCCGTAGCCGGGCTTGTGACCAGTTGAGGCTGTACAGCAGGGACTGCCGTCTCAGCGGAAGAGGACTCCAAAGTCGACTCCCACGACAGCCGTCTCTCTCGTTTGCCACGGAGATCAGCGGGTGCAGATGATGCCTCAGGAGTCGAAGTGGGACGAGTCTGGTCTCCAAGCGTAATGACGCCTAACATACGACCCTCCGGGATCACCGGCAGACAGGCAGGAGGTGACGACACGATGGGACCCTGCGGCTCCTTACGAGACAAACAGTCCACCATGTCCCGGAACGGGCGGTGGACCAGCCTCTCCCGCTCAGCCAGAGGAGGCGGAGCGTTGAGACCCGCGATGAGGTAACGGTTGACAAGGATCTCAGGTAAGAAAAACCTCCTTGCTTCCACGGCCTGAGCATATCTCCTCAGAGACCTCTTTCCCTGGGGAGGGAAAGGAAGCTTGCCCAACTTGCTGTCGGTGATAGCTGACTGCCACCATAATTCCCGGTCAGCTGACTGTCGCTTAAGCAGGGAGGACATACTGTCTGCTGGGTTCAGTTCTGGTCGGTTCATTCTGTTATGTGGGTGCAGATTGACGAACCCAAAAGCAGACTGAATGCTCTTCACACAATTTATTGAAGACAAAAAGGGGAAAACAAAGCCCACGAGGGGGCAAAACAAGACAGGACTATGGTGACTAACTAGACAACGACACTCGACTTTCACAAGACTTTCACAAGACTTTCACAAGACTTTCACAAGACTTTCACAAGACTTTCACAAGACTTTCACAAGACTTTAACAAGACTTTAACAAGGGGGCGGGGTTAAGAGACAAGACAACACAAGCACATGGCCTTGACAATTGGCCATGCGCTTGTACACAAAACATGAGTCTGTCATGGTCCTGCCACAACACTAGGAAGATACACAGATAAGAAGGCAGAACCATGACTGCTTTCATCACTTCACGGCTTGACTATTGCAATTCTCTTTTCTATGGCTTACCCAACTCATCTATAAATAAAATCCAATATATTCAGAACTCCGCAGCTAGGGTCCTTACATACACAAAGAAATCTTCCCACATTACTCCGATTTTACGCAGACTTCATTGGCCACTGCTACGCTTTCGTATTAAATATAAGATACCCCTTATCACATTCAAAGCACTCCATGGTCTTCTTCTATTTGTATTGTTTCTATGTCATGTTTCAATGTCATGTTTATATTTACTTTATTGTAAAGCGACCTTGAGTTTTCTGTTTTCGACCTTGAGGCGCTATATAAAATAAAAGTAATATTATTATTTATTATTATATACTGTGTGCATTAAAGGTATTGTAGGTAGGAATTTTATAAAAACTTTTTTCCAAATTTGTTTAAACTTTCTGTATATATCAATGCATAATTAAAATGTAAGTACTCTGATTAAAACAGTATAAAAATCGAGTGACTCTAGACCGTTTAATCTGCACTAAACACAGCTCATTATTTACATTCGGGCATTCAGAATCACAGATTCTACTTTTTGGAAGTATGACCAACATAAGAATTTTCACCGGAAATTGTCATCTGAACAAGAAAGTAACATCCACTTTTGTTCTGACCAACTAAGGAAAAAAAAGCAGTAAATCGCGCTGAATAAATCTAACGATCGCTTATCATATCATATCAAACCGTGCAAATTTTACTTTGTTCGCAAATTGTTCATGTTAACAACATCAGCATTGCGTGACTACATTTAATGTGTATTAGGGCTACCTGTAGTTCAGTTTCCTTTTCTGTGCAGTCTAATTTCTAATTGTCATAACAACAAATTAATGTTCCTTAGAACTGGTTCTCTTTGAAATACAAACACACGTATCTGTACTCAGATGCATATTTAAAACTGGAATATAATCTAATTTTTTCCTTTCAAAAGCCCTTCCGATATTTATCCTTGTTTTCGCATGGGCCCGGTTGCAGTCTCTTTTCTTCTGTAGCCACTCCGAAGTCCTTTGCATTTTACAACTGGTGAATCTTCAGTTGTCACTGCTTGTTGTTTGAACCTTTCTGGATCCGCCATCAAATTGATAAGTTTAATTATATCACGTGCTGTGAGAAAAGGCTAAAAATCTCAACCTCCAACATCCTCACACGCAATATAGCCTACTAGCCGAAACTCCTTCTTTATGTCTACAGATGTGACGTAATGATGCAAAGACATGCTTGAATTTCCCGTGGAAATCCACCAGTACCACTGGAATTAAAAACATTATTACAAGCTAACTGTTTTGAATTTGAGCTAAGGCAAACAGATAGTTTTGAACACTGGCTGGTTATAAACTTGCTCAAAAATTTAGTTTTGGATCATTTTTAACCCAAAGAAGTTAAGGACTGCAGCTTAATGTAATAGTAATGTATTGTACTTCACATCTGTGTACGTATAAAAATATAAAAAATGTAAGTAAGGTTGCAAATGGGTAGGCTAAAGAAGTAAATGCGGGATGCATGTCTAACTGTCTATTTGATCATATGCATCAGTCGGAGTGTCTGGTAGCTGTAAGGCAGGTGAAAAGCGTTTAGTTAATGGTGAATATTGACCTATTGTGCATGCCGTTCTTGCCCGCTAGCTACTGTAACGATCACCAGCTGGAGTGCCCTCGAGAGCCACCAGAGGGGGCTCCACAATAGACTATGATCACTTCCTCACAAACTACATTTCCCATACTCACTGCCTGGACTCATCATCACTGATCACATTCACCTGTACCTCATTGTCACTGATTGTATTCACCTGTGTCTTGTCATCCTGCTAGTCTCAGTCTATTTATACCATGTTCATTCATTCATTCACTCACCGCGAAGTCTTGTTGTACTGTGTGTCTGCATTTCCGAGCGTTTTCTCGTGTTTGTTTTTCTGTTTTTGACCTTGGATTGTTCTTGGACTCTGATTCTTGCTGCCTGCCCTGACCTCTGCCTGTTTCTTGGATTCTCTATGTGTATTCTCCATTGTCCTGTTTGCTGATTCTTGACCCTGCCTGTACGACTATTCTATAATAAAGCTGCATTTGGATCTTCACCTCCAAGTCTCGGAGCGGTTCATAACAGCTACAGGGGATATGAGCTGCATTTTGTTTAAAAAACACCTTATGATATATAGTGTGTAAGGTCCCGAGGCAGCCACATAACGGTGACAGGCCCCCAGATCAAAATTCTTTGATCCCATTTCTTTACACTATCTCACTGAAATTATTGCCAAATTATTGAATATAAATATATATATTCGTTTTTTAACGTATAGGCTACTCTTCATATTTGTTTATTCAGCCTATAGCCTACTGTTAATAAATTCATATAGGCTACTGTTCCATGTTTTCTCTTTAATAATCATTAATTGTCCAATTTTCAATAAATTTCATTTATCATATACCGGTTGACCTTGTTTTCTTCATAATAACAGGCTATTCAACTAGCAAACACTCAATATGATTTAAGGAAGAAATGAATTGTAAACGGATTCGTCAAAATAGCAGATTAGAAAGAGCACGCAAAATGCGCACGGCTTATCGCCTATTGTTTATTGGGCGACAGAACAAAATGGTTAATATGAACCTTTAAATTAAAATAAATTACAAAATATGTTTGTAACAATTATATACATAATTAACTTGTTAGGTATTGTTCATAAAAACAAACATTAGATGAATAGTTGCCGTTTAAACTGTAATGTTTCATCCGTCCCACCCCTGTGTTGCAACCGTCCCGCTCAGGCGGGACTATTGAAACAAAGCACAACTCCCGTTCAAAGTCAATTTTTACTTAAATCATTCTATATTTGTACCGGATAACACATGATACTAAGAGAACACATAGGCCTATGTGAGTTTTTGATTACAAATTAAAAAAAAATCTATCTGTAATCTTATCTTAGAAAATGACGTTTATCTGAAAAGTGTTTCAACCGTATACCCGAATATAAGACGACCCTGAATATAAGACAACCCCCCCATTTTCCACACTTATTTTTGAGGGGGAAAAAATCGATTTTTGTGTAAAAAAATCTGGGTTTCAACAGAAAATTATTTTAAGAGCAAATTTCCGAGGTGTTGTTCCAAATGCCTCGCATCACCTGTGCCTCGTGTAGAGGCCCGCTCGTCGGCGGAGATATATGCGCATATGCGCTTCCTGATTGGCCATGACTGCGGCTGCCATGAGTGCGACGGGATGGATTTAATCACCCTGCGGGGTCGTCTGGCCGTTTTCGATGACGATCCGGCTCCCGCTCTCTCTCTCTCCCTCTGCTCGTTTTTTTCCAAGCGCGTCCGCGCCGCATCGAGAAAAAGGCTATCAATCGATTCCTCCACTCGAATATAAGATCGATGACCCTGAATATAAGACGACCCCCCATTTTTCAGCCTATTTTTTAGGACAAAAACCTCGTCTTATATTCGGGTATATACGGTAGATGACACAAAAACGTGCCGCAGCACTTTCCAAAACATCCGCTTTAGTGGCCATTGTGAATCATGATGGAAATTTGAAATTCTGGCTCTTTTTAGGTAACCGGATCATTTGTCTCAGCTCAGTAATCTTTCAGCTCCCAAACGGCTCCTAATTTAGTTCCACTAATGGCTTTTTAAATTCAGACACATTTAGTAATTTTTGGCCTGTGATTGATAAATATATGCATATATTGTCTTAAATTATTCAATGTAATTATATTAAACCTTAAATTTTACATTATGTTTGGTAAAAAAAAAAACATAAAAACTATTAGACATGTTTAGGCTATTAAACATTTAATTTATATTGAACTATCCAAAATAAAACCATTCTAAGTGTAGGGGAAAATTTTAATCTTACAGTGATCAGTAGTGAATGTGACTAGAGGGATTTTTTGAGCCATGTGGCTCCTGATGATTTTGATGACATAAACTAAAACGTGTGTACGTGCATGGCGTGACACTCAGGAGCAGATGGGAGGAGACCTTTGACCTTAGGCACTGATCAGCTTTTTGGCCAGTGTATTTCTGTATTAGGCTGTGGCCTGGAGAGAGGAGAGGCACCTGTTATGCCCTTAAAAGACACAACAGCCATATCATATCTGTAAACTTAGAAGGAAAGGTCCTTGAAACTAGTATAAAACCCCCCGTCTGCTCTCCGAGGGGGTGTCACTCCTCGCACAGATTGAACTTTGTGTGTTTGGGACTGAACCTATTCCTGCAGGAATAAAATACTTATTTTTATTGAATTTGACTCTGAATGACTCTTACTCAGGTGATATTGACTGGTAGTGAATTTTGCCTTAACATAAGCAAATCACACTTAAAACAGAACATATAACAAATAAGGTTGTTAAAAGTTGTCAGTAGACCCTGCTCAATGTGATATTTTTACCTTACAAATTCGACATTCTGCCTTTATGTTGTCTATGTTATTAAAATGCATCCATGCTACTTCGTTTGCGTGTAACTCATCTTGTTTTCTGACCCGATATTTAGGATGATCTTTCGACCACACAAACTCCATGCAGTGACTGAATGTTATGTTAATGTGAATGTGTGTGCGACGAATCAGGAATGGTGGGATAATGTCCTCATCACATGTGATCGCACACAAATACAGATAAAAAATAACATTCAGGTAGTGTATGGACTACTTGTGCAGTGTAAGCAGTGTAACGAAAGGATAATCATAATATTCTTACTATTATTAATATACAAAAAAGGAAATCAGCTCTCAGATGGGATCCGACTCTCACCGTTCACTTAAAAGAGTCGGCTCTATGGGAGATAATTTAATTTCCCACAAGGATAAATGCAACAACACACATTTGCAATGAATGAATGAATGGGTTAATGAATGGATCATGAATGTGTGTTCTCACCGTAATTTTCCTGGGAAGGTCAGGTTTCTTGATTTTTAAATACAGAAGACCTGATATTGTCATCCCATAGAAGATCCAGGCAGTAAAGCTAGAAAACAAATGGAATAATGTCAGAGAAACATTTTTGGCCAAATTTTGCTAAAAAGAAATTCTGATTACCATGGCCCAAAATAAAAATCCTCCAATAAACTTCAGAAAATGCTTAAGTGCATATGATCAGGAGTGTGCGATCACTGGTGTGGTGAACAGCACATTCCAGGGCACAGTTTATGGCCAGGCCCCTCTCTGTCCATAACAGTGGACAAAAGTTAGCTACATTTTGATTGGATCTTGGTGGACTAACAGAAAGAAACTGTCCAATGCTATCAGATAAAAATACGAGGACAAAATGACTCATTGACAAAATGGGTCCCCAGGATTACCCGGAGGCCCACAGGACCTGTTTGAGAAGATAGCGGAGGCATGTGGGTAGGCTCGCGTCCAATGGCCGGTGCTCCTGATCCCACTGCTGCCCGGTGGAGGCACAGTTAGCAGCCCAACAGTTGCCTGTGGAGAACCTTCAGGTAATTGGAGCTGACCGTCGGCTTTTCGTAATGGCCCAACAGCTCCGGGACACTTGCCGCAAGTGGCTGCTAACACAGACTCACGATGCCGAGGAAATAATCGATCTGGAGCAGTAGCGCTGGAGCAGTTCATCGCTCGGCTGCCACGCAGGACTGCTGAGTGGGTCCAGTGCCATCGCCCAGCGTCGCTGAATCTGGCCATCCAGCTTGCAGAGTTCCATCTGGTGGCACGCCCAGGGGTCGAGTAGCCCCTTCCGGCTGTTTCTCTCTCCAGCCTTTCTCCCTCTTTTTCTTTATGGGCAGTACCTAATACCTCTTAGTATTAAGGGGGGTAAATATCAGGCTTTGGTGGATTCAGGCTGTAACCAAACCTCCATTCACCAATACCTAATGCAAAACAGGGCATCGGATATGAGCCGCAAGGTTAAGGTGAGGTGTGTGCACAGCAATGTGGTGAAATACCCTCTAATGCCTGCTAATATACAATTCAGGGGGGAAACGCATAGAGTAAAGGTGGCGGTTAATCCCCACTTTAGGCGTCCGCTGATTTTGGGAATGGATTGGCCAATATTTTTCCTAATTATTGGGAATTCTTTGTGTGGATGCTTCTTGGGCGAAAGGGCTAGGGAGAGGAGAGGCTGGGGATGCTGTGGCAGGACCGTCACAGATCGCCTCAAGGAAACGAGAACGAGGGTGGAGCCAAAGCCGCGTGAGTTTGGATGACTTTCCTCTGTGATGAAACGCTCAAGCATGCATTTGAAAGGGTCCACGCCATCGATTGACAGCTGCTCCAGCCTGATCAGCTGCTTTTTCTTTCCCTATTTTGCCATAATAAGGGACATGTTGTACCGGGTGGCACAAGACGCCCAGACAAAAGAAGATACAATTCAATTATTAGTTCCAAAAAATTTTCAGGAATCCCTTTTCCAGGTGTTCGTTGACGACCTTTTTTCCCCTGACTAAGACGATGAGAGACGACACACACGTCATTAAACAATAACTGTGACTATATCAACAACATGCAATATCGTAGACGAAAAAATACGAGATGAAATGTGTTTAAAAAAAAATAAAACTTGACCAAAACCACTTACACAGCTGTTTTTACAAGCGTTCATGCTTACAGTTGCCAGATTTCAATACTTGAAAACCCCAGTTAGAGCTTTTCTGTTAAAAGAACACATTTTTTACCCGGTCTTTTCAATAGTATCTGGCAACCATGCGCACTGCGCACACCCTCTCTCTACACTGCTGAAGAAGTGTGGATGATCGGAAAACACAGACGAGTAAGCTGGAGTTCAGCGATCTTCATTTGAGATTTTCTACTTAAAGGGTCAGTCGGTCTGTGTTCTGTCAGGAGCCGCTTGTTTGTGCGACTAAATCTGCGATCAAAATGCAGGCTGATATCCAGCAGTGTTTTTAATGTTGATCATATTATACGAGCAAGAATGCAATGTTTCCTGAATATCCACACGATTTCAAATGTGACATTGATTTTACACAACAGTTCAACAAACAAAAGGGTAACAATAAATGATGTACTACATTTGTGAATGAATCTGTGGCTTTGAACGAATCGTGAAATTCAATGATCCGTTCATAAATACAGCAACTTGCTTCGTTACTGAATGAATGAATGACTCAATGCCTCACTCATAAAGACAGACAGTGACTTACCGCCACCTACCGACGATTTTAATTTAATATTTAAAAGTATCAGTTTGTTTTTACCATCATTGCATATTTATTGAACATTGTTTTATTTAAAGCATTATTTATTTTATAAAGGTATTTTTAAAGGTAAAAAAAATTAACTGGAAAGAATAAAGGGGGCAAATATTGTCCCTTAATGGAAAAGGTGTGACTGCAGTCTAAGTGGAAGAGAGGGGGTACGGCACTCTAAAAAATTGGGAGAACCACTGAACTAAGGAAAAGGGATATGTAGAATTGCACAAGTGCTACTGCTAAAGAGTGCAATGTCGATAAAGGCTGTTACCTTAATTTAATTTTTTCATAAGCTTAATTGAATTGGCCTAGAGAGAAAAATTATAATTACATTTTTTGTCTAAAGACTAAAAAATAGCTACCAAAATTAATGTCGGTAACTACAGTCAGGTCAGATAAATCCCATCACATAGAGTCTCTTCCACCCAGATGTCATCATATAGAGACTGTGTCTGTTCCCCGAATTTGGAAATCCAAAAAACGTCAGGTTAAAAATTTAATTGATGTTCAACAAATAAAAAACAGATATAATACAGATGAGCAAATGATAAAGCTTGGGTTGCTGAATATTCGATCCCTTACTTCAAAATCTCTCATAGTTAATGATATGATTTCAGATTATAATCTTGATATGCTGTGTTTGACAGAAACCTGGCTAAAACCAAACGATTACATTATTTTAAATGAGTCAACCCCACAAGATTACAGTTATAAACATGAACCTCATCTGAAAGGCAAAGGGGGAGGTGTTGCTGTAATTTATAGTAATATTTTCAAAACCACTAAGAAATCTAGCTTTAAATATACTTCTTTTGAAGTATTGGTGCTTAATGTAAAAATATATAGTGTAAACGATAAATCACATTTGAGAATTATGCTGGCTACTGTATACAGGCCACCAGGGCACCATAAAGATTTTATCAAAGAATTTGCGGACTTTCTATCAGAATTAGTATTGGCTGCAGATAAAGTACTAATTGTTGGTGATTTTAATATACATGTAGATAATGAAAAAGATGCATTGGGATTGGCATTTAAAGACATTGTAAACTCAATTGGAGTTAGACAACACGTGTCAGGACCTACTCATTGTCGTAATCATACTCTAGATCTAATATTATCACATGGAATAGATGTTGATGCCGTTGAAATTCTGCAGCAGAGCGATGACGTCTCAGATCATTATCTAGTCTCATGTAAATTACATTTAGCCAAGGCTGCAAAGCCGACTCTGTGTTATAAATAAGTTAGACCTATAACTTCTGCCACTAAAGATTGCTTTATCAATAATCTTCCTAATCAGTTTCATCATCTCAGCATCCCGGATAGCTTAGAAGAACTTGATATTGCAACAGAAACGTTTAACTCTCTCTTTTCCAGCACTTTAGACGCAGTTGCTCCGTTGCGCTTAAAGAAGATTAAAGAAAATAGCCCAACGCCGTGGTACAGCGAGCACACCCGGGCCCTTAAGAGAGCAGCCAGAAAAATGGAGCGCAACTGGAAGAAAACTAAACTAGAGGTATTTCGGATTTCGTGGAAAGAGAGCTCGATTGCTTACAGAGAGGCTTTTAAAGCTGCTAGATCTGCTTATTTTTCAAACCTATTAGAAGAAAATAAACATAATCCAAGGTATTTATTTGAAACAGTGGCTAAACTAACGAAAAAGAAAGCTTCAAGCTCAGAAGTGTCCAAGCAACACAGCAGTGATGACTTTATGAACTTCTTCACTTATAAGATTGATAATATCAGGGACAAAATTATAACTATGCAACCGTCTACCACAGTATCGCATCAGGAAGTGCATTGTAGTCTCCCTGAGGAAAAATTTGATTCATTTGTTGCTATAGGAGAGGAAGAATTCTGCAAACTCGTTTATTCATCTAAATCGACAACTTGTATGTTAGATCCTATACCGACTAAGCTACTGAAAGAGATGTTTCCAGAGGTCATATATCCTCTTCTTAATATCATTAATTCATCTTTGTCTCTAGGATACGTACCAAAAACCTTTAAACTGGCTATGATAAAACCGCTTGTTAAAAAACCACAACTTGATCCTACAGAATTAGTCAATTACAGGCCGATCTCGAATCTGCCTTTTCTGTCAAAGATATTAGAAAAAGGAGTATCTTCACAACTGTGTTCCTTTCTAGAAAGAAATGATATCTGCGAGGATTTTCAGTCCGGATTTAGACCGTACCATAGTACTGAGGCCGCTCTCATTAGAGTCACAAATGATTTGCTCTTATCATCCGATCGTGGTTGTATTTCTCTATTAGTGTTACTCGATCTTAGTGCTGCATTTGACACAATTGACCACAACATTCTTTTAAATAGACTAGAAAACTATGTGGGCATTAGTTGAATTGCACTAGCATGGTTTAAATCATACTTAACTGACCGTTATCAGTTTGTAGCAGTAAATGAAGAGATGTCTTATCGATCACAAGTTCAGTATGGCGTACCACAAGGCTCAGTACTAGGACCGCTGCTGTTCACTCTGTACATGCTACCATTAGGAGATATCATTAGGAAACATGGAGTTAGCTTTCACTGTTATGCCGATGATACTCAGCTGTATATTTCTTCAAAACCCAACGAAACTTACCAATTCACAAAATTAACGGAATGCATAGCTGATATAAAAAATTGGATGACTAGTAATTTCCTACTACTAAATTCTGAAAAGACAGAGATTCTAATTATTGGACAAAAAACTTCCACACTGTTATGATGAGGTGGAAGCAAGGAGGAAGCAGGATCCAATTGCAGCACACTTTATTCAATAAACTCAAACTACATAAAGATTCAGGCTAGGGCACAAGACTCAGGAACAGAACCACCAACATCAAGGTTGCAACAACAAGAACTCACAAGGACTGGACTGAAACACAGGGCTTAAATACAAGGGCAAACAAGCTAAACAAGATGACAAGGGGGCGTGGTTAATCAGGGACACCTGGGAAGACTAATAGAGATAACGGGGAGCGGGAAAACAGGTAACAGGACTGAACCAAGTGCACAAAGACAGGGGGAACACAAACAGACATCACAACACACACGTAATAACCCAGAATACTGTCTAACACTTGATGGCTGCTCTGTCAAGTCTTCGTCGTCGGTTAGGAACCTGGGTGTGCTCTTTGATACCAACCTTTCTTTTGAAAGCCACGTGTCTAGTATCTGTAAAACTGCATTTTTCCATCTTAAAAATATATCTAAAATACGCCATATGCTCTCATTGGGAAATGTGGAACAATTAGTCCATGCGTTCATGACCTCAAGGCTAGATCATTGTAATGCTCTACTGGGTGGTTGCCCTGCACGCTTAATAAATAAACTACAGCTAGTTCAAAACGTCGCAGCTCGAGTTCTTACCAGAACCAGGAAATATGACCATATTAGCCCGGTTCTGTCAACACTGCATTGGCTCCCTATTAAACATCGTATAAATTTTAAAATATTGTTGATTACCTACAAAGCACTAAATGGTTTAGCTCCGCAGTACTTGAGCGAGCTCTTAACGTATTATAGTCCTTCACGTCTATTGCGATCTCAAAATTCCGGCCAGTTGATAATACCTAGAATATCTAAATCGACTGCAGGCGGTAGATCCTTTTCCTATTTAGCACCAAAACTTTGGAACAGTCTTCCTACCATTGTCCGGGAAGCAGACACACTCTGTCAGTTCAAAGCTAGACTAAAAACACATCTCTTTGACCTAGCATACACATAACACACTATAGACTTCTATAAATTCAATGTTAGGCTGCATAGATTAGGTCAGTCGGAACTGGGACACTTCCCTTAAATCTTGATGTACTCGCTACATCATAAGAAGAATGGCATGTACGCTAATAATAGTGTCTTTGTTTATCCCGAGGTTTTCCCGCAGCCTGCCGGATCTAGGCCGTGTCCAGATCTGACGAAGGAGATCCGCCTGGACCCGATGACAATGCAGTGCTGAAGTATCCACTATCCTCTCCCTATGGAGGATCCCTTTCCCACTCTACAGATGAAGCGTTGTGAATTCTGGCTCGCGTACCCCGAAGTGATAAAATAAAACAAATTCTGTATCAAAATTTATAGGCAAGAAAAGTAGTTTGTTTAGGCTGGGTTGTATGAATTATAAACCTGCGCACATATTTTAAAAAGCACATAACTATAGAATCAATTCTGAATGAGCATGTGAACGCCGTCAGCGTTAATCACAGGTTCGCGTTTAAAAGTCTGATCATTTCGACGGAGGTGAATCAATCAAAGTTAACTTTAGCTGGAAATAACATTATTCAAGAACCGCTATAATGCCAAAACAATCTGTTACCTTAAATTATATGTTTATCTCTGTAAAGCTGCTTTGAAACAATCCATTGTTAAAAGCGCTATATAAATGAAGATGACTTTACTTGACTACAGTTTGACTAAAAGTAATGAGTCAACTAAAACTAGACTAAAACTATGAAAGACAAAGTGACTGAAATGTAAATAAGACCAATAATCATTTTCGTCTGAAGATGAAGTCTAAGACTAAATCAAAAATGGGTGCCAAAATTAACACTGGTGACAGGGAGGTGAAGTATGATTTCATAATAACCGACGATGGTGTAATAATGTTAGCCTGGCTACGCCCTCCTACGCACTTCCGCTCAATTTCATTTTCCTTCAGTACTACGTCTGGGACTCTGCCGTAGACTTTAGGTGTGTTCGACATCGGCTGCGGCTGGATGTAAGCGATCGGCGAGAGTAGCCGCGTGCAGGCGGGGAGGAGCTGCAAACGGAGACGTGAAGTCGGACACTTTCTGGTTCCCGTAGTGACCTCTCACGTGGTGTTTGCATACTTTACCACAGCTGAAATTAAATAAATGCAATATTTGCCAAATACACAGACATTTCAGACACATTTTCATTCAACACTTTACTGCTTCATACAGCATCTGTTTGAACTAGAATAAAGTTCAAAATAAGCATATCAATGAAGTGGAGTCAACGTTTTTTAATCAGTTTTATTTTGATAAACATGACTCAATATAACATCGCGACTACATGAAAAGACTGTTTACTGTTCTAAAAACTGATTTGTGCACTTTAGTGGAACTAAAGGTGTGAGAATAAACACGACACGCACGTGATCGTTGTCATGCGGTGAATCCGGCGAATCGTGGAACAGCTGTGTCGTCATCAGAGCTTGTGCAGCCGCTCTTGAGAAACTGCGCTGGCTGAATCTTCCGGCTACTCTCGAATCGCTCTCGCGGTACTTTGATGGCATACGTCACAGTCACGTGGAGTCAGCGCTGCATCAAGTCGGACAAAATTTCTAACCGGCGTGCACTGCTTCAAGTCAGCCACCGATCGGTCTGCGCAGAGCTGCATGAAGTCGAACAAGCCTATCGGTTTTCTCCGATACATTTTTTGTAGGGCCAATCAGCGAACAGGGAGTGGCTGAGAACGATGACGTTGTGCGTTATTTTGAGTTGTAGTTCAGCAATGGCAGCGGAGAAAGATGCGAGCGAAGCCATTCGGTCCGTTTGTAGCAACGCTGCCGAATATCAAGACGTTAAAACCGGAGCAAGAACAATCTTTGCTTAGTTTTGTTTTGGCCATGATAGTGTGTGGCCCTTCTCCCCACGGGGTTCGACATACATCACGAGCAAACGTTAGCGATTGGTGGCAGATCCAGAGTGACTCTGGGCAGATCCAATAGTTTTAGACTTCAATAGAGTACCCGCCTACAAGGAAGTTAACGACTGTCAATGGAGCGGTGCCAGACTCTCTGTACAAATGAAATGTACGAGAGTCTGGTAGAACCAGGCTATAATAATGTAACTGTAAGGGAGAAATTTGCTTACCTCACAATTTCTATGAGACCATATTAGTTGCCTAGGGAATTTCCTCAAGTATTCCTGACAGTTGTGTATATTCACCCTAAGCTTAATACTAAAAATCCAAATGAGGTGTTGTTCTTTTTGCTACAAAGACTTCTGTATATCTCACCCGTTGCCCCATTTTTTTGTTATGGGTGAGTAATTACTAAGACATTTTCATCAGTACATCACCTGTCACACTCATGGAAATAAGACTCTTGATTTATGCTACGGATCCATACAAGTGGCACTGCAAGCTTTTGCTTTTGCTCAAAATGTTGCTTTTTTATGAAACTTACCCACATTCAAGTGCTGATAAAAATGCATGAAGCTAGAATAAAATTTTGTTTGTTTGTTTGTTAGTTTAAAGCAGAGGGCCTGTTCTTTCTTCTGATATATTGCATGTTCAGATATTCAAACAACAAAATATTCTAGGGTCCATGAAACTTTTGTGATAATGATAAAAAATACTGGTGCTGGCTGGCAACTTTTTTCAAAAACTCTGGCGCAAAGGGTTAGGGCAAGTTAAAAGGGCAAGTTAAAAAAAGAGGAGAAAAAAAGCTATTTTTAAAAGTGGTGATAAAGTTGCTTATTCTCTTATCATGAAGTAAGAGCAGCTATTGCAAAGACAAAACATACAAAAAAATAACAATATAAATGTTTTAAATTCTGATCACAGGGTGGTGAGGGATAGAATGAAATTAATACAGTTAGGAAAGAAATAGGAATATGGTATCCTTAAAGGGCTATACTTCTAATGTGTATTGTAAAGTATGATTCTTTGCAAAGTAATATGATGTTTTATATTGATGTTTCTACAGGAGATAGTTTTTTTTTTAAAGGATAAAAGCAAATTAATGTCCTTGATCAGATAACATTAGTGGTAAGGTGTTGAGATCATTGTGAAATACAGGACCCAAAAGGTTTTAAATTATTTTAGACCAGTAGTCCTCACTTCTCTGGTAATTAAAACATTTAAGAAAATTGTGATATAGAGATATTGAAGCATGTAGAAGATAAGTTAGACCGATTTCAGTTTGCAAACCACATGTGCCAGCTGAAAAGCTTGTAGAACTATTTAACCTGGATCAATTTGGTAGGATGGACAGTTAATTTTTTTTTATCGAACAGGACTGTGTAAGGAGTGTGTGAGAGTCAATGATTTGCTATCTTCCAAGTTAAGTTCCTCTACAGGTTCCCCTAAGGGTGTGTTCTTTACCCTCTGTTTTTTATTTTACACCAATAACTGCAGGAGTGCCTGCAAGTAGTGTTGCTTTCGTCAACGAAAATTATGACTAAATATCGTCGTCAACGAACCTTTATCACGTGACGAAAACGAGAGACGCAACGTAAATGCTGGTCATGTGACGATGACTATAATTAAATGTATAATGCAATATTTGTGACGAATAAAAACGAGACTAAATGTGGTTTACAAAATAAAAACTATGCTAAAACGTCCCTTCATTTTCGTTGACCAAAACGAGACGAGACGAAATGTTAACGTTATTTCGTCTCGTTTACTTGCATTATTATTATGCAGCATTTCTGTTTCCTGTGTCACTTCAGGGGCTGCATCAGATCGCACTGCGCAGACGCAGGCGACTTCCCATCCTCAAGCCCCACTCGCGGCATTATTTAGAAGATGCAGCTGCGTGAGTTACGGCTGTTTCACACATACTCCGTGTGTAGTGCGTATGCGGTGCGTGTTGCGGTGTGTATGCAGGAGCAGCACGCGCTATTGTGCTTTCACATGTCTACGGCTGTACCACAATCACAACATTTATTCTCTATTTTTGATTTAAAATCATTTTTAGCCTACATCCATTATGTCGCGTTGTTGAGGTAGGATCTCTGCTCTGCTTTTATGCACGCACCGCTCCTGGAGCGCATTGCCGGACCACATCCGCGTGCGGTGTGAGCGCTCCAACCTATTAACATGGGTGCGGGGAAAATACACACTGCAAACGGAGTAGGCTATGTGTGAAACAGGCGTTAGCATAAACGACAACAAACAAAGTTAAGTCTGACACAGAGAAAGGGATTCGTCTTTGGGAGACATTTGGAAAAACTTTCATTTCATCATGTGTAGCCTACCTCTAACATGTTTGGTTGGTAAAAATAAATATGTTGTAAATTTAAATCAGAGCGTCTTCTGTGTCTGGAATGGATGCATTCTTGAGTCTATAAGGTAACAATAATATAATAAGATAACTATAAGAAGATAAGATTGTTTGAAATGGGTTTGGCCAAAAGAAAATTTTGGTTCCCTTTCGTAGTCACTCGTTACGTCGGATGACGGAGAATGGGGGTTTCGCTTAGAAAGCCTATCGACATCGAGTATTACAAAAGGAGCCAATGGCAAAGAAATGCCATGGGTCTGGGGATTTTGCATAGCGTATCTCGTGGGTATAAAAAGGAGGACGCCGCAACATGCAGGTATGTTTTCGCTTTGGAGCCAAGAGTTTTCTTCACTCCTGCAGCCTATTCTCTGACTATCTTCGAGAATCTTCTAGACGAGCAGCTTCCAGTCAGTGTTGGTGTGAATGCGAATTCCAGCGAGTTTCATATTCCTGCCTGCTGAACTGAACAGCGTGTGTGTTTCTCCCTGGGTGCTTCAGCACTGCTGCGAGCTTTTCTCTCACAAAAAGAGCGCGCACGCGGCACGTCTTTTTAAAGACGCGTCTTTCTAAAGACGATTTACCCGTGTATTTCTGAGTGCGGTATTCTGATAGATTCAGCTGATGGGCTCGTGGGTGTGTCACGTTCTAGCACGTGACGATCGCAATGTAACGGTCGAGACTCAATGAGCTCAATAGAGTGAGAGTCCCCTCATCCTCACCCCGATCTATTTTTCTCCACGTGAGATAATACTTCGGCTGGTGGCCAGGGTGACCTAAGACGGCAGTTCTGGAACTAAACCGACGAAAATTCCTCGGTCCACACCCCGTCTTTCACATTGCAACCCGCGTGGTATCGAGTGAGTTCGCCGGCCCGCCCGCGGTCTCATTCCCCCGGCTGATGAAATCATGTATATCGCCGCATCACAAGGTGAGCTGGAGCCCTCTAGAGATGATGGCTCGTCTGTGCTGCTGTCCCCGGATGTGCTAGCATAACAAGTTTGATCCAAAGTTCATAGCTATGCTTCCCGGGCTGCCGTGAGTATCGGGCTTGTGTGGAACCTTCTGCCATGTCCCGAGCACTTAAGGCTGATGATTGATTTTTGGGGGTGGCGAACCCAAATCCTTTCTACCCGGACATGGATGAAGAGGTCATGAGATCGTGGAAGTCTCTTTTGACTTTTCGCGACTGCTCAGCGGCCTCTTCCGCCTTCTCTGCCCTTGTAGAGGCCATGGCCTAGGGTACACTGGGGTTCCCCCTTGTGGAGTGTTCTGTGGCAACACTTATGTGTCCTCACAGCGCCTCCGCCTGGCGTGGCAACTCTAAGCACCCCTCCAATGCCTGTAGGTTCTTGTCTACTCCAGTGGCGGGGACCTATAGAGTTGCGGGGCAGGCTGCCACTTCACTGCGTGTTATTACCATCCTTCTGGGTGTTCAATGGCATGCACGAGGGTAGGGCTGATTCAGGGCTCATCCTTGAGCTGCCTGCCATCACCGACCTTGCTCTACTAGCGACGAAGGTGACCGCCGCACGCTCCCTGAGTCAGATGATGACACATGCGTGGTCAGACATCTCTGGCTTAACCTGGTTGATGTGCGCAAGGCTGAGTGAACCCGTTTCCTTAACTCCCCCATATCCCAGGCTGGCCTCTTCGGCTGAGGACTCTGCCCAACAGTTCTCGGACTGTGAAGTGGATTGTGGCTATTTTGTCTGACCCCGCGGCCATCTGCTGCCAACCAGCCGCCGGCTCAGACGCCTCAGTCCGCTTGCTGCCGAATGTGCCCTCCTGCGACTTCCGCCCCCTCCCACCCGGCCCCCTGCAGCACCGGGCCGCGCTGTGGAGGTGGTCGCAGGAAGGTGCCCCTGCCCGTACCGGCCCCGCAGCCCCGCTTGACGCCAGGCTATGCGGCGCTCCCGTTACGGGCAGCTCAGATGTGGGTTGCAGTTCTTTCAGGGAGTGGTTGCAGGGCCACTCCTTCCCCCGGTGAAGGGCTGGGGGAGAATCTTTTCTCCAAAGAGCTGTATCCCATCTCTGAGCCCCCAGAGGGCGCGGATGACAGTGCGCGCCACTTACGAGCCTCGCCACTCTCATCCCCCTCTATCCCAGAGCTCGGATGACAGTGTGTGCCGCCCCCGGGCCGTACCACTCTCATCCCGCTCTGTCGCCAGTTCCCTGGCAGAACAGGCCCCTGTGGAACGCTGGTCCTTCCCTGGCCTCCTCTGTCAGGGTGCGGTTTGACCGTGCTCCGACTCCGGGCCGCTATGCCGTCCACGTCCGGGCCGGTCATTCCGCTTCGCTGCACCACCGAGGGGACGTCTGTGGCTCGCGT
Source organism: Tiaroga cobitis (assembly GCA_030578255.1). Classification (NCBI taxonomy): domain Eukaryota; kingdom Metazoa; phylum Chordata; class Actinopteri; order Cypriniformes; family Leuciscidae; genus Tiaroga; species Tiaroga cobitis. The sequence continues at coordinate 36,697,618 of CM060607.1, read as the reverse complement.
GGCCCTGCTGGCACAGTCTTTGGGAGCCTCTCTGAGCTTCCCAACCTGTCCCGTTGGGTCGCACGAGCCATCAGGCTCGGCTTGCGATTCAGTTTGCACAGTCTCCTCCCCGCTTCTGGGGAGTCCGCTCCGCTATGGTCGGTGGCTATGCCCCTATCATGAGAGCAGAGATTGCTACCCTACTGGCGAGGGGTACGATCGAGACTATCCCTCCAGCCGAAATGAGGTCCGGGTTCACAGGCCATACTTCATTGTCCTGGAGAAGCCGGTGGGTTATGACCAATCCTACTCCTGCACATCTGGACCGCTCGCCTCACAAGCTGCTGTTCAAGATGCTCCTGGCCAAATGCACTTTCGAATGTGTCTGGCCACGGGATTGGTTTGCAGCGATTGACCTGAAGGACGCCTACTCTCATATCCGTTCTCTCGACTCAGACCGTACCTACGGTTTGCTGTCGGGGGCACGCATATCAGTACGCTGTTCTCCCATTCAGGCTAGCCCTGTCTCCTTGCGCCTTCACGAAGGTTGTCAAGGCAGCCCTTGTTCCTCCATGGGAATACGGGGTTCGCATCCTGAACTATCTTGGCGACTGGCTTTTCTAGCTCACTCTCGAGACCAGGTCTGCGAACACAGGGACCCAGTGCTCCGGCACCTAGCTCGTCTGGGCCTTCGGGTCAACTGGGAAAAGAGTAACTTTGCCCCGTGCAGAGGATCTCTTTTCTCGGTTCGACTTAGTCGCCTTCTCCACTCAGCCACTGCTGACTTGCCTGGCAATCAAGCGCAAGAGTGCGGTTCCACTGAAGTTATTTCAGGCTCCTGGGGCATATGGCATCTGCAGCCGCGGCAACGCCGCTCAGATTGCTTCATATGAGACCGCTTCAGCTTTGGCTTCGCGACTGAGTCCTGAGGTGGGCATGGCATCATGGCACGTTCCGAGTACCCGTGACTCCGACCTGCCGTCAGACCTTCACCCCGTGGAGGAACCTCAGCTTTCTACGGGCCGGAGTTCCCCTAGAACGAGTTTCCAGGCATGTTGTTGTCTCCACAGATGCCTCGTCCACGGGCTGGGGTGCCATGTGCAATAGACATGCTGCCGCGGGCTCCTGGACAGGACCCCAGCGCCTTCTGCATGTCAATTGCCTCGAGTTGCTGGCAGTACGCCTTGCCCTGCACCGTTTTCGAACGTTGCTCAAGGGTCAACACGTACTAGTCCGTTCAGACAATACTGCGACAGTAGCGTACATCAACCGTCAGGGTGGTCTACGCTCCCGCAGTATGTCGCAACTCGCACGCCACCTCCTCTTATGGAGTCAGAAGCACCTGAGGTCCCTTCGTGCTATTCACATTCCGGGAGATCGGAACTTTGCAGCCGACGAGCTGTCACGGTTTCGGCCCATCTCCGGCGAATGGCGACTCCATCCCCAGCCGGTCCAGTTCGGGGACGCACAGGTAGACCTGTTTGCCTCCCACGACTCATCCCACTGCGCCCAGTATTAGTCCCTGACCGAGGGCACGCTCGGCACGGATGCACTGGCGCACAGCTGGCCGCTTATATGCGTTTCCCCCAGTGAGCCTTCTTGCACGGACCCTGTGCAAGATCAAGGAGGACGAGGAGCAGGTCATTTTGGTTGCGCCGTACTGGCCCACCCGGACCTGGTTCTCCGAACTGATACTCCTCGCGACAGCACCCCCTTGGCCAATTCTTAGCCAACCCTATGGCACCCTCGTCCCGATCTTTGGAACCTCCACGTGTGGCTCCTGGACGGGACGAGGCAGGTTTGAGTACCCTGCCACAGCGGCTACCATCACTTCCGCTAGAGCATCGTCCACGAGACATGTTTACGCGTTGAAGTGGAAACCTCTTCGTCAACTGGTGCTCTTCTCACCGAGAAGACCCCAGGAGATGCTCGATCAGTGTCGTGCTTTCCTTCCTGCAAGATGGGTTGGAGCGAAGGCTGTCTCCCTCCAGCCTGAAGGTGTATGTGGCCGCTATCGCCGCATATCACGAAGCAGTTGAAGGGAAGTTTCTGGGGAAGCACGACCTGATCGTCAGGTTCCTGAGAGGAGCGAGGAGACTGAATCCTCCTCGCCCTCCTCTCGTTCCCTCTTGGGATCTCTCAGTGGTGTTAAATGCCCTGTAGAGGGCTCCATTTGAGCCTCTGCAATTGGTTGAGCTTAAGTTCCTGTCAATGAAGACAGCGCTCCTGGTTGCATTGGCCTCCATCAAGAGGGTAGGGGACCTGCACGCATTCTCCGTTGACGAAGCGTGCCTGGAATTCGGGCCGGGTCACTCTCACGTGATCCTGAGACCCCGGCCTGGATATGTGCCCAAGGTTCCCACCACTCCCTCCAAGGACCAGGTGGTGAACCTGCAAGCGCTGCCCCTGGAGGAGGCAGACCCAGCCTTGGCACTGCTCTGTCCAGTACGCGCTCTCTGTGCTTACGTAGACAGGACGCAGTGTTTCAGGACCTCAGACCAGCTCTTTGTCTGTTATGGTGGGAGACTAAAGGCTTTTTTCAAAGCAGAGGTTGTCTCACTGGATAGTGGACGCCATTGCTTTGGCTTACCAACAGCAAGGCCGACCGTGCCCCCTTGGTGTGACAGCGCACTCCACCCGCAGTGTGGCGTCCTCTTGGGCTCTAGTGCATGGCGCCTCACTGGCAGACATCTGCAGAGCTGCAGGCTGGGCGACACCCAACACATTCGCCAGATTCTATAATCTCCGAGTGGAGCCTGTGTCCTCTCGTGTACTCGCTTCAGTCAGCTAGTACTGAACCCGCTCAGGTGTCTTCGCTTGCTCGACATTCCACTCCACGGACTGGATACGTGCGATATTTCCTCAGGTGAGCCTTCCTCTCTGAAGCCCTGAGTTCCTCCAGCACTGTTGACGCTGACGCCAGTGTCTATTGCCTGTGCGTCGGCTAGATGCCTCCGTGTGCATGGTTCCTCCCCTGAGTAACCCCCACATGTGTATTCCACTGTGAGCCTCTTTGAGCATGTGTCTTTCCCTCGGCAAGCCGCCTTGCCACTCCTGGAGTCTGGAGTTGAAAGTTGCCACCCCACGGGCTGGTCACTCCAGTGTTCCTCCATATGAAGCCCCCCTCGGGCCATATGTGTATTCTTAAGTCCTCCCTACGGGTAGGCGTGCTGCGGCATATTTCCCCTGAGATATGCTTCCCAGTGTACCTTGGTATTCCTGTGTTAAGTAGGACTCCTTCGTCCGTGCCTATATCACGACAGGGAGGTCAGACATCGCAGGGCACTGGAAGACAGCTGTGAAGGTGGCATGATTTCACGGGGACCCCCATTCTCCGTCATCCGACTACGAAAGGGAACGTCTCGGTTACGGATGTAACCCTCGTTCCCTGACGTTACGTCTCCCTGCCACTTCCGCTGTATCGCTGGAACAGCCGAGTTCAGTCTTGGCTCCTCAGCGAAGAAACATACCTGCATGTTGCGGCGTCCTCCTTTTTATACCCACGAGGTAAGGCGGAGATACGCTATGCAAAATCCGCAGACCCATGGCATTTCTTTGCCATTGGCTCGTTTTGTAATACTCAAAGTCGATAGGCTTTCTAAGCGAAACCCCCATTCTCCGTCATTCGACGCAACGTCTCCGTTCCCTACTCAGGGAACGAGGGTTACATCCGTAACCGAGACGTTTTGTCTATACTACTAGGTACTTATACTATATTGACTGGGTTACATAGCATTACTAAATTACTTTTTAGTAATTGCATTACTAAAAAGAGACTAAAATACAATTTGCATTGACTAAAACTTGACTAAAATGACATCAGTTTTCGTCGACTAAAACTAGTCTTGACTAAAAAGAGTATGAACGTGACTAAAACTAATACAAACTCAAATGACAGCTTGACACAAAGACTAGACTAAAACTAAAATTAAAACAGGCTGCCACCTTGACGCTAGGGGTCTAACAACTAAAAATCAAGTCAGGAATCTTGGTGTGTCTCTAGAGTCAGACCTTAGTTTCAGTAGTCATGTCAAAGCAATAACTAAATCAGCATACTATCATTTGAAAAAATATTGCAAGAATTAGATGCTTTGTTTCCAGTCAAGACCTAGAGAAACTTGTGCATGCTTTTATCACCAGCAGGGTGGATTATTGTAATGGACTCCTCACTGGCCTTCCTAAAAAGACCATAAGACAGTTGCAGCTTATACAGAACGCTGCTGCCAGGATTCTGAGCAGAACCAGAAAATTTGAACATATCACACCAGTCCTCAGGTCTTTACACTGGCTCCCAGTTACATTTAGGATTGATTTTAAAGTATTATTACTGGTATATAAATCATTCAATGGGCTAGGACCTCAATATATTGCAGATATGCTCACTGAATATAAACCCAACAGATCACTCAGATCATTAGGATCACATCAGTTAGAAATACCAAGGGTTCACTCTAAGCAAGGAGAGTCTGCTTTTAGCTATTATGCCAGCCGCAGCTGGAACCAGCTTCCAGAGGAGATCAGATGTCCTCCTACAGTAATCACATTCAAATCCAGACTCAAAACACATCTGTTTGGCTATGCATTTACTGAATGAGCACTGTGCCAATGTTCGTCCGACTGTTTTTACTGTACTTTATTTTATTTTTTATTCTAAACTGTTTTAATTATTTCCTCCTATGTAAAGCACTTTGAATTACCATTGTGTATGAAATGTGCTATATAAATAAACTTGCCTTGCCTTGCCTTGCCTTGCCTTGCCTTGCCAAAAACAACACTACCTGCAAGAGTTATATTCTGAAGTTTGCAGATGATACAGTTATTGTGAGCCTCCTAGCAAATGAGGAGACATCTCATAGGTATGTGATGGAGGATTTTGTTTCTTGTTGTGCAAACTGTAGTCTAAATTTAAACATAGCAAGGACAAAGGTCATGATTATAGACTTTGGAAAGTCTGCCATTCCTACTCCCTTTCTGTCATTCCTACTCCCTTTCTGTCATTCATGAAAGGACACTAATCTTGTGGATGAATATAGATATCTGGGTACAGTGGTTAATAAATTAAACTTTGATGCACAAAGAGTTTGTTGTCCTCCCATCAGGCCGCAGATACAGAGCAACTTGGGGGTAGGACAACGAGGTTTAGCTATTCATTCAACTTTTATTTCTATGCAGGGACGTGCACAGGGGGGTTGCTCAGGTTGCCCGGGCAACTGCCCACATGCCCTTCTCGACTCACGTTGCCCTTCCGAGGGAGAAAAAAAAATCGCACAATGGATGCAGAATTTCACGTAGGCCTAGATAAAAAAAAAAAAAAAAACGCAAAGCCTCATTCACTTCCATTCGGGCACCGAAAGTAAAAGTCAATAGGGGAAGGGCAAACTCTGTTTACGTGGCTGCAGCGCTGCACGCGACCGGTGTAGCAGTCGATTCTGTTCCCTACCGGAATTCCTGTTCCCTTTATGCAATCATAATACAAATCATGCGTAGTTGCCCAGTTACCATACGTACCATCAGAACTGAATACAAGCAAGAAGCACAACTGAATGTACGGGAAGCCAAAAGGTTAAAAAAGGATTGTATTTTTTCCCGAAATCTAAGCGTTTTTATTTTATTTATTTATTTTTATTAGAAGCGAGTTTTTGTCTGAGTTTTTTCTGTCAATTCAATCCAGATTATTTCTTTTTAAATTTTAAATAAATAAATAAATAAATTATAATTAAAAAACAATAAACAATAATATGAGGAACTCTTTTTCTCATGTGTATTTTGGTGACTTTTAACAATATTGTTAATGCATTTTGTATACTGTTTACAGAGTTGTATATCATAAACCTGTCATCTCTGACATTTTGTAATCTTTATAAATAATAATAAAACCATAATATGAGGCATTGAGTTTGGACATAAACACGGTCAGTTAAGGCAATTTGTATGGGGCTTTTTTTAGGTCAGAGCAACTGCCCCTCAAAATTCCTGTGCACGTCCCTGTTTCTATGTTGAATCATCTGTATTTATGGGTAATATGGTGTTATGCAAAACCAGGCACTATACCTGAAGAAGTTGACTATGGCCTGGAAGTCTCCTGGAATGAGAACAATAAGAGAAATGATTGTGTTGAAAATGAGAGCTGGAGAGGGAGTACGCCTGTGCATGTGAGCCATGGCCAGGATGTCAGGCTGAAAGACAGGGAACACTTTTGATAATACTGATCAAGAACAGTGGTTAGTTTAAAGGGATAGTTCACTTAAAGATTTAAATTCTGCCATCATTTACTCACCCTCAAGTTCTTCCAAAACTGTGAATTTCTTTCTTCTGCTGAACACAAAAGAAGATATTGTGAAGATTTTCAGTAACCAAATAGCCCCACTGACTTCCATTGTATTTTTTTCGCCATTCGATGGAAGTCAATGGGGCCCATCAACTATTTGGTTATTGACATTCTTCAAAATATCTTCTTTTGTGTTCAGCAGAATAAATAAATTCATACAGATTTGGAACAACTTGAGGGTAAGTAAATTATGATAGAATTTTTATTTTTGTATGAACTATCCCTTTCATTTTTAGCATATTTGTGGTGGTGCACGTGGCTGTTCAGATTCAATAACCCAAATGAATGTAAATATACAGTACAAATATTTGATATATTTATACTGTATATGATGAATACAAAATTAATACTTTTTTAACAGATAAAACTGGATCATCAGCAAAAGTGGGACCATAAATGATATCTTTGGTCTGGCTAGAAACCTTATAAAACCAGTTTAGAAGGGTGACATATTTTTAGAAAAATACATACTTTTTCAAACCAATCATCATTTTAAAATAATAGAGGCATATATTTAAGATTTATTGATATATTTATGGGTCCAAGCTCAAAAGATCCTGGAGCCAAGTTGTGTTTGCACTGATGTTCTTCTTCTTTGTGTCAGGTAACTCAGATAAATGGAGGACTCAATAGCGGTGACAAACATGAAAAGTTTATTAGTACACTTTGTAACACAAAATAAATTCTCAGTATGGTGGTTCCCATGCACTCCGCACACAGACAGAGACCACCGAGAGGAAATTAGCACGGGATGACAACAGAAAACGGGCCCCGAGTCCAGTAAACGATACAGTGCTGCTACAGACTCCTCATATTAGGTTCCTGAGCACAAACAACAAGCAGGTACTTACCTGCTTGTTATTTGTGCTGAAGTAACACACATGAAACATGCGGATACACTTTGTTTATCTGCTTTAAAAGGGTGTCAGAGACAGTAAATCAAAGACACTCCAATCTTGGCAGGATGGTCCCTGCACCACTACTCAGTCACACAGAAACATTTTTTGAATTCTAATCATGGAACCCTATCTATTTTGTCTATACATTTTTATAGCTATTTTAGGTTTTTTGAAAAAATACTTTTCAAAGACTCTTTGTCCGACCTTGAGCAGACATCTTTGCACAAATCAAAAGTTATCAAAATAATTTTAATGTGTCCAATCGATGCAAATATATAAGTGAAATACAAAGATATTAGTGAATTAATCTATCTGCCGTCATGCATTTTAACATATTGATCTATATTGTACAAATTGAAGTCTAAATTTACATTTTAACCCTTAAAGGGGTCATATAATGGTACATGCACTTTTACAAGTTGATTGTACTGAAATGCGTGTTGGCAGTGCCTGTACACAACCACCATATAATGATAAAAATCCATCCAGTGTTTTGTTTTAATCTCCTTATATGTTTTCCCGTGCCTCAAATTGAGCCGTTCGTTTTTGTGACGTCAATAAAACGGAAGCCCCTCCTACAATTGTTGATTGACAGCAGCGTTTCAACACAGACCCGCCTGAGCGAGCTGTCATCAAAGTCCGTCATTGTTGATACGCTGGAGCAGAATGGCGTCTAAGCGATTGTGGTGTTCTGTTCTTGGGTGTAATAACGCACACAGTCATTTTGATGTTCCTAAATCCGAACCGCTGAAGACACGGTCTATGAGTTTTGTTTTCGAAGGGAATATTCCCCATGAGCAACGCCAATGCTTTCATATTTGTGCGAATCATTTCTCACCACCAGACTGCTTTATAAACGAGGGTCAGTATAAAGCTGGTTTTGCTAAGAAGCTGCTCCTGAAAAAAGAATCGGTGGCAACTATTTATGTTCCCTCTGCACCTCCAGAAGAAGTAAGTGTAAAGTTTTATTAACCTTTATATTAAACTTTGCAAATCGCGAAAAAAAGTTTTTCATGACCATTAGTTGTAACGTCAATCTGTCAATGAACAGTAAACACATAGCGTTCGTATCTCACTTCTCTACCGTTACCCTGCCAGTGCATACAAAAATAGATCAAAGTGACATTACGTTAACCAACCATTCAGAAACGACCAGTTCGAGCCTTAATTGTCGAACTTCTTCGGGCCGTCATCTTGTTCCGGGTGCGACTCCGGTTCAAATTGATACGATTGCACAGATGTGTCCTCAGAGACTCCCGCTGCCATTCTCCAAAAAATACCCTCAACTGTTGTCAAGGCAAAGCTCCATGTGCGTTGTATCAAAACGCCCGCAGTAAAGAGGTGCGGAGTGAGCGCTGTCATTATCATTTAAAGGCATATGCACTGAAACGGCGTGCTGAAAACAGCTGTTTTTGACCAGGTAAAACTAGTGTTTTCTTAAAATACTAATGAGAATTTATAATAAAAGTATATTACTAAGTTTTCATTTAGACCCTAAACATTCATATTAACTTGTACAAAAATGTCATTATATGACCTCTTTAAAGTTTAAGTGGCGTATGCCACTTAAACTTAAAGGTGCAATGTGTAATAATTTTGAGCATCTATTAACAGAAATGCAATATGACATCTATGTTTCAGTGGTGTATAAAGAACTTACTTAAAGCTACACTGTGTGATTTTTACCCCCATCTAGCGGTGAAAAGGTATATGACCATCCAGTGAATATTAGCTTCTGTTCCTCTCAATTCCGATTTCGTTTTAACTCCTACGGTGGCCAATGTAGTCCAAGATTAACATGGCTTCCAGTTCGACCTCGTCCATGAGTGTTCCTTCAAGTGATGAGGTTATTTTAGAAAACTATTATAATTTATACACAAATAGGCTTAATTAACGTTACCTGTCGAGAAGAAAGCAGGCAACGTCGGCGTCCTTTTTAAAATCGTTGCTCGTCATGAGCTCTTTTCATCTGGGAAAGGCCACTCCAATATTTACTTTTGTCTTGTTGATTTGCCTGTTGCGTTGCCGTCTTAATTCTCTTTTTCACTTCCTTGACGACTCTGATACGTATCCTCGAGAATAAGAGTGATCCTCCATCAGCAACAGACTTTCAAAAAGGCTTTCAGGTTTTAGATATCAGTCTCAAGCAATCCCCCTCTTCACATTCGACACGGTGCACTCGAGTGTTAAAACGCGAAAGGAGAAGCTTGAAGTAACGGGTATGTCCCTCTTTGGCTAATGTACTTTCAAGATGGAGGGGCAACATGGCGACCAACATTAGAACCCCTTACCCGTATGTATTTTCAATGGCATATTATACACTCACGAGAATACTTTATTACTTGAACGAGGTAAATAAACATTAATGAGCACATATATTTTTGAAAGAACTAAGTGTTTTTAGCTAAGAATAAACTAAAAAAGTTACACAGTGTAGCTTTAATAAACCGTAATGTATTTATTACCTTAGAATGAGACATTTATATCTACATAACACAGGGTTGCCAACTTTGGGACTTTGGCTGGAGTGAGACTGTAAAATTTCAGTCCGCGCGCGGATACATTTTTTGGTAACCCTAACCCTAATTTAAAAAATGTCAGTCCTTGTTTACTAAGTATAAACCCTGATTTATGCAACAACAACAAAAAATAGAATGGAAACATCTTTTCAAAATGTACAATTAATTTATTGATTGCACTATAAAAAAATAAAAATAGAGGTGATTAAATAACAAATAACAAACATGTAAAACAACAACATCTAAACAATAAGAAATCTCAAAACAAAGGGGACACATAATAGTTACTCCACCTCCCCAGAAAACCACAACACACAAGTTTCACAAATTCGGGCTGTTATATACAGTATGCCACAGTGGTTGTTTGGCCTGATCACTGCCTCTGCAAGAGCTCTGTATCTGAAGCAGGGTTCGATCCGTTCATGAACAATCCGTTCATTGCGTCTGTCACGTGACAAATGAACGAAAGACTCGGAAGGTAAAGTAATTATTTATGTTCCCTGTAAATTGTTTTTGAATATCATATTCTGAATTAAGAAATCATTATAATGCAAAGACTGCATAGGTGGATGTGTTCGGGGAATTTGGCTGTTAAAAGTAAGTATAACATTTAAAGCCCTTTAAATGAACGAAATGACTCGAAATAAAATCGTTCATTTTAATGAACGAGATCGAACAAGCGAGTCAGTAAAATGATCCGAACTTCCCATCACAGGGTGCCATCACGTGACAGTTTGTGGTGTCAGTCTTGTTTAGGCCAATAACTGAAACGGTTCGCTCAGCATCCGCATTTGAGTGTGGCAGGCTCAACACAATCTGGACAACCTTTGATAATTTGGGGAATTTTAAAATACCATTTGCCCGATTTTCCAAAGCGTAATTTGTACCAAAGAGCCTATATTTTTATTGAGCAATTAGCTAGCCCACATAACGCACGTCAGACGTTTGCAACTGTAGACGTCTGTACTCTCGGCACACAGACTGATAAGGCAAGGCTACGACACTAGTGACAAGCCACACCATTTTATTTCTGCTTACCTTGATTGTCATCCAAACTTTCCAAACTTTCAAACGTGCATCAGTCGGCTCCGACTCCGAACCTGTGCTCTGAACTCTCTCTGAACTTTTCACACGCAACTGACGTATCAGGTGCAAGGTTTTCAGCGAATCAACGATCAGAGAATACTGCCGTAAGAACGTTGTAGGCAGATTTTACAGCTGTGGGCCTTAAACTCCTCTCCTGTCATTAATACGCTGTGGTCTAGTCATCAACAGAAAATGAACGGATTGAGAGGGGAGAAAAATGGATTTTGGCGTGACATTTCTTGCGTGTGCGTGAGAGCGTGAGATTGAGGCTGAAAGCGTGAGTGTCACGCCAGATGCGTGAGAGTTGGCAACCCTGCATAACCGCGGGCACCCCCTTCTATGAAGGTCGACATATTGTGTCGCCATGTTTCTACCATAGCCGACAGCAAACAAACAGCGCTACAGAGCGCGTTTCGTCACTATCTTGAAAGAGAAGCAGCAGAAAGCTAGAAGCTAGCCATAGACACCATGAGTAGTGACTTTTCCCTTGTCAGTGGTGTAAAATATGTAGTTGGATTGTTTCATGTAACTTAGTTCTTCTCCCTCGCTGTGTTATGGCTTTGCTATGTGGGGATAAATGTGCTGGTTACGTTCGTGAGACAGCTGATTAGTACTCTTTTCATTGACCGTAAAACAGTATGTTACAGGAATCACCAACCCGTCGATCGCGGTCGACAAGTCGATCTTGGAAGCATTTTAAGTCGATCGCGAAGAGTTTTCAAAATCAGAGAAGAAAAAGCCTATTATGTGTAGTAAATGGTGTCTAGGGGTTGTGGAGGCGTGCGCGCTGTTACAATCATGTCATTTTTGCAGCGCGCACCTTTGGGCTCATGCGGATGCGTCGAGTTTAAACAAGGCTTTACGCTTTAACCAGCTCAGCCACAGTAACAGCTCATATTAGCCAGCTAAACTTTTACTACCCTGTTAGAAAAAAATATAGTTGCATAGTTTCATGTGGTTCTTCTCCCTCGCTGTGTTATGGGTTTGCTATGTGGGGAGAAATGTGCTGGTTACGTTTGTGAGACAATCAGTTGATTACTAATATTATATTATATATTAAGACCCTTGATCCTCACCTGACTATGGCTTTGTAAACTTTATCCATGATGGGGTTTAAAATGGACTGTGGTACAGAAACAGTGACAATGTTACAGACCTCGGGCTTACTCTGGCTATTCTCTGCTGTCTCCCAGACGACTATATGTTTGACCCGTTTTAGCCAACGTAGCTTCTTCGAAAGGGAGGGGTGAGCAGTGAGTGGATGAGCCCTTAGTGCAACTCGCAACCGAACCGCTAGATGCCGCTAAAAATCACACACTGCACCTTTAAGTGGCGTACACCACTTCCGACGCATAAGTTGTGATTTATAAAAACAAACTTGTAGGGAAAATTAGCGCACCTGCACTCAAACTCTGACCTATGCGTACGAACATTTTGGAGACGGAGCAGTTTGGCGACACTGATGGTGAGCTGAGGGACTGACGGCAGATGAAGGAAAACCACTTTAAATCTTCATTTATGAGTCCTAATAAAAAATACAGTGCATGTTCACAATCTGTGAAAAACATGTTTTACATCTGATATACATATCTAGTTTAAATATATGAAATATATATGAAATATAAATAATTTAGAAAATATTTTGGCGCAAATAATTATCAATAATGCACAATAAGGCCTATCTGTTTCCATTAAAAATATAAAGCAATTAAAAGTACAATTGGCCAGTGGAAAAGATTGAGAAAAACTTTCTCTGAAATATATTTTATACTATTTGATTTATTTATTCAAAACAAAGCAAGGATAGGCTACTAAATGATTTTTAGCAATGTAATGTGACAGCACATCTGTATCTCATAGTTTCCTAATGTCTTGTACCCTTAAACATGGTATCACGTGGATGAATATGCATATGCAAATGATATGCAGATCAGGATATGCATAGTAAAACTGGTCAAGTCAAGTCATCTTCGTTTATATAGCGCTTTTATAAATGTAGATTGTTCCAAAGCGGCTTTACAGTGATAGTAGGAAATTAAAGTAACAGATTGTTTTGGCTTAATGGCAGCTCTAGAATAAAGTTATTTTCCAGTTAAAGTTAGTTTTGATTGATTCACTTCCGTCGCAACGATCATTAGTTATTAACTTAGGGGCCGCTAACACAACACCGTTTTAACAGAAAACTCTTAAGTTCTCTCTACGCAAACTTTAAAAACGCGAACCTGTGAGAACGCTGATGGCGTGCACATGGGTATTAAGAGTTCATTCTATAGGTATACGCGTTTGAATATACACTCACCTAAAGGATTATTAGGAACACCTGTTCAATTTCTCAATAATGCAATTATCTAATCAACCAATCACATGCCAGTTGCTTTAATGCATTTAGGGGTGTGGTCCTGGTCAAGACAATCTCCTGAACTCCAAACTGAATGTCAGAATGGGAAAGAAAGGTGATTTAAGCAATTTTGAGCGTGGCATGGTTGTTGGTGCCAGACGGGCTGGTCTGAGTATTTCACAATTTGCTCAGTTACTGGGATTTTCACACACCCATTAATAGGGTTTACAAAGAATGGTGTGAAAAGGGAAAAACATCCAGTATGCGGCAGTCCTGTTGGCGAAAATGCCTTGTTGATGGTAGAGGTCAGAGGAGAATGGGCCGACTGATTCAAGCTGATAGAAGGGCAACTTTGACTGAAATAAACACTCGGTACAACCGAGGTATGCAGCAAAGCATTTGTGAAGCCACAACACGCACAACCTTCAGGCGGATGGGCTACAACAGCAGAAGATCCCACCGGGTACCACTCATCTCCACTACAAATAGGAAAAAGAGGCTACAATTTGCAAGAGCTCACCAAAATTGGACAGTTGAAGACTGGAAAAAAGTTTGCCTGGTCTGATGAGTCTCGATTTCTGTTGAGACATTCAGATGGTAGAGTCAGAATTTGGCGTAAACAGAATGAGAACATGGATCCATCATGCCTTGTTACCACTGTGCAGGCTGGTGGTGGTGGTGTAATGGTGTGGGGGATGTTTTCTTCGCACACTTTAGGCCCCTTAGTGCCAATTGGGCATCGTTTAAATGCCACGGCCTAACTGAGCATTGTTTCTGACCATGTCCATCCCTTTATGGCCACCATGTACCCATCCTCTGATGGCTACTTCCAGCAGGATAATGAACCATGTCACAAAGCTCGAATCATTTCAAATTGGTTTCTTGAACATGACACTGAGTTCACTGTACTAAAATGGCTACCACAGTCACCAGATCTCAACCCAATAGAGCATCTTTGGGATGTGGTGGAACGGGAGCTTCGTGCCCTGGATGTGTGTAAGAACTGATTTTCCTGTTAAAATAAAACTCACCCTGCAATAAAGCCATAAAACGCACCCTGGAGAGAAGATCGCAAAGACAGAGCAACAGGACATTGTCCTGTCCAAACATTTGCCCCTTATCTCTGTATCCCCCTCTCCCCCTGAGTCAAGTCACCAAAAGTTCACTAAGAATGGCTATATATCACATATTATGTATCTCGTGAATCTATTGTTTTTCCTTTTCATGTTTGGTTTCATTTTAAATGTTTCAGTGCGATTGGTGAAATGGTCTTAATTTCATTGCAGTCATTGAGATCATAAGAAACATTGAGAACTTAAGAGAATTCTGTTCTCCTCCATTGATGATATCTTTTCAAGATATCTCCCCTCTCCCTCGAGACCAGGTGCTACCCCCTGGGGTACAGGAATTGACCCAAAGCAAACTCTGAAAAATATTGGTACAACCCTTTTGTTCTGGTCTGGGTATTTAAGGCTAGGTAACAGAGCAGTCTGGGGGGAAACTGTAACCAGGAAAACCCCCATGCAGTGCTGTGTCAGTGGCTTCTCGAGTCTTGGACTCAGAACACACTCACACACCACTGTGTGTCTCTGTCAGGAATGCATTTCTTACTCTTAGAGTCATCTTTGAGCAATTTGTGTTATGTATTTACTATTTCTGAATTGGCTTTTAATCATTTACTTGTGGAATTGGCATGATACATTTTTCCTGACAAAAATAAATGTTACCCTTGATTTATTCTGCATTCTTCTGAAATCATTGTTTCTAATATTATGAGGAGGCTGGTGCTATCGCAGATCTGTGTCCAGGATAGGTCAAACTAAAGGCGCATATGAACGGAGCAGTAGGCACGTCATCTGAAGACCTTTTGATTACTGTCTATCACTGACTTGGCAAGTTGTATGGAAGTGGCTAAATAAACTACACTTTTATTTATGAGTAAGCAGTAGGCGACCGACTTAAGAGGTATTAGCAAACCCTGCACCCTCTGACCAAGATCAGACTGGCGAGACTGTGTCTGTGTGATCCACGTAAACCCGGGGCGTGTGACTCTGTGCGGCATCGGGTCCCTTAATGAATGAATATATTGAAATTATGAAATGCCCAGAAGAATCAAAGATCTACATTAACTCATAATCAATATTTATGATTATTTCATAAGAAGAAATACGACCTAAGTTTGATTGTCATTCGAAACTGGAGTCAGATTAAGCGTAGAGCTAAAGTAATATTGAAACTAAATTCTAATAAATTAAGTAAACTTCACTGGAACGCTGAAAAGACCTACACGCATTATCCCTTCGCCCACACCGTTGGATTCCGTTGTTGGGCCAATGGGTGTAAACTGCGAGTGTCTTTTCAGCGAAATCTTGGGACTTGCAACCAGTAAGAGATTTGATCTCCTTCTCTTTCTTCAGCCGTTGTGGTAAGTAAATTCTTTTTGCCTTTTTAGAAGTGTTGAGGGAACATTCAGACGCACCTCATATAGACACATTTATAGAATGGGTCGGTATACCCAGTTAGACCGGAGAACGGAAAATCCGGTGGGGCTTGAGAATTTAAAACCACATACCAGGGACATGATAGCGTAAGTGTAGATGAGAAATGATATTCCCTTGCTTTAATTTTAAATACCTCCTTGTTTGCCCACGCAACAGGAGATGAAACCAAAATTGGAATAACTTATTTCAAATTTTATTCTGGTACTCAACAGAGGGCTGTAAACTAAAAACGTCTCTGGTTACGTATGTAACCCTAGTTCCCTGAAGGGAACGAGACGCTGCGTGACAACGCATTGGGAACGCCCCTGCGTGAGTGCGTCATGAAGCACGTATGAAATCAGTCCAATGGCGAGACGGAACGTCATAGGCGGGTGACGTCATCGACCAGGAAACTATATAAGCACCCCAAAACACAAGCGCGTCAGCTTCTGATAAGACTGAAGCAAGTGCTCACGGGCATGCTGGGAGTATGGCATAGACACGCAGCGTCTCGTTCCCTGAAGGGAACTAGGGTTACATACGTAACCAGAGACGTTCCCTATCAGGGAACTCGAGCTGCGTGACAACGCATTGGGAACGCTAATACCAATGTCGCCATACGAGCAAGTGTCCGTCGTGTGAAGTCAGAGCGCACATTCGGACGAAAGCACCTGCGCCCCTGGAGTGGAGCTGAAGTCAAGATGATAAAACTTCACGAATGTGTGCGGTGAGGACCAGCCTGCCGCATCACAAACATCCTGGATTGATACTCCTGACAGGATAGCCTTAGAGGCAGCCATACTCCTGGTTGAATGAGCCCGGACAGCCAAAGGGGAAGGCTGACCGGCAGACTCGTAGGCAAGTGAGATGGCCTCGACCACCCACTTGCTCAACCTCTGCTTAGATACTGGAAAACCCTTCTTAGGGGGTCCAAAGCAAACGAATAGCTGTTCACTCTTCCTCCACAGGGCAGCTCTGTGGACGTAAGCATCTAGGGCCCTAACAGGGCAGAGCAGATTTAGTTTCTCTTGGTCCGACGTCAGAAATGGAGGAGGACAGAAAGCCTGCAGTACAATAGGCCTGACCACATTGGTTGGTACTTTGGGAACGTATCCTGGCCTAGGGAGGAGGAAAGCCTTCACCATGCCTGGTGCAAATTCCAAGCACGAGGGAGAGACCGACAGAGCTTGAATATCTCCTATCCTTTTTAGTGAAGATATAGCCAGAAGAAAGATAGTTTTAAGAGTGAGTAATTTCTCCGAAACTTCTTCAATGGGCTCGAACGGTGCTAGAGAGAGACCTTCTAGAACAACCGCCAGGTCCCAGGTCGGCACCCTCGTGCGAACTGCTGGCCTCAGCCTCAGAGTGCCACGAAGGAAACGGGTTACAAGTGGGTGTCTCCCGAGAGAAGCTCCACTCAAAGGGACGTGGTAAGCAGATAAGGCCGCCACATACACCTTCAGTGTGGAGTGGGATAACCCTGTGGAGAAACGCTCCTGAAGGAATTCCAGCACTGCACCGACCGGGCAGTTGACTGGGTCCAACTGGTGTTCTCCACACCAAGAGGTGAACATTTTCCACCTCAAGGCATATAATTTCCTAGTGGCCGGAGCTCTGGAGTGGAGGATGGTCTCCACGACCTCAGTCGAGAGACCAGACTCTATGAGGTGGGCCCCCTCAGAGGCCAATCCCACAACCTCCATAGATCTGGGCGGGGGTGAAGTATCGACCCGCTCGCCTGAGAAAGAAGGTCCCTCCTCAACGGAATCTCCAGGGGAGAGCCGTCGAGGAGAGAAATTAGGTCCGAAAACCAAACTCGGGCCGGCCAGTACGGGGCTACCAACAGTAGACTGACCCCGTCCCGGCGAACCCTCTCCAGAACTCCTGTAATCAGGGGAAAAGCGTACAGGCGTGACCTCGGCCACTCCTGTACCATCGCGTCCAACCCCAGAGGGGCTGGAGGACTTAGGGAAAACCACAGTTGGCAGTGTGATGTTTCCCTGGATGCAAATAGGTCTACCTCAGCACGACCGAAATGTTTCCATAGGAGCTCCACCACCTCGGGGTGGAGACTCCACTCCCCGGGCCTCAGCCCCTGCCTCGACAGGATGTCTGCCCCCTGATTCAAATATCCCGGGATATAAATTGCCCTCAATGAAAGAAGCTTCCCCTGGGACCATAGAAGGATCTGGCGAGCCAGCTTGTATGACGGGCGCGAACGCAGACCCCCCTGATGGTTTATATAAGAGACCACCGATGTGTTGTCTGACCCGACAAGAACATGGTGACCTCTCAGGTCTGGGAGGAAGTGTTTCAGAGCCTGAAACACCGCCATCATTTCTAGACAATTTATGTGCCAATGAAGATGATGGTCCTGCCACAGACCCTGGGCCGAGCGACCACTCATGATCGCCCCCCAGCCTGTGAGAGAGGCGTCCGTCGTTAGTGTTACACGACGACACGGAGCCCCCAACACAGGACCTAGGGACAGGAACCAAGGTTCTTTCCACATAGCCAGAGCACACAGACACCGTCGCGTGACCCTGATCTTGCGGAGCGGGTTTCCCCTCGGGGAGAACCCCTTGGCCCTGAGCCACCACTGCAGTGGTCTCATGTACAGCAGGCCGCAAGGTATAACGTTGGACGCTGCTGCCATCAGACCCAGAATCCTCTGATATTCTTTCACAGTGAGTGACTGGCCTAGCTTTGCCTGTTTGACGGCTGAGAGAATCGAAGGTATATGAGCAGGAGACAGATGTGCCTGCATCGTCGTCGAATCCCAAACCACGCCCAGAAAAGTGGTCCTCTGTACTGGAGAAAGCACACTCTTTTTGGCGTTGAGCCTCAACCCCAACTTTTTGATATGGGCGAGAACGACATCTCGATGCCGAACCGCCTGATGCTCCGATTGAGCCAGAATCAACCAATCGTCGATATAGTTTAAAATGCGGATGCCCTGGAGTCGCAGCGGAGCCAGAGCTGCATCCATACATTTCGTGAAAGTTCGGGGAGACAGTGCTAGGCCGAACGGAAGAACCCGATACTGGTACGCTTCGCCCCCGAAAGCGAACCTCAGGAACTTCCTGTGTTGTGGAAGGATGGAAATGTGGAAGTATGCGTCCTTTAGATCTATCGTGACAAACCAGTCCTCGGACCTGATCTGTGACACGATCTGCTTGAGAGTAAGCATTTTGAATTTGAGCTTCCCTACTGAGCGATTTAATAGGTGCAGATCTGAAATTGGACGCAACCCCCCATCCTTCTTTGGAACGATGAAATATCGGCTGTAATAACCCAGCTCTCTGCTGGGAGGAAGAACTCGTTCTATAGCCTCCTTCAGCAGGAGAGTTTTCACCTCCTGTTCCATAACCAGAGCCTGCTCGGGGCCCACCACTGTGGGCAGAACCCCTCTGAAGCGAGGCGGGCGTGATCTGAACTGAATCGTGTACCCCCTCTCGATAGTCACGGGAAAGCGCTCGCTGGGACCGTCTACGCCCCGGCACGCAGGCGGGGTTGGCAGAACGGGCCCCTGAGGGCACCGAGACAGAATGGGCGCCGTGTACAGCGGCGAACACCTTTCTCTCTGTTTCAAATATTTTTATTAAAGCACATGTTCATATCGTTATAATTTCTACATCATACACAGGAGTATAATGTATAACCACATAGAAATGTGTGCAGTTAGGACATACAGTCCTCTTTTTGTTTTAGAACATACAACAATGTCAAAAACAAATAATAATATAAAATAAAAACAGAATCAACAGATAAACATAGAATATAGAGAAAAAAAAAAAAAAAAAAAACTAAAATAATCCCTCTTTCCCACCCTACCCAGCCTAATCCTTCCGCCTAGATATTACTTTATTATAGTTAGAGGGAAACATTAATTTCCACTGCCAGGAGAGAGATAGTGAATGAGAGGTGACCACACTTTTTCAAAGTGTGGGAGTTTATCCATAAGAATATATTTTATTCTCTCTAAGTAGAGAGTGTTAGTAAGATCACTGAGCCATAACTTTGTGGTGGGTGCTTCTTTATTTTTCCAATGCATGAGAAGTAGCTTCTTTGCGGTGATGAGACTATAGGACAGGAGGCATTGTTGATAGTTATTTAACCTTTTAATATCCTCTGAAATTCCTAAAATAATGATGAGAGGATTAGGCTCCAATTGTATTTTAAGTATCCTAGAAATTAAACTGAAGATATTAAACCAAAAGATCTTAACCTTGGGACACAGAACGAAGCTGTGAAGCAACGTGTCTTCTGCAACAAGGCATCTGTCGCATAGAGGGGATATCTCAGGGTATATTTTGTGTAATCTCTCTTTAGAAAAGTGAAGACGATGTAAAATCTTAAAGTGAATTAGACAGTGCCTAGCATTATTGGAACATCGATGAGTATGTTCCAAACTCTTTTCCCATAGAGGGTCTGGGATCACAATGCCCATTTCTTCCTCCCATTTTGTTTTTATTGAAGTGGAGATCACTGGGCTGATAGACTGCAAAGTGTCATAAATATAAGATATCGATTTTTCAAAGCATGACATGGGTCGGAGGCATCGATCAAGACAAGAGCCTGAGAAGATCTCAAAATTTTGCAAGTATTTTCTTACATAGTTTCTAATTTGCAAGTATCTAAAGAAACTACTACCCGGTATATTATATTTACTCTGTAATTGTGCAAAGGATGCAAAAATGCCATTAATGTATAGCTCTCCTATTGTATGGATGCCTCTATTCACCCAGAGATTAAAAGTATTATCAAGAATGGATGGAGGAAACGTAGGGTTTCCAGTGATAGGTAATGCATAAGATATGGGTTTCAACTTAAAGTGTGATTTGATTTGTTTCCAAATACGCACTGTACTATGGATCATTACATTGCTATTGTATAAAGACTTCTCAATAGTGTAAGGTGCCAGAAGGATGGCACCTATAGCGTTAGGCTGGCATGCCTCTAGCTCTAATTCGAGCCAGTTTGGTGAAGTAGCAGTGTTATCCAGCCAGTACGTCATAATCTTAATATGTGAGGCCCAGTAATATGATAAAAAATTCGGGAGTGCCAAGCCTCCCTCTATTTTAGATTTGCAGAGGTGTTTCTTGCCTATTCTGTGGGTTTTGTAGTCCCATAAGAAAGGGAGCACAATCGAGTCAATTTTTTTAAAGAAAGATTTGGGGAGAAATACTGGAATGTTCTAAAATAAATATAGTAATTGGGGCAAGAAAATCATTTTGATAGCATTCACTCTACCAAGTAGAGATATTGGCAAAGTCTTCCAGAACTGTATATTTGATTGTAATTTAGACAGCAGTGGTGGGAAATTCTCCTTAAATAGATTAGAGTGGCTTTTTGTAATCTGGATTCCTAAGTACGTGAATTTTTCTGAAGATACACTAAAAGGGAGGTTCTGTAACCAGGCAATATTCTGCACCTGTATGGGCATTAGCTCGCTTTTATTCCAATTTATCCTGTAACCAGAAAAGGTCCCAAATGAATTAATTTTATCGAGTAACTGTGAGATTGTGACTTGGGGTTGAGAGATAAATAGTAAAACATCATCGGCGTATAATGAGATTTTATTTATAGATCTTTGTGTATTATAATCATAAATTAAAGGGTCTGAACGGATACTCTCGGCAAGGGGTTCGATTGCTAAAGCAAAAATTAGGGGTGAAAGAGGGCACCCTTGTCTCGTTCCTCTATGTAATCTGAAACGGGGGGACAGTATTTGATTAGTCAGAATCTGTGCACAGGGGTTGTTGTAAAGAAGCTTTACCATTGATATGAATTTTTCTCCAAAATTAAATCTCTTTAAAATTTCGAATAGATACGGCCATTCGACTTGGTCGAATGCCTTCTCAGCATCGAGTGAAAGGATGGCTAGCTCTTCTTGTGGTCTGTTAGTAGCATACATGATATTAAATAAACGTCTAAGATTGAAAAAAGAATTTCTACCTGGTATAAAACCAGTTTGGTCTGGATGTATTAATTTATCTAAAAAGGTGCTCAATCTATTGGCCAAAATTTTAGAAAATAATTTCCCATCTTGGTTTAATAAAGAAATAGGTCGAAAAGAGCCGACCTCCTCTGGGTCCTTACCCTTTTTATGTATCACTGTAATAACCGCTTCTGTTAAAGTAGGAGGTAGGACACCATCCATGTGGGCTTGAGTGAACACCCTATGTAAATATGGGCACAGGGTAACATTAAATTTTTTATACAGCTCACCTGGGAGGCCATCCGGGCCTGGAGCTTTATTACTTTTGAGTGAAGTAATAGCCTTTTTAACTTCTTCAACAGAGATTTCAGAATTCAGCTGAGCTGCCTCATTTTCATCTAGTTGGGGGAGATTGCACTTATTTAAAAAATCTTGCATAGCTGTATAGTCTGTATTACTTTTGGAAGTGTACAATTTTTTGTAGAATTGGAGAAATCGATCATTAATGTCTTTGGGATTAATCAGAATCTCACCTTTATCAGATTTGATTTTATGTATTGTGCGATCATTTTCCTGTTTTCTGAGTTGCCGGGCTAAGAGTCTATGTGGCTTGTCATTGAACTCAAAATGTTTTTGTTTTGTATATAAAAATGCCTTACTAATCCTTGCCGAGAGTATCTTGTTATATTCATATTTTAAGGCAGATATATTTTTGTGCAAGTCACTGGAGGGGGTTTTGGCATTCTCTTTATCTAGGAGGTTAATTTGGATGTCTAGTTCGAGCAATCTAGCTTTGTTCAATTTCCTTCTAGATGCTTCAAATGAAATTATAGAGCCTCTAATAAATGCTTTGAATGCCTCCCATAGAACAGCAGGGGTGGTTTCTGAATTATCATTAGTATCAAAATAAAGGGATATCTGAGATTTTAAATAATCACAGAACTCTATTTCGGTTAATAAAAGAGGGTTTAGCCTCCAGTTCATCTGTGGCTTCACAATGTTTTGAATATTCAGAGTACACGTAAGGGGACTGTGATCTGAGATCAAAATGTTGTGGTATTTCGGATTTACAGCATAAGGTGTTAGTTTTGCATCTACAAGAAAGTAATCCATCCTGCTGTAAGAGTTATGTGTTGCGGAATAAAAGGAGTAATCCCTACTAGTCGGGTTAGCTATTCTCCAAATGTCAGACAGATTATTATTATTGATAAATGTATTTAGAAAGACACTTGAATTACTCCTCTCTGCCCTGCGAGTGGAAGATCTGTCTAAATACGGATCTAATACACAATTGAAGTCCCCTGCAATAATCAAGTTCGTCTGGGATAAATCCGGTATAAAAGACATTGCCTTCTGAAAAAATGATGGATTGTCTATATTTGGAGCGTATATGTTCATCAGGGTGAGAGGTGTAGAATATATTTCCCCAATTACAATCAGAAATCGACCTTCCTTATCAGATATTGTATCTTTGTGAATGAAGGGAATGCCTTTCCTTATCAAAATTGCTGTACCTCTTGCTTTAAGATTAAATGATGTGTGGTATACATTATTAATCCATTTACACCTTAACCTGATATGAGAGTCTTTTTTCAAGTGGGTTTCTTGTAAGAATATTAGATCTGGTGCCAGTGATTTAAGATGGGCAAAGATTTTACCTCTTTTAATTGGGTTGTTAAGTCCACGCACATTCCAGCTAGCTAAGGTTACACCCCTCCTTCCTTCTCTTGTATTTAGATCATTTTGTATTGGCATATCAGAAAGAAAATAGAGTAGATAATTGTTCCAATTAGTACACTTTCAAGTTGTGATTTTATAGTAGAAAGACGGCTAAGTCCCCCCCCCCCCCCCCCCTCCCCCGCCCCCCCCCTTCCCCATCCTATAAACTCTTTTAAACCCTCTAGAACAAACTGAGTAAACAAAAAATAACAACATTTCTAGCCAATACTAAACAAACGTATGGCACGAAAGTACTTCGGGAAGTATTGATGAAAGAAAATAAGTATAATAAAAATAAAAATAAAAACTATTACTTCCCTGAGCTGTTACTGTTAACCCTTGTTAACCTTAGTAACTAGAGCTTCTCAAATAGCTCGACAGATTAATTTGAACAAAACAAAAACATTAATGCTGTAAGGTATAAAACGATGTGTGGTCTAACGCACAGTCTCACCATATTTTGATGGATAGGACCCGTATGTTAGTATAAGTGCATTGTCCACATAGCAGGACCACCTGGTAAGTCACCTCCTCTGTCAATATCTATTGTGGTTGACCAAAATGTTTCTCAGCATACTCTTGAGCTTCCTTTGGGTCGGTGAACGATAGTTTCACTCCTCCGTGTGTCACCATCAGCCTGGCAGGATAAATCAGTCCGTATCTGACGCTTGGTCTTCCTCGTAACATTTCTCTGACTTTAGTGAACGCCGCTCTCTGTTTGACCACAGAAGGAGGGAAATCAGGAAATATGTGTATTTTCCGTCCTTGGTATTCCAGCTTATTCTTTTCTATGGCCCTACGTAAGATTTCCTCACGGACGTGGTAGTAGTGAAGCCTTAAAATGAAGGGTCGTGGGGGGTCCTCTGGTTTCGGTTTCTGGCGGTTTATCCTGTGTGCCCGATCTATCAGTGGTTGCTCCGGCAAAGACAGCGCATCGGATAGGAGTTGTGAGATGAACTCTCTGGGCCGTGGCCCCTCTTTTCCCTCCGGTATTCCTATAATCCTAATATTGTTCCGTCTGGAGCGCGCTTCGAGGTCCTCACATTTTTCATCCAGATGTTTAACTTTAGATGTCAGAAGATCCACTGTAGACTGCAGTGTGGAGAGGATGTCAGAGTGGGATGAAGCGCTTTCTTCCAGCTCTTTCAAAGCAGTCCCGTGTACTGCTGATATGCCTCTCAGCTCAGAGATAGATTTCTGGATGTTTTCATTAAGTGAGGAAATCTCGCCCCTGATGGTAGCAGAAACTTCTGTGACGGCTTTCTATGGTGGCACAAACCTCTGATCTGATCCGGTTCACATCTGCGCTTAAAGCAGCGATGGCCGCGAGCACCGTCTTATTAGAGGGTTCGTCCACAGTGCAGTCATCAGCCTCCGTGGCCTCCGAGCAGGGTGCGCCCGAGGTCTCTGGGCCTGTCTCAGGTGCCTCGCTTTTCTTGCCTTTCTGTTTAACCATTGTCGAAATCGAGCAGGATATTTTGTTCCGGTGATTACTGCGACGTTTATATTCTTCACGAACTGGGTAACAATCGATAATTTTGCGTTTTTGTTCAGTTTTTGAACGGATTTTTGACGAGCTATCTGGAGGTGCGTCTTAGCCTTCCATTGCTCGCTAGCGCCCCCCCCTCACCTTTCTCTCTCGGTGGGGACCACCCTCAGCACCCTGACACCCTTGGCGTCAGGACTTCTTCGACGAAGTCTTCCTGGCGACAATAACCGTCCTCAGATCGGCTTTGTCCCTGGAAGACCTCGTCTGAGAGCGCCGCGCCTCGGCCCAGTTTTGCTGGGGAGGAGCACGAGACGCGACACTCTTCTTTTGTTGCGCCCTGTGTGAGGAGCTACTCGACGGCCGGGGCTGCTCCCGCCCAGCAGCCCCGGAGACATGGACACGGAGGGGGAGAAATTTCTGGAGCGCCGCCGCCTGCTTTTTTTCCTCCTGAAACCTTTCGATGACCGAGTTTACCGAGTCACCAAAAAGGCCAACAGTCGAAAGCGGGGCGTCCAGTAAAAAAGATTTATCTTTATCCTTCATGCCAGATAAGTTCAACCATAGGTGCCTCTCCGTAGCCACCATAGCTGACATAGAGCGGCCGACTGACCTGGCCGTCTCTTTGGTGGCACGGAGAGAAAGATCAGCTGCCTGACGTAGTTCACGGATCACATCTGCACCGATTTCACCCCCTTCACTAATGTCTTGCAACAGGTCTGCCTGATATGCTTGAAGGATGGACATAGTATGCAAACACGCTGCCGCTTGACCGAGTAAGCTTTGCCCACCAAAGCCGAAGTATTTCTTAATGGTTTGGTGGGCAACGCCGGTGTCTTAAAAGACGACGCTGTATTTGGAGAAAGATGGCTCGCTAAAATCTCCTCAGCCTCAGGCATCACCCCATAACCAAAACTCTTAGCACCAGAAATATTAGAATAAACAGATGTTTGTTGAGTAAATATTCTGGCTGACACCGGTCTATTCCATGATCTCGACACCTCGGTGTGGAGATCAGGAAAGAACGGAAGACACCGGCGTGGAGGTGCAGCCCGAGATGGCAGAAATCTCTCATCTAGTTTGCTTTTTGAACGAGATTCCTGTCTTTCAGCTGGCCACTCAATGCTTAATCTTTCTACAGCTCGAGTGAGCCCTCACTAGCAGGAGACTGAAGTGAAGAGTCCCCAGTCTCTGCTGTATCAACACTTTCAACATCCAATTCCTCAGAACTGGATAGTTGAAGTGTTGGTGCCTCAGCCCGGGGGGAAGAAACCGCAGCGCGTGCTTCCACACCGGGATCTGAGGCACTGGATCTATCAGGTAAGGGCTGAGATAAGGCAGAGCCCATCTCAATCCCCGCTGATAGATCCATTTGCGATCCCCACGATTGAAGCCTCCGCTGTGCCTCGGCAGCAGCGGGACCCGAACCGCGGGGAGCGCGCACCGAACCACTCTCCTCGAAGAGGGCTCGGCGGTAGCGGAGCGTTTTCAATGACATACGCTCGCAATGCTCGCAATCAGCTCCCTCGAGAGCTGACTGGGCATGCTGCACTCCCATACAAACAACACAGATCTGTGAGTGTCCCCACCCGTGATATAACGTGGACAGGGATGCACACACTTTCTGAACTGCTGTTCGCTCGCCATAATATATATATCGTCTCTTTATAGTTTTTTATATATGTGAAAAACTCCTGCCTAGCAATTTCTAAGGACAGACAAAAACACTTTGAGACACAGACTGATATATTCACACATAGAGCGCTTGCTGAAGACTCAGAAGCTGACGCGCTTGTGTTTTGGGGTGCTTATATAGTTTCCTGGTCGATGACGTCACCCGCCTATGACGTTCCGTCTCGCCATTGGACTGATTTCATACGTGCTTCATGACGCACTCACGCAGGGGCGTTTCCAATGCGTTGTCACGCAGCTCGAGTTCCCTGATAGGGAACTTAAATTCTGAGGTAAATAATGTCGTTACATTTGATTATTTGGGTTGCTGCAACAACATTGCAACACCGGAGATAAGAAAATGGTCATGCTAACTTGTGAAACAATCTTGTGATTTGATGAGCTAAAAGATAACAAGTAAATGTCTCACTTGAATCCTTTGTGTGCGAAATGTAAAGTTGGACAAAACAGTACGATGAAATTAGAATATTTCAAAAGAAATGATCTGGAAAAATGACCTCTCAGTCCTAGAGAACAGCTGCCATGCAGAAATCCTATAGACTGAAATTCAGAAAAAATTACTTCATTTTAAAACTAACGCATATAATGACAATTATTGTCTCACTAAGAGGCTTGTAGCCAGGCCTGATAGGTTCTCCCATTCAGAGGACATGTACAACCTAGACAACAAACAATATTAATTACATCAAGTAATCGCTGTTCTTTGAAAATCTTTCAATAGTGCTAAAAAATTCATGACTGATGTCACAAAATATGGTGTAAACAACACCATTTAAGTCCCATGTCTTATAAAACATAGCTTTTAATTTGGTCTTATATCAGACTTTGCAATTGCTGCATTCTTGTATGTTTTTCGAGGTCTCAAAAGAGACTGACAAAATTAACAAACCAAAAAACAATCCTGGCGCCCTCCATCAGACCTGTTTGTCCAACCTTTCTTTCATATTCAAATAGATTGACCATGATCAGATGGTCAGATCTGCCATTTTCTTAAATTGCTGGTTTTGCATCCTTTTAATTCAGAGACTGTGACAGAGTAGGGTTCCTGTGACTGTTGATTAGATTACTGAGTCACTCACAAAGCCCCTCTGTTTTGTAATTGGCCACACGAAGCGAATGGTGCCTGGACTTGATTGAATTACCGATACTGATGCGCCACGAGGCGTTTTTCTCTGATAAGTAAACAACGAACTACTATTGCACATGTGACTCATCGACCAGTAAACTGAAGATCCCGTGGGGGATACCTCATACACACACAGCTGAGGATTGTCTAATTAGACAACTGGCCATTGTAACAGATGTTAAACTCATCAAATTCGGAAGAGCGCACACGCTCACACGGGACTGGTCGCGAGTTCACCCCCGCCACCACCGTTCAATGAACTCTGAATACACATACATACATACACACGCACACACAAAGAGACAATCATTTGTGACCACGTGTGGTTAAAAGTAACGTTTCAAATGTATAAAATGTTTTCTGGTTGTGCCTCATGGGTCCCTTGTGACCAAATCTGTATAACTGTAAGTTTTATAATATGTGACCAATTTGATATTCGTTTAATCACGAAGAATCATGTATCTTACTCTCACTAACTCACAATGGCGCCGTGTTTGGGACGGTTATAATCAGAGAAACCAAAGAAGATTGAATCATTAACCCAAAATGTAATATGATGCATTTTTTTATTAATACCAGTTTAGAAGTGTATTGTTGCTGAAAGTTTTATCTGCTATGCACATGACCCATAGGCGTGTACTTCGCGGACCACAAGGTTTGCCGACACGCCTCCTCCAAAACGATTGGACTAGACACGTAAGAGAGGCGTGTCTCGAGCTCCTTCAAAACACACCGCCACACTCTCTTCTGTGCAAGTTTTCTAAGCCAGGGAGAGATTCCAAATTTCCTGCAAACTCCAGCCGGAGTTCTGCACTATTCTTCATCATCGTTTTCCTACTTTGTTTTAATCTAAGTGTTCTTTTATTTGATCTACCTCAGTTTGATAGTTTCCTTCGTCCGTGTATTCACGGACGAAACGAGTTTAAGATTTATCGTTTCTCGTACGGGCCGCAGCTGAAGCGATCGCAAACATCTGCCTCCTATCGGAAGACGCTCCAGACACTCCAACTCCGCGACCAGCCTTTGTCACACAGCCGCACACAAAGGGGACCGTAAAAGCAAGTAAATCTAAAAATAGCTGCTGCTTTTAGGTTGTTTAGATTAATTTTGGAAGCCTTTGGGGTCTCGTGTTGAACTGGTGTTTTTGAACTGTTCTCTCTCTCTCTCTCTCTCTCTCTCTCTCTCTCTCTCTCTCTCTCTCTCTCTCTCTCTCTCTCTCTCTCTCTCTCTCACTCACTCTCTCTCTCACCCATTCTCTCTCTCTCTCTCTCTCTCTCACACTCTAACTTTCTCTCTCCAAATACGTCGTATTGCAATCTTTTGTTAACTGTTTGTTTTGATATGCATATTTACTCCTGCGTGATTTAAGTAGTTTATGTAACCATTAGTTGTGTTATTAAATTCCATAATATTTTGAAGTGAATCTGTCTCATGGTCCTATGCTTTGAAGTCTCTGTAAATGTCAAAGATTTAAGTTCTACCCAGCTCTACCCTTTTTAACTATTTTTAAACATCTGAAAGTGCTGTATACGAGAAAATATTTCCTTGTGGCCACAGGAAAGTATTCACCCTGTTTACAGGCAGGTAATATTGTGATATAAGGAAGTTTTCGGCTCCAGTCCGCTGGACGGACAGCTAGACGGATAACTGAATTGGAAACACATGTAAATTTACCCTGATAATTAACCTGACTTAACTGACCTAGATATTAATAATTACTACGAGCCATCGTGTTAATTATTCATATAAGGTGAGGTTTAGTCCATTCCCTATTTGGGATAATTTAATTTATGTATGCGATTACATAATCACGATCTAATGAATAATATTCCCCATTTGAGTTAATAATTTCCCCAAAACAAAAGTTATTGTCGCTACACATATCAGCCTAAAACAAGATAATTGTGTCCAATTCTATAGTTTGGCTTGTTGCTGTGCACACAATGCTCATGCCAGCACAGCTCGAGCTGCAGGGCCAAATGCCTTCTAAAACATCAGTGAGAAGATAACAAGTCAGTCTGGACATTTACTCAGTAGAGACCCCAGAGACCAGTAAATAAAATTAGTTTTGATGTATACAATTTTATAAATTATAATTTATACTATGACTAGATTATAATATATATTATATTATGATGGCCAGGAATGGCTTTAATCTCTTAATGATTCAGCATTGGTTTAGAAGAGGAAAGGATGTTGAAGGAGAATGAAAAGAATCAGAATGTATAGAAAGATGGTATGTACATGTAGGGAGCAAGAAGGCAGGAACACTACTAGTGTTGGGAGGAAGGAGATACTAGATGGTTAGAGAAAGTATTGGCAAGGAAGGAAACTGAAGGGAAGAATGAATGAGAAAGAACTTCTTAACCTTCTATTTGTACAAGAATCTTTAATGAGAAAAATTACAATGCCCAGTATGTACCAACTAAAATGATCAACCTGATTGCCATGTTTTGACTATTCATCCAAAGCCACAGGATGATTTAAATTTGATCTAATAGATCTTCAACATAGTAACAAGGGGAGGAACAAGTTTTAATTTTCTCTGGCAACAAAACCACAAACAAAGTGGCGCAAGTGTTAACAAACTCCTCTCTAGGAGCATCAGCTCACGTAGGATCTGATCAGGTAAGGTATTTTACTGGACATGTAAGGAAAGTTGTGTGAAATGTAAACATCAGGCAGAAAATCTACTGTCCTTATGGACCACAGAGATCCAAATGGTCAAGTGTTTGAATGGCACCATGAATTCCAAATGCTAAACAAAAAAAGCACAGCACCACACCTGGTGATCTAATCACTTGAACGCAGATCTGGCTAGTGTAAAGAGATTTCCCCAGCAGACCTGGGTGTCCTAATGCTTACAACACAGCAGACGGTGTGAGTTCAGCTGCAACAGCAGTCAGATCTGACCATTACCACTCAATTTAATTGACCTTTTCTTTGCACAAACATGATCATTATAATGATACACGTCTTTGTAAACTAGAACAAATTTTCACCTAATGGCATAAAATCTTAACAGATCAAAGCCATTAGTAACAACTGTCTGGCTAAGGCCATCAAAGAAATATTAAGACCATCTATCTTAATACAATTTATGTAAAGGCTCAAGATTAAACTGTGTTTCTCTCTCTACGTCTATTTCCCTTGCAGGCTGACAACTGACTTTCTTCAGAACCAGATACCACAAGGGTCTGGTCCCGCCTGCATCAAGCAGGACACACACAACTTGACATGTAAGAGATGGGGGTGGAGAAACTTCAAGGGCCACTCACACCTCACAGCATTACAGAAGTAACTACTGTATGTGGCCTTCCGGTGTAGCACCGGAACTAAATTATGCAACACAGATTATGGTAGGATAGACACCACCCATCTTCATACATAAACATAAACACACACACAATACACACCATCACTATGACAAATCGATTGCTCCTGTCTGCCTCGCTGCCTGCTGTGTGTTTGTTTGCTTCGAGGCTGTAAGCTGCGCCTGAGCCTCGTATTTCTTTATGTTTTGAGCCATCGTTTACTATCTAGTTGTTTATACTACTAAATACAGCTTACCCAACATCTCAGATTAACCTTACATCTCTAGCTTCCGTTATTGTTACACAGCACGCTAGTAACTCGCTAACGTTATCCTGCTAACGCGCCACCCGTGCGCTCATTTATATATTTATTTTCTCTCG
Source organism: Tiaroga cobitis (assembly GCA_030578255.1). Taxonomy (NCBI): domain Eukaryota; kingdom Metazoa; phylum Chordata; class Actinopteri; order Cypriniformes; family Leuciscidae; genus Tiaroga; species Tiaroga cobitis. The sequence continues at coordinate 36,666,330 of CM060607.1, read as the reverse complement.
CGCGCCCGCGCCTTTGAGTTCATAAAGTCCAGGTAAGTAAGAAATCAGTCAACAAACACGGTGAGTAATGTCTTCTTGTCCTGTTATTGTCACCTGTGTCACATGTCATATGTTTAGTATAGCCTTCTCCGATGGCAATATAGGATTTATATGTGATAAATGCAAGGAGACAGTCAGGCTGACGGAGAAGATTTCAGAACTAGAGACACGCATCCAAACTTTACTTGAGGATGGTAAGAATGCTAGATCTTTAGATCGTGTTTTGGATGCGCCTAGCATAGTGAACTCTTTACATGATTCGGTTCCGGCTGAAGTAGAGCCCGTGCAGCAGGGCAGATGGGTGACCGTGAGAGATCGTTCTAGTCGCGGATCAAAGAACCACTCTTCCGTTCCGATTCCCATAACAAACCGATTTGCCCCACTCAGTGAAACACCCACTGAGAATTCTGTTGATTGTGCCCTGGTAATTGGTGATTCGATCACACGGAACGTGAAAATAGAGACACCAGCCACCATAGTCACATGTTTGCCGGGAGCCAGAGCGCCTGACATCAAAGCAAATTTAAAAGTGCTGGCTAATGCTAATCGTAAATTCTCTAAGATCATTATTCATGTCGGCACTAATGATGTTCGACTCCGCCAGTCGGAGATCACCAAAATTAATATTAAAGAGGTGTGTGAACTCGCAAGTACGATGTCAGGCACTGTAATTTGCTCTGGCCCCCTTCCTGTACGCAGGAGTGATGAGATAGTTAGCCGATTGGCCTCACTGAACGGTTGGCTGTCGAAGTGGTGTCCGCAGAATAATATAAAATTCATAGACAATTGGAAAAGTTTTTGGGGCAAGCCTGATCTGTTGAAAAGAGATGGTATCCATCCCTCCTGGGCTGGTGCTGCTCTTCTCTCTAGTAATTTGGCTCATAGTCTTAGAGATAAAACATGACAATCTGGGGCTCAGGTCAGGAAGCAGACAGACTGGCTAAACCGACCGTCTGCTAGCGGCCTCACGTCACCAAGGTCAGATAAATCCCATCACATAGAGTCTCTTTCACCTAGATGTCATCATATAGAGACTGTGTCTGTTCCCCGAATTTGAAAAATCCAAAAAACGTCAGGTTAAAAATTTAATTGATGTTCAACAAATAAAAAACAGATATAATACAGATGAGCAAATGATAAAGCTTGGGTTGCTGAATATTCGATCCCTTACTTCAAAATCTCTCATAGTTAATGATATGATTTCAGATTATAATCTTGATATGCTGTGTTTGACAGAAACCTGGCTAAAACCAAACGATTACATTATTTTAAATGAGTCAACCCCACAAGATTACAGGTATAAACATGAACCTCGTCTGAAAGGCAAAGGGGGAGGTGTTGCTGTAATTTATAGTAATATTTTCAAAACCACTAAGAAATCTAGCTTTAAATATTCTTCTTTTGAAGTATTGGTGCTTAATGTAAAAATATATAGTGTAAACGATAAATCACATTTGAGAATTATGCTGGCTACTGTATACAGGCCACCAGGGCACCATAAAGATTTTATCAAAGAATTTGCAGACTTTCTATCAGAATTAGTATTGGCTGCAGATAAAGTACTAATTGTTGGTGATTTTAATATACATGTAGATAATGAAAAAGATGCATTGGGATTGGCATTTAAAGACATTGTAAACTCAATTGGAGTTAGACAACACGTGTCAGGACCTACTCATTGTCGTAATCATACTCTAGATCTAATATTGTCACATGGAATAGATGTTGATGCCGTTGAAATTCTGCAGCAGAGCGATGACATCTCAGATCATTATCTAGTCTCGTGTAAATTACATTTAGCCAAGGCTGCAAAGCCGACTCCGTGTTATAAATACGTTAGACCTATAACTTCTGCCACTAAAGATTGCTTTATCAATAATCTTCCTAATCAGTTTCATCATCTCAGCATCCCGGATAGCTTAGAAGAACTTGATATTGCAACAGAAACGTTTAACTCTCTCTTTTCCAGCACTTTAGACGCAGTTGCTCCGTTGCGCTTAAAGAAGATTAAAGAAAATAGCCCAACGCCGTGGTACAGCGAGCACACCCGGGCCCTTAAGAGAGCAGCCAGAAAAATGGAGCGCAACTGGAAGAAAACTAAACTAGAGGTATTTCGGATTTCGTGGAAAGAGAGCTCGATTGCTTACAGAGAGGCTTTAAAAGCTGCTAGATCTGCTTATTTTTCAAACCTATTAGAAGAAAATAAACATAATCCAAGGTATTTATTTGAAACAGTGGCTAAATTAACGAAAAAGAAAGCTTCAAGCTCAGAAGTGTCCAAGCAACACAGCATTGATGACTTTATGAACTTCTTCACTTATAAGATTGATAATATCAGGGACAAAATTATAAATATGCAACCGTCTACCACAGTATCACATCAGGAAGTGCATTGTAGTCTCCCTGAGGAAAAATTTGATTCATTTGTTGCTATAGGAGAGGAAGAATTCTGCAAACTCGTTAATTCATCTAAATCGACAACTTGTATGTTAGATCCTATACCGACTAAGCTACTAAAAGAGATGTTTCCAGAGGTCATATATCCTCTTCTTAATATCATTAATTCATCTTTGTCTCTAGGATACGTACCAAAAACCTTTAAACTGGCTATGATAAAACCGCTTGTTAAAAAACCACAACTTGATCCTACAGAATTAGTCAATTACAGGCCGATCTCGAATCTGCCTTTTCTGTCAAAGATATTAGAAAAAGCAGTATCTTCACAATTGTGTTCCTTTCTAGAAAGAAATGATATCTGCGAGGATTTTCAGTCCGGATTTAGACCGTACCATAGTACTGAGACCGCTCTCATTAGAGTCACAAATGATTTGCTCTTATCATCCGATCGTGGTTGTATCTCTCTATTAGTGTTACTCGATCTTAGTGCTGCATTTGACACAATTGACCACAACATTCTTTTAAATAGACTAGAAAACTATGTGGGCATTAGTTGAATTGCACTAGCATGGTTTAAATCATACTTAACTGACCGTTATCAGTTTGTAGCAGTAAATGAAGAGATGTCTTATCGATCACAAGTTCAGTATGGCGTACCACAAGGCTCAGTACTAGGACCGCTGCTGTTCACTCTGTACATGCTACCATTAGGAGATATCATTAGGAAACATGGAGTTAGCTTTCACTGTTATGCCGATGATACTCAGCTGTATATTTCTTCAAAACCCAACGAAACTTACCAATTCACAAAATTAACGGAATGCATAGCTGATATAAAAAATTGGATGACTAGTAATTTCCTGCTACTAAATTCTGAAAAGACAGAGATTCTAATTATTGGACAAAAAACTTCCACACGTAATAACCCAGAATACTGTCTAACACTTGATGGCTGCTCTGTCAAGTCTTCGTCGTCGGTTAGGAACCTGGGTGTGCTCTTTGATACCAACCTTTCTTTTGAAAGCCACGTGTCTAGTATCTGTAAAACTGCATTTTTCCATCTTAAAAATATATCTAAAATACGCCATATGCTCTCATTGGGAAATGCAGAACAATTAGTCCATGCGTTCATGACCTCAAGGCTAGATTATTGTAATGCTCTACTGGGTGGTTGCCCTGCACGCTTAATAAATAAACTACAGCTAGTTCAAAACGCAGCAGCTCGAGTTCTTACCAGAACCAGGAAATATGACCATATTATCCCGGTTCTGTCAACACTGCATTGGCTCCCTATTAAACATCGTATAAATTTTAAAATATTGTTGATTACCTACAAAGCACTAAATGGTTTAGCTCCGCAGTACTTGAGCGAGCTCTTAACGCATTATAGTCCTTCACGTCTATTGCGATCTCAAAATTCCGGCCAGTTGATAATACCTAGAATATCTAAATCGACTGCAGGCGGTAGATCCTTTTCCTATTTAGCACCAATACTTGGTGGAACAGTCTTCCTACCATTGTCCGGGAAGCAGACACACTCTGTCAGTTCAAAGCTAGACTAAAAACACAACTCTTTGAATTAGCATACACATAATACATTATAGACTTCTATAATTCAATGTTAGGCTGCATAGATTAGTTCAGCCGGAACTGGGAACACTTCCCTTAAATCTTGATGTACTCGCTACATCATAAGAAGAATGGCATCTACGCTAATATTAGTGTCTTTGTTTATCCCAAGGTTTTCCCGCAGCCTGCCGGATCTAGGCCGTATCCAGATCTGACAAAGGAGATCCGCCTGGACCCGATGACAATGCAGTGCTAAAGTATCCACTATCCTCTCCCTATGGAGGATCCCTTTCCCACTCTACAGATAAAGCCTTGTGAATTTCGGCTTGCGTACCCCGAAGTGATAAAATAAAACAAAATTCTGATCAAAATTTATAGGCAAGACAAGTAGTTTGTTTAGGCTGGGTTGTATAGAATTACAAACCTGCGCACATATTTTCAAAAGCACATAACTATAGAATCAATTCTGAATGAGCATGTGAACGCCGTCAGCGTTAATCACAGGTTCGCGTTTAAAGTCTGATCATTTCGACGGAGGTGAATCAATCAAAGTTAACTTTAGCTGGAAATAACATTATTCAGAAACCGCTATAACGCCAAAACAATCTGTTACCTTAAATTATATGTTTATCTCTGTAAACCTGCTTTGAAACAATCCATTGTTAAAGGCGCTATATAAATGAAGATGACTTGCCTTGACTTGACAAAGGACCCATGTGCACACCTGGACACTCCTGATGCATCTGTGAGATTCACATTCTTTGACTTTGATAAATATCTATCCTGCAGACTACCTTAGTTGTATGCCGTACAGTTAGTAAGGTAGTATGTGCATATGCAGAATAGTGTCTCCAATACTATCTGAGTAATACTGAGTAATACAGGGGCGCCGCAAGAAACCGCTCTGGCCCCGTTTCTGTTTACCATCTGTACAGCGGACTTCCAGTTCAATACTGACAGTTGCTGACAGTAGTAGAAATTTTCTGACGGTACGGTAGTCGTCGGCCTAATTAAGGGAGGCGAGGAGGAGGAGGAGTACAGGAGAACAATTAAGGACTTTGTGCTCTGGAGCGACCACAACAATCTCCACTTTAACATCACAAAACCAAGGAGATTTTAGGAGGAAGAGGACACAATCGATTCCGATCACCATCCGGGGCATCGAGGTGGAGATGGTCTCCAGCCAAAGATACCTTGGTGTGCAGCTCAACAACAACCTGTACTGGCAAAGCCACATGGAGACAGTGTACAAGAAGGGTCAAAGTCGACTTTATTTCTTAAGGAGTCTGAGGTCATTCAACATCTAATCCTTCCTATCGGCGGCTATCAGATTGTTTAATGGGCTTATGAATCATCACTGGTATATGCATTTGAGACCTAGTACAGTCTAGTTTTGCACTTATATCACCATTTACACATTTTTATATTAGTACGTTAGCGATCATTTCTTGTTCATTTTTATATATTATTTATTATATATTATTTATTATTTTATGTTGTAGATTGGTACAAAGTCGGAAATGACTGCCGTGACAATGTAATTTCCTGTAAAGGATCAATTAAGTATCAACAACAACAACTAACTATTAACTACGACTTTTGCCCTAATAAACCCCTAATTGTACTGCGTATTAACAGTTAGTAAGGTAGTTGTTAAGTTTAGGTATTGGGTAGGAATAGCGTAGTATTAAGGATGTAGAATACAGTCATGCAGAATAAGGCATTGATATGTGCTTTATAATAAACACTAAATGTCCTAGTAATATGCATGCTTATAAGCAACTAGTTAATAGTGAGAATTGGACCCTAAACTAAAGTGTTACCCAATTTGTTTCTCCTCTGATTTCTTTCGTGCCCCAATTATCAGCTGATCATACTGTACCTGTCAAAAGTTTGGAAAGAAATCTCTAATGCTCACCAAGGTTGCATTTATTTAATCAAAAATACAGTAAAACAGTCATATTGTAAAATATTATTTAAATATATTTTTTTCTATTTTAATAAATTTAAAAAAATATGGTGATGACAAAGCTGAATTTTCAGCATCATTTCTCAATGTCACATAATCATTCTGAAATCCATTTAATATGCTTATTTGCTGCTCAAGAAATTAATGATTAATTTATAATTATTAATTATTATCAATGTTGAAATTATTTTTTGCTGCTTAACATTTTTGTGGAAAAAGTAATACCATTTAAACATGTATTGTTTGTAGCCTAAGATTAAAAGAAGAGAGAGAAAATAATACTTTTATTTTAAATTTATCAAAAGTGACAGTGAAGACATTTATAATATTACAAAAGATTTCTATTTATCAAATGCTTTAATAAATATAATAAATAAATGGAAATAAATCCTGTTCATTGAACTTTCAATATTGATAAAAAGAAGAAGAAATGTTTATTGAGCAGCAAATCAGCATATTAGAATTATTTCTGAAGGATCATGCGACACTGAAAAAAACTATTGACACTCTCTTTTCCAGCAGTTTAGACAAAGCTCCTTTGCGCTTAAAGCTGCAGTCCGTAGCTTTTTTTGGGTTAAAAATTATCCAAAATATATATTTGAGAAAATACATAACCAGCCAGTGTTCAAATCTATCTGCTTGCCTTAGCTCGATTCAAAGCGGTAAGCTAGCAATAATGTGACTGTGTGTGTAGGGATGGGAATTGATAAGATTTTATCAATATCAATGCCACTAACGATTCTGCTTATCGAACCGATTCTTTAACGATTCTCTTATCGATTCCTGATAGCACTGTGTGGAAAAAAAAGTAGTCATATGCTTTTTCGGGAGGAAAAACAAGTGGTTTTATTTGTTTTAAAGCTTACACTTGACTAAGCAAACTGTACTTTTTATGTTATTTATGTAATAAATGGAACCTTATTATAAAGTGTTACCGATTAGTTATACACCGATTAAACGTCCCGTGAGTTCAGTGTTGGAAAGATCAGTTGTTTTAGCCATTCATTAAACGAATCGGTTCAATGAGTCATTAGTTCGCGAATTGGACGTGTCATTATCGGACGTGTGCTCGTTGTGTGATAATCCCGGCGGTTGGGACATCCCACAAGATGTGTGTCATCACAGAAAACATTTCATCACTGGATCGTTTTTTTTCGTTTATTTGAAGTGTGGTTTATGTCAGCTGAATGTGCGTAACGCTTTTCAGAGAAGATAAGGCAACTTATTTTAGCACAATTCACACCCAGCTGTAATTCAGGAAAAACAAATCTCCGAATGCTCCACATGAAACTTTAGTCTCCCGACCTTACCACCGTGTCGTTTATTTTGCTTAAGATGTGCGAGGAAGAGAGAACAAGACACCGCTTAGTTTTGAGACGGTGAAGCCTACTTTCGTCTTGCTCCGAAGAGAGAGATGCGCGCGCGAGACCGGGGCTCTCTCTCTCTCTGCTCGTTCAATTTAACATGTGCCCTGTCACAAGTGTAGCGGTTCATCTACATTACCAGAGAGAGATAATTTTACTCACCGATCAAATAAGACTTTGGCAGTACAAAAATTTGCTTTGGACGCCGTGCTATGGTGCTTGATAAAGGACAAAAGGGACAGTTGTGAGTTCACGGTCTGTAGCCTACATACTATGGCTGGCTCAGAGCAGGAGCATCGATAAGAGGACTCGTTAACGTCGAGGGCATACAATATCGATGGATCGTAAAACTTAGAACAGGTTCTCGAGTGGAACCGGTTTTCAATTCCCATCCCATCCCCATCCCCCCTGTTTTCAGAGTCCCACTTTTCCGCGGCTTTTCTCTTGCCTTTCTCTCCACGGTTAGCCAGCAAAACTCTATCTCCCACTGCTAAGGGTGAACCTCTGACCTTCCGATTGTAAAGAACGGCATGACGGTTCTACTCTTTGAGACTGTGTTTCCGGGCAATTTCTCCAGCTGCGCTTAGATCTCTTCTCAGGGCATTGACAAACTCATGGTGGCTGACCACCTTCTCATCGCAAAGGACATGCTGATTTCCATTACACGAGAGTAGATGTTAAAACTTCATGCTGATTTGTACTCGGCTTTCGCCAAGATAAGCACAAACTAAGACGTAGCTTTACAGTAACCTGTGCTTCTCCATCCATTTACACTTCCTTCCATATGGTGATGTGAATCTCCTTCTGTCCGGCGTTAACGGCTGCAGTGTACTGGGCGCGTCAGCAGTGGTGGAAAGAGTACTGAAAAAGCATACTCAAGTAAAAGTACTGTTACTTGTCAAAAAATGTAGTGAGAGTAGAGTAAAAGTACCGGTCCTAAAAACTACTCAAAGTAGGAGTAAAAAGTAGCCCTTTTAAAAGTACTCAAGAGTAGTGAGTAGTGAGTATTATGCTATGAATGTTAGTCCACCTTATACCCTGCAAATTGAAAATGTAGCTTACTCTTTTATCACAGATTCATAGAAAAAAAGAAACAGTATTTCAATATTTCTCCAACAGTTTTATTTTTGACTGCTAGCACTAAAAATACAGCGTTTCCCCTACCATTGTTTTGGACGACCCCCGCCCCCCTAAAATGCTTGAGGAATAAATAGAAAGCAGTTCAGTACACTTGAAATCAAATCGCGATATAGTGTGCGTGTGTGTGAATATTAAACCACAAAGACAATTTAAATACGAATCCTGAATGTTCTGTGTGAATGAATGGTGCAGCCGACGCGCAGTTTCATTTACCACACACACACACTGAAGCACGTGTGAGGTGTGACTAGGCATGTGCCGGTATCAAATTTTCGTGCTGCGATTAATTGAATTAGCTTTTATCACGGTATACGGTATTATCACGATATTTTAATTGCTCAAGAGAAACAGATGGATTGCGGGTGTCTAAAAAAACAACTTGCATCACAATGTGTAATTGTGATTTTCAAAACATGGTAACTAAACAGAATTTTATTAAGTTTAGTGACAACGTGTTACAATGTTTACATGGTACAATGACTGGTAGGTTACTGTTTGTATTCAAATAAATTCTTGTATTTGATTTTAATCTTAATTCAATATTGACTCATTTGGATAAATATTAGGTAGGCTACAGTCTGCATGTTAATTTTTCTCAAGAAAAAAATATGTCTCACATAATGCTGTAAACAGAGAGAAATTAAATATAATGCGGTTTTCATTATAATAACAATTATGTAATGACAAGTAAACATATAATTAATATGTAATAAAGTGCACATATTTAGCAAAATGACAATTTTTTCTAGTCAACTAAAGTGCTGGTCATTAAATGGCTTTCCTGAGGTAAATGTAACGTTCTGTGACATAACTGTTCTCCTGCAGTTTTATTTACCTCTTTCCGTGAAAAACACTGATTGATCGACATTTTGTATGAGGCATAAACCTTAAGGTAAGTTGTACTGTATCTTTAAATAAAAAGTAACAGATGATCGGTTTATTTGAACTGAGTCTCAAGTTGAATGCGTGAGAGTTGGCAGCCCTGCGGGGGGTAAATCGTCGGCAGCGTTCCTCCTTCCGCCATGCTTCTACTCCATGTGATGATTGTTTACATTAGACTAGAGTGCGCTCTGCGCCACGTGCACACAGTGCTTATACATGTGGGGATTGTTTACATCAGAGTGCGCACGTGTTTTGCGGAGCATATACGCAGTGTTTAAGCGGTTGATAGAAAATTAGCTAATGCGTGTTCTAAAAGTCTAAATTCAAATCTATTATTTTTCACGGTATTTTGAAGTGGCCGCGATAACAATATCGTGCATATTCATTACCACGATTTATCGCATTACCGAATACCGGCACATGTCTAGGTGTGACGCTTGCGCTGTTTTTTTGCCTATATAAAGACACAAATGCATGAACTTCCTCCAGGCTCAAGATCCACTCCGAAAGTCACTTCGTGAACAAAATAAATTGGCGCCAGGTGTCTCGAAGTCTGTTGATGCTGGTTTGATGCAAAGTTTTCCGCGCGCGATTTGATTTGACTTGACGGGAATCACGCATGGAGTCACATGATGACTTATTATAAAAATAAATATTAATATAAATGTAGCGACGGCAGGTTCAGGGAAAATAGCGCAGTAAAAGTACCGATACAGCACTTAAAATGTACTCAAGTAAAAGTAAAAGTACACTGTTTTTAAACTACTTAAAAAAGTACAATTCCTAAAAAAAACTACTCAATTACAGCAACGAGAGTATTTGTAATTCGTTACTTTACACCACTGCGCGTCAGCACACACAACGGCTGCAACTACAGTGTGGTCTCCCCAGTGGACCAGCGCGACAACTGTCTGGATTGAGCCGAGTAGGGGTCATCTCTGGGGTCTTCAAGTGGGCACCTTCCGTCCTCAGTGTTTCGTCGACTAGCCCACGACACCTCAAGAGGGCTCGACAGTGACTTTGGTGTCGCAGAGTCACCCCCCTCCGTCCCCCACTCAACTCAGCCCAGCTTACTGACCTTTACATCCCTCCTGCTGCTGAGGTTGCTCCTTCCTCGTAGTTCACATGTGACCTAACCATAATCTCACAATCTCTCCGCAACCCAACCATACGCGCCAACCCGTTTGACTAAGGCTGTCGAGCCCCACTGTCTTCGTTAAAGTTCACTGGCAACGGTTCCGTATGGCATACTACCTACCGCAAAACACCATATCTGCCCAATCACCAACCCTTATTCACGCAATATACACAGGAATGTAATAACTGTACTTACTATGTAAACTATACAAATAAACCAACAGACTCTTCGAGTTTTTCAAGAATTCTACGAAACCGTAGCGTGGCGGCCTGTACACAGCCAGCCAGAATATTTCCGTCTCAACCACAGCCAGTTGCTGCTCCTCTCTGCTGCTTCAGATAAGTTCTTTACTGTGCGACGCAACTCTTGGCCACTGAATCCGACGTCTCTGAGGAACCGGGTTGTAGAGTGTGCCACAAATCCTCGACAACCCACTTCCACTGGATAAACCTGGACTCTCCATCCTCGCTGTTCTGCTTCAGTGGCCAGATGAGCATACCGCAGTTTCTTCCTCTCATATGCCTCATCTACAGCATCCTCCCATGGCACTGTTAACTCTATCAGTTGAACAATGCGTGCTGATCCAGACCACAAAACAATATCTGGTCGGAGGTTAGTGGTGGCAATCTCAGGTGGAAAAATAAGCCGTTGATCAAGATCAGCCATCATTTTCCAGTCCCTAGCACCTTTCAGTTGTCCTGGGTGAGAATTGGTTTTAACACCTTTTCTTGGTGGTTGCTCGCCTGGGCGGAGGAATATTGTCTTCTGTGTGTAATGTTTTGCTAGAACAGGTGGCAACTTATTGTTCATGTTACGCTTGCCTTCCAATGCTAAAGCCAAACATCGCAGTACTTGGTCATGGCGTCAAGTAAACCGACCTTGGCTAAGAGCCATCTTACATTCTGTCAAAATGTGCCTTAATGTGGCAGGTGATGAACACTAAGGACAAGAGGGATCCTCTCCTACCCAGAGGTTTAGGTTCTGTGGTGATGGGAGAACATCATATGTTGACCTGATAAGGAAACTGATCCTACTCTCTTCCATTGACCAAAGGTCTTGCCAGCCCATCTTGCGTTGTTCCACACTCTCCCATCTCATCCTCTCTCCCTGCTTGGCCTGGGAAATGGCCTTTATACACCTCATCCTCTCCTCCTGCTTTCGCACCTCGTTGACTACCAGCTTCCTCCTATTAGCTGGGCCTGCCTTGTGCAGGCCCAGCTGCAGTTTAGCTCCTCCTAGCTCAGTTTAGCTAGGAGGAGCTAAACTGAGCCCAAAACCCCCTCTTCCATGCTGTACCTGTCCCACGATATCACCAATTTGAAGAGCAGCCTTTGCCTCTACCACAGATTTCTTTGCTGACCACTTTCTACCAGTTTTTAACACAGGTGCTGACTCCCTTACACATTAGTCGCGTGACTCTACTAAGGTCATTTCCAGTCTGACCTTGGCGCACTTAAACTCCTCGGTTAAAGCAGAGACTGGCAGCTGCAATATTCCTTTACTATAAAGTCCCACTCTGCTGAGGCAGCGTGGAACTCCCAACCATTTCCTAATGTATGATCTTATTAACGCTTCCAGCTAATCCACTGTTGTCGAAGAAACCTCGTACACAGTCAGTGGTCACAGCAACCTCGGCAATAGACCAAACTGAAAGCACCAGAGTTTTAGTTTGCCTGGTAGAGCACAGCTGTTTATGCTCTTCAACCCTTCCACTGATTTTCGTCTAACTTCTCTCACTCGAACTGTGTCCTTTAGATCCCCATCGTACCATCTCCCAAGACTCTTCACTGGCTTTTCAGAAACTGTTGGTATTGCCTCACCATTAATGAAGAATGTTTTATCTACTACCTTTTCTTGAATTATCGAGATGCTCCTTGATTTAGAGGGCTTAAATTGCATTCGTGCCCATTCAATATTATCGGTTAACTTACCCAATAACCGATTAGTGCAGGCTACTGTTGTATTCATGGTTGTCATGTCATCCATGTATGCTCTGATTGATGGTAGTGGCATCCCTGAAGCCAATCGCTCTCCTCCTACTACTCATCTCGATGCTCTAATTATGACTTCCATTGCCATGGTAAAAGCCAGTGGAGAAATGGTGCATCCTGCCATTATTCCAACCTCTAAGCATTGCCATGTAGTACTGAAATCTGGAGTTGAGAAACTAAATTGCAAATCTCCAAAATAGGCTTTCACTAAATTTTATTTGACATTAGTAATCTGAAAAAATCAAATGCTGCCCAAAGAAGCTCATGTGGCACTGAACCATATGTATTAGCCAAATCCAGGAATGTCACATGGAGCTCCTTCCTCTCCTTTTTAGCTGATTGAATTCGTTGCCAGATAACATTGATGTGTTTTAAGCATCCTGAGAACCCTGGAATGCCCGCTTTTTTAACTGAAGTGTCAATGAAGCCATTCTTTAATAGGTAGGTGGACAATCTCTGAGCAATAATGCTGAAGAAAATCTTACCTTCAACATTTAATAGTGAAATAGGACGAAACTGACTGATGCTTGTAGCATCTTTTTCTTTAGGTATAAAGACTCCACCTGCTCTGCGCCATGCTCTAGGTACAACCTGTTTTTCCCATGCCACTTTTATCAATTGCCACAGAATTCGTAGAACTCCTGAAGCACTCTTGTACACTCTGTAAGGAACTCTATTAGGCCCTAGAGATGATGAAGCCCTTGCCTTTCTCACAGCCTGCTCTACCTCTTTCCACTTAGGTGCACAGACCTCCATTTGGTATTCTGGTGGATTGATAGGTGGGATGTCTGATGGAATTGACATAGGCTCATGCCTTTTTGCATCTGTATGCGTTTCCTCCAAATATCTATCTAGCTCAACCCTAGATGCTTTTAAGATGCCATTCTTCTCACAGGTGAATAACTTCTTTACGAATTTGAATGGGTCTTTATAGAAATTAGCTCTCGCACGTTCCTTCTTTTTGTAGCGTTTCCGTAGGCGCTCAGCTCTGCGTAATGTTGCCAGCTTATCTTTTATGGCCCTTTGTAAGAGATTGAGTCCCTCCTTCTGACTTTGTTCTGCTCATTTCCATTGCTTCCTCAGCTGTCTCCTTTCTCTAACTAAGCCTTCAATTTTCTGCTGCCGTCTAGACATTCCAGGAGTAGTTTGTACTTTTTCCTTCCTTTTTTCCACACCAAACCTCTCACTTCCATATGCGTAAATGATGTCCCCAAATTTATCCAGCTTCTTTTCAACTGTACCAGTTAATCTTTCCAATGCGAAGCATAGATCTGTGTTTACCGTGTCCCATGCAGTTTTCTCACAAGCTCTTGGCCATCTAACTCCAGGCCTATGCCCGTTGAGGTTCTTTTCTCTCTTATGCTGGTTAGTCTGACCGGGTTCACAAGTATCAATATGTTCATCACCAACTGTGCAAATCCTCCTCTACTCTATGACAGGGGTGTTGATATCCTGCGAGCTGTGGTTTGCTTCCTGTCGCTGGATTTCATTCGACTGACTTGACTGATCAATGAATTGATCGCTGATCAATGCGAGGCCCTTGTCCCTTCTCCCTCAAGCATTTCATTTTCCCTTGATGAATCTTCAAACCCCTGACCGGTGTTGCCTTGCTCCAGCCACAGACACAAGCTTGGAGTTCAATGACTTTACTAACTGCAGATCTTGAACTAGTCTTACTCTCCATACTCATATCCGTTTCCATTCCTAAGTCGTTAACCATGTTGTCCAATATTGAGTCATCTTCCGCCCCCGCTCTCGCAGACTCTAGGGGTATTTTTCTCTTTAATTTCTCAGAAGCCTTGGGCGGGTGTCTCCAGCATCCTGTAAACACGGAGCTGGATACTGCCGACAAGGGTAGCTAACCCTTACCAGGCCCATTGGGGTCTGTTTCCTCCTGTCAGCTGTCTCTCCAGGCTGTCACAAGGTCTTTCCCTTGTTGCCAGCAGCACTATTCACCGCAGTCACTGGACGTATCCAGATCTTCATGATTTCCATTACACGAGAGTAGATGTTAAACCTCATGCTGATTTGTACTCGGCTTTCGCCAAGATAAGCACAAACTAAGACGTAGCTTTACAGTAACCTATGCTTCTCTCTCTCTATCTCTCCATTCATTTACGCTTCTTTCCATATGGTGATGTGAATCTCCTTCTGTCCGGCGTTAACGGCTGCAGTATACTTGGCGCTTGAGTAAACACAACAGCAGCAACTACAGTGTGGTCTCCCCAGTGGACCAGCACGACAACCGTCTGGATTGAGCCGAGTAGGGGACATCTCTGGGGTCTTCAAGTGGGCACCTTCCGTCCTCAGTGTTTCGTCGACTAGCCCACGACACCTCAAGAGGGCTCGACAATGATTCTGGCGTCCCAGAGTCCCCCCCCCCCCTCCGTCCCCCACTTCACTCAGCCCAGCTTACTGACCTTTACATCCCTCCTGCTGCTGAGGTTGCTCCTTCCTCGTAGTTCACGTGTGACCTAACCGCAATCTCACAATCTCTCCGCAACCCAACCATGCGCCAACCCATTTGACTAAGGCTGTCGAGCCCTACTGTCTACGTTAAAAAAGTATTTAATGAGTTTTATGTAAGGTTTGATACTTGTGACTTTGAGAATATTCGTTGTGAGCAGAAAAAATAGTTGTTAATGGACCTATACCTTTTGCTGAACAGGATGTAATTAATAGGGTTAAACATTCAAAAGCCAGGAAAAGTGCAGGCCCTGATAATATTGAGTGACAATATCACTCAGAGCAATTGGTGTCACAGTCTTCGTCTGCACTGTTCTGTCCTGTTTGCACTACATCTCCCAGAATCCCTCTTGTCTCCACACCTGATCTCACTCCATCATTTCCTCGTCATCATCTGTCTCACCTGTTTGCACATCATTAGTGTTCATTGGTTTGTGTATTTAGTTCCCTCTGTTCAGTCATTTCTGGTCGGTCTTTGTTTATACGTCACCTTTGTGTGTATGCTTTGTGTATGCCTTAACCTGATCCTGGAAATGGAATAAATCTATGTTTGAATTGGAACCTGTCGACCATCGTCTTCTTCAACCCGCACACACCCGTGACAGAAAGACCGACCCCAAAAAAAGAAAAGAGATGGACCACTTTGCAGCAGTCAAACTGCTGTGCCTCGAGGAGAAGGACCGTTCCCTAGAAGAACATTTGGAGGAGTTCCTCAACCTAGTACCAGCTACTACCTTCCCGGACGACTGCCTCTGCAGCTTCCTGCGTGCTGGCCTGAACACCGCCACCAGAGAGCAGCTGTCCGGGGAGGGCCCTCGGTGGTGCTTCGCCGAATATGTTGAGTGGTTATTGGTATCCTGTGATTCGCCGCTCACAGTGGGTCCTGCCGAGCCTGAGTCTTGTCCTGCCGAGCCTGCCATCAGGTCTGTCTATGGACGCCAAGGGCTGGTGTCCAGCCAGACAGATCCTCCATTAAAGGCCACACGAACCGCCAAGAAGCCCGTCCAGCCGGGGTTACGTCCCGCCAAGATCGTCCAGCCAGAGCCTCTCACCGCTGGTCCCGTCCAGCACAGGGCTTTCGCCGCTGGTCCTGTCCAGCTCAAAGCCCTCTTCGCCACTGGTCCTATCCAGCCCAGAGCCCTCACCGATGGTCCCGTCCAGCCCAGAGACCCCTTCGCCGCTGGTCCCGTCCAGCCCAGAGACCCCTTCGCCGCTGGTCCCGTCCAGCCCAAAGACCCCTTCGCCGCTGGTCCCGTCCAGCCCAGAGACCCCTTCGCCGCTGGTCCCGTCCAGCCCAGAGACCCCTTCGCCGCTGGTCCCGTCCAGCCCAAAGACCCCTTCGCCGCTGGTCCCGTCCAGCCCAGAGACCCCTTCGCCGCTGGTCCCGTCCAGCCCAGAGACCCCTTCGCCGCTGGTCCCGTCCAGCCCAGAGACCCCTTCGCCGCTGGTCCCGTCCAGCCCAGAGACCCCTTCGCCGCTGGTTCCGTCCAGCTCAGAGCCCGCTGATCCTGCACCAGAGACGATTCACGTCCAGCCTGCCCAGCCAGAGACGGTTCACGTCCAGCCTGCCCAGCCAGAGACGGTTCACGTCATGCCTGCCCAGCCTGAGACGATTCACGTCATGCCTGCCCAGCCTGAGACAGATCCGTCCTGCATCAAGCCTTCGCCGCTGGTCCCGTCCAGCCCTGAGCTTCCGTCGCCGCTGATCCCGTCCAGTCCAGAGCTCCCTTCACCGCTGGTTCCGTCCAGCCCAGAGACCCCTTCACCGCTGGTTCCGTCCAGCCCAGAGACCCCTTCGCCGCTGGTTCCGTCCAGCACCCAGCCCTCTTCGCCGCTGGTTCCGTCCAGCACCAAGCCCTCTTCACCGCTGGTTCCGCCCAGCTCAAAGCGCTCTTCACCGCTGGTTCCGCCCAGCTCAAAGCCTTCTTCACCACTGATCCTGCCCAGCTCAGGACTTTCGCCGCTGGTCCCGTCCAGCAAAGAGCCCTCACCGTCTGTCCAGCCAGAGACCGTCCAGCCAGAGACCGTCCAGCCAGAGACCGTCCAGCCAGAGACCGTCCACGTCCCGTTTGCCCAGCCTGGGTCTGCTCACGTCTCGTCTGCCCAGCCTGTCCCTCATCCAGTCACTCTCCCCAAGTATTTTTTGGGGGGGGCCATAGGTCTCCGCCATGGCTGCCCGAAGGGTCTCCATCGCCATGGCCGCCCGAAGGGTCTCCATCGCCATGGCCGCCCGAAGGGTCCTCACCACCATGGCCACCCGAAGGGTCCTCACCACCAGGACCACCCGAAGGATCCTCTCCGCCATGGCCGCCCGAAGGGTTCTCACCACCATGGCCACCCGAAGGGTCCTCACCATCCTGGACGCCCGAGGGTCCAACAGCTCCGCCATGGACGCCCGAGGGTCCCACAGCTCCGCCATGGACGCCCGAGGGTCCAACAGCTCCGCCATGGACGCCCGAGGGTTCGTCTGCTCCGCAGTGGCCACGCCCACGTCCTGCTCCGCCCTGGCCACGCCCACGTCCTGCTCCGCCCTGGCCGCCTGCACTTCCTGCTCCGCCCTGGAGGCGTTGGACTCCTACAGGTCACGCCCTTGTCAGCCTCCAGGGCACCCACCCCCCCACCCCTATTGATGTTATACGGCGTGAGGTCGCGCCTATTTGAGGGGGGCGTTATGTCACAGTCTTCGTCTGCACTGTTCTGTCCTGTTTGCACTACATCTCCCAGAATCCCTCTTGTCTCCACACCTGATCTCACTCCATCATTTCCTCGTCATCATCTGTCTCACCTGTTTGCACATCATTAGTGTTCATTGGTTTGTGTATTTAGTTCCCTCTGTTCAATCATTCCTGGTCGGTCTTTGTTTAGACGTCACCTTTGTGTGTATGCTTTGTGTATGCCTTAACCTGATCCTGGAAATGGAATAAATCTATGTTTGAATTGGAACCTGTCGACCATCGTCTTCTTCAACCCGCACACACCCGTGACAATTGGGACCTGTGCAGAGCAATTGGGACCTATTTTTTATTATATTTTTCAACTGTCCCTTACTCAATAGAAGAATTATGGAAAACCTCCACAGTCATTCCACTGGCAAAAAATAATCATCCAGTAGCACTAAATGATTTTAGGCCAGTTGCTTTGACCTCATCAGTAATGTTCAAGTTCATTTATTTATATAGCACATTTAAACAGCCGCTTAGACAGACCAAAGTGCTTTACAGAACACACAAATAAGAAAAGTAAAAACAGCAAAACAACCCATATAACACATAAAAAGCAGCAAAGCTAAGATTAGCCTTGGCAGAGACTCAATTGTAAAATAATAAAATAATTAAAAATAGAGATCAATATGCTAAAGAAAACAGGTAGGTTTTTACCAAAGACTTAAAGATAGAAAGGTTGGGGGCCGTTCGGATCTCTAGGGGCAGGGTGTTGCACAGACGAGGCCCTGCCACTGCAAAAGCACGCTCCCCCCTACACTTAAGACTGACACGAGGGACTACCAGCAGAGCCTGGTCGTGAGACCTTAGGCTTCTGGACGGAGTATAGGGATGAATAAGTTTGGAAAGATAGACTGGAGCTAAGTTATGTAAAGATTTGAAAACAAATGAAAACAAATTTTAAAATCTATTCTGTGCCGGACTGGCAGCCAGTGTAATGATTTAAGAATTGGAGAGATATGGTCATATTTGCGACAGTTGAGAATAAGTCTAGCCGGGGCGTTTTGGACCAACTGAAGACAGGCAATCTGAGAAACTGATATCCCACAATAAAGTGAATTGCAGTAGTCTAGCCTACACGTGATGAATGCATGAACCGCCATTTCCAAAGTTATCGGAGTAAAAAAGCCTTTGATTTTAGATAGTAAACGAAGTTGGTAGAAACCTGAGCTGATGACCTGAGGCTGGCTCCCCAAGTCTGGGCTTATACACTGAGACCTTTCACTCGGGCTGAAAACAATGACCTCGGTCTTATCATCATTTAGAGAGAGGAAGTTTTGACCTCTCACCCTCACCTCCTCTAGGCATAGCTGAAGAGAGTTTAACGCTGCAGGGTCATTTCTCTAGAATGGAATGTAAATTTGGGTGTCGTCCGCATACAAATGAAATGATACACTGTGTTTCCTTAAGATAGTGCCCAATGGTAGCATGTATAGAGAAAATAAAGAGGGAGCCAAAATGGAGCCCTGGGGAAGACCACAGGTTAGAGGGGCCATGGAGCTGGAGAAATTACCCATCTTAACTAAAAACTTTCTGTCAGAAAGGTATGACCGAAACCATGACAAGACAGAAGCTTTTAGGCCCACCTCAGTCTCAAGTCTAGCCAACAGAGTAAGGTGATCAACAGTGTCAAAAGCTGCCGAAAGGTCTAAGAGAACTAGAACCACAGAATCACCAGAATCAGAGGAGATAAAAATGTCGTTTAACACTCGCAAAAGGGCGGACTCGGTGCTGTGGGCAGTCCTGAACCCAGATTGAAAAGCCTCATAGATACAGTTATTTAAAAGAAAGTGCTGGAGTTGATTAAACACGATTTTTCTCCAATAACTTGGAAATGAAAGGCAGGACAGAAATGGGTCGATAATTTTGTAAAATAGAGGGATCCAGTGAAGGCTTCTTGAGCAAAGGAGTGACCGTAGCCACTTTGAGATTAACTGGAACAGAGCTCGTATTGAGACACTTGTTAAAAAGAGATACCAAACCTGGACCCACAGAGTCGATGATTAACTTTAGAAATTTCGGCTGAATGATGTCATTTGGACAAAATGAAGGTTTGAGCTTGGTGCTCACATCCTTTAGTGTCTGGAGGTTGATAGGATCAAAAACCTCCCAAACAAAATTAGTAGGTGACACGAATGGGGGGAGAGTTAAGTTCGGGCAGACACTAAGTCTTAATTTAGTGATTTTGTTAACAAAAAATCTCTGGAAATCTTCACATAGAGCATCCGAGGCGACAGACAATTTAGAAGAAGGATTTATAACAGACTGAATGACTGAAAACAAGACTTTTGGGTTGGAGTGGTTAGATTCAATTAAGTTAGAGAAATATGCAGCTTTAGCTGACTTAGCAGCCCTCTGGTATGCTGTAAGAGCGTCTTTGAACAAATGGAAGGAGACAATTTGCCTGTCTCGTTTCCATTTGCGTTCGGCCATTCTACAAATTTGTCTTTGGTGACGAGTGTCAGAGTTTTGCCACAGATCTCTGATTTTGGTTTGGATTTGTGAGGCTTGAGAGGAGCAGTCGCGTTAGCTCCCTTAAGCCAGGCAGAATTTAAAAGGCTGAAATGTTGGTCCACATCCAGGTCAGATAGTGGTTGGTCCAGGTCCAAATGTGAGCATAGTTCAGCAAAGCACAGGTCGAAGTTAATGCTGAACTGTGGGGAGTAGACCCGCGACATAACAGGTGCAATAGTGGGTTGAGAGAGCTCCGGAAGAGGCAGTGAGAATAGAATAGGCTTGTGATCGGAGAGCAGAAAATCGGAGAATACAATACCAGTGACATCGATCCCGTAAGATAACACAAGGTCCAATGTATGGCCCTGAATGTGCGTGGAGTTTTTGACCCACTGCAGTAGATTAAAGGCATCTATTAAGTCAAGAAACTCCTGCGACAAGGAATTTAAATGACAACAGACATGAATATTAAAATCTCCCACCAAAAGGAAGCGATCATAGTTTGTGGCAATATTGCCATTGAAATGGAAGCTTTAGCGTTAAGTTCTGCCGGGAAGACTCAATTGTTACGTCACTCATTACCTTCTCATCTATCCAATCGTGTCTAATAATTGCGGCATAAAAGACCAGTACTTACACATGTTTGAGTTCGCAGATGCTGACGCTTTCATTCACCTCCATCCTCCCCACCACCACCAGGATGGTCCCTTCCCCTCCCTCCATCCTCCCCACCACCACCAGGATGGTCCCTTCCTATACCTCACAGGGGGTCGGCTGCGCCCCTGCCTTCGTCTTCAGGCAGGAAATGCAGAGTCCGGACCCTCGGATTGCGAGCTATGGACGGGGCCTACGCCAAAGAACTTTATTGCTTGCTGGGCTATCAATAAATGTATTTATTGTTACAGTATTTATTCTCCCGAGTCTTCTGGTAGAACTCAGTAAATTGCTGTATAAAACCATTAGTGGAGTGTGGAGGACGATATATCACCCCTAGGCAGATGGGACCATTCCAGTCTAGGTGGAGAAGCTGAGATTCAAAGCTGGGGAAAGCCATTGCTGTGACTAGCCGGCAGCGTGAGGAGAACGAGTTATTTAAAACCGTCATAATCCCACCCCCACAACCACGAGGAGAGTTAAAAAATGTACAGTTTGCTGGAACCAGTTCTGAGAAGGGAGTTAAGTCACCGACCTTTATCCAGGATTCTGTGATGAACATAAAATTGTGTGAGGAGTAGAAGTCGTTTAATAAAAAGGTCTTATTCACCACAGAACGTGCGTTGATTAGTGCCAGTTTGGGTGGAGGAATAATCACGTGAGATGACGGCGCCTTTCTCAATGAGCGCAGATTTCCGTGATTAACTCCGTTCTGCTGGGAGCAGAGGCCAACACTGCGGAGATCAGCCCGAGTGACAGGACTCAGATGTAGGGGGAAAACAGGACGAAGACATCGGTAAACCGCATCCCGCGGGTGCCAGGCAGCAGAGCTGCGTCGAAGCGAACTGCCAGCTTGTAAAAAAGTCTTCAGTTTCGTGATGTAACCTCCGCGTGTTCCTCGTTTCCTCCTTCGCTTTCTCACGCGGTGTTTAGTGGCCACCAGCAGATATCGTGCCGGATGATCGTTCGGGAAGGCTCGTCCGGATTGTGGCCCACATCCACGGTGTAAAAGTTCGAAAGTGAATCACCAACAGAGATACGGATGTCAAGGAGAGCTTGACGGGCATATACTAGCCGCGAACAGCAGATAAACGACAAATCTGACATGCAGAGAAGAAAACACAAGAGCAACAGACGGCAAGCCAAACACATCGGCGCCATCTTGTGAGCATCTTGTAAATAAAATGTTAGTGCCAGATGAAGAGTTTTGAAAGATTGCTTTAAAAAGAGCTTCTTACAAAGGTGGAAGATTGCCTTGACCCTCTTCAGTTTGCTTATAGGGCCAGGGGTAGAGGATGCTATGGCCACTTTGTTGAATTTGGTACTTAAGCATTTAGAGGGTACTAAGACTCATGCTAGGATTTTATTTGTTGATTTCACATCCACTTTTAACACGATACAACCTCACATGTTAGTAGAGAAGCTTTTAAGTTTTGGTTTTGGTTTTAGTATTATTGGTTGGATCCTGGACTTTCTAACTGATCGCATTCAGAGAGTAAGGGTTAATGGTTGTTTGTCAGAGGTATTGTCTTCATCCACAGGGTCCCCTCAGGGATGTGTCCTTTCTCCATTTCTGTATATTCTATACACTGATGATTGCAGAAGCAGGCATGACAATAGATTTATTGTAAAATTTGCAGATGATTCAGCTATTGTCAGCCTTCTTGGTGGTGAATGCGACCATGGCCCTGTGGTAGAGTCAAGTCAAGTCAAGTCATCTTCGTTTATATAGCGCTTTTAACAATGGATTGTTCCAAAGCAGCTTTACAGAGATAAACATATAATTTAAGGTAACAGAGATTGTTTTGGCTTTATAGCGGTTCTTGAATAATGTTATTTCCAACTAAAGTTAGTTTTGATTGATTCAACTCCATTGAAATGACCATTTGTTATTAAATTAGGGGCCACTATGACGACGCCGTTCTCTCTAAACAGATTTTAAACGCGAACCTGTGATTAACGCTGACGGGGTTCACATGCGTTCACATGCGCAATAAGAATTGATTCTATAGTTATGTACTTTTGAAAATATGTGCGCAGGTTTGCAATTCCATACAACCCATGCCTAAACAAACTACTTGTCTTGCCTATAAATTTTGATACAGAATTTTGTTTTATTTTATCACTTCGGGGTACGCGAGCCAGATTTTCAACAACGCTTTATCTGTAGTGTGGGAAAGGAATCCTATAGGGAGAGAATAGTTGACACTTCAGCACTGCATTGTCATCAGGACCAGGCAAAGCTCCCTCGTCAGATCTGGACACGGCCTGGATCCGGCAGGCTGCGGGAAAACCTCGGGATAAAGACACTAATGACACGTAGATACCATTCTTCTTATGATGTAACGAGTACATCAAGATTTAAGGGAAGGGGGGCGCTATGGAGCACCGCATGGAGCAGACGTGTTCTGCTGAGCTCCTCTCCATATTTCCAATTATTCGGTCATTGTTTAAATTTCTCGGTTTTTTTCTCTACCGGATTTACTTTATATGTGTCTTTATTGAAGAGCTGTATAATGACTAAGCCAAAAGCTGAAAGGGGGAAGAAGTTGGATAAAGCATTGAATGAATCCCCTGCTCAATCACAGTCGGAGATGGCAGCACAGGCCGCGGCATCCCCGAGGTCGAGTGGCGAAGCTGACGCGGAATCTATCAGTATACTTCTGGCAATACAGAATATGAACAAAAAGATGACTGATCGATTTGATCTTCTGGAAGCATCTTTGGCATCCACTCAAGCATCTTTAGTGTGCCTCGGGGATAGAATTAAGGAGGTGGAGAATGCTACTGCCGATTATGACCGCCGCCTCTCCCTTGTCGAACAGAAGTGCTCAAAAGTACAGTCAGAGAACAAATCACTCCGCGAGAAAGTGATCGATCTAGAGGCTCGCTCCAGACGACAAAACATTAAAATCGTAGGCTTACCTGAGAAAATAGAGAATGGGCGCCCCACGGAATTTCTGACGAAGTTTATTCCAGATTTGCTGGGCGCTAGCAACTTCTCGAAGCCGTTGGAAGTAGATCGAGCACATCGTCTCGGGAGACAGTTTTCTGGAGAAGACGCGCGGCCGCGTGTGATGATAGCCCGTATTCATCACTTTCAAATAAAGGAAGAAATACTTCAGCTGGCTCGTCAACAGTTTCCTCTGCGCTACAAGGGCAGACCGATACACATCTTTCCCGATCTCCCAGCTGAAATAATGAAACAGCGGCAGGCATTCAATGATGTAAGGAAGCATCTCCGAAAAACCAGTGTGAGAAGCGGCTTCATTTATCCGGCAAGACTGCGCGTCACTCATGGTACCACTGACAAGGTGTTTTCCTCGGCCGAGGAAGCGGACGCCTTCATCGAGACGCTGTCTTGAAAAGCATTTATTGCCTACATGTATGCTGGCTTAACAGCTCGGTATGTGACTTTTATTCAACAGCTACCATTACTCAGACTGGGACATGTAAAGTTATATGACCGTTTCCTTTGTTCATAACTTGTTCAAGTGATTGGAGAGGGAGTTAGGGCTTTCTAGCTGTAGTTCCGCTGTTCCGATGGTCCAGCCACCCCTCAGTGAGTTTTTGGGATGCGTGTTCTCACTTTGTTTGGGGAAGTGGGACGGGTGTAGGGGGGTAATGTTCTTTTTCCGCAAGTTGTACTTTTTAATTTTTTTTAGTTTTACCATTAATTGTTTTAAAAGGGCGCCAGGCTTGTACATTTTTTATTTTCAACTTTTGTATGAATCCTAGTTTACCTTCAAAGGGCAGCGGCATCACTTTTACCAGCTGGAACGTGCGTGGTCTGGGTCTGTGATCAAGCGAGCTAAAGTATTCTCGCATTTGAAATCTCTGTCCGCTGATGTGATGTACTTACAAGAGACCCATATTAGGCCTACGAGAGAGAAGATGCTTAAATGCAGCTGGGTTAGCCATATCTTTCAGTCCACGTTCTCTAGCAAGGCAAGAGGAGTTGCAATTCTAATCCGTAAGACAGTTCCTTTTAGACATGTTTCTACTTTGAGTGATCAAAACGGTCGATATATTTTGGTAACTGGTTACATTTATTCATTTCATGTTACACTTCTTAATGTATATGGGCCTAACTTTGATGACCCTACTTACTTTGCTAAAATATTTAATTTACTGTCTGATTCTGCTGATTCGCTTGTTATTTTAGGTGGTGATTTTAACTGTGTGCTTGATAATGTTTTGGACAGGTCAGCCCAAATAAGTCAGTTACCTTCTGCCTCCATAGTTTTAAATAACCTTATGTCCTCTATGAATCTAGTTGATATATGGAGACTGATACACCCCACAGGTAGAGACTATTCTTTTTTTTCACAAAGGCACAAGTCTTTTTCTAGAATAGATTATTTTTTACTTGACTCAAAACTTATATCAAACGTTATCTCCTCAGACTATCACAACATCTTAATCTCTGATCATTCTCCGACTTCAGTGGTTCTTGATCTTGGCCATAAGACTAAACCATATTGCTGGCGTTTTCATCCTTCTCTACTTTCTGATGAATCATTTTGCCAATTTATCTCTGGAAAAATCTCAGATTTTCTAGATATTAATTATAATTCTGAAGTCACTGACTCCACTTTATGGGAATCCACTTTAAGCCTGTGATTAGGGGTCATATAATCTCTTTTGAGTCTTCGGCCAGACGAGCCAAACGTAGACGCCTTGCAGAAATAGAAGAGGAATTATCTCAATTGGAACCCTCCTATAGAATTTCCTCTAGCCCCTCTACCTTGCAGAATATTCTTACATTAAAGTATGAATACAATACTATTTTATCAGGACAGGTATGGGATCAATTGTTGAGGATAAGACAAAAATATTTTGAGTTAGGGGATAAGCCCCATAAATTGCTGGCGACAGCTGAGGGGTTTACAAGCAAATAAAGCCATACACAAAATAAAATCAAAAGCAGGGGACATGCTTGTGGATCCTAAAAGTATAAATGATTGCTTTAGGGAATATTTGTTACGGGTGTGGTGCTGGTTGAAGGAGAGGCAGCAGTCAGCAGATCAAATTCAATAATCTTTACTAAGGAAACCAAACTTAAACAGATACAAGTCTTTGGGACCACGAACACACGTTACACATCAACGAGAACCCACCAGGAGTGAGGGAGAACACAGGGTTTACATACACAGAGAACGGATCATGGGAACAAGACACAGCTGGGGCAAATTAACTAGAAACAGGTGAAGGAACTGAACACAAACGAGGAGCGGGAAAACTGAGATAAAGGACTGAACCAAAACACAATGCAGGGGGAAACACAGGACACACATGTAACAATATTATGAACAATTATATACATCAAGAGCAAAAGGGGACATTTCTAATTGGCTAGGACATTTGAATCTTCCTAAATTGAGTGACGCTGCCTGTGAGGCTTTAAACTCTGAAATTACTATCCCAGAGATTGTTGATTCTATAGGATCTTTTCCTAACGGCAAAGTGGCGGGGCCAGACGGTTTCGGCATTGAATTATATAAAAAATATTCTGGAAAACTGGCTCCCCTTTTACTGAGGATGTTCACTCATTCTCTTGAAACTCAAAAATTCCCTGACACATTATATGATGCTAATATTTCACTAATATTAAAAGAGGGTAGGGATGAGACTGACCCTTCATCTTATCGGCCTATTGCATTACTTAACTCTGACATTAAAATTTTTACAAAATTATTAGCTAATAGGTTAAATAAATACATCTCATCCATTATACATATGGATCAAACTGGTTTTGTTCCTAATAGATTTTCATTTTTTAATGTGAGAAGATTAATGAACATAATGTACCATAAATATAAAAAAGGCTCTAAAGTGGCTGCTCTTTGCTTAGACGCAGAAAAGGCTTTTGATCAGGTGGAATGGCCGTATATGGTGAGAGTTATGGAGGAATGTGGGTTTGGTAGTCGTTTTATGTCATGGATTACAACATTATATGCTCACCCAACCTCTTCCGTACTCACAAATCAAGAAAAGTCAAAGTACTTCTTATTACATCGAGGGACACGTCAAGGATGTCCCCTCAGCCCTTTGCTTTTTGCAATTGCGATCGAACCCCTTGCGATTAGTATTAGAAACCATCCATCTATTGAGCCTGTAAGGCTGGGAAATGTAGATCATCACATCTCCTTATACGCAGATGATGTTGTTCTCTTTCTGTAAAATCCTGAGCAGTCTGTCCCTTTGCTGTTAGATCTTATGGAATCTTTTGGTACAGTCTCTGGATATACAATTAATTGGCAGAAGAGTGAATTCATAAATTTATGTGGTGATCTTGATACTGAATTCCTACTAAATCTCCCTTTTAAAATTACAGACAGACTTAAGTATCTTGGAGTTGTTTTGCCCAAAAACCCTAAATTAATTTTTAAGTTGAATTTTCTTCGGAAATTGGAGGATTTAAAGATAGACATTAGCAAATGGAGAACTCTTCCTCTTTCTATGATAGGCCGTATAAACGCTGTTAAAATGGTCTCTCTGCCTAGATTCCTGTATCCATTTCAAAATATTCCTATTTTTTTGACAAAGTTTTTTTCAAAACATTAGATTCAATTATCCTGCCTTTTAGCTGGGGTTTTAAAGCTCACAGAATATCAAAAATACATTTACACAAACCAAGGGATAAGGGTGGGCTAGGGTTACCTTGCTTCTTGCATTATTATTGGGCAGCGAATGCGAGGGCACTTGTTTATTGGCAGGAGGATTATAAAACAGAAATTTCTATTGACACTCCCCCCTGGGTTGCCATTGAAAAAAAGGCCGTTAAAAATAGTTTGCTTCCAGCACTTCTCTTTTCAACTCCCGTATTGCCTACATCTATTAAGGTGGATAATTTTATTGTTTCAAACTGTTTGAAAATATGGCGACAAATTAAGAAAGTATGCAGATTACCTGACACTGCTATTTTCGCCCAAGTATACCGAAATCACGCATTTCCCCCTTCTCTCTCAGATGCAACATTCAATATGTGGAGGTTGAATGGTATTGTTACCTTGGAGGATTTATACATTAACAAACATTTTGCTTCTTTTTCTCAATTAAAAGAGAAGTTTTCTCTACCCACAACACACTTTTTTTCGACATTTACAGATTAGAAATGATGTACGCCATGCAGTGTCTAATTTTGAATCTATGCCAGAGGAAAGGAAGATTTATAGACTGTTGTTGGGATCACCTGGTTCCAAAAATTTGATTTCAAATTTTGTTACTGTGTTTTCTGAAGAAATTAGTTACTCTACACATTCTTTAAAAAATGCTTGGGAGGAGGAATTGGGTACACAGATCGGAACTGAAGTGTGGGAGGAGAGCCTTAGCAGGGTTCGTTCTTGTTCAATTAACTCCAGACATCAGTTAATTCAATTTAAGGTGATGCATAGATTGCACTATTCAAAATATAAATTACATAGAATTTTTCCCACCGTTTCTCCTACGTGTGACCGGTGTAAATCTGCAGAGGGCTCTCTTACCCATCTCTTTTGGACATGCCCTAAGCTTTACGAGTTTTGGTGTAACATTTTTAAGTGGTTCTCTGACATGTATGGTTTTGTGTTTAACCCTGATCCAGAGATTGCATTATTTGGATATTCTGTTTCTTAGTCAGACCATAATGTCTCTGTACAAAGCACTATTATTTATGGAATGATTATTGCTAAGAGCATCATTCTAAGACTCTGGAAATCAGATACTGTTCCTCAGTTCAAGGCCTGGTTGACTCACCTAACTGGAATACTCCACATGGAGAGAGTGCGGTACGGAATTATGAGTAACCTTGATAAATTTTATAATATATGGCAACCATTTCTGGATCATCTTACCCAGTTTAACACTGACTCTGATCAGTAACGTCTGCTCTGCCCTCTACGGAATTTTTGCTTGTGCTCTGAAACTGCATATGCCCTGGTTGCTCTTATTTATTTATTTTTAGATTATCCCTTTTTTATTTTATTTTCTTTTATT
This sequence comes from Tiaroga cobitis, assembly GCA_030578255.1. NCBI lineage: Eukaryota > Metazoa > Chordata > Actinopteri > Cypriniformes > Leuciscidae > Tiaroga > Tiaroga cobitis. The sequence continues at coordinate 36,637,570 of CM060607.1, read as the reverse complement.
ATTATTTCTTTTAATAATTTTTTATTTATTTATTTATATATTATCGTTATTAATGGTGGATGATATTAATAATTATTCATATTGTTGTTTCTGCTGATATTATCATTCATTGAACTGTATACATCTAAATGTATTTTGTTTTCTTTCACTCTTTTGTAAAATTTAAAATCCTAATAAAAATACTTATAAAAAAAAAAAAAAGATTTAAGGGAAGTGTTCCCAGTTCCGGCTGACCTAATCTATGCAGCCTAACATTGTATTATAAAAGTCTATATTGTATTATGTGTATGCTAGGTCAAGGAGATGTGTTTTTAGTCTAGCTTTGAACTGACAGAGTGTGTCTGCTTCCCGGACAATAGTAGGAAGACTGTTCCAAAGTTTTGGTGCTAAATAGGAAAAGGATCTACCGCCAGCAGTCGATTTAGATATTCTAGGTATTATCAACTGGCCGGAATTTTGAGATCGCAATAGACGTGAAGGACTATAATGCGTTAAGAGCTCGCTCAAGTACTGCGGAGCTAAACCATTTAGTGCTTTGTAAGTAATCAACAATATTTTAAAATGTATACGATATTTAATAGGCAGCCAATGCAGTGTTGACAGACCGGGCTAATATGGTCATACTTCCTGGTTCTGGTAAGAACTCGAGCTGCTGCGTTTTGAACTAGCTGTAGTTTATTTATTAAGCGTGCAGGGCAACCACCCAGTAGAGCATTACAATAATCTAGCCTTGAGGTCATGAACGCATGAACTAATTGTTCCGCATTTCCCAATGAGAGCATATGGCGTATTTTAGATATATTTTTAAGATGGAAAAATGCAGTTTTACAGTTACTAGACACGTGACTTTTAAAAGAAAGGTTGGTATCAAAGAGCACAACCAGGTTCCTAACCGTCGACGAAGACTTGGTAGAGGATTTTGTACAGTGGTGCAACGATGCATTCCTGCAAATAAATGTGTTAAAACCGAAAGACATGCTTATTGACTTTAGGCGTAATCAAACATATCTTAAGAGAACAACTATCAAAGAGCAGGAGGTTGATGTTGTGGAATCATATAAGTATGGGGTGTGTGATTGACAACAAGCTGAATTTTAATGTCAACGTGGAGACGATTTGTAAAAGGGCCCAGCAACGTCTGTATCGTCTACGGAGACTGTACAAATTTAAAGTTGATAGGTCCTTGATGATTTTGTTTTACAAATCTTACATTGAGTCGGTTCTAACATTTACTATGTTTTGCTGGTATGGAAGTCTTGGTGTGAAGGCAAAGACTGCTTTGGTGAAAATAGTAAATACTAGCAGTAAGATTTTAGGAGTTCGTAGAGTCACCCCACCGACATGTACAACCGGCAGGTAGTTAGGAAAGCCCGATCCATTTTAATGGTTACTTCACATCCTCTTTTTTCTGAGTTACAGTTTTTCCCTCTGTTAGAAATAACAGGTATAAACATTCATTTATTCCTACTTCCATTTCTCTGTTAAATTCGGGTATGGGGGGAGTAGGTGGAAGGAAGTAGTTGTTGGGTCTCGTGTGTGTACTTTGTGTGTGAATTGTTTATTTAATTGTTTTTTTAAATGTACCTTTTAGCTTTTATGAAAATTTTTAATGTATTGTAAATTGTCCTTTTGTATGCTCTCTTGCTGTAAAACCAATTGCCCTCCGAGGACATATACCAATAAAGAAATAAATAAAGAAATGACTTGTTTATAGCCTCTCTTCCCAGACTCTCTGTGAGTCCCTGGTGTTTATGCCCAGCATTTTACACTGTGTTCCCCTTGAATAAACTTGAAACTTGAATAAAAGGCCATTTATCAATAATTAAAGCTTATTTGTCCCACTTTTCCTGAAACTACCCTAATATTTGTGGTTATTGAAATATAATATAAAGTGTGATTTACAAATTCTGCATTACACTCAAACTACTGATTTGACTCCCATACTGTTTTCAGTTATTTCCAAGGCAATTTTTCTTACCATGTGTCCCTCTCTTGCTGCTACGTAACACACTCGCCCTCCACTGAAAAAAGATCCATTCAGAGAACCAAAGGCCGAGATTGCTGCAGCAACGGACATCACCCAGCCCCACCCTCCTAATACTTTATTCCTTTCACAAGAAACAGATAAGTACGTACACATCATAAAACAAAAATACTTGTCCCAACATGAATATCAAGATCATATAAAATAATAATACAATATAGCATTTTATAGGATTGAGTACATCACACTAAATCACTCAATTATAATATCTATATATTGTATAGCACTCAGAACCTTACCCCCATGTGACAGCTACTGCGCTGGATGATATCATCTCCGTGGTTGTCATAACAATCAGATAACTGACATTGACTAGTAGGTATAGAATCGTTACCATGGGAACAGCAATCATCAGTGCCCTTGGCAGGTTCACCTGAAAGACAAAATCACTTCATAAATTAGATTATTATAGTGATAAATCATAAAATTTTGCAGTTTTATGTGACATATCTGCATTTATCACCTTAATCATGTAATGAAATAATCTACTTGATTGTATTACTTCATTTCATCTGGTATGTCAATTCTGTCAAAACCGTGACATTGCAGAAGACATTAACTTAATCTCACCTCTGGTCTTTTCACCTCCTCAGTAACATTGTTAATGTTGTACCACCCAGAATATGACCACAGGCACTGATATAGTGCCATTCCAACGGTACTAATTCCAAACTTTGTGTCTGCAAAGGCACTTTCTAGATTGCAGAGGCTTCCATAGTTTCCATGTACAAGTGATGCTATTCCTCCAATAACTATTATCATTAGACCTACAAATTTGGCCACCATAAAGACCACCTGAGTAGCCATAGTAAAACGTACATTTAGCGTGTTGATAGTTGCAACCACCAAGACACATGCTGTAGCAATACACTTTACCACCAGTATGGGTGGTGTACAGCCTGGGTAAAATGGTGCCACAGCATACTTAGCGAAGCTCAGAGAACCAGCTATAATCCCAAATGGCTTCATCAGAAACATGGTTGTAAAGGCCACAAAAAATGCAGGACAAGATCCATAAATTCGCAGGATATAGATATAGTCGCCCCCTGATTCTCTGATAATGGTGCCCATCTCAGCATATGACAAAGCAGTACACATACATACTATACCACATACTGCCCAGATGATCAAGCTTGCCCCTGCACTCCCAACGTACACCAGTACAAACTGTGGAGACATAAAAATTCCTGAACCTATCATGATGCCTGCGACCAAAGATACAGCACTGGGGAGCCCCATCTCCCGTCTAAGAGTCAGCTTTTCGTTTTCTTCCGTTTTCATTGTGCTGAAATGTAAAAAGAAAACTGTCGTGCCTCAGACCTCTGATTCTGAAGATGATGAAGACATAGAAATGCTTCAACAAGATCAAAGTTCTTGTTTAAAATTAACTACACTGGCAGCATGGCTTCACAATACATTTGATTTACAAATAGACTGTTATCTTCTTGCAGATATATATATATCTGCTGTGAAATAAATCATCAAACAACAGAGCTGTCTAATCATTTCTGCAAGATTGCATCACACTGAAATACGTAGGTGTTTCAGGAGTTATCTGAATAAGGATAGATACATACGTCATGAATTTATTTTATCAGCATTCTAGTTATTTCTTATTTTATTATTATTATTTTCACAATTTACAATAATGTCTTCTTCTGATATATGAATGATGTGTTCAAGAATGGCATTTGTCTATTTCAAATATCTAAACAATATATTTTGGCACTGATTGCAACAATTGAATAATATTTGGCACATAGATTAGAGGTAACAAATGTATGGTTCATTCTATAAATGGCGCACATTTCATATTAACAGAAAAGTCCAAAAGCATTATGATTTCTCAATAAAATTTCTATTGGTTTCAGTTTACATATTTAATCATTTTTTACATACTTCATCAGTGTAACATATCTAAGTTGGGTTTCCATGTTTGTTGGGTTTCCATGTTTTATGGGGACATTTCATAGACATGATTGTTATACTGTACATTCTATCCCCTAAACCTTCCCATCACAGAAAAATCTGCATTTTCACATTTAAAAAAACACAATTTTGTATGGTTTATAAGCTTATCGCAATCTTATTCATCATATTGCAATCTTTGTGTGTAGGAATGTTAAAATAAAAACTAATCTATTGCAAATAATTAATTATCCTCAGAGGACACAGTTACTCAGTATATGGCCATGACAACTATGTCATCCAGGAGTTGGCTCAGCAGGGTAATATAGTTGACAATTTAACCATTTTGATGTTTCAACGGTAGGTCTTGTATGGCCAACCATCTGGTTTTCTTGATCAGTTAACCACAAATTTGAATATATATATCAACATAATTGATATAGCAAATCATTATAATTCAACATACCTAATCAATATACTCCTTGATGATAGGTTATTGTAGATAAACTATTAAAATAAAAAATACTGGTCGCATGGTGTTGTGGAAAAAAATAGTTCTCTTACGAGAGGTTATCTCGTACTGCGTAATATCTTACGCTAGGGGAAAACCTCTTTTCCTCGAGATATCGAAGCCAAAAATTATCCTTAATTTTGAATTAATGTAAAACGCATTGCAGCAGCATGCAGACATAGGCAAAGGCGGCTAGCGTGCCTATTGGCTGCCCTGCGGCAATTGCAGCAGCCTATCGAGAGAGGCCCTTCTGTGACGGTCCAATGGGGACGCTTCGCGCCCACTGCGTCACCCTCCCGCTGAAACGGGCGTGGCCTAGCCCTATAAATATAGCTCGATGGGTTGATATAATCTGATTTTCATCTCTTCAAGCGAAGCTCACGCATCGCTGGATCCAGAGTGAGAAGCCACGCCGTTGAGACAGCTTTCTGCGGGACGAGCCTTCTGCATCTGAAGTCGCTGACCTTCACCTTTCCGCCTTCAGCCGCAGTTCCTGCTACGCTATCCGGCGTACTATATCCCGCGACTCACACTTCTCTTATCTAAAAGAGCCGCGTCTTTTTAAAGATGCCATCCTCCTGTAGCTCGTGAGCCTTCTCCAGCGCGTGAAAGCTCGCCGGCTGGCCTGCCAGCTTCACCAGCTTCACTCGAGTCGAGTCGCTCACTGACGGATAACGGCAGCCGCGCGCCGCCACTTCTGCCATTAATGACGACGAGATAGCTGCATCTGTAGAGAAGGCCAGCTGATCTATCCTGGCGTCGGACAGTGAGAATTGGGCGAGCTCTGTGGACCGCGAGTCGTCAGGGAAACGGGCCAGCATCAAGACCGCGGCTAGCTTTCTTTACGTTATAAGAAAGCTACCCCGCCCCCCGTGGGTGTGCGTCACCGGCAAAATGAGGAAAGAGTGTGTTTTAGTCCCGCCGAGGCCGGACCAATCTCCATTTCTCAAACATTTCTCAGCTCCTCTTAGTTTGAGCGGCTGAAAATGTCGAGCCTGTTGTATAACACGCACACCTGCAAATAAACGCAGACATACACAAAACAGTGATGACGCTTCCTAAACCGCGGCTAGCTTTCTTTACGTTATAAGAAAGCTACCCCGCCCCCGCCTACTGTGGGCATGCGTCACCGGCGAAATGAGGAAAGAGTGTGTTTCAGTCCCACCAAGGCCGGACCAATCTCCATTTCTCAAACATTTCTCAGCTCCTCTTAGTTTGAGCGGCTGAAAATGTCAATATTGCAGAAATGGGCCGTTTGTATAACACGCACACAACTGTTGTGGAACCAGTGGTGGAACCCAAAGCCTTCGCGCGAGAGACCCGTGTTCGATCCCGGCTCTCGCAGCAGATCTAGTCTAGTCTCGCCACGGCCAGACTTCCACCAAAACTTTTCGCTCGTTCAGTTCCAGAAAATGCGACTGTTCCAGTGTATTTTGCAGTAAACAAGCCGGTACCACGGCCCGCTTGCCTGCACACAAATGCCGTTTCCACGGCGACCCAGAAAAATCATATAAGCACTGTATTTTCTGGTATTCCGGCCACAGCTGATGGTGTTATGAGTGTAATATAATGCCCACAGACCAGTGTTCCTTTCTACACACAAACACAGCCCACCACGGTACAGGGCTCGCACGAATGAAATCGACGCATGTCAATTGTGCATTAAATGTAGTGAATGTGCCCACAACCCAGTGCCCACAAACACTACACACTGCATGTACCACGGTTTCTGTAAAACTAAACCAACACAAGTCTTCCTACCCTCCCAGGAAAACGACGGTGTTTCAGTCTCGCCGCGGCCAGACTTCCACCGAAACTTTTCGCTCGTTCAGTTCCAGAAAATACGACTGTTCCAGTGTATTTTGCAGTAAGCAAGCCAGTACCACGGCCCGCTTTCCTGCACACAAATGCCGTTTCCACGTTGACCCAGATAAATCACATAAGCAGTGTATTTTCTGGCATTCCGGCCACAGCCGATGGTGTTATGAGTGTAATAAAAATGCCCACAACCCAGTGCTCGTTTCTACACACAAACACAGCCTGCAAAAATGCAGGGCTCGCACAAATAAAATCGCCTCATGTTGATTGTGCACTAAATGTAGTGAATATGCCCACGTCTCAGTGCCCACAAACACACATCACATGTCCCACGGTTTCTGTAAAAACGAAACCAACACACATTCAGTCAGCTCAGGCCGACAGTGTTTTCAGTGCAGTAAATGTGCCCGCTGTCCCGCGCCCACATTCACTCACAGACATGTTAAGCCCCACGGGGCTCGCCCCGCTCTCTCTCAGCAAACTGCTATGAGGAATTTGAGGGCGGCAAGGCTGCCCGCCGCGATCGGCGCGTCCCCCGCCTCACACACTGCAAACACAGTGTCTGCGTTACAGCACGCCAGAGCTCCCTTGCTGTCACTATGTCACGGCTAGAGCCCAGATCTCATTCTACCCCTAGCTATTCACGAGAAAGCATGGGCACAGCTTCATGGGGTATCAGAATGGGTGCTGAACACTATTTCACGAGTTCACACTTACAAATAAGTCAGATAGAATAAATGCGTATTTGGCGTGCAGCCCGAGGAGAGGGCTCCGGGCTCGGTATGCGGCCTGAACCCAGAGTACTCTCCCCGTATTGCTGGTTGGTGGAGGGATGCTGAAAAACTGTCGAGGAACATTGGTCAGTCAAATGATTATATATATAGGTCTCCAACTCAAGCTGATTGGATAGACATGTTGATTACTGATTGTCGACAGCTGGTTGGAATGATGTGATAATTGGATCAATTATTTGAACGTCCTCCTCCCGAACTTTGTTTATAAAACATCATTTCATGAGTTCACACTTACAAATAAGTCAGATAGAATAAATGCGTATTTGGCGTGCTGTCCGAGGAGAGGGCTCCGGTATGAAGGTAAAAGAGTAGCAAAACTCGAGAGCACGTAGATGTGAATTTGAGAACTTGTACAATAAATATTCGTACTTGTATGTGAACATTTACACTCACAGCTCCAATGTGAAAACCTGTAAAATAAAAATCTGAACTTGAACGCTGAGATTTGCACTCGCAGACAATAGTCACAAACCTGTATTCTGAATCTGAAGCTGCAGACAAATACTCACAAATGTGTAAAATGCCATTCACAAAGATACAATGACAGTCACAAACATGTAAAATATATTTGCACTTCTTCTAACATTCAAATTCGCAATACAACCTCAAATTGGCATTTGCAACTTCTCAAATCTGTCACTGCAAGTTCAAATTTCGCGCCTTGAATTTTGCTACTCTTTTCGCGATATATGAGGTGCAAAACTGATTTGTGCACTTGTAACTCACTAGTGGCGAGAGAGAGAGGGGGCGGGAGCGGGGGTGTTCAAAGGAGCCGTTTTATTGGTTGGCGCAGCCAATGAAATAGGACTTCTATTTTACGCGATGATGTCACGAAACCCGGCTCCTCGTGGATGTTCTGAAACGCTAACATGGCTTAATGCATTATTAGACTGATTTAAAAGAAATTAATGATATTATCAAACTTAGCAAACACCATACTAATAATGTATACTACAGAAAAACAGATGAGCACAGAATATGACGAAAGAAAGCAAATTTGTGTTCAGTGCAAATAAACCAGCTGCCTGTGTTTTATTAATAATGCATAACGAATTGTGTTTTTTTTTATAAATGTTGGTCCATTAAGCCTCATTAAGCATTTTCTTGGTTTTCTATGAGAGGAAAATGCTTAACGTACAATTAAACGAGTTGCATTCATATTCTGCTCAATTGCTTTTCTGTATGCTTTATTTATGGTGTTTCCTGAGTTTGGTCTTTTATACCACTGTCTAAATTTAACGTGTTGTGTTCATATTCTGTGCTCATCTGCTTTTATGTAGTATACATTCTTAGTATGGTGTTTACTAAGTTTGATAATATCATTAATTTCTTTTAAATCAGTCTAATAATCAGAGGTGGAAAGAGTAATAAAATATTCTACTCAAGTAAAAGTACTACTACTTCAATGAAATTTTACTTAAGTACAAGTAAAATTACAGGTAAAAAAATCTACTCAAGTAAAAGTAAAAAGTAGCTTATTTAAAATGTACTCAGAGTAAAAGTTACTGAGTTACTTTTTTAACAGCGGGGGTGGGGGACTCTCCTGTGTATGGTGGTTATGGTAGGAGATTTTCACAGTATGATAAGGTCTCAGAAAATATCATGGTTTACAGTATTAATCAATTACTAAATAAATAAACTGTATTATTAAATTATGGTTATTATTATTATTATTGTTGTTATCATCAGTTAAAATGACAGTTAAATTAATGAAAACAGGTTGTTGTTTTTTTTTGCTTTTATTATAACAAACTTGAAACCATTTGTTTGTTTTGTTAATTAAAACATTTTATGTTCAATAAAACATGCCCAATCAATTAAATTTGATAATTGATAATGAATTAGATTAACAACGTATTTTTAACGTTAATAATTTATTAAAATGTTTAAGAATAATATTGTCCTATGAAATGTATTTATTCAGAAAATCAATGTTTCTTTTTATGATTTAATCCAAATATATTATCAAAAACGGTGGTAATCAAATTTAAATTTAAACTTGTGTCCTTTTGGGGAAGCGCTGCAAAAACGGATTTAATAAATTAAACCATGGACAAAAAATATATTCCTTTAATGTTTAAATAAAATGTATTATTATTGTTGTTATTATTATTATTTTGAGAAGTAGAATAGTAATATATTTCTGTCATAATTTCTCCTAGTAAAACCGAACTTTTATTTTGACGGGTTGTAGTGAAGACCAAAAATGTAGAAAAGTGTTTCAAAGTGTAGCCTAGTTGACAATGGTTTTGTTTTTCTCAAATAAAATTATGAAAATGCTCATTAGGCGTTCTTTCAGAGCAGCTCTGGAAATGTTCATGTATTTATATCCTCAATTTGTTTGTGAGACGCTGAACACACCATGAAACGTCACGCCTACTTGAGTATGTAGTAGAAAAAGCGGCGAAGCTCAGCAGAACAAATAGGGATATATTTACATGCAGTATTTTTGTGCTTAAATATTCAAAGACCATGTCGCGATTGGATTTATTGCACAGTTCTACTTTCCATGTATTCCATGCATCCATTATTTTGCATGTTTTACGTGACATCTGCGTTATGTGAATTCCATTTTCATGACTGGATTCTGGGATTCCCTCAGCATCACGTAAATCATTCGGCCTTAAATTAAAATCGGGACATACCTTTATCTGCAGGAGGGATGGTGTGTCCTATGCATCTTCCTTTTGAAGCCACTTTGCGTACACATTTTTTGCAAATTGGATATTTATCCTCGAGGACAACCACGTTTTTTTTCTACAAAGTATTTTCATACTGGCCATAATCCGCTTCATAAGAATTCGAGGGCGCTTCGCTTTCAGCTTCAGCTGGGTCTACGTCACCTTTCTTGCGCGTTTGTTCTCCCGCCCTTCAACCAATGCAGTAGTTTCCGGAGTGTGATTTTTTTTTTCCTCCCTTGTACTATTATTTTTTACTCAGTAACGGATATGATTTCAAATGTAGCGAAGTAAAATACTTCAAACAAAACGTACTTAAGTAAAAGTAAAAGTACAGATTTTAAAAACTACTTTAAAAAGTAGAAGTACACAAACCTACTTAATTACGTACGAGTAAATGTAATTCGTTACTTTACACCTCTGCTAATAATGCATTACGCCATGTTAGGTTTCAGAACATCAACAAGGAGCCGGGTTTCGTGACATCATCGCGTAAAATAGAAGTCCTATTTCATTGGCTGCGCCAACCAATAAAACGGCTCCTTTGAACACCCCCGCTCCCGCCCCCTCTCTCTCGCCACTAGTGAGTTACAAGTGCACAAATCAGTTTTGCACCTCATATATCGCGAAAAGAGTAGCAAAAGTCAAGGCGTGAAATTCGAACTTGCAGTGACAGATTTGAGAAGTTGCAAATGCCAATTTGAGGTTGTATTGCGAATTTGAATGTTAAAAGAAGGGCAAATATATTTTACATGTTTGTGACTGTCATTGTATCTTTGTGAATGGCATTTTACACATTTGTGACTACTTGTCTGCAGCTTCAGATTCAGAAAACAGGTTTGTGACTATTGTCTGCGAGTGCAAATCTCAGCGTTCAAGTTCAGATTTTTATTTTACAGGTTTTCACATTGGAGCTGTGAGTGTAAATGTTCACATACAAGTACGAATATTTATTGTACAAGTTCTCAAATTCACATCTACGTGCTCTCGAGTTTTGCTACTCTTTTACCTTCATACTCCGGGCTCGGTATGCGGCCCAAACCCAGAGTACTCCCCCCAAAAAGCTGCAAATAAAATGCAGGACAGCCGCCAGAATGATGCTGATGACCCCCCAAAACTTGCGGAATGCAAAGCTTAAAGTATCAGCTGCGGGAAGGGGTGGTTCGCTGGAAGGCTTCTTGTAACATAGGATGGGAGTTGGTTGTCTTGAGGTCGGATGGGTGTGCCTCTAGGGTGGTAGGATATGAATGGTCTACTGCAGAAGCGGAGGAGAATGGTATAGCTGCTGCAGTGGAAGCGAGTTAGATGGAGAAAAAGGAGTAGAGGAGAAGACACTGCTGCGGCAGTAGACCAGACTTGCTTGAGTTAATGGAGCTCCTGCGGGAGCGGAGTAGATGACACTGCTGCGGCAGTGGAGCAAGTTAGGACGGAGTAACGGAGCTCCTGCGGGAGCAGAGTAGATGACACTGCTGCGGCAGTGGAGCAAGTTTGGAAAGGAAACTCCTGCAGGAGTAGAGGAGATGACACTGCTGTGGCAGTGGACCAGACTTGCTTTAATTAATGGAGCTCCTGCGGGAGCGGGGTAGATGACACTGCTGCGGCAGTGGATCAAGTTTGGATGGAGAAAAGGAACTCCTGCGGGTATAGAGGAGAACACTGCTGCGGCAGTGGACCAGGCTTGCTTTAGTTAATGGAGCTCCTGCGGGAGTGGAGTAGATGATACTGCTGCGGCAGTGGACCAGACTTGCTTGAATTAAAGGAGCTCGTGCGGGAGCGGAGTAGATGACACTGCTGCGGCAGTGGAGCAAGTTTGGAAAGGAAACTCCTGCGGGAGGAGAGGAGATGACACTGCTGCGGCAGTGGACCAGACTTGCTTTAATTAATGGAGCTCCTGCGGGAGCGGGGTAGATGACACTGCTGCGGCAGTGGAGCGAGTTTGGATGGAGTAAAGGAACTCCTGCGGGAGTAGAGGAGATGACACTGCTGCGGCAGTGGACCAGACTTGCTTGAATTAAAGGAGCTCCTGCAGGAGCGAAGTAGATGACACTGCTGCGGCAAGGGAGCAAGTTAGCACGGAGTGACGGAGCTCCTGCGGGAGCGGAGTACATGACACTAATGCGGCAGTGGACCAGACTTGCTTGAATTAATGGAGCTCCTGCGGGAGCGGAGTAGATGACACTGCTGCGGCAGTGTAGCAAGTTAGGATGGAGTAATGGATCTCCTGCAGGAGCGGAGTAGATGACACTGCTGCGGCAGTGGAGCAAGTAAGGATGGAGTAACGGAGCTCCTGCGGGAGCTATTTCATGACACTGCTGCGGCAGTGAGCAGGTTTGGATGGAGTAATGGAGCTCCTGCAGGAGCGGAGTAGATGACACTGCTGTGACAGTGGACAACTTGCTTCTGACTTGCTTCCAAGTATCCTATGGTGAGTTAAATGGAGAATTGAGCACCTGTTGGAGCGGAAGAGATAATGGTTCCGCGGGAATGGTGGGAGTTGGAGGAAGAAACGGAACTCCAGCGGGAGTGGAGATGACACTGCTGCAGCAGTGGGTCAAACTTTCTTTCTGAACTCAACTGTCCAAATGGTAAGTTGGACATGGAACTGGGCTCCTGCGGGAGCAGAAAAGATAATACTGCTGCCCTAGAGTATCAAGTTTGGATGGAGAAATGGAGCTTCTGCGGGAGCGGAGTAGGTTATGCTGTAGTGGAAAGACTTGGTTCTGACTTTCTTTCGTATTATCCGATGAGCCATTTGGTTGGAGAACAAGCTCCTGATGGGAAGGAAGAGATTATGCTGCTGCGGTGTTGGAACCAACTTGCTTTCGACTTGCTTTCCAAGCTATCTGAAAGGCGAGTTGGACAGAGAGATGAGCGGGAGCGGAAAAGATGGTACTGCTGTGGCAGTGGAGCAAGTTGGAATCGGGAAACGTAGCTCCTGGGGGAGCGGAGTAGATGACATTGCAACGGGAGTGGAACCCAAACTTGCTTTCCAGCGGCCTAAGGGCGGATTGGAGGAAAAACTGAGCTCCTGCGGGAGCGTGAGAGAACATCAATGTTGTGGCATGGAACCCAAGAACACTCTGTTGTGGAGGTCTGTGTCCAGGAAGATAAATCAATGTCTGCACCTGAGAGGATCTGTGTTCTGATGTTGTTGGCTACTGGGGTTGGTTCCAAGACTGTAGCATTTGGAGGGAACCCCGCTGGGAGACCCATGCTCGCTGGACAGGAGAGAGTTAGATGTAAGTACACAGTACGTCCGCTGGGAGACCCATGCTCGCTGGACGGGAGAGAGTTAGAGATAAGTACACAGTACGTCCGCTGGAAGACCCATGCTCGCTGGACGGGAGAGAGTTAGAGATAAGTACACATTACGTCCAATGGGAGACCAATGCTCACTTGACGGGAGAGAGAGTTAGAGATAAGTACACAGTACGTCTAATGGGAGACCAATGCTCACTTGACGGGAGAGAGAGTTAGAGATAAGTACACAGTACGTCCAATGGGAGACCAATGCTCACTTGACGGGAGAGAGAGTTAGAGATGAGTAGATAGTACGTCCGCTGGGAGACCCATGCTTGCTGGACGGGAGAGAGTTAGAGATAAGTACACAGTACGTCCAATGGGAGACCAATGCTCACTTGACGGGAGAGAGAGTTAGAGATAAGTAGATAGTACGTCCACTGTGAGACCAAATGCTCGCTGGACAAATATAGAGAGACCCCCGGTGGACGACCCAGGGGGTTTTAATCAATGAGAGTTTGGTGGCTTTTTAAATGTGGAACCGGTTGGTCCTGATATAGCTTTGGAAAGAATCTGAGGACCATCTCCCAAGAGTTTGGATCTGCTGTTGGGAGAGGCCTTTTTGGCTGCTGAAGTTGGCTGTTGAAGCCCTTAACGCTATTAAGATAGGAAATAAATGAGGTGATAAAAAGAGAAAAATCGTGGAACGTCATGTTATAAGAGACATTGAATGTTTATAAACATCTCCAAGCGGTCAGGTAGAATTGGAGGTTCCTGGGAGAAACTGCTTGAAGGATGGTGTCGAGTGATGCGTCGAGGAGGGGTTTTAACGGGTGGGTTATGAGAATATCAGTTCTGAATAGCGAGGAACTGGGGTTGGGAAATGGTCCGCCTCTGGAGCCAGTGTCCTGGATTTCTTAGACGATCTGAGCGCGGATGCTTTGAGACACTGGTGGTGGTTCCATGGCGACGGCGTTGGACGGAATGCACATCGGTGTTGCTGTGAAGAGAGAATGTTGAGCTGGGAAAGGTATAAGCCATGGCTTCGAATGTCGGCTGCGGCCTCACGCTTAGATTACCATGTGTGGCTTGGAAAGGAAAATTAGTTTGAGGATAGAAAGGAAAGGAAGGTTGATAGAATGAAGTGTGGGCTTGTGCTGCAAGCGGGCTCACGCTTGTTTGAGCTACTGGAGCTGCAGGCCACGTGAAGTGGGCGGGGTTATAACCTGTAGGGTAAACTGTTGAAATGGTTGGGCCTGTGCTGCTAGTGGCGATAGCCACGCACTAGTGTCTGCAACGGGGACTGGAAGCCACTGAAAAGAAAAAGGGGTTATGAACAGCGGGAGTATTAAACTGAGAGGCTGCTGGGCCCGGCTGCATGTGGCGCTGCGGCCACAGAAGCTGCGGTGAAGGGCTGAGCCTCGTCGAGAGGTGGGAGTGGACCTGCCACGGCAAATTCTGGGGCACGGCCCAGGCTCGCTGAAGGCCTGATGTTGCGGCTCAATGGGCGAAGCGAGCCTGATCTTGTGGGCGAGGATGGCGGTGGTGTCTGGGGAGGCGGCTTTTGGACCCTGCGGGCTTTGCTCTACCTGTGAGCCGTCTTACAAGTTGGTGTGGACTTTGGAGAGAGATTGGCTGACTGTAGGTAACGTACAGATTGGCTGACTGAAGGTAACGTACAGATCACATAGTTCCCCTTTTTTCCGCGAAGCCTGTACGTCCGGATCACCCAACGCTTGCCTCAATCCTGCTACGGTCCGTTTCCCAATAGGTGTGATCGTCTGAGTGGTAGCGGAGGCAGGGGAGGAAGATAAAAGTCTTGCCGGGGCCGAAGACCGGTCTTGACGTCTTGGCGAGCGTAGGGCTGTTCTGGTAGGCGTGTGGCCGTGTGAAGAAGCCTGGGGCTCAGGTGCGATGTCCGGCATAGGAGGAATAGTCCTGGTGTTCTGACGATTCATGCTACCCATCAAGATGTGCTACTTACAGGTTATGCGCATGTGCAGACTTTTTTAACATAAAAAAACGACCACAGCAGCTCTGAGCTTGAGATACGGGCTCTATTGCCCCTTTGCTCAAAATGGTCGGTGTTTGCTAATTGGTGCAAAGCCTGAGGTTTTTCACCATTAGACTGCGAGGTTACGGAAGTTCTCTTCTTCCTTCAAGAGCTGCTGTATAAGGGCAGAACCCCATCCACGCTCAAAGTTTCTGTGGCGGCCATAGCTGCGTTTACAAAACCTGCGACTGGCCAGTCACTGGGGAAGAATGATCTGGTTATCCGCTTCCTTGAAGGAGCTAAGAGGCTGAATCCTCCCAGACCCCCCTCAATCCCCATATGGGACCTTTCCACGGTTCTGGAAGCCATGAAAGGTGCCCCATTTAAGCCAATCCATTTGTCGGACATAAAGCACCTGTCGTTCAAGACAGCGTTTCTTATGGCTCTCGCTTCAGTAAAGCGCATAGGGGATTTGCAAGCGCTCTTAGTGAGCACGACGTGTTTGGAATTTTGGCCAAATGACTCGAAAGTCATACTCAAACCAAGACACGGATATGTGCCTAAATCCCTCAATACACCGTTCAGAGCCAAGGTTATTTCCCTGTCCGCCCTGCTGGTTTATAACGAGGAGAAGGACGCAAGCTTCCTTTGCCCAGTCAGGACATTAAGAGCTTATGTGTCTCGCTCGTCAGTCTTCAGACAGACTGAGCAGCTTTTCGTTTCATTCAGCAGTCGTGCTAAGGGACTAGCCGCGTCGAAACAAAGCTTATCCAGATGGATAGTTGATGCCATAGCGCTGGCATACACGACAAAGGGCCTCAAGCCCTTTAGGTGTCAAAGCGCACTCCACAAGAGGCATGGCCTCGTCGTGGGCGTGGTCTAGCGGGATTACCCTACAAGATATCTGTATGGCGGCAGGCTGGGCCTCCCCGTCTACATTTATAAGGTTTATAACCTAGAGGTTCCCGCCTTACAGGCTAAACTGCTGTCGGTATAAAATGAAGTATTATCTGGCCTGTACTTCGGCCCAGAATACTACAATCGCTTGAGCGCAGCTCGCTAACTGACCAAAAGCTAACATGGGCAAAGTAAGACCCATACTGTTGCACAGCTAAGGTTGAATGTTTTTCACCCTGACTGTGTGGAACACTATAAAGTGATTAGCTCCCTTAGGATGCTAAAAGTTATTGGGAATGATGCTTTTAGCCTCTCTTCTCAGACTCTCTGTGAGTCCATGGGGATTGTGCACTATATGAGCCCCGGGCACCTGCCCTTGGGACTTTGGTGTCGGATCCCAGCACGCACGGCGTTTTACATGGTGTTCCCCTAGCGTAAGATATTACGCAGTACGAGAGAACCTCTCGTAAGAGAACGTATTCGGTTACAAACGAATACGTGATTAGCTCCCTTAGGATGCTAAAAGTTATTGGGAATGATGCTTTTAGCCTCTCTTCTCAGACTCTCTTTGAGTCCATGGGGATTGTGCACTATATGAGCCTTGGGACTTTGGCGTCGGATCCCAGCACGCACAGCGTTTTACACGGTGTTCCCCTAGCGTAAGATATTACGCAGTACGAGAGAACCTCTCGTAAGAGAACGTATTCGGTTACAAACGTAACCTCGGTTCTCTCTAGAAGAGGGAACGAGTACTGCGTATCTTTGCCGTGCCTGCAACACGCTCTGGTTCGCTTCGGCGATGAAAACCAGATTATATCAGCCCATCGAGCTATATTTATAGGGCTATACCACGCCCGTTTCGGCGGGAGGGTGACGCAGTGGGCGCGAAGCGTCCCCATTGGACCGTCACAGAAGGGCCTCTCTCGATAGGCTGCTGCAATTTCCGCAGGGGCAGCCAATAGGCACGCTAGCCGCCTTTGCCTATGTCTGCATGCTGCTGCAATGCGTTTTACATTAATTCAAAATTAAGGATAATTTTTGGCTTCAATATCTCGAGGAAAAGAGGTTTTCCCCTAGCGTAAGATACAGAGGTGTAAAGTAACGAATTACATTTACTCGCGTTACGTAATTAAGTAGTTTTTTTGTGTACTTCTACTTTTTAAAGTAGTTTTTAAAATCTGTACTTTTACTTTTTACTTAAGTTTTGTTTGAAGTATTTTACTTCGCTACATTTGAAATCATATCCGTTACTGAGTAAAAAATAATAATACAAGGGAGGAAAAAAAAAAATCACACTCCGGAAACTACTGCATTGGTTGAAGGGCGGGAGAACAAACGCGCAAGAAAGGTGACGCAGACCCAGCTGAAGCTGAAAGCGAAGCGCCCTCGAATTCTTATGAAGCGGATTATGGCCAGTATGAAAATACGTTGTAGAAAAAAAAACGTGGTTGTCCTCGAGGATAAATATCCAATTTGCAAAAAATGTGTACGCAAAGTGGCTGCAAAAGGAAGATACATAGGACACACCATCCCTCCTGCAGATAAAGGTATGTCCCGATTATAATTTAAGGCCGAATGACTTACGTGATGCTGAGGGAATCCCAGAATCCAGTCATGAAAATGGAATTCACATAACGCAGATGTCACGTAAAACACGCAAAATAATGGATGCATGGAATACATGGAAAGTAGAACTGTGCAATAAATCCAATCGCGACATGGTCTTTGAATATTTAAGCACAAAAATACTGCATGTAAATATATCCCTATTTGTTCTGCTGAGCTGCGCCGCTTTTTCTACTACATACTCAAGTAGGCGTGACGTTTCATGGTGTGTTCAGCGTCTCACAAACAATTTGAGGATATAAATACATGAACATTTCCAGAGCTGCTCTGAGAGAACGCCTAATGAGCATTTTCATAATTTTATTTGAGAAAAACAAAACCATTGTCAACTAGGCTACACTTTGAAACACTTTTCTACATTTTTGGTCTTCACTACAACCCGTCAAAATAAAAGTTCGGTTTTACTAGGAGAAATTATGACAGAAATATATTACTATTCTACTTCTCAAAATAATAATAATAACAACAATAATAATACATTTTATTTAAACATTAAAGGAATATATTTTTTGTCCATGGTTTAATTTAGTAAATCCGTTTTTGCAGCGCTTCCCCAAAAGGACACAAGTTTAAATTTCAATTTGATTACCACCATTTTTGATAATATATTTGGATTAAATCATAAAAAGAAACATTCATTTTCTGAATAAATACATTTCTTAGGACAATATTATTCTTAAACATTTTAATAAATTATTAACTTTAAAAATAAGTTGTTAATCTAATTCATTATCAATTATCAAATTTATTTTGATTGGACATGTTTTATTGAAATTAAAAAATTTTAATTAACAAAACAAAGAAATGGTTTCAAGTTTGTTATAATAAAAGCAAAAAAAAAACCTGTTTTCATTAATTTAACTGTCATTTTAACTGATGATAACAATAATAATAATAATAATAATAATAACCATAATTTAATAATACAGTTTATTTATTTAATAATTGATTAATACTGTAATCCGTGATATTTTCTGAGACCTTATCATACTGTGAAAATCTCCTACCATAACCACCATACACAGGAGAGTCTCCCACCCCCGCTGTTAAAAAAGTAACTCAGTAACTTTTACTCTGAGTAAATTTTAAATAAGCTACTTTTTACTTTTACTTGAGTAGATTTTTTGACCTGTAATTTTACTTGTACTTAAGTAAAATTTCATTGAAGTAGTAGTACTTTTACTTGAGTAGAATATTTTATTACTCTTTCCACCTCTGGTAAGATATTACGCAGTACTCGTTCCCTCTTCTAGAGAGAACCGAGGTTGCGTTAGTAACCGAGTACGTTTCAGGGTAATGTACAATCAATAACTGCAATTTTTGCAGACAAAATAAAATATCTTAAATTTAAACTAAATCGGGGAAAAAAATTCTGAAGCATTTTAGATTTAAGAAATGACTATAGATAATTTAATATAATGTTGACTTAAAAAAATGTTTAATCATTAATTAAAAAAAAAACATTAATTTTGAACTCAACACCCACTCACTTTAAAAACGGACACTGCAAGAAATTAATTTAAAAGAACATCAAGGCAATTTCAAGCAAACTGAAACAAAACATGTTTCTCTCTTATTTGACACACTTTTCAATAGATAGAGCTTTCACTAAGGCTGCGTTTACACATGGCATTAACATGCGACCTGTGTCCGGATGTTGTCCATGTCTTGAATACATTTGCATAGAGCCATTAATCGTCTCTGATTAGTTTATTGAAGAACCACACGGAAGAACTGCATTCAGCTTGTTTACATAAGCATTCTCTGTACTCGTCTAAGCTATCACTATAGCTTTCAGCACTCATTAAGTCCCCCTAGTGGACTGGATATAACATCACAACTAAATAGGTAATTTACAATAGCCAGACACCTTCCCCTTTTAGTACAATACTTCAGGTTATAATTCTGGTTACCTTATGACTAAAACTCCATATTTCAGTAACCTTACATAACAAAGATGACTATGTATTTAACTCTCTAGAACTCACTTACCAGAACATATTTTCTTTAAACACAACATTACTCTGTCTTTGCAATCATTTTTCAGGTTCTTAATTTCCATAACAAATGACAGAATATTAATTATTATGTTCAGGAATAACCAAGCCTGGTCATATAACACACTAAAGACATTGTTACCGACAACATATTATCACGCTCTTTTCATAAGTCCAACCGCTCAACTGGCTTACTCACTCTGCCTGATCTGGTGATATTATGTTTCTTTGCAATTTTCTCTGCAAATAAATCAGAGTCTCTATGAAGTTGAGCTCTCTGTGGTGATTGTTCTGAACCCTCCATTGTCTTTAAAGTAGTTCCCGGAACTCTGTCAGGCAGCAACAGAAGATGCCTGCAATTTCTCAGTTTCTCTCCCCCCTCTTCGTTGAAAACTTCATATGACCTTGGAGTTGTGCTCTCTGTCAGCACCGTCGCAGGCCCTTTCCATTTAGATTCGTTATCCAGCTTTAACAAGACTGAATTCCCTGGCCTGAGAACAGGTAAGTCCTTTGCACCATGTCATCTGTTAAAGTAGAACGCTTGCTTTTCTTTTGCTGCTTTGTCTTTCTCTTTCACACTTGATTTGTTCGGCCACTTTGGTCTCAGATTTTTCGGTATGGTGGGTAGAGTAGTACGAATTTTTCTTCCCAAAAGCAATTCCGCTGGACTGACCCCTGTAGAGGAGGTGGGTGTGGCTCGGAAACACATGAGTGCCATCAACTGGTCATCCTGTTTCAGAATGCGCTTCGCTGTCTGAACTGCCCGTTCTGCATGTCCATTACCTTGTGGATTATGCGGACTCGATGTAATGTGCTGAATGTCGTACATACCACAAAAGCTCCTCCAGGCTTCACTGGAAAACTGCGGTCCATTGTCGCTAACAATCTGTTCTGGTATGTCGAATCTCACAAATAATGCTTTGAGTCTCTGAATAACATGTTCAGATGTTGTGAAATGTAGCAGAAGAATTTACAAGTAGTAGTAGTAATAGTAGTCAGATACCACCAGATATTGTTTCGAGTTCTGCGTACACAAGTCTGTGGCTATTCGTTGGCATGGCCTTTCCGGCAGTGGTGTTGACTGGAGAGGTTCCTTGCGCTGTGCAAGTTTATTTTCTATGCAAAACTTACACGTCTCGATCTTTCGCCTAAGATCCTCAGAAATTCCAGGCCACCACACAGTCTCTTGAGCGCGTGCCCTGCATTTTGACAAACCTTGGTGTCCGTCATGAATTCTGCTAAGCATCTCGTGTCTTATCACTTTTGGAATTACTATGCGGTTCCCCAGCACAATCAGTCCCTCACTCACTGACAAAGAGTCTTTCCATTTGTAAAAATGGAAAACTACTAGGAAACTCTGTACACTACTAGGAACACTTTTAGCATATGCCTTCCATTCCTTCCGTTACGAATCTCTCTACAGTTTAGCTGCTCATCCTTTTGCGTCTCCGTTTTTATTTCTGTCAACTTACGCTGTGACACAGGCAGACATCTGATGATTGCATTCACGTGACAACTCACATCTGCTGTCATGAAGTCTTCTGTAGTGTTCAATGGGCGACGTGACAGTGCATCTGCAACAACCAAGCTTTTGCCAGGTGCATACTCCGCTTTCGCATTAAACCGCATGAGTCTCATTAAAAGTCTCTGACATCTTACTGGCACCGTGTCCAAGTCTTTACTAGTGATCAGTGGTATTAATGGCTTGTGATCAGTGATCAATTTAAATGTGTCCATGCCCACTAAATATTTCTGGAACCTTTCACACGCCCATACGCCTGCAAGGCATTCCTTCTCAATCTGGGCATATCTTGTTTCAGAATCCGTCAGTCTTCTAGAACAGTACGCGACCGGTTTCCAGCTGTCGTCATGCTTTTGCAGTAAAACGCCGCCGATACCATAACTGCTAGCATCCGCTGATACCACTGTTTCTTTTCCCAGATCATAGTGTGCCAGGACTGGAGCTTTTGTGAGCGAGCTTTTTAGTGTGTTGAATGCGCTTTTCTGCGGTTGGTCCCATGTCCATGCACGTCCATTTTTGAGCAGCTCATACAAAGGACCTCCCTTCGTTGCCAAGTTCGGGATGTATTTACCCACGTAATTTATGAGGCCTAACACCCTCCTCAACTCATTTACATTGTTCGGCTCTTGCAGGTCACTTATTGCACGTACCTTTTCAGGGTCTGCCCTGACACCTTGTACATCCACGACATGACCCAGGAAACTGAACTCTGCTTTCCTGAATACACACTTTTCTTTATTCAATTTGAGCCCCACACTTTCCATCCTGTTCAGCACTTTTTCCAGGTGTTTGTCATGCTCGGCCCAATCCTTCCCGTACACAATCACATCATCCATGTACACCGCAACTCCTTCCATGTGCATTAGAAGTCCATTCATTTTTCTTTGGAAGATTTTCGGGGCTATGCTGATTCCGAATGGGAGCCTCTTAAAAGCAATAGCGTCCCACCGGTGTGATGAATGTTGTCAGCAAGCTGCTCTCATTACATAACGGAATCTGCCAAAATCCCGACGCTGCATCTAACGAAGTAAAGGAGTTTGCTCCTGCTAATTTAGCTAGAATTTCGTCTGTTGTGGGAAGCATGTATCTCTCTCTTTTTATGTTGTCATTCAGTTTATTTAACCCCACACAAATTCTGACGATGCCATTGGGCTTCATGACCGATACCATGGGGGCCCACCAATCTGTAGGCTGTGTGACTCTTTCCACAACGCCTTGTTCCTCCATTCTCTGCAGTTCTGCTGTAACTTTAGAAAGCAGCGGTAATGGTACTCTCCGTGCAGTATGTACTGCGTATGGCTCCGCACCTTCATTCAGGTGTATTTTTACCAGCTCGGTTGTCATTATACCACTTCCTTCAAAAACTGTGGTTATCTGCTCTATTCTTTTAACTAGCCCCATCTCAGCAGCTGTCTGTCGGCTTAGAAGGTTACTGACAGTTCTTCCCTCAACCACATACACAGTAATGGCATACTTTCTACCTTTATGCTCCACTGCTGCAGTGAACTGTCTGATGCAATTTAGTGATCAGCCTGGGCTGTCTAGTGCTATGTTTGAATGAAGGAGCTGGGCTCTTGGGTGAAGCTTTTCATATGTCACAGTGTTCATTACGGTAACATCCACTCCCATATCGATCTTAAAACTAACTGGAGTATCACCTATTTTAAGTAACACATTCCATTTAGCTTCTTCTGACTAATTTTTATTACTCACTGCGCTCAGGTAAAAGCTCTCTTCACTCTCTTCTTTCGCCGTCACTTCACCTCACAGTTTTCGACTTGCACATTCTCGCCCAGTGTCCTTTTCTTTTGCATTTTCTGCATTCAGTATCTACTGCTGGGCATTTTCTGATGTCTTTGTGTCCTGTCTTACCACACCTGCTACTAGGGGGAATTGAAAACCGGTTCCACGCGAAAACCGGTTTTAAGTTTTACGATCCATCGATATTGTATGCCCTCGACGTTAACGAGTCCTCTTATCGATGCTCTTGCTCTGGGATACAGACCGTGAACTCACAACTGTCCCTTTTGCCCTTTATCAAGCACCATAGCACGGTGTCCAAAGCGAATTTCTGTACCGCCAAAGTCTTCTTTGATCGGTGAGTAAATTGTCTCTCTCTAGTAATGTAGATGAACCGCTGCGCTTGTGACAGGGCGCATGTTAAACTGAACGAGGAGAGAGAGAGAGAGAGAGAGAGAGAGAGAGAGAACGTGAGAACCCCGGTCGCGCGCACCCACTCTCTCTCTTCGGAGCAAGGCGAAAGTAGGCTTCACCGTTTCAAAACTAAGCGCTGTCTTCCTCTCTCTCCCTCGCACAAATTAATCAAAATAAACGACACGATGGTAAGGTCAGGAGACCAAAGTTTCATGTGGAGCATTCGGAGATTTGTTTTTCCTGAATTACCGCTGAGTGTGAATTGTGCTAAAATACGTTGCCTTTGCCTTATCTTCTCTGAAAAGCGTTCCGCACATTCAGCTGACATAAACCACACTTCAAATAAACGAAAAAAATGATCCTGTGATGAAATGTTTTCTGTGATGACACACATCTTGTGGGATGTCCCAACCGCCGGGATAATCACACAACGCGCACACGTCCGATAATGACACGTCCAATTCGCGAACTAATGACTCATTTGAACCGATTCGTTTTAATGAATGTTTAAAACAACTGATCTTTCCAACACTAAACTCACGGGACGTTTAATCGGTGTATAACTAATCGGTAACACTTTACAATAAGGTTCCATTTATTACATAAATTACATAAAAAGTACAGTTTGCTTAGTCAAGTGTAAGCTTTAAAACAAATAAAACCACTTGTTTTTTCCCCCGAAAAAGCATATGACTACTTTTTCCCACACAGTGCTATCAGGAAACGATAAGAGAATCGTTAAAGAAACGAATCGATAAGCAGAATCGTTAGTGGCATTGATATTGATAAAATCGTATCAATTCCCATCCCTACCTGCTACACTCGTTTTCTGTTTTCTCACCAGCTCTTTTGTATTTCTCTTTCGTCTGGGGGCGATTTGCCGCCTTTGATGAACGCCTGGAGGCTACCTCTTGCACGCTGTTTGTTGACTGACTCTCCTGCTGGCTGATCTGCTGATCTGCCTCGGCCTGCCACGTCATCTGCACCACAGTCTCCAGGGTAAGTGCTGTCATTAGCTGCATCCTCCTAGAAAGTTCTTTATCCTGAAATCCAACTACAAGTCTGTCTCTTATATATTCGTTTCGACTTGCACCGAATTCACAGTTCTCACTGAGTTCGTAGAGGGCTCTGATATAGGACTCTGCATTTTCCCTGGGCCTCTAGACTCTCTGGTGAAAACATGCCCGCTCGTGTATCACATTCTTTTTCGGCAAAAAATACTAATCAAATTTTCCAAGCACCGTTTCTTAATCCTCAGCACTTTCCTCTGCTGTGAAGGTGAACGATTTGAAAATGTTCTCAGCTTCAATGCCCATGGCATATATTAAAGTGCTCTGTACCTCTTTATCTTCTTTGCTCAGTTTTGTAGCGGTCCTATAGCGCGCAAACCTCTGCCGCCACATTGGCCACTCCGTTGGACGATCAAAGTCAAAACTTTCTGGTGGATTACATTTCGACATATTGCTCTTCTCTTGTCTTTATACTTCTGACACCATGTCTTGAATAAATTTGCAAGGAGGCATTACTCGTCTCTGATTAGTTTATTGAAGAACCACACTGAACAACTGCATTCAGCTTGTTTACATAAGCATTCTCTGTACTCGTCTGATGCTATTACTATAGCTTTCAGTACTCATTGAGTCCCCCTAGTGGACTGGATATAACATCACAACTAAATAGGTAATTTACAATACTCTGACAGTCCACATACACATTGAAAAGACAAGTGTAAACACGCTTCTGATCGGTATGTTATCCAATCAGCGTGTCCAGGTTCGGTGGTTGTCGAGGACGCATTGTGATCGGATCTCAGTGTAATGTAAACGCAATGTCTGCATTCAAACGTGGACATCACACAAAACCCCGCCCACTGTCATTATTCCCCCTCCTCTCTCCGGAACTGAGAGCTGTGTGGTATTGCGATCCAGTCGAGTGCAAAGTACATGTAGGCTACATCGCAAATATACTTAAATGCTTGCCTTCGCAGTTTGTACCCGAAAGTTGCAGAATGAACACGCATTTTTCCCAGCACAGCTTGCAACGTTCTCGGACCCATACGTTTCTCTGTACGGTTTCCATTACAGCATCTATCCACATTATTAGTAGCCTTGCAGCCTCTTCATCCTCCTTATTTTGTGAGATTTGTAAATGGTTTGAAAATGGTTTTTAAAAGAAAACCCACTACTTCAGGTCGACTTTGCACCGGAGCCATCCTTTTTTAATTTTTTTCACTGGAATGCGAGATCCGATCTGTTATCCAGATACAGAAGCCACTTGATGTGGACAGGTGTAAACACACCGTGTCCTGATTGGCTTATGATCCGATCTGCTTGATCGGATCACGGTGATTGCATGTTAATGCCAAGTGTAAACGCAGCCTAATAAGTTAGCTGATGATCTGAATCAGATATGGAAGACATACATATATGGAAGGAAGATATGGAAGGAAGACATACATATAACGTGCAGAGCAGTGGGTTCCCAGGACCAAGATTGAAAACCACTGATATAACAACTCCACAAATGATAGGCAGACAAGGGTCGAAAACGAATAAGCATTCCCTGTAAAATGTATGATCAAGTATAGGCAAGAGCCAGCTTGCTCAGTGCTAAATTAAAGGTGCATTCACAGCATTTTGAAATGAACATAATTTCGAGGTTTCAACTTGTAAAAAGCATTTACGCCCTTGTAGAGCTCGTAATGACAGCTTACAGCAATTACAGCAAAGATGAGACTTTTCTAAGAGCTCCTACTTGTACCACGTGACCTCTGTACCACCTGACCGCTGCAGATTAATTTAGGGATTGGCTGTGTTGACATAAAAATGCATAATTCCTATTCCGAGGAACAGCTCTGAAAAGAACATCACTTGTTGTCATCCAGAGCCTACGGCATTTATGACAGGACGTGAATGCAGCAATAGTCCTAGGCTGATGAGAAAGCCAACATGTTATTCTGTTTAAATTTATTATAAACAAGATGCACAGTTATGGGCTTTATTTAACAAAAGAAAAACAAACAAAACTACCCCATGGGGGGAAAACACGACCATTAGACGATGAACTGGCACAGGACTGCAAACACAATGAGAATAAATAGGAGAGCAAACAAAGGAGGTAACAAGGAAGGACAGGTGGGGCAAATGAACCAATAATCAGATAACAAGAAGGGCAGGGTAAAGACAGTAGACAGGAGAGCACATGGCACATAGAAACAAACATGACAAGCCATGTGCTCAAACAAAGCATGCCACAAACATGCAGCCAATAAGGGCTCTCACGACTGCATGTCTATACAAAACATGACAACATGAAAGCACGCGGTCGATAAAAAATATAAACACAAACTGTGTGCTGAACAGAACACAACACCACATACGCGTGCGTGCGGCCCAAGCAAACTTGAAACTGCACACTCACACAACAAGACTAGAGCGCACGACAATGAGCGAATGCTTGTCTCGTGCTCTCCCAACTGAAGACAACACATGAAGCATGAATGCCCGAACACCGATACAGAACCAAAACTAAACTAGATGCAGCTAACAATTTTTGCTTCCCAGTACTTTAGTTTTTGTTTCCCAGAACGTTACTTTTTGGTTCTCAGAATGATCTTTTTTAAGATTTGTTTTTGGTTAGCCAGGAAAGTTTTCTTACCGGAAATAGAACATTTGTTTGTGGTTTGTAGAACTTTATTCTAAGGCTATTTTAACATTCCAATAATGGTACTCTAACATTACCCTATCATTATTCTAACGTTCCCATAACATTCCCCTAACGTCTCTGGGTTTTGTAAATAACCCGGTTCCAGGGGCGGATCTAGAAAAATATTTATGGGGTTGCGAGAGGGGGGCAGGAATTTTTGAGGGGTGGCAATATATGGCAGCCGTATATACACTGAATTTAATCACAGTTAACACAGTTTGATGAGAAATAGTATGTAGACTACACACTACAAAAGGGCTCAGGCTGCCATTTACAAACTCAATATCATGCAATCAATGTCTTGCATTTGAGGTGAAACTTTATATTAGGAATAAGTGTAAAAAAGGGGAAAAAAGTCGGCACACCTTTATACTCACCTAGGGTCACCTGTGAGTATAAAGGCGGGGTGTGTTTAACTTTTAGTTGTCTGACGAAGAGCCTACCTACGTGCTTGAAACGTTACTACCTGTGTCTGAGTCCATTCAATTTTTCACAATTTTGGAGCCAAGGTGTGCCGACGTTTTTTCCCCTTTTTTATATATTTTTTTTCTGTTGAGCACCCAAATTGAGTGTTTTGCTGTGGATGTGCGTGCTTTTGGATCTGATTAATTTTTTTTATAAGTGGCCATACAATGTGATCTCACTTAATAGGAGATAGAAGTATGATAGAAGTAAGGGGCATTATCACATGAAAGCCATTAAGGTAAGACACAGGCGAGTGTGCGGATAGACACTTCCGGTTTCGCATTACACCCGGTGCAGGGAGCCGGAGAAAGCCGAAAATTATCTCTTATAGTTGTTTATAGAATCAATTATATCACTTAAAATACTACTAAGATCCATATTACTACAGTATCACACGAGCCAATGCCAATTAAATGCACGGATGCATAGTCAGATTAATGAATGAAATACAACTGTTCACGAACAGAAGAATGTATTGGACTCATGCTGCATTCGCAATCACAATTATGCCTACTGTAAATATAGAGTTACAACTACGATTAGAGTTGTTAAATAAAATACCCCGTGAACATTCACACGTTTGCTTTGTAATAGGCTACAATTTATCTCCATAAATACTATTTTCTTAATTTTCTTAATTCACTTACATCAATTGCTCGATCAATATTATTATCACATATTTTACATTTATATTTTTAACTGTAGGTACCACAAACAATTTAATATAGCTAAGTTTTTGTATATTTTACACATAGTAAAATACTGTATGTGCTGCTTATAAACACCAGACAGATAATGATTTATGAAACAGATGCTCTTTACTCATCTTACTTAACACAAAATAAAAACAGTAATAGAAAGCATAGAAACGCACTGGTGAAATAAACTGAAAATTATATACATTTAAAAATTTGGTCAGGTTGAAAACTTATCTCTCTGGTAATGGAACTCGGTCGCTGTTGTCTCTTGCTCTCGCTGTCTCCCGCTCTCGCTGTCAGATCACCGGAAGTTTTTACCGGAAGTATTGGCCCACACACTCAAGTTCGAACGTCAACGGTTGCCATTTGTGCACGGAGCGAATTCACTGCAGTCGGACATTGGAGATTCGCGCTCGTAAATTGTCAAATTGGCCATAACTTTTAATTCGTTGCTGCCAACTGGGGTGGCAGCAGGGGTGGCATGGCTTTCTTTTAGGGTGGCATTTGCCACCCTATGCCACCCCGGTAGATCCGCCCCTGCCCGGTTCTCTGAGAAAGGGAACAAGGTGCCATGTCATGGACGCTATGGGAACACCTTCAGCGTGAGCCGGCGAGCCCCTCTTTATCGAGCTGGGAGTAATTGCGTTCTGCTAGAGTGAGAGTTCTAGACATAAAACTGATAGGTCCCTCATTACCATCCTCCATTCGATGTAAAAAAACAGCTCCTACCCCATACGGAGATGCAACACAGGCGTCCTCCCACACGTAAAGGTCATAGCAAACAGGATACTCCCGGAGAGCCAATGTGGCTTCCGCCCTGGTCGCTCTACCATCGACATGATTTTCTCAGTTAGCCAAATCCAAGAGAAATGTATTGAGCAAGGTCGGCCTCTGTATGCAGTCTTTGTCGATCTGACAAAGGCCTTTGACTATGTCAGTAGGTCCGGCATCTTTACCACACTCCGTCAACTGTGCTGTCCACCCAAACTCTTGAAAATCATACAATTTTATGTTCACCTGAAGGCACCTTCAACTGTTGATGCTCTCGCTGCAGATGTTACTTATAGAGTTGATCACACAAATGTTGCGTCACCTGACGACTGGTGATTCAAGCACTAGCTTACTGTAACAGTCTTGGCCTGTCACATTAGAGAGCCATGGGAATGGAGCGAGATTGTTAATGAGCGTCACCTGCGCTCCACACCGGTGTTATGGAATTTTCCATTTATTATTCTGATTTCAGTGATTTCTAATGATGGCCTCATCTGTTCTCTCACTTGCAGTGAGAGGGGGCCTTTGTGATAATTTACTGTGGTTGGTTGTCAGTGGAGGTAAGGAAAAGCAGGTGGTCAAGGGGTCATCTTGAGTGCATTTGTACTTTATAGTGAAGGGTTGGTCAAAATCCCTTGCCTCTTCAAATACATCTATAATCATAAATCCTTTTGAATGCTTATATACTTCCTTTATAAAAATCAATAATCAAATATATTCATTATCACATACTCATTTTTATATTCTTTGTGCTTGTGAAATTATATTTTCTTAAATGCATGTGATGGAAGTAACCAGTTTCTTTTAGGTGCATTCCAATCTTACTTTGAGATTGCACGTAGTACACGCAGGACACGAAGGCCACGTAACCCACAAGGCCGTTTGTCTCTTTCTCTGGGATCAGTAGAAAGGTTGATATAGGGTCCTAAAGGCAGCGTGGACACATATGATCCTTCGCTGGACAGATGGTCAAGCTATATTGAGCGTTACTATCGAACTTTAATTGTTGTATTAAAATGTATTCTTTCCAGTATATTTCCTTCCTTGGGAGTAAATGCCAGTTATCTGTTTTCTCCCAAACGAGTGAATGTTTTAGCATTATGTTTTGGTATACTTAACTGATAATAAGGAGCTCAGACTCTCTTCAGCCTTGATGGGAGCTGTTATTTGCTAGTGTCTGTTATTTGTGTGTGTGTGCGTATGACATTCTATGTAGGTTCTGGACGTTCGGACCAGACACCCCGGCGCCCTTCTCTAACCTGCGAGGCCACCACAGACCTAAATCTATTGAGTGGACGACAACTATCTTTACTAATGGCGATAGGCACCCCTATCTCCTCACATGTGTTAAATTGTTTAGGCTCTTAATGTTTCTTAGCCAATGAGAATCATTCAACCTGTAAGCAATGACGTAGCTTAGACCTTGGAAATGGTATAACTGCTGTGATCTTTGTAACTGTAAGCGAGGCGGCCTACGAACTCCTGTGTGAGTCTTGAAGCTGACTTCTGCTGATGAAACTGCAAACTATCTTCAGTAAAACTTTTCTTAAATTTTTTATAATCCTGACTCCGGGTCTTCATTCTTCATATCTGGTTCTGGGTCTTTGACTGTATACCCCTTACAATAGCTTAAAGGGTTAAGGGGGCATTTACCTCTCAGGGCCAGGGAGAAATAGAAAAGACAAAGTATATCTCTCTCCCCGAGGGGAGGGAAGAAATAAGGCCTTGGAGGACATAAGATATAAAAAAGACAGACACTGCTTCTCCTTATCTCTCCTCACTGACTCAGGAATGTGTATGAGTGACGAAGATCTCTCTTGCAAGAGAATAAATACCTTTTAAACTATCAAATTGGATTCAGAGTGTCTCTTACTCAGTGATGATGTTTGTTTAATGAGAAAAAAGCCACAACAGTTTTGGTGTCAGATAGTGGGTTTCTTGGACGTGATTCAGGGACTGACGGACGGGCGGAGGCTGATCACCTAGGAACTGACAAAGTTCTAACCCTACCTCGAGAAAAAGATTAAGAGACGAGGGACCGTTTCCGCCGTTAGGACCGGATCCGGCCACTGGAATCAAAAGAACTCAAAGTGGCACAGAACAACATCTCTGGGTAAGCTAAGTAAATTCAGGTTAATTGGGGGGAAAGAGTGAAATTGAACCATATTGGCTGAGGGCTGTTTCTGTGGTACGTGATCTGAGATTAATTGAGATCTATATATAGATCAAGAGGTTTCAAACAGATACGAGAGAAAATTATCTGAGATTAATTGAGGTCTGTAACGGATCAAGAGGTTTCAAACAGATAGGTAACCTGAAAATCAGTTGTTCCACCACGGAGCAAATTGTTTTTAGGTGCTGAGGCTAATTAGGGGGAGCCAGAAAAGATTTTTTTTGGTAAACCTTAATTAGGAGGGCACTAATAGTGCAACCCGACCGATTTGGGTTAAAAGAAAAAATCGGGTCTGTTTGGGACGCCTAACAGATCAAGAAAACGCGCGTTGAAGAGAAATCCACAGAGAACAGAAAAGCAGCCAGTATGGGGAAATCTCAGAGCAAGATTATGAAATATGATACACCGGTGTACTACCAAATGAGAAAACATTATGGTCGGAAATGTATGCTAGATATTGAGAAATTAATCAAGCATCATGATTTTCCCGAAGGGGGAACATTGAGCCGCACGAGGCTGAAAGTGGTGAGAGACTCAGTGGAAAAGAGTAGTGAGAAACAACCAGCTTGCTGTTGCAAGTGTGTTAAGCATGTATGCAAAAAATGTGAAGACACAGTCGATTGCTGGCTTGAGGAAGCAGATAAAAGAGAAAGAAGGCAACTGCAAAAAGAATTAGCAGGAGGGAAAAAATGAAAAGTGTGAAAGTCTGCCTGTATGTGTGTCTGCACCACCAGAACCGACTAACCCACAGTATGTTTGTGTTTCCCCACATGAAATTGCGGTGAGACCGTCACCGCCGGAGTACAAAACACACTTCCCAGGAGCCGGATTGACTGCACTGAAGTTCGACCCCGACCTTGACTGTTTTCCATCGAGACCGACCCAGCCGCAAGCACAAGCCGGACCGCAACCCGAGGCGCAAGCAGCAGAGAGAGAGAGACAAGCACAAGCAGCGCGTGACGCAGCACGTGACGCAGCGCGTGACGCAGCGCGTGACGCAGCGCGTGACGCAGCGCGTGACGCGCAAGAAGAGCAAAATGACCGAGCAGCAAGAGCTGAAGCGCTGGGCGCGCGGGAGGAACAGGAGGCGAGAGAAGCAGCACGAGCAGAAGCGCAACAACAGCAAACAGCGCAGATGGCGTTGGCATTCCAGCAACTAGCGATGCAAACGGCGCAGGCAATGCAACAAGTGCAAGCAGAGGGACAAGCGTCAAGTCACGTGACCCAGGGCGAGAAGGAAATCACAGAGAACACAGACGAGCAGCGGGGAGCAAAGCCGAAGAAAATCTTCATAAGATCACAGATCAGAGATGAAACAGCTAACATCACGGCTCCCATGCTAGAGGTGGCGGGGCCGGACGGATCGGTGATGGTCTACAGACCGTGGACAGTGACGGACATGAAAGAAGCAATGGCCCATTTGCCAAGCCCGGACGACGCAGGTGACAGATTTTCAAATGAACTAGTCACTTTCTGTCAAGAGTTCATCCCCACCACACAAGAACTGAAGCGGCTGCTAGCCGTGAAACTGCGAGCCACGAGCTGGCACAAAGTGAGCAGCCACATCCCGACAGCCGAACGACGAAGAGTGCACGGAGAGTGGATGAATGATGCCAACGAACAGTATCGAACAGCTGTGGACAAACTAGCAGAAGAAATAAAGAAGGCTTTCCCACCACGAGTGGACACAGCAAAAATCAACGGCTGTTGCCAGGTGAGAGAAGAGTCGGTTCGTGACTATTATGCAAGACTTTTTGAAACATTTCAGAAACACAGCGGCATGCCTGAGCCGAAGGAGAGAGGAGAGCAGCCAGGCACATGGGAGTGCCATTTGCAGAGCTGTTTCCTGAATGGACTGAGACCTGAAATCGGACAAGCAGTGAGAGCAAGTTACATCGAGTGGCAGAGCGGGCGACTAACAACCACCCTAGCGCACGCTGTGCACGCCGAGGAACAGCTGCTGACAAAGAAGGACAAAGCCGCGAAAGTAAAGGTGGAGAGAGAGCTGCAGCTGGCTGCTGTACAGATCAAAGCTAGCACGAGTGCACCACCAGCGCGGCAGAACTGGGCCAACAAGAAGAAGAAAGTGTATCAGGGAAAGTGGAAATGCGGACTGTGCGAAAGCAATGAACATAAATTTTTTAAATGCACGAAGTGCAGAGTGTGCAAGGGCGACGGACACTGGGCAAAGGATTGTCCAGAGGCACAAAGGGCGGATTGACTACGGAGGAACGGAGAACAGGAGAGGGGAGGGCGAGCGACAGACATTCAACCGGCTGCGAAAAAGGGAAGTGAAAATTTTTTAACACACACACACAACACGCACACATACACTGATGCACATAATGCTCTTTGCAATGAAGAAAATGCTTGCAAACCTTTGTGTGAGTGATGAAAATTTGTATAACGCTGTTTCTGCTGAATGTCTGAGAATGTACAAAGGTTCAGGATTTTTAAAACTACCGAGATATCCACTGTTAGTTGACGGTACAATGATAGAGTTTCTCGTGGATTCGGGAGCAGCCCGATCCACAATAAGGCCATATGACTTGCCATGCAAACCAAGATTGACGGATGTAGTATTTGAAAGCACGTCAGCGTCAGGGCATGAAATTTCAGAAAATTTCACTGTGCCGTTAGAATGCGAGACGGAGGGGGCAAAGCATTGAAACATGCGATTTTGTGCTCTGCAACCTGTCCAGCTCCATTGTTGGCACGAGATCTAACGTGTGAATTAAATTTGAAACTCACTGCGGGCCCGATGGGTATTGTTATTGAGGAAGAACAACAGATGTGTTGTGCAAAATTTGTGCCACAATGGGTATACGAGTGGCAGATAAAAGATTTTGATTGGGCACAAATGATTTTGAACATGGCAAAAGATCGAACAGTATCAGATAACAGAGAAAATATGATGCCTGACAAATTGCATTGCACGTCACATGTTGTCTTTGAGCGTGAACCACAGTTTGAGGAAGCGTGGTTTAACGAGACAGAAGATGAGAAAATGAAGTTTGATAAAATGTTCTGGAATGAGAATGTGTGTGCGCTTTCAGCTTGCCTGTCAGAAAAACAAATGCAGCTGTATTTGATAACAGGAATGTCGGCGCCTCACTTATCAGTAACCAAGGGCAAAGCGCAGCAGTGGGCAGATTTGGGCCCTTTTGTGAGACAGTGTGTGACAGCCACAGATTGGGCTGAAAAGGGAGACGGGGTGCAGAAGAGTGACAGTGTAGGGGCATTCATGTTGCAGTATGTGGATGATCTGTTGATTTGTGCACGAGATGAGGCTGTATGTGTGGCTGACAGTGTGTCTCTACTGAAGCATTTGGAAAGGGAGGGGCACAAGGTCAGTCTGGCTAAGCTGCAGTTTGTGAAGCAGGAAATAACCTTTTTGGGTCACACGATCACACCAAACAGTAAAGCTCTCTCTGATAAACGAGTTAAAGCGATCAAAGATGTACCAAGACCGATAACAAAGAAGCAATTGTTATCATTCTTGGGCATGTGTGCATATTGTCGAACGTTTATTCCAAATTATGCACTGCTAGAAAAGCCCTTGAGAGCCCTGACAGCAGGGAAAGGGCTGAGATCCTGTGACAAGATTGATTGGCCAGCAGAAGCACAGGAAGCTTTTGAAACCTTGAAAATGCAACTGGCTCAGGCTCCAACGTTGGGCCTTCCAGCAGTTGGCAAACCATTCATACAAATGGTAGATGAGAAACACGGCTTTATGAGCTCAGTGCTCTTGCAAACCCATGGTGACAGACTAAGACCAGTAGCATATTTTTCAACGAAACTTGATGCAGTTGCAGCAGGTCTGCCACACTGCCTGAGGGCTGTGGCAGCTGCTGAGCTGGCTGTGCTGGCTTCAAGAGAATTTGTGGGGTATTCTGATTTGACTTTGATGGTCCCGCACGCAGTTTCCATGATTTTGCAAGAACAGAAAACATCACACCTATCTACAGCCAGATGGTTGAGGTATCACACAATTTTGATTGATATGCTGAACATAACTGACAAAAGATGCACAACTTTGAATCCTGCCACACTTCTGCCAACAGAAGATGATGGAGAGGAACATCACTGTTGTCTGTCTGTTTTGGAACAGGTGTGTACCCCTCGTCCAGACTTGTTGGACACACCTTTGGAGAATTGTGATAATGTCCTCTTTGTGGATGGATCGGCATCCAAAGATCCACAAACAGGCCTGAATAAGGTTGGTTTCGCGGTGACCACTGAATTTGAAGTGGTAAAATCTGGCAAATTGCCGTCAACTTATTCGGCTCAGGCAGCTGAATTGGTTGCACTGACAGAAGCCTGTAAATTAATGGCAGACAAATGTGTGACGATTTACACAGACTCGCGTTATGCTTTCGGGATTACACATGACTTCGGAGCAATTTGGAAGCACAGGAATTTTTTGAAGTCGGATGGACATCCGATATTGAACGCCTCACTCGTGTCTGAGCTTTTGGAGGCCATTCTTTTTTCAGACAAGATTGCAGTCTGTAAATGCGCAGCGCACTCTAACGATAAAAGCTTTATTTCCACAGGAAACGCGAGAGCCGACGCGACAGCGAAGGCCGCGGCAGCACAGGAGACAAAAGAAACAACCTGTGCTTTGGTATCTGTGCCTAACCCTGACATTTCTCTTTGTTTAGAAAGCATGCAGACTTTTTCCACAGGAGCAGAAAAACAGAAATGGAGGTCGTCTGGCTGCAGTCTCAGGGGGGGGTGTATGGATGAAGGATGGCATTCCTTGTTTACCCACACATTTCTTTCAGCATTACGCTAAGTTGACCCATGGGTTAAACCACGGGTCCAAGGGAAGTATGGTAATGCAGATGAAAGATTTATGGTATACTAAAGGATTTACAGTCTTTGCTGAAAATTTTTGCAAGAGATGTGTCACTTGTAACACACACAATGTGGCAAGAGGGATAAAAACACCTTTAGCATCTCAACCAGCCCCAGCAGGTCCGTTTGAGTATCTGATGATGGACTTCATCGAATTAACCCCTTGTGGGAAACAGAAACACTGTCTGGTAATGTGGTCAAAATGGGTGGAGGCTTTCCCGACCTCACAGCAAGATTCGGCAGCAGTGGCAAAGGCCCTGCTAACCGAAATTGTTCCGAGATGGGGAATACCAAGAAAAATCAGCTCTGACAATGGCAGACATTTTGTAAATACTGCAATAAAGCAGGTGGGGGAGTTCTTGGGCATTGATATGAGAACACATTGCAGTTACGCTCCCTCGTCAGCAGGGGTAGTAGAGAGATCCAATCAAACAATCAAGAACAAATTGGCAAAATGTTGCGAAGAGACAGGTCTGTCTTGGGTTATGGCTCTCCCAATTGTACTGATGTACATGAGAATGACAAAAAGAGTGAACACAAACCTGAGCCCATTTGAAATTCTGTTCGGCAGGCCGCCATTTATGGGCATAGAAGGGGGTAAACAAAGTCTGCCATCCACGGATGTGTGTGAGAATGACATGTTGAATTACTGCAAAGAAATCTCTTGTCTGTTATCACAAATTTCTGTGCAGGTGAAAGCTGCCCAGGGGAAAGTTGCTGAGACGTTTCTGCACAAGGTCAGGCCGGGTGATTTCGTGGTGATTCGTGATCACAGGAGAAAGAGCTGGAAGGCGAAAAGGTGGCTTGGGCCTTTCCAGGTGCTTCTGGTGACGAACACGGCGGTGAAGGTCGCAGAGAGGGCCACGTGGGTTCACGCGAACCATTGCAGGAAGGTGCCGCCCATTGCGGAGGCGGAGCAATCGCAGGAGGAGGTTCAACGATCATAAACGTCAAGTCCAGTTATTGAAAAGCAAGAAAAGGTACCGTTATCTGCGCAAGAGCAAGGCCATGCAAAAGACATAACAAACCCTGCAGAAACAGACCTTTGCATTGAAACAGCAGGAAGGAGACAGGAGGAGGCAAACAACTTTGGTTGCGCAAGCGGCATCCAGCTGGAAACCGTGTGGCCAACGGAACAGATAAGACTTTCTTGTTTAGTGCTTTTAAAGACTGAACTTTCTTAATACTTTCTGGTCATACAGCTGATCAGAGGAACCGAGAACATGGAGCGTTCGAGACCCTGGCATCCATTCAGAGTGCCAGGAATGTGTGGCCTAATTAAGACCACATGCATAATGACTGTGTTGCCAATTTTGGTCATAGTAGTACTGATTCTGTTATGTATACCATGTATTATACAATGTGTGTCTAGCTTAGTGCAGAGACTGGTTAAAGTTGGAATGTCTGTTCAGTTGGTGAAAATGACAGTCTATCCGAATGATGATGTTGATGAACAACAATATGATGACACAAGTAGCGGAAGTTACAGCGAAACGTGCTAATTGAGTAAAGAAAATGTGTTTCCTTGTGTCACAAGATGACGTGCAAGGACGAGGGTTGAATTAAGGGATTTTTTCTTATTATACTTCTATCTGTTCGGTTTTCTTCTATTTGTTTATTTTCTGAGAGAGATTAAGGGCAAAAGATTTAAAGAAGGTTACAAGCAGCGGTCATCCGTGTTACGAGGTGACGTACAAGGACAGGGTTTGAAACTGAGGGATTTTTATCATGCTTGTTTTTCTTACTGTGTTATAACTATTTACTCCTTACTGGTGTGACTGAGGGTCTGCTTGCAGGAGCGCAGGAACAGTGATTCCTCGTTTAGCCCGGCCCAGTAAAAATGTTTACTTGCTTGCTAATTAATTACGGGGCTTTCCCCCACAAAAATAGCCTTTTGCTTCTTCATTCTAAACTTTTTCTTCACAGGTTCAAGGAGAGTGATTTGTATGTAATGACTTGAACTTGCATTTATTATTACTATTATTACAATGTTTGATTAATCAGTTATCAGAGTATGATAAACAGAGAGGAATTGTTATGGAATTTTTCATTTATTATTCTGATTTCAGTGATTTCTAATGATGGCCTCATCTGTTCTCTCACTTGTAGTGAGAGGGGGCCTTTGTGATAATTTACTGTGGTTGGTTGTCAGTGGAGGTAAGGAAAAGCAGGTGGTCAAGGGGTCATCTTGAGTGCATTTCTACTTTATAGCTTAAAGGGTTAAGGGGGCATTTACCTCTCAGGGCCAGGGAGAAATAGAAAAGACAAAGTATATCTCTCTCCCCGAGGGGAGGGAAGAAATAAGGCCTTGGAGGACATAAGATATAAAAAAGACAGACACTGCTTCTCCTTATCTCTCCTCACTGACTCACGAATGTGCATGAGTGACGAAGATCTCTCTTGCAAGAGAATAAATATCAAATTGGATTCACAGTGTCTCTTACTCAGTGATGATGTTTGTTTAATGAGAGAAAAGCCACAACACCGGCATCGAGTGTCTCACAGAGAAGCTCCGGATGTTTAAAAGGAGGAGTGACGACAGTGAGAAGACCAGGGGCCTGTACCATGATGAT
Organism: Tiaroga cobitis; assembly: GCA_030578255.1. Classification (NCBI taxonomy): domain Eukaryota; kingdom Metazoa; phylum Chordata; class Actinopteri; order Cypriniformes; family Leuciscidae; genus Tiaroga; species Tiaroga cobitis. The sequence continues at coordinate 36,599,143 of CM060607.1, read as the reverse complement.
AGTTGAACAAACTCCGGGTTACATGATTAGTTTAGAGTTGACAAAACCAAACCAATCCAACCAGGCTTTGTTGGTATCACGATGCTGATCATCAACTTTCTCTTTCAACTCAGGCTTTGATCCTGAGTTTAGGAGTTTGTGTGACATCAGTAGCGAACAGCCAATCACTTGCTGAGAACTAGTGAAACTGCGATTCATTTCTCGCGAGAGAAGCAGCGCGATTCACTTCTCTCTTCTGCAGAATATTACGAGATTGAAAAATATTAAGAATTTAAACAAATTTACACAGAAAGAAGAAAATAGCTGTCTATGAAAGAGGACAACTAAAATAAAAAAGTCTTGCTATATCAGTAGAAGTTAAAGTTGTGAAGTTAATTTACACAGTTGATAAAGGTATAGAGAGAACTGAACATTTAAGCTCACATGTAATCATTTTATAGCTTTATATATTGATTATAAAGCGTATTTATATTACCTTCATATGTTTATTCATTTAAACTGTGCGTAATAATAATTGATAAACTAAAATTGTATATGTGTGATCAATTAAGGGTGTAATAATAACATAAATAATATCTATATCATACACAATTATTATTCTAATTAAGCATTAGCTACTAAAAGCTGGTAGGAAAGCATTGTTAAAGTACTGGAGTCACATGAATTACTTCAATGATGTCTTTCCTACCGTTCTGGGCCTTGAATGTGTAAGTTGCATTGGACTCTATGGAGGGAAAGAAAGCTCTCGTATTTCATTAAAAATATCTTAATTTGTGTTCCAAAGATGAACGTAGGTCTTATGCATGTGGAACGATGCGAGGGTGAGTAATTAATGACATAAATGACATTTTTGGGTGAACTAACCCTTTAACCTACCCTTAAACCTGCACATACCATGAAACTTGCTCTTAACCTTATATTGTATCACACCTTGATTGAAGCAAAATTATTTTGCAATACAACATGATCACAATAAATGCATTGAACAATTTTTTCTTTCCTTTTTTCTTAATTTTTTTTTGGCATAAGTAGCAGTTGTGTCATGATGACATAGTAGTTTATGACACCTAATATGAAGTGGGACCAATGACTGAAATAAACGTGCATTGCTGTGAGGCAAATTATATCACAATAAAAGTGAGTACAAGAGGTGCATGGCTTATTATGCTTTCTTCCTCTATATTATGTGTATAATGTACATCTTGTAATACTGTCCGAATACAACCACCTAACCACACCCCAATTTTTTTTAATTATGTCTAAACATAAGATTTATGTATTTGAATTGCATATAAAATTTCCATCCATTTCGATTACATAGTTTAACATAAACAAATTAATAATCTGAATGTGATTCATATTTTTCAGTCATATATAAATGAAACATAAGATATATGTAATTGTATATTAATAAACTGAATGTGATTCATTTTTATCGGTCATACGTAAATGAAACGGGTAAGATGTATGTAATTTCTGTTTAAAGAAAACAACAGTTTCATTTTAAGTCACCATGATGGTGGTCAGTGTTTGCTTTAGTTGGGCTCTTGACCCCTGACTATTTAATTTTAGATTTTCTCTGGCTGTTGTAATTGTATGTTTATAAAGCACGTTTGTTGTGGCAAAAAAAAAAAAAAAAAAAAAGCCAAGAGAAAATGTGATCAGGTGATAATGGCTGTTTTTTTAAGATGACATAATCATCATGATGTGGCCTGAATCACTGATCTTATTCAGTGTCCAATGCTTTGATTGTATAGGTAATGTGTTATTGATTTTGTTTTATTCATAATAGTGCCTATGTGATTTGACAGCATGAGGTCCAACAGTGTTAATCAAATAATATAGGAATTAAAAAAAAAATGTAGTGCATTAAATGTTTTCATCTATTTTACATTATTACTTAGACATCAAGAATTAGCGAATGACTCTCAGAAATGGTGACAATCAATGAAATGCTTTATGCTACAGTGCATGCTGGGTACCACCAATCAAAATTCACCCATGGCTCCCAGCATGCATTGCAGAATTAATCAATTATGCAGCTGGATTTTTAGTAGCTTGTTTTATGCTTGAGTTGATCTGTTTTTTTGGATATTTTGTTTGATTGTCACCATTGTTGAGATTCTTATGCTGTTTCTTGATCTCTGTGTGTGTCTAAGTAATGCCATAGATGAAACGTTTTTGTGCAGTAAATATTTATAATAACTATTCATTATAATAGTATTAACATAGTCATTATAAATTTGTTAAAAATTATTTGATAAACACAATACTGCTAGATATCATGCTGTAGAATCAAATGGCTACTATTATGAATAAAACTAAATTATAAACACATAACCTATATAATCAAAGCATTAGACACTGAATGGGGTCAGGGATTCAGGCCACAACATTATGATCATGTCATCATCAATAAACAGCCAACATCACATGATCATATTTTCTCTTGGCTTTGTGCTTTATATGTGCTTTATAAAACAAAATCTAATATTTAAAACAAATCTAATATTAAAGAAACAAGGGTCAAGAGCCCAACTAAAGCAAACACTGACCACCATCATGGTGACTTAAAATAAAACTATTGTTTTCATTAAAACGGAAATTACATAAATAAAGTCATTCTGGTTAGTAATAAGTGAAGCTGGTAATGCTGTTTGTGGAGTTGTTTAATCCTCCTCTGCTGAGATCTCGAGAGATGTAATGTCTTCTTTCTTTCAACTTCAGTTGATTTTATCTAAGGCTGTGGCTGGAAGCCAGTTGTAGTTCTTGTGCTTTTCTTTTCTTCAGTGATTGAATCACATTCAGTTTATTAATACAATTACACATATCTTACCTGTTTCATTTATATTTGACTAAAAAATATGAATCACATTCAGATTATTCATTTGTTTATGTTAAAACTATGAAATCGAAATGGATGGAAATTTTATTTGCAATTCAAATACACATCTTATGTTTAGACATAATATTTTTTTTGAGTGCATCCATGATTTTAACTTTTTGCATATAGTGCAGTGACAATAAAGTGATTTGGTTTGGATTTAATTTGTCCAATATTTCGAAAATAGCAATGTATCAGCTCATAAAGTTGGTTGAGAAAATCTTGTATGAGAGTGTACAAAGCTCTAATCTAGGAAAGAGGAACCTTGCTACATTGAAAGAGCTATACAGTATGAGAAGGTTTTTATGGGTTTAACTTTTTTGTTCACATTATTCCCATACATCTTTTTTTGCATATAAATGCACCCTGCTCCTGATATACATGACTAAAGGCCTGTTCACACCAACACAAATTTGGTCTAACTTTCGCATGCAATTTGTCTGTTCAGAGTCGGACCAATGTGAAAAAAAGGTAGACGCTGAATGAATCAAATCCCAGCACGAGCATGGAGCTCAAGGAATGGAATGAAAACGCCCGCTCTGCTCCTCTTTATCCACAGCAGTGTAAACGCATCATTATAACCCGTCTCCATAAAAAAAAAGAAAGTTGCATTGATGTGCCAATGTTCCTGCAAGTCGCTAGTCATAAAAATCTTTTACAAATATTACCACATAAATGCACTTACAGATCCATTGTAAATTATTTCATGGAATTCTAGTTTCACAGCAGGATACTGTATATTATCCCTTAATTTGTAAAATGCACTGTATATTTATTTTTATAACATTTATTTATAACATTTTAAATATGATCTATTTATATTAATATAGATGTATTTTCTTTTTGGCACTTTGTGTGCAAAACTATCAAAGTCAGCTTATTTGCTGTTGTCAGTGTGGAAAAGATTGAGGACATAATTACCTCAGGATGGTTGATCTCTTCAGTAACATGGTTTAAAGTGTTCCAGCCATCATAGGACCACAAACACTGGTAAAATGCTATTCCCATGGGTCTGATGCTTAGCTTTGTCCCATCGAAAGAATTTTGGAGGCTGTTGGCGGTGTCCCCTTGAATAAGTAGCACAACTCCCCCAATCACAATTATTATAAGTGCCAGCACCTTCATAGCCATGAATAACACTGTGACTCTGATGGAGGAGCGCACATTCAAGCAGTTCAAAACTGTCAATACCATAATCCCTAGGGCTGCCAAACATTTCACTGCTCCATTTGGTGGTAGGCAATCATCATAGAAAGGTGCAAGGGTATTTTGGGCAAAGGTGAGTGCCACTGCAATCATGCTAGTTGGTCTCATCACAATGTTATTGGTGAAAGCACATATAAAGGCCATGATATTGCCTGAAGTGCGCAAGATGTAAATATACTCTCCTCCAGACTCACGAATAACAGTTCCTAATTCAGCGTAGCTCAAAGAAGCTAGCATGGCCAACAATCCACTAGCAGCCCATATTAACAGACTAGCACCTGGACTCCCAATATAAAGCAGCACATACTGAGGAGACATGAAGATTCCAGAACCAACCATGACCCCTGCAATGAGAGACACTCCACCCAGCAGCCCTACTTCAGTCTTCAGTTTCAGCTCGTCAGGTGACCTGTCCTTTTCAGTTGCCATATTGGAGAAATGCAGGCTGTGACTTAGATCTCGTTGAGTTGATTTCAAATGGACAGTATGAACAGGACAAAGTAACAAACTTAAAAGATGTTATCATTACTGGTTTGCGGTCAGTATGAGACTGTATTTGGACTTTGAGCAGTACTGGAGCTCATAGTAATAAGGATTAGAAGATACTGGTCTCTGGCTATTCATTTATCTTTTCCTGACTAATATTTTAAGTTCTTGAGGTTAATGTATGACAAAGAATACAAGTTCACATATAGTATACCTCCTTTAAAGGGGTCATGACATGAGAAACCAAATTTGCCTTGATCTTTTGGTATTTAAGAAGTCTTTGTACCATTAAAACCTCCTGCAAGTTTCATAGCTTAAGACGTCCTCCCCATTATAAACGAACCATTTATTTAATCAAGCTCTAAATACAGCTCGTTCTAGATCCTTTGAACTTAGTGACGTCACGGTACGAAGTGACGTACCAGTCGTTTGCATATGACCGCCTCCAGCGCAAGACAACTACGCCTCATTTGACATCATCGCATGCGTTGACGTGCAGCGAGGGGGTCTGTTTACGCCACGCAGATGTGCTGTTCCTGGCTGTGGACAAACAACATGTTTGAATGCTGCCGAACGATCCAGACGTCAGGGAAAGCAGTTGGATGCAGTTTATTTGCAGCATATGCAGCCCGCCAAAGCCTTATTTGTTCGGTGAGTGATGTAGATGAGTGTGACAGGGCGCATGTTACTGAAAGAACAAAAAGAGAGAGAGAGAGAGAGAGAGAGAGAGAGAGAGAGAGAGAGAGAGAGAGAGAGAGACTCGGCCGCGCGCGCCTTCAAACTCTCTTGCTCTCCCTCTCTCTCTCCCTCGCGCATATGAATCAAAATCAATTGTGAATTGACACGATGGTAAAAGATCGGAAGACCGAAGTTTCATGTGGCGGAGAATTGTGTAGCCTACATGTGATACAAAATGATTAACGTTAATAATTTATGCATAAGCAGCACTGACGTTAGCCAATCATAACAATGGGCGTTAACACTTTAACTCTTAAAGGGGAAACACCTCCAAAACAGACTGTTTGAATCAGAGGGGGAGAAACAGGGTGGGAAAAGGTCATAAATCACTACATTTTTTAATTTTTTTGTACAAAAAACTATAGTAATACTATAATTGCACATAAGGGAACATAATAAAAAATAAAAAAAACCATGTCATGACCCCTTTAATAGAAAGTTTGCAGTAGTGTTGGCCCTATTTTCTAACATTAATACAAGCCCGTGTGTTCAAGAATTAGAAGGAGTAAATCAAGAAATAATAAAAAATAGCCATAAGTGGCAAACCTGTAAGTGTCACAGTGTTGGTTTATGTTTCCTGGTGTCCACTAGAGGTCCTCTTCCCCCACGGTGTCATTCACATTAGGAACTGCATTCCCCACAATCCTTGTCTGCCCTCATCACTGTTCATTGCACTCAGCTGTTCCCCATCATGATTGTTAGTTTCTGTGTGTATAAATACCCTGCCTGTTTAGTGTTTGTTATGGAGTCCTTGTTATTCATCACACCACTTTTTGAGATCTGTTTCCGCTCTGTTCGTGCCGGTTTATTGTTTTTGTGTTTGGATTGCTTATTAGGATTTTGACCCCTGCCTGGACTGTTTGTGAGTACGGATTACCCTAATAAATACTTACTGCATTATTGGATCTTCCATTGTGTCCTTGAGTGTGGATCGTGACAGAAGGACTCCGTCATGTCAAGATCCAGCAGTATGGGGTTCCGTATCCCTCCTCCCATTAATGGGGGAAGAGGAGGACCACCTAGTGGGATTTCTCAAGCCGGAGAGGCAGCGCCTTGTATGAGAATTTTTCAGTGCTTTGCATTGTGGGCCCGTCAGACTGAGGAGGCCGTGGCGGCAAAGTCTCCAGCGACCCCTTCCGTCAGACCAGGGGAGTCGTTTGAGGGAACCCATCTGGCCAGGTTTTCTGGAACCCGCGGAGGTTGCAGGAGAGGAGGTGCTAGAGGTGAGTCCCGGCACAACTCTCCGCCTCGGTCCCTCCTTGACCCTGAGTTCCATCCACCGCTGGTTCCGCCCAGCATATGGACATCACCATGGGTCTCGTCCAGCGTGAAGCTTTCACCGCCGGTTCCGTCCAGCCCTGTCTGCATATCGCCATCGGAAACGGCGGAGGAGGGGGACGACCACCAATCTCCTCAAGAACCCGGAGGCCGTGCCCGAGCAGCTGCTGTCTTCCCGGAGGCCGTCCCCAAGGAGCCTGCTGTCTTCCCGGAGGAGGCCGACCCAGAAACTGTTCACGTCGCGTCCGCCGATCCAGAGGCTGTTCACGTCGCGTCCGCCGATCCAGAGGCTGTTCACGTCGCGTCCGCCGATCCAGAGGCTGTTCACGTCGCGTCCGCCGATCCAGAGGCTGTTCACGTCGCGTCCGCCGATCCAGAGGCTGTTCACGTCGCGTCCGCCGATCCAGAGGCTGTTCACGTCGCGTCCGCCGATCCAGAGGCTGTTCACGTCGCTTCCGCCAAGCCAGTGTCCATGGACAAGATGGCCGCTGCTGAGCCAGTGTCTCCGGACATAATGGCCTCCGCCATGCTGTCTGTTGCTGTCCCTGAGCCGGTGTCTGTTGCTGTCCCTGAGCCAGTGTCTGTTGCTGTTCCTGAGCCGTGGCCGCCTGTAGACTTGGAATTAAAGCCTCTTTTGTTTCCCCGTTATCATTTGATTTACGGGACCGGACACCAGTTATCTTGCCAAGAAAGATTTTTATTCTTATATGTCAGGAGAGAAACTTCAAGATGTTGTATTCATGCCAGGTCTATGCGTTTCCGTGCTTCTCTGAGGTAGTACAGTAAGATTGAGCTTTTATACATCACAGAGAGTCTTACAGCTTCCTTGTAAGGTAACAAAACATGTTGCTCTGAGCTTCTTAAAATTAGAACGTATATATCATACGTACACATTATGTTTAACATGTCACGATTCACTTCCATATTAAGAACTATCCTTGTTGTTTACATCTGTGATACACTTACATCAGTGGAACATGTTATATTGTACACACCCCTTAGCAAAATATAGCTTCCCCCTGTCTGACATATGATCATCTAATGGATCCATGCTATCTATAGTTACCTCATGCATTCAAACTCATGCTTTTGAAACTTCATAAGATAATACAACTGATTATGAATATTAATAAAGAATAATAATACAGATACATATTTAATAATAAACTAATTTTAAAAGATGAAATTTTAATCTTCATTTCGCTCCACTGGAACTACGGCCGTCAGTTCCACACCATCATTCCCAGGTGGCCAACCTATAGAAGTGATAGTGAGGAGAAGAAATAGACCAAGAAAATAGACAGAAAGAACAGAAGAATGGAAACAGAAAAGGAAAAAAACAAAAACAAAACAAAACAAAGAACAAAACCCCAACCCGTTATGTCCCCGTATACTATGTGTATTTTAATATCTATTAGGGGTGGCACGGTACATGAAAAAACATCCGAACCGTTCGTTTCGCTTGTCTTGGTTCGGAGCGTGTGTGTGTGTCTCACGGTTCGACGCATGTGCAATGTAGCCTCGTACGCGTATATGACGTCAGACGTGTGTTTCGACGTGTGTGTGGACATACATATACGAGGCTTGTTCGACTTGAACGGGCGCTGCACAGAGCGATCGGCGCGAGCGCGACGGCTCCGTATGCTTTTCAATCACTCTCGCGGTACTTTGATGTCATTCACTGATAGCTCTGTCTAGCGCCGGTTCAAGTCTAACACGCCAGTAAAAGTGGAGTATGGAGTGCTGCAGTTCACGTCACGCGGAGAAGTGGCAAGTGGGAGAGATAAGGAAGGCTAACCGGAGTTGGAGGATGCGCCAGCGTCGTATAAGTCCGGTGTGTGGGAACATTTTGGATTTCATGTTATGAGATATAGCAGCTACAGTGGCACTTTAAAGGTTCTCTAAGCGATGTCGGGTAACGTCACTTCTTGTTGACGTTTAAAGTATTGTCAAACAAAACGGAGGCTAGCTAGACCCTCCCTTCTCCTCATCCGCGCACTAACCCCCCAAACCCCGCCCCCAAGTCCTTCTTGTCGGTGATTGGCTGGAACTGTTTGTCATGTTTTGTGGAGCGGGTTAGCCCAGTTTGTTTTAGTTGCTGTTTGTGGAGCCTGGGCTGTCTACAGAGATCGCGTTTCTTTACAGTGTGTTCAGGGGACAGGCAGCCATCGGTTAGTGATGAGATGTTTGCTGGATGTGACAAAAAATGTTTTGGCCTAAAAAACGCGTGACATCGCTTAGAGCACCTTTAAGTTTAGATAAGAACTCCAGTCATATGTTTCCAAATACTGCACTTTAATTTCAAGTGAAAAAAAGGGTATCCTCACTCTCAGGGAATAGAAGCATTGTTGATACTGTTTTTGTGTTGAGGTTGAACTAATGTTTCACTTTATGATTATGGCCATTGCTATTGCTATAGCCTAATTATAGGCAATTATGTTTCATGTAGTTTTACTTATTTAAAAGGCAGAGTTTTAAGAGTTCCTCTTTTTCTTTTAAAAGATAATATTTTTGTAAGAGCTACACTTAAAGGTTTAGTTCACCCAAAAATGAAAATTAAGTCATTAATTACTCACCCCCATGCTGTACCAACCCCGTAAGACCTTCGTTCGTCTTTGGAACACAAATGAAGATATTTATGATTAAATCTGAGAGGTGGATGACTGCTACATAGGCTGCCTAAGGGAATGAAACTTGACAGCCCAGAAAGTCATTAAAGAAAATGTTTAAATATTCCATGTCGCAACAGTGGCTCAACTATAAGTTTATCAAGCGACGAGAATACTTTTTGTGCGAAAAAAACAAACAAAAATAATGACTTTATTCGACTATTCCTTTTCTTCCTTGTAGGCCTGAAACGAGACTTCAAGAGATTTCCACGACGCACGCGCGAGAACTTAACTAAAGTAGTTGAAGGAGATCGCAATTCTCGCGCATGCGTCGTGGAAATCTCTTGAAGTCTCGTTTCAGGCCTACAAGGAAGAAAAGGAATAGTCGAATAAAGTCGTTATTTTTGTTTTATTTCCGCACAAAAAGTATTCTCGTCGCTTGATAAACTTATAGTTGAGCCACTGTTGCGACATGGAATATTTAAACATTTTCTTTAATGACTTTCTGGGCCGTCAAGTTTCATTCCCTTAGGCAGCCTATGTAGCAGTCATCCACCTATCAGATTTAATCATAAATATCTTCATTTGTGTTCCGAAGACGAACGAAGGCCTTACGGGGTTGGTACAGCATGGGGGTGAGTAATTAATGACTTAATTTTCATTTTTGGGTGAACTAACCCTTTAAGTTGGCAGTTTGATAAATGCAAGTTCATTTTTAATCTTTGTGTGCTAAAAATGCACATAAGTTCCTGTAGAGATAGTGATACACATTCTACTTTTTTTGCCAAATAAACGAAAAGCATGTCATCAATGTCTTCTCTCTTGCTGTATCAAAATGTCACCTAGCTTTCCTCGGAGATGGTCCCAATAATGTGCTTAAAGTCAAGTCAAATTCAGTTTGTGCATGATTGCATGATATAACATTTTTTGTTTATACTGTATCCTAAATTGTGGATAATTAAGCTATACATCATATGCGGAAGTACATTTCTGGAGTGTTAAAGATTAAAAGAAAAAATAACAACAAGAACCGTACAGAACCGAAAACCATGACCCTAAAACCGTGATACAAACCGAACCGTGGGTTTTGTGAACTGTGCCACCCCTAATATCTATGTGTATGCATTTAAAATGAACCCCAATCATCTAAGAAAAGAAAAACTAATAAGTCTTCTGCCAGTGCCTGAACTCATTATAATTTATTAACTCGTTAATTAATTAAATCCTTCAGTTCCGAACCAAAACAAGAAATTAAAATAAACGTTGATGTTAAAGGATCCTATCCCTTGGGGTTGAAAATCAGTAAGCGGATGTTCATTGTTTGTGAGGTAGTGTTTTGTATAAAATCTCTTATTTCACGCTGTATGTCCCATTCTTAGTTCTATCCATTTGGTTAGAAATAATCAATTTGACAGGTTTGGTACTTTTCCTTAGTAACACATATAAAGACTTGGATTATTAGCATGAACACAAAAACTCCTACCATAGTCAAAACTATCCAATCTGACTATGATAAATTCCCTAGGATTCGTGGTAGTTTCCTCTCAGACATTAATTTAGCTACTCCATTTGCTACAATAACATGACCCATTGCTTGAATTCCCTCCTCTTGTGCTGCTTTTACACTCTTTTTAACTCTTCTAACCATTTCAAAGAGTTCATAATTTCGTTCTTCTACTAGATCATTATTCCACCATTGTGGCTCTAACTGCAACAATTGCACATGTGGAACATGAATTCCACCCAAGTGAAGAGGATAAAGAATCTCAAGGCAAAATGGATCAGGAGGAATTGGACACAACTTTCCCCCGTATATCATATTTTCACTTATTCCATCATGTAATATACACCGCTGTGCTTCTGACACCTGCCATGCACCTGTGGCTTGATCTAAAGGAACTACTTCCCAAACAGGAGAACCATTAAGAGATAGACTAAACATTGTAGAGCATGAGCAAATTGCCCACTAATGTTCCTCAACACAACAGTCTGTGGTAGAAATCATTGGTGTATCGCTGTCAGCCCAATATCCATTCCTTCCTAATCTAATTACTGAATTTCCTTGTCTAACACCCATTGATTGGAATTGCCTGACTGTCATAATATTGCGCTTCCCATATTGAGGCCATATCATAATCAAAGGGAACGTTCCAGAACCTGACAACGAATTTTCATTAATAGCGATTTTAACTAATGGAATATGTTTAGCAGAAGTCAAATTAAGTTGATTACCGAAAACCACTAACAAAGATTCTGCTATTCGCTCAGGAACTTGTCCCATTTGAATAACTTTAATATCTTCTACCATTTGATCCTTTAAATTCTGAGCTAAAAATAAACACGCCGCACGATGTGTCTCAAAATTAGACGATTTTGTTAATGCATCTGCCAATTCCTTTGCAGCATCATTAAGATCCTGACCCACTGCTATAATATGTAGAGAACCCTGAAGAGCCTCAGTGAGTCCTTTCCCAGTCATTGTTCCCACCCACTGAGTATACTCGCTTAGTTGATTCATTTGAGCAGTATTACTAATTGAATTGACAGAACCAAATACCCCCGCTATGTCTCCCCATATACTTCGAGGTTTACGATTTTTACTACTCAGAGGATTTTTAGAGGTATAATATTTAACTTCTTTTTCCAACCAACTTTTTATTTGTGTAAAATTACCACAATAAGACTGATCAAACACTGTAAGAAGAGAGTTCAAGTTATAATTAATTTGTTGTCACACCATATGGGCTTCATTTATCAAGGTTTTGGTTTCTTTTGCCAACAAAATACCATGAGCTGGTGCAATAGTTGTACTTGGGCATGTTCGAGCTTTGTTTGACTTTACCGCAGAAAGATAAAAACACCTTCCGGTTTCCCCAGTTTCTAGTTCAGTCTCACAATATTCATTCTCATCTTCTGAATGCCATACTCGTACATAATTTCCCTTAAATCTTGTTGTTCTTGAGGAAGCATCCCTCAGAAACCCTTCACATGGCAACACTATGGGATTAATACACCCTTGGGTCAATGAATCCCATATTGTAAGCATGTGGGTACGATTCAGAACTAAATTAATTTCCACATTAGTAGACGTTATGAGGCTTAACCCTATAACTTCACATTGTTCTTTTGAACAAATTTCTCGTCTTTGAGCACTACCAGTATACCCCCCGTCTTTTACCGGCCAAATTACTCTGCTTTTGTAACATTAATGGTAAAAGTTACATCCTCCAAAGACGTCCTTACGATATTTAGCAAGGTCTTTATCATTGCGTGGCACCCAATCCCATAATCCTCAGTTGGAAATAAAGGGTAGAGTAAAATGTTGGCCAGATTTCAGAGTTGCATTCCGAGTGATTTCTTGAACTCGAGGAGTCCGTAAGGCTTGGCTTTCTTGATAAATGCCAAGTAAAATTAAAAATAAGCATACCATCGTCGTTGGGTATCAAGAATAACTTGCAACCATCTCTAATCAATGCCAATGGAATTGATTCCTGAAATGGAAGCAGAGAAATATTTAACATCACTTCTTTGTTCCCAATCTTTAAAACTAATGGATGAACATTGCTCAATCTCAGGCCATAAGCCATCATTATCATCTTGTTCATTCACTAAGCAAGGTTTAACTTGTGACCAATGATACCATCTATCTGTTCCTACACCCTTCCCTTTGAGACAAACACTTGTATCAGTAGTTAGGAGTATCTTAAATATGGTCCTTCCCATCTAGGCTCTAAACCTTTCCTAGCAATTCGTTTGATCATAACAAAACTGCCTAACTCGGGAATGTGTGGAATGTCAGTAGTAGTGTTTTTCATTCCATTGCTGTTGAGCTTCTCGCACTTTCTTATTATTGTCTTTAGTAGCTTTATCTAGCATTGCGAGATAGCGTCTTAACTTTTCTTGGAACAAAGTAAATTCTCCTCCTGTTCCCGCAGTTGGCGGAGCATCAGGAGGTAGAACCATTGCTCTTCCAGTCATTAGTTCAAAAGGGGTTAGTCCTGTAACTCTGTTTGGAGTTGCTCTTAAGTTCCACAGAATAGCAGGTAATAACTTATGCCAACCTTGGCCAGTTTGCAGAATGGCTTTGGTAAGAGCGGTTTTCAACGATCGATTCATTCGCTCAACCATCCCTGAACTTTTTGGTCTATACGGAATATGGAATTTTTGTTTAATCCCCATCAATTTCATTGCTTCCTTCATCAATTTTCCAGTGAAATGAGTTCCATTGTCAGAATCAAGTTCATATGGAAGACCCCAGCGAGGAAAAACTTCTTCCACCATTACTCGTGCTGCCGCTTCAGCAGTGCAAGTTTTTGTAGGGAATGCTTCCACCCATCTAGTAAATCTGTCCATGATTACAAGTATGTATTGATACCCTCCACTGGGTGATAAAGGTCCTGTGAAATCAATTTGGAGGTGTGTCCATGGACCTGTTGGTCTGGGTGGATGTGACATTCGCACCTTTACAGATTTTCCCACATTTGCTTTGAGGCATATCAAGCATCTCCTACAGTAATCATCAATGTCTCTCATCATTCTTGGCCACCACCAAGTCTCACTGATTTGAGATTTCATTGCTTTTGCTCCAGCATGTACCTTTCCATGATACAGCTGCATTAGTTCTCTTCTTGTTCCGATAGGCATCACCACTTGTCCTGTTGGAATTCTCCAGATACCTTGATCATCCTCTTTTGCTCCCGCTTTTATCCATTGTTCTTTCTCTTCATCTGTCTCCAATTGATATGACAGAAGATGGAGCTCAGGATTATCCTTGCTGTTTTCCTTTACCAAGGTAACAGGAGTAAGAGGAAGTAGAGCTGCTTCTCTAGCTGCTGCATCTGCTGCCGTGTTTCCTTGACTTTCTTTGGACTTGTCAGATTAATGTGATTTTACTTTGATCCCGGCTGCTTCTCGGGGTAAGTAACATGCTGTAATCAAACGACGAATTATGGAAGCATGTTGTATTTCGGTCCCACTGCTAGTGATAAGTCCATGTCTTTTCCACAGAGCAAGGTAGTCATAGACCACACCAAAAGCATAACGACTATCTGAATAGATGTTGACTCGATCTCCTTCTGATAGTTCAAAGGCTTCTGTAAGTGCTCTAAGTTCAGCTACTTGTTCTGAAAATTTCCCAGAAAGGGCTCCTTTCTGTACAACAGTTCCATCTCCTTTCACTACAGCCCATCCAGTATGTCGTTTTCCATCAACATAATAACTGGATCCATCAACCCATAAATCTTTGTCTGGGTTTTCAAGAGGGACTGGATTAACTGGACCAAGACTATCTTCTTCTACTTGTTTTTCACACTCATGTGGTATTCCCTCATGTGGTTCCAGCATCATTGTTGCAGGGTTAGGAGACGTGTCCCTGATGATTTCCACTCTTAAATCCTCGTTCAACAAAGTTGCTTCCCATTTTGCTCTTCTTGCATCAGTTATGGTTTTGATGTTCGTGTTGTTCAACAGTGTCACTATACTGTGTGGAGTGGGCAATATGATAGTTTGTGCTCCTGTCAGATTCTCAACAGCATCCACTGCCCATGTGGCACCATCGAGGGCTTGTATACTTCGTGGTTGCCCAATCATAGTGACAGGAATCTTTGTGGAAAAGTATCCAACTGGTCTGTATCGATCACTTGGTTTTTGACACAGTACTGCTGAATATGTCTCATCTCCTACCCTGGTCCACAAATGAAAATGCAACTGTCCGTCAGGAAGTCCCAATGCTGGGGCTGAAGTCAGTTTTTCTTTCATAGAAGTAAAGGCTTCCTCAGCTTCCGGTGTCCAGTTTATCTGTTCCACACCAGGCTTTCCTCCCTTGTACAGGTCGATGAGGGGGCTGGTGATGCTACCAAAATCAGGTATATACTGACAACAATAGTTAAAAAGTCCCATCACCTTCCGCATTCCTGTAACTGTTAGAGGTTTTGGAAGTTGTCGTAATGCCTCTACACGTTCTGTTGTCATTCTCCTTCCCTCAACAGATATTTCTTGGCCCAAATAGATAACCTTGGATTTGGCCAGCTGTGCTTTGTCGGGGTTAACTTTGAATCCCCAATTTTTTCTCCAAAATGATCTGAAAAACATCCTGCCTAATCATTCACATAAAACTGTGAATTGGGTTTTATTGTGAAAAACATTTTTTTGTTTGCCAAGGCAATATGCGAATGGGCGTGAACAGTCCAAACCCCATCATGAATAATTAGGTGATTCTCACCTGACCCGCATATTAATGAGCCTTTCATTCAGGTGTCACACAAGGAAAAATTGAAAGGACAACATTCCATATACATACATACACATATATATATATATATATATATATATATATATAAATATAAATATAAATATAAATAAATGAAAGTCAAAAACCCATTTTTAGTCATACCTGGAAACAAATCCTGGTCAAATAGGTTATATGGGTCATTGTATAGAATTGGTTCAAAGTTAGAGTTGGAGACATCTTGAAAAGAAAATTATTTTTTCCATATAAAGTATTATTTTTAAAGTAGGCCAAAACATTTTATCAAACATTTAAAAAAAATAAGGATTCATTATTTTGATATGTGCATTAGCTTGCATTGGATAACAGTTGATTAGTTTATTTTTGACAAAACATAGCCTACTATATATTTGACATATGAGCAGAAACTGAACAGAAACAACTTTCTAATCTATTTCGTCTGTAACAGTGCGCATCTATGTGTTCGTTCGTTCACACACCCAGACACCCGATTCATATTTAAACAGTCTTTTTGGTTTTACAGATACTATTCTATATCGCGATTAGAACAAATCTCAGTTGTCTTACTAATGTAGGAGCGAGAGTGAATGAATGCACAGCGCGCGCGTCTGTGAATTCGTCCATTCATTCGCACACAGACACGCATTTTATATTTAAACAGTCTTTGTGCAGTTTACAGACACTATTCAATAACGCGATTAGAACAAAGCACTTAAGAATAAATGACTTACTACATCAGCTGAATCCCTGCTCCTTGAAATGAAACAGGTAACTGAGTTAACTTTTCCAGGAATTATTCCTCACTGCGCAGCAAGACGAGATAAAGGTTAGGGCGTTCTGATGTGGGCGTTTTCGTGGCTTGCCTCAACATTAACGTTTGAATAGCGCGCGTTCTCAGTGGGCGACATCTCTCTCTTTTCATACAGATTACATCAACTGAGAATAGTTGCTTTTTTATATAAATTACTTCATTTAAAAGAAGAGAATTTCAGCTTCATAAAGAGAAATCTTTCGTGTCTCTGTGACAAGTATTTACTGAGTTACAGTTCATTTTTCGGACGCGTTTCAGAAAGATTTTTGTGGAGACAGAGTGAGCTGAAAGCGCACCCTGTTTATTTTTTTTATTTTACAAAAACAACGCTTTGACGTTAATAAGAGTGTACACAAAAAAGAAGACATTTAACAGTATTGACTGATGTGTAACACTTATATGTCAGATCAAAATCAACAAAGTATTTTGAGTTTGTTTTGCAATGATAAGAAAAAAAGCGAGCAGATCACGACGGGGTGATTTCCGACCCCAGAGGGTTAACAAGTCATCAACATATTGGAGGCAGACACTTCCTGATTTCTCAATTTCAGCTTTTTGCTCCGTTAGGAACTGGTCCAAAGCTCTATGAAATACAACAGGAGAAAGATTAAGACCTTGTGGGAGTCTGCTCCAAACATACTGTTTTGCACCCACTGTGAAGGCTAATTTCTCTTGAGATCTTTTGTCTATAGGTATAGACCAGAAAGCCGACAGTACAACCAGTACTGTAAAAATGTTAGCATTTCCTGGAATATCATTCAGCATTCAGAATGGTGGCAGGATTGGCCACAATAGGATGGGGTTTTGGTGTTACACTGTTAAGTCTTGTGTAATCAATGGTTAGTCGCCATGAGTTATCAGATTTCTTGACAGGCCAGACAGGACTATTAGTGGTAGATGAAGTTTGTCTGACGATTCCTTCAGCTTCCAAGTCTGCCACTATCTCCTTCACGGCTCGTCTTGCTTCAGGTCAAATGGGGTATTGTTTATGAGGGGCATGTATCGGTCCCTCAATAACAATGGGATCAATGTTGGCTTTGCCACAATCCAATTTGTGTTTAGCCCAAACATCTGAATATAAACTACACAGCAGACCCCACACACCATCTTTTCTCCACTCTCTGATAATTGGTTTTGCTGTACCAACAGACCATAAATTACATGTGCGATCTTCGTGTGGTATTATCCCAGCTGTTGTAGCGATCTGACGACTGTCTGTAAATATGATCATGTTTAACGATGGAAGAATGTCCATGCCAATAAGGCTTCCTTGTGAATTCGGCCCAACCCATAAAGATGTCCATAAGACTTCATCTTTATGTATTTGCAGTGGAACTTGAATACTTTTGCGAAATTTTGTGATACCTCCTCCAACTCCTTTAACTTCCATAGTTTCATCTGTTGTAGGTAGGTTCAGACCTGTTATTGAAATGGCTGCTCCTGTGTCAACCAGGATGTCACATGGGTGGCCCCCTATTAATGCATTGACGAAAAGGTGATTGTCTCTTTTGTTACAAATACAGGGGGCCGCTGATTCCTATTGCGGACGCATAATTCCCTCAATGAGCTGACGGACTTGTGCTTCAGTCCACGTCTTCCCTTGAGAGGTTTCATCATGTTTTTTTGCACTGACCTGTCTAAATGATGGACCTTGATCTTCTGCTCCACCTCCTTTAGCCCAACAATCTATTTTGGAGTGTCCACGCTTTCCACAGTTGCTGCAGAAAATCACCCTATTCTTTGTGTCCTTGTTGTATTGAGCTGCTGCCACTCCTCTTCGATATGGCTTGTTTCCTCCTTCTTTATTTGATCTCATAGCCATCTCTAAGCGACCAGCCCATTGCATAATTTGGTCAAATGTCTCACCTGGGTTGACTCCAAGTGATAAGGCTTATTGGTATTTTGTGCTAAGTCCATCCACAAGTGTGTCAGTGAACTGTACATCATCTCTGTCAGGTTGTTTCTTGGCACAGAGAGCCCATCTCTCATAAGCATTCCACTTACGTAGAGCATATTCATCTGGAGATTCGTCATCCTTTTGCTTAATCAATGTCACTAATGTGAAAGGTATTTTACCACTGCCCAAGATTTCCTGGATTTCTTTTCGGAACACATCTAATGCTTGCCAAAGACCCAGGGGCCGTCCCTGGCCATCAAACCACAAATCTATCCATTGGGCGGTTGTTATCGAAGCTGGCAAACGTTCCCATCTGTCTCTTGAGATTTTAGCGTTCACAATGGTGTGTATGTCTCTTAACCCTCTGGGGACCAGAAACGCGCCGGCGCGTTTTGCTCGTTTTTTTCACATAGCAGAAAAATAGACTTAAAGTACTACCATAATTTCTGTTCTGCATATAGAGTTAAGAAATATGAGAAAATAATCTGTTAAATGTCTACTTTTATATGTGCCCACATACAATCGAAATAAAATATTGTGCTTTTGTAAAATAAAGAATATAAACAGGGTGTGCGTTCTGCCTCTCAGTCACCGTGAACTTTTTTCCTGGAGCACGTCTCTAATCTTCAACAAAACTCAGCGAATACTATTCACCCAGACATGAGCAATATATCTTTTAAATCATTTGAGTTTGTACTTTTAAATGATCCGATTCAAAACTAAAATAAATATTCTCCGTTTATGTAATCTATATAAAAAGAGAGACGTGTCAGCCATTCTCATTATCTTTCTCTCAGCTCATTATCTCCGGTAATGTGACACGCCCACGGAGAGCACGCGCTATTCAAACGCAAATACGTGAAGCACCACATTGAGACGCGTTAACGCCCATAAACTCTGAAAACACACTATATTTTTTAGTCAGATTAATCTACTGTCATCTTGAGCAGCTATGAGGAACAATCCTGGGACATTTACCTACCTCAGAACAAGTGCTGGTTTATTTTCACCACGAGGAGGAGCAACAGATTCAGCTGAGAAGTGTGTAAGTGTTTTATGCTTGTGCTTTGTTCTAATCGCGATATAGAATAACGTTAGTGTCTGTAAACGGAAAAATAGCATACTGTTTAAATGTGAATCATGTTTCTGTGTGTGTGTGTGTGTGTGTGTGTGAATGAATGAATGAATGAATGAATGAACGCACAGATACGCACTGTTATAGACGAAATAAAAGACATTTTGTTGACTAGTTTTGGATAGAGTATAAAGTTTTTACTCTAAAATAGACATCAAATAAACTTTGTTAGGAGTTTCTGCTCATATGTTAAATATATAGTATGTTTTGTCAATAAACTAATCAACTAAGATGTTATAGTCTAGTGTTTGTTCCAATCCAAGCTAAATCAAAATAATGAATCCTCAACTTTGAAATATGTATGATCAAACTAAGACATTTATGGAAAAGATAATTTTCTTTTCAAGATTTTTCCAACTCTAACTTTGAACTGAAATAAAACCTAGTCTATATGGTAAAGGGTGTGTGATAGATGTGTCCAGACGTATGCACCCTGTATTTTAAAGAACATTTAATTATTTGTGATACATTTTTCATTCACAAAGAATTCAAAAACATTATTCATGTCCCTAAAGGTTGGAGTTTTCCTCATTTTTTTAATTAAGGCATTACGATTTTTTATTCCTCTTTTTAGTCAACTTTAGCATGGGTGTGTTCACTTATTCTAAGCAGTGTGTGTGTGTGTGTTGTAAATAAATCCAAACAATCTAAAAGCCATTCTTTTTTAAATCTCCTCATTCTTTCTGCAAGGCTCTTCATAATGATATGGCCTGATAGCACCTAATAGGGCCATTATGGGAGGGTCTTTGTCTTTCTCAGGTGTGAAATACTAATGAGAGATCAAGCCTCCTCGCATAAAGCTTTCTCAAACAAAACACGTCATACACATTCTAAAAGACTTTATTGACTTATCTGAATGAGTAGTCAGGATGTTTCTCACATAGTTTTGGAGCAAATATTCTAGACTATGTGATACAATTTTCAAAAGTCTTGTGAAGAAATTATCAATATGTGTTTTGTGGCCTTATTTCAGAAACTTTTATTTTTAGTTTTTTCAATAACCACGCATAAATAATATTCTCTCAAAAATACAAACATGTACATGCATGTTGCTAACATATTATGATAGCCCCGTATGTGCTATATAGAGTGAATTTACACCTTTGCCATTAACATGTTTATAAATAACTGAAAAAAGCACAAATGTCAGTGCATGTCAAAACATCCCAAGGGCCCCAAAAAACCTTTGGTCCCCAGAGGGTTAATGTCATTTGATGTGCTTCAATCAATGAGTCTAATTCTCGCCAAAACTCTGTGTTTGGATCTTGTCTCTTCAGAGGAGGCAAGGCTGTGAGAATGGCTTGACGTTCTCCTGGTGTGAATGAAAATAAGGTGGAACAGCTGACTACATCATGTCTTGGGGTCATGTCTAGGCGCATGTCCACCAACTGATCTGGATACGTCCCGGATCCAGCTGACTACAGCAAACTTCGGAATAAACAGAAAGACTAACATTAGCGTAGATGCCATTCTTCTTATGATATAACGAGTACATCAGGTGTTCCTGAATTTTCTGCCAGTCCTGTGTTGGCCAAGGAGGCCGTTCCTAAAGGCATGCATCAGCCTGTCATTAGGGTTCCATGCAAAATTGAATGGTCAGACATGGGTCAACCAAGAGATCAAGAAAATTCTCAGATGCCTAGTCTCAACCCACAAGACTCCTTGGAGGTCCCTTTTGTTTGCACATTTTTAGGCATGTCCCCTTTTGAGTGCCAGTTTGACTTGGTTGACCAGGGGTGCGTTTCCCGTACAACGACGTAACTCGATGCTTCACTACCATAGTACGATGCATCATTGAAGAAATAAACTAGCTAGTCACGACTGTTTCCCGAAACCATATTGTCGCAAAGTGGTGTTCAACCACATTGGTTTATGACGTCACGCACGTGGTGGAGTAATACCTTATTTTAATTAAACTGTTTAAAGGGGTGGTATAATGCCCTTTTCACAAGATGTAAAATAAATCTCTGATGTCCCCAGAGTGTGTATGTGAAGTTTTAGCTCAAAATACCCCACAGATATTTTTATATAGCATGTTAAAGTTGTCACTTTTTGAGGGTTAGCAAAAATGCACAGTTTTGTGTCTGGCCCTTTAAATGCAAATGAGCTGCAGCTCTCGACACAGTGGGAGGAGCTTCAAGAGCTCCTGTGTGTGTGTGTGTGTGTTAGCAGCTCAGATTACCTCACACAGACACACACTAAAATGTCAGAAACTGTTCTGCCTTTTATGTTTAAACCGGAGTCAGACAAAGATGGAGAGACTAAGAAGAAGTGACAACATGTAGAATGCAACAGGACATTTCTGAATGGTTAGTGGATGAATTTATGTTGCTGATGTGGAGTTAACTATCTTCAATTAGCATATTCTGTCAGGATAATCTATTAATCGCTTGTATATGAACTGTTGTGAGATGCACACAGAGCAGTGGCGTGCACAGACCTTCTCAGGGGCAGGGGCGGAGGGACCAAAAAGGGCACTAACATTTTTTATTTATTTAATTTAACAGTACCTGCATTTTTATTCTCTCTTTTCAGCCAACTTGTGAGAGGGATGCTTCCTTTGGCTGCATCAGAGAGTTCCTAGATTTTTTTTATTTTTTATTCTTTCTTTCGGGGAACAGACACAGTCTCTATATGATGACATCTAGGTGAAAGAGACTCTATGTGATTGGATTTATCTGACCTTGGTGACGTGACGAAGAGTGAACTCTTTACATGATTCGGTTCCGGCTGAAGTAGAGCCCGTGCAGCAGGGCAGATGGGTGACCGTGAGAGATCGTTCTAGTCGCGGATCAAAGAACCACTCTTCCGTTCCGATTCCCATAACAAACCGATTTGCCCCACTCAGTAAAACACACCCACTGAGAATTCTGTTGATTGTGCGCTGGTAATTGGTGATTCGATCACACGGAACGTGAAAATAGAGACACCAGCCACCATAGTCACATGTTTGCCGGGAGCCAGAGCGCCTGACATCAAAGCAAATTTAAAAGTGCTGGCTAATGCTAATCGTAAATTCTCTAAGATCATTATTCATGTCGGCACTAATGATGTTCGACTCCGCCAGTCGGAGATCACCAAAATTAATATTAAAGAGGTGTGTGAACTCGCAAGTACGATGTCAGGCACTGTAATTTACTCTGGCCCCCTTCCTGTACGCAGGAGTGATGAGATAGTTAGCCGATTGGCCTCACTGAACGGTTGGCTGTCGAAGTGGTGTCCGCAGAATAATATAAAATTCATAGACAATTGGAAAAGTTTTTGGGGCAAGCCTGATCTGTTGAAAAGAGATGGTATCCATCCCTCCTGGGCTGGTGCTGCTCTTCTCTCTAGTAATTTGGCTCATAGTCTTAGAGATAAAACATGACAATCTGGTGCTCAGGTCAGGAAGCAGACAGACTGGCTAAACCGACCGTCTGCTAGCGGCCTCACGTCACCAAGGTCAGATAAATCCCATCACATAGAGTCTCTTTCACCTAGATGTCATCATATAGAGACTGTGTCTGTTCCCCGAATTTGGAAATCCAAAAAACGTCAGGTTAAAAATTTAATTGATGTTCAACAAATAAAAAACAGATATAATACAGATGAGCAAATGATAAAGCTTGGGTTGCTGAATATTCGATCCCTTACTTCAAAATCTCTCATAGTTAATGATATGATTTCAGATTATAATGTTGATATGCTGTGTTTGACAGAAACCTGGCTAAAACCAAACGATTACATTATTTTAAATGAGTCAACCCCACAAGATTACAGTTATAAACATGAACCTCGTCTGAAAGGCAAAGGGGGAGGTGTTGCTGTAATTTATAGTAATATTTTCAAAACCACTAAGAAATCTAGCTTTAAATATACTTCTTTTGAAGTATTGGTGCTTAATGTAAAAATATATAGTGTAAACGATAAATCTCATTTGAGAAGTATGCTGGCTACTGTATACAGGCCACCGGGGCACGATAAAGATTTTATCAAAGAATTTGCGGACTTTCTATCAGAATTAGTATTGGCTGCAGATAAAGTACTAATTGTTGGTGATTTTAATATACATGTAGATAATGAAAAAGATGCATTGGGATTGGCATTTAAATACATTGTAAACTCAATTGGAGTTAGACAACACGTGTCAGGACCTACTCATTGTCGTAATCATACTCTAGATCTAATATTATCACATGGAATAGATGTTGATGCCTTTGAAATTCTGCAGCAGAGCGATGACATCTCAGATCATTATCTAGTCTCATGTAAATTACATTTAGCCAAGACTGCAAAGCCGACTCCGTGTTATAAATACGTTAGACCTATAACTTCTGCCACTAAAGATTGCTTTATCAATAATCTTCCTAATCAGCTTCATCATCTCAGCATCCCGGATAGCTTAGAAGAACTTGATATTGCAACAGAAACGTTTAACTCTCTCTTTTCCAGCACTTTAGACGCAGTTGCTCCGTTGCGCTTAAAGAAGATTAAAGAAAATAGCCCAACGCCGTGGTACAGCGAGCACACCCGGGCCCTTAAGAGAGTAGCCAGAAAAATGGAGCGCAACTGGAAGAAAACTAAACTAGAGGTATTTCGGATTTCGTGGAAAGAGAGCTCGATTGCTTACAGAGAGGCTTTAAAAGCTGCTAGATCTGCTTATTTTTCAAACCTATTAGAAGAAAATAAACATAATCCAAAGTATTTATTTGAAACAGTGGCTAAACTAACGAAAAAGAAAGCTTCAAGCTCAGAAGTGTCCAAGCAACACAGCAGTGATGACTTTATTAACTTCTTCACTTATAAGATTGATAATATCAGGGACAAAATTATAATTATGCAACCGTCTACCACAGTATCGCATCAGGAAGTGCATTGTAGTCTCCCTGAGGAAAAATTTGATTCATTTGTTGCTATAGGAGAGGAAGAATTCTGCAAACTCGTTAATTCATCTAAATCGACAACTTGTATGTTAGATCCTATACCGACTAAGCTACTGAAAGAGATGTTTCCAGAGGTCATATATCCTCTTCTTAATATCATTAATTCATCTTTGTCTCTAGGATACGTACCAAAAACCTTTAAACTGGCTATGATAAAACCGCTTGTAAAAAACCACAACTTGATCCTACAGAATTAGTCAATTACAGGCCGATCTCGAATCTGCCTTTTCTGTCAAAGATATTAGAAAAAGCAGTATCTTCACAACTGTGTTCCTTTCTAGAAAGAAATGATATCTGCGAGGATTTTCAGTCCGGATTTAGACCGTACCATAGTACTGAGACCGCTCTCATTAGAGTCACAAATGATTTGCTCTTATCATCCGATTCTGGTTGTATCTCTCTATTAGTGTTACTCGATCTTAGTGCTGCATTTGACACAATTGACCACAACATTCTTTTAAATAGACTAGAAAACTATGTGGGCATTAGTGGAATTGCACTAGCATGGTTTAAATCATACTTAACTGACCGTTATCAGTTTGTAGCAGTAAATGAAGAGATGTCTTATCGATCACAAGTTCAGTATGGCGTACCACAAGGCTCAGTACTAGGACCGCTGCTGTTCACTCTGTACATGCTACCATTAGGAGATATCATTAGGAAACATGGAGTTAGCTTTCACTGTTATGCCGATGATACTCAGCTGTATATTTCTTCAAAACCCAACAAAACTTACCAATTCACAAAATTAACGGAATGCATAGCTGACATAAAAAATTGGATGACTAGTAATTTCCTACTACTAAATTCTGAAAAGACAGAGATTCTAATTATTGGACAAAAAACTTCCACACGTAATAACCCAGAATACTGTCTAACACTTGATGGCTGCTCTGTCAAGTCTTCGTCGTCGGTTAGGAACCTGGGTGTGCTCTTTGATACCAACCTTTCTTTTGAAAGCCACGTGTCTAGTATCTGTAAAACTGCATTTTTCCATCTTAAAAATATATCTAAAATACGCCATATGCTCTCATTGGGAAATGCGGAACAATTAGTCCATGCGTTCATGACCTCAAGGCTAGATTATTGTAATGCTCTACTGGGTGGTTGCCCTGCACGCTTAATAAATAAACTACAGCTAGTTCAAAACGCCGCAGCTCGAGTTCTTACCAGAACCAGGAAATATGACCATATTAGCCCGGTTCTGTCAACACTGCATTGGCTCCCTATTAAACATCGTATAAATTTTAAAATATTGTTGATTACCTACAAGGCACTAAATGGTTTAGCTCCGCAGTACTTGAGTGAGCTCTTAACGTATTATAGTCCTTCACGTCTATTGCGATCTCAAAATTCCGGCCAGTTGATAATACCTAGAATATCTAAATCGACTGCAGGCGGTAGATCCTTTTCCTATTTAGCACCAAAACTTTGGAACAGTCTTCCTACCATTATCCGGGAAGCAGACACACTCTGTCAGTTCAAAGCTAGACTAAAAACACATCTCTTTGACCTAGCATACACAACACACTATAGACTTCTATAAATTCAATGTTAGGCTGCATAGATTAGGTCAGCCGGAACTGGGAACACTTCCCTTAAATCTTGATGTACTCGCTACATCATAAGAAGAATGGCATCTACGCTAATATTAGTGTCTTTGTTTATCCCAAGGTTTTCCCGCAGCCTGCCGGATCTAGGCCGTGTCCAGATCTGACGAAGGAGATCCGCCTGGACCCGATGACAATGCAGTGCTGAAGTGTCCACTATCCTCTCCCTATGGAGGATCCCTTCCCCACTCTACAGATAAAGCGTTGTGAATTCTGGCTCGCGTACCCCGAAGTGATAAAATAAAACAAAATTCTGTATCAAAATTTATAGGCAAGAAAAGTAGTTTGTTTAGGCTGGGTTGTATGAATTATAAACCTGCGCACATATTTTAAAAAGCACATAACTATAGAATCAATTCTGAATGAGCATGTGAACGCCGTCAGCGTTAATCACAGGTTTGCGTTTAAAAGTCTGATCATTTTGACGGAGGTGAATCAATCAAAGTTAACTTTAGCTGGAAATAACATTATTCAAGAACCGCTATAATGCCAAAACAATCTGTTACCTTAAATTATATGTTTATCTCTGTAAAGCTGCTTTGAAACAATCCATTGTTAAAAGCGCTATATAAATGAAGATGACTTGACTTGACTTTCCTTGGCATTCTAAGAAAATATGTTGATACAATTATTATAATGCATAACACAAATGAAAATAGGGAAATGATGATAATATTACTAAATATTATTTACTTTACCAAACAAAATAGTGAGAATCAAGAAGGTAATTATGAAAAATTAATTTTTAGTTTTGTTGATGTTGTAAATTTAATGTATGTATTATATGTATGAAAAACAGTGTTAGCTATCATGGATCAGTAAAACTTTACAAAAGAGGTTTCATTAGTTAAATTAGTTAACATTAACTAATAATGAACTGCACTTCTACATCATTTATTAATCTTAGTTAATATTAATTTCGGCATTTACTAAAACATTAAAATCAAAAGTTGTATTTGTTATCATTAGTTAATGCACTGAGTGTGACATAACATGAATAAACAATTAACAGTTGTATTATTAACTAAGATATACAGTAACAAATGTGTTGCTCATGGTTCATGTTAGTTCGTGAGTAATGAACAAATTAACCTTATTGTAAAGCATTACTATGAAATCAAAGATATAAGTTCCTTACAATTTAGAGTTGGACATGGACTTAAGATTTCATTTAACTAGATGTATTTCCCCTTGCACTTTTATTCCTTGGATAAAAACGAATGACATTGTCACTCAGAATGCGTCTGAAATCGAGTTATACTTTTATTATAGTATATAATAAATAATATACTATATATACTCCCTTGCATAATTATGTAACAGCAATATCCGAGACGCAGCACACAGTGCAACTCACACCTCACACCTCACTTTGACAATCTCCAACTTGTCCCTCCTTCTCCTCCTAACGTAAAACCCACAAAATGTTAACTGTGTACAAAAAAGTAACTATACATGTTTGGTAACATTTAAAATGTGTCAGTGTGCCTGGTAAAATGGTCTCATTCCACCAACCATGATGAAAAACTAAAAGAAGTTATAAAATATGAGGAAAGTGATGTGTCCCTTAAAAGTGTCCCCTCACCCAGATCCTCTCCTGTATGTAAAAAAAAAACCCAATCAAGTACAAATTCTGATCTCACAGCTGTAAGCCCCTCAATAGGAGACCAAAATCTAATTATAACGACAGACACCACCATTTGGTAAGAATATTGAATTATCTGGTTTTATAAGGAAAAGGGGCAAAAAGGTTCGGGGAGTCTGTAACTAGATTTCCCACACGATCGCTGTGTATAGTATTTCAGTGCCAGGTAAATATTTCTTTGATGGTTTTATTCTTATGAATTGCATTTTTAATTATTGCTTCATTACCTGGTCAATAAATTGTAAACATTTGATTTTATTCTGACTGATTTTAAGATTGTTTTCCCAAGTAGATTATCGGATTCGTATATTCTCACAAGTTTGCGACTAATGACTAATATTTGACATCAATTCAAGTGTACTTGGTTTGCAGAGACAAGTTAGTTCCATTTTGGGCAGCGAAATGCTGTTTTGATCAACTTAAATCTGCGTGTGTTTAATTACTTCTGTTTTTAATTTAATGTTACTTTAGATAAGTGTCCGAGAGAGATCACGGGCTTGGCCAATCCAAAAGCTATTATAAGAGAAGTAAAGTTGGTCGACTCATCTGTAATAGTGGCCAAAACCTCTACTGAAGTAAAACGATTAAATTAAGTTCAAGTGCATGTAATTCCATGGGGGCAATCAAAGTATCTTTGATTGTGTAAGGGTGAATCCGACCGTCTAAGATATTAGCCAATTACCTCTGTTTGATGAACAAAACTGGCGAGATTGTGTTTTGAGACCTGCGGAAGACGCGCAAGGACCTCTAATTGATATAGCTATATATTTTCATTTATGGAGTCAGATGAAATAACGAGTCAGTACATATGAGAAAATTTATTTCATTTAATCAAATTACTTTGTCACACGGAAAGAGGGTAACGCGCAGAGACCTTCACCTGCTGATCGAATGCCACCATTGGATCGATCGAGCCGGGCCTTACAACATGATAAAAGAACAAACGGCTCAAACCAGAAGACACAGTTGAGTAGACAATTAATCATTATTCATTTCAATTGATTAGTTGAATAAAGATTCGATCATTTAGCTGGACGAGATTAAATAAAAAATCAAGTCAGGTAAATGAATTGAGCTTTCCATCACTATTGTGCATGTGCTAGTAAAGGCAGGGCATTAATTTAAAACGGTGATTAAACTGACTGGATGGAACTACTTGCGCATTCTATGGTTTTAACCACCTCACAGCCATTCGGAATGGAATATTCAGATAGCCTATAGTATAGATGCTTGGAAATAATCACTGTTTCCCAATTCAAAGGCTGCATCCTTCGAAGGACCGAGCGTAACATGACCAATAAGTTGCCACCTGTTCTAGAAAAACATTACACACAAAAGACAATATTCCTCCGCCCAGGAGAGCAACCACTAAGAAAAGGTGTTAAAACCAATTCTCGCCCAGGACAACTGGAAGCTGCTAGAGACTGGAAAATGCTGGCAGATGTTGATCAACAGCTTATATTTCCACCTGAGATTGCCACCTCTAACCTTCGACCAGATATTGTCTTGTGGTCTGGATCAACACACCTTGTTCACCTGATAGAGTTAACAGTGCCATGGGAGGATGCTGTAGATGAGGCGTATGAGAGGAAGAAACTCTATGAGGCTATGCTCATCTAGCCACAGAACAGCGAGGATGGAGAGTCCGGGTTTATCCAGTGGAAGTGGGATGTCAAGGATTTGTGGCACACTCTACAACCCGATTTCTCAAAGACGTCGGATTCAGTGGCCAAGAGTTGGTGTCGCACAGTGAAGAACTTATCTGAAGCAGGAGAGAGGAGCAACAACTGGCTGGGTACAGGCCGCCACACTACGGTTTTGAAGAATTCTTGAAAAACTTGAAGAGTCTGTTGGATTATTTGTATAGTTATCACAATCCTGTGTCCTGTATTTTGCGTGAATGAGGATTTGTGTTGGACAGATATTGTTGTGTTTTGCAGTAGGTAGAATGCCATACGGAACTTTTGTAACTGAACCTGCATTAACGACGACAGTGGGGCTTCAACAGCCTTAGTCAAACGGGTTGGCGCGTATGGTTGGGTTGCGGTGAGATTGTGGCGTTAGAGATTGTGGTTAGGTCATGGTCGTGCAATATCCTCTGTTGGGAGGTTTTATGGCCTTTTGTCTGGAGCATAGTTAGAATAGATACACATTCTTGTTAAGTTTGATTTTACTCTGTTTCTGACGGTTGTGCAGACCCTAGAGATGTCTCCTACTCGGCTCAATCCAGACGGTTGTTGTGCTGGTCCACTGGGGAGACCACACTGTAGTAGCAGCCGTTGTGTGTGCTGACGCGCCAAGTACACTGCAGCCGTTAACGCCGGACAGAAGGAGATTCACATCACCATATGGAAAGAAGCATAAATGGATGGAGAAGCATAGGTTACTGTAAAGCTACGTCTTAGTTTGTGCTTATCTTGACTAAAGCCGAGTACAAATCACCATAAAGTTTTAACATCTACTCTCGTGTAATGGAAATCATTTTTTGAGCCAGTGAATGTAAAAACTGGTGTTTTTTTGGCAATGATTTCATTATTCTCCAAAATATGCTTAATACTTTGTACTATAATAATGAACTGAATTTCAGATTTCATGAATAAATATGCATAACACAATATTTACTAAAAGAGGTAACTACTCTACTGATAAAAGACTCATTAAATTGAATATTTTCGTCAAAGTAACACAAGTCTAAATATAGAGCTAAAAGACATCAATGCAATGATTCATAATGGTATGTGGCACTTTATTACACTTTATTTCTTGCACAACCTTTTTTTCCCCTTAGCACACTCAAAACTTTCTTTCTGGCTACTGATATATGCTTTCTTAATGCTGAACTAAATTTGGAATTTTAGCTTTTACTAAAGCTGATCCATAACATTATGCTTTAGATTGTGCATCACCCAACATTTTTCTATGACATTTACAATGAATGAATGAATACATTTCAGATTTTTTATTGTGTTGCATATAATGCACAGAAATGTTAATTTTGAAACTCTAGTCTAACTTCATGGAAAAAGAAAATGTGTGTGTGTGTGTGTTTAAAGTGAGAGAGAGCAAGAGCACAGTGTAACATCAGGGTAGTTATGTTTTAGCATTTCTTGTATCCCTGCAAATGGTTTGTAGTGGTCACAAAAGGACACTCCAGATGAGCATGGGACCTCATAGAATATTTTGCTACAGGCTCTTTACAGTAGAAAAAAGGTCACTAATGTTCAACAGTCAGCCTTTGTGCATTATGATTTTTCCCATATAATTAACTTCAATTTTGTAGCGGAGCGGCTTTAACTGAACCAAATGATAAAAAGAGCATCAGTTATTTATAAAAACAAGCAAAGCCAGTGTTTGTTGTTTGTGGACTTGTTGGTATGATGCATAGATGTTACTCAAATATTTCAGAATAACAGTAGAAAGGAGAAGTTAAAGTAGTACAAATACGTTTTTGTAATAATATTTTAAATGTATATCTTACCTTAATTTGATCATAACTAGTTTCCTATATATGATCATTAATAATAAATGTTCAAAATAAAAAGGAGCTCAAGAGAAGAGCAAAGACCACATCTGATAAATGTGCAAGTCAGCTGTCTGACATCTGAAAAAACATCAAACATTTAACTGTTTCGAGAAACAGTCGCCAAAACAGTTGCAACTGAAATACTATTGACATTTCTGAGAAAAACAATTTTATGATTTATAAAAATGGCTATTAAACAAATTTCACTTGTTAAAAAATGATGGTAATGTGGTATGCGACAACGTGTCTAAGGTCCCTTCTTCATAAATGTCAAATTAACAGTTGCAGGGGAAATGCATACAATGAAACAGAAGTTATACATAACCTTCCCTGATCAGTTAAGGCCCAAGTGCAGAGGTTTTGCAGTCATTCCCAATATCCCATAGTCAACTACACTCCATAAAAAAAGTTATATTTATGCCAAATGCAAAACAAGCATCCTGACACTTAGGCCATTTAATTATGTCTGCACTCACATATGGAAAGATAGGCAACTATTTGAGCAAAAAAAAAACAAACAAACAAACTCAAATTAGCTTTTCTTCTTATTTTCATCTTGTAGAACAATCTTTTGATGCATATGTACATAACTCCTGAATCCTGCCAGAGGCATCTTGTGATCAAAGTCCGTCATTTACAGTACACTGTAAAGTGCACTGGGGGGAGATGTTCATAAAAAGAGGTTTGGAGATTTCTCTGTTTCTGCCAGAGCTGGACTTATATTCAAAGCATTCCAAAGCCCTCGCTCCCCTCACTGATGGCCAGCTTCAGCAGCTTGTGGAGCTCCTCGTAGGAGTCATACGTTGGGAGGCACAGCTGGTTAAAACTGAAGAGGAGAGGAGTTAAACATGCAAATTAAACAGATTTTTTTTTTCTATAGATACTTCTGACAAAACTATATTCATGTTGCAAGAAATTTATAATTACCGTAAAACTTCAAATAATAGCCCTGGCTCAAACCCTGGCTTTTATTTTCCCAAATCGTCGAACTGCACCGGCTTGTATTTGAGACAGGCGTCTATATGAGACAGGCTTTTATAATTTAGTGTTGAGATGTTGTTCATTGAGTGTAGGCCTAGAGTCTCTAATCTCTAAAAAACTCCAAATGCTCCACGTGAAACTGCGGTCTTCCAAGCTTTTACTATCGTGTCAATTGATTGATTAATATGCGCGAGGGAGAGAGAGCAAGACAGCGCCCGTGTTGTTTGAAGACGTGAGAGTGCGCGCGCGGCCGGGGCTCGTTATGTGCCCTGTCAAGCGCAGCAGTCATTCTATTCTACATCACTCACCGATCAAAAAAGGCGTTGCCGATCTGACGGGTTTTAGAAGATTAAATACAATGCGTGTAAAAGAGACAGGCGTCTATTTGGGACTCGGCTATTATTTGAAGTTTTACGATATATTTAACAATATTAAATACGGTTATAAAACTGATAGTTTCGGTTCTGCATTGGTGGATTTAGCTCCCACCCTGATCAAACTCATTTACCTGTAATTTTATTGTAATACTAAAGACCTTGATTAATTTGTTCAGGTGTATTTGATTAGGGTTGGAATTAAACTGCAGGATACTGGCTCTCAGCAAACCTGTTCCATCTAGGGGTAGCATTAACCGTCAATGTTCTTTCATTGACTGAATGCTTTTAGCAGTGACGGAAAAATCTGAAGGCTGAATTTCCTTTCTAGAGTCTATTAATTTCACATTTAATTCTGGGAATTGGATTTTGGTCCCTCTTTTGAAGTGAGGGAATGTTTGGTGTGTGTGTGTGCTCACCAGGTGTGTGCGGTGGGCAGCGTGCTGTGTGTGGGAGCTGCTATGATCTGGAAGGAGGGGCAGAGAGTGTTGAAGCCGCCAGGTGGGAGCTGCGAGGAGCCAGTGGTGAACTGTAACAAACGTGCCAGTTCTTCCTGTGTGAAGGATGACACCACTGCCCAGAACCACTTCATCACCTAAACAACAGGATAATCAGGATAAATTCACACTTTCTGTGATCTCTCAGCATATTAATATGAACTCATACACATTCCCAATATCAAACCATTATATACAAAATATACAACATAGATGGGCATTATCAGATATCATACTATTGTGAATACAGTGCTGTTAAAATGTTTGGCACCAGTCTGATTCTCTGTATTTTAGCATATGTTCAGTCTTCAAGCACAGCCTATAATGCATTAACTTGACCAGTCATAAACAAAAACATAAAACTATCATGTATTAAATACACACAGTATATAACACCCAATGTTCCTGTGTGAAAAAGTGATTGCCAATAAGTAGCTACACTCCCATTAGCTTCAATATCATTTCGCTTATTAATGTAACCTCAGTTCCATGAGATAACTGGAACGAACATTGTGCCAGTTTTTGCTGACGCTATGGGGGAAACTCCGTTTCTCAGAATACTGAAGCCTGATTGGATTACGTCTGTGCACAACAAATGGCATTTCAACCTGCAGTGGAATATGCTTGATGCTATATCATCAGAATCTTTCGACCGAGGAGCGTCTACCTGGGCTGCATGCAGTAACACGGCCAGCTACGCATAACTCGTTCCCGTTATCGCAGGGAACCGATGTTACGTTAGTGACTGAAAAGTTCCCTTTCAATAAGGTTCACTTGCATTGCATCAGTTTTTGCTGACACTACTGGGAACGCAATCCAATAGCACCTTACTATGAGCGCAGAACGGAGACCATCCTAATAGCACAGCCTGAGGGCACTAGGAACCAGGTCCCTCATCATCAAGGCCTTTTACAGCGCAAGCGCCGATCTGAACGGTGTCTAGCATGCCGTCTTTCTGTGCAAAAGCTGGTGTAAGCATGGCGGGACACAGTTGTGCCTTCTGTCAGCGCAGACCGCCAAGCTGCCCGGTCTTCCGCAAGGTGATGCCATTTTTCAGGGTTGATGTTAAAGATATTCATGTCCCGCTTGACGACATCCTTAAAGCGGAGCTTGGGTCGGCCACGAGGGCGGTGTCCCACAGCTAACTCCCCATGGAAGATGGACTTTGGGAGACGTTCATCTGGCATACGACGTACATGGCCGATCCATCTGAGTCGCCTCCTCCGGAACATGGTGTACATGTCACAGCTGTTAGTGAGCTTCAGCACGGTTGTGTTCGGGACCCGATCCTGCCATGACAGGCCAAGGATCTGTCGTAGGCAACGGAAGTGAAAAGCATTAAGCTTGTGCTCCTGCCGCTGGTATGTAGGCCACGTTTCGCTTCCATAAAGCAGAACGGAGAGCACACAGGACTCATATACGCGCACCTTTATTTTGAGAGAAAGGTGGCTGTTGTTCCAGACGCGAGACTGAAGCCGCCCAAAGGTTGTTGAGGCACGACCGATCCTGGTATTCAGTTCAGCATCAAGGGTGTTGTTTGCTGTCAAGGTTGAGCCGAGGTAGGTGAATTTCTCGACAGCCGACAGCACTGTGCCATTGATGGTAACGTGAGGGGAAGCAGGAACGTTCTGAGCCATCACCACTGTCTTCTTGAGGCTTATGGTAAGTCCGAACTCTGAGCAGGCAGCAGCAAAAGAATTGCACATCTCCTGAATTTCTTGTTCAGTGTGAGCCACGAAGGCAGCGTCATCTGCGTAAAGCAACTCGCGCACAAGGACGCATTTCAACCTGGTTCTGGCCCTCAGACGAGCCAAGCTGAAGAAGTTGCCATCATACCTAGTGTGCAGCAGAACCCCAACCGGATCAGGAAACAGCCAGTCGCAGCACAGCCGAGAAATAGATGCCAAACAAGGTGGGAGCGAGGACACACCCCTGCTTTACTCCACAGCAGACGTCAAACTCATTTGAGCGGGCACCGTTGAACTGTCCCTATTTAAGCTTATAATCAGGGGAAAATATATGGAGGCAAAGCAATAATTCACCCAAAATAGCATGCTTGACGCAGGCTTTTGGCCAGTATTAGAGTGGCCGCATATGAAGCAGGTCTAGAGGAACTGCTGAGGCTTCTGCCATGAAGCCCAACAGTTTCTAGAACGTTGTGAGGGGAAGAGAGACCCCAACTTTGAATGATGCCACAAGCTGAATACTTGAATGTAGCCGAGTCGCTGTGAGCCGTGGGAACTTTTTCCATATCACCTTTTGGCATAGCTGTCAACCCTCCCGTTTTTTTCCGGGTTTCTCACGTATTTTAGCTCCTTTCCCACTGTCTTCCCGTTTTAGTATTTTCCCATAAAATATCCCATATTTTTACGCTCTGATTGTGTTAACTCAGAACACGCAACTATCTGTGTCTTTGAAGTGGCTTGCACTTGGGTTGCTAGACCTCCAGTAAAGCAGGTGGCAGTATACAGACAGTAGCTTAGGCTACTATCGAAGAAAAAGAAGTCAGTTGCAGCGGCGGGTGGGAGGAAGAGGGAAAAAGTAGCGGGAAGTCTGAACTTCAAGGAGAGTAGAGTAGATGAGTGTGATGTGCGATGATGGATCAGGATGCCGACGGCCAAAATCACAGAATTAACCACCAACCAAAACCGAGGACATTATGGTGATATTTGAGTAAATGGGAGACCACCTTCCACTACCTGACAAGCAGCCATGTAGGTCCAAATTATGCCTACTGCAAAATTTGTCGTTGTAATTTCAGTGTTGGTCATGGAGGGAAAAACGATGTTTCGCAGCACGACAAATCACTGAAACACAAGCGCGCAAGTGAGTCAGCTGGGCACACAGCATCTTTATCATGTTGTTCAACAAGCTGGACATAACACTAAGGTCAGTCTCTCTCTCTCTCAATCACACACACACACACACACACACACACTCTTTCTCTCTCTCTCGCGCACACACACACACACACACACACACACACACACACACACACTGTCTCTTTCTCTCTCACACACATATGTAGTTATAAACTATTTAGACTGTTAATGATTAGCGCTTTTTGTTGACAGCTATGCCTTTTGGTAGCAAGGCTTGTACTTCGGATCGGACCAAAGTGTGACTCAAACCCCTGATGCGGGGGGGCTTATCAACTCAAGCAAGTACCCTCGTCTGATCGAGTGACAGGTTGCATCGCTGTGGTGGGGAGCTGACGCTCGTGATAGTGCAAAGAAGGAGAAGTGCTCTTCTTTTTATTTTTGAATTTTGATTTGCTATAATAGCGGTGAGGAGCTTGGGTTTGCACAATCTTGGTGAGGACCCAGCATTGGCAACAAACACAACGCCCCCTATGCTTGGAACTAAACGGAGGTTGGGAGGTCAACCCTCTACAATACGAGTAAATCACTCGCATATGCCAGTAAATTTTACTCTGGGCGACTGAATAATGTTTATCATTAGCCATTGGCTAATAAATTCTTTACTTTAAATCTTTCTTTAAATCCTTTTAAAGACTTTACTCACAAGTGTGTGTGTTAGATGCCAAGTATAAGTTTAGCATAGATATATTTTCACTCACTGAACACACTTGAGTGCTTGAGAGTTTCGCTCTCCATCAAGCGATCTGTACCTGTATTTGACGTACCGTAAACTCTAGTGTGAAGGCGCACGACTCGCTGTTGGGTTTCTCTCACACAAGCAAAAGAGAGAGAGAGAGCGGGAGTCTTACATACCACGCAAAATCAACGCGCTACATGTAAACGATATTCTTGTTTGTATTTTTCTGTCAAAATAACGAAGTTCATCTGGAATTATTCAGCTTTTAAAGGTCCCCTGACATGAAATTTTCACTTTCTGAGGTTTTTTAACATTAATATGAGTTCCCCTAGCCTGTATATGGTCCCCCAGTGGCTAGACATTTCTATTGGTGTAAACCGAGCTTTGGCTATCTTTCTCTGCCTTTGAGAAAATGAAAGCTCAGACAGGCTGACCTTGAATCTCCTCCGTATGACGTCAAACGGAGGAGAGGTAACCTTCCCTTTCTCTGCTTTGCCCGCCCAGAGAATTTGGCTCGCCCATGAGAAAATGAGCTAGGAAGTACGAACGCACGAGCGCGATTTGAGTTTTTCCTCGAGAGATATCATGGCTTGCAAACGAGCGAAGCATGGCAGTTGATCAGTGTTCGGATGTACAAATGAACACAAAAGTATTTTTTAGTTCCTTCATCTGAGCCTCTGAAGAAACAATGGGTTAATTGTATTTTCTCTGGAAATGCGCCGACACAACTTCCCAAAGTTTTGTATGGTCCAACATTTCACCGACGACTGTTTCCTCAACTTGGGCCAATAAAGAGCTGGCCTCGGTGAACATCTGAAAATAAATCGATCGAGCTACCAAGCAACAATTTCTGATGTGTAGCCTAATTGTTCAAGTTCAGACAGGTAATCTTTCTCTCAAAATCGTTCAATACTGTTTATGCATAAGCCAGGTACTAAAATATCAACTTCACATCGTTTCTTTTAGTAGGATGAAAATAATCTCATTTAAATTGTGAACAAATTATACAGAAAGTGATCAAAGAACAATCTTTCCACACAGCGCGAGTTTATCTGGACAACTCGTTATGAAATCAATGACGCACGTTACACTGCACAACGAAGCTCTTACTGTATGTAAGTTACATCATCGTGTTTGCATTGGTGAAAGCATTAGAGAGAGTTCAGAAACTGCGTTGCAATGATAAGATCTTCATTCTCGCGATCAACAGAGTTGCACAATCTGCTTGCTCAATGCTCATCACGGCAACATTTTATGTGATGGGAATAGATCTAAATACTTTAAAAACTTCTCATGATTAGTTATTCTCGATAGCTGGTATAGTAAAAACTTATAATAGCTGTAGTAAAAGTATTCGAGAGAGTTTCACATGTAATATGTAGCTATTTCATATGCAAGCATGTTAGCCAATCACAGCAGTGGCTGGTTACACTGAATCCGACAGCAGACACGCCCCTTCAAACAGAGCGTTCAAATCAGAGGCTAAAATCCGGCTAGGAAAAATGCCTTTTTAAAAATGACTATTTTTGATCTAAAAAACCCTAACATTATGAGGGCAACCCAGGAAACATTATAAAATAATAAAATAACCCCATGTCAGGGGACCTTTATGAACAAGCAGAAGATATGCCGGTTTCTCCGGTAGTGGGCGGAACTAATGCACAAATGGCAATCTCATTGGATGGCGCTCATCCCAGTTTTAATTTCAGCATATCAGTTTGAGCGAATGCTGACAACGTGATTAACATTCATGAACCCAGCAGCTCATGTGTGTTGTAGGCTATATTATCATTATTAGTAGTAAAATTATAAGTAGGATTATTATCTTTTAATAATAATTACTATTATCAATTACTATTTTTTTTACAGAAACACTGAATGAGCAACAATATCTTAAAGGCCGTGCTGCAGGGTTAATTTTTCAACAAATTTGTGCAATTTGCTTGTTGGTAATAAACATTTAAACTGTTATCCATTGTATTTTAATTTGTAGGTATCACAAAATGGAATATAATACGAAAAAGTAGGTACTGTAGTGTATCTGGACTGTGTCAGTTTGACTCATTCAATTCTACATGTGAAAATGCTTTTAACCCTTTGACTCTTATCCGTAACTCTCTCTTCTGGCACCACCGAGTCCGAGTTAAAATTACCCATTGACACCTTTACGGCATGAGTGTTTATAGAGCTCGCCCGAGCCTCAAAGAGATCAGTATCTCCTCAGAGCAATGCCAGGTGGCCAAGAAAGCTCCTTCCAAAACGCACACACACAAACAGACATTCCTTCATTGAAATCTATAATTTGACTAATTATGGAAAGAATACGATATATTCCTGTATGTTTGCATGTTTCCCAGTTCATATTAGTCTAGTTATGATATTCCTAGTGTATCAGTGGAACTCTTAAGTGCTTGTGCATTAAGCTGTATCTTTGTAATTCCTATTCTTTTTTATGTTTTATTTGGTATCGTTGTAATCCTCTTAGTCTCACTGAATTAACCAGATACAGGAAATTACAGTAAAATGTATTATTCTATGCACAACAGCTTTCTGGTTAGAAACTACACCTTTTAACACTGCCATAAAACATGTAAATTAGGCCGTCCCAACAAGACAAAGGGACTATCCCGCTCACGGTTTGCCGAATGACTATTGGCCAGTTCACTCCAAAGAGGTGTGAACTCCGGTTTCCTTAAAAGGATAGAATGCCAGTTCCTCCTTGTCTTCAGTGCTCTTCATCTCTTGAACGCTCTTCAAGATCTTCTCGTCAGTCCGTTAGTTTAGTTTTTCTTTTGTTTCCCGTTTCGTATTCTACTTTGTTCATTTCCACAGACTAGTGACATGAACTTAGCCTGAATTGCATCTACGCTAATATTAGTGTCTTTGTTTATCCCGAGGTTTTCCCGCAGCCTGCCGGATCCAGGCCATGTCCAGATCTGACAAAGGAGATCCGCCTGGACCCGATGACAATGCAGTGCTGAAGTGTCCACTATCCTCTCCCTATGGAGGATCCCTTTCCCACTCTACAGATAAAGCGTTATGAATTTCGGCTCGCGTACCCCGAAGTGATAAAATAAAACAAAATTCTGTATCAAAATTTATAGGCAAGAAAAGTAGTTTGTTTAGGCTGGGTTGTATGGAATTACAAACCTGCGCACATATTTTAAAAGCACATAACTATAGAATCAATTCTGAATGAGCATGTGAACGCCGTCAGCGTTAATCACAGGTTCGCGTTTAAAGTCTGATCATTTCAATGGAGGTGAATCAATCAAAGTTAACTTTAGCTGGAAGTAACATTATTCAAGAACCGCTATAACGCCAAAACAATCTGTTACCTTAAATTATATGTTTATCTCTGTAAAGCTGCTTTTAAACAATCCATTGTTAAAAGCGCTATATAAATGAAGATGACTTGACTTGAATTATTTTTCTTTGAGTAACTTCACTTCAAGAGACTTTAAATCCGCCGCTCCTCCGCACAGCGGAAGAACCACGGACCCACGAGGATGCTCACTCACGCAGCCTTGTTCAGCAACATAAGAGAACCATATATGCAAGTATTCGTTTTATCGAGCTTTAATGCGTTTATGATTCGATATCTTGGTGTCTCTCTATCTCAAGGTTCCTGTCTCTGTGATTTTGCCATACTGTTGACCACTTTCTAATTCTTTTATCTTTCATTTTCTTTCATTGTTTGTTGCTTTAATCCGTGTATATACATGTATTCCATGTAACTTTAGTTCACCTGTATACTTAGTTTTCCTTTATTAAATACCTTAATATTAATATAGACCGTTGGCAACTTTTTCCCTTTACGGGTAATTTTAATCTATGTATACGATTACTGGACATATTCATGACCAGTTATTAAAATCATATTCCCTTTAATTGAGCTAAGAATCGCTACAGTACTATCTTACAGCGGTTTGCAATGATTCTCCTTTCCCCCACAATGCATTGCATTACGTCACCTTGGGGAGAAAATTTACCAAAGTCCGCCTTGAGAGCATTGAGAGAGACGAGTAGTAGACGA
Organism: Tiaroga cobitis; assembly: GCA_030578255.1. Taxonomy (NCBI): domain Eukaryota; kingdom Metazoa; phylum Chordata; class Actinopteri; order Cypriniformes; family Leuciscidae; genus Tiaroga; species Tiaroga cobitis. The sequence goes on along the minus strand of CM060607.1, from coordinate 36,558,706 downwards.
GAGTATTCAGATAGCGCAGATTATAGATAAATACATAGATATAGATAGATAGATAGATATAGATAGATAGGCTAGTATAGAGAGAGATAGGCAGACAGCCAAATAGTATAACGTTAGCATAGATAGCTAACAGCTAGATAGATAAATAGATAGAAATATATAATAGGTAGATTGACAATGGTGAACTTCTGTGTTTGTGCTGGGTGTAAAAACTCCACCCAAACAGGACACAGGGTCCATGGCTTCCCTATGAAGGACAAGGCAACCCTCAGACAGTGGGTACAATTTGTCCATGTTATGCTGCGTTCACACCAGACGCGAATAGCGCGTCAAATTCTCGCCTACCGCGTCTAGTTATTACATTTTGACCAGAGGAATAGATAAACGCTTAGAAACGCCCATATAGCTAGCATGATGCCTTCTATTTCTAGATGACGAAGACAAAGTTGACCAGTACTACGACACTATGACAAAGGTTACCGGTACTTATCTGAACTAACGTCATGATCACTGCCACTAGATATAAAGAAAACGTTGATTTTTCACTCGGTGCTATTCAATGACAGTAAAAAAAATAAATGTGTCGTTATTGTGCACTGCTGCTCGTAGACTAGCTCCAATGCTCATTGCTGCGTTGCTAAATGATAGCTACTCACCAGGACACTTCACCAACTCTCCACTCATTCTCCTCGGACCATGCATTTAATTGGCTTTGATGGCCATCAGTTCTTGGCAATTCCTCATTTGCCCTCTCACGTCTGGCAGGTTCGAAATTATACGGCTGCGGGCCATCATACATGTTGGCTCTTGCCACCTCTTCCTCATCTCAGTCAGTCGCCATAGTTCTAATACTAGGCTGAGGTTACCTTTCCTCCACTTCTCCCCAACGTGACATCATAACAGAATTGCGTAAAAAAACAAAAACGTTAATACCAAAAACGTAAAAAACTGGTCTTTAAGACCATTTTTGAGACATTTTAAAAATGATATACATATCTTGAGTGATTTATGTACCCATTAATCGACAGTGGTGGTTAACCTGCAACACTGCTTTTAAGTACCACCACCAGTCTTAAGTTCAGTTAAAATGACAAATATGCATTTATGCATGATTATCAAGTTTTAGTTCTAATTACTAAAGTTCTATCATTAAATAATGCTTGATTATCATAATATAATGTTTGATTGACTGATTTTAAGAGTGTACATTTTGATATTTAAAAAGCTGTGCCATTTTACAAAGATACGCTGATTTGGTGGAATTGTATATATATATATTAGTGCTGTCAAACGATTAAAATATTTAATCGCGATTAATCACATTAATGTCATAGTTAACTCACGATTAATCGCATATTTTTATCTATTCTAAATGTTTCTTGATTTCTTTTTGTCTCATTCTTTTTTCTCATTTTAATGCTCTTATCAACATGGAAAAGTTGATCGGCTTGCTTTGTGCAAATGTTTTTTATTGAAAACAACATTGGCATATACTGTGTTCAATTTCACACTAACATTCTCACTTGGAGCAAATAATCTCTCACACAATGTAACACTGTCCATCAATAAAAACATCAATAAAATCAGGTCCTAATATTGACGAGGGGGCGGAGAATTCGCATCAGCTGTGTGTGTGTGCTTGGCCATCAAGTGGTATTTCAGACTGGACGTGCTGCGATGATGATAGCTCAGTTCACAATGACAAAACACACAGATCACTTTGGTCTTGTCAATGTAACCATTTGGCAACTTTTTAAAAGTAAACTTTCCATTCAGAATCTTATTGGCATCCATTTCGGCGTCTCGCGCTCGTCATCCACTCAAAACGTAACTGTAGTGTTTTGTAGTATGAAGTCATTCCTTTGAGGCTTTTTATTCAACACATGTCCAACAAGTCTTACTGAACTCCACACACTGCTTCTTATTCTTCCTCAGTAGCACTTCAACACTTAAGCATTACACTGCCACCTTGTGGTTAACTATGAACACCACATTCCCCTCTTACTTGAAAGATTCTTTATGTGACAGATTAGTGTTCAGAACCAAACCTTTTGTTTGTTTAAAGTAACAAAATCACATAACATTACTGTGTACTGTTATTAACTTTACAACAACTTAACCAATGTAATTGACATTGTTTTACTAATTCTAATGCACAGTTTTATGTATTTACGAAACTATAACTGTTCACAACATATCCACAACAGGATGCATGTTTTTTTTATACATGTACAATTTCACTTCACTGTAAGTCATATTCCTTCAACCACGCTGGCATTCTACGCACTCTACTACTCTTCCTAAGATCTGGGGACCAAGGTGTTTTTGGGGTCCTTGAGATGTTTTGACATGCTCTGACATTTGTGCTTTTTTCAGTTGCTTATAAACATATTAATGGCACAGGTGAAATTACACTCTATTTAGCACAAACAGGGCTACCATAATGTGAGACCAACATGTATGTACATGTTTGTATTTTTGAGAGAATATTGTTTATGCATGGTTATTGAAAAAACTAAAAAATAAAGTTTTTGAAATAAGGACACAAAAAGCATACTAAATATGTGTCCACAAGACTTTTGACTAATGGACGTTGTCGCCTAGAGTTTTTGCTTCAAAATGATCTGAAAATCATCCTTCCTAATCATTCACATAAAACAATAGATTGTTTTAAATTGTGAAAAACATTTTTTTGTTTGCCAAGGCAATATGCGGATGGGCAGAACGGCCCAACCCCTATCATGAATAATTAAGTGGTTCTCACCTGAGCAGACAATGACCCTGCATAATAATGAGCCTTTCATTCAGGGGTGTCACACAAGAAAGAATGCAAGGACAATATATATATTTATTGTCATTGCATTCTTTCTTGTATATATATAGCCTACACACACACATATATATATATATATATATATATATATATATATATATATATATATATATATATATATATATATATATATATATATATATACACACACACACATATATATATATACAAACAATCAAAATATAAATGAAAGCCAAAAGCACATTTTTAGTCATACCTGGAAACAAATCCTGGTCAAATGCTATATGGGCCATTCTACAGAATTGGTTCAAAGTTACAGTTGGAAACATCTTGAAAAGAAAAAAAGTCTTTTCCCATAAATGTCTTATAAAGTATTATTTTTTAAAGTAGACCAATACAATAAAAATAAACCAGTCGCATTTCAAAGTCGTTCGCGAAATGACCGCCAGGTGGCGCAAAGGGACATTTATCAAAACGTAAGTGGGGCTAATGTCAATTAACAGTAAGGATGAAATTCTACAAGTTATGGTAATTTGCAAATAAGCCTACAACAAACATTTATTTTTAAACAAATATTTTTAAATATGCAACATGCACGTTTAAACAACAAACAATACAATCTGAACCAGCGCTTCTGCTCCTGTATTGAGACATGCAGCGCGTTTCAGTTACAATCCTGGTTCCAGTAGCCTTAATCCATTCACGGCTTTTTAAAATGTCACAAAGCGTTTTGAGATGGTTTTGAATGAAATATTGAAGTTTATAATTAGGATATTTTGGCACATCACGGAGTGGCGCTATGCATTATTCTAAAATCTGGCTTTATTCTGGCATGTTGAATTAGAGTTTGACAAACGCGGCGGCGCGTTCATTTGAATTTATTTTTCTCATAACAGCTAAAAGAACTTAGTGCGTAATTGTTGGTCATACAGATAAGATATCATCTTTTAAAACTGTAAAAGGTCTACTTTTATTCATGTAGGCTAAAGTAGGCCTACACTCACAGACTAACGACAAAACGTTTTCTCGCTCATGTGAGAAACAAACGTTTGGGCATTTCTTAGTGAATAAATTCATAGCCGAGCGGTAGAACTTACAGTTCGATCATCAAGATGACATGGGCTCAAATCCCGATCAAACGTGGTCTACTCTAAATTTTATATTTATTAATGCAGAGAGATTTGTCTAGCTCTAAAACTCTGTTACACCATATATACAGTTTTTTGCTTATATTTATAAAATAAAATTACCATGCATTTCCATTTTACACTAAGGAACAATGGTATCCAACAGAACGACTTTGCATCTGTATAATAATAATAATAAAATTACCAATCGTAATTTCAAAAGCAGTTCTGTAAAAAAAGTAATTATATATAGCCTATATATATATATATTTTTTTTTTAATTAGGCCTATTATTTTATTTTTTTGATTCCCTAAAACCTAGAGTTTTTAAAAAACATGGTTTTAAGTAAAGTGTGATTTGCCAGGGGGGACGGGGATTTCCTTCTGGTCTAAACATCCCTGCTTCTGCTGAATTATTTGAATCCCCACATCCCTCCCTCCACAGTAATCAATGCTAGGCTACTTCACCAATAGACCATATCAAATATAAAATAGAGATATGCAACAAGCACGTTTAAACGACAAACAATAAAATCAAAACCAGCGTTTCAGTTGTTTATTAGTTCAAGTGGCCTTAATGCATGCACGGATTTAAAAAATTCACAAAGCGTTTTGAGATTATTTTGAATGAAATATTGAAGTTTATAATTAAGTGTTTTGGCAGACCACGCCGAGTGGCCCTATGCATTTTTCTAAAGTCGGGTTTTATTCGAACTTTTGCTAACGACAAAAGTTTATCTGTCGTCTCTGTCTCCGGGAGCTTCGCGTCACAAAAATGAACCGAAAGCCACTTCAGCTCAGTCACTATAAGAAATCGGCTATGTCTAAAGCCTTTAAATGTCTAAATATTCAGGCTAATAAATGTTATCTGATTATGTAATCCATATGAAAACGAGAGGTACAGAGGATCTACTCAAACATGTAGCCTATGTAAGCGCTTCCCAATGAGAAAATGACAAGACAAGGGTGAAAATCTCGCTCTGATTAAATGTAGCAGGCTAAATCGCCCTGAATTAAAATGTAAAAACAGATCAAATGATGTATTTGTCGAAATGTTGCGATATTGTTTCATTTAAGTTCATAATTATTCTATACATGTTATTTAATTTAGCAGCATTACCACGAAGCACCGTGGTTCGATATTTATTTGAATAATAAAAAAATTAAAAAAAATTAATTCACAAATTGCATGCCTGGTTGTAAGGATCCAAAGATCCCTGTAGAATTTAATATTGAGCTGAACATTTTGTTCATGACAACAAATTAACATGCGTTTTTCAGATTATATTTAGTTTTGCTTGGAAAAAGCTGGCCCAAACCAGTTTTATTTCATCAATTATTGAAATAATGAAATATTTAGTAATAAACTTTTATGACAGAAATATCACTAGGCTACGTAACTTAAATCATTTAATTCCTTCATTATCAACACTGTCTAGAATAGCGATTTAAGTGTGAATTGCGACTTCTCTTTGTGTTAAGTCAGCCTCAGACTCCGATAGCCTGTTGGGGGGTTGGAGGGACAGTTCAGCTGTATCGTGCGCGCAGGACAATAGGCCTAGGTGTTAATGTTCCTCTTTCATATGGAGAGTGTCGGATAACGCAGCGACATATACAGTATTATCAGCTGTATGATGTGTTTTTACCCTGAAATGTTTAATTAAGAGAGAGACCCGGCGCGCGCAGCGAGGGAGACTAAATAAACGTGTTAAAAAGCGATCCAGCGCGAGAGAGGCTAATAAAAACTCATGTTTTTAATTTAATTATGTTGCTTTGGACAATTTTCGTTTTGTTGGCCTACTGTTTTAATTGTTTAATATAGCTGTCATTTCTTTGGCAATACAAATGTAAAATGTCGCAAGAATAAGATTAGCCTAGTGTTTCTTATTTTGCATCGCAAAAGAAATAAACTCTAAACCCGATGCAACCCTGTTTTAAATTTAAAAAAACTGTCCCGACACTTTATTTAAACCTTCGTTCGAACTTGGTTTCAAACTTAAGTAATTTTAGTGTTCTTTTACATTACACAATAATTTAGCAGACTAAAGACGAGCTTCTTCATTTTCATTTTCTGATGCAAGGCTGACAATCTTCCTTCATCAGTTTGTGTCCTTTGTGCAGCGGCTGCGGTTCTACAGGAATGTAGCAAATGTATGTTGTAATGATAATTAAACAAAACTCTTGACTTTAAATAAGCAAACAGTTATAAACAGTAGTAGTAATACCATGCGGCACCTGTCAAAATGATTGATGACAGGTGGGCGTGGCTATCCTTTGATCTTCCCCCGCCCCTTCCGGTTCCTCCCCTTCCTGTCCCGCCCCTTGTCCCGCCCCTTCCGGTTCCTCCCCTTCCTGTTACCTTTGACCTAGTTCCTCCCCTTCCGGTTACCTTTGACCTAGTTCCGCCCCTTCCTGTTACATCTTCTGTCAAAATGATGGATGATGACCTTTATCTAGTTTCGCCCCTTGTGGTTACAGCTTCTGTCAAAATGATGAACTGTTTGAAGTTTGTTTGATCTAGTTCCGCCCCTTGCAGTTAAAAAGTTTCTGTCAAAATGATGGATTGTTTGAAGTTTGTTTGATCTAGTTCCACCCCTTGCAGTTAAAAAGTTTCTGTCAAAATGATGAATTGTTTGAAGTTTGTTTGATCTAGTTCCGCCCCTTGCGGTTACAGCTTCTGTCAAAATGATGAATTGTTTGAAGTTTGTTTGATCTAGTTCCGCCCCTTGCGGTTACAGCTTCTGTCAAAATGATGGATGCTGACAGTTTGTTTAATCGTTTGAAGTTTGTTTGAGATGTATTGGACTTTGTTGTTACAGTTACAAAGCGATGGATTGTTTGAAGTTTGTTTGATCTAGTTCCGCCCCTTGCGGTTACAGCTTCTGTCAAAATGATGGATGCTGACAGTTTGTTTAATCGTTTGAAGTCTGTTTGAGATGTATTGGACTTTGTTGTTACAGTTACAAAGCGATGGATTGTTCTTTTTTAGCGCATCTCCTCGCTATGCCTAAGCTTATCATAGCAGGTGTGTGTGAAAGTGATAAGAAAAAACTGCTATAGTTTATCTGACACAAACGTAAAAAATAAATGTATTCAGTGAAGCATTTCCGATTAAAAAACGGAGACATTAAAAATGTATTAGAGTTGAATAATATGAAACATACAGTTTATGTAATAAAATAAAACCTCACCCCAAAAAACACTAAATGTGCTAAATAAATGTATGAAATAAATGTACAACTATTCACTGAATCAAGTATTTCAGTTTAAATAAAATGGAGCCACAAAAATATTCCAAACAGTTAAAAATGTATTACAGAGTTGAAGAAGAAACATACACCTTATGTAAAACCTCACACAAAAAGTTTAAATAAATGTACAACTATTCACTGCATCAAGCATTTCAGTTTAAATAAAATGGAGCCACAAAAATATTCCAAACAGTTAAAAATGTATTATGGCGCTTTTCCACTACACAGTACCAGCTCGCCTCGGCTCGGCTCGACTCGACTCGACTCGCCTTTGTTTGCTTTTCCACTGTGTAAAAGTTGTACCTGTACCTGCTTTCGGGTACTTTTTTTCGTACCACCTCCGGCGAGGAGCTAAGGCGATACTAAAATGTGACGTGAAAACAATACCGACTGCTGATTGGTCACAGAGAATCTGCGTCATCATTGCACGCGCCAGATGGAGTATCCAGAATAAATAACCCCGCCATTTTTAAATAGTTTGGCCAGAGATAGTTACTAAACTTACTACTATTATTATGGCAACTCGGAAGAATACGCCGTGGTCAAACGAGGAGGTGCAGACATTCCTTTGTTTGGTTGCCGAAGAGAGGATCCAGCGAGAGCTTGATGGGGCAACGAGGAACGAAAGGCGTCGCTATGACGACCGGGTACTATTTGTGGCGGTACTTTCTGCAATGGAAAACGGAGCGAAAAGCGAGCCGAGTCGAGGCGAGCCAAGGCGAGTCGAGTCGAGTCGAGCTGGTACTGGTAATGGAAAAGCACCATTACAGAGTTGAAGAAGAAACATACACCTTATGTAAAACCTCACACAAAAAACACTAAATGTACTAAATAAATATATGAAATAAATGTACAACTATTCACTGAATCAAGCATTTCAGTTGAAATAAAATGGAGCCACAAAAATATTCCAAACAGTTAAAAATGTATTAGAGTTGAAGAAAAAAACACATACAGCTTATGTAAAACCTCACACAAAAAGTTTAAATAAAGTGGAGCCACAAAAAATTGCAAACAGTTAAAAATGTATTAGAGAGTTGAAGAAAAAACATACAGGTGAGGACAATATGTATCATATATTTCACACTAAAGTTGAAAAACATTATGTTAATTTAAATGAAATGGTTATACAATTTACATTTAGTCATTCAAATATATTTGACACTGACTCAAGTTGAAAAACCATGCTGTTCAATTAAAAGTATATAAATTAAACAAAAATAAAATCATCTTACTGTTTCACCATGGTTGAAAAAAAAGTGTAAAAAGTGTTTCCCCTGAAGTCTTTTCTCTCTGTCACACCAGCGTGTGGCTGGCCTGGTATCTGTTTTTGTGACACGTTCCTGAGCCCATTGAGAAATATCTTACACAACAGTTAAAAAGCATTGTGTTCATTTAAAAGTGTATAAATTAAAATATATCATATATAAAATAAATAGTTTACTAATTTAACTAAAGTTGAAAAGCATGTTGTTCATTTAAAATCTTACTAAATTACTAAAGTTGAAAATCATGCCTATCATTAAAAAATCTTACTAAATTACTGAAGTTGAAAAGCATTCTGTTCATTTAAAATAAATATTTTACAAATTTACTGTACCAATTATGTTAGATTTAGATAAAAATAAAATCATCTTACATTTTCACCAGGATTGAAGAAAAAAAAAATCAGACAGGTAGTGCCTGCCAGCATGGACAGTGTGCATGACAAATAAGTGATATCATCGCTGTTTTTGTACCACCGGTAATAAATTACTTTTAATTCATAAGACTTATTTTCAGGAGTGACAGTTATCAGTGAAATATGGCGCTCGTGTAATCAAAAGGTCTGCCTAGCCCCTGGGAATGTGAATTGGCCTTGAACCTAAACACTTCCATTCATAGAGTACTGAAAGAATATAGTGGACACACAGCTCCGCCGTTTTCCCATAGTTTTCCACAGGCTCTTACTGTAAAAGGCTATAAAATAGCCAAGACACATGGACGTGTGCCATACCCCCATGTATGGACCAAAAACTTTTGCACCCTCTCTTCTATGACCATCTCATCAAAAATACAAAACAGTGAGTACTTTCTCTATAATTCATTTATGCTACGGTGCTGCTTATCTGTATTATGCAATGATGTTTAATTTGAAAAATTGTTTATACATAAGGAAAAGACGGTATAATTCATTAGTGATTTAAATAGCCCAGACTAGGTATTTGTTTTATCCACATTATGCTATTAGTATTTTTATCTGCTGTTACTGGTGATACAGATATTAAAATGTATCTACTATATTAATTTATCAAACTATGGGTTTAAAAGTATGGAGCATTGTATTATGATATCGATGTGATACAGATATTAACATGTATCTACTATATTAATTTATCAAAGTATGATTTTTTTTTTTAAATATGGAGCATTGTATCATGATATTGATGTGATACAGATATTACAATCTGTCTACTATATTAATTTATCATAAAGTATGATTTAAAAAATGTACAACATTGTTTATGTTCATTATGCTATGTTTTTTTTAAACCATATCACAAAAGTATCAGTTTAACATGACTGTTTTACAGCAATGTTTATTTTGCATTATGCTATGTTGTTTTAACTGTTGTATTTTTTATCTGATGTAACTAAAATCTCCAGCATCGTTTATTTAAGCCGTGGGGTTTCCATAAAGGACCTTAAAATAAATGTTTTGGATTTATTCAGTTTTAAATCTTATTTAGAGATTATTTTAGTCAGATATGCTTATGTGCATAGGGCTATTTTATTCCTCTTCAGTTACTTACTTTTTAAATTTTGGTAGGTTACTTTTTAATTCTTCTTTTACGCTGTCTTTGATTTTAACTTTTAGCAATTTGCATGATAAATTGTTTAACATGTAAGCTATATGAATGACACTGTCACAATGTGATAAGCAAAACATATAAAAGTCAAGTCAAAGCTATTTATATAGGCTAGCGCTTTTCATTGCCATTTAAAATAACATGGTCTTTCCTTCTCTCTCTCTCTCTCTCTCTCTAGAGACAGCAAACACTGCAGGACAATCAGGCATCCAAGTAACATGTTAGTATGGTTTATATTTTATTTTTAATGAGAAAAAAATTATAGAGTACAACAGGTGGTTTCTGGGAGTAAAAACATTTACTTTCTCCATACGGAAATTAATTTTAAAGACAGATCTACTGTGAGCTAAGAGGTTGTTAATACATGGTATTTGCTTCTGATAAAGCCTTCAGCTTATTTTTTTGTAAATAATCGTGTTTCACAGTTGAACTCCTGGTGAAAACTACATTACCCATGAGCCATTATGCTGTAGTGAAAATTATGTCAAACATAGTTTTTTTAAAAAGCAACACACTCCAAAATAGCTCTGGCCACTCCCATGACGCACTGCGAATGACATAATCTCCCTACCATTTCAAAATACTGAAATCTTTGTATAAGCTATATATGCATATTTTGCATATTTATATATAAATATATATTTTTTAAAATCACTATGGGAAATAAGACTGAAAATTATTTTATGTAAACAGGCAAAATCTCTGCATCTGATGATGGCCATGTGTTTTCGCCGATCATAACTGGTTTAACTCTTGACTCCTTTGAGATCAATATGACTTCTGCCAAACCAAATGTGACTGCATATTGTAAGTGTAATACACGAGAAACTATTAATACACGAGAAACTATTAAACCAGTTTTCGCCTATGTAATGTATAAAATTATTCTTAATTAATCAGTCGTAGTTAACTATTTGGGACCAATTTTAAGGAAGGTTACATTCTGGTCTAACAGTGTCATGTACAAATTTGCAATACAGAATTGTTTTGTGTTTTTGGTACTATTGGATCGAGTTTTGTAGAATTTATTTTATGCGGTGTAATGCTCCTGGATTATTCAGACTCAGAATTGTAACTATTACTTTAGCCTTTATCAGACATTTATTTTACTGCAGACTTATCAACCTTATTTATTTACTGCAGATTTGATCAAAGCCAAATACTGCCCAAACGGGGATATTGGGAAAGAAGAGAAACAGGATAATACAAGGTTAGATTCAATCTTTATATTCTTTCCCATTTTGCCTTCATTTTCCTTTTTCCTGTTGGTTATGAATCAATGATTCGGTTACAAATGTGTGAGCGAATCCAACACACCAGATGAAGACGAGGGAACCGCTTGACTATGTGAATTGTGAAATCATTGCCAACGACCTGGTCAACGCTTTGTTCAAGCATGAAGAATCTCTCATGAAGAAACTGCAATAACAACTGTTGTAGCCAATTGTTTGGCATTATGTACTTAAACAGTTTTTAAAAAAAATTAAATGTTTTTAATAATTGATTGGTGATGGAGTTTTAATTTTTGTATTTAGAACCAAGTATATTGTACAAGTAAGAAGAAACCAAACTGGCCATATAATGATATATTGCACATAATAAACAATGGCAAAGTTTGTATTCCTTAAAAAAACAGCCAATGTTTGAGAACCCTAATATTGGTGTAATCTCTGCGAGGTCTCAACCATAAACGCAAAACTTTGTGGTGGGTGATACGGGCATAGCTTTATTAAAGGAAAATATTATGGAAGTAATTTTCAAACTATATTTTATTTATTTATATTATGGTTTTCATGTTGATTTAAAGTTTTTGTTATGAACTAATACCTTTATTTTTTTTACATCCAGCACAAAATTTTGTTCCAAAATCGTTCTCTGACCCCAAATAATCAGATAATGGTGTGTTCACAATCTACAATTAGATATTATCCTGCTTAGTATGTGTGTAAATAGTTGTGCTTAAATGTTTGGATGTATTTTTACACGCCAACATATTTTGTCACACCGTAGTGATGCAAAGTTCCACACTCTTGTAAAGACTATGGTCTAACTTTAAAACATAATCTTTATACATGAATTCAAAAGACCAAATCACTAAGAAAGGAGGGGTGAAAAGCAGCGTTTATAATAAATAGACAAAAGTTTGCAAATGATGGTTTTATTACTATTCAGATAGTTAGCCGATGTCACTTTTTCGCATGTTGGACCGTATGTGTTTTAGGTAAAGACTTTTCTTTGAGAGCCGTCAACATTCAGTGTTTATAGGAATAAATGACCGTTGATAATTTAAGTGATACTATTTCTGTTTGAGAACTAAATTGATACTTTGTGTGATTCCACAACATAGATAGAGGGAAGGTTGCACTAAACAAAGTATTGACATGCTGCAAGTATTACTTACTTAAGTTACTTATAAGTAAGTATTAACGCGAAAAGTAAGCGCATGCTGTTTTACACTTAAACTATTACAACAGAATCGCACATGACTATTGCACTGGGAGAGGCGTAATCATTAAGACTGTTAAACAAAGTTTGGTGTTTAAAATTAATTCTAGTGATCAACTTGCTAAAAAGTAAATACAACATGAGCCATTTAAAGCAAATACGAAAAACCACTTGTGATCAGTTTTGTATGTTTGTAATTGACATTTTATATACTAGTCAATTAGGCCGTTTACATCTTACTTCTTTTTGTTTTTGTACAGTTTGCAAAAACTATAGTCTCCGAGCGTGGTCAAACATATAGGAATTTATGAAAAACATGCACAAATATAGCATAAAGATAATTACGGTCCTTCTACATGAGAGTGTTTAAGACTAAACAAATCATATTTCTTTTAAAATATTATTTCTAAAATTAGTTATTATTTTCATATTTCTGCTATGTCTACGAAACATCGACATGAAAGATGAGTATTACTGTTTTTCTGTTACCTATAAAACTATTATACTTCAAACTCGTCTAGCTATTGCCCATTTCACAGCACAGTCGGTTATTTTTTCTACGTGGCTAAACAACGGTTAAGCTAATGAATTACCGTTGATATTTTTTACCTGAAAGCTGGGATGATTCAGTTTTTATTCCGTCTACACCGTTTCTTTGACACAAGAGTTTTAGTCAGGGGTCTTTTAGGCCTGATCCAGAAAACAGACGGTAAGCAGTAAGTTATGAAAACATGTGGTAAGCAGTTTTTGGCCTCATCATCAAAATGTTTTAACATATCGCAAATATCAATTGTTAGATAAATTATATCTAACCAACAGCAGTTATATGTGAAACACGCTCAGTCACATTAGAGTTGGATTCTTGTTTATATTGAACATTGTTATTGAACCGCATGTTTAACAGTGCTAGTGTTCATCACGGTTTCATTTTTAACAACACTATCGTAACCCTTATCGTATTTTGTATGGTGTCTTCTTTACACTTTCACCCATGGATATCTGTTTCCTACAGTTAGCTGTAGTGAACTCTAGGGTATTCTCTTTGATCATATACGACAGTATTCACATGAATTGGCTTGATTTAATAAAATGATACCACATTATTTTATTATACCATTTTTAAATAACGCTTAAATGTACATTTTATACTTTAACCCTAGAATACCGCACAAGGATCTCTGAAATATTTTTCCTTGTAAAACATCTAGGTAGATCTATGTTTTTAAAATCTATGTTCTAAAATCTCAAAATCTGGGCCTACAACAAAACACAGTTCATCAGAAAATTACTTTTGTCGCTTTGTTTGAAGAAACATTTTAATCAGCTGGTGCTTGATAACTATTACAATTATTAAACAACCCTCAATTCGGTAATGATGCGATATTGATATCACGTTTTAATTTCAACTCAATGCGCTAAAGGTCTATAACTGAACTTTAACGTCTTAATATTTGGTAAAAGTTAACTTAAAGCCTTACTTTCTAGACGCTTTTTACGGAACTTGTTGCGAACATTCACCCATCCCTATGTTAAAAAAAATTGTATATATATATTTTTTTGGTGTAATTAATAGAATTCTCTCTGGTGGTATATGCATAACTTCTCCATGACTTTACTTATGATTCAATGAGGCTTTAATCCTCCGTAGCGATTCACGACGTCATGACGATGACACCCCTATACAACTCCTCCTGCGGGGCGGGCTGAGCACTATCAGTTGTCCTGATAAACTCTACACAGAGTCCAGCCTCAGTTATCGCACACAACCCCTGGCTCTAGCTCTAATAATCGCGGACTGCTGTGCTACTGCAACATCTCATCGATCAAAAGTCGAAGGAACATTGTCTGGTTGTTACATGGACTGTCAAACCCCGCTTCAACCTTCATGTTTGTCTGAGCCTGCAGCAAACTACAGTTTTTTCGACTCACACTTCTGACCCAAAAACTTTGTTAACGCACAAAGCCTGTACGATTGTGCTGTAAGGACTTCCAGGAGATTCCAGGACCTTACAGAATCTTTCACCATCGAATAGGGAACCGAAAAATCTGAAAACTTCAGAAATGGCGACGCAAAAGCTGATGGAGAGCAACTCCCCGTTGAGTTCTGGCGTAGCGGGGACACTGCGTCATCCGGCGTGTGAGTGCGCCACGGGGAAAGTGTGTCGTTTAAGAGCCACGCTAGACTCTATGTTTAAAGATCATTTTAGAGGCCCGATGGTTAGCTTGATGCACAGGATCATCGAGGCTGCGTTTGATGAGAATAACGATTGTGCGAGTGATACCAAACGTGTAAAAAATCTCAAAAAAGAAATGGATGTCATAAGAGGCTTGGTTGGATCCTGGACAGATGTTACGCCCATGTTTATAAACGGCAAAGAACCGGTCGGCGTAATCCTCAGAAAAGTTCTGGATGTGATGCATGAATCTCGTGAGGAATTCGAAGTTGACGATCTACTCTGCATGTGTACGTTTGTAACAGATCTCTGTGTGTCACTGTTGTCAAAAAATGTAAAAACAGATGTTGATGAAATAGTTCAAAGTCTGGTCAGCTATGCCCTAGAGCAAAACATGATTGCATGCCGTGACTTTGTATTCTGGCTGGATCACCTGTAAATGTCGTCATTGTTTTACTTTTTTTACTTCACTATGTTGAAATAAAAAAATGACACAATTGTATTTTGGGGTCATGTCCGAGCTCATAAAAACAGTATTACACAACTTATTCTATAGGAGGTAAAAAGTTATTATATATTAGAAAGTAGCTAGGATGTTTTTTTATTTTGTGCATGCTTTAAGTTAACTTTTACCAAATATTAAGACGTTAAAGTTCAGTTATAGACCTTTAGCGCATTAAGTTGAAATTAAAACGTGATATCAATATCGCATCATTACCGAATTGAGGGTTGTTTAATCATTTTAATAGTTATCAAGCACCAGCTGCTTAAAATGTTTCTTCAAACAAAGCGACAAAAGTAATTTTCTGATGAACTGTGTTTTGTTGTAGGCCCAGATTTTGAGATTTTAGAACATAGATTTTAAAAACATAGATCTACCTAGATGTTTTACAAGGAAAAATATTTCAGAGATCCTTGTGCGGTATTCTAGGGTTAAAGTATAAAATGTACATTTAAGCGTTATTTAAAAATGGTATAATAAAATAATGTGGTATCATTTTATTAAATCAAGCCAATTCATGTGAATACTGCCGTATATGATCAAAGAGAATACAAAGAGTTCACTACAGCTAACTGTAGGAAACGGATATCCATGGGTGAAAGTGTAAAGAAGACACCATACAAAATACGATAAGGGTTACGATAGTGTTGTTAAAAATGAAACCGTGATGAACACTAGCACTGTTAAACATGCGGTTCAATAACAATGTTCAATATAAACAAGAATCCAACTCTAATGTGACTGAGCGTGTTTCACATATAACTGCTGATGGTTAGATATAATTTATCTAACAATTGATATTTGCGATATGTTAAAACATTTTGATGATGAGGCCAAAAACTGCTTACCACATGTTTTCATAACTTACTGCTTACCGTCTGTTTTCTGGATCAGGCCTAAAAGACCCCTGACTAAAACTCTTGTGTCAAAGAAACGGTGTAGACGGAATAAAAACTGAATCATCCCAGCTTTCAGGTAAAAAATATCAACGGTAATTCATTAGCTTAACCGTTGTTTAGCCACGCAGAAAAAATAACCGACTGTGCTGTGAAATGGGCAATAGCTAGACGAGTTTGAAGTATAATAGTTTTATAGGTAACAGAAAAACAGTAATACTCATCTTTCATGTCGATGTTTCGTAGACATAGCAGAAATATGAAAATAATAACTAATTTTAGAAATAATATTTTAAAAGAAATATGATTTGTTTAGTCTTAAACACTCTCATGTAGAAGGACCGTAATTATCTTTATGCTATATTTGTGCATGTTTTTCATAAATTCCTATATGTTTGACCACGCTCGGAGACTATAGTTTTTGCAAACTGTACAAAAACAAAAAGAAGTAAGATGTAAACGGCCTAATTGACTAGTATATAAAATGTCAATTACAAACATACAAAACTGATCACAAGTGGTTTTTCGTATTTGCTTTAAATGGCTCATGTTGTATTTACTTTTTAGCAAGTTGATCACTAGAATTAATTTTAAACACCAAACTTTGTTTAACAGTCTTAATGATTACGCCTCTCCCAGTGCAATAGTCATGTGCGATTCTGTTGTAATAGTTTAAGTGTAAAACAGCATGCGCTTACTTTTCGCGTTAATACTTACTTATAAGTAACTTAAGTAATACTTGCAGCATGTCAATACTTTGTTTAGTGCAACCTTCCCTCTATCTATGTTGTGGAATCACACAAAGTATCAATTTAGTTCTCAAACAGAAATAGTATCACTTAAATTATCAACGGTCATTTATTCCTATAAACACTGAATGTTGACGGCTCTCAAAGAAAAGTCTTTACCTAAAACACATACGGTCCAACATGCGAAAAAGTGACATCGGCTAACTATCTGAATAGTAATAAAACCATCATTTGCAAACTTTTGTCTATTTATTATAAACGCTGCTTTTCACCCCTCCTTTCTTAGTGATTTGGTCTTTTGAATTCATGTATAAAGATTATGTTTTAAAGTTAGACCATAGTCTTTACAAGAGTGTGGAACTTTGCATCACTACGGTGTGACAAAATATGTTGGCGTGTAAAAATACATCCAAACATTTAAGCACAACTATTTACACACATACTAAGCAGGATAATATCTAATTGTAGATTGTGAACACACCATTATCTGATTATTTGGGGTCAGAGAACGATTTTGGAACAAAATTTTGTGCTGGATGTAAAAAAAATAAAGGTATTAGTTCATAACAAAAACTTTAAATCAACATGAAAACCATAATATAAATAAATAAAATATAGTTTGAAAATTACTTCCATAATATTTTCCTTTAATAAAGCTATGCCCGTATCACCCACCACAAAGTTTTGCGTTTATGGTTGAGACCTCGCAGAGATTACACCAATATTAGGGTTCTCAAACATTGGCTGTTTTTTTAAGGAATACAAACTTTGCCATTGTTTATTATGTGCAATATATCATTATATGGCCAGTTTGGTTTCTTCTTACTTGTACAATATACTTGGTTCTAAATACAAAAATTAAAACTCCATCACCAATCAATTATTAAAAACATTTAATTTTTTTTAAAAACTGTTTAAGTACATAATGCCAAACAATTGGCTACAACAGTTGTTATTGCAGTTTCTTCATGAGAGATTCTTCATGCTTGAACAAAGCGTTGACCAGGTCGTTGGCAATGATTTCACAATTCACATAGTCAAGCGGTTCCCTCGTCTTCATCTGGTGTGTTGGATTCGCTCACACATTTGTAACCGAATCATTGATTCATAACCAACAGGAAAAAGGAAAATGAAGGCAAAATGGGAAAGAATATAAAGATTGAATCTAACCTTGTATTATCCTGTTTCTCTTCTTTCCCAATATCCCCGTTTGGGCAGTATTTGGCTTTGATCAAATCTGCAGTAAATAAATAAGGTTGATAAGTCTGCAGTAAAATAAATGTCTGATAAAGGCTAAAGTAATAGTTACAATTCTGAGTCTGAATAATCCAGGAGCATTACACCGCATAAAATAAATTCTACAAAACTCGATCCAATAGTACCAAAAACACAAAACAATTCTGTATTGCAAATTTGTACATGACACTGTTAGACCAGAATGTAACCTTCCTTAAAATTGGTCCCAAATAGTTAACTACGACTGATTAATTAAGAATAATTTTATACATTACATAGGCGAAAACTGGTTTAATAGTTTCTCGTGTATTAATAGTTTCTCGTGTATTACACTTACAATATGCAGTCACATTTGGTTTGGCAGAAGTCATATTGATCTCAAAGGAGTCAAGAGTTAAACCAGTTATGATCGGCGAAAACACATGGCCATCATCAGATGCAGAGATTTTGCCTGTTTACATAAAATAATTTTCAGTCTTATTTCCCATAGTGATTTTAAAAAATATATATTTATATATAAATATGCAAAATATGCATATATAGCTTATACAAAGATTTCAGTATTTTGAAATGGTAGGGAGATTATGTCATTCGCAGTGCGTCATGGGAGTGGCCAGAGCTATTTTGGAGTGTGTTGCTTTTTAAAAAAACTATGTTTGACATAATTTTCACTACAGCATAATGGCTCATGGGTAATGTAGTTTTCACCAGGAGTTCAACTGTGAAACACGATTATTTACAAAAAAATAAGCTGTAGGCTTTATCAGAAGCAAATACCATGTATTAACAACCTCTTAGCTCACAGTAGATCTGTCTTTAAAATTAATTTCCGTATGGAGAAAGTAAATGTTTTTACTCCCAGAAACCACCTGTTGTACTCTATAATTTTTTTCTCATTAAAAATAAAATATAAACCATACTAACATGTTACTTGGATGCCTGATTGTCCTGCAGTGTTTGCTGTCTCTAGAGAGAGAGAGAGAGAGAGAGAAGGAAAGACCATGTTATTTTAAATGGCAATGAAAAGCGCTAGCCTATATAAATAGCTTTGACTTGACTTTTATATGTTTTGCTTATCACATTGTGACAGTGTCATTCATATAGCTTACATGTTAAACAATTTATCATGCAAATTGCTAAAAGTTAAAATCAAAGACAGCGTAAAAGAAGAATTAAAAAGTAACCTACCAAAATTTAAAAAGTAAGTAACTGAAGAGGAATAAAATAGCCCTATGCACATAAGCATATCTGACTAAAATAATCTCTAAATAAGATTTAAAACTGAATAAATCCAAAACATTTATTTTAAGGTCCTTTATGGAAACCCCACGGCTTAAATAAACGATGCTGGAGATTTTAGTTACATCAGATAAAAAATACAACAGTTAAAACAACATAGCATAATGCAAAATAAACATTGCTGTAAAACAGTCATGTTAAACTGATACTTTTGTGATATGGTTTAAAAAAAACATAGCATAATGAACATAAACAATGTTGTACATTTTTTAAATCATACTTTATGATAAATTAATATAGTAGACAGATTGTAATATCTGTATCACATCAATATCATGATACAATGCTCCATATTTAAAAAAAAAATCATACTTTGATAAATTAATATAGTAGATACATGTTAATATCTGTATCACATCGATATCATAATACAATGCTCCATACTTTTAAACCCATAGTTTGATAAATTAATATAGTAGATACATTTTAATATCTGTATCACCAGTAACAGCAGATAAAAATACTAATAGCATAATGTGGATAAAACAAATACCTAGTCTGGGCTATTTAAATCACTAATGAATTATACCGTCTTTTCCTTATGTATAAACAATTTTTCAAATTAAACATCATTGCATAATACAGATAAGCAGCACCGTAGCATAAATGAATTATAGAGAAAGTACTCACTGTTTTGTATTTTTGATGAGATGGTCATAGAAGAGAGGGTGCAAAAGTTTTTGGTCCATACATGGGGGTATGGCACACGTCCATGTGTCTTGGCTATTTTATAGCCTTTTACAGTAAGAGCCTGTGGAAAACTATGGGAAAACGGCGGAGCTGTGTGTCCACTATATTCTTTCAGTACTCTATGAATGGAAGTGTTTAGGTTCAAGGCCAATTCACATTCCCAGGGGCTAGGCAGACCTTTTGATTACACGAGCGCCATATTTCACTGATAACTGTCACTCCTGAAAATACGTCTTATGAATTAAAAGTAATTTATTACCGGTGGTACAAAAACAGCGATGATATCACTTATTTGTCATGCACACTGTCCATGCTGGCAGGCACTACCTGTCTGATTTTTTTTTTCTTCAATCCTGGTGAAAATGTAAGATGATTTTATTTTTATCTAAATCTAACATAATTGGTACAGTAAATTTGTAAAATATTTATTTTAAATGAACAGAATGCTTTTCAACTTCAGTAATTTAGTAAGATTTTTTAATGATAGGCATGATTTTCAACTTTAGTAATTTAGTAAGATTTTAAATGAACAACATGCTTTTCAACTTTAGTTAAATTAGTAAACTATTTATTTTATATATGATATATTTTAATTTATACACTTTTAAATGAACACAATGCTTTTTAACTGTTGTGTAAGATATTTCTCAATGGGCTCAGGAACGTGTCACAAAAACAGATACCAGGCCAGCCACACGCTGGTGTGACAGAGAGAAAAGATTTCAGGGGAAACACTTGTGGTTTTTTTTTTCAACCATGGTGAAACAGTAAGATGATTTTATTTTTGTTTAATTT
The DNA here is from genome assembly GCA_030578255.1 of Tiaroga cobitis. NCBI lineage: Eukaryota > Metazoa > Chordata > Actinopteri > Cypriniformes > Leuciscidae > Tiaroga > Tiaroga cobitis. The sequence goes on along the minus strand of CM060607.1, from coordinate 36,537,899 downwards.
ATATACTTTTAATTGAACAGCATGGTTTTTCAACTTGAGTCAGTGTCAAATATATTTGAATGACTAAATGTAAATTGTATAACCATTTCATTTAAATTAACATAATGTTTTTCAACTTTAGTGTGAAATATATGATACATATTGTCCTCACCTGTATGTTTTTTCTTCAACTCTCTAATACATTTTTAACTGTTTGCAATTTTTTGTGGCTCCACTTTATTTAAACTTTTTGTGTGAGGTTTTACATAAGCTGTATGTGTTTTTTTCTTCAACTCTAATACATTTTTAACTGTTTGGAATATTTTTGTGGCTCCATTTTATTTCAACTGAAATGCTTGATTCAGTGAATAGTTGTACATTTATTTCATATATTTATTTAGTACATTTAGTGTTTTTTGTGTGAGGTTTTACATAAGGTGTATGTTTCTTCTTCAACTCTGTAATACATTTTTAACTGTTTGGAATATTTTTGTGGCTCCATTTTATTTAAACTGAAATGCTTGATGCAGTGAATAGTTGTACATTTATTTAAACTTTTTGTGTGAGGTTTTACATAAGGTGTATGTTTCTTCTTCAACTCTGTAATACATTTTTAACTGTTTGGAATATTTTTGTGGCTCCATTTTATTTAAACTGAAATACTTGATTCAGTGAATAGTTGTACATTTATTTCATACATTTATTTAGCACATTTAGTGTTTTTTGGGGTGAGGTTTTATTTTATTACATAAACTGTATGTTTCATATTATTCAACTCTAATACATTTTTAATGTCTCCGTTTTTTAATCGGAAATGCTTCACTGAATACATTTATTTTTTACGTTTGTGTCAGATAAACTTTAGCAGTTTTTTCTTATCACTTTCACACACACCTGCTATGATAAGCTTAGGCATAGCGAGGGGATGCGCTAAAAAATCCATCGCTTTGTAACTGTAACAACAAAGTCCAATACATCTCAAACAGACTTCAAACGATTAAACAAACTGTCAGCATCCATCATTTTGACAGAAGCTGTAACCGCAAGGGGCGGAACTAGATCAAACAAACTTCAAACAATCCATCGCTTTGTAACTGTAACAACAAAGTCCAATACATCTCAAACAAACTTCAAACGATTAAACAAACTGTCAGCATCCATCATTTTGACAGAAGCTGTAACCGCAAGGGGCGGAACTAGATCAAACAAACTTCAAACAATTCATTTTGACAGAAGCTGTAACCGCAAGGGGCGGAACTAGATCAAACAAACTTCAAACAATTCATCATTTTGACAGAAACTTTTTAACTGCAAGGGGCGGAACTAGATCAAACAAACTTCAAACAATCCATCATTTTGACAGAAACTTTTTAACTGCAAGGGGCGGAACTAGATCAAACAAACTTCAAACAGTTCATCATTTTGACAGAAGCTGTAACCACAAGGGGCGGAACTAGATAAAGGTCATCATCCATCATTTTGACAGAAGCTGTAACAGGAAGGGGCGGAACTAGGTCAAAGGTAACCGGAAGGGGAGGAACTAGGTCAAAGGTAACAGGAAGGGGAGGAACCGGAAGGGGCGGGACAAGGGGCGGGACAGGAAGGGGAGGAACCGGAAGGGGCGGGGGAAGATCAAAGGATAGCCACGCCCACCTGTCATCAATCATTTTGACAGGTGCCGCATGGTATTACTACTAACAGTTAGCTATTTAAGCATCAATAAGGTCAAATATAAACGCTATTGGCCAACATCGATTAACAACATGTATGCTACAGTGAGATTCGATCTCGGGTCGATTGAAGCTCCTTGAAGCTCGTGTTGTTGCGTTAACCACTGAGCTACCGTCTGTACGTCAGTAACTGGTTTTATTGCAATATTTTATGTTTTCATTATTTATTCAATTTAATTTCAGTAGCCTGATTTCAGTATTGTGATTATGAATTATTTTAACTACGTTTCACTTGTTAAATTCATCTGCTACCAGCTTTCAATGGCGCAGCGGCAGATTATCACAGATTATCACAGCCGCCGACATAATTAACACACATTTATAACACCTATAGCCAATACCTAAAGATACAATAGAACACGGAAACATATGGCCAAACACTTTTAAAAATCCCCCCGGATGCCGCTGCATTGGGGTGCCAAGCTGACGAGACACGCTGCCGCCAGCACGAGCCGTAAATCAGAAACACTTTTTACTCGATACAGTCTTGACCGACATGCACCAACTTACGGCCATAAATTACATCATAAATCATAAAAAGTGACACAACGTTTATGATAACACTACTAACAGATACTCGCGGTGACGCGGTCTACGGCCCATCAATAGATGTTTCTCCGTCAATCAACAGATATATACATACATTGTGCATCCATACCCATTAATTGTCCATCAGTTTACTTTGGATAATGTGCCAGAATCCAGAACAGTTTTTTTGTTTTGTTTTTTAGGAATGTGGCTGCATCATGCTCTCCTTCTCCAGCAGGTGTCGTTCAGTTCTCGGTGCGATCGAGAATCATACTGAGTAAGTGCATAGATGTAATATTTTACAGATGTAATGTAGCCTAATTGTGTTTACATCGTCATAATGTAAAAGTTCATATTCTTGTGTGAAATTACAAAAAACGTATTTTTTTATCCATGGCAATTAGTGATTGATAATGATAATAATACAGTTTCTTTGCTTGTGTTATCAGCATGCTCACACTTTTTCTTTCTTCTTTTTTATAACAGATGTGACAATGAACATGTCCAAGCACCAGTTCCGAAGAGAGCCAAGGCAAACAAGCAGACGAGCAACAGGCAGTCACTCTGTCATGGAAAACAGAGACTGATGTTGACATGGTTCCACAGACACTGCGATTCCTTCCTGCATGGGAAACTGGACCGCAACTGAGCTCTGTAGACTCGCTTTCGCCCATGAGTCTATACAAACTATTTTTTTCAGAAAGTGCTGTGTCAACTCTGTGCCACAACACCAATGCTCAGGCTGCCAAGGCAACTGCAAAAGGATGCAAATATAAATGGACAGATGTCAGCATCAGTGAGATGGTGATGCTAACTAACCATCAGCCTTCAGAAATAATTCTGATATGATTTTTTTTAAATCAATGTTGGAAACAGTTGTGCTGCATAATTTTTTTTAACCTGTGATAGTTTTTTTTTAGGATTCTTTGAATATTTTTTTTTTTTTTATAAAAAAAAACAACAATTTTGGTCTTTTTATGTTTGTTTGTTTTTGAAAGGATGTGTTAAGTGATAGTAATGACTTTAAGTCTTTACGTTCTTAGGAAAGATTTCTATTTTGAATAAATGCTGTTCTTTTTAACTTTTTATTCATCAGTGAATCATTCTTAGTTCAGGCTGCCTCACAGCACCTTGATGGGCCATTGGGGGAGTGTCTTTAGTCTCCCCAGGTGTAAATCACATTAATATTCATGGCCATTCACACACCCACGCATACAGCACTGCTGACCCAAAAACTGACGTAAGAAATTTAAATCGTTATATTGTTGTTTGTGTGAGAGTGGTCAGAATGATTTTCACTTCATTTTGAAGTAAAAATTCTAGCCTACAAGAATAGTAACTCAAAAGTCTTGTGGACAACTATTCAGTATGTGTTAAATGGCCTTATTGCGGTGACATTTTTTTTTACCAAAACGTACTAACCACGCATAATATTTTTTTTCTATAAAATGCAAACATGTACATCCATTTTGCTCACATATTATTGTAGCAGAGTTTGTGCTGAATACAGCAAATTTATATGTTGGCAAATGGTATGTTTTAAGTAGCTGAAATGAGCACAAATGTCAGGGCATGTCAAAACAGCTCAAGGACCCCAAAAACACCTCAGACCCCAGAGGGTTAAATAACATTTTATCATTATCATCTTCTTCAAACCATTCCTGAACAAGTTCCCTGCAGAACATTGCCCAGAGCATAACACTGTCTCCACCTCTCTGACCGGTTTTGGTGCTATGCAGCCCCATATGCAGCAAACTTTGATGTACTGTGTGTTCAGACACCTTCTATCGTGGGCAGAATTAAGTTTCTCAGCAATCTGAGCTACAGTGGTTCTTCAGTGTGCTGGACCAGACAGGCTATTTTTCGCTCCACACATTTATCAATGAGCCTTGGGTGCCCATGACCCATACGCCGGTTTACTGGGTTATCCAACCAATTTTGGTAGGTACTAACCACTGCAAACTGGGAACACTCCACAAGACTTGCTGTTTTGGACATGATCTGACTCAGCCATCTAGCCATCACTATTTGGGACTTGTCAAAGACACTTAGATTTTTTTGCTTGCCCATTTTCTCTGCTTTCAACACATGGAATTCAAGAATTGACTATTCTTGCTGCCTAATATATCCCACCCCTTGAAAGATGCCATTGTAATGATACAATCCATATTATTCACTTCACCTGTCAGTGGTTTTATTGTTAATCCGTGTATATAACCCATGCTAGCTGCATACCTTGAAAAACTAATGAAATACATTCTTTTTTGAATATGAAAACTCACCTTTTCTCTGAAGTGCCATGACCCTCCAACAATAACAGCGTGAGCTTTAAAGTCCTGTACGTTAATATCTCCTGTACCACACATCAACAACTGAAAGAGGACAGAACAGTCAAACGTTTAAATTTTTACACATCGACTTCACATGGGGAGTCTGTAAAATAAAAAAAACTGTTAATGGTTCGAATGATTGTTAAAGTTTCGGTCACATTTACCAGTGCTTGGTGAAATTTCATGAGAAAAATCCAGTAATTTAAATAGGAATGTGTCCGATCAGGAGTTCAAAGTGAGGGCGATATTTTTTTCTGAGCAGAATTCGCTCGTGTTCAAGTTGGTCAAGATTAGCCTCATACACCAACAAAAGCTGCTTGGTTTGACTTCTGTGACTTGCTAAACTTCATACATAGCTACACTTTTGACAATCACTTTTGCCAACTACTTTCAGTGGAAAGTAACTAAAGCCTGGTTGAAAAGCAATATTCATGACATAATAGTGTCATATTCGCATTCTGGCTTTTTCAATACAGCCGCATTACCAATTAAACTATTCTCATTTATATATTTTTCTGTTGGAGACAATGGGATGATTAGGATATAGTGACTGAAATACAGCCTATTAAATCAACAATCACTACTCTTGACTAAAATCCTGATTTATAATAGAGACAAAATCTCCACAGACAAAAGATAAATCAAACAATGATTGTACAAAAGAAAACCTTTTTTTTCGCTGACAGATAACATCATTAACTGCTCCTCTTTGTCACTCACTAAACAGGAGGGTAAGCAAGACCTCATGCTCGTGGGGCAATACTGGTGAGTCTTGGAAACTAGATAAGATTTGTTCAAGTTGTCCCTAGTTTTGTCGCTAAACTCTTTTCTTGGAAAAAGACGCTAAAGGGGTCTGAAAAGTCACTAAATTAGCAACAAAGTCGGTAAGTTGTAAACACTGTTGACAATGGATCTTTTTGGCCATGAAATTGTAGCGACAATAACTTTTGTTTTGGGGAAATTATTAACTCAAATGGGGAATATTATTCATTAGATCATGAGTATGTAATCGCATACATAAATTAATTATCCCAAATAGGGAATGGACTAAACCTCACCATATATGAATAATTAACACGATCGCTCGTAGTAATTATTAATATCTAGGTCAGTTAAGTCAGGTTAATTATCAGGGTAAATTTACATGTGTTTCCAATTCAGTTATCCGTCTAGCTGTCCGTCCAGCGGACTGGAGCCGAAAACTTCCTTATATCACAATATTACCTGCCTGTAAACAGAGTGAATATTTCCTGTGGCCACAAGGAAATATGTTCTCGTATACAGCACTTTCAGATGTTTTAAAATAGTTAAAAAGGTTAGAGCTGGGTAGAACTTAAATCTTTGACATTAACAGAGGCTTCAAAGCAGGACCATGAGACAGATTCACTTCAAAAGATTATGGAATTTAATAACACAACTAATGGTTACAAAAGCTACTTAAATCACGCAGGAGTAAATATGCATATCAAAACAAACAGTTAACAAAAGATTGCAATACGACGTATTTGGAGAGAGTAAGTTAGAGTGTGAGAGAGAGAGAGTGTGAGAGAGAGAGAGAGAGAGAGAGAGAGAGAGAGAGAGAGAGAGAGAATGGGTGAGAGAGAGAGTGAGTGAGAGAGAGAGAGAGAGAGAACAGTTCAAAAACAGCAGTTCAACACGAGACCCCAAAGGCTTCTAGAATTAATCTAAACAACCTGAAAGCAGCAGTTTATCTTTAGATTTACTTGCTTTTACGGTCCCCTTTGTGTGCGGCTGTGTGACAAAGGCTGGTCGCGGAGTTGGAGTGTCTGGAGCGTCTTCCGATAGGAGGCAGATGTTTGCGATCGCTTCAGCTGCGGCCCGTACGAGAAACGATAAATCTTAGCCTTGTTTCGTTCGTGAGTATACTGACCGAAGTCAACTATCAAACTGAGGTAGATCAAATAAAAGAAAACTTAGATTAAAACAAAGTAGGAAAACAACGATGAAGAATAGTGCAGAACTCCCGATGGAGTTTGCAGGAAATTTGGAAACTCTCCCTGGCTTAGAAAAACTTTCTTTTGCACAGAAGAGAGCGTGGCGGTGTGTTTTGAAGGCGCTCGAGACACGCCTCTCTTACATGTCTAGTCCAATCGTTTTGGAGGAGGAGTGTCGGCAAACCTTGTGGTCCGCGAAGTACACGCCTACGGGTCATGTGCATAGCAGATAAAACTTTCAGCAACAATACACTTCTAAACTGGTATTAATAAAAAAATGCATCATATTACATTTTGGGTTAATGATTCAATCTTCTTTGGTTTCTCTGATTATAACCGTCCCAAATACGGCGCGATTGTGAGTTAGTGAGAGTAAGATACATGATTCTTCGTGATTAAATGAATATCCAATTGGTCACATATTATAAAACTTAGTTATACAGATTTGGTCACGAGGGACCCATGAGGCACAACCAGAACACATTTTATACATTTGAAACGTTACTTTTCACCACACGTGGTCACAAATGATTGTCTCTTTGTGTGTGCGTGTGTATGTATGTGTGTGTATTCAGAGTTCATTGAACGATGGTGGCCGGATGAACTCCTGGTCATCTGCAGTCCCGTGTCTTGGGTGTGTGTGTGCTTCGAATTTGATGAGTTTAATATCTGCGACAACTGCCAATTGTCCTATTGCCCAATTCTCTTCTGTGTGTGTAAGCGAAAAGACCCCAGGGGGAAATCACCGGACTTTTAGCTTAATGGTGATGAGTCACATGTGCCATAGTGGTTCTTTTTGTTTACTAAGAGAAAAACGCCTCGTGGCGCATCAGTATCGGTAATTCAACCAAATCCAGGCACCATTCGCTTAGTGTGGCAAATTACAAAACAGAGGGGCTTTGTGAGTGACTCAGTAATCTAATCAACAGTCACAGGAACCCTACTCTGTCACAGTCTCTGAATTAAAAGGATGCAAAACCAGCAATTTAAGAAAATGGCAGATCTGACCATCTGATCATGGCTACAAAATCTTGATAAATTTCGCTAAATTAAATTAGCAAATGTGACCGTAACTTAAGAATGGAAACAAAATTACACCAATTAAAAGAATGAAAAATAGTTTTGAGTTCCCTAAAGGAAGTATTGGTTGAATGTATATCAGGGGATATTTATGGCACAGTTCATCAAACTGTGGTTTAAAATCCAAAGATACAGAGATATGGTTAGTATGTGCATCCCATGTGTATGTATGGTTAGTATGTAGATATACACTCACCTAAAGGATTATTAGGAACACCATACTAATACTGTGTTTGACCCCCTTTCGCCTTCAGAACTGCCTTAATTCTACGTGGCATTGATTCAACAAGGTGCTGAAAGCATTCTTTAGAAATGTTGGCCCATATTGATAGGATAGCATCTTGCAGTTGATGGAGATTTGTGGGATGCACATTCAGCGCACGAAGCTGCCGTTCCACCAAATCCCAAAGATGCTCTATTGGGTTGAGATCTGGTGACTGTGGGGGCCATTTTAGTACAGTGAACTCATTGTCATGCTCAAGAAACCAATTTGAAATGATTCAAGCTTTGTGACATGGTGCATTATCCCGCTGGAAGTAGCCATCAGAGGATGGGTACATGGTGGCCATAAAGGGATGGACATGGTCAGAAACAATGCTCAGGTAGGCCGTGGCATTCAAACGATGCCCAATTGGCACTAAGGGGCCTAAAGTGTGCCAAGAAAACATCCCCCACACCATTACACCACCACCACCAGCCTGCACAGTGGTAACAAGGCATGATAGATCCATGTTCTTATTCTGTTTACGCCACATTCTGACTCTACCATCTGAATGTCTCAACAGAAATCGAGACTTATCAGACCAGGCAACATTTTTCCAGTCTTCAACTGTCCAATTTTGGTGAGCTCTTGCAAATTGTAGCCTCTTTTTCCTATTTGTAGTGGAGATGAGTGGTACCCGGTGGGGTCTTCAAGGTTGTGCGAGTTGGGGCTTCACAAATGCTTTGCTGCATACCTCGGTTGTAACGAGTGTTTTTTTTTTTTCAGTCAAAGTTGCTCTTCCCCAGATAGCAAAAAATATCGTCATGGCTTCTTTTTGCCGCCGGCCCCAAACTGTCGGCTATAGGTGCGCCCCGCTGGCGGAGATGAAACGTTTGCCGCCGAATACGTCACTCCCATTTCTTGCGAGATGCCGCCGGCGAACAGCCGCCGGGCCGCCGACTTCATTCTCTCTGGCGGTTGCCGCCGTCTAAATGAACCGCGGCCGGCTGGCGGCAAGCCGCATTGAAATCGACCAGCCATGTCATTGGCATAAGTGGAACTGACAGCATTTTAACTTTCACATTTAAAGCGATTATAATTATTATGTGAATTATATCAAATTTTGTTGTTGTTGTCTTTGCTCCAAAGTCATTAAGGTTTATAACAGATTTGACTCAGTCTGATTCCATGATAAGGTTTAGGAAAATACATTTAAAGTACGTTGAAACTCTGAAGCGATTCAGTGATAGGCCTATGTAAAATATATAGAATTATTTTATTCACTTAAGGTGACAATTTTTTACATTTCTTTGATTTATGCACAATTGAGATGCACAAATAGTCCAAAAAGAATTCCTTTTGTAAAACTTACTTGGCAATAAATATTTTTCTGATTCTGATTAGGTTTTAAAATAAATATTTCATTCATGGTATGAACAATTTAGCAGAATAAATGGATGAAGTTAGACTTTTCACCAATGCCTGAAATCAGTGAACAGTGAAAGACATCTGCAACTTGGCCAAAAGCTTGGGTATGCTTTAGATTTTTTTTATTAATTTGCAACCATGGTAATATTTATAATAAACATGAAAATCCCTGTTTTGACCTGAAAGATAAAGTGAAATATTTAGAAATATTTTGTCTCTCTGTCACCCCAGGAAATTTCGTTTATGTCTTTCATTTTTTTACAAGCTCGATTTTTTCATTTTATTTTACCTTTTACAGGTAAGGGATTAATTTGCAATTGCGAGTTTTGCAATCTGTACAAATGTTTAAGAAAGTATTAAAGCACAAACAGAGAAGTACCTCCACCGGCCGAGAGGGGGGGTACCTAAAAAACGGAAGCAGATTTACCAACACAACAGTGGCCACTCGTCACACGATTTCAGTATTTGGAGAGGATATCCTATCTAGTCATTGACTACGATCTTTAAAGTAAGTACATTTTTCCTTTTTGTGTAACGCAATATTATGTTCATTTTTTACATTTTTAGTTCATCTTTTTCAAATATGTTCTTGCCTTACTAGTCAAGCTAGTAAGTTAGCCTTGTTTACAAAGTTTCCGTCATGTTTCTGACATAGCTAGTTAGGCTAACGTTACTTAGTTTCTTCCTGGCGTTAGTTTTTTCTTTTCTTCTTTTAACTATATTTACGTATGTTTATGCAAGTGTGAGTACTACAGTATGTGGTTTAAGATAGTATTGGTCAGTCGAATAATTAACTAACTTACGTAACCAAATCCTGAAGGACAATTCTCCCGCCCACGTGGGAATGGTAACGTTAGCAAAATCTTTACGACAAGAAAGACTGATCAGTATAACTTGTGTCGTTTTCTAACTAAACATAATGATGTTTTGTTAGATTCGACAACCATGCTGCTAGTCTAGTTTAACTTACAGTGTTAGCTAACACATGCTGCTTCGCCTTTTTTACTCACTGAATTCAAGCATGTTCGACATGTTGAAATGTATCTAGCTACAGTAGATCGCCAAAGCTTTACATCTAGAAAGAAAGCTTTACATCTAGAAAGTTTAACTTTTGGTGTTTTCTTACAAAAATAACTATGTATATATATATATATATATATATATATGATTGTGTTTGTCTGAACATGGTTTTTGTGTTGACCCACTTGTGAAAATGACTCGTGTTTTGAAGGGGTGAGCATTTTAATGTTATTGATTTTGCCTGGAAATTAATCAAAAAGTATACTTTATGCAAAATGTTCTTCTATTTTAGATGGTTCACATTGTTCAGTTTATCAACGAGGAGGATCTGCCATTTACAGTGGTTCCGCAAGAGTGGCTCAGCAAAAGCATGTGCCATTGGCCCCCATTTTACCTCAGCAAAAAGACGAAGGCAACAATTTAGCCATCCTCTGCACACCTCCACACAGCACCTGGGAGAAACATCATTTTAAGTTCATGAAGGGAGCAGGTAAATGGGTCTGACTTGTGTATTTGATTTTCCTGTATTTCATCTGTGTAATTTATTTTCTGTTTATTGTGGATAACTGACTCTTTCATTCATTATTCCCTACTCTAGAATCTTGGAAGTCTCAAGAAAAAAAACTCTAGAAAGATGCATCGATTCCAGAAAACCAGGAAAATGCTGAACTGGTATGTAAAATCTATTGCTGTGATGCTGGATTTGTGATCCTGTCACTAAACTATCCCATTTGTTAGATTTTCAAATTTCTGTTTCCTCTTTCTCGCAACCAGGTTTCTCCCCAGTAATCCAGAATCCACTTCACAGAGCCAAGAGTTTGAGTACAAGTAAGTGATGTTATTTGTGAAGTTTTTTTTGTCTTGGAAACTATTGCTTCTATTTGAAGTCGGCATGAACCGGAAGTTACAAACGACTTTTCTCCAGTGTTGTGACGTATTTAAAAGTGAAACAGTATATTGAACGGAGGGCAGGGTTTTACTCTAGCGCTCCTCTTCTCCATCTCTGCTCATAGCACGGTTTGAGGGGAGTTGCCACGCCCTCGCGCCATAGCACATGACCGGAAGAGAAGAGAAGTCGTTTCGAGGGGGGAGGGAAGGGTAACGTATTTGATTAAAGATTATAAGGCTACATGAATTTTAAAAGAATAATGAAGTGCACAGATAAATCATTTATAATAAACACTACAATATTACATATAAAAATACGAATTGTAAAATCTTACTTCAAGAGCAGGTGAAGCAAGTTCAACAAACAATGTTGAAGACGTTTGCTTGCACTGAGCAATTAGGTACAACTTGCAAACAGCACCTGTGGTTGTCGGTTTAATTCCCACTGGGGCTACCTGTACATGTAGTAGACCTAGATATAAAGTAAAATTTAAGATTGTATACTGCATATATTACAGTCTGAATCCTTAGCCTTTCACATTTTTTATTTTTTTATGAGAAGCTTCAGAGAAATGTAATTTGTAACACTTTTTTGGGTTTTCAGCTTGGTGTAGGGGATAAAGCATGTTTTAGAGACATGTTCCTGAAGACCATTGTTCAAGGTAAGTTGGATATTTTTTTTAGATTTAAGTAGATGTGTATGTCCTATTGTCCTCATGCAATTCAAATTAAATGACAGATCTGTATTTTCTATATTAGCCATCCGGAAGGACCCGGCAACCCAGGATGCACTGATGAGGCGGTCCAGGTTAACGTTACGTGTTACCTGAAAGGAGCATCTGACCGTGAAGGCAGAAAAAGGCGCCGCACAGCTGAGAGGGACCCACAGCCGACCACTTCAAACTAGACTGACTACTGACACCCCAGAATCACTGACAACTGGAATCCTTTCTTTATCTTGCAGTCAGTAGAATCAAGACCCCTAAAGAAGTCAGAAGTGTCAGACTACACTCACTCACTTTGGAAATTACTTTCTTTTTTTCTTTTTCAAATAAAGCTTGTAAATCATTGTGCCACAGGTCAGCATTGCCGTTATAATGGCCTATTCTACTCCAGAGCTTTACTATAAATTACTACCACTTATCATATTGTTAGAAATGGCTTGTAAATGTAGTTATACTTTTATTTATTTAGTATCTTGCACATTATTTGGTATCAAATATCCTCTTTACTTGTCATAATGTTTACTGGTAATTTTTTACCCTAGAGCTGTCCTTTTTATATGAACACTTATTGTAAGTGTTGTAATTTGCTTGTAAGGCTGTTTAACCAAAATTGAATTGGAAACCTGCATGTTAGTATATTGATTTATTTATTTTTCTGTTATGTTTCAGTGATCTGAAATATCTTGTTTAAATGACAGTTACTGTACTTTGAAATGTAGAATAAAAATGCCAATTGTAAATTTGTCTGGTTTGAGCAATCATTATTCTTGATAAACTGCATGCTATAAATAAATAAAAAAAAAAATAAAAAAAATAAAAAATAAAAATATATATATAGCCAGAATAAGCGGCGGCAGAGCGCTCGAAAATAGCGTTTGCCTCCGGCGGGCCGCGGAAGGACGGCCTTCAATATAAAGGCGGTGGAACGGCGGTTGGCTCGCGGGCCGGCCGCTTAATGAAGGCGGTAGGAAGGCGGCTGCCGCTTTTAAAAAGCGGCTGCCGCCGGCGGTGCGCCGTCCAACGTGTTTGCGATGTCGCCATTCTGACGCTTCTACTGCCGCCGGAGAACCGACGGTGGTCCGCCGACTCATTGCTATCTGGGTCTATCAGCTTGAATCACTCGGCCCATTCTCCTCTGACCTCTAGCATCAACAAGGCATTTTCGCCCACAGAACTGCCGCATACTGGATCTTTTTCCCTTTTCACACCATTCTTTGTAAACCCTAGAAATGGTTGTGCATGAAAATCCCAGTAACTGAGCAGATTGTGAAATACTCAGACCGGCCCGTCTGGCACCAACCACCATGCCACGCTCAAAATTGCTTAAATCACCTTTCTTTCCAATTCTGACATTCAGTTTGGAGTTCAGGAGATTGTCTTGCCCAGGACCACACCCCTAAATGCATTGAAGCAACTGCAATGTGATTGGTTGATTTTTAGATAATTGCATTAATGAGAAATTGAACAGGTGTTCCTAATAATCCTTTAGATGAGTGTATAACACCAGAGTATGTCAACTGAACTGTACTTAGATAAAGAAAAACAGCAATGTTAACTATTGTTCTCACCTCCAATTCATTCTCATCAAATATGGCCAGAAGGTTTTCAGGTACCAGTTCATTCAAACCTGAACAGAAGAGGTAATTTAGTTCATTTGAGATTGTTTTTCTCATAAAGACACTGAATTCAAGAGTCTGATCATGGGCTCTTACCTTTGAGGAAGTGCTCTACTTCATCTCGCACCTGACTGGCTAGTCTGTACTGGGCCAACAGGTTTAAGTAGTGAATTTTATTCTCATTGGTCACAGCAATTTGAGCACCACCAGATATCAATTCCACTACCTGTAACATTATTACTCTCAGTGAAGGTGCACAACTAACATTCACCTGTATCTTCAAATAATAGGGGTGTCCTAGCTTGCTTCTGGAAGGCCATTGCCCTAGAGTTTAGCTTCAAACCTAATTAAATACACCTGAACCAGACTTCAGACTAACTAGAAACATCCAGGCAGATGTGTTTGAGGGTGCTTTCACACTGGAAGTTTAGTTCGGAACGGGGCACGGTTCGCATGAAAAATCGCTAATGTGAACGCTGTCATAAGGACCCGGGTGTGCACTGGGGTAAAGAACCTGAGACTACCTGGAGGAGGTGGTCTGAGTTCGGTTGCTCCCGAACCGTGCTGCGGTTCACGTGAATGTGAAAGCAACACGGGTGCGCACTTGTTTAGGAAGTAAAGTGACCTGCGCATGCGTTTTAGCTAATTATGATGTATTTAAAGACATGTAAGGGATGATAGTGTTGATGATTTACCTTGGATACGAGCGAGAGTGAGCCTGCAGTGTTTTCGTGCATAGCACGTGGAATCAGGGCAACAAATTTGGAAATCCACTGTCTCCTCAAAAGAGTCCGTTTGCAAGCAGCAGAAGGCTGTGTCGTTTACTCACCTGTGCATAATAGCACCAAATTAATAAAAAACACAATACAATGACCCGCGTTCTGTTTTCTATCATGTGCTGTGCACGCTTGCAATGATGTAAGATTCACGCAAATGCACCAGGGTCCGATAGAATCAAGTTGAGTGTGAAACCAGAGCAGCGCTGCGGGGCGCGCTGGCAACAATCACGCCCGGGCTCGGACCGCAGCAAACGAGCCCAGTGTGAAAGCACCCTGAGTTGGCTGGATCTAAACTCTGCAGGACGTTGGCGCTCCAGGTACAGGATTGGACATTTCTGCCTTAAGAGCACTTCCATGCATACATGCATTGAACTGTATGATATTTGGAATCAAGATTTAAAATGAAACAGATTTCATTTTTCATTTCATTGAATTAATGAGGATTACCTTTTCCAGGTGTCCCGACTTGCTATATTTTTCCTCTGCAAACACCAGGTCCATTTCGCTGACATTATTGTTCAGAATAAAGCAGACTTTAGTTTTGTAAAATTCCTCATCGTCTGTTTCGAAGTACTGGCAGAGAAAAGAACAACAAAAATTAAACAAACATTCATATAAACTAATCAAAGGAGAGTAAGTGATGTATTTGCATACCTGCAAACTCTGGACCAACGAAAAAGATATTGTGTGTGTTTGTGGGGGGGATTTCTTAGAATCAGAAAAATTCTGATATTAGAATAATATCATGTCAATAATAACAACTACATGTCGTTTCGTTAGCAACATTATTTGAAACCACACTAATGTCTATAGTAACATTCTAAGCTGTAAAATGACCATAAAAACTAGAATTTAAACAATTTTACAGTTAATTTTTACAGTTCAGGTAATACAATTTTTGCCAAAAACTAAAAGTTTTATAAAATGATAAAACTCAGATCCCAGCCGGTAACACTTTACTTGAAGGGGTGTGCATAAGACTGACATGACACCTTCATAATCATGACACGTCATTAATATGAAGGAGGTTTTATGCATGTTTATGACAACTGCCATTAAGTGTCATTCGCTCAATTATGACATTTTTAATGCAAATATGACATAGTTTGAGAAGTCTTTGTTATGACAACTTGACATAAACCAATACATCATAACCTGTCAGTGTCTTTGTCATGACAACTTGACATTACTAAAACAACACAACCTGTCATAAATATGTCATAAACATGACATAGCAGATTAATTATCAAACTTAAGAAACCACTTCGCTTTATGGGTTAACATTACATTAAACTGTCATGTGGTTGGTTTTGACATTGGCTGTCAACAGCAGCCAGGCTGAATGAAAAGTGCTTATGGAAAAGCAGAAATACAGCGGTTTCCAGTGTACATAAATAAGAGCTGCGCTTATAAACACTACTTTACAGAGGTAAGGTGAAAAGAAAATGCCATCAAAACTTTTATGAAGACAGAACAGTGCTTTTCAGAACAGTGAATTTTGCCAAAAGTAGACAAGTTTGCAGGTATGATTTCCAAAATTTGCTCCCAAACAGAGGGCACATAACTACACATAAAATGGTATTCATTGGAAATGAGGAATGTATCAGTACAGGTTAAAATATACATTTATTAGAAGGCTAAGAATCAACTGTCACCTTGTAGTTCATTCGTAATCCAATAATCTGAGCCAAGAAGGAGCGGGTGAATCGGGCTCGTACTAGCTGCTTGTGGGCCCCACCTAAAGCTGATTCATATAGACATTTCCCCACCACTCGCCCTGCAAACTCATACATCTTCACCCTCAGGTGAGGGGGGCGCTCAGCGTTTGGGTGGACCTGCGCAAAAAACACAAAAAAAGCTCATCAGATATCAGCTCACAATATTCAAAAGTCAATGTCTATATTACTGCAGTTGACTAAAGGTGATGGTGTATTTTTATCCATTACAATTACTTTCTCCTATACCAGAACTCTTTATATAATCTTTACAGAACACAGAGAAATGAAAATAAGATTTTCTGCTCAAAGAAAACTAATCAGAGGTAGATACTGACTTACCAACCCTTGGTTGTTGTCACTGAAGCGTGTGAAAAGCTGGTTATTGGTATCAAACAGAGCCTTACAGATAAGCTCAAACCACTCACGCCTTGGCCCTCCCCAGTCCAGAGCTAATAAACACAGCCAAACACAAACAGAACAAATTAACCTTTAAATAGGATTTATGTTTATTCACACTGTTTGATAACACTTGTGTTTCTAATAACACCAAACAGTTAACCAACCTTCCTCATCCTGGAACACAACTTCAAAGTTCTTACTCCAATCAGACACAGAAAAGTTCCGTGTGGCCTTCAGAGACTAAAAATGGGGGGAAAGCATCTCTTTTAATTCCCATAAAATTCCGTGTCTATACCACACAAAATAAATAAAAGATTCCAAGAAATAAATAGGGCAGGTTTGTGTGAGTATGTTGTTCTGAAACCGTTTTTATACGGCCCATGAGTAATGATCTACCAGATTTGCTCACCGACTCAAGCAGAGAAGGACGGCTGATTTTCAGGCAGGTTTTAGTGCGAGGTCTCTTTGAGTGAATGTGTCTCAGCTCCCGCTGAAAGAAATTCACTTTATCCTGAAAAGTCTCTGATCCTCCTAGAAGATGCACAAATGACATTTAACTAGGGATGCACCGAAATGAAAATTCTTGGCCGTAACCGAAAACAAGGAAACCAAGGCCGAAAACCGAAAACCGAAACACCGAAAGAAATGATGCCAATTATTAGTACCATTGCATTTATGGCTATGACTGTGTACAAACTTTACTAAAATCAAGGCAATGCAAATGCATAAATTAATATAAAATTTTCAAAGAATAAATCAATGACAAATTATGCAAATGTTTACTTATTTAGCACAATGTACAGTATAAAATAAAATTCAAACTTAAATGTTTAACTTGACCCCACTCATGTGTACATTAAATAATAATCTACTGGCCTGCAGAAAGGTTTTAAAATTAAATGTTCTCTAAAACAAAGCCGAGCACGAACTTCTCATCACACCAGCACCCAGTTTGCACGTCTAAATTAGTTGCTTACATTTTTAAAAATGAGCATACAATAGCATAAAAAGCATTTTTAATGAACAAAGGTCCATGTTTAATACAAATGTACACGAAACTTAATGAAATATGTTTAGTGAAAATAGAAAATAATTAAGAGAGCGTTAATTTAGTTGTATACATACATGTTCCCACGTACATATTTTTTTGTAATGTCACAATAATAATCCCAGGGTTTACAAGATTATTTTTGTATTGGTGGTGGTATACTAAAAAATAAACATTGTCACGTGTTTATGATATCTTTCTTCTTCTTACCTATTCCTGATGGTTAGAGGACAGTTACTTGAGTCGCTCCCTGTCGTTTCAAAGAATAGTACAACGGCGAGCGCGTCAAGTATAAACGCCTCGACCGTTTGAAGAGGTGCGCGCGCTGTCTGTGGAGACTCACGCTGCGGAGGCAGGTGAAAGTATAAACAAGGCTTCCTCGCGGGTTCAGATATATATATAATACTGAAATACGTCCACACCGCAGACACATTGCTTCAGACAAGCACGTGCAGGTCGCGGTTTCTGTTTGCGTCATCACAACATTTCGGCCGTATTGTTTCGGTGATAAAAGTCTTTTATCTTTCTTTTAAATTCTTTTAAAATTTTCGGTGGCTGAATATTCGGTGCATCCCTACATTTAACACACCAACATGTCTACATTTGTTTGTATTTACTGACAACCAACACTCATACTAACCGATGTTCTTGTGGAGAAATCGGATAAAGGTGGCAGCCATGATATTTCTGTCCTTACAGCTGAGCTCTACTGGAGGTTGAATCCCATCATCGACCACCAGTGTTAGGTATTTATGAACAGGATCTGGTCCATGGTACGTGAACTGCCAGAGACAGGAGAGAAGAAATTAATACCATAAAAAAAAAAAAAATAAAAAAAAAAAAAATATATATATATATATATATATTTTTTTTTTAAAGATAACCTTAGTTCCGGGGCACACACGGAAAGTGAAAAGGCGCCAAGGAATAATCTTCAGGTAAAACTCCTTTACAGAAAATTGCTGAAACACAATATAAGAAGTCAGTATCCAAATTAACAAAAAAACTATATTAACAAACAAAATTAACCAGACAAATGCAGCACTAACCTATTTACAAAATATTTTACCTTTGGTGAGATATAGCAATAAACCTTTTTTGGTTTCTTGACCTTCTCTGACTGGCCCTCTACAGGAGAGTCATGTTCCTCCTCCTCATCGCCCATGGAGGGCCGTCTCTGTAGGGCTAGCTGGGACGATGCAAGTAACTGCCAAGGACAGCTACTGTAAGTGCCCATGTTGTAGAGGTAGGCCTCAAAGTAGATGCTTATGCCTGGAGTAGACACGTTTTTCTCCACACAGTTCTTCTCATTTTCTATGTAAGTGCATAATGGCAAAAAGACATTGAGAAAAGGTTATAGAAATGCACATGATTCAACTGTGTCCTGTAATTTTGTGAGGTGTCATTGTTACCCTAGATACATTGCAAGTAAAGGGTGATAGATTTTGTATTTTCAGTCATCAGATTCATTTACATTGTGACTATGTATCATATGTAATCCACTCTGTGTCTGCAAAGGTGTGTGCCAAATGGCCCATACCGATGAATGGCCCATTCAGATGTATGGCCCATAGAAACTGATTGGTGTGAATGAATAAAAATAATCAGCATTGTTCAGAGTGGATTAGCAAGTTAGATCGATCTCCTGTGGGAGGTCCTAACAGGTTTCTATTGTTTGTAGCCCATAGGCTATGTCTTCATGTAAGGTTAAGATTGTTGAAGGGCGACATGCTAACATCGCTGCTGAAGGACTGCTACACTACAAACCTTCAATAAATCCTTCTCCCCACAAGAACTCTGGTCAAGCTTACTTATTTTATGTATTGGATAAATCTAATATATTGGCGAGCCACCCAAACCACTCCTCGGCCAAATACACCAAAATCGAACAATTTGGCGAGCCAGCCAGGAGAGACGGACAAGAAGAGAATTCACCAACTGCAACAAGGAGTAAACCAAGAACTCACCAGCTGCAACAAGAAGTAAATGGAATAGTTTTCGAGTATCTGAAGTTCAAAAGACTGCATCTGTGTACACAATTTATTTTAATCAACTGGATCCGGTCTCAAATATCCTAATTTGGTGAGTGAAACTTATCAGCTCTCTAAAAAAACATCTTCTGAAAATAATAATAGTAGACCAGTAAAGATTTGTAGTGTAGTCACACATACTTAGTATTGTTGAGAGTTTTAGGCTTGGGCATTTTTCATGAGTCTGTAGGAACCTTTTAAATGATTTAGTTAATTCTCCTGAAACTGTAGGAGCTATAGAAATAAGTTTTATAGATTGGCCCTGTTCTCTTGAGTCTCTAAGAATCATTTAAGAAAGAGGTTTGGTCCGTTCTCATTGGATTGTAGGAGGCATTGAAATATAGTATAAGGTTTGGTCCTTTCTCTGGAGTCGGAATTGTTAAAGAAACAATTTAGTTCGTCCAGAAATTGTAGAAACTGTATAAGGTTTGGGACTGATGTTGCTGCAAGAATTGGATTGGTAATTCTTGATTGGATGCTAATTCAGTAGCCAATATAAGATTAAAATGTTTGGGACTGATGTTGCTGCAAGAATTGGTCATTCTTGACTGGGTGCTAATTCAGTAACCGATATTTTAGTTTTGAATTAAACATTCTAATTTTGTTAGAAACTAGAAGTGTATTTGCCTTCTGATGAAAGATGCAGAAAGATTGAAAGTCTAATGTCTAAGGGACAAATTGAAACCAATTCAGGTTAGAACTCAGAAAGAACTGAACAAGTCTTATCAGTCAGGAGTTTTTCAGAAATTAAACAAGGAAACTTGGTCTAAAAGTGAATTTTTGTTTTGAATTTAGTATTGAAAACTAAGCTGAGTAAGTAAACTAGTGATTTGTGTGTGTAACTGAAATGGTCAGTCTAAAGACTGCTGAGAATTTAAATCCGAATAAGCACCTTTAACGGCTCAAACACTTTTTGTTTTGTTTCAACACCTTTGAGGGTACTTTTCCTGTACTTGCCATGACTGAGTCTGCACTAAAAAATGGTAATGGCCCTGCACTGAGGCCAACAACAGAAAGACATGGAACAGAACCTCCAAATGTTACCACTGATCAGATGATGGACAATCTTAATGCATATTTGGGCAAAAGGCTGGGACTGAGGAAGTGCCATGATGCCATGTGCCAGAAGTATGGCATTAAGCACTCAGAGATTGGAATATGGGCCTTGCCAGACATTAAAAGGGCTGATGGAAAGATGCAGCGCTTAAGGACAAACAACAACAGATATGGCTTGTCTGTGATTTTGGTAAAACAAATTCTACAGCATCGACAGAAGTGTGAGACTGACATATCACAGTGTGAGTACAAAGCAGAGAAAGCAAAGGTTCGAGCACTGGCTGAACAATTGCAGAATGAAAAGAAGGATAAAGAAAGACTCTTAAATGATAATGATAAGCTGTTAAAGTTGCTTTCCACACAGCTGGAATCAAAAGACTGTTCTGGACAAAAAACTCCCATAAAATATAGCAGCAAGATAGAGAAAGAGTCACTCTACCCATTTAAAGACCTCAAGAAGATTGAGGATCAACAACATCATTATCTGCTAGGAGAAAGTGACAGCAGCTCGACTGGGAGCCCTGATGACAGTGATGTTGAATCAGACAGATGCTCATGTCACCAAGAAGAACAAAAAGGTTAGACTCGCTCCTGTAATTGTCAAGAAAAGAAGGACTGAAATTGAAGTTGACAATGAGGAGGAGTATGAGGAGGAAGGCGAAAGACGAACCGGCATCGTAAAAAAAAAACTATTAAGAAATATGTTCCCTGTAAAAAATACCAGCCAGCTTCACCGGAGCAAGTAGACAAGTGGTCTAAGGAATTACCAAATGTGTACAAACAACCACGAAAAGTATGGCAATTTCTTCAACGCTTACAGAAAATCTACAATTTACATCCAGTAGATGGTGTGATGATTGTTAATGTGAACTTGAGGGACAAGGAACAAAAGAAGATAACTGAAAGTGTTGAAAACAGGGTAGGCGAGTCTCAAGAAAACATTGAGGGTGGATGGGAAGCTGTACGAACATTCTTGTTTGAACTGAAACCCGCATTGGTTAACCCTCTGAGGTCGGCTATCGCGCCGGCGCGATAGTCTCGCTTTTTTCTTATCAGTGCAAAAGAAACTCAAAACACTCTGTTGATTTTGATCTAACATATTAAGTCTTGCACATCATTAGATCCTGATAAGTGTCTATTTTTTTTGTGGATACTCACAATAAAAACAAAGTGTTGTGCTTTTCGCCAAATAAAGAAAAACAAACATGATGCGCGTTCTGCCTTCTCTCTGTCAGTGAAGTCCATTCTGAAACGCGTCCTAAGATTATTTTTAATTCCGCGAATACTTGTCATACAGGCACGAGTGTTTTTCCATAATGAAGCTTGAACTCTCTTCTTTTAAATGAATGAATTTATATAAAAAAACAAATATTCTCAGCTTATGTAATCTGTATGAAAAGAGAGAGATGTCAGTATTTTTCTTTCCAGCTCATTACACCTAATTACGCGTTAATGTGCCACGCCCACGGAGAGCGCGCGCTATTCAAACGCAAATGATCTAAGACGAGCCGTTCAAACATGCCAACGCCCACCAGCTGGATTATAAAACACATCGTGTTTAGTATGTATCTTGTACAGCTGTGGACACAGCGTATCCTTTCGCTGTGAGGAATAATACTATCTAATCCTGGAAAATGTACCAGAAGTGCTGGTAGTTTCATTTCGAGGAGCAACGGATCCAGCTGATGTAGTAAGTCATTTATTCTAGTGCTTTGTTCTAATCGTGATATTGAATTTGTCGGACTGTAAACCGCAAAAAGACTGTTTAAATATGAATTGGGTGTCTGTGTGTAGGCTAAATGATGAGTGAATGGCAAAGGCGCGCGCGCTTTGTTTACTACAGTTATACAGCGCGTGTCTGTGCCGTTCATTCACTCTCGCACCTACATTAGTAAACGTTATGTTTACATGAACAACACATACAAACTATATTGCTATAGCCTACTAAGATGAGTAAAAATAGACTGAAATATGTTGAAATAAAATGTCTGAATAAGCAACAAGCTGCAAATTCACATGTAAATACTAATATATCATACACAATATATTACAGACTAAATATGAATATTTAGACACGGTTTTGTGATTAGTTTTGGATAGATTATAAAGTTTTGACTGTAAAAAAAAAGACTACTCTCACATTAAATAGGTACGCTTTTGTTCACCAATTTCTGCTCATAGTTAAATATACTATAGTATGATGTTTTGTCAAAAATAAAGTAGGTATATTGAATTATCAACTAAGATGTTATTATAGTGTTTGTTCCAATATTCAAACTAATGAATCCTTACCCTTTTTTAATACATATGATAAAATGTATAGTTTTTACAAAGAAATACACTTGAAATATTGTTAAAATTGCAATTATTGTTGTAATTGTAACCTATTTGTAATTGGTTACAATTTCTAATTGTAAAATATGTATAGGCTATATAGATCATTTCTTTTGTCCTTGCATTCTTTGGGATCCTGTGACACACCTGTGTGAAAGGGCTAATTAATATGCAGCTCATTATGCGGCACATTATCCAGCCTTTGTCTTCTCAGGTGTGAACACGCCTCCACGCATATTGCCTTTCCAAACCAAAGGTCTCTAATAAAATTTAAATCAGTGTATGTGTTTGTGTAAATGATTAGGCAGGATGATTTTCAGATCATTTTGAAGCAAAAATTCTAGGCAACAACACTGATTAGTCAAAAGTCTTGTGGACACATATTTAGTATGTGTTTTGTGGCCTTATTTCAGACACTTTAAGTTTTAGTTTTTTCAATAACCATGCATAAGCAATATTCTCTCAAAAATACAAACATGTTTCATAATTGTTGCTGAGAAATTCCGGTAGCCCCGTTTGTGCTATATTGAGTGAATTTACACCTTTGCCATTAACCCTCTAGGCGCCACGGTCGAGTTTACTCGACAAGATGAGGCACTGAATAAAACGGCCGATTTTGTCAAATTGGGTGTCAAATTTCGTTCGACCTCCCCTCCACTGGATGGCAGACATGTCATACTTCATCTCAGACTCAAAAAAACGTCATGCTTCTGTACAAAATGTTCGAGTTAGAGCGCATTGAATCAGTGCGATCAAAAGCGGAGCTAGTGTGAGAGTGAGCCATTTTATCAGAGCCTCTCCGTAATCGCGGCGACAGTATTGTGGTGGAGACTTTGTCTGTTATCACTGGGTATGTTAGACGAGGTCGAAGTATTCATAGTACAGTTAGGGGGCAACGTGAAGGCAGGGTGGGGAGTCGCAATGAATGTGCATACTCGGCGCGCGCGCGAGGCAGATCTGGCCGCGCTCGCGCTGCTCGTATCATCTCACTCATGATCTGTGCCTTGCCGTCGCGAGTGATCTTTTGAACTAAACAGGTCTTGTCTACTTGTGTTTGTGTGTCATATGAATAATATATATGTGCCCCATACATAGAATCAGAGTGCTTACTGTATGTAGTAAATGGAAAATCTTTACAGCAAAAGGCCAACCACTACATGCATTCGGTTTGTTCTACCATTTATTAGTAATTATTTACACAGTTTGTTTACTACTTCCTATATACCTGAGCATTCAGTATTGTGCAATATAGCATACAGAAGGTGATGGACATTGAGGGGAAATAAGTGCTGCATTTTATCATTTAAACATGTGACTTTTCATGAAACTTCTATAATCCAAGATTTCTGCCACCATATGACGTCATAATATGCAAATTAGATGGAAAAATGTAATCCCTAAATAAACTTTGGGTCATCCTTTAAAATTTCTCTAATTTACAGAAAGTCTCTATCTTTTTTCACTTTTAAGATATAGCCTTGTGAAATTAAGATGTCAAAATCGAACTTTTATGGAAAAAACCTCTGGCGCCTAAAGGGTTAACATGTTTATAAATAACTGAAAAAAGCACAAATGTCAGAGCATGTCAGAACACCTCAAGGACCCCAAAAATCCTTAGACCTCAGAGGGTTAATTGGGCTAGAATTACATCATGTATGCAGAAGACTGAAGAAAGTGTTGCAGAGTTCAAAGGACGCTTTAGACAAATTTGGTTGGAACATGCTGGTTTAAATGACAGCGAGGATCTTGACAAGGACACTGGCATGCCTTTGAAAACTCCTTTTGTAAATGGACTGAAACCTGAAGTTTCAAAAGCACTCAAAATCCTATATGACGACTGGGACAGTGTTGGAACATCTATTCATAAGATTGTTGAGTGGTCAGCAAAGATTGAAAGAACACAGGAAGTCAAACTCAGAGCATTGCGATCGAAGAGCATGTCATACCACAACAAGACAATGTGGAATGAGCATAAAGAAAATTAAGATAATAGACAGTCAAAAACTCAACGAAGATGCAGGTATTGCAACGAAGAAGGACACTGGGTTCGTGATTGCAAGCTGAGTTTAAAACATCAAAGTGATGATGAGGACAACCTGTTGAGGAGGTTTAAGCAGTTGCCAGCTAAACAAAAACAGATTCTGCTAAAAGCTGTTGAGCCACAGGGAAACTGTTGAGCCTCTCTCTGCAGCACCAACTAGTGACATCTGATCCAACAACTGATGGACACCATGTGTATTTAAAAATGACAAATGAAGACACCACCCCAAAGGTAAAAGCCTACACAGAAGTCTCAACAACTGAAGCCAAAGATGATGTCCTAGTCGAAGGTGCTGCTATACAAGCCGTAAAGGAGAGAGGTGCACATACAGCGGCATTAACCCTCTGGGGTCGGCAATCACACCGGCGTGATCTGCTCACTTTTTTTCGTATCAGTGCAAAACAAACTCAAAATACTTTGTTGATTTTAAACTTACATATAAGTGTTACACATCATTCAATACTGTTAAAGGTCTTCTTTTTTTGTGTACACTCTTATTAACATCAAAACCTTGTGTTTTTGTAAAATAAATAAAATAAACAGGGTGCGCTTTCAGCTCACACTGTCTCCGCAAAAATCTTTCTGAAACGCGTCCGAAAAATGAACTGTAACTCAATAAATACTTGTCACAGAGACACGAAAGATTTCTCTTTATGAAGCTGAAATTCTCTTCTTTTAAATGAAGTAACTTATATAAAAAAGCAACTATTCTCAGTTGATGTAATCTGTATGAAAAGAGAGAGATGTCGGTCTTT
Organism: Tiaroga cobitis; assembly: GCA_030578255.1. Taxonomy (NCBI): domain Eukaryota; kingdom Metazoa; phylum Chordata; class Actinopteri; order Cypriniformes; family Leuciscidae; genus Tiaroga; species Tiaroga cobitis. The sequence goes on along the minus strand of CM060607.1, from coordinate 36,512,258 downwards.
TTCCTTTCACCTAATTATAGCGTATGACGTGTTAATGTGACCACGCCCACTGAGAGCGCGCGCTATTCAAACGTTAATGTTGAGGCAAGCCATGAAAACGCCCACATCAGAACGCGCTAACCTTTATCTCGTCTTGCTGCGCAGTGAGGAATAATTCCTGGAAAAGTTAACTCAGTTACCTGTTTCATTCGAGGAGCAATTCAGCTGATGTAGTAAGTCATTTATTCTTAAGTGCTTTGTTCTAATCGTGTTATTGAATAGTGTCTGTAAACTGCACAAAGACTGTTTAAATTTTAAATGCGTGTCTGTGTGCGAATGAATGGACGAATTCACAGACGTGCGCGCGCTGTGCGTTCATTCACTCTCGCTCCTACATTAGTAAGACTACTGAGATTTGTTCTAATCGCAATATAGAATAGTATCTGTAAAACCAAAAAGACTGTTTAAATATGAATCGGGTGTCTGGGTGTGTGAACAAACGAACGCACAGATGCATAGCCTACTGTTACAGACGAAATAGATTAGAAAGTTTTTACTATAAAATAGACATCAAATAAGCTTTAGTTAGACAGTTTCTGCTCATATGTTAAATATATAGTAGCCTATGTTTTGTAAAAAATAAACTAATCAACTGTTATCCAATGCAAGCTTATAATAGCCTACTTTATATGGTAAAAAAATTATTTTCAAGATGTTTCCAACTCTAACTTTGAACCAATTCTATACAATGACCCATATAACCTATTTGACCAGGATTTGTTTCCAGGTATGACTAAAAATGGGTTTTTGACTTTCATTTATATTTTGATTATATGAAGAGTTCAGATGCAAAAGCCTCTAGTGCCATTTGAAATTTTCTTCTAGAATGATAATTTTTATCAAGCTTGTACATTTTAAGTTCAGTAATTTCACTTAAATGACAATTATTAGGTAATCTTCATTGCCATTTAAGTGAAATTACTGAACTTAAATATACAAAATAAAAATTAAATAAAAATTATTATTCTAGAAGAAAATTTCAAATGGCACTTAGAGGCTTTTGCATCTGAACTCTTATATATATATATATATATATATATATATATATATATATATATGTGTGTGTGTGTGTGTATGTATGTATGTATGTATGTTGTCCTTTCAATTTTTTCTTTTGTGACACCTGAATGAAAGGCTCATTATTATGCGGGTCAGGTGAGAATCACCTAATTATTCATGATGGGGCTTGGACTGTTCAAGGCCATTCGCATATTGCCTTGGCAAACAAAAAAAGTTTTTCACAATAAAACCCAATTCAGTTTTATGTGAATGATTAGGCAGGATGTTTTTCAGATCAGTTTAAAAAAAAAAAAAAAAAAAACACTAGGCAACAACATTCATTAGTCAAAAGTCTTGTGGACACATATTTATTATGTGTTTTGTAGCCTTATTTCAGAAACTTTCATTTTTAGTTTTTTCAATAACCACGCATAAACAATATTCTCTCAAATATACAAACATGTACATACATATTATATCACATATTATCATAGCCATGTTTGTGCTAAATATAGTGTAATTTCACCTGTGCCATTAATATGTTTATAAGCAACTGAAAAAAAAACAAATGTCACAGCATGTCAGAACATCTCAAGGACTCCAAAAACACCTCAGACCCCAGCGGGTTAAGACAACTTCAGCAAGATTTGCCATGTAAACTGATTCAAGATGAAGCATCCAGAAAACAAATGCCATCAGTGATGGAAGCTAAAACAAAATTGCATAATGACAAACAATGCAGTAAGGATGACCACAAGGAAATTGAACTTTGAACATGTCACAGCCCGGCCCATGTCCAATGAAAATCTAACATCTGACAGCCTTGCCCAAACTGATGAAAGATTCAGCCTGGTAGAACACAATGCCAAGAATCAATTTTCACCATTAGAATCCAGGAGGGATAGCCTTCATCTTATGGTAACTGATGAAGCAGTTAAGGTGCAGAGAAAAGATGAGTGGACTGACGTGAGCCGTTGGGTTTTGAAACATCTGCCTACAGACGAGGGATAGACGGCAGTAGTGTTTATCAGAGTCCAGATATGGTGGGACTAGGGTTTTTAGGCTCTAGCTTGTTGCCTGAGGACGCAGACATAAACATACAGCCACTGATAAACACAGTAGTGTCCTGCCAATATTAAATAGGGACAGTTTTTCAGGCAGTTATGAACTATGTGTTTAAAGTATTTTCCTTGGCAAAGATACATTCCCTGTTTCTCTTTTGTGTGATTGCAGGTGTTCCAGCGTTCCAGAGGATGAGCAAAGACATCCTAGGTGCACTGGCTAGGTGAAAACTCATGAATATACACCTAGATGAAAACTCATGAATATACACAGAACACATCACTATCTGCCATTTCCAAAAGATCACAACTCCAAAATAAAAGCTTCCAGAGGATTCAAGCATTCAAGAGGATGCAAAGTTTCACCATGAACTCTTATACTGTCATTTCAAGAAGGAACCTGTATACAGCATGTGTACATGATGTCTATTTGTTTTATGTTCTGTATTCATGAATTATTGTAACTTTTATTGCAAGAAGAAACCTGCATACAGCAAGTGTACATGATATCTATTTGTTTTATGTTCTTTATTTTTTTATGTGATCAAATATGATCAAAGGAGGGATTGATAGATTTTGTATTTTCAGTCATCAGATTCATTTACATTGTGACTGTGTATCATATGTAATCCACTCTGTCTATGTCTGCAAAGGTGTGTGCCAAATGGCCCATACAGATGAATGGCCCATTCAGATGTATGGCCCATAGAAACTGATTGGTGTGAATGAATAAAAAGAATCAGCAATGCTCAGAGTGGATTAGCAAGTTAGATCGATCTCCTGTGGGAGGTCCTAACAGGTTTCTATTGTTTGTAGCTCATAGGCTATGTCTTCATGTAAGGTTAAAATTGTTGAAGGGCAACATGCAAACATCGCTGCTGAAGGACTGCTACACAACAAACCTTCAATAAATCCTTCTCCCCACAAGAACTCTGGTCAAGCTTACTTCTTTTATGTATTGGAGAAATCTAATACATTGGCGAGCCACCCAAACCACTGCTCGGCCAAATACACCAAAATCTAACAAGGGTCATGATATCCTAAACTATATTTTCTGAAATTTTTACAGAGTTGCGTGTTGAACATCTAAAACAGTGAGATTATATACAGTAGGTGAGATATGCATTGATGGGTCAAAAATGAGTGTTTGTTTTTGATTTGTAAGAGTTTCTGTGTTGCATAAGATGTTTTTCATAGGTCCGTGACCGGTCTTAACGGACCTATAACGATCAAATGGCAAAATATGCCTCAAAAGTTATTAAAGATGCAACTTCATATATATTTCGATGCAGAGTATGATAGCTAAATTAAATTATAGCTGTAATGGGATATGCATGTACAGTATTTGTGTAATTTACGGTGAGCTTACAAAACCATGTATAAAATGTGTATATTGTGTTAGGTGTGTAAAGATACATTGTTATATCAAGATATCGCAATAAAAAAATGCGACGATATGTATCGTTGATGTAAACAAAAATGAGAGCGAAATAAAACTGTCTGAATCAGAAGCCATTGCTTTGTTGTCAGTCTCTCTTCTTCCCCCTCCACTCCACAGATTACCACACCAATTTTTGTAACACTTTTCAAAACTGTGGTAACAACTGACTAGTGCTGAACAGGGGTTTCATGACCCTTTAAATTGAAGAAAATAACAGAGTTCCCACACTAGAATGCAGACAAATGCTTTCTGAATCCCAAGTTACCTGGTGTCCATAAGAAACAGTTAGTTAGTAATAGCCGAGGCTGCCTAATGTGTCACACTTGCCAGTTACCCCCAACAGACATGTTAGCATACAAGCTGGTGTGCAAGCAAGTTCAAGTTTTACACTAAAGCTGCTACAAAAAGGTTCCCAATTAGGTACTGAACCCGGATCTTTGCACTAGGGGCCAAACTCTCCCCTTACTAAGCCAGCCAGGGACTGGAGATGAGAGACTTAAGTCAGAATGCATAAAAGTGGTGAATCCTCATGTTCCGTAGCTGCAGTCTGAAGGCCACAGAGGATTTTGAGAGGGCCTATACAACTTCAAGCCTGACAACATCATTGCACAAATGGTTTAGCTGTATGTACCCCTCAATTCAGACTTCTGTTCAGGAAAAAGTATAGGGTAAATGTCTAACTGGACCACAAAACAGGACATAGCTAAAGAGGAACTGAGAGTGATATGGCCATATTTGGTGCAAAAGAGTTGGCTGCTTTAACATGCCCCTTTCTAACATGCTCCAACAAATGATCAACAGTCCAACTGCTATAGGGAGTATAGGGAGTTACACAAAATGACAGGTTTCTTAAGCTGGGCATACACTGTGCAATTTCTGTGAGAAATAGTAGCGAGTAGATCGCATGCAATGTAAAGCCCAAGCTCCCGATTTATTTGCTCACACGGTCCGATCGTCAAGCTGCGACTTGACTGCTCACTCTATTCGTGTAAAATATGCGAGATAAACACTGTACCGGGTTGTGCCGATAGACCATGATATTGTGTATCCAGAGATATTGTCAAAATCATCAGCTATCGATAACAAGAGAATTTAACACTTACAATTTATGTATTAAATTATTATTAGGTGTTCAAGCACGAAGTGCTGAAAACCTATTGTAATTGCTATTTGAAAAAAAAAAATCCCCTAAAACGCATCGTGCAGCCCAAACCGTAAGGCCTAGAGACTTGAAACTCGGCCAGATGGTAGGCCACACTTTTGGGGAGAACCTATCAGAGCATGACCCCGATTGGCCAATAGGTGGCGCTACAGCAACCAAAAGTACTAAATTGCTCATAACTCCTAGACCGTTGGTCCTATCCTTTTTACACCACTGTGATCCTTGGCTCAAGATGGACAAAATGTATATCTCCAAAATTGATTTAGGCAAGAAAAATTTTCCGCTATGTCGAATTTTGTCCAAAACCTACTTTTGCAAACTAGTCCCTGGTTTTTCGCCCGGTCGGAACCAGCCTAGTCTAGGACAATTCTCTGGAATCTCTAGATCAATAATTTGAAATTTATCATTTGGTTGGCTACAACAGGGTCATTTAGAAAAAGGGCGTGTCAAAATACATTTTAAGCTTAAAAGCTTAAAGCTATTTTTTTTTTTAGTTTTAATATAGTTTTATATGTGATATGCATGCTTATAGACCATTAAAAGAGATTTTCACAATAACATATCCCAAGTGTGTGTGTGTGTGTGTGTGTGTGTGTGTGTAAGCATGCATTATGGAGTTAACATGAAAAAGCTGGTTTGCTTTAGTGCAGAATACTGTTGAAACCAAGTAGTTCAAAATGAAAGTGAGCCAATAAGTGGTCTTCTGCTGAATGTGCTATATCATGGTAAATCATCCTATAACATGGTAAATCAAGGTAAACTAAGATCAATCATGGTAAACTATGGTAAATCATGCTAGAATCATATTAAATCATACTAGAATGTGTTCAATTGTGGTAAACTATGCTAGAACAAGGTACATCATGGTGAATTATACTAGAACTACTGGAACATGATAAATCATGAAACATCACACTGAAATGTGGCATATCATGACAAATCATGCTAAAACATGGTCTATTCCATCTATGATGTCAGTGGTTAAACGCTTGCTACATAAAACTTAATGTCTTTTGATACTTTTGTGCTTAAAGGCCTTAACTGCTTGAACACCGCTAAATGCTGCTTGCAGCTTTAATTGTTATTATTATTATTAGGGTAGGCCTACTTTTATTATTAAATTGATATTACAATTAGTTTGGCCCACAATAAATTCATAGCGCATCACCACAAAACCGACATGCTGCGAGGATAATAAAAGATTAGATAGATTAGCTTACTCCTCATTAAAAATTATTTAAAAAAACATTTAGGTCTATAAGGCCTCGTTCACACTGCGGGGCTTAATGCTCAATTCCGATTTTTTTGAAAAAATTCGATTTTTTTTGCAAGGCCGTTCACATTTCCAATTAAATGCGACCTTTTGTGATCTCCTGTGTGAACGTGAAATGACCCAGAAGTGACCCGCATGCGCAGAAGAGTACTCAACGGTCAACGACGTCACTTGTTGTTTGCGGAAGTAGCTAAACATGGATGTCAACAGTGGAGCTCGTTTAGCAATATTAAGGTTATTTTCCCAACAGAGCCAGCACAATTCCAATCTTCTCGTTTTAAGAAGAAAATTAAAAAGGAGGAGAGCAAGGTTTTTGGCCATGGCGTTTTGTGGAGCAGTGGTAGCAATGTCGGTACAGAGAAACGTGTGGGTGCGGAGTCGCAGCCAGGAGTGGTGGGATACTGATGTGAGTGGCTTCAATAATACAGAATTCATCAGTAACTTCCGAATGACCAGATCCACCTTCGATTATGTTTGTGAGCGCCTTCGATTAACTCTGTCACGGTAAGAGACACGTCTGCGGCGGCCCATAACAGTGCAGAAACGCGTTGGAGTTGGAGTGTATTGGCTAGCTACAGGTGCGTGCTATCGTACGATAGCTAACTTGTTCGGCATAGCCAAGTCTACGGTCTGCTCTATTGTACACGAGTTCTGCGAAGCAGTTCGCCGTGTCCTCATGCCCCATTACATAAAACTGGCCAAAGGTGATGACCTGCAAGAGGTCCTTGAAGGCTTCCGCCAGAGATGGGGTTTCCCGCAGTGTGGAGGAGCTATTGATGGGAGTCATATCCCTATCATTGCTCCAGAGGATAACCACGCAGAGTATTTCAACCGCAAAGGGTGTCACTCGGTTCTGCTCCAGGGTGTTGTGGATCATCGGTTTTGGTAAGAAATATAGATATTGTTATTATAATAGTTTAAAAGTACTGTACTTGCCTCACTTTCTTTTGGTACAACCATACATCTGCAAGAATATTATCCTTGAAAATACATAAATTCTACCATGGCATATTCAGTAATTTAACACTGTCTTCCAACAGCCTCACCAACATCTATGCTGGATGGCCAGAGAGTGTTCATGATGCGAGGGTACTCCGGAATTCCCATGTGTACTCACTCGCAGAGAGAGGGGAGCTTTTTCCACCAGTGAGTAATCTAGTAATAGTGATTTATAACGTATACAATCTGTCTTTAATTATTTTGATTTTTTTGTGCTTTTAAATCTTAATTATGAAGATGCTGGTGGAACTGTTCCTCATGTTGAGAGATGGGCTGAAGGAGGGGGATTTGTAGATGTGCAGCCAGCAAGAGTCAGAGAAGTCTGACTCAGCTTTTTGTTAGCCAACGTTGAGCCACAAACTGGGCTGTCACAATAATTACTATATCGTTCAACTTTCGTACTTTTTGACCTCAATATTTATCTGTACATATATTTGCATTTTTTGACACATTTTTCTAAAGAAATACTATATTTTTAAACCTGCGTAGGTTGCGTTTAATCGTAGTTTGTTTATAATGGGATATTTTAAGTGTTTAAGTACTTTTCAGCTTTACTGTAATTTTTTGGCTTTAGAGTTAGTTTCTGTGTCATTACAAGGTCTTCAATATAATTTATCGGAATATTTTAATGGCTCAATATATTGAATTCTGTTATCTTGACAGGCCAAACCACAAATTAGTTATTTGTTTTGTGCTGCTTTGCTGAATTGTTACCATAGCTGCAATAAGTTTATAAATAACATTTTCAATACTGTTATTGCTGTTTCCTTTTTATTGAGAGAAAATAGTGTGGCTATAATAGTGCAAATTTTACCCACGTTTTAACACCGCAGAACAATAAAACTGACAGGAAAACTTCACAGTGTATTAGCAAACAAATACAATACAACATATTCAATGTAGCGTCAAGTATTTGCCATCAACAAATCAAAATAACCTTGCATATCAATAACCTTCACACTTCAACCTGAACATTGTGCAAAACTGCATCATTAACTGTCATTAATGTTTTAGAACCATTCATAACATTGTAAAGTGGGTTTCATCTTCTTCAGACTGGAAAGGTGGCTGATAATCCTCGTTGTTGAAAGCCTGTTGACCCTGAGTATTTGCCGGTGCCTGGAAAAATGACTGGGTGAGACGGGGATGTGGATGAGTATTATTGAAGGGCAGTGGTTGATTTAAATCTTGAAAAAAGGGCAGGGGCTGGGTGGGAGATGGAGAGGAAGCCACAGGAAACCGTGAGGAATGATGAGTAGGAGGATGAATTGGGTTGTAAAGCTGAGAGGGCTGAATTGGTGCCTGGTAGAAAGGTGGCTGTGGAGGCTGGGTTGATCTCTCCATAAACTGAGATATCATGGCGAACATTTTACGATCATGCTCATGCTGAGCTGCTTGCATCTTCAACAAAAGATCTGTGTCGTTATCTTTAAGGCCACTGGTAATCTTGTCAGCAAACACCTCCAGCGTTGCCTCCATCTTTGATTTTCTTTTTGTCTTCATGGCAGTAGTAGCTGTAAAAAGAAAAAAAGAACAGATCAAAATAAGGGTTACAATGTTTTTTTTATTGTTTTTTTTATTAGTATAACAGTAAAAGCGCAAAGCATTCCAGTTTATATCTAGTAATAATTATGATTATTTATGGCCATTTATAAACAATACTAAGCTGTTCAGGAGTGGAAGCCAGTTCAACGTTCAATTCAAACAAATTAATTTCATATCACATGTTTTAGGTCGAAGGTTGCCAAGACTTATATCAACCTCTAAACTTCCGCCTTAACTGAGTGCATTTTCTTGGGCTTTACCCAAATCTAAAAGCTTACAGCCTACAGACCAGACTAACACCACATTTGAAAGGTACAAAATTGATCTCACATTGTCGTGTTGCCGTCACTTTTTGACTGCTTTTAATGATCACTCTTCTGTCAATTTTTTGTTGCGATTCCATCATATTTTTTATTTCTTTTTGTCACGTTTTCATCATTTTTTTGTTGCATTTTCTTAACATTTTCGTTGTTGTTGTTTTTTTCAAGAAGCTTTTAGATTTGGGTAATGACAAACTGTAGAAAATGTGCTCGGTTCAGGTGGGGGTTAAGAGGTTAATTGAGATGGAAAACGATCAAAATACAGCCAAGAACTTTCTTACAAGCAGTGCAATAACCCACCTGTATCACCGCAAGAGCTACTAGCTGGGCTGGCCGCGACAGCTGCGGGACCTGGGCTCTTTTCCCCGGGCTCCTCTTGGGCAAAGCAGCTGTCCAACAGTTCTAGTGGCTGAACGCTGGGCTTATCCCCCAAAAGGCGGTCCAGCTCTTCGTAAAATGGACAGGTGATACGTTGACGGCCACTTCGTTTGTTCCAGTCTTTAACCTCCTTGTATTTGGCTCGGAGGCTTTTTATTTTTCGCTGGCATTGGAGCCAGGATCGTCTGTAACCAGGCTCGGCCATTTCGCTGGAAATATTTTCATAAACCGCCCGGTTCCGATAAGAGCCCTCGAGTTTGGCCTGAATAGAGCTGTCCCCCCAAATATTAATTAAGTCCGAAACCTCACTTCCTTTCCATTGACTGGTCTCAGTATCGTCCGCCATAGTTGTTTTTTATTTTCTCATTCCCGCCTACTTCAACGCAGAATTATGACGTTTGTCGCATATCAATGACGTGCGGGTCGGATACATGTGACCTGGCCGTTCAGATTGAAGTCGCATCTGAAAAGATTGGATACAAATCGGATTTGGACCACATACCCAAGTGGCCTGGGTCGCATTTGAAAAGATCGGATCTGTGTCGTTCAGACTGTCATGAAAAGATCAGATAGAGGTCGCATAGGGGCAAAAAAATCGGAATTGGGTTGTTTCAGCCTGCAGTGTGAACGTAGCCTAATACTATTAATTATAAGCCTATAATTAAAATTATCAACAGTCAATAATATGTCAGAACATTGCAATAATCAGTCATCAATGAAAATTAAGAGCAGCTTTACACTGCATGCAGAATTATTAGGCACGTTGATTTTCTGATCATATTTTTTTCCCAGGCATATTTTCCAATTCCAAACCACATTAATCTTTACTACTATTAATTTTGTATTTAATAATTTATAAGTGATATATAATTGTTCATGAAGGCTGGAAATAAAAAAACACCTTATATTCAGGTGTGCATAATTATTAGGCATGTTTTCTTTTACCGATAAAATGAGCCAAAAAAGAGATTTAACTCGGACTGAAAAGTAAAAAATTATTAAATGCCCATGAGAAGGATGCAATAATAATGCAATACTAGAACTTGCAGTTAGGTCATGACCGTTGGACAGTGAAATGCCCATTGGGTCAGCAAGGTTAGACAAAAACAGGTGGAGAAGAAAAAAACAAATGTTAACTGCAAAAGAATGGAGAATTAAGGTGAAGAATTAAGCGTGAAACCATCAGGAACCCTTTAGTCTCTAGCGCCTCCATTTTCCAGAACTGGACCCTACCTGGAGTCACCAGAAGTGCAAGGTTTCAGGATCTCAGAAACTTAGGTTAGGTAAAGAATCTTAAAAAATGACCTCTACTTAATTAGAATCACAAGCTGAAGTGAAGTAAAATACATGAAGACTGTTATTTATAGGCTTTATAGACAGACAGATTGAGAGTGACTCAATCCAGCACCACATCCTCTCGTACCACTGTTGAAGAATTCATCTTCCAGAATCTGGTTTTAGGAGTTCATTTTTAGTCCATCTCTACAAAATGGTTTTCAAGGTACCTCAGTTTTCAGTGATGCGCTATAAAATTATTGCGGGGCAAATTTATTGTAATATCAGTTTAAAGGTGCGCTAAGCGATGTCAAGCGTTTTTTAGGCCAAAATATTTTTTGTCACATACAGCAACCATCTCCTCACTATCCACTAGCTGCCTGTCCCCTGAACACACTGTAAAAAACACGGTCTCTGCAGACACCCCAGGCTCCACAAACGGCAACAAAAACAAACTCCGGCAACCCGCTCCACGAAACATAACAAACTGTTCCAGCCAATAACCGACAAGAAGGACTTGGGGGTGGGGTTTGGGGGGTTAGTGCGCGGATGAGGAAGAGGGAGGGTCTAGCTAGCAATACTTTAAACGTCAACAAGAAGTGACGTCACCCGACATCGCTTAGAGCACCTTTAATAATAAAAGTAGGCCTACCCTAATAATAATAATAATAATTTAATACATAAATTGGAAATGCTAAATCCTCTTGATATCGATAGCTGATGCTTTTAATGACATCTCTGGATACACAATATCATGGTCTATAGGCGCAGCCCAGTACAGTGTTTATCTCGCATATTTCACACGTATAGAGTGAGCAGACAAGTCGCAGCTCGCCGATCGGACCGTATGTGAGCACATAAATCGTGAGCTTTGGCTTTCATGACATGCTATCTAATCATACAGTGTGAGTTAGTAACCTTGCTGAAATAGCTCAGACATCGCACAGAGTATGCCCGGCCTTACTGCATTGGCAGATTTTTTTTAATTCTTGTTTTAAAGAGATAGTTCACCCAAAAATGAAAATTATGTCATCATTTACTCACCCTCAAGTTGTTCTAAACCTGTATGATTTTCTTTGTTCTGTTGAACACAAAAAAGATTTAGAAAAATGTGGGTAACTAAACCGCTGCTGGTCACCACTGACTTCCATACTATGAAATAAAAATACTATACTATATACTATAGAAGTCAATGGTAGAAACTGTAGTAGGACCAGAAACTGTTTGGGTACTAACACTCTTCAAAATACCTTCTTCTCTGTTCAACAGAAAATCATGCAGGTTTAGAACAATTGTATAAACAAGTGAAATATAACAAGTGAAATAATTCTGGTTTCACCAATTTAGTTTCACCAATTCACCTGCATGTCTTTCGATTGTGGGGGAAACGTGAAACACTCGGAGGAAAACAAATAAAAACTAAATTAATGTGGGGATTTAAAAAAAGTGTTCTTATCATGCTTAGCTCTTTATGAGTACAATCTCAATAAAATTATTAAAAAGAAAAAAATCTTTATCAGGGGAACACAAATCACTGGAAAAGTCAGGAAAAGTGATGAAAAGGTGTTAAAAGCATTTTAGTAAATCTCCCCAACAACCATCTCCAATACCAAGAATAACTCACCACTGAGTACAATGATGTCAAACTCCCCATTGCTAAGGGGCTGGTCCCTGTATGAGATGCATGCTCTAAAGCAGCCTTTCTTCCTGAAGGTGAGCCTCATCAGAACCTGACACTGAGGCTTGTTTAATGATACCGATGTGCTGTAGCAATCATCTGAGTTCTCCTCCTCCTCCACTGTGCCCAACTGTAGGAACAATAAGAAAAAGAGATTTAAATACAAACTTGGCAAATTCTATTGGACCTGCAACCTCTTTAATGCTAATACATATACACAAGCTTCTAAAGTTTGAACTAAAAACTATGAACTAAGTATGCAGTAAGTGCCCTTACTGGGTGGACATGAACGCTGTAATTGACCTCATCCACCAGTGAGACGGAGTTACTGGTGGGGTTGCCATACTCATCCCTTGGTTCTATCTGGAGCGTGTGCTGCTGGCCGTAAGTCAGCACCAGTGTTGAGAAGTGGTACGCGATCTTTGTTTTGGATGGGACCACTGTGCCTGCAATACACATGCAATTCATGTCATGAGTCATCTACATCTGTTCATTTTGACTAAGAGAGTACGTTTTTTGGAATGCATAGCTTAATGCAAGCTTAAATATAACAACATATTATACGTATATATCATTTTACATTACTAACAGAAAAGAGTTATGAAACGGGAAGACTGACAATATGCTAGTTCTTTTGAAGGTCTTTCATTGGCTTCTATACAGTAGACCAAGCCTGTTTTTGGGAGTGTACGAACTTACACTTTTTGGGAACTTAGACTGGGAGACAAAATTACTGGGACAACAGCATGTTTCAAAATAAGGATACAAATTTTTTTTATTTTTTTTATTTCTTGTTATTTATTTTTAATTATCTTTGATATTTGATGGTGTTGTGAAAGGAATTTTGCTATTTCTATCTAAGATATTTTTACACATGTACCAGCTTAGTTTTAAATCAATATTTTGTTTAAGGAACAGCAGGCACATGGAACCTTATTGTATTTGTTCCAATTTTCTGATTATTAGGGGTTTAATCACAGAAGGGACAATGTTCTTTCTATTATTTTCTGCCCTAAAAGCATATAGGTGTCAGAGAAGGTAAATTGTAAAGACTCCAAACTTGGCAAGATGGTTCTAAAGGTGTGCATCTACTCAAATACACAGACACAAATCCGTCTGACACTAAGTGGTGCTATAATAAGGGGTTCCCTTTCAAAGGAGCTCAACGCTGTGTCAAGGTGTTGATGATATGGAAACGCTTCCAGCATTGTGTGAAATCACGCCAATTCTATTGGCCGTCGGATGTTAGGTGACGAAGCGTAGAGCATCATCAAGACCATAACACGCTTCTTTGTCTTGAGGAAGCTGCATGTCTGCTGTTTATCAGTGGAATTTATTGTGACATCTCACTCTGTTTTACATGGCCAGCAAACAGTTCAGGAAGTGTGCGTCGCCATACCCCTGCTTTATTATGGAGGATGAAATGCATGATTTATGTGTAATGTGTTGGGACTGGAACATCCCCAGTCAGCCCTTGAGTGGGCTGATTGTCCTAATTGTGAACGTTTCATGCCTGACATCATGCATGAGGCATCTGCACCCCATGGTTCATGTCCTGCATCTGCCGAGGCAGCTCTATGAGTTCGGTCATGGGGATCACAGGTGGAGTTGGCGGTAGGGCTGCTCAATTTTGCCAAAAATCTTTAAATCACGATTATTTTGGTCAATATTGAAATCACGATTATTTAACACGATTATTGGTGGATGATACGATCAAAGTCTTACTTTATGATTTGAGTCAGTGTCAGTGAAATTTCACAATTATCGATACTTCAGCAAAAACTAATACTAGGTTAATGTAAGTAAAAAGTCCTCAAAACAGTTACAGAAGACAAGTAAACAGTCAGCAATAAAATAAGAACAAAGAAACTAATTACAAAGAAAACCGACAAAAAAATACATGCACTTTTACAAGTTGATTGTACTGAAATGTGTGTTGGCAGTGCCTGTACACAACCATCATATAATGATAAAAATCCACCCAGTGTTTTTGTTGTAATCTCCTTTTAATGTTTTCCCCTGTCTCAAATTGAGCCATTCGTTTTTGTGACGTCAATAAATCGGAAGCCCCTCCCACGATTGTTGATTGACAGCAACGTTTCAACACAGACCCGCCCTCGCTCGTGAGCGAGCTGTCAATCATACTCCGCGCGGACCGGCGTGGTCATTGTTGATATGCTGGAGCACTGTCTATGAGCAGAATGGCGTCTAAGCGATTGTGGTGTTCTGTTCTTGGCTGTAATAAGGAACACAGCAGTCATTTTAATGTTCCTAAATCCGAACCGCTGAAGACGCAGTGGGTGAGTTTGTTTTCGAAGGGAATATTACCTACGAGCAACGTCAATGCTTTCATGTTTGCGCGAATCATTTCACACACCAGACTGCCTTATAAACGAGGGTCAGTATGAAGCTGGTTTTGCTAAGAAGCTGCTCCTGAAAAAAGGATCGGTACCAGCTATTCGTGTTCCTGCAGCTGCTCCAGAAGAACTGAAGTGAGTGTAACGTTTTATTAACCTTTATATTAATATTTATATTAATCTTTGCAAATCGCTAGCTGCACGGTTCACGATGAATGCGGCTAAGGTTTACACTCAGGGTACATTACGGCATGTTTTCTACGACGTTCTCAATACAATTCATAATCCCACGTTTATAATGAACAACGCGTTATGGTTATTGCGTTATTGTGTTATAAACGTTGTACGCACAGAGCAGAGGGGCGGGGTGAGCAAAGCTCATTATCATTTAAAGGCATATGCACTGAAACGGCGTGCTGAAAACAGAGCTGTTTTTGACCAGGTAAAATAAGTGTTTTCTTACAATACTAATGAGAATTTTTAATTAAAGTATATTACAAACTTTTAATTTAGACCCTAAAGAATCATATTAGCTTGTACAAAAATGGCATTATATGACCCCTTTAAGTTTTTCAGGAAGATGTACTAACAGTGGTATTCAGATAAGTAATAGCCTACAACAGATATTGAATAAAGTAATTAATTTGTAAAATAACACTGCTGTATACATTAAATATAGACTAGTCCTTATTTAAAACGACAAAAGTTATTCATTCAAGAGCAGTAAGTGATTTTATCTTTGTCTTTTCTTGTTTGATTAACATTAATGACTGCAGCAGTCATTAATGTTGGCTGCTGTCACTTTAAGAGCTTACGCACAAACCCAATATACTGTGTACACACGTTTCAAATGCACTTTCTCAAATGTTTCAATCACTTAAGACATAACCGACTGTGTTTACGAGGATACTTACCAAAACGGCATTTCAACATATTTGTATATAGGCTATTTGACTGTTCCATGAACTGGTGCCTTGCCGTGGCAGAACAGCTTGTGAGTCTCTGTGACCCCGAGAGCAATGCTGGTGGGGGCCTTGCACCCCTGGTAGCTTCAAGCAAGCCAGATAGGTCAAAAGCGAGAGACCAGACAAAATCCAGTCCACCCTTTTAGCCCGGCAGCAGGGGCTAGTATGCTGAGTATCAGATCGTGCTTTCTGTCACAGCACCTGAGTCGGTCTGTCTCAGCTGCCCGGTGAGCATAGGAGCAGCTCGCCAATGGTCACGGGGCAATAGACCTAGTCAGCTGGTCACTGCGGGGCAACTCATAACTACACCAACCGTCACACATCTGTGTTCCGTTGGAATCCAAAGGTCCAGAGGTGGAAAGTTGACCTGGGCATGCATCCTTTCACTTAAAATTTTGCCCAGGCGCTCTCTACTATGAGCATCTCATCTCTCCATTATGACGTCTAACATTCAGCCTCCACGACTGGCAACTCGGGAGCACTCTGTCCTTAAGAGAGCTGTCGTTGCTCGGCAAGATTGGCGTGTACGGCAGGCGCGACCTGGTTGTCATCCTGCAACTGTCTCATATACCTCCATCGCATGCTGAAATGTGCGTTCTCTTGGTGTTAGTTCTGACATGGACTGCGTCTCACCTCGTAAATCAGTCCTGATTGATGCAGAACTACTCCGACTTAACATCTCCATCGCTGCCCTGAGTGAAACTTGGCTGACCGGTGTTGGCTTTGTCCAGGAAAAAGAAAACCTACACTTTATTCTGGAACGGATACCAAGATGGTGACAGACCCTGACATTCTTGGAAGCCATGGATATGGCAACATGAATGACAACGGTCAGTGCTTACTGGAACTTTGCAGCACCCACAAACTCTATGTCCCCTCCTCATTCTTTCAGGACTCAAGTTCCTCCAAAGTCATCCACGTTCTAAGAGCTGGCACCAACTTGACCATGTACTGGTGAAGCGTGAGCATTTGAAGGAAGTAACACACTGCCGATGACTGCACTCAGCAGATTGTGACACTGATCACGCCCTTCTATGCCGCAAATTAAGGATGGTCCCAATCAAATTTCATTGCGCAAGGCCCAAGCCTACTCCTCATCTGGATGTTCTGCAACCTATGCTCCTGCGTCACATCATGCGTTCCAGGAACTACTTGCTTCCAGCTTCGACTCTTCACCTCCTCATGCGGATATCACGGCTGCCTGGCAGCACTTCCACTCTGTTACCATAAAGCCTGCATTCTCCATCTTTGGAAAGCGATCCAGATCACAGCCTGACTGGTTCAAAACCCATGCCAGCCTGCTCCTACCTGAAATTGACTAAGCGTTCAGCCAGACTGTCCTATCTGCAGCATAACACTCGCTCAAATAGTGCAGCATTGAAGCAGGCATGCAGCAATGTCCAACGGGTCACTCGCACAGCCATGCAGGATTACTGGAGCACACTGTGTGACCGTATTGAGTTAAGTGCGTCCACTGGAAACATCCAAGGTGTCTTTGAAGGTCTGAAAGAAGCCTTGGGCCCAGTCCCTAAAAAATACTCTCCACTCTGTTCCCTATCAGGTGAACTTCTGACCGATTTGGAATCTCAATTGGCGAGATGGGCAGAGCACTACAGCCTTCTCTATGCAAGCAAGCAAGCAACTTTATTTATATAGCACATTTTCAAACAACAGACGTTGCCCCAAAGTGCTTTACAAAAATGATAACATTAAAATCGTACAACAAAACAAAACATGACTTATTCAAAAGCTAAAGAAAATAAATACGTTTTTAAATAAGACTTAAAAGTGGCAATTGATGGAGCTGACCTCACGTGGAATGGTAAACTATTCCAAAGTTTGGGACCTACCACAGAAAAAGCACAATCTCCTTTTGATTTTAAATGCTCAGCCTGTCACAGCCAACACACTGGCAATAACTGCTGCTGTTCCTGAGCTACCCCCTATGTCTGATCTGGATGCAGACATAACCATCAAGGAAGTTAAATCTGCAATTAAAGCACTGAAAAATAAAAAAGTCTCCCGGAGCTGACGGCCTCCCCCGAGGCTTATAAGGCAGGCGATAATGTTCTTCCCTCTGTCCTACATCATCTGGTTGTGATGTGCTGGAACAGTGGATATGGGCAGACATGGTTTTCTGTGTCCGTTAACTTCAAGAAAAGTGTATTGAACAGCGTAAACCTCTGTTCTTGGTGTTTGTAGACTTGACCAAGGCCTTTGACTATGTTAGTCGATCTGGACTTTTCCTCATTCTACAAAGACTTGGCTGCCCTCCAAAGTTACTGAAGGTTATGATGGCATGATGTTTCATGAGGGCATGAAGGCAACTGTAAAGTCTGAAGGCACTCGCTCTGACGAGTTCCAGATAAGATGTGGGGTAAAGCAGGGATGTGTCCTTGCTCCTACCCTCTTCGGAATCTTCTTCTCTGCTCTACTACGCTGTGCCTTTCCTGAGGATTCGGTCTCCTTCTACATACCCGCAGCTCAGAAAAACGGTTCAATCTGGCCAGAGTATACTGAGCACCTTACTATATGCAAGTGAGACATGGACAACATACAGGAGGTACGAACATCGCCTCAATGCCTTCCATTTTCGCTGCCTTCGTTCCATACTGGGTGTATGCTGGAAGGATCATGTGCCAAACTCTGTCATAATTGAGAGAACTGGTTCCAGTGACCTGTACACCATCCTTCGTGAAGGCCACCTCTGTTGGACTGGGCATATTTATCGAATGAATGACACTTGCTTTCCAAAAATCTTGCTTTATTGCGAGCTGGCAAATGCCCCCCGCAAACATTGTCGCTCCCATCTACGTTTTAAAGACGTAATTAAGAGGGATCTTCAGGCTTTCTCCATCAACCTGGACAACTGGGAGGAACTTGCAAACGACAGCACCAACTGGCGCGCAGCAATTAACAACGGCCACAGGGACTCTCAGGAGGCCTACAAGTCATTTCTGGAAGAGAAACGCTCAAAACGAGAAGCAGTTTGTCGCACTCGACAGGAACGGCCATAGTAGTAGTAGTATTTGACCGTTTAGTTGCAGATCTGAAGCCCAAAGTATACTTAGCTTATGGCGCCTTCTGCCCCGTCTCGAAGCTGGAGGACACCTAGGGAACATCATCTCTTTTGCGGCTAAATATGCTTTTAATAACAGTTTAATATCAAGGGCGTCCCGCAGTTTAGCAACAGTAGACTACATTTTACATCACTCACTTATTCGGCTGATTTGGATGTTAAGTTTGGCTTAGGAAGGAACGAAAGCGCACCGCTGTGAAGGAAAGGAAGGTACGCTGGACAGAATGCGGCAGCGGCAAAATACTTGTTTTACCTCGATTATTTGGTTTTCATAATCGTTGGAAGCCAAAATCGAAATCAGAATAAGATTATTTGCACAGTCCTAGTTGGCGGAAGAGCTTGAGTTGGGTGTTCCCCTTTCTCTTGCTCACTTCTCTGACCCTGAGGTCCCCAATTTGGATTCGGAAGCTAATAGTGAGCGTTTTCTTCAGATCCGATTGAGGTCCTAATGCTGGCAGCATCCAGCTCCAAGGAGCTGGGTGTGGATGTAGAAAATGTTGTTGTAGGGGCCTTAGATGAGCTGCTTTCTGACTCTTACACATAATGAGGACCTGGTCGAATTGGTAACTTGTGCGGTGGCCAAATTAAGTCTGGAATGGACGGAGGAGAAACAGGAAGCGGCTTGCAGCAAATTAATGAGTGCTTCCTGACTATTGGCCAGGAGGAAACCCCCCACAGAAATCTCCCCTTATTTCCTGTTCTCCAAACCGAGGTGTCGAGATCATGGAAAAGCCCATATTCGGTCCATGTATTCAACCCTGTAATGCTGAATTATTCGACCATTGTAGGGTTGGAAGAGCATGGGTATGGGGCGATGTCCAAGGCTGAAGAGATGCTAACTAGCTGTCTCTTACCATCTTCAGCATTATGCTGGAGGGGCCAGGCTTTTCCTTCTAGGCCCTATAGGGTTACATTTGGCCTGGTTGTGAAGGCTTATTCTGCAGCAAGTCAGGCTATTGCATCCCTGCACAACATGGCGGTTTTGCAGCCCAACAAGGCCAACCTCCTGAAGAATTTGGACACCGATATGGGGTTAGACCCTGAGGTGGTTAAGGAACTCTGCCGGGCCACATATCTCAGCATCTGTGCCACCAAGCAGATGTCCTGGACCATCGGCTAGTCTATGCATGCCATGGTTGCCAAGAAGAGGCATCTGTGGCTCAATCTCTCAGGCAATAAGGAAAAAGAAAAAGTCTGGTTTGTTTGGCGATACAGTGAATGCTGTCGTTGACAGGTACCAGGAGGTTAAGAGTCAGTCGGCGGTGTTAACCCTCTGGGGTCGGCTATCGCGCCGGCACGACGAGCTCGATTTTTTTCACATAGCAGAAAAATAGACTTAAAATACTCCAACATTTCTGGTCAAGAAATATGAAAAAATAAACGGTTAAATGTCTATTTTTTTTTATGTCTACACTTAAATCGAAACAAAACATTGTGATTTTGTAAAGTAAAGAAAATAAACAGGGTGTGCTTTCTGGCTCTCCGTCTCAGTGAACTTTTTTTTCTTGAGCACGTCTATAAACTGAAACAAAACTCAGCGAATACTATTCACCCAGGCATGAGATATATATCTTTATAATCATTTAAGTGTGTACTTTTAAATGATCTGATTCAAAACGAAAACAAATTTTCTCTGTTTAAGTAATTTGTATAAAACCAACAAGATGTCTAGTTGCTCATTATTTTTAATTTGACCACGCCCACGTGCGCAAAAGAGATTAATATGCAAATATGCACGAAGGAACGCGAACGCGCTCGTTACCTAAAAAACAAAGCACCAAACTTCATCAGTCCTCTGCTTTTCATCGAGTTTGGAAGACACGCAGTGAGCTTACATTGGATTTACCTCAGAAGAAGAAGAAGAACGCGATTTGAAGACAAGAAAGATGTAAGGTAAGAAATGTATTATGAATTATATTAGTTAGTGTTATTGTTGTATAAACTTAACATTCCAGTTGAACTGTTGCATGACAAAAATGTATGAAATCGACGGAAACATGTTGAAATATGAACTATAGCCTAGACAGGCAGGAAATTTATATACATGTAAGACACCAGGATGTGTTTATGTTTGATAATAAAACACAGCATGATGTTAGGCTAGTATCAGTGTTTACTCTAATATGGTGAACATTATAATGTTTAGAACCATGTTTACTGTTAAATACTGTGTTTGTAACGAATGGAAACATTTGAAGTAACATATCCATTTATTTTTCTCTAGTGTACTGAAGTTTTCCTTTTTAACGATTTATAGGCCGCATGCTATAGGCTATTGTTATTTGGAATTAAAATCGCCCCACATCATCACATACCCATCACCATACCTAGAGATTAGCATGGGGTACTTTCCATAAGATCATCTCTCAATGCAAATCAAACCAGCTATTAGGCTAACTGAAATAAAACCATGTCTATATGGTAAAGGGTATGTGATGATGTGGGGCTATTTTAATTCTAAAGGCCAAGATAACTTTATCAGGATGCATAGTATCCTGGAACCATGAAATAACTGGTCTTTAAAAATAAAAATCTGCCTGCCTCCATGGGAATTTAACATAGGGGTGTCCAGACGTATACACCCTGTATTTGAAGGAAGAACATTTATTTATTTGCGATACATTATTCATTCACAAAGAAAATTGGTGTCCCTAAAGGTTGGAGTTTTCCTCATTTTTTGAATTAAGGCATTAAGATGATTTTAACTTTAACATGGGTGTGTTTACTTATTCTAAGCACTGTGTGTGTGTACATATATACATATATATATATATATATATATATATATATATATATATTAAATACACACAATTAAATATTACACGCAATTTTAACCAGAAAAATCTACAATGTATGCCCAAAGTCGTGCAGCCAAATAGTTTCTCTTGATATCAGCATGTTCACAGGTGTTTATTTTTATTTATTTTTTTACAGGGACCAGATGCCCCACTGATGAGTCCTGCTAACTTCAACATTCACAGGAGAGACTGTACATAAACATGGTAAAATGAAAAATCGAACACCTTGGAAATGACAGGTATGTACTATGTTTCGGGAATGGCACAAAGTTGTGTGACTGTTCAAGCCTCTGTCTTTAGATCAGTGTGTTTACTAGTGTGCTTTTTTTGTCCTTTGTTGTGTATCTTTGGATTATGTTGTGTTGTAAACAAATCCAAACAATCTAAAAGCCATTCTTTTTTAAATCTCCTCATTCTTTGTGCAAGGCTCCTCATAATGATAGGGCCTGATAGCACCTAATAGGGCCATTATGGGAGGGTCTTTGTCTTTCTCAGGTGTGAAAAGCAGTAATATTAACAGACATCACGCCTCTTCGCATAAAGCTTTATTACACAAAACACGTCATACAAATTATTAGGGCTCTAGTCAACCAAAGAAATCCTTAGTCGACCAAAGTCCTGTCCTGCACAACGATTAGTCGACAAAAAAAAAACAAAAAAAAAAAACCCCACGATGTTTGGCATTTTGATTGAACAATTATTGGACAATTCAATTGCCATAGAACATTTATAAAACAACGAAAAAACATCAATAATACATAAAACTATAATAATAATACAATTCTTTGAAAATTAAGTGATTTTTTAACTGCAAAGTGAGGAGCTCTGTCCTAGGTCTATAGTGACAGTCACAATCGCGCACCTGACCACACCACACGCTACAAAAAATATAACTGCTAAAACTGCCAAATGAAAAATCCTAACAAAAGCTCTCGTTTATACAGGCTGTATATTCTTCTTTACTTTTAAAGCTATGGGTTAACTTTTGTCCAGCCGATCGAGGCGTTTTAAAACAAACACACAAAAAACCCAAATAGCCTAAAAAACAATCCTAATAAATAATAGGCTGTAGACTATAGTAGGAAGGCATATATTTTTATTTTCGTTTTGTTATATTATTTAGGCTATTTTCAAATGCGTCAAAGTGTACAAATAAAAACAAAAACATAAGAAAAAAACAATCTATTAAGTCAGCATAATAAAGCCGTTAAGGCTACTTACAAATCTGCATGCCTAGTCCACCTTTTTTATGTTGTGGGCCAAAAACACTAACATGTCCACATTCTTGGGTAAAAGACAGCTCCTCGACTTGTTAACAATAAATCCTGCTTTGGAAAATATGCGCTCTGCAGGAGTGGAGGTTGCAGGGATGCAGAGCATGCGTTTGGCTGCCCGAGCAAGTCGTGGATATCTCTCCTCATTATTTTTCCACCACGCAAGTGGCCCAGCAGTGTCAACTTTACTTCTGTCCTGAAGATAATCTTTCATTTCGTCGCAAGAGGATCTTTGTGCGCTTGGCTCATCAGGGTCATCCTCTGCGTCTGCACCATGTCCACAAAGGAGCATTGCTATCTCCTTCTCTTTTGCCGTTTTCTGTTTTTTTGCCAACGGGTCCTCATCATCCCCTGTCTGCTCTGCGCTGTCTCCTGAGAGGCTTAGCCTTTGTGCAAGTTTTACGACTTCAGAATAGGCCTCATCCCGTTTCTCATCATTAAGAAAAGGTAGCTGTTTGAAGCGCGGGTCCAGTACTGCAGCTAAAATGTGCAGGCTGCTTGTCATCACAACTCGGTCTTTGAGTTTCCATCGACTATCAATTTCCTGCACAAGCTTAAGTTTCATCTTCTTCTTTGTTGGACTATCGTTATCTGTGACGGCAAGATGACATTTTTTTAGATTCTCAAGCATTGGGACGGCCGCAGACAGGGATGTGTTAGTCTCCTCCGACAACAGCTCGGTCAGTGTAATAAAGGGCTTAAGAACGTCTGTGATGTCTTCAGCCATATTCCACTGCTCTGTTGTCATGTCCAAAGTGCTGCTGTCACTCCTCTTAGTGTAATTGGGGTCCGATAAAACGGCGGTGATGGGCCAGCGCTGCTCCAACAGTCGCTCCAACATAAAGCAGGTGGAGTTCCACCGGGTGGCCACATCCTGGATGAGTTCGTGCTCAGGAGCTTTTTGCTGCACCTGTTTCTCTTTGAGACCAGTTTTTGCCTTGTGTCCCTTTTTGAAGTGCCCAACAAGACGGCGTGCCGCAGCCACCGTGCGCGACACCGGGTCTTCTTTTAAGGCCACATTTACGCACAGCTACAGAGTGTGGCCTGCACACCTAACCAACTCCCCGCCTGGCCACTGACCGGATCCCTATAGTAATTCCACCGAGAGGACCATGTTGGCAGCGTTGTCCGTTACCACTGACACCCGCTTCTCTGGTGGAATGTGGTAAGTGTCCGCGACTTGAGTGAGTCACGCAGCGACATTTTCTCCCGTGTGCGCTTCATCCATCTGCTTGGTTTCTAACACAACGCTATTCATTTTCCAGTCCGCATCGATAAAATGGGCCGTAACTGTCATGTATGCCTCCATTCTAAGCGAAGACCACAAATCAGTTGTGAGGCTTACAGCCTCGGAGGATTGGAGTAACTGGTTTACATTTACCTTAAGTTCATCAAACCGCGAACGTAGCGCACGCATGACAGTCTCCCGTGCTGGCACAGAATATCTTGGCTCGACGATTTTAAACATGTTCTTAAAGCCCTCTCCTTCCACTGTGTTGACTGGCCTCATATCTTGGGCGATGAAATGCACAATCCCCTTAGTGATGTCCTCCTTTCTCTTCGCAGACAGAGGATGGACCAACTCCAGTTGCGTCTGGGTGCTTCCTGACGCCTGTGGCATGGCCTGGGGATGCACCTAGTACATAAAATTAACCAATAAATATATAAACTTTTAGACATTAGACATAGCAAGCTGTCTGACACGTGTATATCTCGCTTACCGCTTTTAGGTGATAGGCCATATTGGTCGTTGAGCTGTGGTAAGTTAGCTTTAGGCCGCATAGCTTGCACTCCACAGTCTTGTTGTCTTTTTTTGTAAAATGCAGCCAGACAAAAGATTTAGATTTGTTGGACATTTTGTCAACTAAAGCCAAAACAAGTAGCGTTCTAACTGAATGAATACAGCAAAACTAATTATATTCTTTACTGAGCGCGAAGCAGCAGCGCAGCCAGCCACAGGTGCGGATCACGAGTGTTCTACGTGGTGCGCTAAACTGTGGCGCTGTTACAAAATACAAATAGCCTAAATTAAAGCATTTAAAGTTGGGGATAAAACATAGGCTAATTATATTTAGAATACAGTAATATACAACTGCTTATAAAGCAATAAATATCAAGGAGTAAATCAATGAAATCAAAATGTCTTTCTATTTGTAAAAAAAAAAGAAAAAAAAAGCAACTGGTCGACCAATGAGAATGTCAGTCGACCAAGACAGCATCGACCGATTAGTCGACTAAACGACTAAAGTTAACAGCCCTACAAATTATAAATGACTATTGTCTTATCTGAATGAGTAGTCAGGATGATTTTTACATAGTTTTGGAGTAAATATTCTAGGCTACGTGATACAATTTTCAAGTCTTGTGAAGAAATAATCAGTATGGATTTCATGACCTTATTCCAGCAACAATTCTTTTTAGTTTTTTCACAAACCACGCATAAACGTCATTATCTCAAAACTACAAACTTTTACCTACATGCTGCTGACATATTATTGTAGCAGCAGAGTTTGTGCTGAATACAGTGTAATCAGACTTTAGCCATGAAAATGTCACAAGTAACAGAAATAAGCACAAATGTCAGAGCATGTCAGAACACCTCCAGGACCCAGAAAACACCTCAGACCCCAGAGGGTTAAGGCAAGTCATTCCTCGCCATTTCCAGGAGCTGGTAGCTACGCCCAGCCAGTCCCAGCTTGACCCGAGCTCTTATAGGTAGGACCAGAGAGCCAGTGTGGATGCCCATGCCCACCCCCCTTGCAGAGACTGGGCACGGAGGCACCAGGGCAGTCTTCCCCCATTGAGAGTGTCAAGCATTCCCCACTCAACGAGTCCCCAACAAAATATGTTCAGTTGTTCCCTGCCACCTAGATGTTTCATGGCATCAAACCAACCCCTCTTCTCAATATCAACAAATTTACACCTATTTCAGTGCATCTGGAAGTGTGGCAACTTCTGCCAAATGTTTCTTATTGGGTCCTGCAGACCATAGCAAAAGGGTATAGAATTCAGTTCAACAGTCATTCACAGCGTTTCAATGGCATGCCCCCCACTGTGGTAAGCGCGGAGAAGGTCCCAATACTAATGCTAGAACCACAATCTTTTTTTTAGGCAAAGGGGCCATAACATTTTTCCCCCTTCCCTTAAGAGAGTCTGGATTCTACAACGGTTATTTTCTGGTTCCCAAAAAAGAACAGAGTTTTGTGCCCCGATTCTAGATCTGCATTTTCTGAACCTAAATCTGAAGACAAGCATTTTCAAAATGTTAACGCTCAAGCCTGTTGTGTCACAAATTCAGTCACAAGACTTGTTTGTCACGATAGATCTACAGGATGCATAATTTCATATTGAAATCCTGCCAGAATTCAGGAAGTTCCTCAGATTTGCTTTCAGAGGTGAGGCATACCAGTACCGGGTTCTTCTCTTCGATCTAACCTTGTCACCTTGCACCTTCACAAAGTGCATGGATGCGACCCTGGCTCTGCTGCGACTTTAGGGCGTCAGTGTTCTAAATTACACCGATAACTGGATGATATTAGCTCAGTCAAAGGAATTAGCAGTTTGACATTTAGATGATGATGATGATGATGATGAAACTATATGCACTGATATCGCAACTCTTTGCATGCGGTGTAAACAGCATAATTTGAAACCAGTTCACTGCCCAGTTGGTTCAGTGCTAGAGTTCCTGCAGGAGCTGCTATGAAGTTTATGTGGTTGCTATTTTGGCTAGCCATGCTGTAGGGAGACATTCCCACAGATAGAGGACTGTCTGAACATTAACCACAGCCATTTTGGAGTCTCTAACTCAATCCGTCTAGTGCAACCAACGGTCCAAATTTGCACCCATGTTTATGCTAATAACAAAATTCTTTTTCCCTATGATTCCTTGGCTTAAGGCGATTCTATTGCACTTTGATGTAATTTTACTTCTATACTATCCTGTGCTATAAGAAGCTTTAAGATTATTCAATAAACTGCTAATTTTTATTGCATTTTTATTGGTTGAATGCGTTTAAAAACATTATGCTGTTACAGCACAATGATCTCTGGTGCTGTGTGAATATTTAAATTCTTCAAATTAGCTCAACGTTTTCTGTTGAAATTTAAAATATTTATATTGTTCAAAATGATCTCTTGTGCTGGTTGAATATGTTTAAAGATGTTTACATCAAAAATTATTTGTACTGTGTGAATGTTCACATTCTTCATAATGCTCGTAATTATCCCATGAGCTGTTTATATGTAGTTACATTCTGATTTTATTCTGTCTAAATTATTCATATTGTTCAAAATGATTTGTGGCAGTTGAATTTGCTAGATTACTTCATAGTGTTACATCATAATGGTCTATGGTGTTGTGGGAATCTTTAAATACTTTATACTGCCTATAATTATCTCTTGTGCTATTTAATTCTTCATATTGTTCAAAATTATCTCCTGTTTTAGGTCTATACATTTTGTTTTTAGCAAATTAAGCAGCCTATTATCTTTAAGGTGCTCACTAAAAACACACATATACAAGCTTTCATAAATTGTTGACTTTTGCTCAAACATACTGTCCGATTCCATCTTTTGGCATCCAAAACAGACAAACAAGTATAAAGAAGGTTTTGATCATTGAAAAATAATTTAAAAAAAAACGATGTTTGCACTCTATGGTTGCATCAGATGAAGACATAGATGAAGCTCATGCATCAATCTTGCTAATAGGCATATGATTATGAGTAATATGAATTGTATGCAAATTCTGAGATTAGAGTGTATGCATACTTCTTGTTAGGCTTGTATAAAAGTGAGCATTAGCAATCTGTACTTGCATTTTACCTGGTTGGAATATTTTGTAGTAAGGGCTGTAGGCCACATTCAAGCCTCCAAGTTTTACAGCTACCTCGTAGCGTCCAGCCTTACGCACAGTGAAGGCCACTTTGACTACATTAGATTCAAGCTCTTGAAGGACTTCCTGGGTGACAGGGACTTCTAAAGCCAGCTCTATGTGAGTGATGTTCACCCTCAGTCCCACAGGTCTATGTGCAGGAAATGGCTGGCCATTTTTGTAGAAGAGCTGTGAGAAAGATTTCAAAACATCTAA
Organism: Tiaroga cobitis; assembly: GCA_030578255.1. Taxonomy (NCBI): domain Eukaryota; kingdom Metazoa; phylum Chordata; class Actinopteri; order Cypriniformes; family Leuciscidae; genus Tiaroga; species Tiaroga cobitis. Next base: position 36,484,523 of record CM060607.1, on the reverse strand, counting down.
TACACAATACTGCATTTATATCAATTGAGCTGCATGAAGTACCCAATATATTGTCAGTACAAAATTTGAAAAATTTGACAAAAATAAAAATAAAATAAAATAGGTAACACTTCAGTTTAGGGTCCAATTCTCACTATTACCTAGTTGCTTATTAGTGTGCATATTACTAGGATATTGGCTTTTTATTAGTACTTATAAAGCACATTTCATTTTCATGCCTTAGATCACACAGATGCCTTAGATGTTTTCTATTGGCAGTGAGCGTTTTGCGCGTTTTAACCGCCCGCTGTGCCTCGCGTTTTTGAAAAAAGTAAAAAAAAAAAATTAAAAAAAAATCAAACCCGATGTCATCGCGTTTTTCCCCCCACTTCCAATCGAATGAATGGAGAGGCGGGCCTTGCATTGTAGTGACGAAAGTTTACAGTTGCTTTGAACGTACGGAGACTGCAATGATGGAGGAGAAACTTGTGGTGGCTGTCATGGGTTACCCGGAGCTGAATGACTTCACGAACTGCAACTACCACAATGTTAACACAAAGTAATAAAACGCTAATATGACAGTTTACTTAACCGCAAACCAAAGAGTGCTAGCGCTATAATCCTTGATTAGACTGAGGACAGCTGTTTCGGTGGTTGCCTAGCAACATAAAAAAAAAACGCAGCGCACTGCTCTTTTCTAAATAAAAAAAAGTAAACAAAAAAAGGCAGTGCTGTGCGCCTTGCGTTTTCAAACCTGAAAAACACGTTCTGTCTGATCGGGGCCTTGTTCTGCATGATCATATTCTACATCCCTAATCCTCCTACCCAATCCCTAAACTTAACAACTACCTTACTAACTATTAATAAGCAGTAAGTAGGAGTTCATTGAGGCAAAAGTCATAGTTAAAAGTAATAATTGGACCCTAATCTAAAGTGTGATAAAAAAAAAAATATATATATATTTGTGAAAAGCTTATGATTTGTTACCTGCACTCGGAAACTCATGGTTTGACCGACTTCCTGTGGCTCTTTCCAGTCCCAGGAGACCTTGCATGAGCGTGGGTCCAAATAATTACCCCGCACATAGTCGTAGATACTGCGGTCCCCATGACGGGTAGGGTCATCATTCTGTAAGAAGCTGACCACACGAGCAGCAAGCTCACACAGAAACTTGATGGTGAAGACGAATGCGATGATGGAAACAGTTATTCCACCTAAAGAGAGTAAATGAGCCTTTAAAAACAGAATTTTAAAATTTTAAAAGGTAAACTATTTTTTCACACAAGCCAACAGCATGAAACAACATGAATGCTATCTTTAAAACAGCTGTCAAAACACACCATACTAAACATAACTGACTGATAAATTAGTAAAAAAGTAATAAAAAATACAAATAAAAGCTTAAAGTAACCTAACTGCATACATTTGCACATATTTAGGTATGTGGCTGTGTTCAGAATTAACTAATTATCAAGCTAATGTGAAATAGTACACAATTGTCTTGAATTGTCTCCAAATAAATCGTCTCAGGTTACAACTGTAACCATGGTTCCCTGAGAAGGGAAATGAGATACTGCGTCTTGGATTAGAACACCATCAACGGTGTCTGAAGCACGAGTGACAGACACGCCAATTTTATTTGCCAACGGCAGTCCATAACGTCACTAGCGGGCCATCGATGTGCCATCCACCTAGGTGTCTAAATGTAAAAATAAGTAAAAAATAGCCTGATAAAAAATTTGCGCCTTAAAATTTTGCTCGCGCCTTATAATTCAGCCGCAATTATCACCCCGCGAGAACAATTACAATGCTTTACAACCATAGAACAAAAAGAGTTAAATAAACTTATAACTTCATCTCAAACAACAACATGTTTATTAGATCCTATAGTCAAGTCAAGTCAAGTCAAGTCATCTTCATTTATATAGCGCTTTTAACAATGGATTGTTTCAAAGCAGCTTTACATAGATAAACATATAATTTAAGGTAACAGATTGTTTTGGCATTGTAGCGGTTCTTGAATAATGTTATTTCCAGCTAAAGTTAACTTTGATTGATTCACCTCCGTCGAAATGATCAGACTTTTAAAAGCGAACCTGTGATTAACGCTGACGGCGTTCACATGCTCATTCAGAATTGATTCTATAGTTATGTGCTTTTTAAAATATGTGCGCAGGTTTATAATTCATAAAACCCAGCCTAAACAAACTACTTTTCTTGGCTATAAATTTTGATACAGAATTTTGTTTTATTTTATCACTTCGGGGTACGCGAGCCAGAATTCACAACGCTTCATCTGTAGAGTGGGAAAGGGATCCTCCATAGGGAGAGGATAGTGGACACTTCAGCACTGCATTGTCATCGGGTCCAGGCGGATCTCCTTCGTCAGATCTGGACACGGCCTAGATCCGGCAGGCTGCGGGAAAACCTCGGGATAAACAAAGACACTAATATTAGCGTAGATGCCATTCTTCTTATGATGTAGCGAGTACATCAAGATTTAAGGGAAGTGTTCCCAGTTCCGGCTGACCTAATCTATGCAGCCTAACATTGAATTTATAGAAGTCTATAGTGTGTTATGTGTATGCTAGGTCAAAGAGATGTGTTTTTAGTCTAGCTTTGAACTGACAGAGTGTGTCTGCTTCCCGGACAATGGTAGGAAGACTGTTCCAAAGTTTTGGTGCTAAATAGGAAAAGGATCTACCGCCTGCAGTCGATTTAAGATATTCTAGGTATTATCAACTGGCCAGAATTTTGAGATCGCAATAGACGTGAAGGACTATAATACGCTAAGAGCTCGCTCAAGTACTGCGGAGCTAAACCATTTAGTGCTTTGTAGGTAATCAACAATATTTAAAAATGTATACGATGTTTAATAGGGAGCCAATGCAGTGTTGACAGAACTGGGCTAATATGGTCATATTTCCTGGTTCTGGTAAGAACTCGAGCTGCGACGTTTTGAACTAGCTGTAGTTTATTTATTAAGCGTGCAGGGCAACCACCCAGTAGAGCATTACAATGATCTAGCCTTGAGGTCATGAACGCATGGACTAATTGTTACGCATTTCCCACTGAGAGCATATGGCGTATTTTAGATATATTTTTAAGATGGAAAAATGCAGTTTTACAGATACTAGACACGTGGCTTTCAAAAGAAAGGTTGGTATCAAAGAGCACACCCAGGTTCCTAACCGACGACGAAGACTTGACAGAGCAGCCATCAAGTGTTAGACAGTATTCTGGGTTATTACGTGTGGAAGTTTTTTGTCCAATAATTAGAATCTCTGACTTTTCAGAATTTAGTAGTAGGAAATTACTAGTCATCCAATTTTTTATATCAGCTATGCATTCCGTTAATTTTGTGAGTTGGTAAGTTTCGTTGGGTTTTGAAGAAATGTACAGCTGAGTATCATCGGCATAACAGTGAAAGCTAACTCCATGTTTCCTAATGATATCTCCTAATGGTAGCATGTACAGAGTGAACAGCAGCGGTCCTAGTACTGAGCCTTGTGGTACGCCATACTGAACTTGTGATCGATAAGACATCTCTTCATTTACTGCTACAAACTGATAACGGTCAGTTAAGTATGATTTAAACCATGCTAGTGCAATTCCACTAATGCCCACATAGTTTTCTAGTCTATTTAAAAGAATGTTGTGGTCAATTGTGTCAAATGCAGCACTAAGATCGAGTAACACTAATAGAGAGATACAACCACGATCGGATGATAAGAGCAAATCATTTGTGACTCTAATGAGAGCGGTCTCAGTACTATGGTACGGTCTAAATCCGGACTGAAAATCCTCGCAGATATCATTTCTTTCTAGAAAGGAACACAGTTGTGAAGATACTGCTTTTTCTAATATCTTTGACAGAAAAGGCAGATTCGAGATCGGCCTGTAATTGACTAATTCTGTAGGATCTAGTTGTGGTTTTTTAACAAGCGGTTTTATCATAGCCAGTTTAAAGGTTTTTGGTACGTATCCTAGAGACAAAGATGAATTAATGATATTAAGAAGAGGATATATGACCTCTGGAAACATCTCTTTCAGTAGCTTAGTCGGTATAGGATCTAACATACAAGTTGTCGATTTAGATGAATTAACGAGTTTGCAGAATTCTTCCTCTCCTATAGCAACAAATGAATCAAATTTTTCCTCAGGGAGACTACAATGCACTTCCTGATGCGATACTGTGGTAGACGGTTGCATAGTTATAATTTTGTCCCTGATATTATCAATCTTATAAGTGAAGAAGTTCATAAAGTCATCACTGCTGTGTTGCTTGGACACTTCTGAGCTTGAAGCTTTCTTTTTCGTTAGTTTAGCCACTGTTTCAAATAAATACCTTGGATTATGTTTATTTTCTTCTAATAGGTTTGAAAAATAAGCAGATCTAGCAGCTTTTAAAGCCTCTCTGTAAGTACCGAAATACCTCTAGTTTAGTTTTCTTCCAGTTGCGCTCCATTTTTCTGGCTGCTCTCTTAAGGGCCCGGGTGTGCTCGCTGTACCACGGCGTTGGGCTATTTTCTTTAATCTTCTTTAAGCGCAACGGAGCAACTGCGTCTAAAGTGCTGGAAAAGAGAGAGTTAAACGTTTCTGTTGCAATATCAAGTTCTTCTAAGTAGTGGTGCACGATATATCGGCCGCCGATATAACATCGGCCGATATGGTCAATTTTTTACACATCGGTATCGTTCCGATGTCAAAATAGGGCCGATGTGAACAGGCCGATAATCATTCGTGTGTAGATGTGAGTGCGGGGGTGGGGATGTTTGTTTTTGCACAAGCGCATTCATTACAAGCTCAAGTCCTGTCAGTTTAAACATCAAGCGCAAGAAGACTGGAACTTGCAAGCTGTTTTCTGTCAGCCTTACTAAGGCGTATTTTTGTCCCGCCGAAGCCTTATTTGACCGGTGAGTGATGTAGATGACCGACTGCTGCGCTTGTTTAACTGAGGGAACGAGCAGAGCGAGTGAAAGCCCCGGTCGCGCGCACACCGTCTTCAGACGGTTTTGCTCTCTCTCCCTAGCCTGACTACGTCAGACTTCCTACTTCCGCTAATTTCATTTCGCTCCTGTAGTCAGTCTGAGATAGCAGCCTATCTTTCTGTTTTCCACCGGCCTGAAAACAGCCGGCCAATCAACGAACAGAGGGCGGGCTGAAAGCCGTGACGTAGTCGGTAAGCGCCGTGTTTAAGATTAGGTCAGGGAAATCGAAAACGACCGCTGATATGGAGACGCGGATGCAATTCGCTCTGTTGTGGAGAATATTCCCGGCATTAGCAAACTGAAGCCCGAACACGAAGAGTGTGTATTAAACATTTTGAATGGAGGTGATGTTGTGGCCCTACTCCCTTTGGGAAAAGTTTAATTTATCAACTATTACCGATCGTCAGCGAGAAACTGGGGAGCCTTTTGACAGGTCAGTGTCTCTTTTCTTTTCCAGGTCTTAAATACCGTAAAACTTCAAATAATAGGCCCGGGCTTTTATTTGCCCAAATCGTCGAACTGCACCGGCTTGTACTTGAGATAGGCGTCTAACTTATATGAGACAGGCCTTTATAGTTGAGATGTTGTTCATTGAGATGTTGTTCCTAGAGTCTATAATCTCTAAAAATCTCCAAATGCTCCACGTGAAACCGCGGTCTTCCGACCTCTTACTATCTTGTCGATTGATTTTTATGAATATGCGCGAGGGACAGAGAGCAAGACAGCGCTCGTGCTGTTTGTAGACGTGGGAATGCGCGCGCGCGGCCGGGGCTCGCTCTCTCTCTCTCTCTCTCTCTCTCTCTCAGCAGTCATTCTATTACATCACTCACAGATCAAAAAAGTCGTTTACAGCCATGTTCACTCGGGTATTTCGCTCGCATCATCAAGTGTTTACAGTGGAAGTTCGATCATAGATTTGAGTTCGATGCATGATGTCTGTGGTTCGATGCGGCTGTGTCGGCGCATAACATACGTCATAAACAAACTTATCTGATTGGCTTACGGGTAACCAATGATTTTAAACTTCAGTACGCGCCCCCTAGCGAGAGAGAAAACACTTCTCTATTATGCTATCCCAGACTCTGTGTACGAAGCAAAGTGAAGTAGCAGAGTCTGGTATTACCAGGCTACTCTCTCCCTCCCTCGCGCATATTAATGCATTGAGTTGACTGAATATCTTTGAGAATACACGATGATAAAAGGTCGGAAGACCGAAGTTTTTTTTTCCTGAACTACCACTGGTTGTGAATTGTGCTAAAACGTTACCTTATCTTCTCTGAAAAGCTTTCCACACATTCAGATGACATAAACCACACTTTCAATAAACAAAACAAAAATCTATCTAGTGATGAAATGTTTTCTGTGTTGAGACAAATCTTGTGCGATGTCCTAAACTGCCGGGACAATCACACAACGTGTGCCGTGGTCCGTTAATGACACGTCCGATTCGCGAACTAATGACTCCTTTGAACCGATTCACTTTAATGAATGGTTAAAACAACTGATCTGTGATCTGTCCAACACTGAACTCAAGAGACATAAATCGGAAACACTTTACAATAAGCAGGGTTACTTTCCGCGGAGTCATAAAAAGTCATAAAACATCTTAAATTTAATAATAAGAATTTTAGGCCATAAAAAGTCATAAAAACGTCCGGATTTTCCATACAAGGTCATAAGTTACATTTAGCCACGTCTTAAATTGATATGCTGATATTCATTCATTATCGCGATATATTTTTTTCTCTATAACGAAACTCATTTGAACCGCGCGCGCCTCAGGGACTGTTTATGCGCTCGGCTCAAAGTCCAAACGGCAGCGCGAGCTCACTAGAGCAGACGCGTTCTGGTTTACTCTAATCGGTCTCGCTCACGAGATCCAGTGAGAAGCGCTTGAATTCAGCTTAGAACACAAATGTCTCAGTGATTTAAACCAGTTTAAAGGCAGATGAAACGGCGCTAACGAACAGGAGAAACACTGTGCGCAACGAGACAGTCGGAAGCTTTTCCGTCTACAAATTCCCATAATTACCATGGATTTAGGCTACTATAACGTTAGCCTAGTATATTAACTGCACCATGAAATGTGGGATATACATATTGAAGTGTATTATATTATTAATATAGACAATGTATTAAAGGACTAATGGAATATAATTACAGTATTTAATGTATTTAGGCTATACTGTTTTTCATACATTTCATGAAGAAACGTGCCATCAAAGTCAGGCAACACAAACCTGTTTCAAGACTTGAAACAATATCCCCCATTAGCACATGCAGAAACTAAGAAATTAATTTTCCAATAAAGATATTAATTTTGTTAAGGAAAAATTACACATGTTTGAATGTTCTACCTCAGATTTGTGAAATGTTTACCTGTTTGGCAAGTGTTTGTCATGATATGTTCTGACAATAAAGAGTAGTTTAAAACCACAATTAACGGTCTGGTTTCTACAACTTTCAGTTAGGAGAAGAAAATTTGCCTTTAAACTTGAAAGAAATAAAGAATTGACATTTATCGTGATAATTATCTATATTGACTGATATATATTATCGTGATAATTGTTGAGTGTTGTTCCTGTGTTATTGAGACTTATTGAGAAAAGGGAGCCTTCAGTTTGTTACTCTTAAGAAAATGGAACCTTTAAATAATGAAACATTACTTTTAATGAAAGTCAATAAAAAAAAAAGACTTTTGAAAGGAAGTTATTTTTCGTAATTTGTGTAGGTCATGAATTTAAATCATAATGGTCATAAAAAGGTCTTAAAAAGTCTTAAATTTGACTGACTAAACCCTGCAGAAACCCTGAATAAGGTTCAATTTAATAAAGTCTAGTTAACTACATTAGTTAACATTCTATTAATATTAGTTTCTATGCTGATTTACTCCATGACAAAACCACCCCAGTCATTCTAGAATGATTCATTCTTTCCAAATAGAGCTATTCAAGTCATCTGGTGAAATTGTTTTTATATCGCAACGTCATTTTTTACCAATATGGTGCAGCCCTAATCCTCGCTATGTGTTTTCTATACAGAGATATCGACATCGGTAAATATCGGTATCGGCCATAACAGCAATATTAATATCGGTTATCGGTATCGGCCACAATTTTCACATCGGTGCATCTCTACTTCTAAGCTATCCGGGATGCTGAGATGATGAAACTGATTAGGAAGATTATTGATAAAGCAATCTTTAGTGGCAGAAGTTATAGGTCTAACGTATTTATAACATGGAGTCGGCTTTGCAGCCTTGGCTAAATGTAATTTACATGAGACTAGATAATGATCTGAGATGTCATCGCTCTGCTGCAGAATTTCAACGGTATCAACATCTATTCCATGTGATAATATTAGATCTAGAGTATGATTACGACAATGAGTAGGTCCTGACACGTGTTGTCTAACTCCAATTGAGTTTACAATGTCTTTAAATGCCAATCCCAATGCATCTTTTTCATTATCTACATGTATATTAAAATCACCAACAATTAGTACTTTATCTGCAGCCAATACTAATTCTGATAGAAAGTCCGCAAATTCTTTGATAAAATCTTTATGGTGCCCCGGTGGCCTGTATACAGTAGCCAGCATAATTCTCAAATGAGATTTATCGTTTACACTATATATTTTTACATTAAGCACCAATACTTCAAAAGAAGTATATTTAAAGCTAGATTTCTTAGTGGTTTTGAAAATATTACTATAAATTACAGCAACACCTCCCCCTTTGCCTTTCAGACGAGGTTCATGTTTATAACTGTAATCTTGTGGGATTGACTCATTTAAAATAATGTAATCGTTTGGTTTTAGCCAGGTTTCTGTCAAACACAGCATATCAAGATTATAATCTGAAATCATATCATTAACTATGAGAGATTTTGAAGTAAGGGATCGAATATTCAGCAACCCAAGCTTTATCATTTGCTCATCTGTATTATATCTGTTTTTTATTTGTTGAACATCAATTAAATTTTTAACCTGACGTTTTTTGGATTTCCAAATTCGGGGAACAGACACAGTCTCTATATGATGACATCTAGGTGAAAGAGACTCTATGTGATGGGATTTATCTGACCTTGGTGACGTGAGGCCGCTAGCAGACGGTCGGTTTAGCCAGTCTGTCTGCTTCCTGACCTGAGCCCCAGATTGTCATGTTTTATCTCTAAGACTATGAGCCAAATTACTAGAGAGAAGAGCAGCACCAGCCCAGGAGGGATGGATACCATCTCTTTTCAACAGATCAGGCTAGCCCCAAAAACTTTTCCAATTGTCTATGAATTTTATATTATTCTGCGGACACCACTTCGACAGCCAACCGTTCAGTGAGGCCAATCGGCTAACTATCTCATCACTCCTGCGTACAGGAAGGGGGCCAGAGTAAATTACAGTGCCTGACATCGTACTTGCGAGTTCACACACCTCTTTAATATTAATTTTGGTGATCTCCGACTGGCGGAGTCGAACATCATTAGTGCCGACATGAATAATGATCTTAGAGAATTTACGATTAGCATTAGCCAGCACTTTTAAATTTGCTTTGATGTCAGGCGCTCTGGCTCCCGGCAAACATGTGACTATGGTGGCTGGTGTCTCTATTTTCACGTTCCGTGTGATCGAATCACCAATTACCAGGGCACAATCAACAGAATTCTCAGTGGGTGTTTCACTGAGTGGGGCAAATCGGTTTGTTATTGGAATCGGAACGGAAGAGTGGTTCTTTGATCCGCGACTAGAATGATCTCTCACGGTCACCCATCTGCCCTGCTGCACGGGCTCTACTTCAGACGGACCGAATCATGTAAAGAGTTCACGTAAAGCTCTATACCAACTGAACTACTGAAAGAAGTGTTACCTATAGTGGAAGAGCCTCTTCTCAATATTATTAACTCATCTTTATCTTTAGGTCATGTTCCAAGAACGTTCAAGCTGGCAGTTATAAAACCTCTTATTAAGAAACCACAAATAGATCCAAATAACCTAGCAAATTACAGACCCATTTCGAATCTTCCATTTATGTCAAAAATATTAGAAAAGTTGTGTCCGCTCAACTCGGCGCTTTCTTGCAAGCAAACGACATCTATGAAAAGTTTCAGTCTGGATTCAGGCCACATCATAGCACTGAAACTGCGCTTGTTAGAATCACAAATGATTTACTTTTAGCTTTGGACCAAGGCTGTATCTCAGTACTAGTTTTACTTGATCTTAGTGCTGCGTTCGATACTATAGATCACACAATACTCTTGGATCGACTACAAAATTACACTGGTGTTCAAGGACAAGCATTAAGCTGGTTCAGGTCATACTTATCTGACCACTACCATTTCGTCTACTTAAATGGAGAAAAATCGATCATAACTTCGGCAAACTATGGAGTGCCGCAGGGATCTGTGTTAGGCCCTTTATTATTCTTAATATATATGCTGCCACTTGGTAATATTCTAAGGAAACATGGATTTAGTTTCCATTGTTATGCTGATGACACTCAAATATATATTTCATCACGGCCAGATGAATACGCTAAATTATCCAAATTGACAGATTGTGTTCAAGATATAAAAGATTGGATGACGCGTAATTTTCTTTTATTAAATCCAGACAAGACAGAGGTAATACTTATCGGTTCTAAAAACCGTCCACAAAACCTTTCACAGCACGACTTTAACATAGTAGGATGCCCTGTTACTTTATCCGCTACAGTAAAAGACCTGGGTGTTACATTAGACTGCAACCTGTCTTTTGAAAAGCATATTTCATATGTTACAAAAACAGCCTTTTTCCACCTTAGAAACATTGCTAAGCTACGTAATATGCTATCAGTCTCTGATGCAGTAAAGTTAGTTCATGCATTCATGACCTCGAGACTAGATTACTGTAATGCTTTATTAGCTGGTTGTCCTGCATCTTCAATAAACAAGCTACAGTTAGTCCAAAATGCAGCCGCTAGAGTTCTTACTAGATCAAGAAAATATGATCACATAACACCGATTTTATCATCACTTCATTGGTTACCTATAAAGTTCTGTATTAATTACAAAGTATTGCTTTTGACTTATAAAGCTCTAAATGGTTTAGCGCCAGTCTATTTAACGGATCTTCTATCGCCTTACAATCCATCGCGCTCTTTAAGATCACTAAATTCGAGGCTTCTGGTCATTCCTAGGATATCCAGATCCACCAAAGGAGGCAGAGCATTTTCACATTTAGCTCCAAAGCTCTGGAATAGCCTTCCTGATATTGTTCGTTGCTCAGACTCGCTCTCCCAGTTTAAAACTAGACTGAAGACGCATCTATTTAGCCAGGCATTCATATAATTTTTTTAACTTACAGTAACTGTAAATTCGGCCTCTAGTTCATTAACGCCAGAGGAGAACTGGCCCCCGACTGAGCCTGGGTTCTCCCAAGGTTTTTTTTTTCTCCATTGGGTCATCTGATGGAGTTTTAGGACACCATTATGTCACTGGATGGAGTTTTTCGGTTCCTTGCCACTGTTGTCTTTGGCTTGCTCAGTTGGGGATATTCAAATTAAAGGTGCTCAAAGCGATGCTGGGTGACGTCACTTCTTGTTGACGTTCAAAGTATTGTCAAACAAAACGGAGGCTAGCTAGACCTTCCCTCCTCCTCATCCCGTCCCCTCCCTCTGTAGTTTTACTGATACTTCTTTCAAGGATGGTGTAATGTCGCCAAGTGAGATAAATGCTTTCATATTATGAAAAAAAAAAATAATGGAAACATAACCAGAAAAACACGATAAAACGTTTCGCCACCTGAGGTTATAACTTTAGCTCCCATACCAGGACGCAATAATAGCAAGATAACGTTAGCTTCAAATTTAGTCAAAGTTGTCAATAGGCTATGAATGAACATTCAATTTCATAATAAATAGTTGGTGAAAACAATCATTCACACAAACTGTCGCCCTACTGTGAGTTTGCTTGATTATTTACAATAGAGATCGATAGCTAGCTGCTAGAAACCTATATGTTGTATTCACCAAAGTTAGCGCTGACTGCATTGTTCTAGCTAATTATATCCTTGTGTTTGTTAGGCGAACATGAAAGTCCATTTAGAAAAACCAAACTGGATTGACCCACCTCTCCAGCAAAAACAGAGCTAACGTTACCTGAATGTCGGATTGGAAGCCCTTCTGCCGGCGGAGTTCTCACCACCTTTCAAAGGCTTTTCCAGTGTAAATTCGGGCATGCGTTCCTTCTCCTTTTCCCTCTTCTTTGTATTTTTGCAATCTGTTCATCAGAACGTCGTCTCTTTGGTCGTGTGTCGGCCATATCAAACTTAAAGAGTTAAAATTATGACTTTCCTCTTCATGCTTCTCTCCTCCACACCCCCCCATGTACGCTCACTAACCCCACCCCCAGGCTGGAACACTGTTTGTTTTGTTTCGTGGAGCGGGTCGCCGCAGTTTGTTTTTGTTGCTGTTTGTGGAGCCTGCGCTGTCTACAGAAACCGCATTCTTTTACAGTGTGTTCAGGGGACAGGCAGCTAGCGGATAGTGAGGAGATGTTTGCTGTATGTGACAAAAAATGTTTTGGCCTAAAAAACGCGTGACATCACTTAGAGCACCTTTAATTAACCAATCATACCATTGCTTGTACCATTACCATTAACCAGCTCTACCAAACTTGGATGTCTTTTTTCCAGTAATAAACAAACATTGTTAAGTTGTTTTGATTGATACTGTGAAGCAGCTTTGATACAATCTGTATTGTGAAAAGCGCTATATAAATATATTTGACTTGACTATTTGACTACTTCCAGGAGGAGAATGCATCGAAGGGATGCAAATATGACAGTGGCAAAATATAGTTGCAATGGTCGCTTTTATATTAAAGCCTCAGAGGAGCACACTTTGATAATATCTGTCTCTTCTCTGCCCACCCATGAGCCCACGATGGCAGCTGCCATTTTGCTACTTCAGCAGACACTGTGCCTGAACCCTGAAGGGGAGCTCCCTCACAGTAGCTCACAACAGCGAGTGCATTCAGCCCCCTCAAGACCTGAACACACTCGCTCTCTTGGCAAGGTGGGAGCCATCACAGAGTATGCAATATCAGGAAAGAGATAGCTCTTAAGCAGCTATTCAACTGGGGTATCCTTGCATATTGCTATTGCAAATTCCTCCATTACCTCGACACCTTAATGTGAAAATATAGGAAGAACAAGGCTCATATACATGTGGGGCAGCGGAAGAAGCAGTTTATTATTTAACACCTGCCTCAACTCTTTCTGCCTATAATCTCTCAGAACTAGACATGCCATATTATCAAATGCTAGAGCGGAGCTTCTCACAGCAAATGAGTAACAATGAATACAATCCGCTCCATTGAGAGCTGAACGCGCTCCGTACATACGCTAGGCTAGACCCTTATATTTGTTGACCCGGAGCACTGGGACTTTCCCCGATAATTCCACCACACTGCAAATGCTCCAAAAGTGCGATTAAGCCGCGCAGCCACTGATCTAAATAAATAACTGGATTGCTTATTGTGTTCTAGACTGCAAGCGGGCGGTGAAGTCACAGGAAGTTCGAGTGGCCATCTTACGATTCCCTACCGACAGAGGTCATCATTAACTTACAGCCAAAACATTGACCTATAATCACCCGATTTGGAGCATATCAGTCACATATGAATAGTTTTTAAGATATATGTATGTACATTAATTGATACTTAAAACATTATCTGAAAAGTTTATGGTCTTTTCGGGCAGGATAAACGATATATAGGGAAGATGGGTGTGTCTATTGCACACTTCCGACACAGGTAACTGAACTAGCACAAAATAGATTTATTTATGTATTTGTTCATGCAGGAAATAAATAATAAGCATGGACATATATCTGGGATTATTAGCAGAAATTGATTAGAATATACATTAAATATTACAAAACATACAATCCCTATTACTAAATTGCACTATATTATGTTTAAAAGGTTTACCATTCATAATTTTGCTCAGAGCGAAATTTCTTCATGTCTTTAAATCCATACACAGTCAGCGTAATATCTCTGAATAAGTTGTGAAAAGTGTATATTATTTCCTGAAGTCTTTTGTTGACCAACATGCACTTCAGACTGCATTTGAATTAAGTTTTATTAATATTGTTGAGCTAATTATTAATTTAACCAATGTTTAAGTCATTATCTTTAATGCTTCAAAATACATGCTGTCAACAAAAACACTGTTGAATCATTTAGTTACTGTATGAATAAAAACAGTAAAATACTGTTTACATAATAACACATCCACAGTGAATAACTGTAAATGGCGAATTAAGTTGTATGCACATGCCTTACAAAGCATAAATCTGTATTCAGATTTCAGAAGAACCATTGTGAAGAATCGTTTGTCAGCTGATCTGAGCTTTAATGAAGAATAACATAACTTTTAATAAGCAGGCGAAATTCCTGACTTTAAACAAATAACCATTTAAATGGTTGCAAACTTTTACGATTAAGCATCAATCATTAACATTAATGAATGAAACTTAAACCAACATCTTAACAGCCCCTGGTCCCTGCATGCGTATGCTGGATAGGAATGAACAATGTAAACATTGTTCAACATTTTTCCTTTTGTGTTTTATGAAAAAAAAAAGTTATACAAGTTTGGAAAAAACATAACAGTGAATAAATGGTGAATTGGCCCTTTACTGTAATGATCCATTAATGCAATGAACCCATAAAATAGTAAACTGAACTAATAAAAGAAAAACAAAGAACATATACATTTACATATACAATATATATATACAGTACTGTGTAAAACTTTAAGGGACATTAGATTCTTTACCAAAAATGCTGTGCAATCATTGGATCATTACAACGAAAGGAAACAGTTATATTTTAAAAGATGAAATTATATTTCCTTCTAGCACAGTATAGTAAAAGATAACACATTTTTTTTAAATAACAATAAAACATCTAATTGTTTGTGATTATTGTGATTACAGTACACTGTAAGTTCAGTTGCTGTTTTACAGTTTTAAGTAGAATCTACTTGGTTGTACAAGTCATTTCAACTTAAATTATATTATACTGACTTATAAGTATCAAGGTGAAAATCATGTAACATACAAATTGTTGAAATTGCTTGATTTAATGTAAAAACTTAAGTTGCCATGACTTACTGATAATTTTTATGCATATTTATCGTTATCATGCAAATCATTTACAAGCAAAAATATTTGTGTTAAAGGGTTAGTTCACACAAAAATGACATTTCTGTCATTAATTACTCGCCCTCATGTCGTTCCAAACCTGTAAGACCTTCGTTCATCTTCAGAACACAAATGAAGACATGTTTGATGAAATTCGAGAGCTTTCTGACTCTGAAACTCTTTTCTGACCCCCCCCCCCCCTTCCCCCCCCCCTTCCCCCCCCCCAATAGACTGCAACGTTATCACCACTTTCAAGGCCCAGAAAGGTAGTAAAGACATAGTTAAAATAGTCCATGTGAATACATTGGTTCAAACTTAATGTTATGAAGCGCCGAGAATAAAAACTAAAATAACGACTTTGTTCAGCAATTTCTTCTCTTCTGTGTCAGTCTCTGACAAAAAGCTCTCAGATTTCATCACAAATATATTACTTTGTGTTCTGAAGACGAACAAATGTCTTGCGGGTTTGGAACGACATGAGTAATTAATGACAGAATATTTTTTTTTTTTTGCGTGAACTAAACCATTAACACACATTTTGGAACTACATAATTAAACTTTAAAGTAATGGCGTCAGGCAATTGACTCACCAATCACGTAAAACATGAGGTCCCTTATCAGAAAGCACAGGGCAATGGTACAGCCAAATATCAGAGCTCCTGCTGAGAAGTGAGACATGAAAAAATTTATATAAATCACATCCTCATGAAATCATTAACAACACCTCCTTTTTATTTGCTCTCAGTTTTAACAAACAAGACATTTATTTGAGAACAAATCACAGAAGCAAAACATGATAAAGGTTGATGGGTATTGTCAGTCACCATAGACAAAGAGTTTATGTGATCAACAGGAATTAAAAAATAAAAAAAAATAAAAAAATAAAGCTTTTCTTGATTAGGAGGCTGATCACGGTTTTGTGGGGTATTAAGTTTATTAAATATGATTAAAACAGAAAGTGATAAGTTGCAAATAAGAGTTGCTTCAACAGAAGTTGTGGTTGCGTCTTCACCTTTCACGTACAAGTAGGTGTGTTCTGTGCATTTTTTAAAACATTTTTGCGAACATACTTTGAGATTGTCTGGGTATAAGTTCTGAGTGATAGGTCAATTAAACACGCTTTACTGATGTTGTTAATATTTCTGCTTTGTTTATAGTATTTCCTTTTTCTTTAGTGTTGAGAGTTTGTTGGGGACTTGAGACTTGTTTGTTGGTTGTTTTATAATATTATATTTTGAGTTGTGTGGCTGGTAATTAATGTGTATTTTACACAAACATATAATTCTAGCTTCATTTATTCTTTTTTTTTAATTAACACTTGAATGTGGGTAAGTTTTATAAATAAAAAAAGCAACATTTTGAACAAAAAGCAGAGAAAATAGCATTTTTGTCAAAGACTAAGTCCGGATCGGATTCATAACGATGATTCATAATTTATTTCTTCCATCAGCACTCCCAAAGCTTGCACAGTCCTATACCTTGTGCTGAGACGACATTTCATTCTGTAGCGTTAGGCAATTTCGATCTATATGCGGTTTAATGTTTGAAGATCATGTTATTTTACATTACCATAAGCAATGCTTTTATCACTTGTTTCTAATTCTTTTTCACACATGTTTTGATCCAGATATTCTGTCCTCTTTCAGAAGATGCAAAATAGCACAAAAGTAACATAAATGTTTTCTTATTTTAAAGACGTATCCAGTGTGCGAATATCTGCACTCACATTTATGCTAATAACTTTTGAACCATATGGGCTAGAAAGAAAATTGTCATTTTTGTCCAAGACCGTTGCCCAATTTTCATGGAAATTGAATCGGATTATCTTCAGATGATGCCGACAAAATTTATGGAATTCAAGTGGATTAGTCAAAACGTTTTTGAATAACACGTTTTCAGTAAAGAGCATGCAAAAACGGACATGAGGCTGCAACGTTTTAGCGTATAGAGGGTATGCGCATGACGTCACCGTCGGCCGGAGTGAATGCGGTCACGCCCACAAGTGGCAAAAAGACTGAGCGGCAGCATTTGTTTTCAGCGTGAATGCCGTGAAAATCACACAAAACACATCTAAAACGGGAAAGAGCTTTGCGATTGACTGTACAACTAGATTTGACCAGAAATCTGAGGTACTGTATATTTTTACAGACTGCAAAAAGCTACAGAACAGACTATATTCTGCATAATTGGATGTTTTTAAATAAACACTGACAAAAAACTATACAAGTTTTAGGGCTGGACGATATGATGATATACAGTATAACATTAATGTAAGTGATCACTCGGATTTAGACCTATCTATATTGTATTTATATAAAACGTTTACAGGCAAATTTTCTTCATTTATTTCCCCGGCGTCGAAATCAGGCACATATAAATGTCAGGAAACACGATTCCTGGCTGCGTGTCAATATCCATGGATCACTGGATCTTTGATAAGTTGTAAGGAACACTATATCGAGTTTAACTTTTAGTTTAAACTGATAATAGTTTGTTTTACTCGCGTTAACGCAGTTTTCCCTATTAACTCCAGTCACGCAGCAGCTCTTCTGCCACTCAGTCCCGCTGAGGGGGCGTGTTCCGGCGGGGAAGTGACGTTAATGCATTCCCTCTATTCTGACCAAACTTGGTGTGTGTTTTGACAACCGTGCCCCAACGTTTCAGTGCAGTGCCACCTAGTGGTCAGGAGATATGAAAACTGGCTATTTTTGCAGATAACTTCTAAACATTTTGGCCAATTTTTTTTCTTGGACAGAGATCTGATTAGTGCTATGTTTTTTAGATGGTAGTATGCTGATTTGGTTATAGCTTTGACATAGCTCTCAAAGCGAAGATTAGACTCCAGAATAACACCAAGATTCCGGACCTGCCTGGCAGTGTGAAGTCTCTCTGGCAGTGTGAAGTCCCATATTTTAAGCGTTAAGACACTCTTTATAGATGTTGTAATGGACTTTTAGCTTTGTTTTAAACCCCATGTGTTCAGCTTTTCTGCATTTTCTTTCCATGTATTGCACTACGGATGTGTTTCTCCATGGTGCCTTACGCTTGCCAGGGATTTTCTTAAAGTACAAGTTCGGTATTTTACACTTAAAGCCCTGTTTTAAGATCGTTTCTGATGAAATAGAAGGGTTAAGATTAAAATTTGGACACATGCTGCTGTCCCGAGAATTTTCGGTTTCTGTGGTTACAGGATTTTTTAACTCAACCTCGCGGTTCAGTTTTAGTAAAAGTAGTCTCAGCAGCAGTCTATAACTCCTGTAGTTCCCGACGAGTGTTTTAAACCTTTCGTGTTTGACGGTTATGTATCATTGACTGGTCGTGTTGAGGATCAGAGGGTTATGAATATCTTGCGTGATACGGAGGGATCACAGTCCTTTATACTGTCCGACACTTTGCCTTTTTGTGCGAAGTCTGCATGTGATACCAGCATTATCGTACAGGATATAGAAATGGGTTTTGTAACTGTACCTCTTCATCGCGTCTGGGTGTCGTCTGATTTAGTCTCTGGATGTTTTAATGTAGCGGCCCGCTCTTCCCTACCTGTGAAAGGTGTCGATTTCATCATGGGAAATGATCTCGCTGGAGGAAAAGTAATGCCAGTTGTGCATGGTACTAATACTCCGTTCATTGGTCAACAACCCGATGTGCTTCCACAACATTTCCCAACTGTTTTTGCTTCTAGTGCAGTTACGACACGCGCTCAGGCGAAAAGTCTGGCTAAGGAGACTAAAGTGAAATTAGGTGAGTCTATTTTTGCAGAGATGTTTGAGAAAAATGCATTTTCTGAGAATGTGGATGTTAAACCGATCCAAAAGTCTGTTTGTCCAGATCCTGACGTATTTTTGCCTATTTCATGCGATGTTCTTAGTTTTCAATTTTCTCATACGAGGCTCAGAAAAGTGATCATATGTTAGAGAAGGGTCGTCTAAGTGTTGACAGAAAAATATCACCTTCGCATAACCATCAGTTTTATTGGAATAAAACTGTGTTAATGCGTAGCTGGAAGGCTCGATTGTCGAGTGATGAAAATTCGGATGATTGGAATATGATCCATCAGATTGTGGTACCCTTGAAATTTCGACAGCATATTTTGAGTTTGGCACATGATCATCCTTGGTCTGGGCACCTTGGTATAAATAAAACGTACAATTGGGGGCTCCAAGATTTCTTTTGGCCTGGGTTGAAAGTTGTGTGATTAAGAGCAAGCTAAGTGACACGGATTATATAGTCAATACCCCAGAACGACGACGGAAGACATGTTTGTGTCATGTAAATATGTTAAAATCATATGTAGCCCGAACTGAGAAAACTGTAGGGCTGTCAACTTTAGTCGTTTAGTCGACTAATCGGTCGATGCCGTCTTGGTCGACTGACATTCTCATAGGTCGACCAGCTGCATTTTTTTTTTTTACCAATAGAAAGAAATTTTCATTGATTTACTCCTTGATATTTATTCCTTTATAAGCAGTTATATATTACTGTATTCTAAATATAATTAGCCTATGTTTTATCTATGGTTTTATCCCCAACTTTAAATGCTGTAATGTAGGCTATATTGTAACAGCGCCACAGTTTAGCGCACCACGTAGCTTTATTATGGAAAATATCCTAAATAATGTAACAAAACGAAAATAAACCTATATGCCTTCCTACTATACAGCCTATTATTATTAGGATTGTTTTTTAGGCTATTTGGTTTTTTTGTGTGTTTGTTTTAAAACGCCTAGATCGGCTGGACAAAAGTTAACCCATAGCTTTGAAAGTAAAGAAGAATATACAGCCTGTATAAACGAGAGCTTTTGTTAGGATTTTTCATTATTTGGCAGTTTTAGCCGTTATATTTTTTGTAGCGTGTGGTGTGGTCAGGTGCGGGATTGTGACTGTCACTATAGACCTAGGACAGAGCTCCTCACTTTGTAGTTAAAAAAATTTTCAAAGAATTTTATTATTATTATAGTTTTATGTATAATTGATGTTTTTTCGTTGTTGTTTTATAAATGCTCTATGACAATTGTTTAATAAATGTTCAATCAAATGCAAAACATTGCGTTTTTTTTTTTTTTTTTTTTTGTCGACTGATCAGGACAGGACAGGACTTTGGTCGACTAAGGATTTCTTTGGTTGACTACAGCCCTAGAACACTGATGAGGGGAATAACTTGTCCAAGTGTGAGTTACAGATGGTGTCAAACGTAGAACAAGTGTCTTTGCTGTCCCATACTATGGATGCTGAAGATATAGATGATGGATTGAAAATCTCCATGGAAATGTTCGATTGTGGTCATCTACAGAATTCAGAGGTTTTAAAGGGGTCATATAATGATACATGCACTTTTACAAGTTGATTGTACTGAAATGTGTGTTGGCAGTGCCTGTACACAACCATCATGAAATGAAAAAAATCCATCCAGTGTTTTTGTTTTAATCTCCTTTTATGTTTTCGCCTGTCTCAAATCAAGCCGTTCGACCGTGTGACGTCACACGGTCGGACGCCCCACCACGATTGTTGATTGACAGCAGCGTTTCAACACAGACCCGCCCTCGCTCGTGAGTGAGCTGTCAATCATATTCCGTGCGGACCGGCGCGGTCATTGTTGATATGCTGGAGCACTGTCTATGAGCAGAATGGCGTATAAGCGATTGTGGTGTTCTGATCTTGGGTGCAATAAGGAACACAGCAGTCATTTTTATGTTCCTAAATCCAAACCGCTGAAGACGCAGTTGCTGAGTTTTGTTTTCAAAGGGAATATTCCCCACGAGCAACGTCAATGCTTTCATGTTTGCGCAAATCATTTCACTCACCAGACTGCTTTATAAAGGAGGGTCAGTATAAAGCTGGTTTTGCTAAGAAGCTGCTCCTCAATAAAGGATCAGCACCAACTATTCGTGTTCCTGCTGAACCTCCAGAAGAACTGAAGTGAGTGTAACGTTTTATTAACCTTTATACTAATATTTATATTAATCTTTGCAAATCGCTTGCACGCTTCACGATGAATGCGTCGGTTTACACTCAGGGTACATTACGGCATGTTTTCTATGTACGACGTTCTCAATATAATTCATAATCCCACGTTTATAATGAACAACGCTTTATGGTTATTGTGTTACAAACGGTGTACGCGCAGAAAAGAGGGGCGGAGTGAGCGAAGCTCATTATCATTTAAAGGCATATACACTGAAACGGCGTGCTGAAAACTGAGCTGTTTTTGACCAGGTAAAATATGTGTTTTCTTACAATACTAATGAGAATTTTTAATTAAAGTATATTACAAACTTTTAATTTAGACCCTAAAGAATCATATTAGCTTGTACAAAAATGGCATTATATGAGCCCTTTAAGAGTTTTACCATGTCAGTTATCTTATTTATCTAGCGATCAGCGTCAGGATGTGATTGACTTGATAGAAAACTATCCTAACTTGTTTAGTGATGTTCTGTCTGGTACCGCTGTCATCCAGCATGATGTTGGGGCGGCAGTGGCTCAGTGGTTCATGTAGGTTGTCTACAAACCGGAAGGTTGGTGGTTCAATCCCCGGTTGCACCTGACCAAGTGTCGAGGTGTCCATGAGCAAGACACCTAACCCCAGCTGCTCCCGACGAGCTGGATGGCGCCTTGCACGGCTGACACCGCCGTCGGTGTATGAATGAGTGTATGAATGAGTGAGTGAATGGGTGAATGTGAAGCAAATTGTAAAGCGCTTTGGTGGCCATTGGGTCTGTGAAAGCGCTATATAAATGCAGTCCATTTACCATTGATGTGGGTAACGCAATTCCAATAAAACAGCATGCGTATCGCTGTCCAGCAGGTAAGAGGGAGATCATGAAAAATGAAATGAACTATCTGGTCCAGAATGGTTTCACCAAAAAGAGTAATAGCCCTTGGAGTTCACCATGCATTTTAGTACCTAAAGCTGACGGTTCATTCCGTTTTTGTACTGATTTTCGCAAGGTGAATTCTGTTACTGTACCGGATGCATTTCCTCTGCCTCGAATAGAGGATTGTGTTGATAATCTTGGCACTGCTCGGTACATTACGAAACTAGATCTTTTAAAAGGCTATTGGCAGGTGCCATTGACTGGACGTGCTTCTGAGATCTCTGCATTCGTGACTCCCGATTCCAGAGGTGGAAAGTAACGAATTACATTTACTCGCGTTACTGTAATTGATTAGTTTTTTTGTGTACTTCTACTTTTTTAAGTAGTTTTTAAAATCTGTAATTTTTCTTTTACTTAAGTATGTTTTGTTTGAAGTATTGTAATTCGCTACATTTTAAAACATATCCGTTACTGAGTAAAAAAAATTATACTAAAAAAATTAAATGCTTTGGGTGAAAACATCGCGCTTCGGAAACTACAGCATTGATTGATTGAAGGGCGGAAGAACAGACGCACTAAAATCACAAAACAATATGGAGAAGGTGATGGACAAGACAGACTGATGCAGACCCAGCTGAACGCGAAATGCTGTCGAAAACTTCACACGCACACATGCCGGTATGTGAAGCCCTGGTCAGTATAGGAATACTTTGGACAGAGGTGTCAAGTAACGAAGTACAAATACTTCGTTACCTTACTTAAGTAGAAATTTTGGGTATCTATACTTTACTTGAGTAATTATTTTTCAGCCGACTTTTTACTTCTACTCCTTACATTTTCACGCAATTATCTGTACTTTCTACTCCTTACATTTTAAAAATTGCCTCGTTACTCCTATTTCATTTCGGCTTGTCATCTATCAAAAAATGACCAACACAAACGTTTAATAGATCTGAGTCCCGCCTCCTGAACATCGCTAAACTGATTGGCTTTGTGTTTTCTTTCTAACTTGTGAGAGGCTGTTATATTTGGTTGTGCGAAGAGGCAAAACTCATCCGAAGGAATTAGGAAACCCAGAGATGCGGTAAGTGAGGGAGAAATCAACAGTTTTCTGCTCAAGAATACGGGGCAAATCTCGTCAAATATTGATTTGGGGACAGCCGTTTTTAAATGATAGAACTGACAATCGCGGGATAAGTGGCAAACATAATCGAGAGTGTGAGTGTGTGTGAGAGAGAGAGTGCGCGCGTGTGTGTATGTGTATGAGTGTGTGTGTTTGTGTGTGTGTGTGAGAGAGAGAGACAGAGAGAGAGAGAGAGAGAGAGAGAGAGAGAGAGAGAGAGAGAGAGAGAGAGAGAGAGAGAGAGAGTGTGTGTGTGTGTGTGTGTGTGTGTGTGTAACCCTACATTATAGGATCAAAATATCCCCATAAAGATGGCAATATCCGAAATCCTTGAGTTTTTTTTTTTTACACAGCTTATAAATCAGACTAAATTATGTTTTTTTGAAAATGCAGAGAGTTATCTGTGATAGGGTTAGTGTAGGGGGGTAGAATACACAGTTTGTACAGTATAAAAATCATAATGTCTATGGAAAGTCCCCATAAAACATGAAAAAATAACATTGCTTGGTCTGTTGAAATGAGAGGCCAGTTTAATCAAGTTGAAACCTTGTCATCCCAGTCTCATCAGCTAGACTGAAAGAAGTTTCAGTGCACTTAGGACCCTGAAAACATGTCTCAATGCAATGGTCACAAGTGACACTTGACAGTATTGCTGTGTGCCGTGTCCAACAGGACAAACTTGACAGGATTGATGCAAAACATATGCCAACAGTTAATTTCTGTTAAAGGGATAGTTCACTTATTTAGAAATGAAAATGCTGTCATCATTTACTCCCTCTCAAGTTGTTTCAAACCAGATTCTTTCTTCTGCTGAACACAAAAGAAGATATTTTGAAGAATGTCGATAATCAAACAGTTGATGGTAGCCATTGACTTCCATAGTATTTTTTTTTCCTACAATGGAAGTCAATGGGTACAATCAGCTGTTTGGTTATCGACATTCTTCAAAATATCTTCATTTGTGTTCAGCAGAAGAAAGAAACTGGTTTAAAACAACTTGAGAGTAGCCTAAATGATTTTCGTTTTTGGGTGAATTATATCCTTTTAATGAAAGATGCAGACGTGTTTGGCTTCTTCAAAAAGTAAGGAACAAGACAATATTGCACTATTGCATTGCACTATGAACGGTATGGAAGTATAAACATATACCATTCTGAGATAACATGCCTCTGAAGTTTGACTTTTTGCACCATTACAATAATTATAGGCAACTAGTCATCATATCTTCCGCTCCATGAAACACATGTTAATGCTCAGTAGTACACACATATGGTTCTTTAATGTATTTGCATTTGACTAAAATGGAAATTGGACTGAAATTCATTTTCTATGGGCATATATGCGGCTGAAACAGGTAGTGCATTCCAATTTTTTCAACATTAACATTTTAATATAACATTATAGTGATGGCCTTTAGAAAACATGTTTTTTAAGGAGGTGGTAGTGCACTATCGGCTTCTATCAAAGCACTATCAAACTTCTACTGCAACGGATACTTCTATCAAGCACTATATATCAAGCACTATCAAGTGCTTCTTCTATCAAGCGCACTTCTATCAAGCACTATCAAAGTGCAAGTGCACTTCTATCAAGCACTATCAAAGTGCAAGTGCACTTCTATCAAGTGCACTTCTATCCAGCACTATCAAACTTCTACTGCAACGGATAGGGGAGAGCGGGGCACAACCTAACACATTTTGGTTTTGGCTCAATTATTTAAAAAATAATTAAGTTAGATTCATCTTTTTTTTACACAAGCAACATACACATCTCTGCTACATATGAACACTTAAAGTTTTTTTCTAGGAGCTTCCATTTTCGTACAGTTGCACTGAAAGTGACAGAAGTGCAAATGTTACAACCTACCCCATATGTGGGGTTAATTGTAACAGACAGAGGGGTTAGTTGTAACACTTGTGTGTAACACACATAATTCAGTACTATTTTATCTGTATAGTTTGATATTGTTTATGCATCTGTATAGATAGATATCCATACATCCATCCTTCATCCAATCATCCTTCTATTATGGATCAATATCATGGATAGAGACATAGAAAAGGGCTGCACAGTTTTGCAAGCAATACATAAATAAATAAATAAAATCATCAAATATTGTAATTGCAATTGAATTACATTTATGTGTGGCAGCTGCATGTAAAATTATTATTATTGATAATAATAACAGTAATAATAATAAAAACTTAATAAAAAATGTTAATAAAAAAATTAAAGGGTTTATTGCATTAAAACCAGGCTATAACAAGTGATCAATGCATAGTAAACTAAATAAAAAAATAAAAAAAAATTCCAACATTGTTTGTGAAAGTCCAACAAAGTTAAATATATAAATAAATACACAAACCTAGAAGTTGTGTGGCTCCCTGTTTTCATTTGATTATCATTGTACACTTGGCGGCTTGTTTGTAACACTGTGCTACATCTAACCCCGCTGTGTAAAACATATTTTAAGCCTAGCAAACAGTTGCTAGGAGTTGCTGACATGTTTCAAAACGGTGCTATGTTTTAGCCAACAAGACAGTTATTAAGGCAATATAAAGTTAGATTTGGTGACGTACACACCCAACTCAGAAACCGAAAAAAACCTATGATGAAAAAATTTACTTGCATGGTGTCAAAACACTCTTTGTCCAGCATCTTCATGAAATCTTATCAAAACTTTCCGCAAATTCGCCTTCTACAAGCCATCTCTCCCACACTTCTACCGGCTCTCACACACATCATCAACTCATCCCTCCACACTGGCATTTTCCCTACAGCATTTAAGCAGGCTCGAGTAATTCCTCTGCTTAAAAAACCAACATTAAACACATCACTTCTAGAGAACTACAGACCTGTCTCTCTCCTACCATTCATTGCGAAAACACTTGAACGAGTTGCTTTTAACCAAGTATCATCCTTCCTGTCTCTGAACAACCAGCTGGATGTCAACCAATCTGGCTTCAAGAAAGGACATTCAACTGAGACTGCATTGTTGTCAGTCACGGAAGCCCTGCGGATCGCAAAAGCTGCTTCCAAATCATCAGTTCTCATTCTACTGAACCTGTCTGCTGCTTTCGACACAGTGAATCATCAGATCCTCTTGTCCGCCCTCTCATCACTGGGCATCACTGGAACCTCCCTCAACTGGTTTGAGTCCTATCTCACAGGTAGGTCCTTCAGGGTCACATGGAGAGGTGAGGTATCCAAAGCACATCAACTGACCACAGGGGTTCCTCAGGGTTCAGTTCTCGGACCGCTCCTCTTCTCCATTTACACCACATCACTGGGACCCATCATACAGGCACATGGTTTCTCTTACCATTGCTATGCTGATGACACCCAGCTCTACCTCTCATTTCAACCAGATGATCCCACAGTAGCTGTACGGATCTCAAGCTGTCTGGCGGACATCACGGCATGGATGAAGGAACATCACCTGCGGCTCAACCTGGCAAAAACTGAGCTTCTCGTCCTCCCTGCCAATCAGTCTCTACAGCACGACCTCACTATCCAGCTAGATTCTTCCTCAATCACCCCATCAAGGTCGGTCAGAAATCTTGGAGTAATCTTTGATGATCAGCTGACCTTCACAGACCACATTACAAAGACAGCTCGATCATGCAGGTTTGCTATGCACATGTAATGGAATTTTTCCATTTAGTATTCTTATTTCAGTTATTCCTAATGTTGGCCTCATCTGTTTCTCTCATTTGTAGTGAGAGGGGGCTTTGTGATAATTTACTGTGTTATGTTGTCAGTGGAGGTAAGGGAAAAGCAGGTGGTCAAGGGGTCATCTTGAGTGCATTTGGAACTTATAGCCTAAAGGGTTAAAGGGGAGCATTTACATCTCAGGGCCAGGGAGGAATGAAGAGACAAAGTATATCTCTCTCCCTGAGGGGAGGGAAGATATAAGGCCTTGGGGTATAAAAAAGACAGGCACTGCTTTCTCCTTATCTGTCCTCACTGACTCACGAATGTGTATTGGTGACGAGGATCTCTCTTGCAAGAGAATAAATACTTTTTAAACTATTGATTTGGACTCAGTCGCTTACTCAGTGGTGGTGTTTGTTGAATAAGAAAAAATAGCCACAACAGCTTGGTGTCAGATTAGTGGGATTTCATGGACGTGATCCGGGAACTGACGGACGGACGGAGGCTGATCACCTAGGAACTGACAAAGTTCTAACCCTACCTCGAGAAAAACATTAAGAGACGAGGGACCGTTTCCGCCGTTAGGACCGGATCCGGCCACTGGAATCAAAAGAACTCAAAGTGGCACAGAACAACATCTCTGGGTAAGCAAAGCAAATTCAGTTTTAATTGGGGGGAAAGAGTGAAATTGAACCATATTGGCTGAGGGCTGTTTTCTGTGGTACGTTATCTGAGATTAATTGAGATCTATATATAGATCAAGAGGTTTCAAACAGATACGAGAGAAAATTATCTGAGATTAACTGAGATCTGTAGCGGATCAAGAGGTTTGAAACAGATACGAAAATTATCTGAGATTAACTGAGATCTGTAACGGATCAAGAGGTTTCAAACAGATACGAAAATTATCTGAGATTAACTGAGATCTGTAACGGATCAAGAGGTTTCAAACAGATAGGTAACCTGAAAATCAGTTGTTCCACCACGGAGCAAATTGGTTTTTAGGTGCTGAGGCTAATTAGGGGGAGCCAGAAAAGATTTTTTTTGGTAAACCTTAATTAGGAGGGCACTAACAAGTGCAACCCGACCGATTTGGGTTAAAAGAAAAAATCGGGTCTGTTTGGGGACGCCTGACAGATCAAGAAAAACGCGCGTTGAGAAATCCACAGAGAACAGAAAAGCAGCCAGTATGGGGAAGTCTCAGAGCAAAATTATGAAATATGATACACCGGTGTACTACCAAATGAGAAAACATTATGGTCAGAAATGTATGCTAGATATTGAGAAATTAATCAAGCATCATGATTTTCCCGAGGGGGGAACATTGAGCCGCACGAGGCTGAAAGTGGTGAGAGACTCAGTGGAAAAGAGTAGTGAGAAACAATCAGCTTGTTGCTGCAAGTGTGTTAAACATGTATGTAAAAGATGTGAAAACAGTCGATTGCTGGCTTGAGGAAGCAGATAAAAGAGAAAGAAGGCAACTGCAAAAAGAATTAGCAGGAAGGAAAAATGAAAAGTGTGAAAGTCTGGCTGTATGTGTGTCTGCACCACCAGAACCAACTAACCCACAGTATGTTTGTGTTTCCCCACATGAAATTGCGGTGAGACCGGCACCACCGGAGTACAAAACACACTTCCCAGGAGCCGGATTGATTGCACTGAAGTTCGACCCCGACCTTGACTGTTCTCCATCGAGACCGACCCAGCCACGAGCACAAGCCGAACCGCAACCCGAGGCACAAGCAGAGCGTGACGCAGCGCGTGAAGCGCAAGAAGAGGAAAATGACCGAGCAGCAAGAGCTGAAGCGCTGGCCGCGCGGGAGGAACAGGAGGCGAGAGAAGCCGCACGGGCAGAAGCGCAACAACAGCAAACAGCGCAGATAGCGTTGGCATTCCAGCAACTAGCAATGCAAACGGCGCAGGCGATGCAACAGGTGCAAGCAGAGGGACAAGCGTCCAGTCACGTGACCCGGAGCGAAAAGGAAGAAATCACAGAGGACACGGACGAGCAACGCGGAGCCAAGCCGAAGAAAATCGTCACAAGATCACAGATCAGGGATGAAACAGCTAACATCACAGCTCCGATGGTTGAAGTGGCGGGGCCGGATGGATCAGTGATGGTCTACAGACCGTGGACGGTGACAGACATGAAAGAAGCAATGGCCCATTTGCCAAGCCCGGACGACGCAGGTGACAGATTTTCAAACAAACTAGTCACTTTCTGTCAAGAGTTCAGCCCCACCACACAAGAACTGAAGCGGCTGCTAGCCGTGAAACTGGGGGGCCACGAGCTGGCACAAAGTGAGTAGCCACATGCCGACAACTGACCGACGGAGAGTGAACGGAGAGTGGATGAGTGATGCCAACGAACTGTATCGAACAGCAGTGGACAAACTCGCCGAAGAAATAAAGAAGGCTTTCCCACCACGAGTGGACACAGCAAAAATCAACAGCTGTTGCCAGGTGAGAGAAGAGACAGTTCGTGACTATTATGCAAGACTTTTTGAAACATTTCAGAAACACAGCGGCATGCCTGAGCCGGATGAGAGAGGAGAGCAGCCAGGCACATGGGAGTGCCATTTGCAGGGCTGTTTCCTGAATGGACTGAGACCTGAAATCGGACAAGCGGTGAAAGCAAGTTACATCGAGTGGCGAGCGGGCGACTAGCAACCACCCTAGCGCACGCTGTGCACGCCGAGGAACAGCTGCTGACAAAGAAGGACAAAGCCGCGAAAGTAAAGGTGGAGAGAGAGCTGCAGCTGGCTGCTGTACAGATCAAAGCTAGCACGAGTGCACCACCAGCGCGGCAGAACTGGACCAACAAGAAGAAGAAACTACATCAGGGAAAGTGGAAATGTGGACTGTGCGAAAGCAACGAACATGAATTTTTTAAATGCACGAAGTGCAGAGTGTGCAAAGGCGACGGACACTGGGCAAAGGATTGTCCGGAGACACAAAGGGCGGATTGACTATGGAGGAACGGAGAACAGGAGAGGGGAGGGCGAGCGACAGGCATTCAACCGACTGCGAGAAAGGGAAGTGAAATTTTGCTAACACACACGCACAACACGAACACATACACTGATGTACATACTGCTTCTTGCAATGAAGAAAATGCTAGCAAATCTTTATGTGTGAGTGATGAAAATTTGAATAATGCTGTTACTGCTGAATGTCTGAGAATGTACAAGGGTACAGGATTTTTAAGACTACCGAGATATCCACTGTTAGTTGACGGTACAATGATAGAGTTTCTCGTGGATTCGGGAGCTGCCCGGTCCACAATAAGGCCATATGACTTGCCATGCAAACCAAGATTGACGGATGTGATGTTTGAAAGCACGTCAGCGTCAGGGCATGTAATTTCAGAAAATTTCACGGTGCCATTACAATGCGAGACGGAGGGGGGCAAAGCATTGAAACATGCGTTTTTGTGCTCTGCAACCTGTCCGGCTCCATTGTTGGCACGAGATCTAATGTGTGAATTAAATTTGAAACTCACTGCGGACCCGATGGGTATCGTGATTGAGGAAGAACAGCAGATATGTTGTGCAAAGTTTGAGCCAAAATGGGCATATGAGTGGCAGATAAAAGATTTTGATTGGGCACAAATGATTTTGAAAATGGCAAAGGATCGAACAGTATCGGATAACACAGAAAATATGATGCCTGACAAATTGCATTGCACGTCACATGTAGTCTTTGAGCGTGAACCTCAGTTTGAGGAAGCGTGGTTTAACAAGACAGAAGATGAGAAAATGAAGTTTGATAAAATGTTCTGGAATGAAAATGTGTGTGCGCTTTCAGCTTGCCTGTCAGAAAAACAAATGCCGCTGTATTTGATAACAGGAATGTCGGCGCCTCACTTATCAGTAACCAAGGGCAAAGCGCAGCAGTGGGCAGATTTGGGCCCTTTTGTGAGACAGTGTGTGACAGCCACAGATTGGGCTGAAAGGGGAGACGGGGTACAGAAGAGTGACAGTGTAGGGGCATTTATGCTGCCATGTGATTTTGAGGTTGATGTACACAGAGCCGTGACTGCTATTGTTCAGAGTGTAATGGAGAAGCATGATCACGGAGCTATTTCTGCCACAGATATTCATCCTATCCTGGCAGAAATACCTTCAACATTGTGGGCGAAACACAAGTATGATGTTGGATTGATTAAAAATTGTGAACCAGTAGTAGTCACCCCAATGTCTGATTACAGGCCGTGTCAACCGCAATATCCCCTGAAAAAGGAGGCATTGCGGGGGATCCGGCCAGTTTTTGAATCTCTCCTGAAGGAGAAAGTCATCATCCCGTGTCATGATTCTCCAGTACGAACACCCATTTTCCCCGTAAAAAAGGCAACAGCTAATCAGAATGACATTGTTCAGTGGCGTTTTGTGCAGGATTTGACTGCAGTGAATGCAGCTGTTATCGCAAGGGCCCCGCGAGTCCCAAACCCGTACAATATTTTGTCACAGATTCCACAAGAGGCAACATATTTCACTGTGGTTGATTTGGCCAACGCTTTTTTTAGCGTCCCAGTGGCAAAGGAAAGTCAGTTTTGGTTTGCGTTTGATTTTGACGATAAAGGATTTACATTCACCCGCCTTTGTCAAGGGTTTTGCGAGTCTCCCACGATCTATAATGAGGCGCTCAAACGAAGCCTCGAACCGTTAATTTTGTCAAGCGGAACCGCGCTATTGCAGTATGTAGACGATCTGCTAATTTGTGCACGAGATGAGGCTGTGTGTGTGGCTGACAGTGTGTCTCTCCTGAGGCATTTGGAAAGGGAGGGGCACAAGGTCAGTCTGGCTAAGCTGCAGTTTGTGAAGCAGGAAATAACCTTCCTGGGTCACACGATTACACCAAACAGTAAAGCTCTTTCTGAAAAACGAGTTAAAGCGATCAAAGAGGTACCCAGACCGGTAACAAAGAAACAATTGTTATCCTTCTTGGGAATGTGTGCATATTGTCGAACGTTTATTCCAAATTATGCACTACTGGAAAAGCCCTTGAGAGCCCTGACAGCAGGGAAAGGGCTGAGATCATGTGACAAGATTGATTGGCCCACAGAAGCACAGGATGCTTTTGAAAACATGAAAAGGCAACTGGCTCAGGCTCCCACGTTGGGCCTTCCAGCAGTTGACAAACCGTTCACACAGATGGTAGATGAAAAGCACGGTTTTATGAGTTCAGTGCTATTGCAAACCCATGGTGACAGACTAAGACCAGTAGCATATTTTTCAACGAAACTTGATGCAGTTGCAGCAGGTCTGCCACACTGCCTGAGGGCTGTGGCGGCTGCTGAGCTGGCTGTGCTGGCTTCAAGAGAATTTGTGGGGTATTCCGATTTGACTTTGATGGTTCCACACGCAGTTACCATGATTTTGCAAGAGCAGAAAACATCACACTTATCTTCAGCCAGATGGTTGAGATACCATACAATTTTGCTTGATATGCCGAACATAACTGTGAAACGATGCACAACTTTGAATCCTGCCACACTTCTGCCAACAGAAGATGATGGGGAGGAACATCACTGTTGTCTCTCTGTTCTGGAGGAGGTGTGCACTCCACGTCCAGACCTGTTGGACACACCTTTGGAGAATTGTGATAATGTCCTCTTTGTGGATGGATCGGCATCCAAAGATCCACAAACAGGCCTGAATAAGGTTGGTTTCGCGGTGACCACTGAATTTGAAGTGGTGAAATCTGGCAAATTGCCGGCAACTTATTCGGCTCAGGCAGCTGAATTGGTTGCACTGATGGAAGCGTGTAAATTAATGGCAGACAAATGTGTGACGATTTACACAGACTCGCGTTACGCGTTCGGGATCACGCACGACTTCGGGGCAATCTGGAAACATAGGAATTTTTTGAAGTCGGATGGACATCCGATATTGAACGCCTCACTAGTGTCAGAGCTTTTGGAGGCCATTCTTTTGCCAGACAAGGTTGCAGTCTGTAAATACGCAGCGCACTCTAACGATAAAAGTTTTATTTCCACAGGAAACCCACGAGCCGACGCGGCAGCGAAGGCCGCGGCAGCGCAGGAGACAAAAGAAACGACTTGTGCTTTGGTATCTGTGCCTAACCCTGACATTTCTCTTTGTTTAGAAAGCATGCAGACGTTTTCCACAGGAGCAGAAAAACAGAAATGGAGGTCGTCTGGCTGCAGTCTCAGGGGGGGGGTGTATGGATGAAGGATGGCATTCCTTGTTTACCAAAGCATTTCTTTCAGCATTACGCTAAGTTGACCCACGGACTAGACCATGGGTCAAAGGGAAGTATGGTAATGCAGATGAAAGATTTATGGTACACTAAAGGTTTCACAGTCTTTGCTGAAAATTTTTGCAAAAGATGTGTCACTTGTAACACACACAATGTGGCAAGAGGGATAAAAACACCCTTAGCATCTCAACCAGCCCCAGCAGGTCCGTTTGAGTATCTGATGATGGACTTCATCGAATTAACCCCTTGTGGGAAACAGAAACACTGTCTGGTAATGGTAGACATGTGGTCAAAATGGGTGGAGGCTTTCCCGACCTCACAGCAAGATTCGGCAGCAGTGGCAAAGGCCCTGCTAACCGAAATTGTTCCGAGGTGGGGAATACCAAGAAAAATCAGCTCTGACAATGGCAGACATTTTGTAAATGCTGCAATAAAGCAGGTGGGAGAGTTCTTGGGCATTGATATGAGAACACATTGCAGTTACGCTCCCTCATCAGCGGGGGTGGTAGAGAGATCAAATCAAACAATCAAGAACAAATTGGCAAAATGTTGCGAAGAGACGGGTCTGTCTTGGGTTAAGGCCCTACCAATTGTACTCATGTACATGAGAATGAGGAAACGAGTGAAAACAAATCTGAGCCCCTTTGAAATTTTGTTCGGCAGGCCGCCATTTATGGGCATAGAGGGGGGTAAACAAAGGCTGCCATCCACGGATGTGTGTGAGAATGACATGTTGAATTACTGCAAAGAAATGTCTTGTCTGTTATCACAAATTTCTGTGCAGGTGAAAGCTGCCCAGGGGAAAGTTGCTGAGACGTTTCTGCACAAGGTAAGACCGGGTGATTACGTGGTGATTCGTGATCACAGAAGGAAAAGCTGGAAGGCGAAAAGGTGGCTTGGACCTTTCCAGGTGCTTCTGGTGACGTACACGGCGGTGAAGGTCGCAGAGAGGGCCACGTGGGTTCACGCGAACCATTGCAGGAAGGTGCCGCCCATTGCGGAGGCGGAGCAATCGCAGGAGGAGGCTCAACGATCATAAACGTCAAGTCCAGCTATTGAAAAGCAAG
This sequence comes from Tiaroga cobitis, assembly GCA_030578255.1. NCBI lineage: Eukaryota > Metazoa > Chordata > Actinopteri > Cypriniformes > Leuciscidae > Tiaroga > Tiaroga cobitis. Next base: position 36,450,489 of record CM060607.1, on the reverse strand, counting down.
AAAAGGTACCGTTATCTGCGCAAGAGCAAGGCCAGACAAAAGACATAACAAAGCCTGCAGCATTGAAGCAGCAGGGACAGCGAAAACCGTGCGGACAACGGAACAGATAAGACTTTCTTGTTAGTGCTTTTAAAGATTGAACTTTCTTAACAATTTCGGGTCATACAGCAGATCAGAGTAACCGAGAACATGGAGCGGACAAGGCCGTGGCACCCATTCAGAGTGCCAGGAATGTGTGGCCTGGTTAAGACCACATGCATAATGACTGTGTTGTCAGTGACAATTTGCTTGATAATACTGCATTGTACAGCAGGTCTGAAAGTATTGCCAACAGGAAATCAGACCAACAGAACTGAGACAACGGAGCGGAACAACACCGTTCGACAACGTGCTAGGAGAGATGCATTCAAAGAGGTGGAGCCAGTGAGAGGCCTCGAGGGGGGCACGGTGACGGTTCACGAAGGATCAAATGTGAGTTTCGGGTGCAATCCCTATCAAATGAACTGTCCAGGCTGTCAGGGGCGCAGCGAAGACTACGCAGGATTCTACTTCTGCGAACACCCATGTAAGTGGGGCGACGTGAAAGCATATGCCTCCAACTACAAGTGGGGCAAAGATAAAAGGTTCCGGGTATTTGCAAAACATAGACTAAGCAACAACAGGTATGGGATGACAGTCGAGCTAGCACAAGTAAGACTGTCAGACCAAGGCAAGTACTATTGTGGACTAGATTTAGAGGGAAAGGACTGGTATGAAGAAATTGACATTATTGTAAACGAGGCAGTTCCAACTTTAAAACCTTTTGTAGCACCTGAGGTCGAACGAGAAGCAAGAGACGAGCTGGCATGGATGGGGAACGGAGACATGACACGAGACCAGGGGAACCCTGAAGTGCAGAAAGCCATGATGAAGTGTCAAGGTAACAAAGCCTGTGCTCTGGCTATGCTGCAGAAAGAAGAGTTAGAAATATCAACAAACTGCTGGCTGTGTCTGCAGATGTCACACGCTTGGAAGGCTGTCCCACTGACTATAGCAACAGCTAATGAAACAAAGTGTCTAGTTCCACAACAAATGACTGATGTGCTTTTAGCAGCGGCTGAACTGGAGAAAGGAGAGACACCGACGAAACGACCTGAGGACAATTGTGACAATGTTCGACGATTTAACAACACTGATATAGCAATTCCACCACTAAGAGTAACACACGAGAAAGGTGATGTGTGCGTTTGTTCAGACGCGCAGAGACTTTTCCCGACAGGATGGTCTGACTGCAGAGTCAGGATCAACACAAAGGGCGGAACAGTGAACAATTGCACAGCGACACTCGACGGCAAAGAAATTAGCTTCACATGTCCATTTGGTGAGCTGCATGAGACTTCACCGGCAGCTGTGTGGGTATGTGGGGGCAGGGCGTTTCACAGAATGCCTAAACACGGGTGGTCAGGGTGCTGTTATCCAGCTTTGATAAATGTGGGAACATCTGTGTATTTGCCAAACAAAACACCGAGGGCAAGGGAAAAAAGAAATGTTAAGATTTTGCCTGGGGATATGCCAAAACATTATTCGGGGTATACACTATCTGATCCATGGACCACACCTGAGGCAAATGTGGGGTGGTCCCTTTTCCTGGGAGTGGGAACAGCAGTGACGATTAATAAGGTTAATGGGTTAGCATGGACTGTACTAGCAATAGCAAATGCCACTGAAAATGCTATAAACATGATAAATGATGAAATGAGACATTTAAGAGAGGCAGTTATTCAAAATCGATTACCTTTGGATTTAATTTCCGCAGAACGGGGCGGAGTTTGCAAGATGTTAGGTGTGTCTTGTTGTTTCAACATTCCAGATTACAGTGACAACATAACAAATGTGATCGAGCACATGAGAAGGGCGGTGCAGGAGCCTGAACCAGTGGAGGAGAACTGGCTGACCTGGATAATGAATTTTAAGGGGGGCTGGGGATTTTGGTTAGCTCAAACTGTGTTGCCAATTTTAGTCATAATAGTGCTGATTCTGTTATGCATACCATGTATTATACAATGTGTGTCTAGCTTAGTGCAGAGACTGGTTAAGGTTGGAATGTCTGTTCAATTGGTGAAAATGACAGTCTATCCGAATGATGAGGTTGATGAACAACAATATGATGACACAAGTAGCGGAAGCTACAGCGAAACGTGCTAATTGAGTAGAGAAAATGTTTCCTTTGTCACAAGATGGCGTGAAAGGACGAGGGTCGAATTGAGGGATTTTTTTTATTACATTTTTTCATCTGTTTGTTTTTTTCATCTATTTTGTTTATTTTCTGAGAAAGATTAAGGGCTAAAGATTTAAAGAGGGTTAAAAGCAGCAGTCATCCATGTTACGAGATGGCGTACAAAGATAGGGTATGAAACTGGGTGATTTTTATTGTACTTTATATATTTTTTTTGTTTCCTTACTATGTTATAACTAAATTTTTTCCTTACTGGTGTGACTGAGGGTCTGTTTACAGGAGTGCAGGAACAGTGATTTCTCGCTTAGCCCGGCGCCGTAAAATGTTTACTTGCTAGCTAAAATATTACGGGGACTTTCCCCCACAAAAACAGCCTTATGCTTCTTCATTCTAAATTTTTTCTTCAACAGGTACAAGGAGAGTGATTTTATGTAACGACTTGGATTTGTATTCATTATTACTATTATTACAATGTGATTAATCAGTTATCAGAGTATGATAAACAGAGAGGAGTTGTAATGGAATTTTTCCATTTAGTATTCTTATTTCAGTTATTCCTAATGTTGGCCTCATCTGTTTCTCTCATTTGTAGTGAGAGGGGGCTTTGTGATAATTTACTGTGTTATGTTGTCAGTGGAGGTAAGGGAAAAGCAGGTGGTCAAGGGGTCATCTTGAGTGCATTTGGAACTTATAGCCTAAAGGGTTAAAGGGGAGCATTTACATCTCAGGGCCAGGGAGGAATGAAGAGACAAAGTATATCTCTCTCCCTGAGGGGAGGGAAGATATAAGGCCTTGGGGTATAAAAAAGACAGGCACTGCTTTCTCCTTATCTGTCCTCACTGACTCACGAATGTGTATTGGTGACGAGGATCTCTCTTGCAAGAGAATAAATACTTTTTAAACTATTGATTTGGACTCAGTCGCTTACTCAGTGGTGGTGTTTGTTGAATAAGAAAAAATAGCCACAACACACAACATCAGGAAGATCAGGCCTTTCCTAACTGAACATGCAACACAACTTCTCGTCCAGGCCCTGGTCATTTCTAGGCTTGATTACTGCAATGCTCTTCTGGCTGGACTTCCATCATGTGCAACTAAACCTCTACAAATGATCCAGAATGCTGCAGCTCGTCTCGTCTTCAACGAGCCCAAAAGGGCCCACGTCACTCCTCTGTTCATCTCTCTGCACTGGCTACCACTCGCTGCTCGCATCAAGTTCAAGGCTTTGACGCTTGCTTACAGATTGACCACAGGTTCAGCTCCCTCCTACTTCCACTCACTACTACAAGTCTACATCCCTACCAGAAGCCAACGATCAGTCAATGAGCGACGGCTCGTGGTACCATCACAGCGGGGCACAAAATCACTCTCCAGAACATTCTCATTCACGGTTCCATGCTGGTGGAATGATCTCCCCACCCTCATCCGGAATGCAGAATCCCTGACAGCATTCAAAAGACAACTGAAAACTCATCTCTTCCGGGAGCACTTAACATAAAAAAAATAAATAAATAAAAATCCTTTCCTCTAAATCCCCGCTTGCCTGGCTTATGCTACTCCGAGCTATGTCTGAACTTTGTATTTTGAGCACTTCTTGCGTTGTTTTTGCCTCTTCACGATGACTCGCTTGGTTTAGTCCTCAGTTGTAAGTCGCTTTGGATAAAAGCGTCTGCTAAATGACTAAATGTAAATGTAAATGTATCGGCCCCTGTGGCGAGGCCTAAGCTTTTGTCCTTAATGGCATTTTTTTCCTTGCATTACTTTTACTTTTATACTTTAAGTAGTTTTGAAACCAGTTACTTTTATGCTTTTACTTGAGTAAAAAGCTTGAGTTGATACTTCAACTTCTACAGAAGTCTTTTTAAACCCTAGTATCTATACTTCTACTTGAGTAACGAATGTGAATACTTTTGACACCTCTGACTTTGGATATAGAAAAAAATTGAATTTACAGTACAATGCAGATGTCACGCAAAACACGCAAACTGGTAGATGTATGGATGAATAAATCGAAAGTAAAGCTGTACAATAAATCAAATCGCGACATGATCTGTGAATATTAAAGCACAAAAGACTGCTATGTAAATATATAATCTGCGTGTCTCTGTGTGAATGAGCTGTGCTGTTTCGTCTACTTACTACATACTCAAGTAGGCCTACGCGACCCGCTCATGCTGTTTTCAGCATCTCACAAACAATAGCTACGAGTGGTAGGCCTACATGAATACATGAACATTTCCAGAGCTGCTCTGAGAGAACGCCTAATGAGCATTTTCATAATTTTATTTGAGAAAAACCATTGTCAAAAACACTCTGAAACAGGACTTAACCCGTCAAAATAAAAGTTCGGTTTTACTAGCAGAAATTATGACAGATATATTACTATTTTAGGCCTACAATAGAATGTAGCCTACTTCTCATAATAATATTACCAACAACAACATTAACAACAACAATAATAATACTACAATTTATTTAAACATTATTTAAGGAATATATATTATTTGTGCATGGTTTAATTGAGTAAATCTGCAGCACTTTGCCAAAAACTAAAATGATAAAATGTTTGCTAAACTTTTATTTGATTACCACCGTTTTTGATAATAGCGATATTTGTATTAAATCATTAAAATAAAAAGTTCATATAACTCAATTATTTTTAAACATTAATAAGTTATTTATGATATAAATAAGTTGTTCATCTAATTCCTAATCAATTATTGAAATTAGTTGATTAGATATGTTTTGTTGAACAATTTTTTTATTGAACAGTTATTTTAAAGGGGCTATATGGAACTTTTTCCCCAAAATAAACATAACAATAGCCTTTTTATTTGACCATTTATGACTCAAACATCTCCCGATGAGCATACTGACACCTTGTCCGCTCGCAGTGGGTGCACCTATAAGCCTGTATCCTATTTTTCCTATTTTCTGTCGGGTCGGATTTTCCCGCGCTGTCTGCGGATGTGACGTCAAGCGCGTTCATGTTAAACGTTTCAGATCACTCTGCCACCACCGCTAGTCAGCAAGTAGCCTACACTCGCAAGCAGTGCAATGGGTTTTGCGATTTTGTGACTGTTCTTACCTCTGTAAACATAATGTTGACCTCCTTGCAGCAGATGACTTGTGAAGTGTGCACGTACGAGCGCGCTGCGAGAGCGAGCAGAAAGGAAGAGCAGTTCTGTTTTTTGGCCACAGGTGTCAGTCGCGAGTTTAAATTTCAGAAAAACGCATATAGCCTCTTTAACTTATGATGATAATAATAACCATAATTTAACAATACAGTTTATATAAACCGTGATATTTTCTGAGACGGTTATCATACTGTGAAACTCTCATACCGTTACAGCCCTGCACAAGAGAGTCCCCCACCACACCCCCGCTGTTAAACAAGTTACTCAGCAACTTTTACAGTAAATTTTAAATGAGCTACTTTTTACTTTTACTTGAGTACATTTTTAGACCGGTACTTTTACTTGTAATTAAGTAAAATTTTATTGAAGTAATAGTACTTTTACTTGAGTAGAAATTTTTAGTACTCTTTCCACCTCTGCCCGATTCTTTTTTTTCAGTTTTTTGACGAAATCCGATTTTGCCAAAGCCTCCGTCACATATTTAGGAAAACAGGTTGGAAATGGTCAAGTACGTACGGTAGACGCAAAAGTGACCGCTATTCTTGTATACCCTGTACCCACTATGAGGAGAGAGTTGCGACGATTTCTAGAAATGGCCGGTTATTACAGGTGTTTCTGTAAAAATTTCTCGACTGTGGTCGCTCCTTTAACCTGTTAACTGTCACCCCCCTTTTTTTGAATATACATGAAAATGCACATTTCGAACTTAAATGGTTGTAATTCAAGAATGCTTTGGAATATAGACGTAAGATTGGTCTTGTTTTAAAGACATTAGGCAAATTTTTGAAGAAGTGAAATAAATTAAGTCAAACAGAAAAAAAGTTATAGAAGTTTGAGTTTATGGAAATGTACAATGTAAAAACAATAATTATTCATATTTTATATAAAATACATATTTTCAAAACCTAGGCTACTCTAAAACGGCAGAAAAATCAAAGCCAAAAATCTGAACAAGTTGTGTTTCAAAATTTAGGTTGATATCTCAAAAAATGAGCTTTCCGTAAGATTTTGTTTGGGCGCAGTACCAAACTTTTTCACTAGGTCACAACCAGACTCCATTACTGCCCATATAAGGGCGCCTCCATTTCCATATGTGTTTTGAGTGATCTGAACCATTATTTCCAAAATTTTCATACAATTTATGAAGAAGAGATCCTATTCAGAAGTAGTATGGGAAGTTTGGCAGATTTTGATATGAATTCAACCTCTAAGAAACATACAAAGAACACGCATGTGCGTCATAGCTCGCTGCCACATCACAAATGGTGAATTTATTATTTTTTTCTTTATATTTAAAACATTTTCAGACCTTTTTTTCTAAAAATAATTGAATGCATGCTATCTTTTGAACTCTTGGCATGAAAACAAACTGAGGTTTCTACCATTTTTTCATGATTTTTCATGTTCATTGCTATTTCAAAATAAAGGTCTGAACACACCTTAGGAGTATGAAAATATTCTTGTTGCAAATTGATAAATTACGGCTCCTGTGTAAGTTATTTTGAAAATCAATCACTAAATATGGAAACTAGAGATTGTAAGCTTTCAAATTATATATAGTTTGTCAATATTACTTAAGGTTTTTACTAAGATATTATTGTTTTAAAAATATAATGGCAAACGTCCCACCTGTGGGACGGTGACAGACAAAGATGTGCAGTTCTAAAATTGTTTTTAACTGGACTGATGAATGTCAAAGTGCATTTCTGTGTGCAAAGTTTCTCCTTTGCAGTGCTCCGGTGTTGTCTGCTTCTGACCTGGCTCGTCCGTTCAAGCTCGAGGTAGACGCCAGCGCAACCAGAGTTGGAGCTGTCCTGCTTCAGGGTGGTGCTGATGGCATATCCCATCCAGTGTCCTATTTCTCTACTAAATTCAATCGTCACCAGTTGAATTATTCCACTATCGAGAAAGAGGCTCTGGCTATGTTGCTTGCTTTGCAGCACTTCGATGTGTATGTTGGATACAGCTCTACTCCTGTCATCGTCTACACGGACCACAATCCATTGTTTTTTTTAAATCAAATGTATAATAATCACAACCAACATTTGATGTGCTGGGTGCTAATGGCTCAAAGTTACACTCTCGAGATTCGCCACAAGAAAGGAACTGACAATGTCGAGGCAGATGCCCTTTCCCGGGGCTAGGTAAATGTGTAATTTGATCTATATATATATATATATATATATATATATATATATATATAATTTATTTATTTATGACTTTGTATAATTCTTGTTTGCGGTTACTGTAGCTTCACCCAGAGTCTCTTTTTTTTTAAAGGGAGACTGTTTCTTCTTTTAAGTGGGGGAGTGTTACGGCTTGTGCCTTGAGTGCATTTTCTATGTCCTTGCGTACGGTGTCATGACTGTTTTCTTTTCTCTTTGTCTGAGTCTTAATTGCTAGGTCCGGCCCTGTGCACCTGCGTCTCGTTGAACGCGTTGCTGTTCAACTATATTAAGGATGCTGAAACGGAGCATGGCAGGAGAGAGGAGATTCACCCGCAAACATGTGTTTCTTTCTGTTTAGTTTAGTTCTTAATTGTTGTATTGTTTATACTTTGACCTTATAATTTGAAGTGTCGTGGTGTTGTTTGTTTGTGTTTATCATAGTTTGGTAATTATCGTAGAAATATCGTTTGTTTTCTTTTCATTATTATACGTATTTCCTAGTCTTGTGATCATAAATACATGTTTAAGCATCGTGTTTAGGTTTCATGTGTCCTTCTTTATGTTATGTAACCTTTTTTCTGCCAATTTTAAAGAGGGGTACGTAACACACTTTACAATAATACGACTTCATTTGTGAACACAAGTTGACAAGAACTAACAATAAATAAAAAATTCTAAATAATTCATTAATGCAAATTTAGATACACTAATACATTATTAAAATAAAAAAAGTAACATGAACTAGCAATATAGAGTTGTATTTTTACTAACTTTTAACAAAGATTAATAAATACTGTAATATATGCATTGCTCATTGTTAGATAATGTTACTAAATGCATTACCTATGTTAACCCTCTGAGGTCTAAGGGTTTTTGCGGTCCTTGAGGTGTTCTGACATGCTCTGACATTTGTGCTTTTTTCAGTTATTTATAAACATGTTAATGGCAAAGGTGTAAATTCACTCAATATAGCACAAACTGGGCTACCGTAATTTCTGAGCAACAATTATGAAACATGTTTGTATTTTTGAGAGAATATTGCTTATGCATGGTTATTGAAAAAACTAAAACTTAAAGTGTCTGAAATAAGGCCACAAAACACATACTAAATATGTGTCCACAAGACTTTTGACTAATGAGTGTTGTTGCCTAGAATTTTTGCTTCAAAATGATCTGAAAATCATCCTGCCTAATCATTTACACAAACACATATACTGATTTGAATTTTATTAGAGACCTTTTGTTTGGAAAAGCAATATGCGCGGAGGCGTGTTCACACCTGAGAAGACAAAGGCCGGATAATGTGCCGCATGATGAGCTGCATATTAATTAGCCCTTTCACACAGGTGTGTCACAGGATCCCAAAGAATGCAAGGACAAAAGAAATTATCTATATAGCCTATACATATTTTACAATTAGAAATTGTAACCAATTACAAATAGGTTACAATTACAACAACAATTACAATTTTAACAATATTTCAAGTGTATTTCTTTTTAAAAAGTATACATTTTATCATACGTATTAAAAAAGGTAAGGATTCATTAGTTTGAATATTGGAACAAACACTATAATAACATCTTAGTTAGTAATTCAATATACCTACTTTATTTTTGACAAAACATCATACTATAGTATATTTAACTATGAGCAGAAATTGGTGAACAAAAGCGTACCTATTTAATGTGACAGTAGTCTTTTTTTACAGTCAAAACTTTATAATCTATCCAAAACTAATCACAAAATCGTGTCTAAACATTCATATTTAGTCTGTAATATATTGTGTATGATATATTAGTATATACATGTGAATTTGCAGCTTGTTGCTTATACAGACATTTTATTTCAACATATTTCAGTCTATTTTTACTCATCTTAGTAGGCTATAGCAATATAGTTTGTATGTGTTCATGTAAACATAACGTTTACTAATGTAGGTGCGAGAGTGAATGAACAAGGCACGCGCTGTATAACTGTAGTAAACAAAGCGCGCGCGCCTATGCCGTTCACTCATCATTTAGCCTACACACAGACACGCAATTCATATTTAAACAGTCTTTTTGCGGTTTACAGTCCGACACTATTCAATATCATGATTAGAACAAAGCACTAGAATAAATGACTTACTACATCAGCTGGATCCGTTGCTCCTCGAAATGAAACTACCAGCACTTCTGGTACATTTTCCAGGGTTAGATAGTATTGTTCCTCACAGCGAAAGGATACGCTGTGTACACAGCTGTACAAGATACTTACTAAACACGATGTGTTTTATAATCCAGCTGGTGGGCGTTGGCATGTTTGAACGGCTTGCCTTAGATCATTTGCGTTTGAATAGCGCGCGCTCTCCGTGGGCGTGGCACATTAACGCGTAATTAGGGATAATGAGCTGGAAAGAAAAATACTGACATCTCTCTCTTTTCATACAGATTACATAAGCTGAGAATATTTGTTTTTTTATATAAATGAATTCATTTAAAAGAAGAGAGTTCAAGCTTCATTATGGAAAAACACTCGTGCCTGTATGACAAGTATTCGCGGAATTACAGTTAATCTTAGGACGCGTTTCAGAATGGACTTCACTGACAGAGAGAAGGCAGAACGCGCATCATGTTTGTTTTTCTTTATTTGGCGAAAAGCACAACACTTTGTTTTTATTGTGAGTATCCACAAAAAAATAGACACTTATCAGGATCTAATGATGTACAACACTTAATATGTAAGATCAAAATCAACAGAGTATTTTGAGTTTCTTTTGCACTGATAAGAAAAAAGCGAGACTATCGCGCCGGCGCGATAGCCGACCTCAGAGGGTTAACTAATTTCCTTATTGTAAAGTGTTCTCGCATTTATTTCTTTATTTCAACCAGATAACAATAATCTTTTCCCTAATATTTCTATTATTTTAAATAAATGGTGTATAATTTAAAGGTTAATATTGTTTAGTGCCCTGAATTACTTCTTTGTTGTCATTAATTTAATCACTCAACATGGCAACACAGTTTGAGATATCCAATATTCATTCGCAATTTACCATCCTTCCTCAATGTAGTTCAAATTTAGCATCCTAAGCGCCACTTAGCGGTAAAAAGCTGCAAATACATTTGCCGCAGAAACGACGACGGTGACTGGTAACCGAAAAGTATTTTGCAGTGGCAAAATACTTATTCTGGTTGAGTACCATCTGAAAAGTTAAGATGAGCCTAAATTAGCTCTCAAAATATTGTATTGTACAATGCTAAACCCGCTCTATGGAAGTAAAGTAATGCCAAATGTTTTGAAACAAAAAAGCTTGTTGAATTGCATTAATTGAAAAAAAAAAAAATGCATTGTATTAACCGTGCTTACATTTTAATGCATTGTATTTTCAGGGCTTGCATTTTTATGGGCTGAAATTCAACAAGGTTGAATATTTAAGCTGTGAATATTTCAATTCAAAACATTTCACACACATTTTCATTATTTAAAATTCAATAATCCATATTCACCTTTCAGATTTCACTTCCAAAATGTTCATTCTGCTTAAAAATACAACCTATAATATTCGACCGGCAATTTTCGGTCCATTTTATTTCGCTTTACAAATCCGCTTCCACAAATTCAGTGGTTCAAATTCGACAGAAAATTCAACATTTGACATCTGCAGGAATATCAGTAGACATATATTTCTCTCGGTTGTTTAGTTTCCTAAACTGCTGTGCTGCACTGGGGCTTCTCTTGGGATTCCCCTGCCTTCCACTGGCACCTTATTGGGAATGTAGGCTATAGTACTATATAGGAACAGGGAAACAGATGGACTCAGAATATGAACGCAACGTGCAAAGTTTCATGCTAAGCGTTTCCCAATGATATACTGGCATAAAGTTGGCTTGACATTGAACATTTGATATTTGTAAGTTTAGGGACCATCTCTAAAGTTACAAAAAAAAACTTGATATACAGATTTCTAACTTCAATAGCACTTGAAGATAATGACTTACTGTCATAAAACCAACTGTAAAGTGTCCATGTAGGTGTCAGGCATGATGCTCACCTTTATTATTTACTAGACTATTTCTCTCGGTTGTTTAGGTTCCTTAACTTTATATGGCAGTGCTGCACTGGGGCTTCCCTCGGGATTCCCCTGCCCTTAGGACTCATAGCTTAATAGACTAATACAGTGATATAAAAGACCATACTTGCACCTTATTATGAATGTAGGCTATACTATACAGGCTACAGGCACGCAGATGGACTCTGAGCGTAATTCATTTCCCACGCAATATGCACACCTTTTAGAGTTTAGATATTGAACAAAACAAACTGTCAAATCATGTGTGATTATTTCTATTTTTTGACTACCGCATGAGCTTATATTTATTTTAATATCAACAATATAAAAGGTGTGCATCATGCCTGACACCTACATGAACACTTTACAGTTGGTTTTATGACTAAGTCATTCTCTTCAAATGCTATTGAAGTTAGAAATCTGTATATCAATGTTGTATGTAACTTTAGAGATGGTCCCTAAACTTACAAATATCAAATGTTCAATGTCAAGCCAACTTTATGCCAGTATATCACTGGGAAACGCTTAGCATGAAACTTTGCAAGTTACGTTCATATTCTGAGTCCATCTGTTTCCCTGTTCCTATATAGTACTATAGCCTACATTCCCAATAAGGTGCCAGTGGACGGTAGAGGAATCCCGAGGGAAGCCCCAGTGCAGCACAGCAGTTTAGGAAACTAAACAACTAAGAGAAATATATGTCTACTAACTCAGATTTAACGTTTGATCTGTATGTCATCATCGGGGAATAACGTTCTAATCTCGTTCATGGTAGAGAAAGCTTCTTACATGTACAAAAGTAACCGCAAAGACTTAAATTGTGCTTAAAAAGTGCTTTTGTGTCTTTATCAGAGTTTCCATATATAGCTACTGGCCCTGATAATCATCACAAATACTTACCGCTTGCTCCATTTCTGTAAATCAGTTTTTATGAATGAATGAGTCTCTCACCCATTGCTGTAGTCTTCGTCAACAACCACTTGCACCTCCAGCGAATTTGTAAAGCGAAATAAAATACAACAGAATGAAGTGAAATCTGAAAGGTGAATATGGATTATAGAATTTTTAATAATGAAAATGTGTGTGAAATGTTTTGAGTTGAAATATTCAGAGCTTAAATATTCAACTTTGTTGAATTTAAGCTAAAAAAATGCAAGCCCTAAAAAACAATGCATTAAAATGCAAGCATGGTTAATGCACTGCATATTTGTTTTTCAATTAGTGCAATTCAACAAGGTTTTTTGTTATAAAAACATTTGGCATTATATTATTTCCATACCGATCCCTCTTTTAGTAGCTTGATGTAAATGTGAATAAATTCCAACAGTACGTCACATACCAAAAGACCACTTCTCATTCAGTCGCCTCTCAGCAAGGCTGTGCACCAGCTGAATCTCGTAGTCTTGATCTCTGCTTCCCTTAGATGCCTGGAGGACCCTCACGCCTGTGGACAGTTTGATGTAATCCTCGTAGTAATAGCCCCACGCTGCCAGAGAGAGCTGAAGCTGGCTGTCAAACTGGGCTAGATCATCCAGGGTAGTGAAGCCCAGGGTCTTCAAACTGCCAAAATATACAGAAAGGTAGCCATTATATATTAGGATAGACGGGTGAATGGATGTTTGCAGAACTCCAGAAGTTCCTGACATTTATCAAACATGTCAGAGATGGCTTTAGGAAAGCTTGATGGTTATTATTTTTCCAACTTGGAGGACGTGTGATCCTAAAGCCTGGTTTATACTTGCTGTGTCCGCAAGAGTGTGAAAGTGTGCACGGTAAAAATGACGTAATCGCAGTGTGGACGGTCGTGTATGACCTGTATGAGTAGTAATTCAGCACTTGCGGGTAGTCCGGTAGAATGAAATGTCCTCATCCCTTTATATTCCCCGGGACTTCCGTGTGGTGCTCTCATTAGCAATCGCACCCTGATACCGGTCAAAAATTTGGAAACATTAAAGGGTCATCGGATGCAAAATTCACTTTTATATGGTGTTTACATATACATTTGACTTTGCAGTCTGTGGAAACAACCACCATACAATGAAAAAAATCCATTCACTACTTTTTTTTAATCCTCAAAAAGCCTAAACACTCTCAATGATCCAGCCTTTTGTATTTTCTGAGCAATATGATGTCATCTTGCTCATGCTCTGGCCACGACCGCTGACGGACTGTCCCATATTAGCATATTTCCGCCCTCAGCCATTTGTACACTGTCCGCCAAGGCAGCACTTTATGTGTCTTGTGTCGACATGCCCCATGGAAGAGAGGGGTGGGGTGAGCAGTTGCTCATTATCATTTAAAGAGACATGCACCGAAACGGGTCGCTGTGAACAGAGCTGGTTATGAGGAAGTAAAAAGAGTGTTGTTTTACACAACCATTGAGGAATTTTAACCAAAGTATGTTACAAACTTTACATGAAGACCCTAAAGAATCATACCAACTTGTGGACAAATGTTGTTGAAAATAGTCTCTTAATCTCACCAAGGCTGCATTTTTTTTTATCAAAAATACAGTAAAAACAGTACAATTTAAATTAACTGGTTTCTGTTGTAATATATTTCAAAATGTAATTTATTCCTGTGATGACAAAGCTGAATTTTCAGCAGCCATTACTTCAGTCTTCAGTGTCACATGATCTTTCAGAAATCATTCTAAGATCATTTCTTATATGTTTTAGTTACTTAATTTTTTATTATTATTATTTTTGCCATTCAAAAGTTTGGGGTACGTATGATTTAAAAAAAAATGTAACATTTATTTAGCAAAAGCACATTAAATTGACAAAAAAAGGCCGTAAAGACATTTGTGAAATTAATAAATTTTACAAAAAACTATTTATAATAAATGCTGTTCTTTTGAACTTTCTATTCATCAAAGAAAATCAGTTTCCACAAAAATAAGCAGCACAACTGTGTTTAACATTAATAATAAAAAGAAATGTTTCTTTAGCACCAAATCAGTATATTAGAATGATTTCTAAAAAAGATCATGTGACAATGAAGACTGGAGTAATGATGCTAAAAATTCAGCTTTACCATCACAGGAATAAAATACATTTTAAAATATATTACAACAGAAACCATTTAATTTAAGTTATAATAATATTTTACAGTATTATTGTTCTTACTGTATTTATAATAAAAAAAATGGAGCCTTGGTGAGATTAAGAGACTACTTTCAAAAACCTGATTAGCAATAATGTGTATGTGAACTCACGTGTGATAGTAGTGCTCCAGGCTCTGGGAACAAAGCCACTCCTGGAAGGCAAAGTCTCTGAGCAGCTGCACGTGGGCCTCAGTGATCTCCCTCCAGTGATGCTTTTCCTTTACTACTTCCTCCAGTCGAGACAGCACACATAAACTCAGCTCCTCCAGAGTCTGAACATCTATACACATTCATAACAAACAGACACAAATAGAAGCAAGATGTGAGCAGGCAGACAGTTAAAGTGCTCCAACACGTTGCTCGGTGGCACATAGGTGCGGGCTGAGCGATAAAGTCAGCACAAAGTCCAAGGGCCTCATGTATACAGTGCCCTCCACTAATATTGGCACGATTGGTAAATACGAGCAAACGGCTGTGAAAAAAATTCTTTGCTGTCTATCCTGTTGGTCTTTCATTCAAAATATTTACAAAAATATTCTGTTTGTTTTTACTTTTTTTTTCCCATTGATGAGTACTGTTGCTAGTAGCAAACACAACTTCCCCTCACATCTGAATAATAGATAAATTGCTTAGTCTTATTTCAGTCTGATTATTTCAGCAGAAATTTTGCATTCAGTTCAACAGTAATAAGTTAAAGAGGGTAAACTTTATTATTCAACTGAATTGTGCATTTGCATTTGAGACAATTACGCCATGTTCTTGCTCTGTCCATGTAATAAATGCATGTCCTTTAATGATTTTTTTTTTTTTGCGCATTTACTTAAGGTTATGTCATTCCTATAACCCATTTCAGGGGTGGCCAAAAATACAATTTAAAATTAATCAGAGCTACAGAAATGTATCTTCCTATTTACAAGTAAAGCTTCATATTGTGAGCATATTTTCATCCTCAGTTACCTATATAGCACTCAAAAAAAGTAATTGGAAAATCAAACTAACATTCTGCCTAAAATCTCTATTTGTGTTCCATGAGAGAATTTCATACTGGCTGTACGAAATATTTTTTAATGATTTATACATAATGTATTTAATTTGACTTAACTAGAATTATGTGACAAGAATCAGAATGAAAACTACACATTTTATGGTTGTGGAGACAAAGAACCACTCAATGTGAAGTGGATCATTAAAACTGTTTAATGTTTAATAAAATGTAATCTAGCCAACCAACATGTTTTGATCACAACCACACTTTTAATCACATACCCCGAGTACCTGCCGTTACACAAAATTACAGGCCGATCTCTTACACACAATTACAGGCCGATCTCAAATCTACCTTTTCTGTAAAAAATACTAGAAAAGGCAATATCTTCACAACTATGTTCCTTTTTAGAAAGAAATGGTATCTGCGAGGATTTTCAGTCAGGATTTAGACCGTACCACAGTACTGAGACAGCTCTCATTAGAGCCACAAATGATTTGCTCTTATATCATCCGATCGTGGTTGTATCTCTCAATTAGTGTTACTCGATCTTAGTGCTGGCATAAGTGGAATTGCATTAGCATGGTTTAAATACTTATCTGACCGTTATCAGTTTGTAGCAGTAAATGAAGAGATGTCTTATCGATCACAAGTTCAGTAAGGTGTAATACAAGGCTCAGTACTAGGACCGTTGCTGTTCACTCTGTACATGCTACACTTAGGAGATATCATTAGGAAGCATTGCAATCGTTTTCACTGTTATGCTGCTGATACTCAGCTCTATATTTCTTCACGCCCTGACGAATCTTACCAATCCACAAAATTAACGGAATGCATAGCTGATGTAAAAAAATAGCAATTTCCTACTACTTAATTCTGAAAAAACAGAGATTCTAATTATTGGACAAAAAACTTCCTCACGTAATAACCTAGAATACTGTCTAACACTTGATGGCTGCTCTGTCAAGTCCTTGTCGTCGGATAGGAACCTGGGTGTGCTCTTTGATAGCAATCTTTCATTTGAAAGTCACTTGTCTAGTATCTGTATAAACCGCATTTTTTTCATCTTAAAAATATATCTAAATTACATTATATGCTCTCAATTAAAAATGCAGAACAATTAGTTCATGATGCGTTCATGACATCAAGGCTAGATTATTGTAATGTTCTACTGGGTGGTTGCCCTGCATGCTTAATAAATAAACCACAGCTGGTCCGAAATGCAGCCGCTAGAGTTCTTACCAAAACCAGGAAGTATGACCATATTAGCCCGGTTCTGTCAACACTGCATTGGCTCCCTATTAAACATTGTATGAATTTTAAAATATTGCTGATTACTTACAAAGCACTAAATGGTTTAGCTCTCCAGTACTTGAGCGAGCTCTTAACGCATTATAGTCCATCACGTGTATTGCGATCTCAAAATTCCGGCCAGTTGATAATACCCAGAATATCAAAATCGACTGCTGGCGGTAGATCCATTTCGTATTTAGCACCAAACCTTAGGAACAATCTTCCTAACATTGTCCGGGAAGCAGACACAGTCAACTCAAATCTAGACTAAAAACAAATCTCTTTGGCCTAGCATGCACGTAACACATTATAGACATCTATAATTCAATGTTAGGCTGCATAGTTTAGATCAGCAAGAACTGGGAACACTTCCCATAAATCCTGATGTACTTGGTACATCATAAGAAGGATGACGTCTACACTAGTATTAGTCTCTCCGTTTATCCCGAGGTTTACCGCAGTCCGCCGGATCCAGGCCGGATCCAGATCTGATGAAGGACCAGCGCCTGGACACGACGACAACGCAGTCCTGAAGTGTCAACTAGTCTCTCCCCTGTGAAGGTCTCCCTCCCTTTACTTCTGTACAGATAAAACGTTGACGGGATAATTCCGGTTGGCGTGGCTACGCAGACGCGACAAAATTTTCTGTATTATAAATTTTATAAGACCAGACAAGTAGTTTGTTGAGGGTTGATTTGTGAAGGACTACACGCCTGCGCACATATATATATATATATTCAAACGTGCATACCTATGTACTGAACACGTGATGCACAGATTCGCGGGTTTGCGTTTTTGAAGTTTGCGTAGAGATAACGGATAATCGTTTGCACATTCAAACCTATTTTAAATAGGTTCTTGTTTGGTACTGCAAAACCAAACAAGATGTTTCGAGTAATCAACAAACTCCTTAAACCTACCAATTCACTTATTTTTTCCACTGTGCAGCAGTGCAATAAGTTTCTGATATTCTTTGCAGACAAAATTGAGAATATTTATCATTCTATTACTTCTGCGCTTTTCCACTACACAGTACCAGCTCGCCTCGGCTCGACTCGACTCGACTCGCCTCGCCTTTGTTTGCTTTTCCACTGTGTAAAAGTTGTACCTGTACCTGCTTTCGGGTACTTTTTTTCGTACCACCTCCGGCGAGGTTCTAAGCGAGCTAAGGCGATACTAAAATGTGACGTGAAAACAATGCCGACTGCTGATTGGTCACAGAGAATCTGCGTCATCATTGCACGCGCCAGATGGAGTATCCAGAATAAATAACCCCGCCATTTTTAAATAGTTTGGCCAGAGTTACTAAACTTACTACTATTATTATGGCAAATCGGAAGAATAAGCCGTGGTCAAACGAGGAGGTGCAGACTTTCCTTTGTTTGGTTACCGAAGAGAGGATCCAGCGAGAGCTTGATGGGTCAACGAGGAACGAAAGGCGTTGCTATGACGACCGGGTACTATTTGTGGCGGTACTTTCTGCAATGGAAAACGGAGCGAAAAGCGAGCCGAGTCGAGGCGAGCCGAGTCGAGGCGAGCCAAGGCGAGTCGAGTCGAGTCGAGCTGGTACTGGTAATGGAAAAGCGCCATTTGTGTGCACCTCCTGAGATTCAGCCTTTAAATTGTCCGCTTACCTGGTTTTCTAGTTTTCAAACGGTCACCATTGATTACATTTCCAAATTAATTATGACGATGAGTTCCGCTACCTGTGATCTGGATCCTATTCCAACTCATGTTCTCAAGGAGTGTCTGTCATCTATCAGTCCTCTCATTTTGAACATTGTTAACGCTTCTCTTACTACTGGACTTGTTCCCCAAGCCCTTAGGGTTGCTTCCATCACTCCCGTTCTTAAAAAGCCTGGGTGTGATGTGTCTGAGGACGTGCTTGGGAAAAACGAGCGCGTCGCACCGCAACCGCCTCGCTTCCATTATGAGCGCGCATACCGCGCGCCTACATTTGAAATAACGAACTTGAGCGCGCAAAAGACGCGATATGTCAACAGGCCCATAGACGGGTAATCAAAAACGCACCTGTAGTGGCAATTTTAATGATATTCATTGATCTTTAGTTAAATGTAGATGATTCAAAGAATGTCACATGTGTGTCTCTCACTTGTAGTGAGAAAGGATTCTGTTTATGTACCTGGGGAGGCAGAAGAGGGAGACACTCCAGAGAACAGACGAACAAGGACCTCTGACCTAGATGTCAGAAGGCCATTTGGTGCAGGGGAGCTTAGTGGGCCAACTAGTCTATGGAAAACTACTGGGAGGAAGGCTCTGGGGGGAAGAAGGCCTTGAAACTAAGATAAAAGCTAGTTCAGTCTGTCTGGGGGTGTGTCACTCTTCTGCACAGGGTAACAACTGTGTATTAGACTGCTCCTATTCTTGCAAGAATAAATACTTCTATTTTATATAATTTGACTCTGAGTGTCTCTTACGCAGTGATGTTTGTTTGAGAATTTTTGCCACAACAGTTTTGGTGTCAGAAGTGATATTCCTTGGACGTGTTCCCTGGACCTGAGATCGGACGGTGTTTGGCCACCTGGACTAAGTAAGTTCCAGCTCTACCTCGTAAACTTGAGAGAGAGGGGCCGACCGATATCAGGGTCGGGAGAATCGACCACTGGAATCTAAAGAACCCGCAAGTGGCATGAAACAACGTCTCTGGTAAGGGTCATTTAAATTCGGTTTAATTGGGGGAAGAGTGAAATTGAACCATATTGGCTGAGGGCTGTTTCTGTGGTACGTAATCTGAGATTAATTGAGATCTATATATAGATCAAGAGGTTTTAAACAGATACGAGAGAAAATTATCTGAGATTAACTGAGATCTGTAGCGGATCAAGAGGTTTCAAACAGATACGAAAATTATCTGAGATTAACTGAGATCTGTAACGGATCAAGAGGTTTCAAACAGATAGGTAACCTGAAAATCAGTTGTTCCACCACGGAGCAAATTGTTTTTTAGGTGCTGAGGCTAATTAGGGGGAGCCAGAAAAGATTTTTTTTTGGTAAACCTTAATTAGGAGGGCACTAACAAGTGCAACCCGACCGATTTGGGTTAAAAGAAAAGAGTCGGATTTGTTTAGGGACGCCTAACAGATTAAAGAAAACGCGCGTTGAAGAGAAAATCCACAGAGAACAGAAAACAGCCGGTATGGGGATGTCTCAAAAGCAAGCTTGCGAAATTTGGTACACCGGTGTTTTGTCAAATGAGGTATTGAGCGCCACAACATTAAAGATGGTGCGGGAATCAGTTGAACAGAGCAGTGAGAAACAAAAGTTGTGTCTGTGTTCAACATGTGTGTAAAAAAATGTGAACAGATAATGGATTGTTGGCTTGAAGATAAAATGTCAAACTGCCAGGAGAAATAATGTTTTTTTTACTTCTTCATCCAGTAAATGGATGCATGACATTAGATGTCTATAGAACTTAAATTTATATGACAAGGATTGTAGCAAGAAGCAATAAGGCTGTCTGTGTGAAATAGAGGGAACTGTAAGTGAGACTTGGTGGAAGAGGGAAGTGAAAAAACAAAAAGGTTGGTGTGTGAGATATGTGTGTGGGGGGATTGTTCAAACAATCATGTACTGGTTAGATAATGAAGGAACTGGCAAGTTTGAGAAAAGAAAGGAGAGGATAATGAGGGAACTGGCATGTAGGGAAAAGAAAGGAGACATATAGTAGAAAACTATATGTGATGAAAATAGACATGGTCTGACAGAATTTATGGAAGTCAAATTAACTGTTTAAATGGTGAAATGGAAAGTCAGTTTTAGAATAAAATAAGGCATTGTATGATTGACAGGGATTAACATGATATGAAGAATGTTTTAAGCAGAATAGGGAACAATTCTAGATTTTGATAAAAATGATTGAAATGATGATATATCTACTTTATTTTATTAATGTTAAGAAAATAAGGGTATTGAAGCAAGTAGCTATAATGGTTGTCTGTGTAATTTACGGACTGAGTAATATAATCTGCTTTGGAGAAACAGTAGAGATAAGACAATAATGATAATATTAAGTTAAATAGACTAACAATGTGATGGAAGGGAAAAGGCTTCAAACCAGTTGTAATGAAAATAATGTACAAATTGTTACATTTTATGAAGAGTAACGGAACAGTCCGGGAAAAATAAATAAATAAATAAATAGTGAGACAGAAGAGAGCAAATGCTGTAAACAGCTCTGCTCAGAAGATCTCACTTTGAAGAGATTTGCAGATGATGTTTTGTAAAAGATAAGCTGGGAGAAATGTGTAAAGACAGAAAACAAATTCGAATATTTTGAGCATTTTTTGTGCTGCTCATGAAATTATGTTCCGCCAATAATAATGATGAAGAGTATGATTTGGCTATTGTGATTAAATCCGCGAATGGTGGACTGTAAAAGAATACAGAGAACTGCTTATCAGTGGCTCTGTTTACATTCCTGAAATGGGACACACACTGCTTCAAGAGTGTGCAGTAAGTTGGAGCCGTTTGCAAGCTCACAGTGATCAAACTATAGTCAAGGACAGGTGTCTGATGCTGAAGTTGAGGCTGAAACAAATTCACTAGATGACAGAGAGTGTTTTAATGGTGGTCATCAGGACAATTTAATAGGTAACTAAATGCCCACCAAGGTGT
Source organism: Tiaroga cobitis (assembly GCA_030578255.1). Taxonomy (NCBI): domain Eukaryota; kingdom Metazoa; phylum Chordata; class Actinopteri; order Cypriniformes; family Leuciscidae; genus Tiaroga; species Tiaroga cobitis. The sequence continues at coordinate 36,428,898 of CM060607.1, read as the reverse complement.
TTGAAAATGTGATAGTGACACATTTCTGATAATAATGTGGGGTTTGAAAGTAGATCAGTGTTTAAATGACGACAGTAACATTTTTCGTCTGAGAAATAAGAGATAAAAACAAGGTCAAAAGATTGAAGTCTTAAAGTGAATCCTATAAGAAAGAAAAGATCTATAATAGTGAATTGATGAATACAGGTTGATGTAAAATTAATGACTCCAACAAATGTGAGTTGCAAAATATATCAAAGTAACTAACAGGATGATTGTGTTTAATTAAACATTTTAGAAAGGGTTTAGATTAAGGAGAGAGACTAATCTCACGAATGATTTATAATAATTGCAAAAGATGTATCAAGCAGAGAGTGCTAGCCTTGTCAAAGTTAACGTAATTGAGAACTTGACAAACTAAAATTGAGATGAAATGTGAAACGAATAATTATTTAAGATCAAGTAAGCAGAAGCAATACTGGATTAACAGTTGCTGAATGCTGATTAAACAAACAGCTTGAAAAGTTGACCATGAAAGAACTAGAAGCTGATGTTTTGCTTTCAAAAGATAAGTTTATTATTGGCTGTAATGAAACAGTTTGCTTATCTGGATCTGATGTGTACTGTGGCTGAAACTGCCAGTGCAACAGAGACTCAATCTGAGTGGAAATTTGTAATGTCTAAATAAAGACAACTATAAAAATTATGTTTATTTGGAAACACATGTAATTTCTGGCAAATATGCCTTAAGCTGGGATAGAGCTATAGGATGGTAGATAAAAGTTTGATGTTAGAAGTTTATGAGAGTGCAGTGTGCCAGTCCTGAATGTCTCAGAGTCTCTCTCATTCAATGTCAGCTCAAAGCTGTTATCTGTGATAAGCTATTTGTAGTAAAGCACAGTTTCAGTTGAAGAATCATAGACACAGAGATGTTTAAAGAAACAATTGCCATAAAGGGCAATTTGTAATTGTAAATGTAAAACTGAATGACTTTAAAGAAGTCTTTAAAATAATAATGCAGAACTTGAAGACATTTTATTTTATTTTAGGACCAGTAACTTCTTTGTCTCATTTAGTCTCCACCATTCAGGACCGATGGCTCCGTCTACAGGTAAAGTTCACTGAACGTACGGATGATCCAAATTCGCTGAGTATAGGCTAAGCAGCTAGGTTTCTGCTTTTAAGATAAAATAATGGATTTAGGTGATTAAATACTGTTGTTATTGACCTGTCTCCCTGTGTGAACACTATTAGGCAATCGGAATGGCCCTGGTGACTCTTGATTGTGTCTTCCCTAAGCTCCAGAGAACAACAGATTTTGTTGAGGTCAAAGATTCTGTGATGGGAAAAAAGCGGTCACCAGTGGGCACGAGTGACCATCTCTATGACGGGTAAGACCTTCTTTGGCCAGACAGGGGGCAACCCAAGCCAGAGGGCTCACGTAAAGTCACTGGGCATTTCCTGAATGGGGGTGTTTTATGTGAGACAGGTAGGAGAGTTGAGCAGGAGCTGTGAGGCCAGCAGCGTCCTTATACCGTTAGGGGGAGATGAAGCTATGACGAGTCACGCCAGTCTTCCCCATGATGCAAAGCTCCTCTATACCACTCACCAGAAGAAACCGCATTAGTTGTATGGCTTGTTTTTCATTGTGACAAGTGTCTGCAACTATACCAGGGGGACAACACCATGAGAAGAAAATTATAGACAAAGAGCTAATGGCAATGGGCTTTCAAGAGCCAGCTGAGACCGTGGGGGGATTGCCATTATTAATTGTTGTGGAGACAGTAATAAAACTTTTTGATGTCGGTTGCCTTATGGGCAAGGAAAATGTATAGAAGTTGATTTAGAACTAGTCTATAACATAGTTCTAACTCCTGAAGGTCGTTAGACATGGTGGTGACTAAAGATGAAGACAGCTTTGTAGATTTAAGTCTGGATAACAAAGGTGGATGGTCAAAGGTTATTGTAATGAATTTAATATTACATTTTGTATAAGAAATGGATTTATAGTGAGAGAGACTGCTTGAGCTGGAGGGAGGAATGGTAACTGTGTCTGTCTTTCTGTTATCGGCCTGCTAGAGCAAGCTGAAGAAAAATAATGATAATGAATCCAAAACAACCCAGCTGACTTGTCTAAAAATCTAATGAATAATGAACAAGACATGCTTTGAAAGTGGTTAAGAGACCATGTAAAATTAGGGAAAAGCTACAGAAAATATGTGAAGTTTAAAATCTTATTTAAAATTTAAATCCTTTTAACGATGATATAAGGAAAGGGCAAACATTGAGAATGAGCAGTTAACATATGTGTGTCTAGTATGAGTGTGTGTGTGATGGTGACAGCACTTTATGTTGTATGTATTAGTTTGGGGTACTAATATTAGAACAGTATTGAAATTAGAACAGAACAGTTTTATCATTACAGATGGGTTAAGGCAAATGACAAATTTTAAAGAAGCCGATAATTCTGAGTGGAACGGTTGAAAAGACAATACAGAACATGGGACGAGCTTTAAGTTGATTGGACATCAAGCTCTGTCTGGTAGTAATACTTTTGTCATGCAGGATGTCGATTTGAATTATGTTCTGGATCAGTTTAAGTATTTGTGTAAATTGGAATTGTGTAGTTGTAGATCACCATCTGGCATGGGGTGAGATAAATGAAAATGTTGTAGATTTGATGGTAACAACAAAATGACATATTGGCTAAGTCAATTTCGAAGTATCAAGAGAGCCCTTAACATTTATGATAATTGTGAACAAAGGGGGAGAAATGATTGACTGACATTGACCAAGTCTGTACAGCACGACCTGACCTGAAAATTGATGACTTTAGAAATGTTTGTGATGGCTGACTTGAGACCAAACAACAGGCCTGAAAAGCAAGATTCGCTGTGAGACTCAGGGACGTTGCCTTTCAAATACTGCGAGAAGAAGATGAGATTGTGGCTTTAAGTGAAGAATGTAATATTTTGTTTCAGAGGCAGAGAAGGATGTCTGGGAAAAATTTGGCTGAAGGACGCCGTTTGGGTTGGTGTTGATGGCAAATCAAATTAGTTTAAATTGATGCTCGAGTTGTGTCGTGCATCAAGAGGGAGATGGTATAACAATTGCCAAATATGGTTTACTTGGGTCCCAAACAAAATTTGCTGTCTGTACATGTATTTGCAGGACTGTTTCAACAGGAAACGCTAGGGCAGATGCAGCAGCGAAGGCCATGGCAGCACAGCAGACAAAATAAACTACGTATTTTACTATCTGAAAATAACCTCGACATTTGTTTTTCTTTACAGAGCATGCAGACTTTTGGATACAGGGGAGAATGTCCCCTATAAAATGATGGCTATGGATGAATTTGACTAACTATCCTGGCCTGGATTGTTTTTGTAGCAGAAAGGTGCCACACCTGCGCAGCGCATAACTTAAATTTTCCTTTTACAGAATGTCAGGATGGGTTCCAGAAAACAGAACTGATTCTGTTCCAAATGTATAAATATTGTTTTTCAGGGGAAAAGGACCCCGAGTGCTATTAAGTGAGCGAGAAATTATCCGGTGATAATGTTTCAGGTTGAATCCACAGGTCACACCAAAGGGGACGAGCGGCTAGACAAGCGGTCACTAACAAAATACTTAAGGTCTCCATTCACAGGTGAAAGCAGGCAAGAAATGGTTCACTCCAGTGGGGGTGCGGTCGTGATTTAAGGGAAAACCTTATAAGGAGTGTGACACCTGGGTCCAACCCTCTCACCTTAGACAACACCAACAGGCCACAACCATCCCATAGTCCATGGGGCGAACGAGATTATCAACACGCCTGGAGGAGGAACCAACTGCCAACTGATGGTTTAAGTTTAACAGAAGAATGGGGTTTTGTGATTATTTTGAGGATTTGATTTGATTAAATCAAAATAGGGCTTAGTATTGATATACAGTCGATCAAAAGATTTGAATGGTTACTTATTCATTAGGAAATATTTAAGGAAAATGTTTTTGGGAAGAGATCTATTAATTAATGTAAATTATAGGGATAATTGTTGAAGCTTATTAAGTAGAACCACAGCATGTTTGAATTAAAAGTATTGATTTGATTGTAAATGTAGAAAATATATTGATTGTCCGTAATGGAAATATTAGAGTTAATATTGAACAACTGCATTGGTTAGAGGAATGGGAAAAATTATAAGACTTCTCTGGTTAGATTTTGTTAAATATGGCATTAAATAGAGCTTACTAAATTGAATTAGAAGTAAATGAAATATGGAGATGGGCGTAGATTAATGGAAAAGGCTTAATGATAGGAGTTAGGATTGTTATTCTAATAATTTTGTTATTCATGGGTGAATATGATTACAGACAGGTGAAACATGCTGTCTGTTCAATTGGTGAAAATGACAGTCTAGCCCAAGGATGAACAAAATTATGTGACGACACAGGTAGTGGGAGCTACAGTGAGATATGTGTTAAATGTATGTTCTGTTTGTTTTTCTTCTATTTGTTTATTTTCTGAGAAAGATTAAGGGCAAAAGATTTAAAGAGGGTTAAAAGCAGCAGTCATCCGTGTTACGAGATGGCGTACAAAGATAGGGTATGAAACTGAGTGATTTTTATTATACTTTATATATATATATTTTTTTTATTTTTTTTTGTTTCCTTACTATGTTTACTTGCTTGCTAAAATATTACGGGGCCTTTCCCCCACAAAAACAGCCTTATGCTTCTTCATTCTAAACTTTTCTTCACAGGTTCAAGGAGAGTGATCATTTATGCAAAAATCAGAGATGAAAAGTATAAGTGTGATGATATGACTTAAAATTTGTCTTATTGTTTATTATTGTGATTATGGGTAATCAGAATGATAAAAAGTGAGGAGTTGTAGTGGCAATTTTAATGATATTCATTGATCTTTAGTTAAATGTAGATGATTCAAAGAATGTCACATGTGTGTCTCTCACTTGTAGTGAGAAAGGATTCTGTTTATGTACCTGGGGAGGCAGAAGAGGGAGACACTCCAGAGAACAGACGAACAAGGACCTCTGACCTAGATGTCAGAAGGCCATTTGGTGCAGGGGAGCTTAGTGGGCCAACTAGTCTATGGAAAACTACTGGGAGGAAGGCTCTGGGGGGAAGAAGGCCTTGAAACTAAGATAAAAGCTAGTTCAGTCTGTCTGGGGGTGTGTCACTCTTCTGCACAGGGTAACAACTGTGTATTAGACTGCTCCTATTCTTGCAAGAATAAATACTTCTATTTTATATAATTTGACTCTGAGTGTCTCTTACGCAGTGATGTTTGTTTGAGAATTTTTGCCACAACAGCACCCAAAGCTTGGATTTGAATTTTATTTTATTTAATGGCATTTAGATACAGGAGAGTTATAATACACACATAGCAGCCAATAAATCTGTTGTTCGATATCTGACTGCTTGTATTGCCTCGTGACTGATGAAAAATGTGCCTTGTTGTGTACAGTAGAATTGTGATGCATCGCAATGCATCGTAGAATCGAATTGAATCGAATCGTTACCTGGTGAATCGTAATCGAATCGAATTGTGAGGGCAGTGCCAATGCACACCCCTACTAATTACAGGCCAATATCTAATCTTCCTTTTTTGGCGAAGGTTTTGGAACGTGTTGTTATGTCACAACTTCATTCTCACTTGTCCATGAATGAGCTTTTAGAACCTTTTCAATCTGGTTTTCGATCAGGACATAGTACCGAGACTGGCTTGGTCAGAGTTATGAATGATCTCCTCGTCTCTGCTGACTCTGGTGCCCTTACTATCTTGGTGCTGTTAGATTTGAGTGCAGCTTTTGACACGGTGTGTCACTCTATATTGATTGAGAGACTCGAGACTTGGCTTGGTATTTCCGGTACAGTGTTGGAGTGGTTTAAATCTTACCTCACTGATCGTACCCAGTTTGTCACTTTAGAAAATAATAAATCTAACGTTGGACAGGAATGTCATGGTGTTCCTCAGGGGTCTGTCCTTGGCCCAATACTTTTTAATATTTACATGCTTCCTTTAAAGCTGCAGTAGGGAGTCTTGAGAAAACGTTGACTTAGCCTGAAAATTTGAACAAGCACAACTTACAGGTCCCACCCCCTTGCTCTATTCTGCACTACAGCCCTCCCTCCACAGCTCGTCCTCCACAGCGGAGCCTGTCGTGAACGCGCAGGCTAGTAAACAGGGCCACCGATGACGGCGGATAAAAAGTTATATGGCACATTCACTAATAGGGACTAAACGTCAATAATATGCTTTACATTGACTATGGCCTGCCCATACTTTGACTACAAACTTGGTCCTCAAATCATTATGTATTTTCCAATAGCCTACATGTAACTTTATAACGTTGCACTCTTTCTATAAGTTATAAATAGCTAGTAAGATAACGTTAATATAACGGTAACTAACGTTACTGCATGTAAGTAATTATTCTAGCGATATATAATGCTAGATAAGGTGTGCTAGTACATTATTTCAGCAACATGACAAGCCAGTGAATTACCAAGTTTCAATTGTTGCTTAGCAGAGTGCATGACATTTTATCTACATGTTATGCGGCTAGAGCTTTGACACCGAGTCAATGGGCTCTGTGTAATTCTTTCTTTTTCGGTTGTTTATCGTCATCAGTCTTTTTCCTTTTACCTCTTTGTTTTATGAGCAGGTGTCACTCGAGAATTGGCAGTTTAGGTTGTTTCTCCGTCATAAGCACAGCTGCAGCACGCCGGCAATCTTGAGTTTGAACGACGGCTCACGCTCCGGCGCTCGCGCTGTGCAAGAGAGGGGTGTGATCAGCGCGTACACGAGCGTGACTGACACTGCTAAGACAATCCTCTCGGCTCTGATTGGTTGTTTCTGACCGGGAGCGTGTATTTCTTGCAAATGGCAATAGGACCACTGGGAGGAGCCAGAGAAGCTTGATTTTTACACAGATTATCTGTCTCATATTCTACTGTGAGGACATAATGACAGTTTTAGCAAATACATGTTTTCAAAAGTTACCTACTGGAGCTTTAAGGCAGATTATTAGAATGCATGGTTTGGGGTTCCACTTTTATGCTGATGATACTCAGATTTATATTAGCACAAAAACTAATATCACAGGTATATCAGCAACCCTTTCTGACTTTCTGCAGGAAATTAAAATATGGATGTACCATAATTTTCTTAAATTAAATGGTACAAAGTCAGAGGTTCTTTTAGTTGGTACCCCTGCAGCTACCTGTAATGGTAAAAAAATTTAATTTGGACATTGAAAATAATGTACTATCTGCATCACCTCACGTTCGCAACCTTGGTGTAATTTTTTATTCTCATTTAACACTTGAAGCACATATCAAGAGCATTTCAAAATCTGCATTCTTCCATTCAAGGAATATTGCCAGGATCAGGCCTTTTCTTTCATTACCTGATGCTGAAAGGCTTGTCCATGCACTTGTGACCTCTAGGCTTGATTATTGTAATGCCCTTTATCTTGGCCTACCAGCAAAGTCTATTAAGCGACTACAACACAGAACTCAGCTGCACGTGTTCTTACACACACTCCTTTTTGTCAGCATATCTCTGGTGTGCTTAGGAACCTGCATTGGCTTCCGGTACATGCCCGTATTGATTTTAAAACTCTTATTTAAACGTATAAGGATGTACATGGAACTGCACCATCACATAATATGTGATCTAATTACGCCATATATGCCCTCTCGATCTTTCCGCTCCGCCAAATCTTTTCTACTTAAACAGCCTTCTTGCAGACTGAAAATGATGGGTGAAAGAGCTTTCTCTGTGGCAGCCCCCAGGTTGTGGAATGCACTTCCTTTAACTGTTAGGAATGCTACAACATTAACGAGTTTTAAGAAACTGTTAAAAACCCATCTTTTTTAAGAAGGTGTTTGAGTCTTAATTGGTGTATGTTAATGTATCTTAATTGTTAATGTATTTACTTTGGTACTGTACTTGTAGCGCTTTGGGTACAAGAAAAGCGCAATATAAATAAAATGTATTATTATTATTATTATTTCAGGGAGTGCGTTCTCGAGGCACCAGGCACTGTTTTGTGCGGATGGGCGGCCGGAGCACATTAAGAGTTTTTCTGTTAGAACGGTGTCGTGTAAGCGGTGTCGTGTAAGTTAATAACAAATGATCTTTGCAACGGAAGTGAATCAATCAAAACGTACTCGGTTACTAACGTAACCTCGGTTCTCTCTAGAGAGGGAACGAGTATTGCGTAAGTTTAGCTTACGCTACGGGAAAGATTCATCTTCTCGAGATATTGAAGCCAAAAAATTATCCTTAATTTTGTATTCATTGTCAACGCAGTGCAGCAGCTAGCAGACCTAGAGCAGCAGTCTTGCGTGCTCATTGGCTGCCCTGCGGGCATCTGCTGCAGCCTACCAGTGAGCCCCGCGCGACGTCACACCCAATGAAGGGCGCCCGCGCCTTCATAGCGTCATAGCCCGCCAGAATGGGCGTGGCTTAGCGTATAAAAGAAGGGGCTGTAGGCTGAATTCCCTGGTTTTCGTCGACTGAAGCGAAGTCGCTCGTGGCGCGAGCACGGCTGGTTACGCAATACTCGTTCCCTCTCTAGAGAGAACCGAGGTTCCGTTAGTAACCGAGTATGTTCTCTTACGAGAGGTTCTCTCATATTGCGTAAGTTTAGCTTACGCTACGGGAACTTTTTGTCAACACCGTGCGCGCCAAGCAACCACCCATGAGTCGCCGAGGTTTCTCGGGGAACCCAATAAGTGGAAAAAATAAGGTGGCCAGCCACGCGTGCCATCACTTGTACATAAGCACACATAGGGAATACAGAGCAGAGCACTGGTCTGTATAAGCATATAGCACATCCCTACCAGTGCAGCTCAACCAGGAGAGCTGAGTCACGTGAGAGTGGTCTGAGCATGATATATCTGGGCAGAACGCACAACTCGCTTAGACTGACAGAAGTTTAGCCTGCAGGGCGGGAACTTCTAGGTTATAGAACCTGACAAAGGTAGACGGGGAGCTCCAGCCCGCCGCTACGCATATGTCGTGGATAGAAATCCCGCTGGACCACGCCCACGATGAGGCCATGCCTCTCGTAAAATGAGCCCTAATGCCCAGAGGGCATCGCAGACCTTTTGACGCGTAAGCGGCCGCTATAGCGTCCACTATCCATCTGGACAGAGTCTGTTTCGAGGCAGCGAGACCTTTGGAGCGCCCACCAAACGAAACAAACAGCTGCTCCGTGCGCCTGAAAGAGGCAGAGCGCGTAGTGTAAAACCTCAGCGCCCTGATCGGGCAGAGGAGATTTACGTCTGTCTCACTGTCTGACGCTGGCAGAGCCGACAGTGAAATGACTTGCGCTCTGAAAGGAGTGCCCATCACTTTTGGAACATGGCCATGTCTAGGTTTGAGGATGACTTTAGAGTCATTCGCCCCGAACTCAAGACACGTCGCGCTGATTGACAGCGCGTGCAGGTCCCCCACACGTTTGACTGACGACAGCACGGTCAGAAAAACATTTTTTAGTGATAGGTATTTTAACTCCACGGAGTCTAGTGGCTCAAATGGGAAGGCTTTCAGGGCCTCGAGGACCAAGGAAAGATCCCACATAGGAACCAACTTGGGGGGGTATGCGCGGCGGATTCATCCTTCTAGCTCCCTTGAGCGTGGATGGGGACCTCCCTTTATCCATCAGCTCTTGTAGGAAAGTGAGCAGATGCGCAACCTCACACGTCCGCGGGTCCAGATCTCTGCCAATGCACCACTTGGAGAACACCGACCATTTAGGCGCGTAGAGCCTTCTCGTGGAAGGAGCTCTAGACTGCGTGATCGTGTTCATCACTCTTTCTGGCAGGGCAACGAGTACCCGTTGATCAACCATGCGTGCAGAGACCAGCGCTCTGGATGGGGATGCCAGATCGAGCCGCGAGCCTGAGAGAGGAGATCTGCCCTCACCGGAATCGGACATGGAGCTGGAGCTGGATGTGACAGCCGTGCTAGTTCCGGGAACCAATTCTGATTCTCCCAGTGCGGAGCTATGAGGAGCACCGAATGGCGCGTTTCCCTGATTCTCTTGATCACCTGTGGTAACAGGGAGACCGGAGGGAAAGCATACAGTGGGAGGCTGGGCCAGACCTGGGCCAGCGCGTCCTCGTTCTTCTAAAAGAACATCGGGCAATGAGCGTTGTCTTTTGACGCAAATAGGTCGACTTCCGCTCTGCCGAATAGGCGCCACAGTTTCTGGACTGTTTAGGGGTGCAGGGACCATTCCCCTGGGGGAACGTTGTCGCTGAACAGTTTGTCTGGGCCGTCGTTCAAATGGCCAGGCACATGCGCCGCCCTCAGCGAGCGCAGGTGCATCTGGGACCAAATAAGGATGCGTTCCGTCAGATTGCAGAGGTTTCTGGATCTGACACCGCCCTGGACGGTTTACATAGGAAACCACAGACATGTTGTCCGAGCGGACGAGAACATGTTGGTCCTGGATGAACGGGAGGAAGCGCTTAAGCGCGTTCTCGACCGCTATCATTTCCAGACAGTTTATGTGAAAACACTTCTCTTGGTCTGACAACTGGCCAAAGGCCGGTCTGCCTTCGAACAGCGCGCCCCAACCCGAGTTGGACGCGTCTGTCGAAATGACTTTCCGATAAGAGATGGTTCCCATCATCACTCCCTGCTGGTACCAGTCGGCTACTAACCAGGGCTGCAGAGCCGCTATGCAGGTCTGAGTCACTCTGATTTTCTGGCCGCCAGAAACCCAGGATCGGCGAGACGCGCGAGCATTCAACCGGCTTTGGAGCATGCGCAGTAGGCCCAGCTGGAGCACCGCTGCCGCTGAAGCCATACAGCCCAGCATCCTTTGAAACATTTTCAAAGGGAGAAAGTTGCCCTTCTGGAAAGACGCGGTTAGGCGGCGAACACGGCGTGCGCGAGGATTTTTCTGGTCGTAAGCATTTTGATCTTTTTACAAGCACCTTGTTCAAATATCTCCGATCTAGGATAGGTCTGAAAGCTCCGTCCTTCTTGGGTACGAGAAAATATCGGCTGTAAAAGCCTGACTCGCTCAGAGAAGGCGGTACTTTCTATAGCCCCTTTGCACAGCAGTTTTGCTATTTCTGCGTGAAGTAGGTGTGCTATTTCTGCGTGAAGTAGGTGTGCTACTTCCGCGTTCACTATCGTCGCGGTCCTGGCTCGAAAGCGCGGGGGACGGCGAATGAATTGAAGTGTATAGCCCTGCTTTATTGTGCTCAGGACCCATTCTGAAATCCCTGGGACAGTTTCCCACGCAGCTATGTGAGCCGCTAGGGGGCGAATGGCCTCCGGGTTCAGATCGCCACCATTTGCGGGCTTGTGAAACTGAGCAGGAGCCGAAAGCGCGGCGTGCGCGCTCTCGGTTCTGGGCAATGGCTGCTCACTGAAAACCGAGATCGTCTGATTTATATGAGGTGCCCCAATCATAAGGGATGGCGAGCATTTTATTCTCACTTTTTGACGCGCGAGCAGCGCTTTGGGCGGAAAAGCTTTCTTGTGCGCGGGCACAAGACTTACAAGTGTATTTGACGCCCCGATCATAACAGATAGGGAGCGTCTTATCAATGCCCTGCGTTTTGTGATAACATTTAAACGCGCGGGCGGCGCCCGGGGGGAGGTGTGTGTTAGTAAGCGTGAACGCTCTCCGGCGGGTACGAGACTTACATTCATAACCTGTTTTATTGACCGTGTAACAGAGCGGGCAGATAGTGGGCACAGACCTGTGGACACATTTCTTATATTCAACACTCGAGCGGCTTTTCTGCGCTTTATGAGAGTGTGCTCTGTGAGTGACATGAGATTTGATGTGCTTGTGTGTAGGGGTGAACACTGGGGCGTGGGCACTTTCACTACACTTAAAACACCAACGGCGTGAGCCGGACCAGACATTATACTCTTTTTGAGATTTCTCTGGGTCGCCGTGAAAACGGCGTTTGTGTGCAGGCGAGAGGGTAAATGAACCGGCTCGTTGGCTGACAAATGAAACACTGCAGTAGCCTGTTTAAAGGGGACTGTCAGGGAAATAACCTTTGACGGCGGTCCGGCAGCAGCGGGACGCGCGCATCTTTTCTCTCTCTTGGTTAGGACGGCTTCGCGTGCTCAGACTTCAGCGTGATCTTTTGCCGAGGCCCACTGGGGGGCGGCGGTCTGTGACAGCTGTCTGAGCGCGACCTAGGGCGGCCGCCCTGGCGTCGCTGCTAAGGCTGGGGTTGTGCTGGACGCTGGGTGCTGGTTCGCACCGAAAGCTGGCTCTGTCTCTCGCGAGAGCGGCCTGTGGCGGAGCTTGAGCGTCGCGGCAGGAAGAGGTTTATGGCCTGCGTGGTCTTCTGTACCTCAGCGGTCTTGGTGGCGCGGAGAGAGAGATCCGTCGCGCTTCTCAGATCTGTAACCGCAGCTGGGTCCTGGCCCTTCTCGTCCCATTCACGGAGGAGGTCGGCTTGCAGGATTTGTAAAACAGCCATGGAGTGGAGAGCAGACGCGGCCTGGCCGAAGGCGGCATATGCACGGCCGACCAAGGCAGACGTGGCTCTGCATGCTTTGGACGGGAGAGCTGACTTTGAACGTCATCTCGTGGAGGGCGGACAAAGGTGCGCTGCGACCGTCTCTTCCACAGGAAGAATCGCCGTGTATCGTCTCTCGGCGGCGCCGTCCACTTGGGAGAGCGACGCGGAGGTCTGAGGCTGAAGCCTCGAAGAGAAGGGTGTGTTCCACGACTTTGTCAACTCCGTGTGAAGCTCCGGTAGGAACGGACCAGGCCTGCTTGCTGGAGCTGAACGGCGGCGACTTTGCAGGAAACATCCGTCGAGCCTGTTCGGCGCGGGTTCCTTTGGCAGCGACCACTCGAGCCCGAGTCAGTCAACCGCCTGCGTCAGCAGACGCATCAGCTCCGCATCAGCTCCGCATCAGCTTCCTGGATCGACGAGGAGGCGGAGTTTAGCGACCATTCCTCGCTATCCGATGCCAGGATGGAGCAGCAGTCTCTCGTGGCGTGTCCTTCGGCCTCAGACGCGACGGCAGTGAGGCTCGTGAGCGGCAGCTGCGCGTCGGTGAACGGAGGCAGGGAAGGCGAGGGCGAGGCTCGAGGGAGGTTTTCCGGCGAGCGCGTTGCTGTGGCCACGTGTTCCGGCCGTCTCTGGGAACAGCGCTTCTTTTTGCGCGGCCCCACGAAGGGCGGAGTGACTGCTTCCGGGTTGAAAGCTTCGAGTCAAGCCCGCAGGGTCGACAGCGGAAGCGCTTCACAGAACTCGCAGGCCCCGGACGCGAGGGTGAGCTCCGCGTGTTCCAGGCCCAGGCAGAGAGCGCAGATCACGTGGCGGTCTCCGACGCTGAGCGGGGCCCTGCACGAGCCACAGGAAGAGCGAGGCATCTTGAAAAAGACGCTCGCTGCTCTTTTAGGAGTATGAGAATACAATGCAATGTAAAAAAAGGATGCGTCGCCGGATAGCGTAGCTCGCACAGATGGCTGAAGGTGGCGAAGACGGCCGGCTTCCTCAGCGCTGTCCTAAGCTGGCTGTTCGCTGTTCGACGGCGACAGTGGCATCTCTCAGATCCAGCGATGCGAAGGGCTTCACTGAAGAGACCAAAATCAGGGAATTCAATCTACAGCCCTTTCTTTTATACGCTAAGCCACGCCCTGGCGGGCTATGACGCTATGAAGGCGCGGGCGCCCTTCATTGGGCGTGACGTCGCGCGGGGCTCACTGGTAGGCTGTAGCAGATGCCCGCAGGGCAGCCAATGAGCACGCAAGACTGCCTGCTCTAGGTCTGCTAGCTGCTGCACTGCATTGACAATTAACACAAAATTAGGGATAATTTTTTGGCTTCAATATCTCGAGAAGATGAATCTTTCCCGTACCGTAAGCTAAACTTACGCAATACGAGAGAACCTCTCGTAAGAGAACTAACTTTAGCTGGACAATAACTTTATCCTAATGCTGTTGTATAGCCTAAACAATCTGTTACGGTCATTTCTATTATAACTGTAAAGCTGCTTTGAAACAATCCATACTGTTAAAAGCACTATATAAATGAAGGTGACTTGACTTGACAAAACTACGGCTGGGAAATTGCTTGCGAGTTACCATGACAGCAGAAATCATTGTATGCCCAACATAAAAGTTTTGAAATCAGTGTTTCCCCTACAATGTATTTAGCAGCGGCGCAGCGACTGGATTTTCAGCGCCGCTGCAAAATCTTCACATGATCAGTAATATCACGACATCCACTTACACACCTAAAAACACTTGAGACGTGGCGTGCGCCGGTGCTGCTAATGCGGTGGCTCTGAATCCACTTGTTGACAAGAAAGGAGGAAAGAGCCACATATGGAAATATTTTCGATTAGGCTAATGTCACGTTGCCATAAGGGGCCGTTCACATAGCGCGTTTTTCTGCGCATGCAAATTCGTTATTTCAAATGTAGGCGCGCGGGAAGCACGCTAGTTTCTCCAGGCCGCCTCTATTCATGGTTGCATAGCAACGACAGACGCCACGGGAGAGAGCAAGCGCTTTTAGAAAGGAGAAAGCGGCGCTCTCCATGAGGACGAGGAAGTAGCAGCAAAGAATTAATTGATTTCTAGCCCTTGCATTAGCTTTACTACTAGATATATTTATGGAGATGAGAAATAAAAAGCCGCCCTGTGCAGCTCTGATCAGCTGTTCCGCCGAGCTGTCGATGTTGTTACGGAGAGGCCGAAGCTGATCGGTTGGTTTTTGTCACATGGCGTGTTGAGATGAGATGTTACGATGTTTTCATCTCGCCACGCGCGCCTACAATTGAAATAACGCATTTGCGCGCAAAAAACGCGATATGTGAACGGCCCCTAAAGTGGACTCGGGTGCGGTTGTATCCGGGTAGTTTTACGAGCAGGAGTACATGAGCACAGTCTCGGACCGACACCCGAGTGCTGTTATTAGTCCGCCAGAAAAGCAGTTCTAGGCTTATTCTTGGCTGGATAACTCTTTTAAAAAGTCTTTTAAAATGAAATACGAACACAGTTTTGGATTAAATAAAGGTAGAGTCAAGTCAAATAAAACACTTGATTGTTCATGTTTGTTCACTTCATTCATTGTGCATTAAATAATGTTAACTTAAAACTTTTGATTTTAAAAATGTTACAATTTAAAAATTAAGTGCTCACCAGCGGTGTAAAGTAACGAATTACAAATACTCTCGTTACTGTAATTGAGTAGTTTTTTTTAGGAATTGTACTTTTTTAAGTAGTTTAAAAACAGTGTACTTTTACTTTTACTTGAGTACATTTTAAGTGCTGTATCGGTACTTTTACTGCGCTATTTTCCCTGAACCTGCCGTCGCTACATTTATATTAATATTTATTTTTATAATAAGTCATCATGTGACTCCATGCGTGATTCCCGTCAAATCAAATCGCGCGCGGAAAACTTTGCATCAAACCAGCATCAACAGACTTCGAGACACCTGGCGCCAATTTATTTTGTTCACGAAGTGACTTTCGGAGTGGATCTTGAGCCTGGAGGAAGTTCATGCATTTGTGTCTTCATATAGGCAAAAAAACAGCGCAAGCGTCACACCTCACACGTGCTTCAGTGTGTGTGTGTGTGTGTGTGTGTGTGTGTGTGTGGTAAATGAAACTGCACGTCGGCTGCATCATTCATTCACACAAAACATGCAGGATTCGTATTTAAATTGTCTTTGTGGTTTAATATTCACACTATATCGCGATTTGATTTCAAGTGTACTGAACTGCTTTCTATTTATTCCTCAAAAAAATTACAAATTCCGTGAAAGTCCGAGTTATAAATTCCTTTTTTATGACTGGATTTTGTCAGCATTTTAGGGGGGCGGGGGTCGTCCAAAACAATGGTAGGGGAAACACTGTATTTTTAGTGCTAGCAGTTAAAAATAAAACTGTTGGAGAAATATTGAAATACTGTTTCTTTTTTTCTATGAATCTGTGATAAAAGAGTAAGCTATATTTTCAATTTGCAGGGTATAAGGTGGACTAACATTCATAGCATAATACTCACTACTCTTGAGTACTTTTAAAAGGGCTACTTTTTACTCCTACTTTGAGTAGTTTTTAGGACCGGTACTTTTACTCTACTCTCACTACATTTTTTGACAAGTAACAGTACTTTTACTTGAGTATGCTTTTTCAGTACTCTTTCCACCACTGGTGCTCACAGATTGGGTGTGGCCTAAAATTTTCAATAAATTCTAAATAATCTTTTTCTGGGTTGTGCCATTTCATTTTTCCCCTATCAATATCTACCTTATAGCTGAAAATGAACACAAAACAAAAACGTGAAAAATCCTGTCTAAAATTATAAAATGAAGGTTTCTGTTTGTGACCAGTTCAAGGTGCGTGCTGCAATAATCACCTTGAATCTGTTGATGGTATGTTGTAATTGTATGTCTCAAAATGTCAATTTCTATCCACAAAACTTGCCAGAAGTCATGGTTTAAGGTTTTTTTTTTTTTTTTTAAAGTTCTTCCGGAGGTACATGTCCCCGGACCCCCCCGCCCCGTAAGTGCGCGCGACTTGGTAACATGCTCCGGCACGGGACAGCACCGCTGCTGGAAAAATTTCTAGGGGAAACACTGGAAATGATATTTTCTTCTACTTTTTCCTTCATGAATCTCTCTCTTTCTCTTCTGGCTGGAATGTCTGGAATGTCAAATATTCCATCCAGACATTCCATCTCACGAACAGCTCGGCTCGCGAGTAACAAAAGTAATTTTTCCCGGATTATATCGCTTTAATTGGGGGGGGGGGGGGGGGGGGGGATGTATAAAACACGCTTTAATTGTAAGGAATGAGAATTAATAGCTTATGTATTTCGTTTAGTCAGGAATCAGAACTAAAAGACTATGTGTTATTTTAAATGTGGTTACTTTATTCAGTTTCTGTAGTATTTCTGAATACTAGTGTTAGACCTACCCAAACACTTTTTTCTTTATTTGTATCTTTTTTTTTGTATAGATTTTTGCTACTTTTTTCAATTTAATTCAAAGATTGAAATCAAGCTTCCTAGTGTTGTGTAAACACAACAAAATTACCCCCATTGTAAAAACGCAATGAGTGAGTAAACATTTAGGCGAGATAAACGTAATGAAAAAAAAAAAAAAAAAAAGAATTTCTATATCGTCATAAATATCATTATCGCAAATATTCTTGAAATATCGTGATATAATTTTGAGGCTATATTGCCCACAACAATTTGATTATTTGACCAGACATTCTATACATTACATTGATTATTTTAGCATTTAAAACTGTTTTACCCTCATCATGGATCATGGACTTCATAGATTTGACACACATGTAGTGATCATTGCAAGTTCACAAAACCACAAGTGCACATGAAATTAGGCCTTAAATCTGCCTTAATTTTTGTGGGCAACGCCTATATCTAAAAATCCAATCAAGAACCAATGGATAGAGCCAAGTGCACGTTCAACATTCTTGAGATCACTGATCTATAATTACAGTGGCAACAATAAGTTTGTAAACCCTTTGAATTTATCAATGCAGAAATCTGAATATCTGCATTGATTAATCATACAATATGGTCTGATTTTAATTTAACTCACAATTATAAAGAAATACAATCTAATCCTTCTCAACTATTATCACAAAATGGAGTGGGAGACATTATTGTTAGTTGCGCTAAAATGACCCAACCAGCCATCGTTCCCGGAGCTGATTCAGCTCTTAAATGGCACCCCCGTGGCCAGTTCTGTGAAGGGTATCATTTGGCACCCCAGGACGGATCTGTGGGATCTTCATTTCTAGCAGATCAGCGGGGCCCGGGGATGAAAGATGTGTCGCAAAGGGTGATGAATACTACAGCAGAGGCTGCGATCTCAAAATTCCGGCCAGTTGATAATACCTAGAATATCTAAATCGACTGCAGGCGGTAGATCCTTTTCCTATTTAGCACCAAAACTTTGGAATAGTCTTCCTACCATTGTCCGGGAAGCAGACACACTCTGTCAGTTCAAAGCTAGACTAAAAACACATCTCTTTGACCTAGCATACACATAATTCATAATAGACTTCTATAATTCAATGTTAGGCTGCATAGATTAGGTCAGCCGGAACTGGGAACACTTCCCTTAAATCCTGATGTCTTATGATGCACATCATAAGAAGAATGGCATCTACGCTAATTTTAGTGTCTTTGTTTATCCCGAGGTTTTCCCGCAGCCTGCCGGATCCAGGCCGTATCCAAATCTGACGAAGGAGCTTCGCCTGGACCCAATGACAATGCAGTGCTGAAGTGCCAACTAGCCTCTCCCAATGGAGGATCCCTTTCCCACTCTACAGATAAAGCGCTGTTGAAAATCCGTCTCGCGTACCCCGAAGTGATAAAATAAAACAAAATTCTTAATCAAATGTATAGGCAAGACAAGTAGTTTGTTTAGGCATGGTTTGTAGGGAAATTACAAACCTGCGCACATATATTCAGAAGTAGCAAAACAGACCTTAGACCGAAAACAACTCGAAATGAATTTGACGGAAAGTGCACAAAACCCCGGAAACAACAGGTGGCCGGTCTTATACCTCGACGGTTTGAGATAGAACTCAACAAGTTAAGGGAGAGCCAATTCCCGCACTCAGGACCAGAGGAAGAAATCCCACTAGGATCAAAAAGAATCCGTGGCAATTACAGAAAAGAAAAAGCATCTCTGGGTAAGAAACTGCAAATTGTTTTATTGATGTTAAGTGTAAATTGATAATTGTGTGTGAACATGAACCATATTGGCTGAGTTTGTCTCTTTGGTACGAGCAGAATAAGTTTTGAGGGAGAGATTGATCTGACAGAATCAGACCGGTCTCTAAAAAACACTAAGCTCCTGTAGGTGTAGGAAGTACCATAATTGCTCGTAGGTGTACAGGAAGAGACACCTAGGTGTACAGGAAGAGACACCCAGTGTACAGGAAGAGACACGACTGAAGTATTGGTTTACTAAAAATCTTTGATTGTAACTTAATTAATTCTAGTAAAACAGCGGGCGAAAGAACTGCGCTTGAATTAATTCTTGTGCACGCTTGATTGATTAGGTGCGCGGAAAGATTGAGTAAACCGTAATTACAGAGCAAATTTGTTACCCTTGATTCAGCCAAAATGGAGTCATCTAACAGTAAGCTAGGTAATTTTTACACAACAGTTTTCCAAAATGAAACCGAGATTGTCTTTGTACTGAGAGCCCTGAAACTGGACCACGATCTCGACTGCTCTCCGGTCCGGACCAGCACAAAAAGCAGCACGAGGCGAACAAGCGCTAGCAGCGGCAGAAGTAGCAAAACAGACCTTAGACCGAAAACAACCCGAAATGGCAGTTGTGCAACGTGAAACAAACAAGCCTAAAACTAAACAAAAGAAGGGAAAGAAATGGCGATGCTTTGTGTGTGCTACAAACAACCATACGGTCAGAGACTGTACCGTATCCAGACTGTGCAAGAGAGACGGGCATTGGAGCAGTGCATGCCCGAATTTGAAGTCGGATTGAAACGGGAGGAACGGAGAGCAGGAGAGGGTCTGGGTCGGAGCGGAAAGCGAGTGTCCGCAAGACAGGGAAGTGAAATTATTTTTACTAACACGCAAGCACGACACACACACACACACACACACACACAGAAACGTAGGCCTACACTGATCTACACTCTGCTATCTGCAATGAAGAATCTGCTTGTAAATCTTTGTGTGTTTTGAGCAATGTTGTGAATGATGAATTTTTTTTAGCAGTGTTTCCGATTAATGTTAAAAAAAAAAGTGAAAAGCAGTTATTGTGGTTGTATTCGTAATGCGTATAAAGAATGTGAGCAGACTATAGATTGTTGGATTGAAGAAAGGCAGGTAGAAGAAAAGAAAGAATTAGCATGTAGGGATAGATGGTAGGAAAATGTGAGTTTTTCCTGATATAATTTACAAACAGTGAATTGTTGGATCGAAGCAAAATGAAAAGAATCAGAGTGGAGGAAGGTATGGTAACTCTGTCTGTCTTTCTGTTATCAGTCAGCCAAAGCAAGCTGATGATAATGAATCGAACCAACACAGCTTTTCTAAAATCAAATGAATAATGAACCAAACCAACACAGCTTTTCTAAAATCAAATGAATAATGAACAGACATGTTTTGAAACTGGTTAAGAGGCCGTTTAAAAAAAACTAGATAAAAGCTAGAGCTTACAAAAGCTAAAAGTTACAAAATTTCTGTCTGTAAGTGTGTGATTAACAAAGATTGTTTCAGCAGGAAAAGCCTAAGCAGATGCGGCAGCAAAGCCCGCGGCAACACAGCAGACAAAATCAGGGCAGAATATACCCTACAAAATAATGGCTATGGATGAATTTGGCTAAATATCCTGGCCTAGGTTATTAGTTTGGCAGAAAAGTGCCTCACCTTGCACAGCGCCTAACTTAAAATATTTCTTTTGCAGAATGTCAGGATGGATTGTAGCAAACTGTATATATATATATATATGTATATATTGTTTTGTTAGCATAAGCAAAGTGGGTTGAGTGTTTTTCAGGGGACAAAAAGGACCCTGAGCGCTATTCAATGAGCAAGAAATTATCCGGTGATATGTTTCAGGTTGAAAATTCCACAGGTCACACCAAGAGAGATGACCGGCAAGACAAGCGGTCACTAACAAAATCACTTAAGGTCTCCATTCGCAGGTGACAGCAGAAAGCAAATGATTCACTCCAGTGGGGGTGTGGTCGTGATCTAAAGGAAAATCTTGTAATGATCGGAAAACGATTGGTGATTGTGAGACCTGGGACTAAGCTTCTCACCTCAGACTACACAGACAAGTCTGAAACAATCAAATAGAGCACAAAGTGAGGGATCAAGGCTGTGCTGGTAACGGTAGAGAAACCAGTCCGAACCGGTTAAGACAGAAGCTGGGAAAGGAGGGGTTTTACGATGACAAAGAAGCTGTATAAAATGTCATGTTTTGTGAAAATCAAACAGGTCTTCCTTTTCAAAGCTGGGTAGCTGTGGCTTTGAAAAGGGTCCTCAGAAGAATAAACCTTTTCTCTTTATTACAATTTGCCTCTTGAAAGTTTCTTACACTTTTTGATGCTGTTTTTGTTAACCTCTGAAAATTGCTGTTACAGTCCTTTGTGACATGCTGGTTTGAAAATATGTAAAAAATAAGTAGGCTAGGGCTGCTCGTGCACGACTAAAGTTTTTTTCTAGTTGACTAGTGGTTATTCATTTAAGCCATTAGTCTAATCGCATATTTATATTAATGTAATTACTTAAATATATAAGCCTATGGGAGAGAATACTAAACCATAATGAGCGTTTTCATAATATACCGCATCTCAAGCGCACGTATAAAGCTTGCCACAAAGAACCGGCAAAAGTAATGATTATGCATGAGACATTTTAATTCGGTTGCAAAGATAAAGTTGACGATGCTGACTCGCCATCTTCGCAGTGAACGCGCCTATTAGGGGTGGAACAGTACGCGTATTCGTATTGAACCGAAACGGTACAGGCGTTTAAATCCATGGGATTGGCCTATTGGCCGCTTTGGAACGTTGCTGCGATATGTCAACGTGTCCGACATTTTGCTGAGGGCAAGACAGCACTGTAATCAAATGCAAGTAAACGGGTGAGCTGCGTTTTTTCTGGATAAAAACAATATGTGGAATGTGGTGTATAAAAAGTTCCATCTCTAGTTATTTATTTTTTGTGATTGACCCAATTTTAGCAATAACAAAGATAACTGATGGATCCTTTATGGTAATAGCCAACATATGATGTGGAACAACTACAGAGGAATGCAAATTGAAAATATAAGATAAAGTGAGAAGTAGAACTAAACTAAGTAAATAGTTTAGTCAATAAAATAAACAAACAGTATACAGCAAAGAAAATAGTAATGAATAGTATAATTATATAATATCATAAGTACAATAATACAATCATAAAAATATTGATAATAGCATATAGTTTATGTACAGGGCTCGAATTTCGGCGCGGGATTGCAGGTATTGCGCATAATTCTAATCATTCACGCAGGTCTCCCATTTATAATGCGGGAAATTCCCGCAATCGTAATCCACAGATTATAAAATCCAAATCATTCTTTTAACCAGGGCCGGCGATTGCTATAGGCGAACTAGGCGGTAGGGCGACAAATGTGCTGGGGGCGCGGGCGCGCTCTAGTGTCGCCCTTGACCTACTTCACATTCTCTGCTACTTCCCATTAATCGAGAAATGACAGAGTTAGAATGAGAGGCGAAACAAAAATATGTTTATTAAACGTGATCATCCTAAGGCCCCCCTCTGCCACACGTTTAATTACTTACTTAATTACTGATTATAAGATTGAATTGATGATTATTGTTCATCATTTCCGGGAGGTTGCGTTACGTTACGTTAGGCAAGTGCTCAGCTGCTGGCGCGTTGATCGAAAATGAAGCGCTATAATCCCTCTGGTGCACAGGGACGAAAACAGAGAAAGCAACAAAATAAAAAGAAAGCCCAGTATAAAGGTAAGTCTTCTCATCTCAGCCATTATAGGTGTCAACGAAATAAATGTACTTAGTGTTGTGCACAGGCATTTAAGCCAACTGGCCATCTGGATTACCGGGAGATTCCCGGTGACCGACGTGCTTTTTGGGCCGATATATCTCATAGCCTTTATTTATTTTCTGTCTTAACGGCCCATAAAACTCGTACATCGGCAGCCCATTCGTTTTGTTTTGCTTAATTGGCGGCACTGAGTTGCTTCCAAGTATATAGCTTACTTACAAGTATAGAAATTTGTACAAAACTAATTATGAAAGTTTCCTTTATTTTTCACTGCATTTGTTTTACAATATAGCCTATTACGTAGTAGTGTAATGTAGACAGACACAGTAACTAAAAGAGGTTTGAATTTTTCTTTGTTCAATTTGCACACTGAATTGCACCAGATTGAGGAATTTAACATTTAAATTTGATTTAAACATGAATTAAACATTAAAATGCATAACATTTTCTTTGGGGGCACCGAAACCCCCTTAGCCTTGTAGCAGCCTAATAGATTAGTAATAATAGTAGTTGTGGTAGTAATTGTAATTCATCTCAGTTACATGGTCAGATAAAATGTATTTGTACAATGCAACTATGTAGAATGATAGAAATATCCTTGAACGTTATTTGTAGCATTTGTATGAACAATTTATTACAGATGATCCTTCAACTTGTTGAAATTTTGGAGTGATTATAAGAGCATTTTTGTTTAGTTTAATAAATACTCATCATTTTAATTGGGGGCGGTAAAAATCAATCTCGCCTAGGGCAACCAAAGGGCTAGAGCCGGCCCTGCGACGGAATATTCACTTGCACAATCGGGCCAGCAGTGTATCGTGACTGAAGTTTACCATTTGAACGTCTTTTTAAGTCTTATCAGTTTAAACATTCAAGCGATTTTAAACTAATCAGTGCTCGCACGCTCTCTGAGCTGATTTTCTATGCGCACATTCATGGAAAATCCGCCTCAAAAACAGCTGGCCAGTAACAAAAGTTATTTTTCGCGGATTATATTGCTTTAACACGCAAAATTGTCAATTTCGGTCTTCGTGCGTAGGCCCTATACTCTAAATATTGTCGGTTTTGTCTTTAATAAGCATAAAACGCATGCCAGTATAATGAACACAGGATCCGTGCACTAGCTCTTAAAGTGACGGCAGCCATATGTGTCTGTCATTAATTTTGTTGTCAACACAACGAAAGATAGCTTTAAGTTAAAGGAATCAGGATTAATAGCCTATATATTTAATTTATTCAGGACTAAAATACTACCCAGTGTTATTTCCCATTTGATTACTTTATTCAGTATCTGTATAGCCTATGAATACTAGTGTTAGACCTATTCAAAAACTTTTCTCTTTATTTGTCTTTATTTGTATCTTTATTCTATTGTATTTATTTGTGGTACTTTTTTCAATTTAATAAAACAAATTAGATCAAGCTTCCTTGTGATGTGTAAATTCTTAACAACAATATTACCCCCATTGTAAAAATGCAATGAGCGCAAACATTTAGGCAAGATAAATGTAAAAACATTTTTTGAAAAAAATGCCCCCACTCCCCCCTCTTCTCCCCCTCAAAAAAAAAAATCCCCCCCATGAGAATCATCTAAAGGGGGATTTCCCCCCCATTTTCCAAAACGAAATTCAGGCCCTGATGTATAATACTATAATAATAGCAATAGAATTATTAATATCAATTACAGAATATAGACAATAAAAAATAATAAGTTAAATAGTGACTATAAATAGTACAATAATTTAACAGCACAACTAGTCTAGTGCTGCTTTTTTTGTTATTATTCTATGTAATTTGCACTTTCAGAAATAGGAGATGCTGTATTTTCAGTTTTATAGCTGATTGTCTTATTTTGTTTACAAGTTACAGATGGAGTCTGGAGATGATGTGGGGTAGGCCTACTTATTGTTTTCTGTTTACATCTTACTTTACACACTTCAAGCTGGCACAGCTAGCTCAGGGGAGAGACTGTATGACACTTGGATGGTCCAGCCTGCATTTTTGTTTTGCGCAGCTTTTCCCTCCATTGTACCGAACTCGTACCGAACCGTGATGTCTGAACCGAGGTATGAACAGAACCGTGACTTCTGTGTACCGTTCCACCCCAAGCGCCTATAGAGAGAAATGCACACTTCCTACGAATTAGCCTACATAAGCAGAGAGTGGCCCGTTTCTTTTCGTTTTGAATTGTTTTGTTTAAAAGTACACATTTTAAGCTTTCTAGTTTCTATAGATATTTTTCAGGTCTGTGAGGCAAGTATAGCCTATAGTTTCGGTTCATTTATGAGACGAGCTCCAGTTCACGTGCAATGTGAACAGTAGGTAAGTTGATATACAGGGTATGTAAAGACGTATGTATAAGAGAAGCGTCAAATTGTTTGTATTTAACTAAAGGATAAAAATAGAGAAAGGGGTAGGACCTGAAAAGTTTGTTATGAACTTCTTCCTACTTCTTTTTTGAACATGAGAATTTCTAATTTGAATTATCTACATTAATTTTGGAAGTTTGTGCTGAGAAGCACGTGTCCTTATATAACTGATATTTTCATTTTAGTTTTATATTAGTGCTGGGCAACGCTTAAAAAATTTAATCGCGATTAATCGCATGATTTTCTTGCGATTAATCGTGATTAATCGCATTGTTATGCGCAAAATTGAATAATGAATTCTAAAGTACTGTATTGTGCACTTTTGATTTAAATGTACTGCTACAAAAGTGCAATAACATGTAGTTTGCAAAAACTTTAAACAAATAAGGTGCTTTTATACCAGCAGTATTCCCTTTACACAGTATCAATAAAATATTTCTTGTAAATCTCAACTTAAACATTAATGTAATCAAATCAAATATTTAAACAAAGCTATTTGGCACTGCCAGGGCATTACTTTTTAGCTAGCTTGTTAAAAAGAGTCCAGTTTTCTTTTTTTTCTGAACAGGTATCTTGTATCAGGGAGCAGCAGAAACAGTCTAAAAGGGTCATGATCACTACTACAGATATAAGTCGACCAACGTTACTTCTCTGATAGCAGCTTAGGTTTGGTCATGGCATGCCATGGTTTCCCACGTAAGATTACATTAAACAGAGGTAAAGCCCAATTTATACTTCTGCGTCGAACTCACGCCATAGCTGTGTAGCGCGCGTACCCGTGCATCTCTCCAAAAATGTAACGTCAATTCTACGCGTACCGCAAGCGCTGTGATTGCTAGAACCGCTCCCCGGGTTTCACACTCCCTCTGCATGTGTAATTGCGCGTCAACGCGGACAACGACGCAGATATATAATGAAAACTAACCAACGCGTAGTCTATAGCGTAGAGGCTCCGGCGTTGGTCCGACGCAGAATTATAAATCAGCCTACAGTGAGGTGAAGTGGTCGAGCACAGGTGCAGTGACAAGCGGGTGCGTTCCTGTGAAACTGTTGCGGTCATGCTCGCCTCACGCACGCGCCCGCGTGTTGCCGAAGTTGAATTGTCTAACTTTTTGTACACAACGCGCAGCACAAATCATTGGAAGAGAGACTGATCCCCGGCTCGCTGTTTGTGAGTTTCCAGAATCTAAATAGTTATTAGGACATCAACAGGAGGGAATTCACATGGCAGAGCATCCCCGCTAAACTAAACGCAGGCCTATCAGGTAAAGTTATGTATAATTTTAAGTTAAAAAGACTACAGCTGCTTAGCGCACAGAAGCCGTTGCCATGGTTACTATCCATAGAGCGCCTGTCATTCACTCGCGGAGCGCTGTCTCCCTTTCTGTTCACCTGAGAGAACCTGCCAAAGCCCCTCTACTGCTTGTTTGGGTGGGTTATTTGCTGGCTGACCAACATCCCACCCCTCCTGTGATCATGGTTTGACTGTAGGCCTATGTGTATTCAGAGCCAGTGAGCAACGGACTTTCAAAATAATAATAATAAAAAAAATTGCGTTAACGCGCAATAAAAAAATTGTCGGCATTAATTAATAAATGCGTTAACGGGATAATAACGCGTTAACTTGCCCAGCACTATTTTATATATGAATGCATGTTTGTAAAAAACATGCATTCATGCACAATAAAATGAATGATATTTCTTCAAAATATCTTCCTTTGTGTTCAGCAGAAGAAAGAAACTTATACAGGTTTGCAACAACTTGAGGGTGAGTAAATGATGACAGAATTTTCATTTTTGGGTGGAGTATCCCTTTAAGTTATATTTGCTCACATGCTCTAGTGTGTAGCCTATAGCTGCATGTGTGCCTGCATGTGGGGGAGGGGTGCGATTTTCGAATAATAATCGAATAATACCCAGCGATCTTCGAATATTATTTTTGCTTGAAATGCCCATCCCTACCGGTTAGTCACTGTAATATGGCGTCACATTTTTTTTTATCTCATTGTAATAAGGAACAAAAATATGACCAAATAGATTTGACATGCATTAAGATTTGACTAAATTAAGAAATGTAAATTGTAGTTGTAAAAGTAATGACTTGTAAATAATCTTGTAAATCTCTCACTGTACATTGCTATTCTTGTTATGGTGGTGCTTATTTTATATACTTTTTCAGATTTATTGCATAACGGACACCTGTTTCACACAAATTCAAAATTTGTGTTATTTCAAGTGTTTTTGATTCATTTTGGATGTATCTATTTTTATGTTTTTTGGAGCATTACTTTTTGGTTCAGTTTGGATATCTTTTTTTATTTACTTTAATATTTATTAACGTAGTTAATACAAGTAACAAAGGAATAAAAGACAAGGATCACGCCCTAAAGAAATATACTGCTCTCTACATAAGTCTTACAGGATGTACAGTTTATGGCCATGACATGGTGCTGAAACAAATATGAGTGGGAGTGTTTGAAAGCAGGTACCAGATTGACCTAGTATTTTGTACCGATACTGCAGAAAGGATGATGTCATTCAATTTCAACTGACACCTATCAACTTGGTACCAGAGTATCAGTACTTTTGACAACAATCAGAACTAAATAAAACCAGCTGTGTGATTGCTCCCTGCCTTATACCATATCAAAAAGATTAGTTGACAAGTTACTGAATTAATTGCCCTGCCCAAATGGCACACTTCATTTGCACTTTCGGTCTCATGGACTAACAATGGCTGCCATGCGCACACACGTCCGTTAAGTCCAGTAGGGTGTCCCATTTTGTCATTATAGGTTTCAGAAGGGTGTTCGCGAGTGCCCCCTTTACGGTCGATATGCGCCCTCGATGTGCACTTTTGCACTGAAGCGAGCTCCGCAGCAGACTTTTCCTGACAGTCAAAGCGGCGTTGCGTCACGAAAGTGCCGACTCAGAGGAAGTTGGGATTGCCCATTTGGGACAGGGCAAATGTAAACAAGGTTAGGTTTAGGTTACCCTAGATTTGTAATTTCTTAAATAAAGTATTTTTTCTGCATTTTCACCTGCGACAACAGATCATATGTTCATTAATAGTTTTTTTTTTTTGTTTCTTACTCTCGCTTAGAACAAATTCGACCAACTATTAAAGGGATAGTTCACCCAAAAATTTAAATTAGCCCATGATTTTCTCACCCTCAAGTCATCCTAGGTGTATATGACGTTTTTCTTTCAGACGAATACAATCGGAGTTATATTAAAAAATGTCCTTGCTTTATAATGGCAGTGAATGCCTGTTTCTGTTTTGAAGTCCATAAAAGTGCATCTTAAAGGGTTAGTTCACCCAAAAATGAAAATTAAGTCATTAATTAAGGCCTTCGTTCGTCTTCGGAACACAAATGAAGATATTTATGATTAAATCTGAGAGGTTCATGACTGCTACATAGGCTCCCTAAGGGAATGACACTTGACGGCCCAGAGAGTCATTAAAGAAAATGTTTAAATATTCCATGTCACAACAGTGGCTCAACTATAAGTTTATCAAGCGACGAGAATACTTTTTGTGCGAAAAAACAAACAAAAATAACGACTTTATTCGACTATTCCTTTTCTTCCTTGTAGGCCTGAAACGAGATTTCAAGAGATTTCCACGACGCGCACGCGAGAACTTAACTGAAGTAGTTGAAGGAGATCGCAATTCTCGCGCATGCGTCGTGGAAATCTCTTGAAGTCTCGGGAATATGAAATATGACCAGGAAATAATATATAATAGCCCACATGCTCTCAAGAACAAAAAGTGTTTGTTTTTAAAGCGTTTAACTAACCTTCAAACAAACACTTGTATTCGATTAGGCTGTGTCCCTGGAGCCATTCTTCAATCTGACTTTCCTTGCCTTTCTTCCAACGCACCTCCCAGAACAAAACCCACAAGACTGAACAGAAGAAGAAGGTCAGCAAAAAGAGGCGGTCCATCAGACCATGTTCAGCCTCCGCTCAGACCTCTGTGAGCTCAGAGTCTGCCTTGACTTCTGCTGTCCTATCTGGTCCTGACCACCTCTCCCATGTCTTCTCCTACTGGGAAAAAGGACAGGATACATACAATTCAGGCTTTGTGAACGATATTCGAGTGAAATGTACAAACATGCGCAGAGCATTCAGAAAGTATTGGAGCCATTTGATTTTTTTTTCTTCATATTTTGTTATACTGCAAACTTCTGCTAAAATTCTTTAAATATTTTTTATTCACATCAATGTATAGGCCTACTCCATATGCCAAGAAGACAAAGCAAAAAACTGATTTCTTATAACTTTGCAAAAGTATAATAAAAATAAAAAAAATAAAAAAAAAATACAGAAATAAACAATAACACTCCTAACTTAGTACTAAGTGGAAGACCCTTTGGCAGCGATTAAAGGCTCAAGTATTTTTGGGTATGATGTGACAAGCTCTGCACGCCTGGATTTAGGGATTTTCTGTGGAACACAAAAAAGGATATTTTGAAGAACGTTTTTTGAAAAAATGTTGTTTGGGAACCAGACAACATCGGAGTCCATTGACTTCAATTGTATGGACAAAAAAAAACAGACATTTCTCCTAACATCTTCTTACAGTTTTGGAACAACATGAGGGTGAGTAAATGATGACATTTTAATTTTGGGGTGAACTATCACTTTAAAGATATCTCTGTAGTTTGCTATGTTCAGTTTTTCTTCTACCAGTACCCCATTCTGCCATAAAACTCAGATTGGTGAAGTGTTGCAGTGATGGTTGTCCTTCTGAAAGTTTCTCCCATCTCCACACATGACCAACACATGGTTCTTGGTCACCTATCTTCCTAAGGTTTGGCTGGACAACCAGCTCTAGGAAGAGTCCTGGTTGTTTCAAACTTCTTTCATTTAAGAATTATGAAGGCCACTGTGCACTGGGAACCTTCAATGTGGTAAATAAAACAATGGCACAGATCCTTCAACAGATCTGTGCCATGACACAATTCTGCCTCTGAGCTCTGCAGGCAGTTTATTTGACCTCATGGCATAGTTTTTGCTCTGGTATGCCTTTTCAGTGTTTCTTTTTAATAAATTTGCAAAGTTATCACATCACAGATCTGATTTTTGCTTTGTCAGAGGAGAGAAAAAAATTAAGAGGTCTGAATACTTTCTGAAAGCAGTGAAGTGTTACAGGAGTTGGGAAACAGGACTGTGATCTAGAGACATTTGAAAAAAGCATGCTGCAACTCAACTAAAAGATTTAAAGGGATAATTATTATTTTGTGTTGTGTTTTAAAGATATTATAACTTTCGAGATGAGCATGTGTTTAATCAGTAATTTAGGAATACATTAACAACTTAGCATCCATTCTCATGGCCTTAAGGAGCGCCTGTCTTCATCTGGCAAGAAGGCAGATCTACACGTGCACTAGTTTCACCGAGTGACAGGCTTCTGTTAAAAAATGACTGTAGCTCCACCGTTAAGTCATTTTGGTCTTTAAACATTAAAATATTCTGTTAGGCTTTAATATTATAAAGTACTACATTGGTGCATACTAGTGAAAACGTCCTTGAAATTGTTCGTGTGTGTTGCCTAATGAAATAACAATCCAACCATGCATATCTTAAACTCTCACTCACAGTGGCATAAACAGAAAATATACGACGCAAAATAAATTGTTATTTAACAATGTCATTCATAGAGCCAACACTCAGTACTGACATACAAAGTAAACAACAAAGCCAGACGTACTGTATGAGTTAATTTACCAATTCATATTAAGCGAACAGCTGCAGTATTGTCTTCTAGATATTTACCTTGATGGATGTCACTGAGAACCGGAAACACCGCAGTATCTAGCGCAAGAAATGACGTAGGAAATGGCGCAGCGTAAGTAAAATGTGGATTGTGTCGCATGATAATGACGTCGAAATACGCTTTGTCGCAAAGTTTAACACACGAGGGCTAGAGAGTGAATATTTCGAGCATATTCAGCCGTCATGGTAAAATTAAGGGTTTATCTCAACAATGTTCAACAGCGTTTGTTAGATAATGCACATAATCGCTTTATTACTTTTTTGGTTGAATGACTTGTGTTTGTGTGAATTAGGGAAAACAGAAGAAACAGAAAAAATATGCTACTATGAAAAGAATGATCAGTTTGAAGGATCAGAGGATGTGAGTATATTTGTATTATTGTTGTTCTTTTATCTATAAGCAAGTATGTTACAAATAAGGGAATGTAATGTATTAGAAAATCATTGCAAAGTACTTTCATTACAAATGATAAACAGGCGTTCAGAACAGCTCTTTTGAAAAGCGCCTCAGTTAACCAGTGTTCAGTCAATGTTCAGTTCAGCTCAAACAGGTAAATCGCCCAAAATAGTGTCTATGATTGGAATAATTGAAATATAAGTTATAAAAGTTATTTCTATGTGTTTCTTCACAATAATAAATTGTTAGCGCGTTGTTAATATCTTGTGATATACATCCTACAATGTATTGTATTGAGAATGTGACGTCATGCGTATCACTCCGCGTTGCATTGTGGGAAGGATGGGCCATCTTGAAAGGATACGCTATCCGTTGTCGTGGTTACTTCGACCGTGAGACCGAGAGAAATAGCGACAGAGAAAGAGAGTAGCTTGATATTTGTTTGCATTTTTGCGATAAGGCACAGTTTCTTGGGAATAAATGAAGAAGGGGGAAGCAAAAGGAAAGGGGCTCTATCGGGAGAGACAACAACACCAAGCAGCGTTATTTATAGAAACTACTTGACATCAACAACATGGACCCGTACGCCCTGCTACAGAATGGACGAAAGACCCAAAGCACTACCACCTTTCACATACCCTGACACAGTCAATTACCTGGTTTATGGTATCAGTGCCTAACGTTAGTTACTGCCTACACATTACAATGCAAGAGTTCAGAAGCTTTAAGTCATTAGAAGCTTATGAACAATTCTGCTGCGGCTGGGTGCAAGACTTAGAAACCCCCAAACCTGTAACGTTAAACTGCGAGAGTTCAGTCATACTTGATGTTTCAGGCCTCATTCATATGTGGAAATAAATCTGATATGAATCAGATACGTGCATTTGCACCTGCCGTGCAACATTAAGCGGACAGATCGGACATTCCCGTCACTGCGAGACGTACGTCATTAAAAAAAGTGTATTTTTAAAACATTTCGCGGTACAGATATATCTGTAACAAATTAAACAACTCTAGTTGAATAACAGAGTATTAATTTCGTTCGTTTGTGTTAAATAAAAGGTGAACTGTGCTGAAATGTGTTCCTTTTGAAATCATGCTTTGCTCGCTGTTGCTGCTGTCAGTTTATTGACAAGAAGTTTCTCTAAATAAAGCTCGGTAGCATTGTTATTTAGTCTCTCCCGATAGAACCCCTTTCATTTCTCTTCCTTCTTCTCCATATCTTCCAAAGAAACTGCGGCGTATCGCTAAAATAAAAAAATGTAAACAAATACTAACTGCGCTGTCTCTCTTTCGTTATTTCTGGAATGTTTAGTCGCGCCTCTGTGAAGTTCTGAAGGCGTTGCCCCTGGCAACCGATAGCGTCTCCTACCATCATGGCCGACCGGCTCAGACCCCGCCCAAATCGGCACGTGACTCCTCACTCTTAATTAAACTGTAATTTTAGGTCTGACCCGTGGTTAATTTTAGTCATCATGTGAATAGTATTAAGTCAAGTCATCTTCATTTATATTGCGCTTTTAACAATGGATTGTTTCAAAGCAGCTTTACAGAGATAAACATATAATTTAAGGTAACAGATTGCTTTGGCGTTATAGCGGTTCTTGAATAATGTTATGTTATTACCATGATTACTAGCACCAGCTTAAAGGCTGAGTTTTATTGTTGTCCCTCTTCCAGACTGATTGACTGTTCCCCACAGCCAAAATGCAATATTTGACCAAACTATTATAGCCTTCCTATGTGTTTTTTTATGCCACACAATATGCAACTCCATGTCTAGATTACAATTGTTGATCATGTTGTAGGGTGGTGGAATAACATAGGTACCGAAGGATTCCTCTATTCTGCCTTCTAAAATTGATCAGATGAATGCTTTCCTGTAAACAGGATGTGATGCGCTAGATTTGGGATGTCTTCCTACCTTCTTATAGCCTGGCAAGCCAGACCTACATCAAGATGTTAGGTCTGGGAACTCACAATTGGCATAACTCAATCCGAGGGGCGGGATAAACAGTTGTCTTTCAAAATCCCTCTGCACGCAATAGGATAGCGCTACAACCAACCAGAGCAACGAACGGCTGTGGCTGAGTGAGTCCCATGCGTTTTCCCACCAGTGGAGCTAGTTGATATATTAAACTTTTGCCGTATGCCGTGAACCTGCAAACCACAGAGAGTACAGTAGCTGAAAAAGCCGTATTGGCATTTAACTTAAATCTATCTTCGGTCCAAGATGTGCCGGCTAATGCTGGATTTCACAGAGAATGTTACATGCTCTTCTTATGTGTTCTTTGTTGGTGAAGAGCATGTAACATTATCTGTGAAATCCCACATTAGCCGGCACATCTTGGACCGAAGATAGAAAAGAAGATAGAAAAGGCAGCTAACAACAGTGAAGGTTTGTATCAAATGTATAATTTTTATATAAAATAAATACAACAATGTCCAGACAGTAGTGTGAAAGTAGTTGTCCAGCTGGAAATCCAATTAGATTTGAGCAAGCGGTGGCTGTTCTCTGTAATTTATACCCCTGGCTGCGCCAGAAACGCTTCCTATTCCCACAACATCACACAGCCAATCAGAATTAAGGTTTCTACCCCAATTTGGCTTATGGCCTGGACTTTGGGCTATTCTGACATATATTTAGAAAGCCAACCCTTGAGAGTTTACATTTCAAGACTCAAAATTAACCAGACTGTTATTAATATTGAGATATATAAGCTCAAACATAGAAACAAAAACAACAAATATTAAGAATATATTTATTAAATGTATAAAAATATAAAAGATTGCAACTTATAACCACAACTAGGCCTAAAACATGGGGATTTTTTTAAAGACAATCATCCCGCACATCCTATTCATTATTCTATAATGAAATCAACTAATCAAATATTCAAAAATCGTTACTCATCCCTAATTAATATAGTATTTCAGTGCAAGTGGATGACATGACAAGTAGCAAAAGGCTGTGCAATATGTGGGTAAGTGTGTAAAATAAAAAAATAAAATAAACCAATATAGCAGCATCATAGTGTAAACTACCAGTGTATTTGTGCAAGAGTCAATCAGCTGCCGTTAGGTTATTGGAGGGTGGGGGTGGAAGGAAGAGATTCCCCTATAGAAAGTTAAGAGGATGGATTTTTGGGAGATGAGCCTTCCTCAACTGTGGGAGGAAGTGCAGAGGTTTTTGGACTTTCTTGGCCAGGTTCTGTTGGTGGTGTCGATAGATCAAGATGGGTCATCTGTGATGTGGATACTAAAGCAACTCTGTGATCTTGACCTGTTCCATTCCATCATGGTGCTGTTGATGTGATGATTGTCAACGATCACCTCTGTAGTCAATTTGGGTGTGGAGAGATATGATGTTGTCCTATCCGTGTCTGTGTGTTAGATAAACAACTGAATTATATTCAGATAAATAAACAAAACATTTTAAATCACATTTTTCATCTTGACATTTGTATTAAGATGCTAACCATCTTAAACGAGCTTGACAAGACTACTGCAGTTCTGACCACAAATAATTTTGTTAAATAGCTCAAAAACAGCCATCTTTAACTAAAATATTTAAAAAATAATTTCTTTGTTTTGCTTTGCACTCTTTTTAGCTGATAATTAGTCTAGCTTACTTGTAGCCTTGGTAGATTGCTGTAACCAAACCAACCTGAACATACCTGTCAAATTATTCCTGTTGTCTTCCCGTTTAAATATTTTCCAGGAATTATCCCGTATTTGAATAATCTTTGCTTAGTTCATTGTGTATGTACCGAATGATTATTTTGGATTAGACTAAGCAACATAACCTTAGACCTAGCTTAACTGCTCCACTACCAAGCTACTGTTCTCATCAAAGACAACGCATATATTCACGACGAAGTATAGCTTGCAGTCTTAAATACAACTTATATGACAAGCATTAAGATGTAGGGGTGTATAATCATTGGAAAACAAATATTACCTTGACGTTGTCTTGCCGAGACACACCGGTCTCTCCAGGTTGGGTTGTAGACTCATGGATTTGGCTTCAGACTAACGCGAGTCACGCGACGCCGGTTCAACGAATAACGTGATTGGACAAATCAATTCAACAAGGTAACAACACAAGCGTTGATTGGATCTCACTCCGGCCAACCTTTGTAGTCAGCTAGCGAAATTAAATCTATTTTAATACTTTAATGTGCAACAATTGGCGTTGGAAACAATCAGTAATCTTTTTGTGAATTATTCATACAGACAAATAAAAAAAATGAGCCACACAGCTGCTGGGTAACTATCAAATCAAAAACTAAACGAGATAGACGGACTTGGCCCACTGCCTATAAGTGACGTTCTCTTAAAGGGTTAGTTCACCCAAAAATGAAAATTAAGTCATTACTCACCCCCATGCTGTACCAACCATAGACAGTAAAAGAAATGGACAGAGCGATCTCATTGGAACTCAGTTGAGACAGTTGAAGCCCACTTTTAGCGATTTTTGAGCACTTCCGTTCCTGACGCGCAGACTCAGACCGACTCAAACTAAGCTTGATGACGTGAGCAACCTGTCTGACAGACGTTAATCTTCTAGTAGCTGTGCGTGAAAATTGCCAACGTTAATCTTGCAGAGATGGGGAACTTGAGCAAAGAGTTCTTTGGCGTGAGTGAGCAGGAGTAAGTATTCCGTTGCTTTTATGGACTCATTATCTATGGGCTTCTCCCTTGACGGGACGTCCCCCCGATTGCCTGCGAGCTTCTCCTCCTGTCTGTACGGTAATTTCTGTACAGCGCGACAGAGAGTCGAGTGGTTATGACGCAATCGTTAGCCTATTTTTACCAAAACTGTTTCTACGGGGCCATAATGTAACATAGAAGGTAATGGAGCCCTTTATACATTGTCGTGTTTCTTTAGAAATAAATAATGGACAAATGGAGTCTTTAAACGCCTCAGATGTAAAGTTATTCGCTGTCAAAGTGACGCCAAAATGAATGGGAGTCAATGGAAATGCTAACGCAAGTGAAGTTCTGCTACAAGATGGCGGCACCCGGCCGACTTCAACTTCCGGTCGATGGATTACCCCCTTGGTACCAACCCCGTAAGACCTTCGTTCGTCTTCGGAACACAAATGAAGATATTTTTGATTAAATGTGACAGCTGGATCACTCCTCCATAGGCTCCCTAAGGGAATGAATCCTGACGGCCCAGAAAGTCAATGAAGAAAATGTTTAAATATTCCATGTCACAACAGTGGCTCAACTATAAGTTTATCAAGCGACGAGAATACTTTTTGTGCAGAAATAAAACAAAAATAACGACTTTATTCGACTATTCCTTTTCTTCCTTGTAGGCCTGAAACGAGACTTCAAGAGATTTCCACGACGCATGCGCGAGAATTGCGATCTCCTTCAACTACTTCAGTTAAGTTCTCGTGCATGCGCGTCGTGGAAATCTCTTGAAGTCTCGTTTCAGGCCTACAAGGAAGAAAAGGAATAGTCGAATAAAGTCGTTATTTTTGTTTGTTTTTTCGCACAAAAAGTATTCTCGTCGCTTGATAAACTTATAGTTGAGCCACTGTTGTGACATGGAATATTTAAACATTTTCTTCATTGACTTTCTGGGCCGTCAGGATTCATTCCCTTAGGGAGCCTATGGAGGAGTGATTCAGCTGTCACATTTAATCAAAAATATCTTAATTTGTGTTCCGAAGACGAATGAAGGTCTTACGGGGTTGGTACAGCATGGGGGTGAGTAACTAATGTCTTAATTTTCATTTTTGGGTGAACTAACCCTTTAAATCCAAGTCCTCCAGAGTCGCGGCCAAAGCCGATTTGAAAGACCGCTGTTCGCCAGCAGCATCTTGTTTGTTTTCAAGTAGCAGGTAAATCACCTATGGAAATCACGGCGCAGAACCGTCACAACTCTGCCGTCATTGTGTTAAGCCCGCCCACCAACTCTATACACGATGTGATTGGCCTGACCAGGGTTTGGTTTTTCCACTTCGAAAGCCAATGGAGAGTTCCACACTGGCTGCAAAATAATTGTTGCTGCCGCTAGGGTGCGTCTAGATTTCTAGGCTAACCTTCTAATGCTACTTGTGGAGGCAGCAATTTTTTCAGCCATTGATTTAACCCTCTGATGGTCTTCGTTTAGGAGTCACGTCCTGGGCCTTCCCGGTCAGAAGTGACCGGACACCTACAAATTAAACTTCCTCCATCCCAGTTAGTAATGGGCGATAGAAACGATATGCAATATAAACGATACAAAATTGGCCTACGATAGAGATTTTAATTCTATTGCACTATCGCGATAATGAGCTGCAACCGGCTGCAACGCATCATCCAGGGCTCCAGACTAACTTTTTGCCTTGGTTGCACTGGTGCGCCTAACTTTTTTATTTAGGTGCACCAGCACAAAATTTAGGTGCACTCAAATTTTTCCTCGTCTCGCGTCGCCTTTAACGCCACAATTTCAAGGTCACCTTTTTATCACGCTCCATATATTCATATATATTATGTAAATGCTTTTAAACAAGAATAAGGTGTAGTTTTATTTATTTATTTGAAGCACAATTATACTGTATATAAAAATATAAATCTTAAAAAAAAAAAAAATTAAAGTGCTGTTTTTACATTGTTCAAGTTAGGGCAGGGTATTGACACAAATTTCACAATTCGATTCAATATTGATTATTTTGGATATCAGGTACAATACATGGCAAATTTTCTCAAGAAAAACAAATCTCAACTAATGCTGTAAACTGGGAGTCAGTTGTAGCCCACTGCTTCATTAGCCTACTATAATATTGAAGGTAAAAATTACCTGATTTGTACACAAACACTTAAATTACACTTATTTTTTTTAATAATAATAAAGTTATATGAAATATAAACATTTAAATGGTGGCTGCATAAAAACTTACCAGATTTTTTTCAAACAACATGCATTAAATATTGAAAAACATTCAAAATTATAATGAATATGTAATATGGTGCATATATTAGCCACAATGCTCCTCTAGAGTTAATTTTTCTAGCTAGCTAACGAGTTTATGGGCACTGGATATGTTTTTTCTGAGGTAAATGTGACGTTACATTACATTTTTTACAAGCGTTTTACTGACGTCTTTCCACGGTTGAAACACTGATTGAGCGATTCCATGTGAAAGATACGGATTTCGATAAGTTGTACTCTATCTTTTAACACACTTTCAGATGCTCGTTCATGTTTATTTCGCGCTGTAACTGGTATTATTAATAGGAAGAGGAGATCAAGTGCGCTCCGCGCTGCTGCTTCTCTTGAGCTGAGCTGAGCCAGAGCGATCTCACGCCACAGCGTCAATACACTATTTATGTTTTTGAATTTCAAACAAAGCACAAAGATTATTGCGATTTATGGGATGGGATGCTCGCTATGTTCCATTCATTCATCAACTGAAAACAGCATAGCCCAACGGTTCGTAAAAATCAATGAGAATCGATTAAAATCGAGAAATCAATATTTTTTACCTAGTTCAAGTAGCTTACATTTTTAAAAGTTTCTTCGTCGTCTGTTTTCCTGCGTTTATTTAGCTGATGCTGCTGATTGCCGTAACTGATTCTCTGGTGCTCAGGTGACAGTGACAGAACGCAATTTATTTCAATCACACAGTCAGCACGGAGCATTTTAGTCCTACAGGAATATCTGAACCACAGCCAATCAGAGGCAAAGACCCGCCCAATCTCTATCTCTGATTGGTTTAGACCACGATATGATCCAACCATGCGTGCAAGGAGAACAAAAGACTCGTTTGTGGAGAGGCAGCGGATGCGA
Organism: Tiaroga cobitis; assembly: GCA_030578255.1. Classification (NCBI taxonomy): domain Eukaryota; kingdom Metazoa; phylum Chordata; class Actinopteri; order Cypriniformes; family Leuciscidae; genus Tiaroga; species Tiaroga cobitis. Next base: position 36,390,032 of record CM060607.1, on the reverse strand, counting down.
TCATGCGAGAACGTTCAGGTGCACTGGTGCGACCTACGAAAAATTCTTGTCGCACCCTTACAAATTTTGGTCGCATGTGCGACCAAATTGGTCGCACTCTAGAGCCCTGTCATCGTATTCGTCATCTTGAGTAAACATTGCTGAAAGCGAAATAGAGAGCTGGTGAAAAAGACCCGTGTAACATCTGTTATCTGGACTTGGTTCGGATTTAAGCCGTCCGACGAGCAGCAGCACACTATACTCTGTAGGGGCAACAGTTCTGGCTAACGCCTGTTTCACACATACAGTGCTAATGCGGTGCGTATTTTTTCCGTACCCATGTTAACAGGCCTGCACGCGGAGCGGGGGGGCAATGCGTTCCAGGTGCGGTGCGTATACAGCAGTGCAGCGATCGTTTCCGCACAGTCTATTTTTGCTTTGCTCCACGTGCTGAATTAAATTTACAGCGCATGGTTCATGTTCAAAATGAACACGGATTGAAATGAAAATATAGTAATCTCTCCTTAAATGCATTTAATTAAATTATACTACTATTTTTCACAGTCATTTTCTGTTTAACTTTAAGCTCGGGGTAATTAAAGCAAGGAGAACTACACAGTAACGTTACCTCAACAACGCAACATAATGGATGCACTTGTCTCTTCGTGGAGGTGGAAAAACAAGTTCTTTGTGACCAAATTATTTCTTGTAAAAAAGATTTAAATGCAAAAGAAAAGGTATGAGAGAGCTGTTTTTGTCAATTGTGTATGTTTTCATTTAAAATGTTTGCGATGTTAACATAAATGTATAAATGTTTTGTCACTTGCTTGAGCAACTTAATATATAAATCTATATAGAAGTAATAATACATTTTTAAGTATATTAATAATAAAAATAGTGATTTGAAATAAAAAAAAATAGAGGATAAATGTTATGTTAGTCGTACAGCCGTAGATCAGTTGTGCACTGCAAACGCACCATATGTGAAAGCACAATAGTGCATGCTGCTCCTGCGCCACATACCACCGCAACACGCACTGCATAGACAGAGTAACAGGCGTGGACTAAAGGAAAGAAATCCAATACTTTAAGCTTTTTCTTTGTTAAAGTCTCTGCAGCTAGTACTTGAATTTTATTTATCTGCAACATTGTTGTATAATTTCAGTTTTGCATAATATATGTTCTCAAAACTACATACGTTTTCTTTAAAAAATATATATTTAGCAGTTTGGCTTTCCTTATGGTCTATCTAACCTGTTCTGAAATGGTTCTATTATAATTTATATATCGTGATATATATCGTTATCGCAAGAGGCTGCAATGTATATCGCAATATGGATTTTAGGCCATATCGCCCATCCCTAATCCCAGTAAAAACCAATGCAATTTATTTTTGTTCTATAATATTTATTCTTTTTAATTTAGTATTTTGAGACAATTTGATTGAATTTATTCATATTTATGCAATATTTATGGTCTATTTTTGCCATGGAAAAATATATATATTTTTCTATACATATATATATATATATTATTATTATTTAATTATTAATGCAGTATTTTAGTTTAATATAGAGTCTAGGCCTTCAGAAAAAATTTTTTTTTTGAAGAAAATTAGCACCATCTGGTTACAGTATAGAGAAAAAGCGTAGAACCATGGTGTAACCACTAGATGGCATGTACAGCTCTCTATGGAGAGGCATGTGAATTCCCCTGCTGTTTATGAACACATTTACTTTTCTTTCTTTTTTTTGGTGGATTTGAATATATATTTAAAACAATCTCAAAAACGATTTCTTAAGTTTTAGATATTTTTTTCTTCTTCTTCTGTTCTTGAAACAGAGCTCCAGCAAAACTGATAGACACAGCGGTTCATATATTTGTGTGTGCGTCTATGTGTGACTGGATGTGTCAATATCACACTCTTGATGGTTTAGAGTGTCACCCCTTTACTGCTGTGCACTTAAAAAAATGTGTGTGAATTTTTTGCACTCTAGATGTTGTAGAGTGTCACCCCTTTTACTGCGGTGTACTTTTTTTTAGAATCGTGGCCGATTTGTAGATCGCTAAAAGGCTGATTGATAAAAGGCTATCAATCGATTCCTCCACTCGAATATAAGATGATCCTGAATATAAGACAACCCCCCATTTTTCAGCCTATTTTTAGGACAAAAACCTCGTCTTATATTCGGGTATATACGGTAACTAGTTTCTGGCAGACTGCCTATGCAAGTCGATTTACCCCAAAAGAGTAACAATTGACGATGTATGGCGTATAAGGGTGTCACGAAATCGATCAAACTTAAGTCACAATCTCGAACTTCGAATTAAAAAATGCAATCGTCGATGCTGCCACACCATGTCATGTCCGGTCGGTGTGCCAAGCGGAAAAAAACGCGCGTGTTGAAGTGCTGCGAGTTTATGGTCAACCACCTTTAACTTAGCTACAGCCATTCAAAAGATAGCATGGCAACTGCAGATGCAGGAGACCCATCGACCGAACTTGAACCCCCTCCTCTTTCATTGAAATCGCAGGTGTGGAAGTTTTTTTGGATTTCCAGTGAGTTATGTTTACAACGTTCGCACTTCAAAAAATCCACAGTTTGCAGACATCCCAAGTCTCGCGGAAGTTCCGGGAGTTCCCCGCATATTGATAGCGGCTCCCAGATGCCTGCAAATTAGTTCAAATCTCCCGGAATCTAGAGTGAGCGAGCAAGAGCGCGCATGCGAGACAGAAAAAACTGTGCTCCAAACTGTATACCGCGCGCACGGCAGAGAGCGAGAGACGTGTGTGCCTCATGAAGCGCATGTAAAACAGAGAGCATCCTGATTGGCTGGTTTCGGCTTTAAAAAAAATAAATGTGAGAATCGAATCGAACCGTTACCTTAGAATCGAAAATTTAATCGAATCGAGGATTTGGAGAATCGTGACACCCCTAATGGCGTAGGATGTAGGAGTACAGAGAATAGTGCAGTAGAATAGAGCAAGCTTTGGCGCCTCGCGGTTCAAACAAATGGGGGTGGCCAACAAACTCAAGCTCCTCTGACATTTCTCTGTAAAAATTCTCGTTTAGACTTCCAATTCGTGACTGATGTTTTGTTTTGCTCTATTCTCTGCGTTCGTCAATGCATCAGGTCAAGTGTTACTCTTTAGCCGTAAATCGATGCGTACATACAGCCGGATGCTAGTTATTTTAGTCGATAAAATTTTAAATATGGATATTTTTCTTACACGATCGCGTCGCTTCGCTTCAGAAGGCCTTTATTAACCCGCCAGAGCCGTGTGGAGCACTTTTATCTTGGATGGATGCACTTTTATGGACTAAAACAGAAACCGGCCATTCACTGCCATTATATAACTCTGAAGAGCCAGGACATTTTTTTAATATAACTCCGATTGTATTCGTCTGAAAGAAGAATGTCATTTACACCTAGGATGACTTGAGGGTGAGTAAATCATGGGCTAATTTTCATTTTTGGGTGAACTATCCCTTTAAACCCTTGTGCATCCTTATGGACATTTTTGTCCTTTTCAGTTTTTTTTATTTTTATAACTTTGCCTGTGTTAATGCTAACTGCATAAAATTTGGCACAGGTGTGTATTTTTATTGGAATTTTACTCTTTCACCACCATTTTCTTAAATCTTTTTTGCACTAGCGACACTCCCTCTCAGCGCCTTTGGGACAAAAATGTCCCCATTGAAACACATTAAAACTTCAATTTTTAATCCCAGGGCCATTTAACTATAAAATGATGCAATCTTTAAGAGGCTTTCATTCTGTTGGCAAGGCTTCAAAATGTTACAAAATTTTTTTACCAGATGGTGCCATTTTTCCAGGTTTGGCCTATAAAACAAATTTCGCTTTATTCCTGTTTTCTGCTTCGGCATATTATAGAGCCAATTGGATAAATTATGCAACAATATTTGTGTGGGTGTGTTGGTATGGATGTCAGAGTATAGTATGTGTGTTATAAAAAAATATGTGTGCATTAGGGGTGTAACGGTTCACAAAATTCACGGTTCGATACGATACACTTGTGTCACGGTTCGGTACGTTTTCGATACAGCAAAAAGAAAGAAATGGCAGCGAAATTTCCTTGATTTAATTTTTTTAATTATATTTTTATTAAAACTAACATCATAAAGTATGATTTTTTTATTTTTTTTTTACTTTGAGCAATGATGGAGCTATACTTGACTTTTCTTAGGAGCATATAAAACAAAACAGCTCCTTGAATAAAATGAAATGTAATATTGTAGTAGTTATAAACAAAGGTTTATTTTAGTTCAGATTAACATTTGATAAAACCGACGTAATGTTACTTGAAAGCATTAGCCTACTATTCCTGCCAAACTCCCATGGTCACAGTTAGTAGTGTTACTACAGTAAATCCATGGTGAATGTTGCTGATCTGTGCTATAGTATCCAGCTGCAGACCCGCAGCACCACCAGTTTCAGAACCCCAGCGCCAGAACCGGAAGTAAGAGGCGGAGCTTACGTTCTAACACCAGTGCCAGGACCGGAAGTGAGGGGTTCTAAACCGAGTAACGCCACCTAACGTTTTGGAGCGCAATTTGCTTAGACACGAAACGGCATTATTACACACGAAACGTCATACTTTATACTTATTATAATGATACATTAAGGTATAGTGCAATAAGCATTTTAAAACTTTGATTTTGTGTAATATAATTGTATATAGTTATCCGTTTCATTGTATTATGAGAGTTACTTCATGATCATGAGGGTGAAAAATAATGCTTGAAACTTATGGTCATTTTATATAAAATATACTTTATTTCACAAGAACATGTGCAGCATGCATTTTTCTTTATGTAAAATAATGTCAAAAATCTAAAAAAGAGAGAAAATTCGGCATTGTTTTAAAAGAAACAATAAAAATGTACCGTAAAACTTCAAATAATAGCCGAGTCCCAAATAGACGATTGTCTCTTTTACACGCCTGGTGGCTGCAGGTTTGGGTAAATAAAGGCCGGTCTCAAATAGAGGTCGGGTCTGTTTTTTTTTAGTTTCAGGTTGTATTTAATCTTCTAAAACCCGTCAGATCGTCCGCCAAAGCAAATTTGTGTCCCGCGGCCGCGCGTGCGCACTCTCTCGTCTTCAAACAACACGAGCGCTGTCTTGCTCTTTATTTGTCACATACCAGTTATAGTTCATACAACGAGCAGTGAAATGTAAGTCTGGTATTCCTATAGACTCACTGTGTAATAAAACATACCCTAAATATTATTTAAAAGATGCAACAATTTAAAATATTTTTAAATACTTGCAAAAAATAACCATGCTTGTGTCATTGTCAATACTGCTAATTCCGCCCCTCCCTCACTTCCGGTTCTGGCGCTGGGGTTCTGGCGCTGGGGTTCTGAAACTGGTGGTGCTTCGGGTCTGCAGCTGGATATATCTCGATATGTGGACACTGAAGAGTTCATTCATGGCACAATGTTTCTTCCTGGTTTCCACGTCAGCGCTGTTTAATCCGTTAATGAGAAATGTGAATGTTTCTCACTAGATCTCGCAGCGATGTTATTACTTCACTGGCGAATTAAATTTTTTTCTTTACTGGATTTCGCTGTATAGTAACAGTGCTGCTTGATTAAGATTGGCTCGCGCTGCATTGGTCTGATAAACGGTCCGTCAACCACACAATAACGAGTAGCTCAGTTTCGTTCCGCTTACATTACATTTGCCATTTGATGTAATGTTAATAATAATAATAATAACTTATACTTATATAGCGCCTTTCACGGGACCCAAGGTCGCTTTACATATAGCTACATAAGGAATAAAGAATAAGGAAAAGAATATAGTAAAATAAAATAAGTAAATAGGTAAATAATAATAATTAATCAGTCCTGGTTAAATGCCTTTGTAAAGAGGTGGGTTTTTGAAAGTGTCTAGAGAGGGAGCATTTCGGATGTCTGCAGGAATGGAATTCCAGAGGGTGGGGGCTGCGACGCTGAAGGCTCTGTCCCCAAAAGTCCTCAGTCTAGTGTGGGGGACAGAGAGCAGGCCCTTGTCAATGGACCGCAGGTTCCGTGAGGGGATATAGGGATGGAGAAGGTCCAGTAGATACCGGGGGGCAGTGGCATGAAGAGATTTATACGTGAGGAGCAGGATTTTGTAGGTGATGCGAAATTTGACCGGGAGCCAGTGTAGCTAGGTAAGGATTGGTGTAATGTGCTGCCAAGACCTAGTGTGTGTTAGAACCCTGGCAGCCGAGTTCTGGACGTATTGTAGTCTTTCCAGAATCTTACTCGGTACACCATACAGGACACCAAAGGGTGGAGTCCAAAATGACACCAAGATTGTGGACTTCCTTGGAAGGAGAGATGGAGCAACCATCCACTTTGAGGAGTAGACCACCTACCCTCGAGAGTAGCGGCTTGGGAGCCACAACCAATAGCTCTGTTTTACTGCTGTTTAGCTTGAGTAAGTTAGATGACATCCAGGTTTTTATTTCATTCAGACAGTCAATAAGCGATGGTGGAGGGAGCTGAGTGGATGGTTTGGTGCTGATATACAGCTGTGTGTCATCAGCATAACAGTGGAAACTAAGACCATGGTGACGTATTATCTGGCCAAGGGGCATCATGTAAATGGTGAAAAGGAGGGGCCCAAGCACAGATCCTTGAGGCACACCTTGTTTGACTGGGGCCAGGGGTGAACTGCAGTCTCTAAAAGTAACAAACTGTTCCCCTATTTGAAAGATATGACTGGAACCAGGAGAGTGCTGATCCGGTGAGGCCAACACATTCAGATAGACGTTTAAGAAGGATAGCATGAGAAACTGTGTCAAAGGCTGCTGAGAGATCTAGAAGGATGAGGATGCTGATATGTCCAGAATCAGCGGCGATAAGGAGGTCATTGATGATTTTAATAAGGGTAGTCTCAGTGCTGTGATGGGCTCTGAAGCCAGATTGAAAGGGTTCATAGAGATCATAGTGACACATGTGCTGATGGAGTTGGGCAGCCACTGCTCTTTCAAGGATTTTACTCATAAAGGGAAGGTTGGAGATCGGACGGTAGTTATTGAGCCGGGTCCAAACTGGGCTTTTTGAGAATAGGGGTAACTACAGCTGTTTTGAAGCCAGAGGGTACCAAGCCAGATACCAGAGACTTGTTTATGATATCCACCATGATGGGACAGAGAGTAGGGAGGCATGCCTTGACCAGAATAGTTGGCATGGGGTCCAGTGAACAGGTGGAGATATTGGCTCCAGTAACCAACTTAGCGACTTGAGCCGCATCCAGAAGGGAATAGGATGAGAGGCAGTGCTGTGGCAAACATGTAGCAGGGGAGTTGGCGCCATCATGAGTGTGAGTTATGGGTAGGGGATCATGAGGAGGCGGCAGTTGTTGGTGGATAGAATCCACTTTTGCCTGAAAGAAATCCAGAAAATTAGAGCCAATGTTAGGAGTGTCAAAGGGACAGGGCGCATCGTGAGGACGGAGCAGCCGGTTTATGGTGGAGAAGAGCTTTCTGGGTTGCTTTTGCTGGTTACCAATGAGAATTGAGTAGTAGTGTGTTTTGGCCTTGGAGAGAGCTTCTTTATAAGACCTCACATGGTCTTTAAAGGCCTCAAGATGGACAGTGAGGCCCGATTTTTTTTTTATAGAGCCTTTCCAACTGGCGACCAGTGGCCTTCATGGAGCGAAGTTGGGTAGTGAACCAGGGTGCAGGACGGGAGAAAGAGACAGTTCGAGTCTTGAGGGGAGCAAAAGAGTCCAGGCTGAGAGACAACGCTGTATTATAATGTGTGACTAAGCTATCCACCCCGGGTTCTGGGGGATCTGTGGCCAGGTGGGTCCCTACAGTTCTGGATAGTGATGATGTATTAACAGACTTGATGTTCCGAAAAGTGATGGTATGTTTGAGGTGTTGCCTGGGCAGAAGTACTGGAACATAGAAGAGGACGGCACTGTGATCAGAAATAGCTAGATCAATGCATTGCAGCTGGGAGGGAGTGACACCAATGGAGCACACCAGATCCAGTGTGTGACTTTTGGTGTGAGTGGGACCTTTAACATGCTGAGTGATGTTAAGGCAGTCCAACAGTGACAGGAATTCAGCAGCAAAAGGACAGCTGCTAGAGTCCACATGAATATTGAAGTCCCCGAGCAGAAGTGTGGAAGGAGACATGGAACAGACGGAAATGAGTAGCTCTGATAGCTCGGCCATGAAGATGGTTGTTGTTTTTGGTGGGCGATAAACAAGAACCACCTGAAGCTGAGCAGGCCCAGCCAATGTAAAACAAAGACACTCAAATGAGGTGATGTTAGGCACTGCAAGTTCTTTCACTGGGATGTCAGCTCGATGTATCACAGCCAGACCACCACCACGGCCCGTCGAACGAGGCTTCTGGATGTACACATAGCCTGCTGGGGTGGCTTGGTTAAGTGTGATGAAATCCTGCTGATTTTGCCAAGTTTCTGTTAAGCAGAAAAAATCCATTTTTCTGTCAGTAATGATGTCATGTACGAGTAGTGCTTTATTGTTTAGGGAACGAGTGTTCAATAACATAAACATTGCAGGCCTATTAATAAGTGCTAAGGCAGGCAGTGTAGAAGAAGCAATATCAACACAAACCAGAGACCCTAGGCTTAGATTGACAGAGCGCACGTGAGGTTTGTTGTGATGACGTCGTTTCACTGCGACAGAGCGTCTGTCCGACAGAACAGTGGGAATAGCATGATCCATGTAGACAAACTTACATCGGGAGCTTCTATGTACATAGCGGGGGCGACGCAAGAGTTTGAGTGATTTGATGGTATCAAGGCAGTTTGGTAAGATGTTACAGAAGAGATTCAGAAGTTCCAGGGAGGAGTATTTAATTAATGACATGTTGTGCGAGGAAGCACCAGCTAGCTTCGCCACAGCGGCCGGAGAGGATGCATCCAACGCTCGACCACGTCAGCAGCAAAGACAAGACAGAACAGTCAATAGTCCAGGTTTCATAACACAGAGCTATCCAATCCGTGGAACCAGGAAATACAATCCAAAATTGTCCGTCCGTGGTGGATCACCAGCCCGAGCAAACACACAACAGCCAGCCGACATGAGTGAGTAACGTTAGACAAGCCATAGTTGCGCCGCGCAAACAGTTGGCAATACAGATTTTTGCAGATCCAAAACACACATTATCCTAGTTGCCTGATCATCAAACACAAAGAAGCATAATAACTCAAGTTTTGTAGAAAGAAAAGAAAACTGCGATTAGTGAAGCGGCGACAGACACGCCAGCGTCCTCACGCACGCGCAAATCTACCTGAAAAAATGTTGTGGTTGTGGTCACGCCAGCGTCTCTTACATTATGAGTGCGCTTGCCACGCGCGATGCGCCTACATTTGAAATAACGAATATTTGGTCGGCAGGAAAAATGGTCCAACGTTCGGTTTAAAAATGCGTACCGAAAACCGAACCGAAAGCCTCGTACCGAACGGTTCAATACGAATACATGTATCGTTACACCCCTAGTGTGCGTGTGTGTGTGTGTTTGTAATATTGAGAGAGAAAAACTCAACTGCAAACAGGGGCGCCGCTAAGGGGGGAAAAGTTAGGACGATTCTAAGGGCCCACACACTTTTAGGGGCCCCAGAGATCGATTTTATTAATTGAACGGGTGCAGTAGTACCTATTTTTTCATGGGGCCCAAAATCCCTGGCCGCACCCCTGACTGCAAATAACAAATCCAATCACTTTGTGCACCAGTGGAGTTTTGCTGGCGCCCAATGTGGAAAATCTGTTACTGCGCCCAAACAAACTCTTACCGAAAGCTAATTTTTTTAGATATAATCATCAAATTTGGAACACAACTTATTTAGATTTATGGCTTTGATTTTCTTGCCGTTTTAGAGTTCAACTTGATTCATAAAATATATAGTTTATAAAAAATAATTTTCATTAATAATTTTCATAAACTTATACCTATATAACTTTTTTTTTATTTACTTATTTTATTTTTTTACTTCAGCAATAATCTGCCAAAGGTCTTCTTTAAAATGATACCAAACTTAAGTCTGTGCTCCCAAACTTCACATTTTTATGACAGTTTTTTGACACGGACATTTTTGTCCTCTGTGTAACTTTTTTTAATTGATGCACAAGGGTTAAGTCAGCTTAAAACGGAAATTGTGATCAGAATCTGTGTGAAACGATTTCTCAAATGATGAAAAAATGAGGGGCAGGACTTGATTTTGAAATTAGATTTGATCAATGTCATTTGCTAATTGTGGTGATCGTTTAATGTGAGTGACAGGTTGCTGGAGGGGAAGGATTGAAAATCGTCTGGCCAATTGACAACCTTATTGCTCAGCCCACTTTCAGTATACACGTGATCAGAGAAGAGATTTGATTTCATGTTGACTTTAATTTTGTGTGAATTACCTGCATCTGTGCAGCTGTCATCAGTGTTGGGCAGTATGCAGCATCTCAGCAAAAATTTCAAAGCTAACTCCTCAGTAGAATGTCATGTGACTTTAGTTGTGAAACTTTTTTATCGATAAAGTAACTGGGCAGCACTGACAAAAGTGAATGTATCTCTCTTGTTTGTCTGTCTGTGCATGTGAGAGACCAAGAGAGCAGTAGAAAAAGTGTGTGCTTAATTGCATACCTTTAGAATGTCTGTAAACCAATCATAATCAAGCATTCAACAGCACAATGGTGTAATCTTAAAAATGTTCTTATAAATACTGTAAAAACAGTAGATTATCGGCAACTGCATCACTAAATACACCAGTTCATCACTGCGTTGCTCTTTGAACATCTGATAAAAACTTTGCTTGTATTTTTTTTTCTTGTTTTTTTTTTGTCTAGAAAAAAACAGGACAGAGCAAAAACACAAAAGAAGAAGAAAGAAGATCCGTCAGCCATTAAAGAACAGGAAGTGTAAGTTTGAATTCTCTCTAATATTGTGTTTGTTACCTTTTAGAGTTTGCCATACACCAAATTAAATTGAAATCTGCTTATTTGAATGGCAACAACATTGGCTCACAATATACACCATATTAATGTATCTATTCAAAATTTTCTTAAAATGTAGGCTAGCTGTTAGTGAAACGTTAGGTTTAGAGACTTAGGAAAAGGTAATCAATGCAATTCCCAGAGGTATTTTATAGAGATGCACCGATTACAATTTTCTAGGCCGATCCCGATTCCGATTTTTCCTTGAGTTTGACCTGCCGATACCGATTTTAGCCGATTCCGATTTTATTTTTTCAAACCACTTTACAGCACACATAAATATTTATTTTCTATCTTCTCCTTAATAGAACATTTTGCATAGAACATTTTTTGAACAGATAATCGCTATAAAATAGAACTATATAAATGACTCCTAGTGTGGAAAATTCTCACACACCTAAAGTGCAGTGTTATGGAAGAACCATTTCCTTTTCACATCCAATATCCAATAAAAAAAATGTATATATTTAGCAAACTAAACTTATTTAGCAAACTGTATGAAAACAGGTAATGGCAATAAAATAATATATAAATAACAAATAAAAATACAATAAATATAGCCTTGCAGTATAAAGATATTTATCTCTCTCTCTCTCACACACACACACACAGGCCTATTGCAATCACTTGTTGTATATCAATGGCAAGTTATATTTCTCAAGCAGTTCTTCTCTCATCTGACACATGCCCAGCCAAGCTAAACAGGACAAGAGGAGCATGTGCAGGGAAACAATTAAATAATAATAAAAACAAGTTTAAATGGGTAAATTTTCTATAAATATTTTTGAGTCTTCATTTTCTTTCTGACATAGCCTAGCCTACTTCAGTTCTTGTTAAAACACACCAGACATGCAAATTCTTTGCATTTTGGGCACTTTTTGGATGAAATCATATTTATTTTTTTGTCCATCAAAAGTGTGCTTTCACTTACATTGAGCGCAGCAAAAATAGATTCGGCGCCGAAACCCGCGCTTCACTGTTGCTCCCGCGACGCTCCTGCTCGACGCTCACGCGCTGCTCCGGCTCGCGGTGTGAATGCACTCATTGATTAACATGCACGCCGAACAAAAAAAAAAAAACCGCGCTGCACCTTGTGGTGTGAAACGGCCGTAATTCACGAGGTTTCCTACATGTGCGCGTTCCGTGTGCACGTGTGATGCTGATGTTGCGCGATGTTAATCATGCGGCGCCCGAGTGCATTTGACCGGCATAAAATCGGATTATGTCAGACTGACCGGCCGGTCGCCGATCATGGCCGATCACGTGAAAACCGGCCGATTCCGGTCACCAGCCGATCAATCGGTGCATCTCTAGTATTTTAACCTAGAGGTAAGTTTAATAATACTGTCCAGTAAATGTAGCTATAAGTAGATGCATCCAAAGTTTTGTGTGATAAATTCACATTTTGCAAAACTTCAAATGAAAACCCGTCTTCTTTTAGAACACCTCTTTTACGGTGTCTGGTACTCATCTGGTACATCTGCTATAATGGCAGTTTAGTTTTCAAAACATGTTTAAGTTTAAAGAACACATGTTGTGTCATTAGATTAAAAGTAACTAAAATAATAATAATATTTAAAATTAGGAATTTTTAAGAGCTGGATGTTCTGTGGGGGGGATGTTCTGGTGGGGGGGTTGGGTGCACAGAAACCGAAAATGTGTCCAAAGCAGTATGTGTCCAAATTTCAATCTTAACCGTTCTATTTCATCAGAGACGATCTTAAAGGGTTAGTTCACCCAAAAATGAAAATTAAGTCATTAATTACTCACCCCCATGCTGTACCAACCCCGTAAGACCTTCGTTCGTCTTCGGAACACAAATTAAGATATTTTTGATTAAATGTGACAGCTGGATCACTCCTCCATAGGCTCCCTAGGGGATTTAAACCTGACGGCCCAGAAAGTCAATGAAGAAAATGTTTAAATATTCCATGTCACAACAGTGGCTCAACTATAAGTTTATCAAGCGACGATTTCTTCATTTGTGTTCCGAAGACGAACGAAGGTCTTACGGGGTTGGTACAGCATGGGGGTGAGTAATTAATGACTTAATTTTAATTTTTGGGTGAACTAACCCTTTAAAGGGGTCATATAATGCCATTTTCATACAAGTTAATTTGATTCTTTAAGGTCTAAATGAAAACTTTGTAATATACTTTAATTAAACATTCTCATTAGTATTGTAAGAAAACACTAATTTTACCTGGTCAAAAACAGCTCTGTTTTCAGCACGGCATTTCAGTGCATATGCCTTTAAATGATAATGAGCTTCGCTCACCCCGCCACTCTGTTCTGCGGGCGTTTTGACACAACGCGCGTGTAGTGTTGCCTTGACAACAGTTGAGGGTATATTTTGGAGAAAGAATGGCAGCAGGAGTCTCTGAGGACACATCTGTGCAACCGTATCAATTTGAACTGGACTCGCACCCGGAACAAGATGACGGCCGCAAAGAAGTTCGACAATTAAGGCTCGAACAGGACGTTTCTGAATGGTTGGTTATCCACCATAATGTCACTTTGATCTATCTCTGTGTACTGGCAGGGTTGAGTAACTTAGTGAGATGTACAAACGCTATGTTTTTACTGATGTATACATACTCAGTTTGTAATAACACAATAACCATAACGCGTTGTTCATTATAAACGTGGGATTATTAATTATATTGAGAACGTCGTACATAGAAAACATGCTGTAATGTACCCTGAGTGTAAACCTTAGCCGCATTCATCGTGAAGCGTGCAAGCAATTTGCAAAGATAAGGTCAATAAAATTTTACACTCACTTCTTCTGGAGGTGCAGCAGGGACATGAATAGTTGGTACCGAATCTTTTTTCAGGAGCAGCTTCTTAGCAAAACCAGCTTTATACTGATCCTCGTTTATAAAGTAGTCTGGTGAGTAGGGCTGCACGATTAATCGAAAAAAAATCATGATCTCGATTCAAACATAAATGCGATCTCATTTCTTTATGATGGCGATTCACTTCCGTGTATTTCCCTGCCTTCAGATCATACTGCATTCACGCGTTATATTGGTCACACTCACACAATAACAAAACACTATTAATTCACCAATCAATCATACGGCCGTTTCATCAGGGAATGTCTAAATTAAAGTTGATGCACGTGAGCAGCGCATATTTTTTTGGGCTTGCATGTTAATCAAATGAGTGCATTCACACCGGAAGCAGGAGCAGCACGTGAGCAGCAGTGAAACCCGGGTTTTGGCACTTTGCTGCACTGCTCCCGCTCAATTAAAGTGAAAGCACACTTTTGATGGACAAAATAAATATGATTTCACACAAAAAGTAATTTCACACAGAATAAGCATGTCTAGTCAGTTTTAACAAGAACTGGAATAGGCAAAAAAAGAAAATGATGACTCAAAAATATTTCTAGAAGATTTAGGCTACCCATTTAACCCTCTGAGGTCTAAGGATTTTTGGGGTCCTTGAGGTGTTCTGACATGCTCTGACATTTGTGCTTTTTTCAGTTATTTATAAACATGTTAATGGCAAAGGTGTAAATTCACTCAATAAAGCACAAACTGGACTACCGTAATTTCTCAGCAACAATTATGAAACATGTTTGTATTTTTGAGAGAATATTGCTTATGCATGGTTATTGAAAAAACTAAAACTTAAAGTGTCTGAAATAAGGCCACAAAACACATACTAAATATGTGTCCACAAGACTTGTGACTAATCAGTGTTGTTGCCTAGAATTTTTGCTTCAAAATGATCTGAAAATCATCCTGCCTAATCATTTACACAAACACATACACTGATTTAAATTTTATTAGAGACCTTTGGTTTGGAAAGGCAATATGCGTGGAGGCGTGTTCACACCTGAGAAGACAAAGGCCGGATAATGTGCCGCATAATGAGCTGCATATTAATTAGCCCTTTCACACAGGTGTGTCACAGGATCCCAAAGAATGCAAGGACAAAAGAAATGATCTATATAGCCTATACATATTTTACAATTAGAAATTGTAACCAATTACAAATAGGTTACAATTACAACAACAATTACAATTTTAACAATATTTCAAGTGTATTTCTTTGTAAAAACTATACATTTTATCATACGTATTAAAAAAAGGTAAGGATTCATTAGTTTGAATATTGGAACAAACACTTTAATAACATCTTAGTTGATAATTCAATATACCTACTTTATTTTTGACAAAACATCATACTATAGTATATTTAACTATGAGCAGAAATTGGTGAACAAAAGCGTACCTATTTAATGTGACAGTAGTCTTTTTTTACAGTCAAAACTTTATAAGCTATCCAAAACTAATCACAAAATCGTGTCTAAACATTCATATTTAGTCTGTAATATATTGTGTATGATATATTAGTATATACATGTGAATTTGCAGCTTGTTGCTTATACAGACATTTTATTTCAACATATTTTAGTCTATTTTTACTCATACAAACTATATTGCTATAGCCTACTAAGATGTGTTTATGTAAACATAACGTTTACTAATGTAGGTGCGAGAGTGAATGAACAAGGCACAGACACGCGCTGTATAACTGTAAACAAAGCGCGCGCGCCTTTGCCGTTCACTCATCATTTAGCCTACACACATACACGCAATTCATATTTAAACAGTCTTTTTGCGGTTTACAGTCCGACACTTCAATATCACGATTAGAACAAAGCACTAGAATAAATGACTTACTACATCAGCTGGATCCGTTGCTCCTCGAAATGAAACTACCAGCACTTCTGGTACATTTTCCAGGGTTAGATATTCCTCACAGTGAAAGGATACGCTGTGTACACAGCTGTACAAGATACTTACTAAACACGATGTGTTTTATAATCCAGCTGGTGGGCGTTGGCATGTTTGAACGGCTTGTCTAAAATCATTTGCGTTTGAATAGCGCGCGCTCTCCGTGGGCGTGGCACATTAACGCGTAATTAGGTATAATGAGCTGGAAAGAAAAATACTGACATCTCTCTCTTTTCATACAGATTACATAAGCTAAGAATATTTGTTTTTTTTATATAAATTAACTCATTTAAAAGAAGAGAGTTCAAGCTTCATTATGGAAAAACACTCGTGCCTGTATGACAAGTATTCGCGGAATTAAAAATAATCTTAGGACGCGTTTCAGAATGGACTTCACTGACAGAGAGAAGGCAGAACGCGCATCATGTTTGTTTTTCTTTATTTGGCAAAAAGCACAACACTTTGTTTTTATTGTGAGTATCCACAAAAAAAATAGACACTTATCAGGATCTAATGATGTAAAACACTTAATATGTAAGATCAAAATCAACAGAGTATTTTGAGTTTCTTTTGCCCTGATAAGAAAAAAGCGAGACTATCGCGCCGGCGCGATAGCCGACCTCAGAGGGTTAAACTTGTTTTTAATTATTCAGTTAGGGTGAAAGTATGGTGTATTATAAAAAAAGCTAAAGTAAACTAGACAGAAAATATTATATATAGCCTACACTTTCTTTTAGTTCATGTAAAACACAGACAGCTACATAGGCTAGCACAACCCCAAAACACCAGCTTAAACAATTTAGATTTTTTTTTGTTACTGCACTTTATTATACTGTATGTCCTGTGTTGTTTTGTTGTTGTTGTTGGTTTTTTTGTACTTGAGTGCAATACATTTGATGAAAAAAGGAGAATCGTGTAAGAGAATCGTGATCTCAATTCCCATGGAGAAAAATCGTGATTCACATTTTAGCAAGAATCGTGCAGCCCTACTGGTGAGAATGAAATGATTCGCGCAAACATGAAAGCATTGACGTTGCTCGTGGGGATTATTCCCTTAGAAAACAAAACTTAGCCACTTCAACGGTTCGGATTTAGGAACATCAAAATGACTGCTGTGTTTGTTATTACACACCCAAGAACAGAACGCCACAATCGCTTAGATGCCATTCTGCTCCAGTGTATCAACAATGGCGGACTATGATGACAGCTCGCTTAGGGCGGGTCTGTTTTGAAACGCTGCTGTCAATCAACAATCGTGGGAGGGGCGTCCGACCGTGTGACGTCACACGGTCGAACGGCTCGATTTGAGGCAGGGAAAAACATATAATGATAAAAATGTATCCAGTGTTTTTGTTTCAATCTCTTTATATGATGGTTGTGTACAGGCACTGCCAACACACATTTCAGTACAATCAACTTGAAAAAGTGCATGTACCATTATATGACCCTTTTAAAACAGGGTTTTAAAGGTCCCGTTCTTCGTGATCCCATGTTTTAAACTTTAGTTAGTGTGTAATGTTGTTGTTAGAGTATAAATAATATCTGTAAAATTATAAAGCTCAAAGTTCAATGCCAAGCGAGATATTTTATTTAACAGAAGTAGCCTACATCGAACAGCCCGTTTGGACTACATCCCTCTACTTCCTTCTTTAATGACGTCAATAGAACAGTTTTTTGACTAACGTCCGCCCACAGGAGTGCTCCCTCAACTCGCGCACTTATAACTTAGTGTTTACGCAGCTCTTACAGTGATTTTCTGAAGTAAAACTGACGCTTCATCTTTTGTGTGATGTAAAATAAACTTTATTAAACTCATCAGTATATGTTTGATTATCATTCGGACCTGGTCCGATACAGCAGACTTGTAGGATATTAATAAATAATGGATACATACAAGCAGATGACAAATACGTTATAATAACCGTAATTAAACTACTAAACTATACCTGTTCCATCTCTATACAGCACTCTGACTCTGTAGGCATTATTGTCCGACTCGAAATGAACACCGTTACTGAGAGTTTCTGATATTATCATCATTCCGTGAGATGAAATTGTCCGGAGAGACTGAGCGCGTGCTCATGTAGCTCCGCCCCCTGTGCCGGCAGCAGTAGCTTATTTGCATTTAAAGGGCACACACTAAAACAGCTCGTTTTTCTGAGCCCCAAAAAATTACAATTTAAACATGCTGTAAAAAATTATCTGTTGGGTATATTGAGCGGAAACTTCACATACACATTCTGGGGACATCAGAGACTTATTTTACATCTTGTGAAAAGGGGCATAATACGGGACCTTTAAGTGTAAAATATCAAACTTTTCCTTTAAGTGAACAGAATGGGTTATATTTGTTTCTAGAGCTCGCCATGGAACAGGAGAGTCAGGATTAACCCAGGTTTTAGTAGTCTTATTTTAAATGCTTGATAAAATTATTTAAAGTCAGGA
The DNA here is from genome assembly GCA_030578255.1 of Tiaroga cobitis. NCBI lineage: Eukaryota > Metazoa > Chordata > Actinopteri > Cypriniformes > Leuciscidae > Tiaroga > Tiaroga cobitis. Next base: position 36,371,873 of record CM060607.1, on the reverse strand, counting down.
AATGACAAACCCCCATTGAGTTTCCTATATTTGCATTATGTCGAGTTCTGTGTTTATGCTTATTTCATATGAATTTAGAGATGGCACATTGAGCTCTATGGGGGGAAAAACATTCAGGGTGTGCTAGTAGCAACATAGAACATATAAATTGAATGATCATTGTAATTCCTATAGAGATATTTATAGTAATACTAGTAATATAGTAGTTGAGTGTTTGCATTAGTTATTGTATGTTAGGAGAAATAATCTTTGCCTCAACCCTTTTTCTTTCAGCGCAAAGTATCCATCTTGTCTGTTCTTTCAATACAACACCCAGCTTGGACCTCCATATTACATCCTTGTTGATACCAACTTTATCAACTTTTCTATTAAGGCCAAATTAGATGTTGTCCAGTCAATGATGGACTGTCTTTATGCTAAATGTAAGTCCCCACATTCTTTTCTCAGATTTATTAAATTACAACAATGCTAATGTGAAGTGAGTGAATGTATTTTGGATGTGTTGATGATTGTAGGGATTGCTATGCAGCAACATTTAACAGAAATGACAGTGTTCAACACAGTTTACAGCATACACTCTGTACACATGCCAAACATAACAAGGAATACAGTTTACAACATTATATATACACATTACACATATACAGATAAAGAAAGTTCTACGCACACATTGGCAATAAAATTTAACAACTTTTTTCAAAGGTACATCTTTAACATATTTGATTGAATAACTAAACTTGAATGAATAACATTAATAGTTCTGAAGTGGGTCTTAGTTTAATTTTAACTACAGTGGCGATAGTGAGGGGAAAAATATAACATGATGGAAAAATTACAACCCAGTCAGTCAAAGTGATGGATCATGATCCTTTGAGTGGGTAACAGTTGCAAGAAAATGTTTGTGAACCCTTTGGAATCACAGTTTCTGCATTGATTACTGATTAAATATGATGTCAGTCATAATTACAGACCAACACAATTGGACTAAACTAATAACACATACATTTGTACTCTTCAAGCTAATATGTTTTTATGCATTTTATGTTTTTTTTTTTTTTTTTTTTTTTTTTCATGATCACTTGAGTAATGTGTAGAAACTTATTTTGTTGTTACAGGTGTTCCTTGCATAACAGACTGTGTGATGGCTGAGCTTGAGAAATTAGGAATGAAGTTTCGAGTGGCTTTGCGGTAATGCACACTTAAATGACATGCATGTAACAATAGTGTCTCGAACATTGGGGACCAAACCAATTGAAAGTAATACATTTTTGATTACAAAAATTAACTATTTGAAAATAAGTTTCATCTTAAAATATGCACACATTCACTCTTAATCATTTGCCTAAAATGTCAATTTGAACAGCTCAACCCTTAAAGACCAATACAGCCGGCCGCGGCTAAAAATTAACTATTCTTAAATGTTTAATAACTTTTGAACCGCTAATCCAATCTGTATGCTTTAAAAAGTCTCGTAAAAAGAACGTGTTTTTCACGTTTGGCCATTCAGAGGCCCCGTAGTGAATTTGATTGCGTCATCAAGTTTTGATCAGCATTGATTTGTCAAAGAAACCCATGCGGTTTGTTCCTCTGAGCCAAACCGGAATGATTGTTGATGCTTATTCCAACCCCCTTGCCCAGATTGGTTGAAACTATCACCTACTCAACCAATAAACATTGGTTTTGTTTTTTTGCACCACCAATTATCATCTTTCTTTGGAAACTTGAACTGACGCAAAGTGAAAGTAGTTGCATAAGTGCGTGCATGCATATTTGCGTGCATGAAAACAAACACAAAATAACAGATTTGCATGACAGCACTTTCTGACAAAGCATAACAAAATTCAAAAATTAATCTAAAACAGCAGAACACATCGGATGAGGCACTAAAGTGTGTGTTATCAAACGAGACTCTACACAATGCCCCAGTGGAATTGCGTCCGACTGAGATAACGATACTCGGTTACTAACGTAACCTCGGTTCTCTCTAGAGAGGGAACGAGTATTGCGTAAGTTTAGCTTACGCTACGGGAAAGATTCATCTTCTCGAGATATTGAAGCCAAAAAATTATCCTTAATTTTGTATTCATTGTCAACGCAGTGCAGCAGCTAGCAGACCTAGAGCAGGCCATCTCGCGTGCTTATTGGCTGCCCTGCTGGCATCTGCTGCAGCCTACCAGTGAGCCCCGCGTGACGTCACGCCCAATGAAGGGCGCTCGCGCCTTCATAGCGTCACAGCCCGCCAGAATGGGCGTGGCTTAGCGTATAAAAGAAGGGGCTGTAGGCTGACTTCCCTGGTTTTTCGACAACTGAAGCGAAGTCGCTCGTGGCGCGAGCACGGCCGGTTACGCAATACTCGTTCCCTCTCTAGAGAGAACCGAGGTTACGTTAGTAACCGAGTATCGTTCTCTTACGAGAGGTTCTCTCGTATTGCGTAAGTTTAGCTTACGCTACGGGAACACTTTGTCAACGCCGTGCGCGCCAAGCATCCACCATGAGACCCCGAACTTTCAGGGGAACCCTGTAAGGTGGAGAATAAGGTGGCCAGCCACGCGGGCCATCACTTGTACATACGCACACATAGGGAATACAGAGCAGCGCGCCGGTCTGTATAGGCACATGGCACATACCCTACTTAGTGCAGCTCAACCAGGAGAGCTGAGTCATGTGAGAGTGATCTGAGCAGGATGTCTGGGCAGAATACACCTCCCTTTTAATTGACAACAGTTTAGCCTGCAAGGCAGGAACTTCTAGGTTATAAAACCTGACAGAGGTAGACGGGGAGCTCCAGCCCGCCGCTACACAAATGTCATGGATAGAAAGTCCACTGGACCATGCCCACGAAGAGGCCACGCCTCTCGTGGAATGAGCCCTGATGCCCAGAGGGCATTGCAGACCTTTTGACGCGTAAGCGGCTGCTATAGCGTCCACTATCCATCTGGACAGGCTCTGTTTCGAGGAGGCGAGACCCTTGGTGCGCCCACCGAACGAAACAAGCAGCTGTTCCGAACGCCTGAATAAGGCGGAGCGCGTAATGTAAAACCTCAGTACTCTGACAGGGCAGAGGAGGTTCACATCACTTTCGCTGTCAGATGCTGGCAGAGCTGACAACGAGATAACTTGCGCTCTGAACGGAGTGCCCATCACTTTAGGAACGTAGCCATGTCTAGGTCTGAGGATGACTTTAGAGTCATACGGCCCGAACTCAAGACACGATGCGCTGACAGACAGCGCATGCAGGTCCCCCACACGTTTTACTGACGACAGTGCAGTCAGAAAGACGGTTTCAGTGATAGATATTTCAACCCCACGGAGTTTAGTGGTTCGAAGGGAAAAGCTTTCAGGGCCTCTAGGACCAGTGAAAGATCCCACATGGGAACCGACGGGGGGCGCGGCGGGTTCATCCTCCTAACTCCTCTAAGGAAGCGGATGACCAACTCATGTCTTCCTAATGACTGGCCGTGCGTCGATTCTGCGAACGCTGCCACGGCCGCCACGTATACTTCGAGTGTGGATGGGGACCTTCCCTTATCCAACAGCTCTTGTAGGAAGGAGAACAGATGCGCCACCCCGCATGTCCGCGGGTCCAGACCTCTGTCCGTGCACCATCCAGAGAACACCGACCATTTAGTAGAGCCTGACATGTTGTAGAGCCTTCTCGTGGAAGGGGCTCTAGACTGCGCGATCGTGTTCATTACTCCTTCTGGCAGGGCAACGAGTACCCGTTGATCAACCATGCGTGCAGAGACCAGCGCTCTGGATGGGGATGCCAGATCGTGCCGCGAGCCTGAGAGAGGAGATCTGTCCTCACCGGAATAGGCCACGGAGCTGTATGTGACAGCCGTGCTAGCTCCGGGAACCAAATCTGATTCTCCCAACGCGGGGCTATGAGGAGCACCGAGTGGCGCGTTTCCCTGATTCTCTTGATCACCTGTGGTAACAGAGAGACCGGAGGGAAAGCATATAGCCGGAGGCTGGGCCAAACCTGGGCCAGCGCGTCCTCGTCCTTCGAGAAGAACGTCGGGCATTGAGCGTTGTCTTTTGACGCAAATAGGTCGACTTCCGCCCTGCCGAATAGGCGCCACAGCTTCTGGACCGCTTGGGGGCCCAGGGACCATTCCCCTGGGGGAACGTTGTCCCTGGACAGTTCGTCTGGGCCGTCGTTCAAATGGCTAGGCACATGCGCCGCCCTCAGCGAGGGCAGGTGCATCTGCGACCAAATAAGGAGGCGTTCCGTCAGATTGCAGAGATTTCTGGATCTGACACCGCCCTGACGGTTTACATAGGATACCACAGACATGTTGTCCGAGCGGACAATAACATGTTGGCCCTGTATAAACGGGAGGAAGCGTTTCAGTGCATTCTCGACCGCTATCATCTCCAGACAGTTTATGTGAAAACACCTCTCTTGGTCTGACCACTGGCCGAAGACCGGTCTGCCCTCGAACAGCGCGCCCCAACCCCAGTTGGACGCGTCTGTCGAAATGACTTTCCGATAAGAGATGGTTCCCATCCTCACTCCCAGCTGGTACCAGTCGCCCACTAACCAGGGCTGCAGAGCCGCTATGCAGGTCTGAGTCACTCCGATTTTCTGACCGCCAGAAACCCAAGCTCGGTGGGACGGGCGAGCATTCAACCAGCGTTGGAGCGGGCGCATGCGCAGTAGGCCCAGCTGGAGCACCGCTGCAGCTGATGCCATACAGCCCAGCATCCTTTAAAATGTTTCCAAAGGGAGAAAGCTGTCCTTCTGGAAAAACGCGGCTAGGTGGCGAACACGGAGCGCGCGCCGTGCCGATAGACGAGCCGACATAGGTCACCGAGTCCAGTTCTATTCCTAAAAAGGAAATTGACTGGCTGGGTTGCAATGAGCTCTTGGTCCAGTTGACCATGAGACCCAAGCTTTCCAGGTGACTGCGAAGCACTGTTCTGACAGGCCGAACGGCAGGACGGTTTATTGATATACCTGACCGTCGAAGGCAAATCTCAAAATTTGCCTGTGACGGGGTATTATCTGAACCTGAAAATAGGCATCCTTCAGATCTAGAGAAATAAACCAGTCCCTCGGGCGAACGTGCGCGAGGTTTTTCCTGGCCGTAAGCATTTTGAACAGTCTTTTCACAAGCGCTTTGTTCAAATGTCTCAGATCTAGGATAGGTCTGAAGGCTCCGTCCTTCTTGGGTACGAGAAAATAACGGCTGTAAAAGCCTGACTCGCTCAGAGAAGGCGGCACCTTTTCTATAGCCCCTTTGCACAGCAGCTTTGCTATTTCTGCGTGAAGTAGGTGTGCTACTTCCGCATTCACTATCGTCGCGGTCCGGGCTCGAAAGCGCTGGGGACGGCAAATGAATTGAAGTGTATAGCCCTGCTTATTGTGCTCAGAACCCATTCTGAAATCCCTGGGATAGTTTCCCACGCAGCTATGTGAGCCGCTAGGGGGCGAATGGCCTCCGGGTTCAGATCGCCGCCAGTTGCGGGCTTGTGAAACTGAGCCGGAGCCGAAAGCGCGGCGCGCGCGCTCTCGGTTCTGGGCAATGGCTTCTCGCTGAAAGCCGAGACCGTCTGATTTATGTGAGGTGTCCCAATCATAAGGGATGGGGAGCATTTTATTCTCACTTTTTGACGCGCCAGCAGCGCTTCGGGTGGAAAAGCTTTCTGTAAGCGTGAGCGCGTGTGCGCGGGCACGAGACTTACAAGTGTATTTGACGCCCCGATCATAACGGATGGGGAGCGTCTTATCAATGCCCTGCGTTTTGTGATAACATTTAAACGCGCGGGCGGCGCCCGGGGGGAGGTGTGTGTCAGTAAGCGTGAACGCTCTCCGGCGGGCACGAGACTTACATTCATAACCGGTTTTATTGACCGTGTAACAGAGCGGGCAGATAGTGGGCACAGACCTGTGGACACACTCCTTATATTCAACACTCGAGCAGCCTTTCTGCACTTTCTGAGAGTGTGCTCTGTGAGTGACACGAGATTTGATGTGCTTGTGTGTAGGAGTGAACACTGGGGCGTGGGCACTTTCACTACACTTAAAACACCAACGGCGTGAGCCGGACCAGACATTATACTCTTTTGAGATTTTCTCTGGGTCGCCGTGAAGACGGCGTATATGTGTGCAGGCGAGAGGGCAAATGAGCCGGCTCGTTGGCTGCTAAATGGACCACTGCAGTAGCCTGATTGAAGGGGACTGACAGGGAAATAAACTTGAATACGGCGGCTCGCTGAGGAGAGCCGCGTAAATTTTATCTGCTGCGGGAGCCGGAATCGAACACGGGTCTCCGGGGCAAAAGCTTAAGGTTTAGCCCCTGAGCCACAGGGGAAACAACATAAGCTTTAGTTGGCGCGATCAGATAAAAGAGAGAGCGTCATCACAGTTTTCGTGTGCGTGTCGGCATTGTCTGCAGGCGTGCGTGTTATAACAGGCTCTCTACTGCAGTATAGACATTACCAGCCGCTCGAAGTAGGAAGAGCTGGAAAATGTTTGAGAAAAAAGAGGGGGTTTGTCAGGCCTCGGCGGGACAAAAAACCACACTCTCTCCTTCTTTCGCCGGTGACGCATGCGCTCGGGGCGCGCGCTCGCTCTCTGTACGTAAGAAAGCTGGTCGCGAGCACAGAGAGGGGAGCTGCAAAATTTTTTTTTTTTTTTTTTTGCTGCGAGAGCCGGGAATCGAACACGGGTCTCTGGCGCGAAAGCTTAGGGTTTAACCAGTGAGCCACAGGGGAAACCTAGTAAGCTTTAGTTGGCGCGAGCAGATAAGAGAGAGAGCGTCATCACAGTTTTCGTGTGCGTGTCGGCATTGTCTGCAGGCGTGCGTGTTATAACAGGCTCTCTACTGCAGTATAGACATTACCAGCCGCTCGAACTAGGAGGAGCTGGAAAATGTTTTGAGAAAAAGAGGGGGTTTGTCAGGCCTCGGCGGGACAAAAAACCACACTCTCTCCTTCCTTCGCCGGTGACGCATGCGCTCGGGGGCGCGCGCTCGCTCGCTTTCTGTTCGTAAGTAAGCTGGTCGCGAGCTCATAGAGGAGAGCTGCATAAATTTTTTCTGCTGCGAGAGCCGGGATCGAACACGGGTCTCTGGCGCGAATGCTTTGAGTTTAGCCACTGAGCCATGGGGGAAACTACGAAAGCTTAAGTAGCGCGAGCAGATAAGAGCGCGCGCGGCAGCTTCCTTGTAACGTAAAGGAAGCTAGCCGCGGTTAGAACAGCAGTCCATAGCGTGTCCCTCGACCTCATCCTCAGACGCGACGGCAGTGAGGCTCGTGAGCGGCAGCTGCGCGTCGGTGAAGGGAGGCGGGGAAGGTGAAAAGCGAGGCTCGAGGGAGGCTTTCCGGCGAGCGCGTCGCTGTGGCTACAGGCTCCGGCTGCCTTTGGGAATGGCGCTTATCACTGCGCGGTCCCACAAAGGGCGGAGTGACTGCTTCTATGGTGGGCGCGGTAGCTTCCTTGTAACGTAAAGGAAGCTAGCCGCAGTTAGAACAGCAGTCCCTTGTGGCGTGTCCCTCAACCTCATCCTCAGACGCGACGGCAGTGAGGCTCGTGAGCGGCAGCTGCGCGTCGGTGAAGAGAGGCGGGGAAGGCGAGAGCGAGGCTCGAGGGAGATTCTCCGGCGAGCGCGTCGCAGTGGCCACAGGTTCCGGCTGTCTCCGGGGCCCTACACGAGCCGCAGGAAATGCGAGGCATCTTTAAAAAGACACTCGCGCTCTTTTAGGAGTAAGCTAGAAGAGAATACAACAGTGTAAAAAGGATACGTCGCCGGATAGCGTAGCTCGCACGGATGGCTGAAGGTGGCGAAGGCGGCCGGCTTCCTCAGCGCTGTCCTAAGCTGGCTGTTCGCTGTTCGACGGCGGCGGTGGCTTCTCTCTGATCCAGCGATGCGGAGAGCTCGCTGAAGAGTCGAAAAATCAGGGAAGTCAGCCTACAGCCCCTTCTTTTATACGCTAAGCCACGCCCATTCTGGCGGGCTGTGACGCTATGAAGGCGCGAGCGCCCTTCATTGGGCGTGACGTCACGCGGGGCTCACTGGTAGGCTGCAGCAGATGCCAGCAGGGCAGCCAATAAGCACGCGAGATGGCCTGCTCTAGGTCTGCTAGCTGCTGCACTGCGTTGACAATGAATACAAAATTAAGGATAATTTTTTGGCTTCAATATCTCGAGAAGATGAATCTTTCCCGTAGCGTAAGCTAAACTTACGCAATACGAGAGAACCTCTCGTAAGAGAACTGGCACAGCCAAGAGGTCTGTTTCGTATATGTAAATACTACTAATAGTTTGTGAAAATCTTTTACACTATTTGTATTTTTGTTGCACAAGACACTTTTCACAATTGTTTACACTACTTGCTGCACTATTTGTGTTTGTTGTTTATTTTCAGATTGAATATATACGCACGCACATATATATGTGTATATGTATGTGTGTCACTTTTGCTTTAGTGTTTTATTATTATATAACAATGTTTCTATTTACTTTACTTCCTGAACTTTTTTGGACACATCTACATTGTCAGTGAATAAAAAACACCAGCTTTTCACTGAAAATCGCTTATAATAATGTTGTAATAAATGGCTATAACTTGCTTAGGGATTGGTACATGTAGACTTTCTAACTTTCTAAAGTTATAAATAAATTAGTGCGGTCAAACGATTAAAATATTTAATCGCGATTAATCGCATTAATGTCATAGTTAACTCGCGATTAATCACACATTTCTATCTATTTTAATGCTCTTATCAACATGGAAAACTGGATCTGCTTGCTTTGTGCAAATGTTTTTTATTGAAAACAACATTGGCATATACTGTTCAATTTCACACTAACATTCTCACTTGGAGCAAATAATCTCTCACACAATGTAACACTGTCCTTCAATGAAAGGGTGAAAAAAATTGTGACGAGGTCCTGATATTGACGAGGGGGCGGAGAATCCGCATCAGCTGTGTGTGTGCTTGGCCATCAAGTGGAATTTCCGACTAGACGTGCAGCGATGATGATAGCTCAGTTCACAACAACAACAAAAAAATTATTTGGCAACTTTTTAAAAGTAAACTTTCAATTCAGAAGCTTATCTTATTGGAATCCATTTCGGCGTCTCGCGCTCGTCATCCACTCAAAACGTAACCTACTATTTGGCCGGCTCACAACAAGTGTGTTTCCGGTCTAGCTAGATCCGGTGCTTTCAGAGAGGACGCGGAATGCACGGCGCTACCCCAGTTTTCAAAACTTTTTGGATGCCAAAAAGTTTCTATTGGCCACGCTGGTAATCGTCACAGCGGCAAAAGTTGAACTATTGAATTTTGACCGCAGTGTGCGCGTCGCTGCTCTTGCGCTTTGGTCGACGAAGCAACAAAACGTCCTCGCGCGGCGCAAGCCATTGAAATCAATAAGTTTCATAGTGCAGCGCCGCACATGGCGCGTCCTGTTGCAAAAGCAAGTGAAAAAAAACTATAAAGTTGGCTAGGCCAAAAAGACCGTTAATCTCGCGATAAAAAAATGAATCTCGTTAAAATGGGTTTGCGTTAACGCTGTTAATAACGCGTTTAACTGACAGCCCTAAAATAAATATAACTATATAATATAAAACAATCTTTCTAAAGAAAAAAATCCAAACTAGCCAGAAAATATGATTTATAAACTTTCTTTTATTTTATTATGTAATACACAGACAGGTAGCCTATATTAGCTCTAGCACTACCCAAATCAAACCAGAGTTTCCAGAGGGGGGGGGGAGGGGGGGGGAGGGGGGGGGGGGTTTCCATAGTTTGTGGTCTTGTATATCGAAGTATGACTTAACCCTCTGATGGTCTTCGTTTAGGAGTCACGTCCTGGGCCTTCCCGGTCAGAAGTGACCGGACACCTAAAAATGTAACTTCCTCCATCCCAGTAAAAACCAATGCAATTTATTTTTGTTCTCTACTATTTATTCTTTTTAATTTAGTATTTTGAGACAATTTGATTGAATTTATGAATATTTATGCAATATTTATGGTCTATTTTTGCCATGGAGAAAAAAAAATATATATATATATACAGTATAGAGAAAAAGCGTAGAACCATGGTGTAACCACTAGATGGCATGTACAGCTCTCTATGGAGAGGCATGTGAATTCCCCAGCTGTTTATGAACACATTTACTTTTACTTTTTTTTCTTTTTTTTTTGGTGGATTTGAATATATATTTAAAACAATCTCAAAAACGATTTCTTAAGTTTTAGATACTCCTTCTTCTGTTATTGAAACAGAGCTCCAGCAAAAATGACAGACACAGCGGTTCACATATTTGTGTGTGTGCGTCTGTGTGTGTGAGTGGATGTGTCAATATCACACTCTTGATGGTTTAGAGTATCACCCCTTTACTGCTGTGCACTTAAAAAAAATTGGTGAATTTTTGTGTTTTTGTCAATTTCCCATTCATTTCCTATGGGGGTCATTTTTGACCGAAGACCACATATTCACATACCTAATGCCAGAAATATCACCAAGTTTCGTAACATTCCAATGAAGCTGTGATTTTTAAAAATTCAAAACAGATTTTTTGTAATCTGAATTTATTGGTGTGTATGTGTATAAAAGTGTGTTTGTATGTGTGTGTGGGTGGGTGTGAATTTTTTGCACTCTTGATGTTGTAGAGTGTCACCCCTTTACTGCGGTGTACTTTTTTTTTAGAATCGTGGCCGATTTGTAGATTGTACCGCATTGTGTTTTTGTAAATTTCCCATTCATTTCCTATGGGTCGGTCATTTTTGACCGAAGACCACGAGTGTGACTATTTTTTTTTACGACCACTTAGCATGCTCGGATCATGACCTTAATTTTTTTTGTATTCACATACCAAATGCCAGAAAAGTCACCAAGTATCATAACCTTCCGATGAAGCTGTGATTTAAAAAAAAATTCTAAACAGAAAATTATTCGGTCAGAAGTGACCGAGGACCATCAGAAGAACATGATTGGAGCTGTTTTCTAGGTTGTTTGTTGTTTACCATTTACACGCGAATGTTGTACACACCCCAAGTTAACAAACTTTTGAGACTATCAATTTTATAAATGATAAATGAAATTTATAAAGAAATGCTCACTTATATGTAGCTTTGGAGCCTCTGCTGTGACGCTGTACAAACACTTCCAGTGTGAATATTCTGGTGCGTCTGCAGTGACAATGTAGTTCACACTGATGTGAAGCTGAAGCAAAGTTCAAGCTAGCGGTGTGAAACAGGCGACTTATCTAATATATAAAAAAGGGTGCGACCAAATTGAAACTTGAAAATTGAAACAAAAAATTATCAATGCAGAATTGTAAAAACAATTTAAAGTAAAAAAGCTCTAAACAAAATCCAATTTTTGATAAGCTGGTTTTTTTTTTTCTCTCAAGGATTTGATTCTGAGATTTGTTCTGTTTTAGTACTCTCTGATTGTTGGAACTAGCTTTGTTTTCCCTTAGGTTTTGACTTGCCACAATGTCATAATTTTTGTATTTAAAGGCATTTTTCTGTTCAGAAGTCATGTGTGAACAGGGCCTGTTTTTTTTATGTTTGCAGATTGGCTCCAGCAATTTGGTGGGATAAGATAGAAGTAACATTGCCTGAAGAGTTGGTCATAAGATTAACCGCATTGTGGACAGCAGTGTCATTTGCCGAAAATTACAATTTGATATCATCACAGTTTCAACAGCATTTCTGTGCTGATGTGTGAATGGTAGCAAAATGGTTGAAAGATGGCAAGCTGTTGCATGTGTGAATAGTAGATATGGTGCATTTACCAGAAAATGTAATATTGGCAATTTTACTGCAGTTTTCATTTGTGAAAATGGCTACTCTTTCTTCCTTGCTTTTTATGGCTTTTTGAACTTTTTGTGCAGGATTGCCAAAGATCCCCGCTTTGAACGCTTGCCTTGCTCACACAAAGGAACGTATGCTGATGACTGCTTGGTACAAAGAGTAACACAGGTATGAGAACTTTGTTAGCTGTGGGGTTAGAATTGTTTCGTATTCCCTAATAAATGAAAAAAGATTTACAAATAGAACAGGGAGACAAATGCATGTTTTTTTTTTTAGTACTGCAACTTTGCAAATGAGCCAATCAAATACGTTTTTAAAGGGCATATATAATGAAAATCGGACTTTTTCCGTGTTTAACCCTCTGGGGTCTAAGGTGTTTTTGGGGTCCTTGAGATGTTTTGACATGCCCTGACATTTGTGCTTTTTTCAGTTGCTTATAAACATATTAATGGCAAAGGTATAATTACACTCTATTTAGCACAAATAGGGCTACCATAATATGTGAGAAACTTGTATGTACATGTTTGTATTTTTGAGAGAATATTGTTTATGCACGGTTATTGAAAAAAACTAAAACTTAGTTTCTGAAATAAGGCCATAAAACACATACTAAATGTGTCCACAAGACTTTTGACTAATGGATGTTGTCGTCTAGAGTTTTTTTTCTTCAAAATGATCTGAAAATCATCCTGCCTAATCATTCACACAAAACAATACATTGGTTTGAATTTTGTTAAGACACTTTTTGTTTGGAAAGGCAATATGCGGCGGGGGCGTGAATGATTGTGAGGATCATGAATAATGCCCTGATTCACACCTGAGAAGACAATGACCTGCATAATGAGCTGCATAATGAGCCTTTCACACAGGTGTGTCACTGGATACCAAAGAATGCGAAGACAAAAGAAATGTGTGTGTATATTAGGGCTGAAACAACCAATCGATTTAATCGATTAAAATCGATTATTAAAATGGTTGTCAACGAATGTCATTATCGATTAGTTGGTCTGCTTACGTCACGGGGAGTGTTTACTGTTGATTGGTTGAAACAGTCCAATCATGATGCTCTCTGTCTTACATGCGCTGCGCTTCATGAGACACACGCAAGGTCTCTCTCCCTTCGCCGTTCTGCCGTGCGCGCAGAGACCGAGATCTTTTTTACAGTCTTTGTTTGGAGCACAGTCTCTTCTGTCTCGCATGCGCGCTCTAGATTCCGGGAGTTTGAACTAATTTGCGGGCATCAGGGAGCCGCTATCAATATGCGGGTGACTTCCGGAACTTCTGCGAGACTTGGGATGTCTGTATTTTGTCTCGAGTATCAGGTTGCACAATCAGTTCACTTGCAACATAAGTGATGGATTAAAATAGCGCTACCGCAGAAATAGGTTAAATTAAAACGGTGTTTACAAAGTGAAGCACTAAATTAAAGGCAGCAGTAGTAAAAGATTGTTTTTTAGTCACTGTACTCAGTGGTTTTCAGCGAATGCTTGTGCCAGGGACGTGCACAGGAATTGAAAAAAGCCCCCCCCCCCCTTAAAAAAAACCTCACGGGCTATATGAATGACTCAGAATAACAGGGTCTTTATTAAAATATATATATACACAAAGAAGTAAAAAACTGAAATACAGCACTCAATCACCTTTACTACTACTAATAACACAGAAAAATATGACTTGAGTAATGAAAATCCCTACATCAATAGGGCCGCTCATGCAGGCTCAGCTCAGGTGCCGGTGTAGCAGTCGTGTTCCCCCTCAGTGCTTGCAAGAGCAGCTGGATGTACGGAAAGCGAAAAAGGGCAAAAGCATTGGCGCAAAATGTAATTGTCTTGCTACACTGCAGCATAATAAAATGCTTCTCACACTCCAGTAATATTTCTGTGAATTGAATTCATCTTGAATCAATCACTTGTTCATAGTTTTTGTATTATGTCTGAATATATTCAGTGGAATTTTGCCCATACAAATTGCCTTATCTGACCGTGTTTATTATGTCCAAACTCAATGCCTCATATTATGGTTTTATTATTATTTATAAAGATTGCAAAATATCAGAGATGACAGGTTTATGATATACAACTTTGTAAACAGTATACAAAATGTATTAACAAAATTATTAAATGTCACCAAAATACACATGAGAAAAAGAGTTCCTCATATTATTGTTTATTATTTTTTAATTATTTATTTATTTTAAATTTGAAAATAAATAATCTGGATTGAATTGACAGATGGGGGAAGAAAAAACACTTAGATTTCTGGAAAAAATACAATCCTTTTTTAACCTTTTGGCTTCCCGTACATTCAGTTGTGCTTCTTGCTCGTATTCAGTTCTGATGGTACGTATGGTAACTGGGCAACTACGCATGATTTGTGTTATGATTGCGTAAAGGGAACAGGAATTCCGGTAGGGAACAGAATCGACTGCTACACCGGTCGCATGCAGCGCTTCAGCCACGTAAACAGAGTTTGCCCTTCCCCTACTGACTTTTACTTTCAGTGCAAAGTGCAAAGAATTTGATTTTCAGTGCACTTCCACACTATGGAAGTGAATGAGGCTTTGTGGGTTTTTTTTGGGGGGGGGGGGGTTTATCTAGGCCTACGTGAAATTCTACATCCATTGTACGATTTTTTTTTTTTTTTTTTTTCCCTCGGAAGGGCAACGTGAGTCGAGAAGGGCATATGGGCAGTTGCCCGGGCAACCTGAGCAACCCCCCTGTGCACGTCCCTGGCTTGTGCACTAATGCATAATTTTTCCTGTCCTTTTAATCAAGCCTGTTAATTTGCTGCGTACCTCCATTCCGTTCTCTTTTTATAGCATTTGTCTACTAAGTTTTAATTGTTTTTCAAACGCGATCTACTGCGGCTCTACGTTCACACGCTTGTTTTCAGTCTTTCTATATTAATTTTTATCAATTATCCTTATAATTCAATTAATTTTAAATACAAATTAAATGAATTATATATTTGAGATGTTTTTAGTGTATATCTTCACATCTGAACAACATGTCTGTGTAAATTTGTTTGAACAAAAATTGTGTTAAAACATGTTGGATATATAATTTTTTATTAATTTTACATTAATCATGGTTGTCAACTTGCCATCAGAAATTATCATTAAAAACAAAGCAAATATTGATATTAGTAAAACTCAATGTGTGGCTTTTGCACTTTTTAAAGTACACTTTTACACATAAATACCCTTGTGGCGAGCAGGGCGAGGCCGGTGGCGTGAGTGACAATGAACGACACCTGTAAGACGCACCGGTCTCGCATCTCTCACGTCCCTCGGCCTCGTCCTGCTCACCACAGCCCTGATTTAGGGTTTTATTTAGTTATAATAAACATAAAATCAAATTGAAATTTTTATCCGATTAATCGATTAGCAAAATAATCGTTAGTTGCAGCCCTAGTGTGTGTGTATGTGTATGTATGTATATATATATATATATATAGGATACAATTCATAACAAGAAAAAACATGCGCCCCATGCATGCGCTTGATCTGCAGTTTTCGATGTGTAACTTCACAATCAATGGACACATACAGTTTAATTTTAATAAATAAAGTATGTAGTCCTATCTATAGGCTAAATAGAAAATTAAATTGAATAGGCTTATATAAATAAATTGATAATCCTGCTGGGTTTTCGTAATTATTCCAGATAATATAACAAATAAATAATTATTGATAGGCCTACTTGTTAAAAGGGCTTTGTGTGTTTCATTTATTGGGCTACTTACTGTCAATTATAGAAAACAAGAATGAACGAATGAATTAAAACAAATTTAATTAATAAATAAATAATAATAATATTGACGCACATGCTTTTCTGTCTCAATATTGCAACATCTCTCTCTCTCTCTCTCGTTTTAATGACAAAAACTTGACAAACGTCTTGATATGCATCATCTGAACAATGTTTTGAGGTGTGGTAACTGTAGTATAAGCGGAATAATTGACTTCAGGCCGTTGAATTATTAGAAAAATAATGCGCACCCGAGGTGTAACGGCCACTCCGCTTGGCGTCGTGACCGCATTACCACCTCGGGTGTGCATTATTTTTCTAATAATTCAACGGCCTGTCGTCAATTATTCCTTACATATATATATATATATATATATATATATATATATATATATATATATATATATATATATATATATATATATATATTATACACACAACAACCATTGCAATTTTACTAATATTTCAAGTGTAATCTTTCTTTATAAAAAGTTTATATTTTATCATACATATTTCAAATGTAAGGATTCATTAGTTTGAATATTGGAACAAACACTATAATAACATCTTGGTTGAATTCAATATACCTACTTTATTTTTGACAAAACATCCCATAGGCTACTGTATATATTTAACATATGAGCAGAAATTGGCGATTTGATGTGGCAGTAGTCTTTTTTTTTTCTTTTTTTTTTTTACAGTAAAAACTAATCAACGAAATCTTGCCTAAGCATTCATATTTAGTCTGTAACATATCGTGTGTATGATATATTAGTATATAGAGGTCGACCGATTAATCGGCACCGATAGTTGTTTGGTGGAACTATCGTTATCGGCAAAAATCC
The DNA here is from genome assembly GCA_030578255.1 of Tiaroga cobitis. Taxonomy (NCBI): domain Eukaryota; kingdom Metazoa; phylum Chordata; class Actinopteri; order Cypriniformes; family Leuciscidae; genus Tiaroga; species Tiaroga cobitis. Next base: position 36,355,504 of record CM060607.1, on the reverse strand, counting down.
ACACCGATAGTTTTTCCGGGTTGCGTCCGTTGCTGGAGCGGATGAGAAGTGCGCGCGGTCATTACACAGCAGGAGAGCGCTGGGAAGAGACTGCTGGCATTATACAGAGCGAGAGCGGCCTCTAGAGGACAAATAACAAACTATCACTGGCTGAGTTGTTTACATTAACACGTGAGGCAGCGCGCAGCACGGAGAGAATACGCAGCGAGAGTGCTGATATATAAAACACCGACAGCGAAACGGTATGAATACATAACACTAAAGTAGCTACATATTGCCATATCATTACAAATTAATTAATTTGTTGACTAGATGCTGCATCAGCAGAGAAAGAACAGTAGTTTGCCGTCGAGGCTGTGAGGACTCTAACATTACCTCAGTCAACCGTTAATGCAATGTGACAAAAACACACGCAGACCTGACCCAAATGTGTTTTATGGCGCGATTGTTACCATCTATTTGCATTATTTTTATCCGGCTGGTCACTTTTATGCATTCAATAGCCGACGAAGTTGCATATTTAAAACTCGTGACGTGATTGCTTTCTCAGATATGTTCATGCAGCCGACAGAAACGTAAACTAATCAGAAACGCGTTCGATTTAAGATCTTTTTAATCACTACAATAGATCTTGTTATTTTGATTAGATAATCATCAAGTGTTCTAAAATATAGAAGCAAATAAAGGGAGAGACTATAGGCTATATTACGTGTACATAATACAGGTCTTTATTACATTTTAATGGCCATCTTTAAGCACGACTCTTTGGAATCATATGAATGGTAACACTTTACAGTAACATTCCATTTTTAGCATTAAATAAGGTTAATACAAGTTGTAGAATAATTATTCATTGTTACGGTAGTTTGTTAATTTCAACATTTACTAATGCATTTGAAATGGAGTTTTAATTCTTATTTTTTCTTTTATTACCTTACTTAATGTACTATGAATGAACTAACATGAATGATAAAGGTACAATTGTATTGCTCATAGTAATACATGCAGTAAAAATATATAGCTTTCATGAACTATATGCATAATGCAAGTTAATACATCCTTGTTTACAAATGGGACTTGCAAAGTGTTACCTATGAAATGTACGTATGTTTCTAGGTTATAGCTAACGAAACCTGTAATATTTTAATGTTTAAATTATTTTCCGTATAAAGTTTTAATATATTCATATTTATTTATTTAACTGAGCACATTTCAGTTCAGCACTGTTTTATTGTGAGTATGATGTTTGTTTTTAATCCAGTATCCATTAAAAAAATATCGGTTGGATAATCGGTTATCGGCATGTACGGTCAAACCTAGATATCGGTATCGGTAAAATCCACTATCGGTCGACCTCTATTTGTATAAGCAGCATCAAGCAGCAAATGAACATTTATATACTAAGACATTTTATTTCAACATATTTCAGTCTATTTTTACTCATCTCAGTAGTCTATATCAATATAGTTTGGTCAAGGCTAAACTAGCAGATGTGTTCATGTAAAAATAACATGTTTACTAATGTAGGTGCGAGTGTGAATGAACGGCGTGCTGTACAGCTGTAGTAAACAACAGCACACGTCTTTGCCGTTCATTCATTCATTCATTCATTCACACAGACACGTGATTCATATTTAAACAGTCTTTTGCGGTTTACAGACACTATTCCATATTGCGATTAGAACAAAGCACTTAAGAATAAATAACTTACTTTCACATCAGCTTAATTCGTTGCTCCTCGAAATTAAACTACCAGCACTTCTGAGGTAAGTTTTTCCAGGATTATTAGATAGTATTATTCCTCACAGCTTAGCAAGACGACGTTTAAGTAAATGATTCTTATTAAACTTGTTGTGTTTTAACCAGCTGTTGTTGGCGTTGACACTGCATGGCTTGCCTCAGATTATTTGCGTTTGAATAGCGCGCGCTCTCAGTGGGCGTGGTCACATTAACACTGAACGAGCTGAAAAGAAAACGACTGACATCTCTCTCTTTTCGTACAGATTACATAAACTGAGAATATTATTGTTTTTTTTTAATAAAAATTACTTCATTTAAAAGAAGAGAATTCAAGCTTCATGCCTGTGTGCCTCTATTCCTGCGTGAAAGAGTATTCGCTGAGTTCATTTTCGGACGCGTTTCAGAATGGACTTCACTGACAGAGAGATCGCAGAACTCGCATGTTTTTTTTTCTTCTTTATTTGGCGAAAAGCACAACACTTTGTTTTTATTGTAAGTATCCACAAAAAAATAGGCACTTAACAGGATCTAATGATTTACAGCACTTATATGTAAGATCAAAATCAACAGAGTATTTTGAGTCTCTTTTGCACTGATAAGAAAATAGTGAGCCCGTCGCGCCGGCGCGATAGCCGTCCCCAGAGGGTTAAGTGCTGTAATCGGGTCCCCCAAGCCCCCAACCCAGAAAACGTAATAAAAATTACAACCCAGTAATTTTGTTTTGGTAAGCCTTTCTCTGCAAGCATGTCAAAAAATAAGCCGATCAGTTTTCGCTCCCCATCTGATGTAGGAAGGGGATCTTATTATAATATTACTGCCCCTTAATCGAGATGGTCCTCACAGCAGAACATGAAATCCACGAATCTGAAATCCGAAATCCAGAACACGAAATCCAGATCCAACTCCTCCCACCTTACATATACCTAAACCTACCCATCTCCGCCCCCTGATCCCTAACCCCATCCCTAATCCTACCCATCTCCACCCCCTGATCCCTAACCCCACCCCTAATCCTACCCATCTCCACCCCTTAGATCTGGATCCAACTCCGCCCCCTGGATCTCGTGTACTGCAATGAGGTGCTACTGCCTTAATCTGCACGTTTCCACCCATGGCGCCGTATTTATAAGATTACGTTCCAATGTAAAAATCGTATGCATATTTTAATTGCATTATGAGGGTTAATAGATACCTTATGAATGTTTGGAGTTTAAAAAAAAAACAAGTAAATAAGATTTGTGATTTTAATGTCAAATTAATCATTTGGGACTATGATACAATTCTAACCTCAGAGCCGATACATATTTTATATTTTGCTTTACATTCTGATCAAAGGATTCCCTTTTGCTCCACTAGCACAAGTGTTACATTGTGGCCACGGTGGACAGGGACCTAAAAAGGAGGGTTCGAAAGATCCCAGGAGTCCCAATCATGTACATCTCCAATCACAGGTACACCAGCTCTCGCTCTGCTTGGTTTAATTAAGAACTGTTTTAATTACCAATGTATGAATTGACCCTTAGCCAAGCCTAGCATTAATGTTACTAATGAGGGGTCCTTGAGGGTAGGGGGTGAGGTTGGGTAGAGGGTTCACTTACTTGTTGGTGAGTGCAAGAGAGAGAAAGCCAAGGTTATGTGCAAGCTCCAGAAATTGAATAAAGCCTTTATCAAGTGGGAAATGGTGTAGCTACTATTTGGTTGGCTTATATTTTTACTAAACAAGAGTAACCAAAATTTGAGGTGCCAGTTATTTTGTCTGCTTTGCTTCTCAAAACAAAGCCAAAGCAGGTTCAACAGTGCAGCAAATTTTTTTAACAATTAAGTTGAATGATTCCATGATTAAAGGTCCTCTAAGCGATGTCATGCGTTTTTTAGGCCAAAACATTTTTTGTCACATACAGCAAACATCTCCTCACTATCCGCTAGCTCCCTGAACACACTGTAAAAAAATGCGGTCTCTGTAGACAGCCCAGGCTCCACAAATAGCAACAAAAACAAACTGCGGCGACCCGCTCCACGAAACAAAACAGTGTTCCAGCCTAGGGGTGGGGTTGGTGAGCGTACATGGGGGGTGTGGAGGAGAGAAGCATGAAGAGGAAAGTTATAATTTGAACTCTTTAAGTTTGATATGGCCGACACACGACCAAAGAAACGACGTTCTGATGAACAGATTGCAAAAATACAAAGAAGAGGGAAAAGGAGAAGGAACGCATGCCCGAATTTACACTGGAAAAGCCTTTGAAAGGTGGTGAGAACTCCGCCGGCAGAAGGGCTTTCAATCCGACAGTCAGGTAACGTTAGCTCTGTTTTTGCTGGACAGGTGGGTAAATCCAGTTTGGTTTTTCTAAATGGACTTTCTTGTTCGCCTAACAAACACAAGGTTATAATTAGCTAGAACAATGCAGTCAGCACTTACTTTGGTGAAAACAACATATATGTTTCTAGCAGCTAGCTATCGATCTCTATTGTAAATAATCAAGCAAACTCACAGTAGGGCGACAGTTTGTGTGAATGATTGTTTTCACCAACTATTTATTATGAAATTGAATGTTCATTCATATCCTATTGACAACTTTGACTAAATTTGAAGCTAACGTTATCTTGCTATTATTGCGTCCTGGTATGGGAGCTAAAGTTATAACCTCAGGTGGCGAAACGTTTTATCGTGTTTTTCTGGTAATGTTTCTATTTTTTTTTTTTTTTTTGCATTATATGAAAGCATTTATCTCACTTGGCGACATTACACCTTGAAAGAAGTATCAGTAAAACTACAGGGGGAGGGGACGGGATGATGAGGAGGGAAGGTCTAGCTAGCCTCCGTTTTGTTTGACAATACTTTGAACGTCAACAAGAAGTGACGTCACCCAGCATCGCTTTGAGCACCTTTAATTCATAATATTCAAAAAGATCACTTGTTCCCACCTACTGGCTTAAAGATGTAACAACTGTCCTGGCTGCCTTAAAACCGATATCCATGAACTGCCTCCTGCAAAATATCCATGGAAGGATGTAGCATATTTTTTAAGAATTAAACATTGTAAATAGATTGATATATGTTTGAAAAGTGTATATTCATAAACAGGTCAAACAATAATACCAACAAAGCAAACAATCCCAAATATAAAACGTAGTATAGTGCTGGCGAATGCGATAATGGCAGGTACGAGAGATGTTATATAGTCGTATAGACGCAGAAAATATTCATCAAATTAGTTATTGATTAAATTATCATCAAATTATTGATTGCATGTCATTCACACAATAGCAGTACTTGTTCATAATATATTGATTATCCCCAATTCTTTTTATTATTTTTTACATTTTTCTTTCTAAAAGGCATACCACAAGGTTTTTAAGGGTGGGGGTTTGTGGTGTTAAAACGTATTTGTGCTAATACCTGCTGATACCCTGTTCTATGAAGTTTTTTTTGTCAGATTGGACTTGTTCGTGTGTGTTTGTAAATGCATATAAATTGTGTATATGTATTAATTTGTAACCGTAGAATTTCTTTTAACCTATGTAAATTAATGCAACTGTTATAACATTTATTTTACAGGTATAACATTGAGAGAATGCCCGATGATTATGGCGCACCACGGTTGTAGTACACAGAAGTGGTTTTTTTTATCTTGTTTTTTGCTTTGTTTTTTTAGGGGGGGGGGGTTGCTACCCCACCTTCTACCTTTAAAAGATTTTTCTCTGTGAAATGTATTCAGTACTCCACCATAGTCTTTGGCAGCCCAGATGCCTAGTGCACAGAACATTGGTGGAAACTGAAATGTGTGGAAAAAGTAGCAAGAAAGTGATCTGCAACAAATAAAAGTGATTAACCCACAAATTCAGTGATCTAAGACCTCCCCTTCTTGTTAATTTGCACAAAATCCAAACTTCTCAACTTTTTACGGTAACACTTTATTTTGATGGTCCCTTTTGAGCATTCTGTTTATTATAAGTAACTTTGCAACCACATGTCAACTAGCTCTCATTAGAGTATTAGCAGACTGCCTGCTTAATATCTGTTTACTCTTAATTGTAAAGGTCCCCCAACATAGTCAGTAGAATGTCCTAGTAACTTTGCAACTACATGTCAGCTTATTCTAACTCTACCAGTCTACCAATACTCTACTAACACTCTTTAGAGTTAGTAGACATGTAGGTGCAATGTTATTTATAGTCAGAATGTGTTAGAGACCATCAAAATAAAGTAAGCCCCTTTGTACATATGGAGAAGTTATTATGAGCAAACATGCTTAGTTTAATGAATTATGCTTGACTATCAGCCATTTCAACTGAAAGATGAAGGCTGTGATATTGATGTTGTCCACTAGAGGGCGACACAGAATAAGGAATCTTTTAAGCCTAATATTTTTTTTTCTGTCCATTTTCATCCCTTTGAATGAAAAAAAAATACATTGAGCTAGTTCATTTGTGTAACTGGTTTACTGACATTGTTGTTTAATAAAATTAGTGTGCATAGAAATCTGTGAAATGCTTATAGGTCATTAAATGTTTATTTAACTGTTAAAGAAACCAAACACATTTTAAGTTGGTAGACATGATTAAAAATACTGCTGTCCATTTAAAATGGGGACAATTTTTCTTTTTTTTTTCTTTTTCACAATAATATATATTCTAAAATTTCTTTAAAGACATTTTTTGTGGGGTAAATGCAAGCATAAGGTTAGATGGATGTACAGTGGAAATAAATTATAACAATAAAAAAGACAAATGTTTCAGATAAAGTTTTGAGCTGCAGATCTTCACATTCATTTGAAATGCGTTTCATATAAATTTAAATGATGAATGAGTCCACACACACCAAATATATTTTGATCAAACTCTAACTTTCAGAGAAGATGGACTTTGCTATAAAAAGCACACCATAAGATACGTTTCAATTGGATCGCTAATTATTCACATGGAATATTGGTGCTTGGACCCTGATGATTGCAGCTTGCGGCTGTAAAGTAATTTGGTTTTCTCCCAACAATAACGTTGTTTCAATCAAATAAATGAAATTGGCCTAGACTTGACTATTGGCCTAGACTTGCCTATTACCCAAAACTTGACTATTACAGTACCTATCATGTTACTGTTTCGAACATGACAAAGCGATTGAGGAAAACTGTCTTAACGTTCTCTATACCAGGAGTGTCCAAATTCGGTCCTGCAGAGTTTGGCTCCATCTTGCCTCAACACTCCTGCCTGGAAGTTTCTACTGTAGAATGCCTAGTAAGACCTTGATTAGTTCGAGAACTTAACTGAAGTAGTTGAAGGAGATCGCAATTCTCGCGCATGCGTCGTGGAAATCTCTTGAAGTCTCGTTTCAGGCCTACAAGGAAGAAAAGGAATAGTCGAATAAAGTCATTATTTTTGTTTTATTTCCGCACAAAAAGTATTCTCGTCACTTGATAAACTTATAGTTGAGCCACTGTTGTGACATGGAATATTTAAACATTTTCTTCATTGACTTTCTGGGACGTCAGGATTCATTCCCTTAGGGAGCCTATGGAGGAGTGATCCAGCTGTCACATTTAATCAAAAATATCTTCATTTGTGTTCCGAAGACGAACGAAGGTCTTACGGGGTTGGTACAGCATGGGGGTGAGTAATTAATGACTTAGTTCACCCAAAAATGAAAATTAACCCTTTAAAGCTACAGTGTGTGATTTTTACCCCCATCTAGCGGTGAAAAGGTATATGAACATCCAGTGAATATTAGTTTCTGTTCCTCTCAATTTCGATTTCGTTTTAACTCCTACGGTGGCCAATGAAGTCCAAGATTAACATGGCTTCCAGTACGACCTCCTCGACACGGTGCCATCGAGTGTTAAGACGCGAAATGCGAAGCTTGATGTCCCTCTTTGGCTAAAGTACTTTCAAGATGGAGGGGCAACATGGCGACCGACATTAGAACCCCTTACCCGTATGTATTTTCAATGGCATATTATACACTCACGAGAATACTTTATTACTTGAACGAAGTAAATATACATTAATGAGCACATATATTTTTGAAAGAACTAAGTGTTTTTAGCTAAGAATAAAATAAAAAAGTTACACAGTGTAGCTTTAACTTTAGTTAATAAAAATACAGCTGTTCATTGTTTGTTCATGTTACTTTACAGTGTATCAATGTTAACAAGATTTTAATAAATTATTAGTAAATGTTGAAATTAACAGTGATTAATAAATGCTGCATAAGTGCAGTTCATTATTAGTTCATGCTAACTAATGTTGAAACTAATTAACCTTATTGTAAAGTGTTTTACCAATAAATATACTGAATAAATAAAAATGTATTTATGTAGCTACTGCTGTTCATTCCTCCATGTTCAAAAATGGTAGCGATTGTGCTTGGCAAACTGCATATCATATATATGCTTCCAAACTTGATTGGTTGATTAATACAATTGTTATTTCATTACAATGGCAGACCATTTGTCAATTTAGCAGACATTACAAACATGGCATGTCAGATATTTATGGAATATACATACATGTCTTAACATTTTCAATAATTGAATGGATAATTTTGCATGTGATGGCTCACATGATATAATAATGTTTAGAAGTTGTGAAGAGTTTGACAGTTTCACTGAGAATCAACTCATCAGTTTTGATCAAGGCATGTGCATTTAGATATTGTGCAAATTGTAGACAATTGCAATTACTCTTTTGCACACATGTGCCTATATAAATCAGAAATCTAATGTGAATGTATTAATGCAGTGTTAATAAAAATAATCCTTATTTGCTTTCCACATTTTTTCTTAACAACGACATCTCAGTCAGTTGTTTACACATTATGCCTGCTTGGAGTCTGCCATGCAGTTTAATAAAATCACCATTGATAAACAGGTTAACAGTCATTCTCAGCATAGTTATTATTAGCTTCATGTGGCTTAAACCATATTAACCATATCTGCCGTGCTACCCCGCATGAGGCTATACTGGGACATACAGCTAGCCAAAAAAGTCTTAAATTCATAAAATGTTGCATGAGGGATTGTTTTCTTGTGCTTCATTATTAGAGAAGACCTCATTTCTGCTCCACGGGGCTGATTAGATTATGGCTGTGTGTGCAGATTCATTTCAGTAACCTGTAGAATTTGGCAAACATGCGCAGATGCCCCTTTTCTGAATCTTGCGGTTTAGAGATGTAGTGCAATTGAGGAAATGTTTGTTCCAGCCTAAAAGTCTTAAAAAGAAAAATTAGTTTGTTGAATCTGTCTATATATGTTATAAATTATGATAAATTGTTTGTTAGAACTGCTTTGTCAATTTCAGATTTGTAGAATATTAGTTGTCTTGACGTTTATAACGTTTTACCACCAGATTGGTTCTAAATCATGCATGCGTTATCATTGTTATATAACTCCTGGCTAATCAACATGAGAAAAAAATTGTTGAGCTTCTAGTTTTTATCACCAAATGAATAAATTCTTATTTTTAAATGACATGTATTTGATTGCAGAAACACTATTCAGGTGAAACGGCAGTGTCATGTATCTGATGGGTTACTGGTTGGGTTACTGAATACAGATGTATTCAAGGCTTCAGCTATTTTTGTAAAATGTTGAGAAAATTGTATAAAATCTGTTAAGAATTGTTTTTCATGACATTTATGTTTAGAAAAAATGTTAATGTATTGTGTTCCCTTCCAGATGTTTGTTTACTTGGTCTTAAAAAAAAGGTCTTTGTACACTACCTTTCATAATTCAAGAACGTGAAAGCTGAAGTAATGGTGAAGTAATGCAGAAAGGCCTCAAATAAACAGCATAGTTGAAAATATAGCGTAAAATAGAAAAGAGAACATGAACATTTTTTGGATTATGTTTGCATGTTGCCATTGTTCTTTTCTTACAGTCTTAGTTTGTTAATGTCAAATACTCCTCTCCATCTGGCATTGAAAATATTGAATTACTTTTGCATCAGGCATGAAACAGCACAGTCCAGACCAAGGTCTTGTGGATTTGCTGCAGATGGAAAGATTGAGAGATAGTCAAGGCAAGCAAACATTCATCCTTGACAATTGATACTGTGTGTTTATAGAAGAGTTGAGGTACAACGTTAATTACAGACGACTTCATGTGACAGTAAATCATGTAACAATCTGGAGGTTTGAATTGAAAACAGAACAAATGTGTTATATGTACAAGCTTAGTGTGCGTTATCACAATCAACAATGTAATGCAGAGATCTCAAGCCAAAATATAGTTAATTGAAACTACAGTACATATTCAGTTCTTTATTTAACTAATGGATTACAAGGTCAGCAAGGGAACAATCACATGCAATGCACACACAAGCTCTCACACACAAAATGGGGCAGGCGTAAGCAAGGTATAAAAGGTAGTTATGCCTGTGTCTGAGAAGACAGATTGATCACATCTCACTGGAAGTCAAGAACAAAGGTAAAAAAAAAAATCTAATTAAATATTTTTGATCTTAAAGAATTCACTTAAAATGTACAAATATGACATGCGGGAGGAAACAATTATCAGGATGTTTGTACATATTTGATGCATTTTAAAAATGTGAGGTGTTTGTAAAGTGTGTTCCTTTTTCATCTGTTTTATTTTTTCTATTATAGCCATCATGTTTTGGACAAGATATGCTGGAGCAAGTATATTATTGTTTTTAATGCTTATTCATCTTGGACAACTGTATCCAAGAAATGATATGACTAACTGTAAGTTTATAATCAATGACTAAATTATAATACTTAATATGGAACTGCTACGTTTTCCTTCACATTTGTGTGTGTGTGTGTGTGTGTGTTTATTTACAAGTTGGATGTGAGGAGTGCAAGCTCAAGGAGAACAACATTTTCTCAAAACCTGGGGCTCCTGTCTATCAGTGTATGGGATGCTGCTTTTCTAGGGCTTACCCCACACCCCTGAGGTCCAAGAAAACCATGCTTGTTCCCAAAAATATCACATCAGAAGCTACATGCTGTGTAGCCAAAGAAGTTAAACGGGTAAAATCTGAATAACTGCTATTATATTACATTTCTTTTGTTATTATATAATAACATTTGTTTATGTGTTTGTTTTTAGGTACTTGTCAATGATGTCAAACTAGTGAACCACACGGACTGCCACTGTAGCACCTGTTACTATCACAAGTCTTAAAAACACTATCTTACTACATTACTTGTTTGCTTACATTTAGTTATATTCATGTCTACCTGTCATTTTACTGCAGTGCTTATTTTCTGTTTTTAATTCACAATTACTTATATAAGCTATTTAAAGTGAAACTATACTGTTAGAAGTTTGCTATACCCATGCACACTGTGCCAATTTTCTTATGTAAACTAGTTTGCTAGTGTTTTCAACAATTCTTTTTTAAAAGGTTGCCCTACTTCCATAAATACCTTAAAAGCATAAAATACCTATTCGAATTAAATATATTTTTTTTAATTCAAGATATGCTTGATATGAATTTAAGCCCTCTTTTATTGGTAATTGCTGACTTGTTGTGTCGTCACTGCTGTAAGATTGTTCAAATACATTAATTAAAAATAAGATTGCTTGACATTGCTGCTTCGTTTCTTTTCTCCATCAATTTTCTATGCCTGTTTACTGGTGACTGATAACTGAAATGCTATTATGTCGATGTATTACTTTGTTGCTATTACATTACTTTGTTGTAAAAACATGCCTGATATAAGACGGACACACGGGGCAATAATAAAATCTCTCTAGGTTTTTCTTTTAAATTATTTTATGAAATTGCAAGCTGAGTTTTCAAAGAAAGTAAGAAAGATTTATTTTTGTGTCAAAGGCGTTAATTTTTTTGTGAATTAAGACATGGCCGGAATGGTAGGCTACTCGAAGAGAAATTGCGAATACTACTATGACGAAAGATTGGGTCATGATTGAATATTAATTATGTTTCTTTGACGTACTTCAAAACAGTTGCTATGGCGACTGCTTCCCAGTCATATTGAATATGTATTTTAGGAATCGCTCTGTTACCTTGCTGTAATGCAGATTTTGTATTTATTTATTTTCCTTGAATATTAATTGGGCTGTGCTGACGTTGCTCGGTAGCCCTCTAATAGTGAATGCACGGGTCATGAATATTTGGATCAGGCCTTGGCCGTAGTAGTTTGAAATATTTGGGCTGGTGTGAATGCAGCGAAGATGGCGGAGGAGGAGGGCAGCGCGACTGAGGCTGTGGCCCTCAGACAGAAATTTCAGGATCTTATCTCTGAATTAAAAAGGAGCTCCGAGTCGACGTTAGATGCCTCCAATAGTTTTTGTCGGGATTTCTGTCAAGTACGACTTTATTCATGCGTTTTAATCTTCCAGGCTTTGTTCGTGGACGATGCTGCATGTTTGCATCGCTGCACCAACGATAACAAAACTAATAATACTAATACAGTCATTCATAAATATGATGGAGAAAACACAAAAAGCTGTATGCTGAAGAGATGAAGCATGATTGTGTTTTACAGTCATTAAATCTTACAGACTTGCTGTTTGTTTGTATGTATGGTGACTGCTTCTGATGGCTAACACATTAGCTTATTGTAGCAGCAGCCTTTACTTTCACTCAGAACAGTTATTTAAGGTAAATAAATGATCATATAATCCTAATTATAAATAAATATATATATATATATATATATATATATATATATAAAATCAGCTGATGTAACATCGAGATGATTTTGTAATAATCATGTTTTTTTTTTAAATAGCTGTTCTCAATTATCAGTCTGTCAAATTCTTTGATTATCAGATTAAACGAATCATTCCTGTCAATATTGTATTTGATCGCAACGTGGCCTCCACATATGTAATGTAATAATATATAAATCACTACTTTTCATCAGATGTACCATATTTAATTATTTTTGACTACTACTGTTAGATGCTTTTGTTATTGGCTTTGGGCCATCACTGAGAATACAGTTTGGACTCTGAACTGAGACTGGACCGTTCATTTATGGCTCTTTTTCTTTCTTTCAGGTTTTGATGCAGCATGGATGTCAGTGGAGACCAGATGAAGATCCGCTTCCTCTGTTGGAGATGTACACGGTAGCTATAATGTGCTGCGCTGAGGCTTGCCCGTTCCTCAGCCCTGAATGTGAACACCTAACAGATGTGCTGGACAAGTTATCATGGTGAGTATAGACCAGAATGGGTTTGCATGCTCAAAATGCATGTTAGTTTATTTTTTAGTACTCTCCTGAATAAGATATTTTGCATAAAAGAGGTTTACATATAGTAAAACGTATAGTATAGTATAGTATAGTATAGTATAGTATAAAAAAAATAGCTGAATTTATAAAAATGTCCCTGTTCAAAAGTTTATGAACCCTTGATTCTAAATACTGTGTGTAGTTATCTGGATGATCCACGACACGATCTTGTCAAACTGCCCAATGTTCTTCAGAAAAATTCTCCAGGTCCCGAAATTCCAACATGACATCATGACTTTTGCGTAAACAGACACGCCACTTTCAAGTCAAGTTGCGTGTTATCTATACGCATTTTGAGATATCCGCGTGTATGTCTACGCCATTAATGTCCAAGTGATTCCGCGTATATGTACACGCCATTAAATTTCCGAGCGACACGAAGCAAAATGTAGATCTACATCTGGGGAGCGATATTTTTTTTTCCCTAGGATGGTAGGGGAAGACTCATAAATGCTATTAACCCCAGTGACGGGTAGGTTTAGGGACGGGGTGGAGGTAGGTCATATATTTATATATACAGTAATAACGTTAAGTCAACTGCGTTCATAAACACGCTGAAAAGCGATTGTGCGTGTTGATAGCACGCCAAAAATGGAAATACGAATTGGCGTGTCATACACACGCAGTTTTATGAGATCAGTCTGCGAAATTCTTCAGTTTTCCAGCATCTTTTGCATATTTGAACCCTTTCCAGAAGTGTCTGTATGACTTTGAGATCCATCTTTTCACACTGAGGACGAGTGACTCAAACACAATTATTAAAAAAGGTTCACTGATGCTCTAGAAGGAAACACTTCAGGGAAACATGTAAGTATCTTCTGTTGCTTCCGAAGGGCACTACCATCCTGTTCATCAAATGTTTTCACCGTCGTGGATCATCCAGGTAACGACACACAGTATTAAGAATCAAGGGTATGTAAACTTTTGAACGGGGTCATTTTTATAAATTCAGCTATTTTTCAGCATCTCGTCAGCTCACTGTGTCTGAGGCGGGGCTCAGGCAGTTCTTCCACACACAATTGTGGCCTAATGGTTAGAGAGTCGGACTTGTAATCTGAAGGTAGCATGTTCGAGTCTCAGTACCGGCAGGAAATGTAGGTGGGGGGAGTGAATGAACAGAACTCTCCTCCACTCTCATTACCCACACAACTGAGGTGCCCCAATCACTCCCCAGCACTGGCTGCCCTCTGCTCCGGGTGTGTGTTTGTTCACAGTGTGTGTGTTCAATACTCATTGTCACTGCTGTGTGTGTGCACTTGGATGGGTGAAATGCAGAGCACAAATTTCGAGTATGGGATCATGGGACACCATACTTGGCTAAAAGTCACGTTACTTTTTTTTTTTTTTTTTTCTTAGGGACCATGTACAATTTCAAACATAAATGTTACCATTTGATGCATTGTACCAGAGTTAGCCTTAGGCTAATTTACATCTGCAGTCCCCTGGCTGGGTACAATAAAAAAAAATTAAAAAAAACATACTAATACCCCCCCCCCCCCCCCACACACACACACACACACACACACACAAAACACATTTTGTCAGCACCACATCAGTGTCAGTGGGTACAGATTTGAGTGGTCTTCAGAAAAGATTTCAGTTGCGATTTAAAACTCTTAATTGAACTGCATCTCTTTATGTCATCTGTTATTGCATTCCACTGTGCAGTGGCTTTAAAAGAAAAAGCAGATTGTCTAAAAGTTGAATGGCAAAAGGGTGTGTTACAGTCAAAAATAGAAGCTATTCTGGTAGATTTTACAGAAATTGCAGGGCGATTGCAAACAAAAACCAGTAAACATGCAGGGGCCAGGCCGTGTAGAATCTTATACACAAGAATCAAGTTTGAAAAGAGTCTAAAATTTTCAAAACTCAATAAATTGTGTTTCTCTAGGATCTTGCAATGGTGGTACCGAAATGGCTTTTTTATCAAGGATTTTTATAGCTTGCTTATATAATGATTCTAGAGGTCTAATGGCAGATTCACTGGCCTGTCCCCAACAGGTGATACTGTATGAAATATGTGAAAAAATTAAAGCATGCATAAATATTTTGGCTACATCCATAGGGAAGGACGATCTAACCTGTCTAAAGTTTGCCAAATTATATTTTATAGTTTTTGTCATTTTCTTGAAGTTAAGATTCAAATCTAAAATGATACCAAGATATTTAAATTCAGTAACTATATCAATTGATTCATTTTTAATAAATATGTCTGCAGTTTGAATCTGCCCCTTGGTTTTACAAAAGAACATAACTTTTGTCTTGCTAATATTCAAGGTAAGACAAGATTGTTCAAGCCATTCAACAACACTTAAATCAGACACATACACAGAGCGTGTCCGATTACATGCGTCTGTCATGCTTCAGGTCATATACAGTCATATAGCCTGTTTGTGAAAAAAATCAGTTTGTCATAATTTGTCAGAAGTAGGGGTGCCAGGATACGATACAAATCGTGATACTGAACTCACGATATTTTAAATAAAGATGTTTTTTATTATTATTACATTTTTCATTTCATTCATTTATTACATTACATTATTTTATTATCAGGACCCACAAATATCCACCCATTGAATTATTATACATTAAATTCAGCATCATATAGTAGTTTATTGTAGTAATGTCACTGAAACTCAAGCTTTCACTTCAGGCATCCGTTGCACAGACTCTCCCAGTGCTTGCTATGTCCTGCCTCTCCCGCTATTAATGCATTATACCAATAAACCATCTAAAATTCTTTGAATAATCATACTACTAAAACTAAATGTGATGGTGATTTAAATTATGTTTAAGCTTTCACTTTGAGGAGTGCCACTCCAGCTTGAAATATCTTCATTTGTGTTTGGAAGGTGAACGAGAATCTTATAGGTTTGAAATGTGAGTAAATGATGACGGAATTCAATTTTTTGGGTGAAATATACAGTATAAATTTATATATATATTATATAAGGTGAACCGTCTTACAAAAGCGAGAGCTTACAAAGCTGTTCTCCATAAAATGTTCGGCGCACAGATAAACGTTTGGGTTTTAATGTTCAGGAACAGTGTTTAAAATACATCTTAAGCACTCTTAAGTTCGTCAGCCTTAGGAAGGTCAAACAAAGTTTTGGAAATGTTGTGGAAAAAACAACACTGTCCTTTCTAATGCAGCTCAGCCAGGCCTCACCTTTTTTTGCATATTCCGTGGGCAGGTATTATTTAAAGGTGCTCAAAGCGATGCTGGGTGACGTCACTTCTTGTTGACGTTCAAAGTATTGTCAAACAAAACGGAGGCTAGCTAGACCTTCCCTCCTCCTCATCCCGTCCCCTCCCCCTGTAGTTTTACTGATACTTCTTTCAAGGTGTAATGTCGCCAAGTGAGATAAATGCTTTCATATAATGCAAAAAAAAATAGAAACATTACCAGAAAAATACGATAAAACGTTTCGCCACCTGAGGTTATAACTTTAGCTCCCATACCAGGACGCAATAATAGCAAGATAACGTTAGCTTCAAATTTAGTCAAAGTTGTCAATAGGCTATGAATGAACATTCAATTTCATAATAAATAGTTCATTCATGAAAACAATCATTCACAAAAACTGTCACCCTACTGTGAGTTTGCTTGATTATTTACAATAGAGATCGATAGCTAGCTGCTAGAAACCTATATGTTGTATTCACCAAAGTTAGCGCTGACTGCATTGTTCTAGCTAATTATATCCGTGTGTTTGTTAGGCGAACATGAAAGTCCATTTAGAAAAAACAAACTGGATTTACCCACCTGTCCAGCAAAAACAGAGCTAACGTTACCTGAATGTCGGATTGGAAGCCCTTCTGCCGGCGGAGTTCTCACCACCTTTCAAAGGCTTTTCCAGTGTAAATTCGGGCATGCGTTCCTTCTCCTTTTCCCTCTTCTTTGTATTTGTGCAATCTGTTCATCAGAATGTCGTCTCTTTGGTCGTGTGTCGGCCATATCAAACTTAAAGAGTTCAAATTATAACTTTCCTCTTCATGCTTCTCTCCTCCACACCCCCCATGTACGCTCACCAACCCCACCCCCAGGCTGGAACACTGTTTGTTTTGTTTCGTGGAGCGGGTCGCCGCAGTTTGTTTTTGTTGCTGTTTGTGGAGCCTGGGCTGTCTACAGAGACCGCATTTTTTACAGTGTGTTCAGGGGACAGGCAGCGAGCGGATAGTGAGGAGATGTTTGCTGTATGTGACAAAAAATGTTTTGGCCTAAAAAACGCGTGACATCGCTTAGAGGACCTTTAACCCTCTGAGGTCGGCTATCGCGCCAGCGCGATTGTCTCGCTTTTTTTCTTATCAGTGCAAAAGAGACTCAAAATACTCTGTTGATTTTGATCTTAAATATAAGTGTTATACATCATTTGATCATGTTAAGTGTCTATTATTTTTCTGTATACTTACAATAAAAACAAAGTGTTGTGCTTTTCGACAAATAAAGAAAAATAAACATGATGCAAGTTCTGCCTTCTCTCTGTCGGTGAAGTCCATTCTGAAATGCGTCCTAAAATTAACTATAACTCCGCAAATACTTGTCATACAGGCACGAGAGATTTTTCTTTATGAAGCTTGAATTCTCTCCTTTTAATGAAGTAATTTATATAAAAAACAAATATTCTCAGTTTATGTAATCTGTATGAAAAGAGAGTGATTTCAGTATTTTTTCCCCAGCTCATTACACTTCATTACGCGTTAATCTGACACGCCCACGCAAATGTTGAGGCAAGCCATGACAACGCCCAAATCAGCCGTTCCACCGCGGCGGTAAAATGTGTGGTGTATTTGCTGCCTTTTACCGCTAAGAGGCGCTACAATCATAGACTCTGAAAAGTGTTCGTTTATTCTCTCTATTGCGTAATCTGCTGCCGCGCATTCAGAGCGATTGAAAGCTGGTAGCATATGAATTCAAGTGAAACGTAGTTAAAATAATTTATAATCACAATACTGAAATTAGGCTACTAAAATTAAATTGAATAAATAATGAAAACATTTAAACATAAAACATTGCAATAACAACATTTAGGCTACATCAATGAGGCTTTCAAAGAGCATATAGACGGTAGCTCAGTGGTTAACGCAACAACACGAGAATCAAGGAGCTTCAATCGACCCAAGATCGAATCTCACTGTAGCATACATGTTTTTAACCGATGTTGGCCGACAGCGTTTATATTTTACCACCTTGATGCTTAAATAGGTAACTGTTTATAACTGTTTACTTATTTAAAGTCAAGAGTTTTGTTTAATTATCATTACAACATACATTTGCTACATTCCTGTAGAACCGCAGCCGCTGCACAAACGACAAAAACTGATGAAGGAAGATTGTCAGCCGATTGCGTCAGAAAATGAAAATGAAGAAGCTCGTCTTTAGTCTGCTAAATTATTGTGTAATGTAAAAGAACACTAAAATTACTTAAGTTTGAAACCAAGTTCGAACATTTCAAGGTTTAAATAAAGTGTCGGGACAGTTTTTTATTTATTTATTTAAAACAGGATTGCATCGAGTTTAGAGTTTATTTCTTTTGCAATGCAAAATAAGAAACACTAGGCTAATCTTATTCTTGCGACATTTTAAATTTGTATTGCCAAAGAAATTACAGCTAAATTAAACAATTAAAACAGGACAAAACGAAAATTGTCCAAAGCAACATAGCCTAATTAAATTAAAAACATGCGTTTTTCTTTGCCTCTCTCGCGCTGGATCTCTTTTTAGCAAGTTTATTTAGTCTCCCTCGCTGCGCCCACCGGGTCTCTCTCGAAATTAAACATTTAAAAACATGTAAAAACACATCATACAGCTGATAATACTGTAGGCCTATATGTCGCTGCTTGTCAGCCATACAAATCACGAAAAAAATATTTAGCCTTTAATTGTTGCTTTAAAGACACAGCATGCCTTGTTGAATTCACCTTACAATAACTTCAATTGAAATTTTGTGTGAAAAAAACCTTTAAATAGGCTACAATAAATAAACTACAATATTTATAATTTAATAAGATATGGGGCCTACATTTGGACACAGATTTATCCTTACAATAATTTTGCTGTAATAAAAGGCTGGCTATCCGACACTCTCCATATGAAAGAGGAACATTAACACCTTTGTCCAGCAACTGTCCCTCCAACCCCCCACAGGCTATCGGAGTCTGAGGCTGACTTAACACAAAGAGAAGTCGCAATTCACACTTAAATCGCTATTCTAGACAGTGTTGATAATGAAAGAATTAAATGATTTAAGTTACATGTAGACTAGTGATATTTCTGTCATAAAAGTTTATTACTAAATATTTCATTATTTCAATAATTGATGAAATAAAACTGGTTTGGGCCAGCCTTTTCCAAGCAAAACTAAATATAATCTGAAAAAAACGCATGTTAATGTGTTGTCATGAACAAAAAACTCAATATTATTCTACAGGGATCTTTTGGATCCTTAACCAGGCATGCAATTAATTAAAGTTTTTTTTCTGTATTATTCAAATAAACATCGAACCACGGTGCTTCGTGGTAATGCTGCTAAATTAAATAAAATTTATAGAATAATTATGAACTTAAATGAAACAGTATCGCAACATTTCGACAAATAAATTATTTGATCTGTTTTTACATTTTAATTCAGGGCGATTTAGCCTACAAAATTAGAGCGAGATTTTCACTCTGTCTTGTCATTTTCTCATTGGGAAGCGCTTACATTACATGTTTGAGTAGATCCTCTGTACCTCTCGTTTTCATATGGATTACATAATCAGATAACATTTATTAGCCTAAATATTTAGACATTTAAAGACTTTAGACATAGCCGATTTCTTATCGTGACTGAGCTGAATCGGCTTTTGGTTAATTTTTGTGACGCGCAGTTCCCGGAGACAGAGACGACAGATAAACTGTTGTCGTTAGCCTAATAATATGAATACAAGTTTACAGTTTTGAACGATGTAAGCTAGGCTACTCTACTCTTATCTGTATGACCAAAAAATTACGGAGTCGCCTATTAAGTTATTTTAGCTGTAATGAGAAAAATAAATTGATCTAAATGAACGCGCCGCCGCGTTTGTCGAACACTAACTCACCATGCCAGAATAAAACCCGACTTTAGAAAAATGCATAGGGCCACTCGGCGTGGTGTGCCAAAACACTTATAAACTTCAATATTTCGTTCAAAATAATCTCAAAACGCTTTGTGAAATTTGAAAAGCCGTGCATGCATTAAGGCCACTGGAACTAATGAACAACTGAAACGCTGGTTTTGGTTTTATTGTTTGTCGTTTAAACGTGCTTGTTGCATATCTCTATTTTATATATTTGATATGGTCTATTGGTGAAGTAGCCTAGCTTTGATTAGCTACTGTGGAGGGAGGGGTGTGGGGATTAAAATAATTCAGCAGAAGCAGGGATGTTTAGACCAGAAGGAAATCCCCGTCCCCCCTGGCAAATCACACTTTACTTAAAACCATGTTTTAAAAACTCTAGGTTGTAGGGAATCAAAAAAAAAAAAATATATATATATATATATATAGATAGATATAGCCTATATATAAAACACTTTTTTTAACAGAACTGCTTTTGAAATTACGATTGGTAGCCTATTATTATACAGATGCAAAGTCGTTCTGTTGGATTTGTTCCTTAGTGTAAAATGGAAATGCATGGTAATTTTATTTGATAAATATAGGCAAAAAACTGTATGGTGTAACAGAGTTTTAGAGCTAGACAAATCTCTCTGCATCAATGAATATAAAACTTACAGTAGACCATGTTTCATCGGGATTTGAACCCGTGTCATCTTGATGATCGAACCGTAAGTTCTACCGCTCGGCTATGAATTTACTCACTGAGGATTTCCCAAACGTTTGTTTCTCACATGAGCGAGAAAACGTTTTGTCGTTAGCCTGTGAGTGTAGGCCTATAGCCTACTGCATGAATAAAAGTAGACCTTTTACAGTTTTGAAAGATGATATCTTATCTGTATGACCAACAATTACGGAGTAGGCTTTAGCCTATTAAGTTCTTAGCTGTTATGAGAAAAATAAATTCAAATGAACGCGCCGCCGCGTTTGTCAAACTCTAATTCAACATGCCAGAATAAAGCCAGATTTTAGAATAATGCATAGCGCCACTCGGCGTGGTGTGCCAAAATATCCTAATTATAAACTTCAATATTTCATTCAAAACCATCTCAAAACGCTTTGTGACATTTTAAAAAGCCGTGAATGTATTAAGGCCACTGGAACCAGGATTGTAACTGAAACGCGCTGCATGTCTCAATAGAGGAGCAGAAGCGCTGGTTCAGATTGTATTGTTTGTTCTTTAAACGTGCATGTTGCATATTTAAAAATATTTGTTAAAAATAAATGTTTGTTGTAGGCTTATTTGGAAATTACCATAACTTGTAGTATTTCATCCTTACTGTTAATTGCCCCACTTACGTTTTGCTAAATGTCCCTTTGCGCCACCTGGCGGTCATTTCGCGAACTACTTTGAAATGCGACTGGTTTATTTTTACGGCGGTGGGTTTGCCGCGGCGGTAATAGGCATTCTGGTTGACTACCTACTGTACTTTAGTAAACGTTATTTTTACATGTACACATCCAAACTATATTGCTATAGCCCACTGAGATTTCTTCTAATCGCGATATACTAGTGTCTGTAATGACAATATTTCGTTGACTAATTTTGGATAGATTATAAAGTTTTTACTATAAAATAGACATCAAATAAGCTTTAGTTAGACAGTTTCTGCTCATATGTAAAATATATAGTATGTTTTGTCACAAATAAACTAATCAACTGTTATAGTGTTTGTTCCAATGCAAGCTATATCAAAATAATGAATCCTTAACTTTGAAATATGTATGATAAAATCTATTGCCTACTTTAAAAAAATAATACTTTATAAGACATTTATGGAAAAAGACAATTTTATTTTCAAGATGTTTCCAACTCAAACTTTGAACCAATTCTGCAGAATTGCCCATACAACCTATTTGACCAGGATTTTTTTCCAGGTATGACTAAAAATGTGCTTTTGGCTTTCATTTATATTTTGATTGTTTGTATATATATATATATATATATATATATATATATATATATATATATATATATATATATATATATATATATATATATATATATATATATATATTTATTTATATATTGTCCTTGCATTCTTTCTTGTGTGACACCCCTGAATGAAAGGCTCATTATTATGCAGGGTCATTGTCTGCTCAGGTGAGAACCACTTAATTATTCATGATAGGGGTTGGGCCGTTCACGCCCATCCGCATATTGCCTTTGCAAACAAAAAAATGTTTTTCACAATATAAAAAAATCTATTGTTTTATGTGAATGATTAGACAGGATGATTTTCCGATCATTTTGAAGCCTAAACTCTAGGCGACAACATCCATTAGTCAAAAGTCTTGTGGACACATATTTAGTGTGTGTTTTGTGGCCTTATTTCAGAAACTTTATTTTTTAGTTTTTTCAATAACCACGCATAAACAATATTCTCTTAAAAATACAAACATGTACAAACATGTTGCTAACATATTATGGTAGCCCTGTTTGTGCTAAATAGAGTGTAATTACACCAGTGCCATTAATATGTTTCTAAGCAACTGAAAAAAGCACAAATGTCAGGGCATACCAGAACATCTCAAGGACCCCAAAAACACCTCAGACCTCAGAGGGTTAAATGAGTATCATTGTGACTTCATAAGATCTGGAAAAATCGCGTTGTAGTCCAAACATTCATTGTAGGTCGTTGTAGTACTGGTTCGGTACAGCATGGGGGAGTAAACTAAACACAAAATTGCTTAGTTTTTCTTCTTTTTTTATTAAACTGTTTTTTTTAACTGTTGTTTAAATAAATACTATTATAATTAAACTTTTCTTAAGGATAAAATAATATATCTTAGCTAATGCTGTAAACAATATTAGGACCCCTTAATTACATATTACTATAATCTTAAAGGTTAGAATTAACAACAGAGCCCAAATGATTAAATTCAGTTGCTATTTATTTCTAGATATAATAATCAACACTCGAATGAAAAAAAAACATGTACTGTAAATTGCACATAAGGCAGGGTTTGCATTAACTTATAAATCTAATTATAAAGTAAATTTTCTACTCCAATTCTTGAAATATAATCATTTACACAGTGGCTGTCATATCTTGTTTTCATGACAAATGTATTTAAACTAGTGCTGTCAAACGATTAAAATATTTAATCGTGATTAATCGCATTAATGTCATAGTTAACTCGCGATTAATCGCATTTAATCGGACATTTTTATCTGTTCTAAATGTCTCTTGATTTCTTTTTGTCCCATTATTTTTTTCTCATTTTAATGCTCTTATCAACATGGAAAAGTGGATCGGCTTGCTTTGAACAGTATATGCCAATATTGTTTTCAATAAAAAACATTTGCACAATTTCACACTAAAACATTCACACTTGGAGCAAATAATCTCTCACACAATGTAACACTGTCCATCAATAAAAGGGGGAAAGAAATACTGGCTAGGTCCTGATATTGATGAGGGAGCGTAGAATTCGCATCAGCTGTGTGTGTGTGTGCTTGGCCATCATCAAGTGGTATTCAGACTGGAGGTGCTGCGATGATGATCAGTTCACAACGACAAAACACACAGATCACTTTGGTCTTGTCAATGGAACCATTTGGCAACTTTTTAAAAGTAAACTTTCCATTCAGAATCTTATTGGCATCCATTTCGGCGTCTCGCGCTCGTCATCCACTCAAAACTGGACGTTTTGAACGTTCCTATCCACCTTATTCCTGACGAGCTTACTGCGTTTTTAATTATGGGCGGCACTTCCGGTTTGGGGAACTTCCATTCAAAAAGGCTGAAACAATTCATTTCCAATCATAAGGTTGCCCTACAAATAAAGCTTATCCGTCAGTTTGACTGGATGAGCTGTCAATTTTCCTTCATGATTTATTTTCAGACATCATGAGAATAACGTTATACTTGGTATTTTAGCGTGACATGTTATAACAAGAATATCTACGGCAAGAGCTCTTTTCAGTCGCTGCTTTCTTTTCCTCATGATGATTTTTATTTTTTCCTTTGCAATCCGCTGTAAAAGTATGAAAAAGGACAACATGTACGGCACATTTGTGGTCTGTTCTCCCGAATTTAATTTACGATATTCCATTAATAATTCACTGGAATGCACGAAGAATCTCTCGTTATTCTCCTCAAATCCTCACGTCTCTTTCCAGGTTTGTTTTCACAGGTAAATGCAATCTATAATCTGTCAAAATGACGGAAATCACTTTGATGTAGCGTCACGTAATGCTGAAGTTAATGCACATTTTTGATTAAGGCTTGTTATACAATACAGATATATATTTGCCTACTACAGTGATATTTAACCAAAGACTCGCGCTTTTGGGGCTATTTTTGGTCTGTTGATTCTTTTAAACTTTTAAATTTCATTTTAATGTTCGATGATTGAAGGGTGAGTCAATTAATGTCATCTCATTGTGACACTTTTTTAACGTATTGCGATCATAGAGCGAGCCTTTCACTGATTGTTTACATCTTAACGGAAGTTACACCCATAATTCGCGCAAAGCGTCATGGGGCGCAGGAATAAGGTGGATAACATTCAGAAATAACGTTTTTAAAACTTAATGGGAACGTTATGAAAACGTTCTTATAACCTAAAATTGTTAGCTGGGGAAGAGGAGAGATTCGCGATTGCACTGAACACGTTTTAAGTGCAGGTACATATTCTCTGAGCGAGCCCAGAGAAAATTCTTACAAGAGCAGCGTGTATCTGAGAGCAGCGTGTATCTGAGAGCGCGCGACTCGAGTAGAGAGATTCGTGCTCGGCACATTATATTCTGCGCGCTCGCAGACAGATTCGCGCTCGCGCATCCGGCTCGCAAGCCCAAACCATAGACAGTAAAAGAAATGGACACAGCGACCCCATTGATTTCAACGGAGAAGACTTGAAGCCCGATTATTGCACTTCCTGTCTGATGTCTGAGCGAGTGCGCAGGCTCAAACTGAGCGTGACGACAGTCTGATTGTTGAAAATCTTCTAGTAGCTGTGCCAAGACAAATCTGAATCTTGGCCCAAACCAAGGGGGTAATCCATCAGCCGGAAGTTGAAGCCTCGCGGGAGCCGCCATTGTAGCAGAACTTCACCTGCTGTTAGCATCCCATTGACTCCCATTCATTTTGGCGTCACTTTTACAGCGAATAACTTTACATCTGAGGCGTCCAAAGGCTTAATTTGTCGATTATTTATTTCTAAAGAAACACGACAATGTATAAAATGCTCCATTACTTTGTATCTTACGTTACGACCCCGTAGAAGCCGTTTTTGTAAAAATAGGCTAAAGATTGCGTCATAACCACGGGACTTTCTGTCGCACAATAGAGACATTACCGTATAGACAGGAGGAGAAGCTCGCGGCAATCTTTTACTGTCTATGAGTCAATCGGGGGGACATGAAGGTACAAAGTCAAGGGAGAAGCTCATAAATAGAGAGTCCATAAAAGCAACGGGACAAAATATTTCAACAACGTTTTTGAGGAATTAGGGGATTCAGATTTGTCTTGGCACAGCTACTAGAAGATTTTCAACAATCAGACTGTCGTCACGCTCAGTTTGAGCCTGCGCACTCGCTCAGACATCAGACAGGAAGTGCAATAATCGGGCTTCAAGTCTTCTCCGTTGAAATCAATGGGGTCGCTGTGTCCATTTCTTTTACTGTCTATGGCCCAAACAAGTGTGTGCGGCGTGCCTGTTGTTTTGTTTCCGGTCTAGCTAGATCCGCTTGCGCTTTCAAAACGTCCTTGCGCGGCGCAAGCCATTGAAATGAATGGGTTTCATAGCGCAGCGCCGCGCATGCCGCGTCCTGTTGCAAAAGCATGTAGAAAAAAACCTACAAAGTTTGCTTGGCCAAAAAGACCGTTAATCGCGCGATAAAAAAATTAACGCTGTTAAAATGGGTTTGCGTTAACGCCGTTAATAACGCGTTTAACTGACAGCCCTAATTTAAACATATATTACATAATCAAGATATTACTAACAGGTTAAGTAAATATAATGAATAGGCTAATATAGTGCATATACGAAATGCTTCTCTAGAGTTCATTTCTCTAGCGAACTAACTTGCTGTCGACACTAAATGCCTGAGGTAAATGTAATGCTACGTAAGATATTATTCTCAAACTGTTTTATTGATATCTTTCCGCAGTTGAAACACTGGTTTAGAACATACCGATCAATCGTATCTTCCTTTTCCTCTGCACTTTTTACTGGTAGCAAACAGCATTACATTACCACGCACCGCCCCCCTTCTGGATTGGAGTGTGGATCGCCTTTGACTGTATGTATTCGTCGTGCGACTGCATACACCAAACTGTGACGTCCGTACCGTACGGTTTGGGATGAATACATGTACCGTTACTCCCCCATATGTATATATATGTGTATATATTATGAATATAATTTCAGTTACATTTTAAATGAACATAAATATAATTCTAAAAACTTGTTTTAAAGGCTGAAATGTGAGGTTTATCATTTTATAAAACTTTTTTCCTGCTTTCAGCACTAGTGTAACGATGTTCAGAAGAAGGAAGGAAGGAGGTGGGAACTGGCGAATGTTCACAAACTTTATTATATAAATAAACACAAAAAGAAAGTAAAAGCAGCAGCCACTCATGGACTTAAAGAAAACACACCATAAAAGTCCAGGCCTGGTCCTCTCTCGTCCTTCACTGTCATCACTCCTCCTTTTATGCTTCCGAAGCTCCTCCGTGAGAGATACGAGACCGGAAAATAATGCAACAAACTTTGTTTCGGCTGTACAGCAGATCTAAAATAAAATAGTGTCATAGTCCAGCTTAAGTAAGTTCAGCGATGGTTCACATCATAATTTTAGATTTATTTTATGGTTACCATAGACCAGGGGTCGGCAAGTAAGTTTGGCATTGGGCCAAAAAACAATTTCGCCACTAGATGGCGGGCCAAAACATATTCAATGGATAATTTAAGAAATTAAATGAATGAAAAATTAAACTAGAATTGCCTGTGACAGACTGTTACAGTGTCTTTGTTACTGGTAGTGAGCTGTTACTCTGTGTTAAATCCTGTAGTTCATTTAAATGTGATGAAGTGGTCAAAATCATGTCTGACCCACATGTCTCCCGATCTATTGGCATCTTGCAAAACATCCCGCCTTGCTAAAACACACATATGTGGGAGATGCGGAATGGATAAAAATAGCAAAAAAAATTCAATAAAAGAGGACTTAAATAAGCCCATTAATGGCATGTTTGAGTCATGCTCTTAACGAACTATGTTTTATTTCCTCTTTCCATATTGTGAATAATAAATGTGTATAATTTTAATTTGCTTGTTACACAATAGAGCCTAAATTATTGTAATAATTATTTATATTACACTTTGAATTATTCCTTGGCATCTTCACATACTAAACTGCATTTAGTTTTATTGTTTGCGTGCTGGAGGTATTATTATTACACTATTACGTCGTGTGCAGAGTGATGTTAACATTTAAGCTAGCTGGTGAGAGAAAATGGCACTAACAAAGAGTCGGAAAGTTGACAGCGAAAATAGGACAGACAGAAGAATGGAAAGACAACTATGTATTCATTCTACCTAGTTTTGTAAATGCAAAGCCGGTGTGTCTTATCTGCGACGAAGTTGTTGCTGTTTGCAAAGAATATAATATTAGACATTTCATCACGGCTATTTTAAAGGTGTGTCTAGCGATCCACAGACTCTTTTGAATGTCTTTCAGATCTTTTCAAATTTAAAGATTTCTCAATTCATCTCAAAATAAAACATTGCTGCAAAAACTTTCTCATACTTTTATACATACTTTTTTCATACTTTGAAGGCAAAATTCTAAATTTTGTGAGTAACTGTTGCTGTCGATCTATTTCAGAACCAGCCGCTATCAAAATATTCTGGCTTCGGGCGCGGGCCAGATCTTATTGCTGGTGGGCCCGCCTGTTGCCGGCCCCTGTCATAGACTACTCAATACTCAATACTACCTCACCCATATGGTATTCATTTTTATTTGTGCAGGTCGTAAAGGTCTTAAAAAGCCTGTCATGGGAAGACATCTTGAATAAAAACTGCACATAAATATGGCTCAGACTGTTTAATTGTGGATTGATTCATTATATCACAATTATGGGACCCTGTGTCGGAGACGGTGTGAATCTAATTTATTGCTTTAGCCACTAGATGGCGGTGTGTCCAAGTGTTTTAGGACACCTTTTAGCCCTAATAAAATCACTGTAACAGACAAGGGCCAGGCCAGAAATGTTCAATACAAAACAATATTTATTTATAAGGCATATTTAAAAACAACCAAGGCTGTCCAAAGTGCCGTACAGGACAGAATAAAAAATTAAGTAATAATAATAAAACAAGCAATAAAGGGAAACACGACAATAGATAAACAATAATTACCTAAATTAAGCAGTGTTAAAGGCCAAAGAAAATAAATATGTCTTTAAAGAAGATTTGAAGTAGGAAACAGACGGGGCTAATCTAATGCGGAGAGGTAGACTGTTCCAAAGTTTAGGGCCCGCAGTTGCAAAAGCGCGATCACCTCGTTTTTTAAGTCTAGATCTAGGCACGATGAGTAGACAGTGATCGCTAGATCTCAGACTTCTAAAGGGAGTTTAAAAGGTTAAGCCTTCATAAAACAGGGTGGGCAAAAAAAAACTGCATGCTAAATTATCAGGGGAAAAAAAACACTGTAGTTTTTAAGTTCAAAGTTACAAAACTGCAAATAAGAAATTACCTACATGATTGAATGAATTTATATATGGTCAGACACTTGCACGTGTCACTGTATTATTAACATTTGACCAAAATCTAGCTCAAATTGAGTTATGAGGTTTTTGACCAGCGAATTTCTGAATTTTACCATATAGTGCATTGTGTGCCTTTCACTATATAGAGAATAGTGCATGAGTAAACAAGTGAGCCAGTTTGAACGCAGTGTAAAGGAAATTTGCTCAACAGATGTTTTTGTTCCCTGCTAGGAGCTGCCTGAATCTTCTGTTGTCATTCTCCGGGAAAATCCCTGGTGCCTTATGGGAAGAGTTTCAATCTTCTGTCAAGGTCAGAGACAAGACTTCATTAAATGTTTTTATTAACACAAAGGTAATGTGCAGTATCTTGTGGAATTGGTGGCTGGACCTGGCTTATCAAATTATTATTACATTCATATAAGCATCAAATATAAGCATCACACAACAGCATTTCTAATTGGTATTATTATTTTAAGAACGTATTGGGTAAGAGGTCCAAATAAAGAATACATACCAGATGGCTTGGTTAATGGCTTTATGGGTTTACTAAACACGGAAAACTATTTTCAATGCACATTTCATCTCTTTGCCGTCGATTATATGATTGCTTTCATTACACAGTGAATATATAGGACCTGTGCTAGCAAAATAGAATGAGCAAATTATATATATATATTGTTACTTTCACATTCTACAATTTAAAAACCTTCAAAATGATATATGATAAAAAAATGAATGAGCTACACCTGTTTGAAGTTGATAGAGTCAGCAAAGTCAATTTTGAGAATATTCAGATGTTTTCTGAACGTTTCGAAACAAAATCACCAAGTAACCATACCTTAAAATCCCTGGTAATAACAGCAAATTTGGCACACACCAAGTCAAAACTCATATCTATAGGGAAATATTTGTTCAACTTTATTGAAAATATTTATATAATGAATATTTAACATTAATATTTAACAAGTTTATTTATCAATAAAAACCATCGCACACCTGCAGATGATAAGCGCGTAGGAAAAACGACCAAATAAGATCGGTCGACAATCTGCAAACGAGACACTCCCGTCTCCCGCACACTATCAGAACTTGCATTTAAAAATTCTTTATTAGCTAATAAAGAATTTTTAAATGCAAGTTCTGATAGTGTGCGGGAGTGTCTCGATTGCAAACAAGTTTATATAAAAAGACCAGAAGTCTTTCTGTGAAAGAATTTTCATGATTTTTCCTGCATGGGTGTGTGGCCAGATAAATAGTGATCAACACAGCTAGCAAAGTTAATTTTAATACATTCATGACAGTTTCATATTGTGTCCATGCCCAACCATTGTTCAAGATTTGCAACATTAATGTCCACAATCATCTTATTTTTGTTATGGCATAATAAGTTGAGCTAAATCTCAATTGCTCTGACAAGATTCGCCGACCGCAGTGCATTTACAGCATTAGCCATCGACTGAGCACTCTCGCTATCATCCATATCCGTTACAAAACAGGCATACATCGAAGAAAAATTTAATTAAAAGCTTGAAAATTTTAAATTTCTGCCGTGTTTACTTTTCGTGTTTTTGGAGGGTGTTGCCCTTAACGGAGTGTCTATTTACACTATTTACACCCACTGACATCTGGTTTGGTCAGACAAAATTACAGAAGACATTTGATTGCCAACAGTAGCAATAGTGTAGGGGTAAGGTGTGTAGCAGGAAATTTGACGCAAATCGACTGGAGTTCAAATCCGCCTTTTGCCGAGCTCTCTCTACTCCCATCACATATCAGATGTGAAAGCCATTGTCAATAAAAAATTAAGAAAATATTCGTAAAGTGGAAATAAGGTGTCTAACGTGTGTTTAGGCCGGCCAGTTTGCGAGAGCACGTGACGGCGTGTCTGATTGTCTCATGTGTAGTACGGGTGCCCCCCAGGGAACTGTCCTGGCCCCCTTCCTCTTCAACCTTTACACGGCAGACTTCAGACACAACACGGACAGCTGTGTTCTGCAGAAGTTCTCTGACGACTCTGCCATTGTTGGCCTCATCACTAATGATGACGACTCAGAGTACAGAGGAATAACACAGAACTTTGTGGACTGGTGTCAGCGAAATCACCTCCTGATCAATGCAGGGAAGACCAGGGAGATGGTGGTAGATTTTGGTTCCCCTCCGGTGAACATCCAAGGAATGGATATTGAGAGAGTGGACACTTATGGACTGGACTCATAACACTGATGCTCTGTACAAGAGGGGTCAGAGCAGGCTGTACTTCCTGGGAGGCTGAGGTCCTTTGGAGTGACAGGGCCCCTCCTAAAGACTTTTTATGACTCTGTGGTGGCGTCAGCCGTTCTCCTACGCTGTGGCCTGCTGGAGCAGCAGTATTACTGAGAGGGACATAAAAAAGTTGGACAAGGTGATCAAGAAGAGGTGAGAGAGGTGGTCCAGCTCTGTCCTGGGCTGTCCTCTGGACTCAGTGAGGGAGGTAGATAGGAGACAGAAGGGTCCTGGCTAAACTGACAGCTAGGATAGCCCATGAGTCACACCCACTGCACTATACTCTGTCAGCCCTGGAGAGCAGTTTCAGTGACAGGCTGCTCCATCCCCGCTGTGTGAGGGAGAGATACTGCAGATCTTTCCTACCAGAGGCCGTCAGACTGTACAACAAACACTATTGACTCTGTGCAATATATCACATCACATGTGCCATTATTACATCTATGCATAATTTTCATTTTGTGCAATTTTTTTTGTGAATTTTATTAATTTAGGTGCAATTATTGTATAATATTGTTTGCTATATCTGACTTATGTGCATTGCCCTTTTATAATATTTTTACACTATCAGTATTTATTATGACGCAGGACATTGTATAAGGCATAGTCTATTTTAGTCTTATTTATTGTACAGTAATTCTGTTTTTATTTTGTGAGAACGGTACTTCTTTGTTGTCTATGCTACTTGTACACTTATCTATCTCTGTTCTGTCTTTGCTGTTGCAAACCGTAATTTCCCCATTGTGGGACAAATAAAGGTTTTCTTATTCTTATTCTTATTCTTATTTAACAATAAGTGTTTATTGGTTAGGGGGAGTTGTAGGGAGAGCTTTATTGTCCCAATAAGGTGGCAGGTATAAGGTATTCATTTTCTCATAATATACATTGCACATCACCACATTTTTTTATGAATTCTCAAACAACTTGATGGATGAATCAGTCTCTCTAAATTCCTCCTTTCCACGAGCCTGCTCTGCTCTGATTGCCCAGATGGACCAGTCTGTTGTGATTGGTCTACCGCTTAAAACGTATTTTGGAAGCTAAGCGGCTATTACATAACCGGAGGCTTCCTAAAGCTCAGCAATTGTACACATTACACACAATAACGATGACGTCGATCTTACCATATCAATCCAAGCACGAGTCCCATGATGAAACATTGTAAGAACTTATTTATTCAACCCGAACCTCCATGGCAAGGACGACTTGAGCAGGACGTTTCTCAGTGATACGCTACTCAGTTTGAGGTACATTATGAGATGTTGCAACTGTAATTCCTCACCATCAGCATTAACAAGTGTATGTCAAGGCTGGTCAAATTGTTTGCGGGCGAACAACGTACAACATAGGCGGGCATTATGCAAATGTATTTTCTAGTGATGTAGAACCGTCACGCGGTGAGATTCGAAATACAAACTACTCGTATTAGCGGATCAGAGTCGATTTCTTTCTTTTGGGAGACAATAACTTTATTTATTGTGCACTTTGACTTTACAACTTTGCCGAACGTTTACATTCACAAACACTTACACACTGCATGAAAGGGAATATTTGAAAAAAAAACATAATAGGGGCACTTTAAGCTCACCAAAACTTCCAGTAATTGGCGATCCTGTTGAAATTGAAAAATCCTGATCAGAGCACCCTTAGTTTTGGAAAAAGAAGAATCTAATGACCGTTTACAAAATAATCCTATCTAGTCTGAATGTGTAAGTCATTCTGTTGTGGATGCACTCTTTCCATAACACGTTAAAATATTAGCAAATAAACACAAAGAATTCACATATTTGTAATACAAAAGTGTTCTCGTTATAATGTTAGTAGGACTGCAACAACTAATTGATCAAATCGATAATAATCGATAATCAAAACAATCGACAACGTATTTCATTATCGATTAGTCGTATCTGCGTGCTGTGCATGGAAACTTGTGAATATTAGGGATAGGGTTATGTGTAGGGTTAGGTGTGGCTGGAGTTAATTAAGGTTTAAAAAGCTTTGTTTTAATACTGTGTTGATGATTTATTTGATGCAGATGGCTCATGACATCCTTCAGGCACGTGGTAACCCGCAGCTTCACTCCCTGTTGACTCTGGTGGAGGAGAATGGTGTTTGGTCCAACTCCACTCTGTGTAGCCTTCTCTCAAGTGACATCCCTAATGTAGAGAAAGGTAAAAATGCCTTTACCGTCTATCACTTTTTTATTTGGAATATTCTCTCTTTTATGCTTCATACTTATGTGTAATGTGTTCCAAATTTTGGTAATAATGACATTCATTTATAATTGTACTGCTACTATTTTTAACTTGTTTGGATGTGCGTCTTCTGTAGTACATGAGTTTTTATCTCGAGAAGGACCTGATCTACTTCATATGCGTATAAAGCACCTCATCAAATTGAAGCGTATGGATAAAGCTGCAATACTGGCAAAGATATGCGCAGAGTTTCCTGAATTTGGAGGAAAGAAGAACTTTAAACAAATCTACCTCGTATGTCTGTGTGAAATAAAGCCACAACAAGAACTTATGCAAGAGGTGAGGGTCTTTTTTTTTTTTTTTTAATCAGTCTACATTGTATAAATGCTGAAGTTCAAGCATATTTACACATTTATTTCTGCTCTAACATGTTTTGTTTGTTTTGAAATTATAATCAGGCTGTTTGTGTTCCTTATGTTATCGACAGTTACAGTTGTATGCATGAGTGGATTGTACATTAAAAACTCTCCTCTGTAACAAGCAGTCTTTATTTGTTAAATTAAGCAGTTTGAGAACCTCCAGAGGTTACTTCCTACAATTTGAATTTTTGTTGAACTTCAGACTTAATATTTCAATCATATTTAAAATGTATAGTCTTGCACAACCTGAATATATTAATGCCTCTTTTCCGTGTCATGATAGAATCGCTATAATTTTTAAAGGGTTAGCTCACTCAAAAATGTAAATGTAACATTTATTTACTCACCCTCATGTGGTTCCAATCCCAGAAGACTTTGAAGATGATCTTCGGAGCACAAATGAATATTTTTAATATGCTCTCATCCATGATCAATGCATATACATAGAGTTCCTCAAATATAGTAAGCATGAAGGCTCAATTATACTTGCTTGGCATGCGGGAACAAACCCCATTGGGCTTCTGTGTTTGCCCTGTTTGATGTGTGTATGTGCATTATGAATGTGTGTTGTTCATTGTTTATATTGGAGTAAAAAGCTAAACCTGACTGTAATATCATACAAAGTTCTTCCGAAGACTGCGATTAAACCGCTCAATTCATACCGATTACTTTTACAATGTTTTTTTTTTAGGTTTTGATGCATGACATTTTTTGTTGCATTCAGTTTCAACATATTCAGTTCAATGATGAGAATTTTCATTTGTGTTACAAAAGATAAGAACAGACAAAAGAACAGAATTCTTTTGGGTTTGGACCAGGGACGAGGGCCGCAAATTAGCTTTATGCTATATTGCCTAAGTACACGGCATTGGTTGACTGTGTGTAGCAATGCCTAGTGTATTGTCCCTGTTAAACAAACAAAATGGGTGAGCAAATGATGACAAAACTTTCCTTTTTGTGTGATCTATCCCTTTCATTAATCTGTTATTATTATCATTTTGTTATTATTATTTAATTTGCATAAGCTTGACTATCTGTTATTATTATTATTTTGTTATTATTATTTAATTTGCATAAGCTTGACTATTGCAAATAATGTGTTACCTAAATTTACTCTGTTATGTTTGGTAGATAAAGGAGGTGGAATGTAAGGAGGCTCTGGACATGATTTGTAATTTGGAGTCCGAGGAAGACGAGAAGGGAGCTCTCAGTCTTTGTACTGCATTTTTCAAGCGCCAGCTTCTCAGTGGGGATGCTTATTGTGCCTGGTAAGACATTTGTTCTGATTTTTAAAGGTGAAGTATGTAGTTTCTGCGACATTTAGTGTCACCTAGCAGAATTAGTGAAATAAAGCATATTTTCAATCAACGTTGCAAACATTGCATAGCACCTCCACCAACTCAAACATCACAAAAACAGCTCTTAAAGGTGCCCTGAATGTGAAATTGAATTTATTTTGGCATAGTTAAATAACAAGAGTTCAGTACATGGACATGACATACAATGAGTCTCAAACACCATTGTTTTCTCCTTCTTATTTAAATCTAGTTTTTGAAAAACACCTCTGAAAAATAGGCGAATCTCCACATAACACAGATTGTGACGCAACAGTCGGGATCATTAATATGTACGCCTCCAAACACTTGCATATGCCAGCCCATGTTCAATGACAGGCGGAACTGCGCAGCCGAAGCATAGCAGTTGCTCAGTGTTTGAATGTACACATGAACACAAAAGTATTCTTTAGTTCCTTCATCCGAGCCTCTGAAGAAACAATGGCTTAATTTTTATTTTCTCTGGAAATGCGCCGACACAACTTCCCAAAGTTGTGTATGGTCCAAACATTTCACCGACGACTGTTTCCTCAACTTGTGCCAATACGGAGCTGGCCTCGATGAACGTCTGAAAATAAATTGATCGAGCTACCAAGCAACAATTTCTGATGTGTAATTGTTCAAGTTCAGACAGGTAATCTTTCTCTCAAAATCGTTCAATACTGTTGCATCAGTAAGTCAAGCCAGGTACTAAAATATCAACTTCACATCGTTTCTTTTAGTAGGATGTAAAAAAACGTATTTAAATTGTGAATAAATTATATACAGAAAGCGATCAAAGAACAATCTTTCCACACAGCGCGAGTTTATCTGGACAACTCGTTATGAAATCAATGATGCACGTTACACTGCACAACGAAGCTCTTACTGTATGTACATCATCGTGTTTGCATTGGTGAAAGTATTAGAGAGAGTGCAGAAACTGCGTTGCAATAAGATCTTCATTCTCGCGATCAACAGACTTGCTCAATCTGCTTGCTCAATGCTCATCATGGC
The DNA here is from genome assembly GCA_030578255.1 of Tiaroga cobitis. NCBI lineage: Eukaryota > Metazoa > Chordata > Actinopteri > Cypriniformes > Leuciscidae > Tiaroga > Tiaroga cobitis. Next base: position 36,319,480 of record CM060607.1, on the reverse strand, counting down.
AACATTTTATGTGATGGGAATAGATCTAAATACTTTAAAAACATCTCACGATTCGTTAATCTTGATAGCTGTAATAGTAAAAAACGTATAATAGCTGTAGTAAAAGTATACGAGAGAGTTTCACATGTAATACGTAGCTATTTCATATGCAAGCATGTCAGCCAATCACAGCAGTGGCTGGTTCAACTGAATCCCACAGCAGGCACGCCCCTTCAAACAGAGCGTTCAAATCAGAGGCTAAAATCAGGCTAGAAAAAATGACTTTTATTTCTAAATTATGACTATTTTTGATCTAAAAAAATACTAACATTATAAGGGCAACCCAGGAAACATTATAAAATAATAAAATAACCCCATTCTAGGGCACCTTTAAGGGGCCTTGTGAAGGCATGTCTTAACTGGTAAAAGTTGGGCTTATTTCAATAAAAAATATTAGGAATACTTTAAGCTTTGTTGCTATGGGTCTTGAGGAAGCAACTGAGTAGGCTTGCTTATAATATACGCATCCAACGTATCTGTACCAGGCACACTTTTTGACATGTGCCATACCTGTTTGAGGCTGAGTAAACGTTATAAACTTAGGGCCAGATTTACTTTTTTTTATTTTTTTTTATTTATTATCCTTACTCATGATAAAAAATCCAAACAGAGTGTAAAAAACAAAACGTACAGTATACAATGATTATTTGATATTGAAAAAAGATATACATATACAGAGTATGTGTCACAAATACAACATGAAACAAATAAGAACAATAATTGACAAAACAGAACAAAACAAAAAAAGAAAAAAAAGAAAGGGAAAAAAAGAAAAAAAAAGTTTTTTTTTGGATAGATGAGGGTAGAGAGGGAAAGCTGTGTGTGTGTGTGTGTGTGTGTGTGTGTGTGTGTGTGCGCTAGAATGGATTTACCATGCGTGTAAGTTTGTGTGTGATTGAGTGTTTTGTGTTTGAATGTTGAAATCAGCAGGATTGGTATGAATTATTGTAATCAAATTACTGTGTCCGGGCAATAAGAGGGGATTGGTTGGGTTGGGTCAGGCTCAACGGCTCTTTCCTCTGGCTGCTTCAGTCCTCAGTCCTAGGGTCAGACTTACTAACACGCCAGCACAAACCCTCTTTTGGCATTAAAAAACTACTGTCAGGATTTACTAAAGACACGCAGTAGAAAATTAGCACTGAAAGGCGGGGACACAGTTATTTTTGCGGCTGACCTTATTGCATATACATTTGTAGAAGTTTCCCTTTCAGATGCAAAATTTATGGGAGGAGAATATTTAAATGAATCACGCAAGGTGATTTACTAAGGTTTGCGCTCGTGAAGTTATTGGTATTTGTGCCATTATTTACCGCCCAAAAAAAGCACGTCTTAAAGCAGATGCTGATTTGCGCTGCTCTTGATAGATTGCGTTGGTCATTATGGAAACGATCTGACTGTGTCTGTGTTCTTTAATTTGCGCGTTGTCAGTAGATCACGTGGAGAACTTTCCACTCCCATCAGCGCTTTTTTGGAATTGCGCTCTCATGCTAATTTGCCCTGTTTAGTAAATCTGGCCCTTAGTCTTTCTGAACGGGTGCATGATGATGCTGCATGTTATTAAAGTGCCCATTGTAGCGCAATGCATCGCAGTGCAGTCCCTGTACGCTTTGATGTGTTCATGAACTGTTTGATCTTCAAAGTTCTAAATGCAGGGAATTTTGGCTTGCACTTCTGTAAAACCTTAAAACCTTTCCTATAGGTTGCTGGAAAGAGATTGACTGATCTGAGCGGACTGCTGTCAGTGTTTTGATGGTGCCCATGAATAGCACACTAATAGTAATCAATGAACAATAAACTGGGTTAAGAGAATTTACTGTTTTTTAACATGAAAAGTCTTACATACTTCAACTTTAATTTTCAATCACTGTGCACTAGGGCTGCAAAAATAATATACAATTAATTGTGTTTGTGATTTTACCTGTTGTATTTCACTAAACGTGTCATTTCAGCTTTTCATTCAGTTCTGTTTCCATCATGTGAGGCTTTACTATATATATATATATATATGTGTGTGTGTGTGTGTGTGTGTGTGTGTGTGTGTGTGAGTGTGAGTGTATACTCTAGTGCGTGCATAATTATAAGGCAAGTCAATATTCTGATCATATATTTTTTCCAATCATTGAATGAAACAGTGATTAACGCTCCTCCAATGGCGCATTTGGACTGTGTCAGCGTCTATTTCATGTGCACAACATGGATAACCTACAACAGGTAAACATGTCGGCTGTGTGTATACTAGCTGGGTTGACAATATTGACATTGCTAATGAAGTGTGATTTTAGTCGATCTTGAATCGATAAATGAATTGATCTATTTAAAAAACAGATTTATACTGTTTTCTGCAGTTGCGTGAACAAAACTTTCAGCTTTCAATTTGATCACAAAATTCAAACAATAATGTTGTTTTGAAACTCTTTAATGTCAAAACACTCCTTAATGTTCAAGCAGCAGCACGGAGCGCAATGAACGATCATCTCTTCATCTTTACTACTGGTTATAGCACAAAATAAACATGAATGGACATAAGAAGGTATGTTGAAAAAAACAGTGCAACTTACTGAAATGTATCATTTCTCATGTAGTCGCTCAATCAGTTTCAATTGTGAAAAGACGTCAGTAAAAAAAGCTTGCAAACAAAGTCACGTAACATTACATTTACCCTACTGAAGCAATTCAATGTCCATAGCTCATTAGTTAACTAGAAAAGTAACTCTAGAGAGGAGCATTTTGATAAATATAGTGCATCTTACATATTCACTTTATTTTGCTTAAACTGTGCCTTATTGTGTAACTTACATGTTTGTATACAAAGTTTTGATCATTACATTAGATTAATTAATTGATTATTAAATTAGCTTTATTTAAATTTAAAATTTTCAGACAATTGAAAACTAATTTAGGTTTTGGTGTTTCAGTAAAAAGAAATTCAGAAATCAGTAGTGGTATGTAATTGTAACTTTCCCATAAAGAGAAAAACACCTTATATTCAGATGTACGAAATTATTAGGCAGGTAAATTGGGCCAAATAAATATATATCTGACACTGAAAAGTCAACAATTATGAAATACCCATGAGAAGGATGCAAGACTTCAGAAATTTCACAATTAAGGCGTGTCCATCGGACAATGAAATGCTTATTGGGTCAGCAGGATTGCTAAAAATGATTGAAATATCAACATGACATCATGACTTTTGCGTAAACAGACACGCCACTTTCAAGTCAAGTGGCGTGTTATCTATACGCATTTTGAGATATCCGCGTGTATGCGTGTATGTCTACGCCATTAATGTCCAAGTGATTCCGCGTATATGTACACGCCATTAAATTTCCGAGCGAAACGAAGCAAAATGTAGATCTACATCTGGGGAGCGATATTTTTTTTTCCCTAGGATGGCAGGGGAAGACTCATAAATGCTATTAACCCCAGTGACGGGTAGGTTTAGGGACGGGGTGGAGGTAGGTCATATATTTATATATACAGTAATAACGTTAAGTCAACTGCGTTCATAAACACGCTGAAAAGCGATTGTGCGTGTTGATAGCACGCCAAAAATGGAAATACGAATTGGCGTGTCATACACACGCAATTTTATGAGATCAGTCTGGAAATATAAAGACACATTAAAGGGTTAGTTTACCCAAAAATGAAAATTAAGTCATTAATTACTCACCCCCATGCTGTACCAACCCCGTAAGGCCTTTGTTCGTCTTCGGAACACAAATGAAGATATTTATGATTAAATCTGAGAGGTTCATGACTGCTACATAGGCTCCCTAAGGGATTGAATCCTGACGGCCCAGAGAGTCATTAAAGAAAATGTTTAAATATTCCATGTCGCAACAGTGGCTCAACTATAAGTTTATCAAGCGACGAGAATACTTTTTGTGCGAAAAAACAAACAAAAATAACGACTTTATTCGACTATTCCTTTTCTTCCTTGTAGGCCTGAAACGAGACTTCGAGAGATTTCCACGACGCATGCGCGAGAATTGCGATCTCCTTCAACTACTTCAGTTAAGTTCTCGCGCATGCGTCGTGGAAATCTCTTGAAGTCTCGTTTCAGGCCTTACGGGGTTGGTACAGCATGGGGGTGAGTAATTAATGACTTAATTTTCATTTTTGGGTGAACTAACCCTTTAAAGCTGCAGTCCGTAGCTTTTTTTTGGCGATAAAAATTATCCAAAATACATATTTGAGAAAATACATAACCAGCCAGTGTTCAAAACTATCTGCTTGCCTTAGCTCGATTCAAAGCGGTAAGGTTGTAATAATGTTTTTAATTCCAGTGGTACTGGTGGATTTCCGCGGGAGATTCGAGCATGTCTTTGTGTCATTACGTCACATCTGTACACATAAAGAAGGAGTCTCGGCTAGTAGGCTATATTGCCTGTGAGGATGCTGGAGGTGGAGATTTATAGCCTTTTCTCACAGCAGAAAGAAAGGTTCAAACGACAATCACCAGTGACAACTAAAGTTAGAGATTCACCCGCTGTAAAATGCAAAAGACTTCGTTCGGACTTCGGAGTGGCTACAGAAAAAAAGAGACTGCAACCGGACCCATGCGAAAACAAGAATACATATCGGAAGGACATTACATGTAGTCACGCAATGCTGATGTTGTTAACATTAACAATTTGAGAACAAAGTATAATTTGCACGGTTTTGTGTGATATGATAACTTATAAGCGATTGTTAGATTTAATCAGCGCGATTTACTGCAATGTCAGAACCAGAACAAAGGTGGATGTTTCTTATTAGTTCAGATGACATTTTCCGGTGAAAATTATTATGTTGGTCATACTTCCAAAAAGAATAATCTGTGATTCTGAATGACAGTATCCACACCGGTGCGGTGACTGACAGCCTCACAGTCTCCTCAAACACTGTGTTCATCCGCGCTGTGCCGTGTCGAGGGTGTTGAAGTACAACTCACGTAAAGTTGATAATCCGCGAATTACTGCAATTGCAGATTTCGAACAGAGATGGCGACAAAGAGGAAAAACGGCGGACTGCAGCTTTAACTGCAAAATGCTTTAAGAATGAAGTGTAAAACCACCAGAAACCCTTTACTCGCCAGTGACACCATTTTCCAGGACTGCAACCTTCCTGATATACCTATCGACTTGCATAATAATTATGCACGCACATGCAACATCACCTGACACATGTATTTCGTGTTCACTGGCACGGAAGAAAACCACTGATCATCATTGTTTTGTTCAGTGCAGGCTTTTTAACTGGCTGGATGACTATGTAAACTCACTGACTGCACAAATGTCCCTGTTATAGTCAAGACATAGACACAGTGCAAATCAGAGATTTATTGTGCAGTGAAGACAGCTTTGTTGATTATAACAGTAGTTTTCACGAGCGTGCATAAAAATGATGAAAGAGTTTTCAAACTAAATAATTGTGAACATATTATTATTGGTGTGCTATATATATAATTATATTATATATATTGTATATCTTACAGGGAGCTGACACTGTTTTGGAGTAAACTTCTAATACGGCTCGAATCAAAACAGGCCTTTTTGGAGCAATGCAGACTGTTAGCATGCCTCGCTGTGAGTGTGTACCATATTCTGCTTCTCATCAAAGTCATTCAGGCTGAGGTAAGAAAAGTTTTTGTTTTTATATCAATGTTTTACAAAAACCAAGGCAATGGCACTGACAATGACATTTTTGTTTTCTCAGGGCGAGAAAAATGGACTCTCAGTGTGCATCGAAATGTGTATTCAAGCACTAAAAATGGGACTTCATGATAATGAGGGCTGTAATATCACTATCTGCAAAACAATCTCTTGTTTGCTGCCTTTGGATTTGGAAGTAAAACAGGCTTGTCAACTCACTGAGTTCCTGATAAATCCGTCTTTGGACTCTTACTATGCTGTTGAGACTCTTTTTAATGAGCCTGACCAAAAGCTTGAGCAGGAGGATCCACCAATTCTGAACTCACTACGCTGTGACCTGTTGTTGGCCTTAAAGACGAAGTGGCCTTTTGATCCGGAGTTCTGGGACTGGAAAACTCTAAAACGTCAATGCCTTGCTTTGATGGGTCAGGAGGCAACAGCTATATTGTCTACTGACAAATGTACTGACAGTGAAGACAATGAAGTCCATGACCATGATGAAAAATATTTTCAACATCTACATTTTACCAATAGTCCTACTTACGAACTCAGTGAAGTTGAAGCAGAAAGAAAGAAGAAAAGGGAAATGAAGAAGATGAGAGAGATGGGATTTGTTTCTGCTCGATTCCGCAATTGGCAAGCTTATATGCAGTATTGTGTTTTGTGTGATAAAGAGTTCCTTGGACACAGGATTGTGAAGCATGCATTGAAGCATGTTCAAGATGGGATTTTCCGTTGCCCAATATGTGCTAAAACATTTGAAACTAGGGTAGTTCTAGAGCCTCATGTGGCATCTCATGTGAAACAGTCATGTAAGGAACGCCTTGCTGCTATGGGTGTAAGCAAGAAACGTACCAGTATTGACACCAAGTTGACAGCAGCTAGCAGTACTGTGAGAAAAGAAGAGCACGACAGCAAAACTGCTGTGGAAGTTAGCCAAGGGACAGTTTGCAAAAACAGTGTATATGCTTCAAACAGTAGTCCCAGCACAAAAGTCAAAAGTAAAATTAAACTGTCATCCCCCAAACAGGGCAACCCTATTCGTGATGTTAACAACACTGAATGTTGTTCATGCCCTGTTACAAGTTGTCAAAAAGTTTTCAAGTACTTCAGGAATTTGGTTGCACATGTTAAGGCCCACAAAAATGAGCAGGAAGCAATACATTTCCTAGAAATACAGAGCCAGAAGGCTATGTGTCAGTATTGTCACCGTCAGTTTGTTAATGTGACCCATCTTAATGATCACTTACAGATGCATTGTGGCGAGAAGCCGTATTTTTGCATTCAGCTTGGATGTAATTTCAGCTTTTCCTCTCATGCTGAGCTTCAGACACACAGAAAAGTACATGCTGAATTTCAGGCACAGTGTGCATATCCACACTGTGAGAGAATATTCAACGAGACATACTTGTTGTATGATCATGAAGCACAGCACTACATGACGTTCTCCTGCAAAAGTCAAAACTGTGACAAGGTGTTCTACACTCTGTCTGAGCTAGATCTGCATCAGAAAGGACATGCAAAGAAGAAGAGCCACTCTGCTGTTGATGGGGGCTCACCTTCTCAACTTGAATTACTAACTCCGACTTTTCCTGCGTTAGAGCTGCCTCCAAGCCAAATGAAAGAGGTGTCTCAAGAGTTTACCCCAGTAGAAAGGAAACACACAGTTGAAAGCATTATAGACACTATTCAAGACTCCACAGAACAGCCTGAGCATCTTGTGTCATGCACAGCTCAGTTGACAGTAAGCAAAAATGATTCCCTAACAACTAATGCTGTTCAGCCTGACGAATCTGAGACACCTCATTGTCTTGAAAGTGCAAAGCAATTGCATCTTGAATCTTGCTATGTAAAGCTGGAGCCTATTCCCATCAAGTGCAATGATCCGAAATATTTTGATGCTCTAAGGAATGCTGACAGTGAAACTCAAACACTCTTGAAAGATACGAAATTGTTTTCTTTCACATTGCGTCAGCTTAAGTCGTCCACATTGAAGTCGTCTCTCTCTGTGAAAAAAGCCAACAAAGAAGAAGGTCTGACTCATGTGTGTCCATTCGAAACCTGCACACGGAAATACAGCACCTCAAAAAGTTTGTCGAGACATGTCAAAAATGTTCATTCTGAAGCTTTTGAGGAATGGAAGTTATCTAAGAAGTACAAAAGGATTGCAGAAATTGCTGCAAAAAAGTCGTCGTCTGAGAGCACAACCACTAGTTCTCAAATAGCGAAATGGACAAGCCGTTCCAGACAAACTGAACATACTACATTTCTTGACTCAGTGCTTGAAAGTACGTCCTCTGTTTTCTCCAATCATGATAGTATGCAGTCCATAAGTGCCAAGTTTTGCTCTCAACATGAAAACACTCAAAGTGCAGCATTACCAAACCAGACAGATCTGATGCAATTACAGACATGGGCAGCACCTTCAATGGAGAATTTGGATTCAGGTTTTTCTGTACTTCCCTACCGCTCTACGATTTTATCTGACAGCCAGCACACAAACCCATCATGCCATTCTGACACAGTCTTAGATTACGCGTCTGCCTCATCTTATGATGACATCAACCCCCTTTCTGTGAATGCCAACACACCCTCAAGTGTGATGAACGAAGCCTCAAAATATGTGTCAAGCTCTCTTAGAGTACTACATGCCCTTAACAGTGAGCAGACTTGTGATTTGTCACAGGTTGAGTCAAGCGTTAATCCTGGATTCAGTCGGATTGGACAAAACCATCCCGGTGATCTTTCCATCTGCTCTTTGTCTGGGCAGAATGGCAGCCTATATATGCCTTCAGAGACAGGTCCTATTTCAGTGCAGCCATTGGGAAATTCAAGCAAAGAAATCAGCACTTATAGTACTGATGCATTACTCTCATCAGATGTCAAAACTGTGTCGAATCTTTTAACCCCTCATTTTAAGGAATCATTTTTTTGTGTTGCCCCCCTGACTGGTGAGAAAAGTCCAAAAGATTTTTGTGATCATGAATTGACACAGGAAGGAACAGAAGGAATCCCTTCAGATGATCAGAATGTTTCAGGTTCTGGTGAAACTAGGAAATCCAAAAAAGTTAAATCATCTAAGAGAGCAAAATGGCCTGCCATAATACAGGATGGGAAAGTCATTTGTTGCAGGTGCTACAGAGAATTTTCAAGCACAAAGTCACTTGGAGGTCATTTATCAAAACGTTCCCAGTGCAAACCTGTAGATGAAATTGATCTTACTGCTGACTTACCAGTATCATTTCTTGATTTTCTGAATGATCCTGATATTTCAACGGCACAAATACCTCTCCCCATGAATGACATACTTGAGCAGACTCACAAACCCTGCATCTATGCACCATCAGAATCAAATACCTTTAACAGTAACACTTTAACAAGCATGCATGGTGGCACAGATAGCATCCAGAACACTAATTTGTCCTCTCAAGACCCCTCTGAAATGACTACAAATTACAGTTTATTCCATCCACCTGTATCAAACACTGGCATAGAAATAAAAAATGAAGCTGAAATCATCTCTGCAAATACTGGTGAAGATGGCAAAATCGTAGAAATTGAAAGGGCATTACAACGTCTTGATTTAGTTGACATACTCAGTCGAGACAAATGTGAGATCAAATCTGAGAGCACTAACCTGCATGATCAAAGCTCTAAAGATGTCACCAGAAATGATCAGTGTCACACAATTGAAGATCCATTACAAAACGAGCAGAAATGTGTTTTAAAGCCCTTTAGATGTGAAGAAGGCTGTGTTTATGGAGCAATGACAAAAGAAGCTTTATTTAAACACCTTAGCCGTGTACATGATTACAGCGAGGACAGGATAAATCAAATGAAGAAAAACCCTGACAAATTAGCACCATACAACTGTCATTTATGTTCAAAGGGATTTACTAGAACCACAGGCCTTAAAATCCACTACAAAAATGTCCACCATTTTTCAAAAGAAGAAATGTCTCACTTGAAAATCGGTTTTGGTTATAGAAAGATCAGAAAATCTACATCAAAGTCAAAAAAAGTCATCACTGACCAGGGAAATGACTCCCTATCAGAGCAGATTCAACACCAAATCAATCCAAATCTGACTGTTACATCTGTTGATTCAAATGTTGAAGGAGAAGCCAACATTGTTACCAAAAGAAAAAAGAAACGCCCCACACAAAAGTCCCTTACAGTTTTCAGCACTGAGACTTGCAGAACTGTGGAAGCATCAAAGGAAAACGTAAATCTGGAAGGGCTTTCAGCTACATGTGTAAAACCACTGAAAGACCCGTCTCTGACTGAAGAGAATCATGTCAGTGAATTAAATGAACCAGGTATATTTCCAATGCAAGAGCTGAGTAATGGAAGTCCCCATCTCTTTGACACAATGGATGCTCCAGACGAAAGAACAGAAATTGCAATTCCAGAATCTAACAGACAAATTGAAATGAATTCAGATGTGATGGTTGATATTCAAGAGAAACCTACAATGCCAATAGACACCATTGATTCTGGTGATTCAAGTGATGCGCACTGTATGTTCCGGCCATATCGATGTGTGCATGAAGGATGTGTGGCTGCCTTTTCAATCCAACACAATCTTATCCTCCATTATAGGGCTATGCATCAGTCTGAACGTGATGAAAAGAACAGTGCTAAAGAAACTGATGGAGTTGTCCAAGTGCAGGAATACAGATGCCAAGTCAAACAATGTTCAAAAGTAGTGTCGAAAGTTACCAGTTTGTTGAAACACTATCTTTTGCTCCACAGATGCACATTGGAAAAGGCAAGTGCATTGTTATCCGGTGTTGAGGTAGGCACGTTTCAGTGTGACCAGTCAAAATGTTCTGCTCACTTTACGTGTCATTTGAAGTACATTGATCATATCAAAAATGATCACAAAGCAATAAAGGTTTCAGCAGATGGGGACTTTGAGAGTGTGGACCTCACATTCAGATGTCAATTTGAAGGTTGTGATAGGGTCTATACAACCAAGTCAAACCTTCTTCGACATCTTATGAAGAAACATGATGCTACTTTTGAAACTATGAAAGAGAAACAAAAAAGTGGAATTGGGAATGATGTTCAAGCAAACAAGTTAAGTGCAAGTTCTAACAATGGAAAAGAGAACATTGCAAATAACAATATAAAAATGAAAATGAAAAAGAAGAATTCAAAAAAGAGAGAGGACAAGGCCAAAAACCTTTTGATGACCTTAGAAAAGCCTGCTCTTAAATCCATTGATGAAGCATCTGCCATGTGCAATCAAAGACTTCCTCTACAGTACCCATGTATGATTGAGAGTTGTGGTTCAATAATGAGTGATGAGCAGAGTATATTGAAACATTACACCACTCATGGCCTCACGGAACAGTACATTGAGGATCAAAGAAGCCAGTTCATATTTTGCATGAAAAGCAGTGAGATGCCCAGAGCAGATAGTGCCTCAAAAAATATTGAGGTGGAGCAAAGAGTTTTTGATGAAGATCACACAGAAAATGTGAACGTCAGTCCTCAAGATGTAGGCCCAGATCCTGCAGCTGAGGTTCTAGCTAATGAAAGTTTCACTGCCACAACCATGCCTGTGGTCAAACGGAAAAGAGGTCGTCCACGAAAGTCAGAATGTAGAAACAAAATGTGTGTAGAAAGAAAGAAAAGTCTTCGGAACTGCACCGGGGAGCATGTTAAATGTATGCTGAAAGTCTCAGGATCCATATTGAACTCATCTAGCTCTCAAGGGAACCAAGTAGAGAAAGACGTTGCACTAAAACTATATAAGCCTTCAGAGTTTGAGACATCTGTCCTGAAGTTCAGTGAAGACACTCTATCCAATCCATCAAAACGACAGCGAACACTTCAACCAATCACCCAAGAGAGAGATCAAGTCCAATGTCTTGTTAATTTCAGAAATCCACTAAAGATTGAGAATGTGAAGAATGTTCAAATTGTTATGGATGAGAACCTATCCAGTTGTTCTGAACTTTTGCTGAAGCAACTTCAAGATATGCAGCCCATGGTCGTCCTGGAAAAGGGGCTGCACAGTTGATGGTTAGATTAGAGACATAAAATCAAGGCCTTGCTCTCAGGACCACATACTGTGTCACATGCTGCTGGCAGGTACATCCGGTTACACTCCCTTCCATTTATAGTAGTTCCAACACCTTGTTTGTTAATGGATTTTGATTAGTGCTTTAGAAGAAAAACAACTTTTGTACAATATTTAACATTTTGATGTACCATTATGGTTGTGTTAAAAAAAAAAAAAAACATTTTGTATTTCTGAAATTCTCGGATGAATATTAGATGAAAACATTTTTAAAAATGTACAATTTTGTGTAGGATGAAAAAAGTTATGATATATCCCTGTGGGATTTGTATTCTTTTTTTTGTTGTTGTTGTTTTTGAAAGTATTTATTTTTAACTTAACAGTAGTGTCAATGTACTTGTCTTCCACCTAACATTCAATTTAAGTAAACTGAATGCTCAGTGTAAATTGTGGCATCCACATGACTGCTTGGTGTCGGATTGTGGTGTTTGCAATTCTGGGGTTTTCTCCAGAAATCAAGAATGAGGTGAAATGTTTCAGTGTGAACATTCAATATAGCACAGAATTGAAGGACAGAGTACAAATTAAGGACGGAAAAAATAAAGATGTTAAAAGAATCTACAAGTGTAAAGTATTTTTTGTGTGTGTGTGTGTGTATTGTTATAATAAAAATGTATGCACACTACGCATGGGCGTTTTGTGAAAAACAATACATACAAATCAAATTTAGTTGCAATCAATCAAAACCCTGGTTATGGATAACACCGGTTCGCGGAACGAAGTCACATGAATGTACTGACTGCGCAAGTACTTCTGAGGCACGTCAGGATTGATCACGTCAAGTTTGAGCCTCCCCTCCACACAAACCATTAGGGCCACTGAAAATGTTACAGTTAAAGTTCTGAAAATGGATTATGTTGGAGAAGCTTATGTCCTCTTTAATGCAGCGTCTATGATGGCCAAAAAAACCACGCTGCAAAATGGGCTAATGGTGCAATAGGCTGCTCGGTATGTATTGTACATAAAAGGTGGCACACTGTCATATGGTAGTAAACACAAGTTCCTAAAGTCAGCTTTTATAATAAGCATTTATGAGTCAGATCATTTATAAGGTGATGTGCTGAGCCAGTGAATTTTTGCGCAGGTGGAAATGAGTACACAGATGAGGATAAGGAGAAAAACAAAGTTTTTCTTGCATAGTTTTTCCAAGGTTTGCAGCCCCTCAGCTGTCACCGTAATCCTCACTAAATTTGTTGCCGTCGTTCATATTCACTGAGTGAGCAAATAACTACCGATAGGTTATGTAAAATCTTTGGAGTGATGTCCATCAGCGCAGAATTGATCTAAAGTGTTGTAAAAGTCGCATGAATACCAAAATAATTGTATTGCAAAACATCAGACCTGTATCTGATTTACCACTTTTGGAAGTGGCCCAAATCAGAATTGTAAAGATAAGATTCCATGTGGTTCACACTTGAAAAAAAATAAAAATAAATTCAGATTTGGAGCACTTTTGCCTGTAGTCTGAATGTAGACTATTGTCTTAAGGACTGTTAGTTTATATCCTCAGTGTGAAAAGATGCATCTCAAAATCAGTGTTGGAAAGTAATCAGTGTATGTAATCTTATGACTGCAACTGTATTTTACCCTTGTAAAGCCTGACATTTAAAATGTTTTTAAATGTAACAGTTTATTGAAACTTTAGACAAAATATAACTAAGACTACATCCAGGCCACAACTAAAAATGGAGGGACACTTCCATATCAATCTCTTTGCAGCTGTGGTAGGTAAAGGAGTGTTTTGAAAGCTGAAAGCTACAGCAATCATGACCACTGATTGTGTTTCAGCTCATGAAGAAACACTCATTGGCTCTGACTGTTCTCACTGCGGGCATATGCTGTATACATGAAATAAACTGCTCCCGTGCAGGTTTGAGCTTACAGACATGTTGTTGTGACAGCAACTCCGGGATGAGCTTTGAAAAACCCAGCAATCCTGGATCATGTCAAATCATCAACAATGAAATCCAGCTAATTGAGTAATCCACATACAAAGAACAGACCCCTGGTGTTAGTGAGTGGAGGCGGGGCTAATTTGCATATTCATAGAAATGCGTATATGAAGCAAGGGTGAAGTTACATTCAAGCTATTTTTAGGACATGAATAAAAAAAAAAAATCACAAAAAATAAAACTTTTTAAATATATAATTTTGGTGATCAAAGCTAACTCAGCCCTCATCATGAACACTATAAGTAGCACACACACCCCTCTGTCATGAACTGCTCCAAAACTTGGAGGTGAAGATCCAAATGCAGCTTTATTATAGAATAGTCGTACAGGCAGGGTCAAGTATCAGCAAACAGGACAATGGAGAAAAGACAGAGAATCCAAGAAACAGGCAGAGGTCAGGGCAGGCAGCAATAATCAGAGTCCAAGAACAATCCAAAGTCAAAAACAGAAAACAAACACGGGAAAACGCTCAGAAATGCAGACACACAGTACAACAAGACTTCGCGGTGAGTGAATGAACATGGTATAAATAGACTGAGACTAGCAGGATGACAAGACACAGGTGAATACAATCAGTGACAATGAGGTACAGGTGAATGTGATCAGTGATGATGAGTCCAGGCAGTGAGTATGGGAAATGTAGTTTGTGAGGAAGTGATCATAGTCTATTGTGGAGCGCCCTCTGGTGGCTCTCGAGGGCACTCCAGCTGGTGATCATTACATAGCCCCCCCCCCCCAATGAGCGGCTTCCAAAACTGTCCAGGTGGGTGGTGGCATGGAGGCGGATCCGGGGGCGGGATGGAGGGCCAGGTCCGTGGAGCAGAAGAGGACCTGGAGACTGCGACAGGACGGAAGGCCAGGGGGCGGAGCAGACAGTCCATCGGGCGGCCAGGGCGGAGCAGACAGTCCATCGGGCGGCCAGGGCGGAGCAGACAGTCCATCGGGCGGCCAGGGCGGAGCAGACAGTCCTTCGGGCGGCCCGGGCGGAGCAGACAGTCCTTCGGGCGGCCAGGGCGGAGCAGACAGTCCTTCGGGCGGCCAGGGCGGAGCAGACAGTCCATCGGGCGGCCCGGGCGGAGCAGACAGTCCATCGGGCGGCCAGGACGGAGCAGACAGTCCATCGGGCGGCCAGGGCGGTGAAGACCCTTCGGGCGGCCACGGCGGTGAAGACCCCTCGGGCGGCCACGGCGGTGAAGACCCCTCGGGCGGCCACGGCGGTGAAGACCCCTCGGGCGGCCACGGCGCAGGAACAGACACCGGCTCAGGAACTAGGACAGGAACAGACTCTGGCTTAGGAACAGACTCTGGCTCTGGCTCAGGAACAGACTCTGGCTCTGGCTCAGGAACAGACTCTGGCTCTGGCTCAGGAACAGACTCTGGCTCTGGCTCAGGAACAGACTCTGGCTCTGGCTCAGGAACAGACTCTGGCTCTGGCTCAGGAACAGACTCTGGCTCTGGCTCAGGAACAGACTCTGGCTCTGGCTCAGGAACAGACTCTGGCTCTGGCTCAGGAACAGACTCTGGCTCTGGCTCAGGAACAGACTCTGGCTCTGGCTCAGGAACAGACTCTGGCTCTGGCTCAGGAACAGACTCTGGCTCTGGCTCAGGAACAGACTCTGGCTCTGGCTCAGGAACAGACTCTGGCTCTGGCTCAGGAACAGACTCTGGCTCTGGCTCAGGAACAGACTCTGGCTCTGGCTCAGGAACAGACTCTGGCTCTGGCTCAGGAACAGACTCTGGCTCTGGCTCAGGAACAGACTCTGGCTCTGGCTCAGGAACAGACTCTGGCTCTGGCTCAGGAACAGACTCTGGCTCTGGCTCAGGAACAGACTCTGGCTCTGGCTCAGGAACAGACTCTGGCTCTGGCTCAGGAACAGACTCTGGCTCTGGCTCAGGAACAGACTCTGGCTCTGGCTCAGGAACAGACTCTGGCTCTGGCTCAGGAACAGACTCTGGCTCTGGCTCAGGAACAGACTCTGGCTCTGGCTCAGGAACAGACTCTGGCTCTGGCTCAGGAACAGACTCTGGCTCTGGCTCAGGAACAGACTCTGGCTCTGGCTCAGGAACAGACTCTGGCTCTGGCTCAGGAACAGACTCTGGCTCTGGCTCAGGAACAGACTCTGGCTCTGGCTCAGGAACAGACTCTGGCTCTGGCTCAGGAACAGACTCTGGCTCTGGCTCAGGAACAGACTCTGGCTCTGGCTCAGGAACAGACTCTGGCTCTGGCTCAGGAACAGACTCTGGCTCTGGCTCAGGAACAGACTCTGGCTCTGGCTCAGGAACAGACTCTGGCTCTGGCTCAGGAACAGACTCTGGCTCTGGCTCAGGAACAGACTCTGGCTCTGGCTCAGGAACAGACTCTGGCTCTGGCTCAGGAACAGACTCTGGCTCTGGCTCAGGAACAGACTCTGGCTCTGGCTCAGGAACAGACTCTGGCTCTGGCTCAGGAACAGACTCTGGCTCTGGCTCAGGAACAGACTCTGGCTCTGGCTCAGGAACAGACTCTGGCTCTGGCTCAGGAACAGACTCTGGCTCTGGCTCAGGAACAGACTCTGGCTCTGGCTCAGGAACAGACTCTGGCTCTGGCTCAGGAACAGACTCTGGCTCTGGCTCAGGAACAGACTCTGGCTCTGGCTCAGGAACAGGCTCTGGCTCTGGCTCAGGAACAGGCTCTGGCTCTGGCTCAGGAACAGGCTCTGGCTCTGGCTCAGGAACAGGCTCTGGCTCTGGCTCAGGAACAGGCTCTGGCTCTGGCTCAGGAACAGGCTCTGGCTCTGGCTCAGGAACAGGCTCTGGCTCTGGCTCAGGAACAGGCTCTGGCTCTGGCTCAGGAACAGGCTCTGGCTCTGGCTCAGGAACAGGCTCTGGCTCTGGCTCAGGAACAGGCTCTGGCTCTGGCTCAGGAACAGGCTCTGGCTCTGGCTCAGGAACAGGCTCTGGCTCTGGCTCAGGAACAGGCTCTGGCTCTGGCTCAGGAACAGGCTCTGGCTCTGGCTCAGGAACAGGCTCTGGCTCTGGCTCAGGAACAGGCTCTGGCTCTGGCTCAGGAACAGGCTCTGGCTCTGGCTCAGGAACAGGCTCTGGCTCTGGCTCAGGAACAGACTCTGGCTCTGGCTCAGGAACAGGAACAGGAACAGACTCTGGCTCGGCAGACGTAACGTGAACAGTCTCTGAATCGGCCATCTTGTCCGTAGACACTGGCTCGGAGGCGGCCACCTTGTCCGTAGACACTGGCTCGGAGGCGGCCACCTTGTCCGTAGACACTGGCTCGGAGGCGGCCACCTTGTCTGAAGACACAGGCTCAGAAAGAGGAAGAGGATCAGGATCAGGCTCGGCAGAAGTGACGTGAAGCTCAGTCTCTGGATCGGCAGAAGTGACGTGAAGCTCAGTCTCTGGATCGGCAGAAGTGACGTGAAGCTCAGTCTCTGGATCGGCAGAAGTGACGTGAAGCTCAGTCTCTGGATCGGCAGAAGTGACGTGAAGCTCAGTCTCTGGATCGGCAGAAGTGACGTGAAGCTCAGTCTCTGGATCGGCAGAAGTGACGTGAAGCTCAGTCTCTGGATCGGCAGAAGTGACGTGAAGCTCAGTCTCTGGATCGGCAGAAGTGACGTGAAGCTCAGTCTCTGGATCGGCAGAAGTGACGTGAAGCTCAGTCTCTGGATCGGCAGAAGTGACGTGAAGCTCAGTCTCTGGATCGGCAGAAGTGACGTGAAGCTCAGTCTCTGGATCGGCAGAAGTGACGTGAAGCTCAGTCTCTGGATCGGCAGAAGTGACGTGAAGCTCAGTCTCTGGATCGGCAGAAGTGACGTGAACAGCAGCCTCTTGCTCGGCAGGCGTGACGTGAACAGCAGCCTCTTGCTCGGCAGGCGTGAACAGCAGCCTCTTGCTCGGCAGGCGTGAACAGCAGCCTCTTGCTCGGCAGGCGTGACGTGAACAGCAGCCTCTTGCTCGGCCGTCTCTGGCTGGACGGTCTCTGGCTGGACGTGGAGATCAGGTGATGACCTGGCGTACCGCAGAAGGAAGCTCTCCAGACATCGGCCGAGTGCCTCTCTCCAATTCAGGGGGCAAACCCCCAGGTATACTGGAACAGGTCGCGGCTATCCAGGGCCAAGGCCGCGATCTGACCGGCGAACTCCCGGCTCATGCTGGGAAGATCAGGTGAGATCTGTGCTGCTGGATCTGGGTGTGGCGAAGTCTTCTGTCATGAACTGCTCCGAGACTTGGAGGTGAAGATCCAAATGCAGCTTTATTATAGAATAGTCGTACAGGCAGGGTCAAGTATCAGCAAACAGGACAATGGAGAAAAGACAGAGAGAATCCAAGAAACAGGCAGAGGTCAGGGCAGGCAGCAATAATCAGAGTCCAAGAACAATCCAAAGTCAAAAACAGAAAACAAACACGGGAAAACGCTCAGAAATGCAGACACACAGTACAACAAGACTTCGCGGTGAGTGAATGAATGAACATGGTATAAATAGACTGAGACTAGCAGGATGACAAGACACAGGTGAATACAATCAGTGACAATGAGGTACAGGTGAATGTGATCAGTGATGATGAGTCCAGGCAGTGAGTATGGGAAATGTAGTTTGTGAGGAAGTGATCATAGTCTATTGTGGAGCGCCCTCTGGTGGCTCTCAAAGGCACTCCAGCTGGTGATCGTTACACCCTCAGTCTTGATGCTGCAGACTCACTTACCTGCTAGAAGCTCCTGAAATACTTTACCTGCCTTGTTACCTCGATCCAGTCACCCAAGTCGTCATCCCTCGTCTTCTTGTCTATGCCCTTGTGTTTACTCTGCAAACCTGTAAGACAAGCTCAACGTTAATGTCAAGTCTGCCTATAACTCTTTTGATTAACTTACCTGTTTATGGACTGAGCTCCTAATGTTCCATTAATAAACTTGCCTATTTTAACTGATCCATCTCTGTTACTGTCATTGTGTCTAAGCCTGTACATGACAGAGCTTCTCTCTCCACATCTGAAGATCCCATCTCTGGTAAATATGCTCTAGACAGGCATATCTTTTCCATGTCGATAGTGCACTATCAACTGATAATTCTGTGGTCTGGTAATCTTGGGTCATTGAATTCTAGCAGGAACTCTATTCAAAGTTTTTTTAATAATAATTTCCAGTTGTTTGTGATTGTTTAAAGATCAGCCTCTTGGCCATAAACAAATTTAAAAACGTTTTGCTCCAATAAGCATCTTTTTTTTCTCATTTTCAATCTGTACATAGCATTGTTCAGTTACTGTCATTGCACGAGAGGCATATGGAACAAGCGCTTGAAGCAAAACTGCACCGAGACCACTTTTCAGAGCATTCACTGAGATGGGTCACTGCCACATCATAATAGCAGAGTACTGAAGCTTCTGTAAGCATTATGTTTAACTTGCTCAGAAGGCAGCTGCTTTTCCACTTCCCAATGCCATGCAATACTGTTGTGTATTGAGAATAATTGGAATGAACTTTGCAAGAAATGTCACCATCCCAAAGAACTGAAACAAATTCTTGTTACATTCAGGAACTGGCATCTTCTGAATTTCTTTTACTTTGGCCAAATCTGGCTTCAGCCCTTCTTTTGATAGAATAACACTATTATATTAGTATTTTTACCCTATGAGCTTGAAGTTCTTCCTAGAAGGACGTGTATGACAGTTGCGCTCGCTTTTACGGCCCTAATGGTGTATTAAAATTTTAAAGATTTGTCGCATCATTCACTTCCAGGATCCTGAATTTGTATCCAATACTGAAAAAACATTTAACTTTGGCATGTGATTTCATCAACTGTGGGTAGTGTTCTATCAGTACTGCTCCATTAAGATAACCTGGGTCTAAGGAATTTCTTAAAGTCCCATTAGGCCTCTCAACAATAAGAGAGAAAAGCTAGATTTACCCACTTTGTAAGCTCTTCAATTCTTTCGATCTCTTTCATTGTTTTTATTTTACTGTATTTAGCTCTAGTTTGAGTTTTTTATTTATTGTGATTTGTACTTTCCTAGCTGGATGTACATTTGGAGTCACATTTCCATCCACTCGGCTACGTTCAGACTGTTAGTCCAAATCCGATTTTTGTGCATCCAATTTAAATCCGATCAGATTTAGCTAGTGTGGATGGCTAAAATATACATGATACACATGATATGTGATCTTTACAAATCCGTTTCAAGCTACATGTGGTTTGAAATCCTATTTAAATCGCATTTCTGGAAATCCGTTTCAGTCTGACCGCTCTGATCGGATTTCGCAGGGTTTATGTGAGTTTCTCACGGCACGTAAAAAACTTAAACATCAGGCGTTGTTATAGAAAACATGCTGAAAGTCACTGAAGAAACAAGGTTGTGTTGTTGCAAAGTGCCGGAAGAGCAGAAAATGACAATGTAACGGACACATGGTTTGAAACTGACGGAGACCACAGCAGGGGATAAAGCCACGCATTCCAGCCTCCTATACGTGACGCAGTAATCCAGCTCGGAGGCTGTGTAGTTTAGTGTATTTCTTGAAAAGTTTCTTCATTAAGCTACTGTAGCTACTGCTACAGCCTGTAATGTAAAATTCTTAAGAGAAGGCCTCAGGTCACAGAATTCACTATGTCTGACTTCAGATGTCTTAATATGAAGATCCATATATCAAGCGCACTGATGCAAATGACACTGTAAAATAGGTTTTCTATATGTTGCTTTGATGCTAAACCAGGTGACTGCTCTCCACTATAAGGAATGGAGCCAGGAAAAGAGATGATTGATTGGGGAGGATGGATGAACAATAAGGGTGTAACGGTTCATGTATGTATTCGTCCCGAACTGTACGGTACAGGCGTCACAATTCGGTGCATGCATGCATTCGCACAACGAATAGCCTACATTCAGTCAAAGGCGATCCAAACTACAATCCAGAAGGGGGCATCCGCAGCAATGCAACGCTGTTTGCCACCAGTAAAAAGCGCAGAAGAAGAAGAAGCAGAAGAGACGATTAATCGATGGGTGCTTCTCAATACTCAAATTGATGCTTCCTCATTTCCTCGCTCCTTCGTCCTCCAGCCTGTGACCCAGAAACCGATCAAATTCAGCCACCTTGAAGGACATCTCAATTCTCGAACTGCACCACGAGGAGGAGGAAGGAATCCTTTGAGCACAGCTTTGAAGTGTGATCGAGTGATCAAGAATATTCCAATATACAAATAGGGTGCTTTTCAATTCTTATTTTCGCATCCTCATTTCCTTTCTTTGCGTCTCAGCTCCACCCCCTGTAGGATGCGAGGGAAGGCTGCAAGGAAAGAAAAGGAGGACGGAGGAATCGAAAGGAAAGCTTATTTGTACATTGGAATACTTAATCACTCGAGCATCACTTCACAGCGTCATCAGCAGCGCTCAAAGGATCTGCCCTTATGTTGTTGAAGTTTGGTTATTTAAGAAATTCATAATAAATAATAATAAAGCATGATACCCTGTTGAAAAATGTGAGATGTGTGGTTTATTTAAACTGCAAAGGTAAAGTATAAATTAAAATTATTGTGACCGATGTGAAGGGGGAGGAGAATTTATACGTGCATCACGTTTAGTCGATTACTAAGATAAACCTCTTCCGCATAGGATACACCTGTGCATCCTCGTTCATAACTCCTCAGGAAGCTCCTCACTCCTCGCCTCCTCACTCCTCGATCCTTGCCTCCTCACTCCTCGATCCTCACTCCCTCGATCCTCGCCTCCTCACTCCCTCAATCCTCGCCCCCTCACTCCCTCGATCCTCGCATCCTCACTCCCTCGATCCTCGCCTCCTCACTCCTCGCCTCCTCACTCCCTCGATCCTCGCCTCTTCACTCGCTCGATCCTCGCCTCCTCACTCCTCGATCCTCGCCTCCTCACTCCCTCGATCCTCGCCTCCTCACGGTGCAATCAGAGAATAGAGATGTCCTTCAAGATGGCTGAGCTCGATCGGTTTCCGGGTCATAGGATGGAGGACGGAGGAGCGAGGAGATGAGGAGGGATATTGAGAAGCACCCATAAGCTTTCCTTCGACTCCTCTGTCCTCATTTTCTTACCTTGCATCCTACAGGGGGTGGAGATGAAACACGAGGAAAGGAAACGTACTTGGTTACTGACGTAACCTCGGTTCTCTCTAGAGAGGGAACGAGTACTGCGTAATATCTTATGCTATGGGGAAAACCTCTTTTCCACGAGATATTGAAGCCAAAAAATATCCTTAATTTTGATTTAATGTAAAACGCTGTGCAGCAGCATGCAGACATAAGCAAGACGGCTCGCGCGCCTATTGGCTGCCCTGCGGCAACAGCAGCAGTCTATCGAGAGAGGCCCTGCGGGACGTGATACCCAATGGGGGCGCTTCGCGCCCATTTCATCACGTCCCGCCAGAATAGGCGTGGCCTTGGCCTATAAATACACTCGACAGGCTGATACAAACTGGTTTTCATCGCTGAAGCGAACCAGCGCTGTTCTATGCACGGCAAGATACGCAGTACTCGTTCCCTCTCTAGAGAGAACCGAGGTTACGTTAGTAACCGAGTACGTTCTTTTACGAGAGTATCTCTCGTACTGCGTAATATCTTACGCTATGGGGAACACAATGCAACACGTACTGGGATCCGACACCAAAGTCCCAAGGGCAGTAGTCCGGGGCTCATATAGTGCATAATCACCGTAGACTCACAGAGAGTCGGAGAAGAGAGGCTACAAGCATCATTCCCCATGAAATAGCATCCCACAGGAGCTAGTTATGTTAAAGGGTTAGTTCACCCAAAAATGAAAATTAAGTCATTAATTACTCACCCCCATGCTGTACGAACCCCGTAAGGCCTTCGTTCGTCTTCGGAACACAAATGAAGATATTTATGATTAAATCTGAGAGGTGGATGACTGCTACATAGGCTGCCTAAGGGAATGAAACTTGATGGCCCGGAAAGTCATTAAAGAAAATGTTTAAATATTCCATGTCGCAACAGGGGCTCAACTATAAGTTTATCAAGTGACGAGAATACTTTTTGTGCGAAAAAAACACAAAAATAACGACTTTATTCGACTATTCCTTTTCTTCCTTGTAGGCCTGAAACGAGACTTCAAGAGATTTCCACGACGCGCACGCGCGAGAACTTAACTAAAGTAGTTGAAGGAGATCGCAATTCTCGCGCATGCGTCGTGGAAATCTCTAGAAAGTCTCGTTTCAGGCCTACAAGGAAGAAAAGGAATAGTCGAATAAAGTCGTTATTTTTGTGAGAGAATCTGAGAGGAGTGATCAACCTCTCAGATTTAATCATAAATATCTTCATTTGTGTTCCGAAGACGAACGAAGGCCTTACGGGGTTGGTACAGCATGGGGGTGAGTAATTAATGACTTAATTTTCATTTTTGGGTGAACTAACCCTTTAACAGTGTTTCACGCAGACAGGGTAAACGTGTTCAGCCTGAACTGGGTATAAGTACGGGTTATTCAACACCCATGGAACTGTTCTATCGATCAGTGAGCGATGCCCAAGCAAAACTCAGCATTCTGCGCCGGCGCAGCAGGGCAGATAGTACTGAATTCTAGACCGACAGCAGCTTGGCCTGTAAGGCGGGAACCTCTAGGTTATAAAACCTTATAAATGTAGACGGCGAGGCCCAGCCTGCCGCCATACAGATATCTTGCAAGGGAATCGCGCTAGACCACGCCCACGACGAGGCCACGCCTCTCGTGGAGTGCGCTCTGACACCCAAAGGACACTGCAGGGACTTAGAAGTGTAAGCCAGCGCTATGGCATCAACTATCCATCTGGATAGGCTCTGTTTTGATGCGGCCAGTCCCTTGGAGCGCCCGCCAAACAAAACAAAGAGCTGGACACATAAGCTCTCAGCGCCCTGACAGGGCAGAGGAGATTAGCATCCTCCTCCTCATTATTCACCGGGAGGGCGCACAGGAAAATAACCTGGGCCCTGAACGGTGTATTGAGGGATTTGGGCACGTACCCGTGCCTTGGTTTGAGTATGACTTTAGAGTCATTAGGCCCAAACTCCATACATGACGCGCTTACTGAAAGCGCTTGTAAGTCCCCTATGCGCTTCACTGAAACAAGAGCCACAAGAAATACCGTTTTGAAAGACAGGTGTTTCATGTCTGACAAATGGATCGGCTCAAATGGGGCACCTTTCATGGCTTCCAGAACCGTAGAAAGGTCCCACACAGGGACTGAGGGGGGTCTGGGAGGATTCAGCCTCCGAGCTCCCCTGAGGAATTGTACGACCAGGTCATTTTTCCCCAGTGACTGGCCAGACGTTGGTTTTGCAAACGCTGCTATGGCCGCCACGTATACTTTGAGCATGGATGGGGTTCTACCCTTATCCAGCAGCTCCTGAAGGAAGGAGAGCACTTCCGTAACCCTGCAGTCTACGGGTGAAAAGCCCTGAGCTTGACACCAGGTAGAGAACACTGACCATTTCGAGGCGTAGTGCCGTCTAGTAGACGGGGCTCTAGCCTGCGTGATCGTGTTTTGCACTCCCTCCGGGAGGTTAGCGGGTACCCGTTGATGGCCCATGCGTGTAGGGACCATAAATCCGGGCGAGGATGCCAAATCGAGCCCTTTGCCTGAGAGAAGAGGTCTCTCCTCACCGGTATAGGCCATGGGGTAGTGCTGGTCAGCTGCATCAGGACTGGGAACCAAATCTGGTTCATCCAGAGCGGAGCCACGAGCAGCACTGGGCATCTGTTTTCCCTGATTCGTTCCAGCACTTGAGGCAGGAGCGAGACGGGGGGAAAGCATAGGGGGCAGCGGGGCCATACGTGGGCCAGCGCATCCCTGCTCTTAGAGAAAAAGTCCGGACAGTGAGCATTTTCCTGGGACGCGAACAGGTCCACCTGCGCTCTGCCGAATGTCTCCCACAGCAGTTGGATCGTCTGCGGGTGCAGCGACCATTCCCCTGCTGGGACATTGTCTCTGGAGAGTCTGTCTGGTCCCAGATTCAGGTGACCAGGCACATGCGCTGCTTTCAGTGAAAGCAGGTTGTGCTGAGCCCAGACCAGGAGGCGTTCCGTCAGTCTGTAAAGGTTTCGGGCCCTGACGCCGCCCTGGCGATTTATGTATGCCACCACTGACATGTTGTCCGACCGGACTAGGACATGGTGGCCTTTTATCTGGGGACAAAAACGCTGTACCGCGTTGTCGACTGCCAGCATTTCCAGACAGTTTATGTGTAGAAGCTTTTCCCGTTCCGACCACTGGCCAAAGAATGGTCTGCCCTCGAGCAGCGCTCCCCATCCCGAGGTGAAGGCGTATGTAGACACCACCATCACACTTGAGGGAGTCCCCAGACTCAGGCCTGACTGATACCAGTCGGCTATTTTTCACGGTTCCAGAGCCGAAACGCATTTCAGGTCGACCCTGAGGCGAAACAGACTGCATGCGAAGCAGGCCCAGCTGAAGTACCGAAGATGCTGAGGCCATGAGACCCAGCATTTTCTGAAACCTTTTGAGCGGGACTATAGAGCCGCGGCGGAAGGATTTCGCGGCACAATGTCCAGTCCGCGCTCCGGCGACAGACGTGCTGTCATAGACAGCGAGTCCAGCACTGTTCCCGGTTCTTGAATAATGTTATTTCCAGCTAAAGTTAACTTTGATTGATTCACCTCCGTCGAAATGATCAGACTTTAAACGCGAACCTGTGATTAACGCTGACGGCGTTCACATGCTCATTCAGAATTGATTCTATAGTTATGTGCTTTTGAAAATATGTGCGCAGGTTTGTAATTCCATACAACCCAGCCTAAACAAACTACTTGTCTTGCCTATAAATTTTGATACAGAATTTTGTTTTATTTTATCACTTCGGGGTACGCGAGCCGAAATTCACAACGCTTTATCTGTAGAGTGGGAAAGGGATTCTCCATAGGGAGAGGATAGTTGACACTTCAGCACTGCATTGTCATCGGCTCCAGGCGAATCTCCTTCGTCAGATCTGGATACGGCCTAGATCCGGCAGGCTGCGGGAAAACCTCGAGATAAACAAAGACACTAATATTAGCGTAGATGCCATTCTTCTTATGATGTAACGAGTACATCAAGATTTAAGGGACATCAATTAAATTTTTAACCTGACGTATAAAAATCGTATAATATACAAGTCTATAATATATATAATATATAATATATCTAACATACAAGTTGTCGATTTAGATGAATTAACGAGTTTGCAGAATTCTTCCTCTCCTATAGCAACAAATGAATCAAATTTTTCCTCAGGGAGACTACTGTAGAGATTCTGGAGTCTTCCAGGTGGGCATCTTCAACCGCACAGTTGGAAAGCCCCCCCCCCACACACACACGAGCAAAATACACCCCAAGTGGTGTCCAGTTACAATCAATTCTACGACCCATTGGAATGTCCCAAAGAAAATGATTCTTGCTAAGGAGAAAGAAGTTCTCTTTTGAAAGACATTTAACCAGATATATTCGATGTGTTTTTATGTGTGTCTGTTTGTCCATGTCACATCGGAACAACAAGAATATGTAACGAAACAAAAAAGTAAAGTGTATTTTTATTATGTTTTACCATCCGTGAAGATCGAAAGATCTGTAGGGTCTGGATCCGTCAGACACACAGTAATTATTCATTATATACAAAGGTTCATGAAACAAACACCAGGGCTGAAACAGTGTCATGTTACAGGGCCACAGGCCAAAGAGAGAGACAATGGGAAGACAGAAACCTCCTTTAAAACAGACTTTTCTGCATTAATCATAGACTAACGGATCTATAAATGAACATGCTTCATAACATTGGGTAAATGATTTACTGTCTTGTGTACTATTATGTATATATTATGGTCTTTCTATGGGTCTATGGAATTGTCAATCAGCAGTCAATAAAGCTGACTTCATTCCAGCCTTTGCATCTCATTCTACTCTTAATATCTTGGGCTTGACTGAGACCTGGATCCGCCCAGAAGACTCAGCAACCCCTGCTGCTCTCTCTAACAACTTCTCTTTCTCTCACACCCCTCGGCAATCGGGGAGAGGTGGGGGCACTGGTCTTCTCATTTCTAACACTTGGAAATTTTCAACTCTCTCTTCTCTATGCAATAACAACTCATTTGAATATCATGCTATTACACTTACAACTCCCGTGAAGATCCATATTGTAGTTATTTATCGCCCCCCAGGTCAACTGGGAAGCTTTGTAGAGGAGCTGGATGTGTTGCTGTCCTCTTTCCCTGAGGATGGCATCCCACTTGTAGTCTTTGGCGATTTCAACATCCACCTAGCGAAACCGTATGCAACAGACTTCATCTCTCTCCTAGCCTCTTTTGATCTCAAACGCCTCATCACCACCGGTACTCACAAGTCAGGCAACCAACTGGACCTGGTTTACACACGCAACTGTATCACAGATAACATTTTGGTGAAACCTCTCCAAGTTTCAGATCATTTCCTCATTACTTTCAATCTACAACTCACTACCCATGCTCCACCAACCTCCCCACCATTTACTTTCAGACGAAACCTGCGCTCACTTTCTCCATCCCATCTTTCCTCTGCTGTGTCATCTTCTCTTCCCTCACCCTCACATTTTTCATCTCTGGATGTGAATACTGCAACGGACACTTTATGCTCCATCCTAACCTCCTCTCTAGACAACATCTGCCCTCTCTCCTCCAGGCCAGCACGCACTACTCCCTCTAACCCCTGGTTATCTGAGGTTCTTCGTGAACACCGGACCAAGCTCAGGGCAGCGGAGAGGAAATGGCGCAAATCAAAAGACACATCTGACCTCAGTAGGTATCAATCTCTGCTCTCTGCCTTCTCTGTTGATGTTCACACCGCAAAATCTTCATATTTCCACAACAAGATCAACAGCACCACTAACACACGTTCACTGTTCAAGACATTCAACTCTCTCCTCTGTCCACCTCCACCACCACCCACCTCCTCGCTAACTGCTGATGATTTTGCTAACTTCTTCACTAACAAAACTACAACTATCAGCAGGCAGTTCTCAGCTTCACACACACAGGAACCCAAACTAACCTCTCCCACAGCCAACAACCTTCTCTCCTCCTTCACTCCACTAACCGAGGAAGAAGTATCTAAACTTCTCCTCTCCAGTCATCCTACCACCTGCCCTCTAGACCCCATACCCTCACACCTTCTACAAGCCATCTCTCCCACACTTCTTCCAGCTCTCACACACATCATCAACTCATCCCTCCACACTGGCATTTTCCCTACAGCATTTAAGCAGGCTCGGGTAACTCCTCTGCTTAAAAAACCAACATTAAACACATCACTTCTAGAGAACTACAGACCTGTCTCTCTCCTACCATTCATTGCGAAAACACTTGAACGTGTTGCTTTTAACCAAGTATCATCTTTCCTGTCTCTGAACAACCAGCTGGATGTCAACCAATCTGGCTTCAAGAAAGGACATTCAACTGAGACTGCATTGCTGTCAGTCACGGAAGCCCTGCGGATCGCAAAAGCTGCTTCCAAATCATCAGTTCTCATTCTACTGGACCTGTCTGCTGCTTTCGACACAGTGAATCATCAGATCCTCTTGTCCGCCCTCTCATCACTGGGCATCACTGGAACCTCCCTCAACTGGTTTGAGTCCTATCTCACAGGTAGGTCCTTCAAGGTCGCATGGACAGGTGAGGTATCCAAAGCACATCAGCTGACCACAGGGGTTCCCCAGGGTTCAGTTCTTGGACCGCTCCTCTTCTCCATCTACACCACATCACTGGGACCCATCATACAGGCACATGGTTTCTCTTACCATTGCTATGCTGATGACACCCAACTCTACCTCTCATTTCAACCAGATGATCCCACAGTAGCTGTACAGATCTCAAGCTGTCTGGCGGACATCTCGGCGTGGATGAAGGAACATCACCTGCAGCTCAACCTGGCAAAGACTGAGCTTCTCGTCCTCCCTGCCAATCAGTCTCTACAGCACGACCTCACTATCCAGCTAGATTCATCCTCAATCACCCCATCAAGGTCGGTCAGAAATCTTGGAGTAATCTTTGATGATCAGCTGACCTTCACTGACCACATTACAAAGACAACTCGATCATGCAGGTTTGCTATGCACAACATCAGGAAGATCAGACCTTTCCTAACTGAGCATGCAACACAACTTCTCGTCCAGGCCCTGGTCATTTCTAGGCTTGATTACTGCAATGCTCTTCTGGCTGGACTTCCATCATGTGCAACTAAACCTCTACAAATGATCCAGAATGCTGCAGCTCGTCTCGTCTTCAACGAGCCCAAAAGGGCCCACGTCACTCCTCTGTTCATCTCTCTGCACTGGCTACCACTCTCTGCTCGCATCAAGTTCAAGGCTTTGACGCTTGCTTACAGATTGACCACAGGTTCAGCCCCCTCCTACTTCCACTCACTACTACAAGTCTACATCCCTACCAGAAGCCTACGATCGGTCAATGAGCGACGGCTCGTGGTACCATCACAGCGGGGCACAAAATCACTCTCCAGGACATTCTCATTCACGGTTCCATGCTGGTGGAATGATCTCCCCACCGTCATCCGGAATGCAGAATCCCTGACAGCATTCAAAAGGCAACTGAAAACTCATCTCTTCCGGGAGCACTTAACATAAAAAAAAAAAAATAAAAAAATAAAAAAATCCATTCCTTTATATCCTGGCTTGCTTGGCTTATGCTACTCCGAGCAATGTCTGAACTTTGTATTTTGAACACTTCTTGCGTTGTTTTTGCCTCTTCACGATGACTCGCTTGGTTTAGTCCTCAATTGTAAGTCGCTTTGGATAAAAGCGTCTGCTAAATGACTAAATGTAAATGTAAATGGTATGTACCTGGGTATACAACCAACTAACGGGCAATGTAACCTCACCTGTATCATGCCTCCTACCTAACTAATCCTCATTTAATGACACATACTTTGATGTACATCACCTTCTTCTAGAATGCAGTGTGGATGTGTTATATCTATCTGAGCATTAATGAAGGTATAATCACGCTCGGGACAGAGACTCGTAAATTATTTGAAAGTAACCTTCCCCTCTCAGACCTGTCACCTCTCTCATTGGTCCATTCAAACCTTAGGGGTTGGTTCTTTTCTAAGACTATATCAGGCAGGCAACAGTGACCGCCTTCCTTCTTGATAGTTTTCATCCTTGCAAACACTATCTCGGGTGATCCGGGGGAACCCCCTCCCCCCTCCATGGGGCCCAGAGGCCTCCCAGCAGGCCTGGATCCTAACCGATCCGGCCTCATGGAAGAGAGAGGACACTCTCTCACAAAGAACCAAAGACAATCTCGGGAGTTTGTAAAAAGGGCTCTAACCCACCATGCAAGTTCATCATATCTTCTTTATCCAACAAAGAAGAAAATGATTGAGACTTCAAAATCTGACACTCACAGAATCCTCAACAACTTCAGTTTTCAACAACTTTGATAATAGTGTACGCTACCCAGGCATGCAAGTATACTTTTGATTTGATGCTTTGAAAATGAAATGCTGATGTTCTTCTCATATAGTTACATGGAACTTCTCAATAGTTCCGTTTTCGGGTTCGTTCTACCACTCACCTATTTATGTATTCATGTGTGTATGTTGTTTTGTTTATTTATATTCATATAAATATCTATTTTTAGTTAATAAAACTTGTACATAGTATGTATTTGGTTCTGTTTTGTTTGCAATACAAAGTCACTTTTACGATCGCGGTTTTGCTACTTGCTCAAAGTGCTGTACATTCTAAGAAATAATTATTCTTCTGTGGCCATGGAAGATACCCTTTTCTTAGAATAAATTAATAATCAAAAGAGTTCGTTGGACGAACTGATTAATTGATTGTAATATTAATTCAGCCACATCAAGTTAATCCAATTAACTGACCCAAATATTCATAATTAATAATAATAAGTTATTATTGATTATTAATATTTCCAAAAAGCTAAGGTTCCTTACAGATATGGTGGAGAATTTTAGGGCATCGTATAAAACATTGTATGCAAACAGACAGTAATCAATCATATGTTGTCCCATAAGTTGTTATTAACATCTCATACATCTCATACACACGCACAAGTATCTGAAATCAGCAAAACTATAGCCTGAATATGCCTTCCTACGAATGGCAGAAAGTTTCTCAAATGCTATAATGCATATTTAAATCGTACGATAAGAAACTCCTGATATTAGCGAAGAAATCCTAATTTCAGATAGAAGTCGAGCATACGTTAAGCCTTCTCTGACGAAGAAATCTCAGATTAGCCGCGCGTATAAATGGTACCAGAACAAATTAATCTGATTATGGACGAAGAAAACTCCATTCTCAGCATTTTGAAGGTGATCTGAGCGATGCTCCTCAGTCACCAATTAGGGCCTTATTGTTCGTTACGTCATTGTATTCATATTAAACCGCCGAAGCGCTCATATGAAACAATTGCGTCAAATTAGTGGTATAAATTCTAGCTTAGCTAACTAGTAATTTGCCATAGTCTGGGAAAGAACGGTGCTGTTTGATTTGTGAAAGAGTCACTCACATGCAACGTCATGTGTCTAAGCGAGAGACTCAGTGCAAACTTTCAGCACAGCTCGTCCGCTGCTCCGGCCGATCTGTGTTGTTGGTTGACATTGTGTCTGGAATGCGAGCAGGCGTTCCTATCTAGTTTTTCTGACAAACAGCACCAATCTCACAGACCCTCGTGTAAACAAGCAAAGGTTGTAGCCAATAGCTCCCTCAATCCTAACTTACACGCATAACTTACAAGTAAAACCCTCTACCTCGAGTGATAGTTTTAGCACCGCCTAAAAACGTAGACACCTTAGAGCGTAAAGTGTAACCTTAAACCAAAGACTATACATTTTGCGTGATTTGAACTGAGTGATTTGAATACGAGTAATGAGAGTCAAAGCTCTTCGAGGCTTTGAATCAAAGGAGTCAACTGCGTCACAAATGATTCTTTGTTTGAAGCGCCCTCGCTGGCGACCCCTGCTGGTCAAAACAGTGGAAGTGTAGCGAATACTCAAATCAATGAAACACCTTTTCAAACCAATCGCAAAGGTTTTATCAAAAGGTGTAATCAGGTAATGGCAATCCGCGAGCTACCTAATATTGTTTAATCAGTTTAATATGAGGTGTCTTTCAAGGCACAATATCTTAGTAAACTGTAGGGCTCGTTTTATGAAAGCTTGACTTGAAGTCAATCAGACCCTTTATCAAATGCGTCATTAAATGTGTACGGATCTATAAAGTGATACGAGATCACATAGAGAACAGATACACACTGGTTCACGAACCGTTGAAATTTAAAACAATTTCGAAACAACTATGACGCGTAACGAAGCCCAGTTTAATAAAATCACGTGACCTTAGCAGTTGATACACACTCCGAATGATTTGAGACGAATGATTCACCCTGGTGTCAGAGCTTCACGAAGCACGTCTCATAAGAGGGTTAAACCACTCTCTTCTCTCTCTCTTTCTCTCTCTCGACCCCTTCCTCTTGGTTTCACTTTCAGATTGAAACCCAGATACTGTGGTTTTCATTTGTGTTTCTTTTATTTTGACCTAAACCTACCCCTATCGTATTCTGTGTCTTCACACCTGTTGAGCCTGAATATTCCTATTCGGTTAAGTTGAATTGAATTCAATTTGGGATTTAATTAAATCAATTTGCTTATTCAATTTCCACGCTAGTTACCAGAGCTATGAGAACACTCGATGTTTACCTTTTTATTTTTATTTTATTTCCATTTATTTACCTTTGTTTCGACCTGAATTCTTATATTCAGCTAAATAAAGCTTAACTAAATTTGAAATTTAATTAAATTACTTGCTTCCCTTTCCTTTTAGTTTCTCAGAGCTATAAGGATGTTCTAACTTTACCTTTACCTTATTTTAGATAGGATTACAATATCTAGCGACTGTTGTTTCCTTAGTGAGTTACACAGGTCATTAACATCCTACTTCCTGTCTGTGTTTCACCCCTCCTCACTCCTTAGCACCAAGCTAAGTACATGAAGTACGGCTAACACAAACGCACAGTAGGCCCCCGACAGGACTGGAAACCCTGCCCGTTGTTTCTTCTTCTGTTGACCCTGATGTTCGATGTGTCCCTGCTAGTTTAGTCTAAACAGCAGCTTACCCATAAGTGACACTGTGTCTCCTATAGCTAAATTTAAATAGGTAAACCACTCCTCTCTTCCTCTTCCTTTCTGGTTTCATCCTATTTTTATTTTTATTTAATTGGATTTTTTGTTTGTTTGTCTGTTTCATTCTATTTGTAACATGTGAGAAGAACCATCAGCATTTTTAAGTGATAGTTGTGACATGTAAAAGCCCAGCCATCAGTCGACGCTGCTTAAAGCACATCAACTAGGATACTCAAAACATTTTGTTATGAGTAAGCTCATAGCTCACCACCTCAGTAGAAACTTGCATTTGCCTTTGCCCTCTCTATCTCGTGTCCCCCAAGTGTGCCAGTAGCCTCAGACATCCAGTGCTGCCTCCCACCAGGACCCCCTGGAGACCCTGCAGAGCAGTGTCAGGGACATCCTTCAGCCTGAAGCAGGCCACGACCTGCCACGGCAGAGAAAGGAACAGTTAGACGACAACGAAAGCGGACGTCCGGCCTGAGCCACCAAGAGCTGACGAGAATCATCTTCTCCTTGGCCGCGCTCCCGCAGGCCTCCAACAGGAGGTACATGAACTACCACTGCCAGCCACAGAATTCCAGAGAGAACAAACCCTGCTCAGCGTGAGAGGACACAGGACAGATGCAAGGACCCTGACAGAGCAGAGCAACTGAAGGAGATCATCAGTTTTCAGGCGGACGACAGCTCTGAGCACCCGCAAACCGATAAAGATAAGACCGGTAAAGAACTGTTTCACTCAAAGAACTTAAAGAAATGGTTGAACTCAAAGAGAGCTAAAGCCATCAATGTGCAGCGGAAGTCCGAACACTGACTTAGCGATGCTGTAACATTATTGACGCACTCCATGTGGTCCAAAGAGAGCTAGCGTAAGCTTCCCCAGCCCTGCACAAAGGCCAAAGCCCTCTACTTGACACTTCACCAGCCAGTGTCCTGAGAGCCCCTGCAGCTGCAGGAGGAAAAGGTAACTCAGACAAACCCTGAATGGCACATGAAGTGACACTCAACAATCTCAAATGGAAGGTCAGAAACATCCCTGCCAATCTACGAGACATTGACTTTCACCTGCAGTCTCCAACCGGTGTGGCACACCGAGACAGACTCCATCTGATCTGGACACTTCCAGCCCAGCTGGGCCCTGCCCAGACACCAAGCAGGACAGACCTAGAAGGGCCTGTGCTACCACCACCGACTCCGAACGAGTTTTCTGTGGAACTTACAACGAACCTGTGACGGAGGAGGACACCAGCTTCAAGAAACTTTTCCTCCAAAACCAGTTAGTCACCATATTTTCACCTGCCCCCACGCATACCCACTCAACGATGCGTGACCTAATGCAGAAGGCCTCTAACACAGAAGGCCTCCTCAGAAAGGGTTCCTAAGACCCCATTGATTCTGAACTGCAAAACCAGAAGGCACACAGCATGAACACAATGCAAGACTCTGCTAAAAGGTCCCTGGTCAGCATAGGACATAAAACTTTTAAAGTAGATGAGAATGTGTGCTCAAAGAGCAGTAAGACTCTGCATTAGTCAGTCCCTCCAGAAAAACGCGATTATGCGATCGCTGAATTCAATGCATAATCAGCCAAAGTCCGCATATTTATGCGGGGGTCGCATTTTTTCAAATACTCTGCAATTTCGCCGCATAAATTGCTGATTTCCGCGCAAAATATGCGGGGCTTGCATGATTTCATAATCCCCGCATTTTTCGTCGCAAAAAAGTCACATATATCTTAGCAGAAAGTTGGAAAATGTTGCGTTTGCTTCACACAAGAGCAGCCATTTCCCCCTGTTGCCATGGGAACGTTATGAAGTGACGTAATTACACGACGCGAACATCATCGAAAAGCTGTAAAACAGGAGCACACTTTATTTTTAAATATTTCATTTATTAATTTTTACTGAAGTTGTAGCATATTCAGAACTCAGAATTCAGAAGCTACAGAACTTGTTTGATTCATCAATGTTTTGTAAGTTTGATGTGTTTATTAAGGTCTTAACGCGTTGTGTCGGGAAGAAAAATAGGGATAGCCCACAGATGAAGTTATTGCAGAGGCCAGACAGACTCACAGAGGCGATTGGCATCTCACAACTCGCACTTTATTCCCAAATCGAACTCGTAACTGTCTGTCACACATTCTACCGTCCACATCGTTACTTAATAAACAAAATAAGATAAAATAAGTAGCATCAAACAGAAATGACCCGCACACATGGGGTGTTCGATTCGCGCATACAGTATAATACTGCAGACCGTTCAACAGGAGCGTGCAGCTCTTAAAGGGGCCACACCTTATTTCCACTCGTTACAGTCTGAAATAAAACAAGATGAGAAATTAAATATTTCCAGCACTTTCTGTGATGTAGTTATGCTTGCTTATCGTAGGAAGTAATAAGAAAGGACTCTTTACAATAAGGTAGTAGCCTAGTGAGAACAGGGTGTTGGGGCAATCACTTTTTTTTCTCTTTTTCATCAAACCGCAGTTTTTGCAAGTTCCCGCAATTTTTGCAAGTTCCCGCAATTTCATCGCAAAAAATTGCATAAATATCCCGCATATTCCATCGCATTTTTTAAGAAAACGGGCCGCGTAATCAAGGATTTTTGCCCGCAACAATCACAAAAAAACTCGGCGTTTTTCTGGAAGGACTGATTAGTAAAAGTAGAATTTTACTGATATAAAGAAAATCTTGAATGGACGTGTAAGCCTCACCTGGCAACAGACTATGCACGACTCTTTTGAAACAAACATTTGCTATATGCTGATTGAATTGGCACCGCTAAACATTAGTTTCCATGACAATGAAGTTACAGGAAACACTAGCTCCAAATAGGGCATACGTTACAGGTTACAGGAAACACTAGCTCCAAATAGGGCATACGTCACCTTGATGGCAGAGTGTAGGAAAACCACCTGAGCTTTAAACTACTGTTAACCTACAGGTGTGCATTTGATCATTGCGATCCAACCGGAGCACAACATGCGATACGCATTTTGATCACTGGTTACTGGCTTGTCTAAATGCAGATAAAATGATAGCTGGAATTGACATCTCTACTGTAAGTGAAAGAGCCTTAGATTTCCAACTGGTATCAGTAAGTTCAGCATTAAAGCGATGGAAATCTATTTCCTTACTCGGTAAACAAATAGAATAAGTTGTGTAAAGTAAAGAGAAGAATTCCATGAGTAAAATTACCAAATGCCAAAACACATTTGCATTTTACTGAATGTAACATCAAGTTCTTGAAAGACATAAAGTATAGGCTCCCCCTTTTAACCCGTTTAAACATGCATAACTCAGTAAAGTGTGCAGACATTCTTCAGGTACTGTTGAATTGTTCTGACATGCTCTGGTTCCCATGA
The DNA here is from genome assembly GCA_030578255.1 of Tiaroga cobitis. Classification (NCBI taxonomy): domain Eukaryota; kingdom Metazoa; phylum Chordata; class Actinopteri; order Cypriniformes; family Leuciscidae; genus Tiaroga; species Tiaroga cobitis. Next base: position 36,283,274 of record CM060607.1, on the reverse strand, counting down.
CAACAACTGGTCACAGGAAGAGCTAACTTGTGATGTCACTTTGTAAACAAACCAGCCTAGGTAGCTAAGCTAACCTAACCTAGCATCCATCCAGCTTAGGCTAAGCTAAGCTAACCTAGCATTCATCCAGCTTAGGCTAAGCTAAATAATAACTTCTACAGTTAGTAGTTAGCATCATTCACTTGAAGCCTTAATTACAGCTTTTGTTTACACAGTGCAAAGTATTCTAGAATACTTTCTTTAACCCCAGTTAGGGTTTCTAATTCTTCACTTTCCGTACTTTCAATTCTTCTCAGCTAAATGTCACCTTCACTAGTTAGGCATAGTCCTGGCTGAGCGCTGTAGGCTAAATTCGCAGATGCCCTGTCAATTAAACTTAAGTTTAACTACATGTAAACTGTGTAGCCAGAGAAGAATTTGTATAGTATTGAGAATTTCCATCAGGAAACACTAGCTCCAAATAGGGCATACGGCACCTTGATGGCAGAGTGTAGGAAAACCACCTGAGCTTTAAACTACTGTTAACCTACAGGTGTGCATTTGATCATTGCGATCCAACCGGAGCACAACATGCGATACGCATTTTGATCACTGGTTACTGGGTTGTCTAAATGCAGTTAAAACGATAGCTGGAATTGACATCTCTACTGTAAGTGAAAGAGCCTTAGATTTCCAACTGGTATCAGTAAGGTTCAGCATTAAAGTGTAAGTCTGTTTGACAAAGGAATCTCATCTCAGCTGCTTGTAAACTGCACCGATATCTATCCTGCTTTGGTTAAAGAAATCCAAATTGCAGTATTGCTAAACCTGTTTCTGACAAAGAAAGCTCAGGACAGTGTTATATATACGTAGACCTGGGTGATGCTCCCCTTTCTACAAAGTAAAGGCCTACAAATTATTGTTAGATTGATGTAATTTACCTAAATTTTGGCTGCATCTACAAGCAGAGAGCTACCTAGCGATTAAAACTGTTCACTCGCTGAAAAGTCAGCATTTATGCATGAGAGGGACGTAACTATATAGGCTTAGACAAGCTTTGACTTACAGCAAATCTATTTCCTTACTCGGTAAACAAATAGAATAAGTTGTGTAAAGTAAAGAGAAGAATTCCATTAGTAAAATAACCAAATGCCAAAACACATTTGCATTTTACTGAATGTAACATCAAGTTCTTGAAAGACTTAAAGTATAGGCTCCCCCTTTTAACCCGTTTAAACATGCATAACTCAGTAAAGTGTGCAGACATTCTTCAGGTACTGTTGAATTGTTCTGACATGCTCTGGTTCCCATGACAACAACTGGTCACAGGAAGAGCTAACTTGTGATGTCACTTTGTAAACAAACCAGCCTAGGTAGCTAAGCTAACCTAACCTAGCATCCATCCAGCTTAGGCTAAGCTAAGCTAACCTAGCATTCATCCAGCTTAGGCTAAGCTAAATAATAACTTCTACAGTTAGCAGTTAGCATCATTCACTTGAAGCCTTAATTACAGCTTTTGTTTACACAGTGCAAAGTATTCTAGAATACTTTCTTTAACCCCAGTTAGGGTTTCTAATTCTTCACTTTCCGTACTTTCAATTCTTCTCTTGAACACGCAACCGCTGTAACCCACTATGGAGTGGTGGTCCAGGCAAATCCAAAGTTAGTCACTAATGCTACTGATTATTCTCACATTCAGATCATTACCACTGTCTTGATTACTTTTATTTTATTAAATTTTTTATTATTTTTTTTCCCCCACTTTGATAATAATACTGCCGTGCAAAGGCAAACGACCGTAACTTCGTTTTTGGTCGAAAATTAGTTATTAATATTTTTGGCACATTCAAGACCTCCTTTATCATGTGGATAAATATCTTGAGTCAATTCCGTTGTTTTTTCGAGAAAATCATGGTTTGTCTTAACCGTAACTTCCAAAAGCCTATGAGAAACCAAGGCAGAACACCGTAACACCAGTTACGGCTCTTTGGCTTAGTTTTGGAACGCTCATATTGAGTTACGGTACTCTGCCTTTGTTTAGCCGCGCGTCAATATGAAGTTACGGTGCTGGCGTGCTATCAAATAATGCTACCAATCAGATTATACGGTGTTCTGCCTTTGTTTTACTCTCCATTAAAATTGAAATTACGATGTAGCCAGTGTACTTTGTAGGGCTACCATCCGTCCCTGTAACTTCTGATGTCCTCAGAGCTTTGTCCTGCACTAATGCGGTCAGAACATTTCTTAACCCGCTCCATCGACAAACGTGCGATATCGATTGCGAAGGATGCAGAGTTGACAGAAAAATGTTACACATGCCGTAGCAGGTCAATACAACAAAGAACTAAAGCCCCGCCTCATCCAGTTCGGGTACCGGACCTAGTTGAAACAATCATGCATCTAGCTGGCAGAGTGCCAAAACTTCGCCGGCGCCTTCAGCTCCGCCCTGAACACGGTCCAGCCAACGCGGGTCGCGGGACTAATATCACAGAGTGATAATAATGAAGCAACAAGGGTATATTGGCGCATACAACATACTGAAGCAAGTATGTTAAATCGTGGTTCTAAACTTTTACAGTCATGCATTAGTCTCACCACGTATGACAAAATGTCACAGAGCCCCTGCTTAACCTGACCTTAACCTTCCAGCTTACCAAAGGCTATGACAAACCAATGGACACTGTGAGATACCACCTCTCATACCCCTCCAACCTCCCACGAACGCCGTCTGCACCCACCGACAACCGGTGCCCCAGACAACCGACGTGAACCAGCACATGCTGCGTGCACAGGACAACATTCAGCGTTCTGCACCTGTGCCATCACTGCGCAACAGCTTGTGGTGCCACAGTGCAAAAGGGGGGTCATGCCCATGACGCACCATGTGCTGCACACCGCAGCACCAGAGACACTTGCAAGACACCGAAGCAAGTGGCATACCGGCGTCCTCAAAGCGAAAAGACTGTCCTAGCCAACCAAGGACGACACTCGCTGAAATTTTTCCTCCCCTTCTCTTTCTCTCTCCCTTTCACTTTTACCAGGTTGCTGCGGTGCTTCCAGCCAACCAGAGGGCTGCCGCAATCGGACATCTCACCAGGTCCGGCATCAGGCATCATCCTAAGGGAACAACCAGGACTCCTTTCCTGCCGGACCCGCACTCAGAAAGTGTATGTGCCACCTGACCCTCGCAACGCCTACAGGACACACTACCCCAGCGTAACAACACAATACAGCTGGGTAGGTGCTGAGGGACAGAGGACGCCCTCACTCACGCTGAGGCCGATGTCGAGCACATGCAACCAACTTGAGAAAATGACTATCACACAAGTTAGGTGGACACAACCACCGCTCCAAACTATTTCTGGGAGCTTTTCCTGGAGCCGTCACCACTCTGTTTAACACTTGTATGTCCAGTGTGAATACAGTGAACCTAGCCACCGTGAGGCGGCATGTAGCCGAAATTCAGACTGAGATTCCACAGATAAAAGAGCAACTCACAACAGAGTGCATCCCTGCAGACCATCGACAAGACAATAAAGGGAATTGTGGTAATTTTCAACGGAATCAATTTTCTGACGGAATCTGCGGCCTGCAGATCAGCGACACACGCTGCCCTGCTAAAACCAAGCCTCGCACTCAAGTCACTGAGACCCAAGCAGAGATTGTAGGTGGCAGGTGGCTCGTTAACACTCCTGTGCGCACAGCTGCACTCACTTACGACTAGAAGGACACTGACACCTGTGTCACCTTGCTCAACCAGAGCATGTCATCCAAGTACCAAAAGGTGCCATCCTTCACCATGACGACCTGGCATCGTACCATCTTCCAAGTGAAGAGTACTAATCAGAACTGGAAATCCCATCCTTCTTCAAGAACCACAACTTCACACTAGATCCAGAACTGGAACTGTGGCTTGGAAAAGGGGGGTCACAGCTAAAAGCTGTGTCTCGACTGCCCATCTTGACTACCTCACCTGTTGTCCAGTCCTGGACCACAGCTGACACTGCGCTGTGTATCTCTATGGTACTCAGTCACACCCTGACACTAGGCTTGACCTTCATCCTGTACAGGAGGCTCAACGAGATGTGAACATCTACAGCCAAGCTCACGAAATCCTCAGAAAGAAGGTACCACGCCATAGGCTGCTTTGAACCTCATCAAGCTGAGCCCTCAGCCCTAATAGCCACTTGCTACCCGACCATCATGATTCACCTGTCATCGATCCATGGTGATGTTTGTTGTCCGATGATGTCCACACCGGGACTTCATCAGACAAAAGGGGGGAGATGTAGAGATTCTGGAGTCTTCCAGGTGGGCATCTTCAACCGCACAGTTGGAAAGCCCCCCCCCCCCCCCCCCCCACCCCCACACACACACATACACACGAGCATCCCCCCCCCCCCCACCCCATACACCCCAAGTGGTGTCCAGTTACAATCAATTCTACGACCCATTGGAATGTCCCAAAGAAAATGATTCTTGCTAAGGAGAAAGAAGTTCTCTTTTGAAAGACATTTAACCAGATATATTCGATGTGTTTTTATGTGTGTCTGTTTTTCCATGTCACATCGGAACAACAAGAATATGTAACGAAACAAAAAAGTAAAGTGTATTTTTATTGTAAGATCGAAAGATCTGTAGGGTCTGGATCCGTCAGACACACACTAATTATTCATTATATACAAAGGTTCATGAAACAAACACCAGGGCTGAAACAGTGTCATGTTACAGGGCTGATAAGGAGGTTTTTACGACCACATTCCTTTGGCCACAGGCCAAAGAGAGAGACAATGGGAAGACAGAAACCTCCTTTAAAACAGACTTTTCTGCATTAATCATAGACTAACGGATCTATAAATGAACATGCTTCATAACATTGGGTAAATGATTTACTGTCTTGTGTACTATTATGTATATATTATGGTATGTACCTGGGTATACAACCAACTAACGGGCAATGTAACCTCACCTGTATCATGCCTCCTACCTAACTAATCCTCATTTAATGACACACACTTTGATGTACATCACCTTCTTCTAGAATGCAGTGTGGATGTGTTATATCTATCTGAGCATTAATGAAGGTATAATCACGCTCGGGACAGAGACTCGTAAATTATTTGAAAGTAACCTTCCCCTCTCAGACCTTTCACCTCTCTCATTGGTCCATTCAAACCTTAGGGGTTGGTTCTTTTCTAAGACTATATCAGGCAGGCAACAGTGACCGCCTTCCTTCTTGATAGTTTTCATCCTTGCAAACACTATCTCGGGTGATCCGGGGGAACCCCCTCCCCCCTCCATGGGGCCCAGAGGCCTCCCAGCAGGCCTGGATCCTAACCAGATCCGGCCTCATGGAAGAGAGAGGACACTCTCTCACAAAGAACCAAAGACAATCTCGGGAGTTTGTAAAAAGGGCTCTAACCCACCATGCAAGTTCATCATATCTTCTTTATCCAACAAAGAAGAAAATGATCTGACACTCTGACAAAATCTGACACTCGCAGAATCCTCAACAACTTCAGTTCTCTTACGAGAGGTTCTCTCGTATTGCGTAAGTTTAGCTTACGCTACGGGAAAGATTCATCTTCTCGAGATATTGAAGCCAAAAAATTATCCTTAATTTTGTATTCATTGTCAACGCAGTGCAGCAGCTAGCAGACCTAGAGCAGGCCATCTCGCGTGCTCATTGGCTGCCCTGCTGGCATCTGCTGCAGCCTACCAGTGAGCCCCGCGTGACGTCACGCCCAATGAAGGGCGCTCGCGCCTTCATAGCGTCACAGCCCGCCAGAATGGGCGTGGCTTAGCGTATAAAAGAAGGGGCTGTAGGCTGACTTCCCTGATTTTTCGACTCTTCAGCGAGCTCTCCGCATCGCTGGATCAGAGAGAAGCCACCGCCGCCGTCGAACAGCGAACAGCCAGCGTAGGACAGCGCTGAGGAAGCCGGCCGTCTTCGCCACCTTCAGCCATCCGTGCGAGCTACGCTATCCGGCGACGTATCCTTTTTACACTGTTGTATTCTCTTCTAGCTTACTCCTAAAAGAGCGCGAGTGTCTTTTTAAAGATGCCTCGCATTTCCTGCGGCTCGTTTAGGGCCCCGGAGACAGCCGGAACCTGTGGCCACTGCGACGCGCTCGCCGGAGAATCTCCCTCGAGCCTCGCTCTCGCCTTCCCCGCCTCTCTTCACCGACGCGCAGCTGCCGCTCACGAGCCTCACTGCCGTCGCGTCTGAGGATGAGGTTGAGGGACACGCCACAAGGGACTGCTGTTCTAACTGCGGCTAGCTTCCTTTACGTTACAAGGAAGCTACCGCGCCCACCATAGAAGCAGTCACTCCGCCCTTTGCGGGACCGCGCAGTGATAAGCGCCGTTCCCAAAGGCAGCCGGAGCCTGTAGCCACAGCGACGCGCTCGCCGGAAAGCCTCCCTCGAGCCTCGCTTTTCACCTTCCCCGCCTCCCTTCACCGACGCGCAGCTGCCGCTCACGAGCCTCACTGCCGTCGCGTCTGAGGATGAGGTCGAGGGACACGCTATGGTCTGCTGTTCTAACCGCGGCTAGCTTCCTTTACGTTACAAGGAAGCTGCCGCGCGCGCTCTTATCTGCTCGCGCTACTTAAGCTTTCGTAGTTTCCCCCATGGCTTAGTGGCTAAACTCAAAGCATTCGCGCCAGAGACCCGTGTTCGATCCCGGCTCTCGCAGCAGAAAAAAATTATGCAGCTCTCCTCTATGAGCTCGCGACCAGCTTCCTTACGAACAGAAAGCGAGCGCGCGCCCCCCGAGCGCATGCGTCACCGGCGAAGGAAGGAGAGAGTGTGGGTTTTTTGTCCCGCCGAGGCCTGACAAACCCCCTCTTTTTCTCAAACATTTTCCAGCTCCTCCTAGTTCGAGCGGCTGGTAATGTCTATACTGCAGTAGAGAGCCTGTTATAACACGCACGCCTGCAGACAATGCCGACTCGCACACGGAAACTGTGATGACGCTCTCTCTCTTATCTGCTCGCGCCAACTAAAGCTTACTATGTTTCCCCTGTGGCTCACTGGTTAAACCCTAAGCTTTCGCGCCAGAGACCCGTGTTCGATTCCCGGCTCTCGCAGCAAAAAAAAAAAAAAAAATTATTATGCAGCTCAACTCTCTGAGCTCGCGTCCAGCTTTCTTACGTACAGAGAGCGAGCGCGCGCCCCCGAGCGCATGCGTCACCGGCGAAAGAAGGAGAGAGTGTGGTTTTTTGTCCCGCCGAGGCTTGACAAACCCCCTCTTTCTCTCTCAAACATTTTCCAGCTCCTCCTAGTTCGAGCGGCTGGTAATGTCTATACTGCAGTAGAGAGCCTGTTATAACACGCACGCCTGCAGACAATGCCGACACGCACACGAAAACTGTGATGACGCTCTCTCTTTTATCTGATAGCCCCAACTAAAGCTTATGTTGTTTCCCCTGTGGCTCAGGGGCTAAACCTTAAGCTTTTGCCCCGGAGACCCGTGTTCGATTCCGGCTCCCGCAGCAGATAAAATTTATGCGGCTCTCCTCAGCGAGCCGCCGTATTCAAGTTTATTTCCCTGTCAGTCCCCTTCAATCAGGCTACTGCAGTGGTCCATTTAGCAGCCAACGAGCCGGCTCATTTGCCCTCTCGCCTGCACACATATACGCCGTCTTTACGGCGACCCAGAGAAAATCTCAAAAGAATATAATGTCTGGTCCGGCTCACGCCGTGGGTGTTTTAAGTGTAGTGAAAGTGCCCACGCCCCAGTGTTCACCCCTACACACAAGCACATCAAATCTCGTGTCACTCACAGAGCACACTCTCAGAAAGCGCAGAAAGGCCGCTCGAGTGTTGAATATAATGAATATGTCCACAGGTCTGTGCCCACTATCTGCCCGCTCTGTTACACGGTCAATAAAACCGGTTATGAATGTAAGTCTCGTGCCCGCCGGAGAGCGTTCACGCTTACTGACACACACCTCCCCCCGGGCGCCGCCCGCGCGTTTAAATGTTATCACAAAATGCAGGGCATTGATAAGACGCTCCCCATCCGTTATGATCGGGGCGTCAAATACACTTGTAAGTCTCGTGCCCGCGCACACGCGCTCACGCTTACAGAAAGCTTTTCCACCCGAAGCGCTGCTTGCGCGTCAAAAAGTGAGAATAAAATGCTCCCCATCCCTTATGATTGGGACACCTCACATAAATCAGACGGTCTCGGCTCTCAGCGAGAGGCCATTGCCCAGAACCGAGAGCGCGCGCGCCGCGCTTTCGGCTCCGGCTCAGTCTCACAAGCCCGCAAATGGCGGCGATCTGAACCCGGAGGCCATTCGCCCCCTAGCGGCTCACATAGCTGCGTGGGAAACTATCCCAGGGATTTCAGAATGGGTTCTGAGCACAATAAGCAGGGCTATACACTTCAATTCATTGGCCGTCCCCAGCGCTTTTGAGCCCGGACCGCGACGATAGTGAATGCGGAAGTAGCACACCTACTTCACGCAGAAATAGCAAAGCTGCTGTGCAAAGGGGCTATAGAAAAGGTGCCGCCTTCTCTGAGCGAGTCAGGCTTTACAGCCGTTATTTTCTCGTACCCAAGAAGGACGGATCTGAGACATTTGAACAAAGTGCTTGTGAAAAGACTGTTCAAAATGCTTACGACCAGGAAAAACCTCGCGCACGCTCGCCCGAGGAACTGGTTTATTTCTCTAGATCTGAAGGATGCCTATTTTCAGATTCAGATAATACCCCGTCACAGGCAATTTTTGAGATTTGCCTTCGACAGTCAGGTATATCAATACACCGTCCTGCCGTTCGGCCTGTCTCTAGCACCCCGTGCATTTACGAAGTGCATGGACGCGGCGCTCGCCCCCCTGAGAAGTCAGGGGCTGCGAATATTGAACTATCTGGACAATTGGCTGATTTTGGCACAGTCAGAGACAGAGCTGCTATCTCACAGAACAGTGCTTCGCAGTCACCTGGAAAGCTTGGGTCTCATGGTCAACTGGACCAAGAGCTCATTACAACCCAGCCAGTCAATTTTCTTTTTAAGAATAGAACTGGACTCTGTGACCTATGTCGGCTCGTCTATCGGCACAGCGCGCGCTCCGTGTTCGCCACCTAGCCGCGTCTTTCCAGAAGGACAGCTTTCTCCCTTTGAAAGCATTTTAAAGGATGCTGGGCTGTATGGCATCAGCTGCAGCGGTGCTCCAGCTGGGCCTACTGCGCATGCGCCCGCTCCAACGCTGGTTGAATGCTCGCCTGTCCCACCGGGCTTGGGTTTCTGGCAGTCAGAAAATCAGAGTGACTCAGACCCGCATAGCGGCTCTGCAGCCCTGGTTAGTGGCCGACTGGTACCAGCTGGGAGTAAGGATGGGAACCATCTCTTATCGGAAAGCCATTTCGACAGACGCGTCCAACTGGGGTTGGGGCGCGCTGTTCGAGGGCAGACCGGTCTTCGGCCAGTGGTCAGACCAAGAGAGGTGTTTTCACATAAACTGTCTGGAGATGGTAGCGGTCGAGAATGCGCTGAAGCGCTTCCTCCCGTTCATACAGGACCAACATGTTATTGTCCGCTCGGACAACATGTCTGTGGTATCCTATGTAAACCGTCAGGGCGGTGTCAGATCCAGAAATCTCTGCAATCTGACGGAACGCCTCCTTATTTGGTCTCAGATGCACCTGCCCTCGCTGAGGGCGGCGCATGTGCCTAGCCATTTGAACGACGGCCCAGACAAACTGTCCAGGGACAACGTTCCCCCAGGGGAATGGTCCCTGGGCCCCCAAACGGTCCAGAAACTGTGGCGCCTATTCGGCAGGGCGGAAGTCGACCTATTTGCGTCAAAAGACAACGCTCAATGCCCAACGTTCTTCTCGAAGGACGAGGACGCGCTGGCCCAGGTTTGGCCCAGCCTCCGGCTATATGCTTTCCCTCCGGTCTCTCTGTTACCACAGGTGATCAAGAGAATCAGGGAAACGCGCCACTCGGTGCTCCTCATAGCCCCGCGTTGGGAGAATCAGATTGGTTCCCGGAGCTAGCACGGCTGTCACATACAGCTCCGTGGCCTATTCCGGTGAGGGCAGATCTCCTCTCTCAGGCTCGCGGCACGATCTGGCATCCCCATCCAGAGCGCTGGTCTCTGCACGCATGGTTGATCAACGGGTACTCGTTGCCCTGCCAGAAGGAGTAATGAACACGATCGCGCAGTCTAGAGCCCCTTCCACGAGAAGGCTCTACGCGTCTAAATGGTCGGTGTTCTCTGGATGGTGCACCGACAGAGGTCTGGACCCGCGGACATGCGGGGTGGCGCATCTATTCTCCTTCCTACAAGGGCTGTTGGATAAGGGAAGGTCCCCATCCACGCTCAAAGTATACGTGGCGGCCGTGGCAGCGTTCGCAGAATCGACGCACGGCCAGTCATTAGGAGGACATGAGTTGGCCATCCGCTTCCTTAGAGGAGCTAGGAGGATGAACCCGCCGCGCCCCCCGTTGGTTCCCATGTGGGATCTTTCACTGGTCCTAGAGGCCCTGAAAGCTTTTCCCTTCGAACCACTAAACTCCGTGGGGTTGAAATATCTATCACTGAAACCGTCTTTCTGACTGCACTGTCGTCAGTAAAACGTGTGAGGGACCTGCATGCGCTGTCTGTCAGCGCATCGTGTCTTGAGTTCGGGCCGTATGGCTCTAAAGTCATCCTCAGACCTAGACATGGCTACGTTCCTAAAGTGATGGGCACTCCGTTCAGAGCACAAGTTATCTCGTTGTCAGCTCTGCCAGCGTCTGACAGCGAAAGTGATGTGAACCTCCCCTGCCCTGTCAGAGTACTGAGGTTTTACACTACGCGCTCCGCCTTATTCAGGCGTTCGGAACAGCTGTTTGTTTCGTTCGGTGGGCGCACCAAGGGTCTCGCCTCCTCGAAACAGAGCCTGTCCAGATGGATAGTGGACTCTATAGCAGACGCTTACACGTCAAAAGGTCTGCAATGCCCTCTGGGCATCAGGGCTCATTCCACGAGAGGCGTGGCCTCTTCGTGGGCATGGTCCAGTGGAATTTCTATCCATGACATTTGTGTAGCGGCGGGCTGGAGCTCCCCGTCTACCTCTGTCAGGTTTTATAACCTAGAAGTTCCTGCCTTGCAGGCTAAACTGTTGTCAGTTAAAAGGGAGGTGTATTCTGCCCAGACATCCTGCTCAGATCACTCTCACATGACTCAGCTCTCCTGGTTGAGCTGCACTAAGTAGGGTATGTGCCATGTGCCTATACAGACCGGCGCGCTGCTCTGTATTCCCTATGTGTGCGTATGTACAAGTGATGGTCCGCGTGGCTGGCCACCTTATTCTCCACCTTACAGGGTTCCCCTGAAAGTTCGGGGTCTCATGGTGGATGCTTGGCGCGCACGGCGTTGACAAAGTGTTCCCGTAGCGTAAGCTAAACTTACGCAATACGAGAGAACCTCTCGTAAGAGAACGATACTCGGTTACTAACGTAACCTCGGTTCTCTCTAGAGAGGGAACGAGTATTGCGTAACCGGCCGTGCTCGCGCCACGAGCGACTTCGCTTCAGTGGTCGAAAAACCAGGGAAGTCAGCCTACAGCCCCTTCTTTTATACGCTAAGCCACGCCCATTCTGGCGGGCTGTGACGCTATGAAGGCGCGAGCGCCCTTCATTGGGCGTGACGTCACGCGGGGCTCACTGGTAGGCTGCAGCAGATGCCAGCAGGGCAGCCAATGAGCACGCGAGATGGCCTGCTCTAGGTCTGCTAGCTGCTGCACTGCGTTGACAATGAATACAAAATTAAGGATAATTTTTTGGCTTCAATATCTCGAGAAGATGAATCTTTCCCGTAGCGTAAGCTAAACTTACGCAATACTCGTTCCCTCTCTAGAGAGAACCGAGGTTACGTTAGTAACCGAGTATCGTTTTCAACAACTTTGATAATAGTGTACGCTACCCAGGCATGCAAGTATACTTTTGATTTGATGCTTTGAAAATGAAATGCTGATGTTCTTCTCATATAGTTACATGGAACTTCTCAATAGTTCCGTTTTCGGGTTCGTTCTACCACTCACCTATTTATGTATTCATGTGTGTATGTTGTTTTGTTTATTTATATTCATATAAATATCTATTTTTAGTTAATAAAACTTGTACATAGTATGTATTTGGTTCTGTTTTGTTTGCAATACAAAGTCACTTTTACGATCGCGGTTTTGCTACTTGCTCAAAGTGCTGTACATGCTAAGAAATAATTATTCTTCTGTGGCCATGGAAGATACCCTTTTCTTAGAATAAATTAATAATCAAAAGAGTTCGTTGGACGAACTGATTAATTGGTTGTAATATTAATTCAGCCACATCAAGTTAATCCAATTAACTGACCCAAATATTCATAATTAATAATAATAAGTTATTATTGATTATTAATATTTCCAAAAAGCTGAGGTTCCTTACACTACAATGCACTCCCTGATGCGGTACTGTGGTAGACGGTTGCATAGTTATAATTTTGTCCCTGATATTATCAATCTTATAAGTGAAGAAGTTCATAAAGTCATCACTGCTGTGTTGCTTGGACACTTCTGAGCTTGAAGCTTTCTTTTTCGTTAGTTTAGCCACTGTTTCAAATAAATACCTTGGATTATGTTTATTTCTTCTAATAGGGTTGAAAAATAAGCAGATCTAGCAGCTTTTAAAGCCTCTCTGTTAGCAATCGAGCTCTCTTTCCACGTAATCCGAAATACCTCTAGTTTAGTTTTCTTCCAGTTGCGCTCCATTTTTCTGGCTGCTCTCTTAAGGGCCCGGGTGTGCTCGCTGTACCACGGCGTTGGACTATTTTCTTTTATCTTCTTTAAGCGCAACGGAGCAACTGCGTCTAAAGTGCTGGAAAAGAGAGAGTTAAACGTTTCTGTTGCAATATCAAGTTATTCTAAGCTATCCGGGATGCTGAGATGATGAAACTGATTAGGAAGATTATTGATAAAGCAATCTTTAGTGGCAGAAGTTATAGGTCTAACGTATTTATAACACGGAGTCGGCTTTGCAGCCTTGGCTAAATGTAATTTACATGTGACTAGATAATGACCTGAGATGTCATCGCTCTGCTGCAGAATTTCAACGGCATCAACATCTATTCCATGTGATAATATTAGATCTAGAGTATGATTACGACAATGAGTAGGTCCTGACACGTGTTGTCTAACTCCAATTGAGTTTACAATGTCTTTAAATGCCAATCCCAATGCATCTTTTTCATTATCTACATGTATATTAAAATCACCAACAATTAGTACTTTACCTGCAGCCAATACTAATTCTGATAGAAAGTCCGCAAATTCTTTGATAAAATCTTTATGGTGCCCTGGTGGCCTGTATACCGTAGCCAGCATAATTCTCAAATGTGATTTATCATTTACACTATATATTTTTACATTAAGCACCAATACTTCAAAAGAAGTATATTTAAAACTAGATTTCTTAGTGGTTTTGAAAATATTACTATAAATTACAGCAACACCTCCCCCTTTGCCTTTCAGACGAGGTTCATGTTTATAACTGTAATCTTGTGGGGTTGACTTGATTTAAAATAATGTAATCTTTTGGTTTTAGCCAGGTTTCAGTCAAACACAGCATATCAAGATTATAATCTGAAATCATATCATTAACTATGAGATATTAGTAAGGTATCGAATATTCAGCAACCCAAGCTTTATCATTTGCTCATCTGTATTATATCTGTTTGTTATTTGTTGAACATCAATTACATTTTTAATCTGACGTTTGTAGAGATTCTGGAGTCTTCCAGGTGGGCAGCTTCAACCGCACAGTTGGAAAGCCCCCCCCAGCCACCAAACCCCCCCCCCCCCCCCCCACACACACACGCACACACACGAGCAACCCCCCTCCATACACCCCAAGTGGTATCCAGTTACAATACATTCTACACCCATTGGAATGTCCCAAAGAAAATGATTCTTGATAAGGAGAAAGGAGTTCTCTTTTTAAAGACATTTAACCAGATATATTCGATGTGTTTTTATGTGTGTCTGTTTGTCCATGTCACATTGGAATAACTATGATTCTATCGTAGCTTGAAGTAAAGTATAAATGCCTTCATTATGCATTTTAAAAATTAACTGGCGACTCCCATAACTGTTACATAGCGTTCTTGATACCTCCAGGATGCGTTTGGGCTGAAACAGTGTCATGTTACAGGGCTGATAAGGAGGTTTTTACGACCACATTCCTTTGGCCACATGCCAAAGAGAGAGACAATGGGAAGACAGAAACCTCCTTTAAAACAGACTTTTCTGCATTAATCATAGACTAACGGATCTATAAATGAACATGCTTCATAACATTGGGTAAATGATTTACTGTCTTGTGTACTATTATGTATATATTATGGTATGTACCTGGGTATACAACCAACTAACGGTCAATGTAACCTCACCTGTATCATGCCTCCTTCCTAACAAATCCTCATTTAATGACACACACTTTGATGTACATCACCTTCTTCTAGAATGCAGTGTGGATGTGTTATATCTATCTGAGCATTAATGAAGGTATAATCACGCTCGGGACAAAGACTCGTAAATTATTTGAAAGTAAACTTCCCCTCTCAGACCTGTCACCTCTCTCATTGGTCCATTCAAACCTTAGCGGTTGGTTCTTTTCTAAGACTATATAAGGCAGGCAACAGTGACCGCCCTGTCTTCTTGATAGTTTTCATCCTTGCAAACACTATCTCGGGTGATCCGGGGGAACCCCCTCCCCCCTCCATGGGGCCCAGAGGCCTCCCAGAAGGCCTGGATCCCAAGCAGATCCGGCCTCATGGAAGAGAGAGGACCCTCTCTCACAAAGAACCAAAGACAATCTCGGGAGTTTGTAAAAAGGGCTCTAACCCACCATGCAAGTTCATCATATCTTCTTCATCCAACAAAGAAGAAAATGATTGAGACTTCAAAATCTGACACTCGCAGAATCCTCAACAACTTCAGTTTTCAACAACTTTGATAATAGTGTACGCTACCCAGGCATGCAAGTATACTTTTGATTTGATGCTTTGAAAATGAAATGTTGATGTTCTTCTCATATAGTTACATGGAACTTCTCAATAGTTCCGTTTTCGGGTTCGTTCTACCACTCACCTATTTATGTATTCATGTGTGTATGTTGTTTTGTTTATTTATATTCATATAAATATCTATTTTTAGTTAATAAAACTTGTACATAGTATGTATTTGGTTCTGTTTTGTTTGCAATACAAAGTCACTTTTACGATCGCGGTTTTTGCTACTTGCTCAAAGTGCTGTACATGCTAAGAAATAATTATTCTTCTGTGGCCATGGAAGATACCCTTTTCTTAGAATAAATTAATAATCAAAAGAGTTCGTTGGACGAACTGATTAATTGATTGTAATATTAATTCAGCCACATCAAGTTAATCCAATTAACTGACCCAAATATTCATAATTAATAATAATAAGTTATTATTGATTATTCATATTTTCAAGCTGAGGCTCCAGTCTCTCTAGTGGAGAATTTTAGGGCATCGTATAAAACATTGTATGCAAACAGACAGTAATCAATCATATGTTGTCCCATAAGTTGTTATTAACTTCTCATACATCTCATACACACGCACAAGTATCTGAAATCAGCAAAACTATAGCCTGAATATGCCTTCCTACGAATAGCAGAAAGTTTCTCAAATGCTATAATGCATATTTAAATCGTACGATAAGAAACTCCTGATATTAGTGAAGAAATCCTAATTTCAGATAGAAGTCGAGCGTACGTTAAGCCTTCTCTGACGAAGAAATCTCAGATTAGCCGCGCGTATAAATGGTACCAGAACAAATTAATCTGATTATGGACGAAGAAAACTCCATTCTCAGCATTTTGAAGGTGATCTGAGCGATGCTCCTCAGTCACCAATCAAGAACTTGTTGTTCGTTACGTCATTGTATTCATATTAAACCGCCGAAGCGCTCGTATGAAACAATCGCGTCAAATTAGTGGTATAAATTCTAGCCTAGCTAACTAGTAATTTGCCATTGTCTGGGAAAGAACCGTGCTGTTTGATTTGTGAAAGAGTCACTCACATGCAGCGTCATGTGCCTAAGCGAGAGACTCAGTGCAAACTTTCAGCACAGCTCGTCCGCTGCTCCGGCCGATCTGTGTTGTTGGTTGGCATTGCGTCCGGAACACGAGCAGGCGTTCCTATCTAGTGTTTCTGATAAACAGCACCAATCTCACAGACCCCCGTGTAAACAAGCGGTTGGAGCCAAGAGCTCCCTCAATCCTAAATTACACGCATAACTTACAAGTAAAACCCTCTACCTCGAGTGATAGTTTTAGCATCGCCTAAAAACTTAGACACGTTAGAGCGTAAAGTGTAACCTTAAACCAAAGACTATAGATTTTGCGTGATTTGAACTGAGTGATTTGAACACGAGTAATGAGTCAAAGCTCTTCGAGGGTTTGAATCAAAGGAGTCAACTGCATCACAAATGATTCTTTGTTTGAAGCGCCCTCACTGGCAACCCCTGCTGGTCAAAACAGTGGAAGTGTAGCGAAAACTCAAATCAATGAAACACCTTTTCAAACCAATTGCAAAGGTTTTATCAAAAGGTGTAATCAGGTAATGGCAATCCGCGAGCTACCTAATATCGTTTAATATGAAGTGTCTTTCAAGGCACAATATCTTAATAAACTGTAGGGCTCATTTTATGAAAGCTTGACTTGAAGTCAATCAGACCCTTTATCAAATGCGTCATTAAATGTGTACGAATCTATAAAGTGATATGAGATCACATAGAGACCAGATACACTCTGGTTCACGAACCGTTGAAATTTAAAACAATTTCGAAACAGCTATGACGCGTAACGAAGCCCAGTTTAATAAAATCACATGACCTTAGTGTTACGGGTGTGGTGCAGGCAGATGAAGAGGCAGCAGTCAAAAGATCAAATTCAATAATCTTTACTAAATATAACTTAAAACAGGAATCCAGGAAACATTACCACACCAAATACAAATGTATCCTCAACACACACTATACATTAACGTACCATACACAAACGAGAACCGACCAGGAGTGAGGGAGAAGACAGGGTTTACATGCACTGAGAACGGATAATGAGAACAAGACACAGCTGGGGCAAATGAACTGATAATGACAGGTAGACAGGTGAAGGAACTGAGAACTAACGAGGAGCGGGAAAAGTGACACAGGATTAAACCAAATACACAAAGAACGGGGGAAACAGGACATACATGTAACATTACGCCCCCTCCAAAAAGGCGCGTCCTCACGCCGTATAACTTCAATAGGGGTGGGGGGGGGGGGGCGGGCGCCCTGGAGGCTGACGAGGGCGTGGCCGACCCAGATTAGGAAGCCTCCAGGGCGGAGCAGGCTGGTCAGGGGGCCATGGCGGAGTAGGTGACCACCCCTCGGGCGGTCCTGGCGGAGAATCCCCTTCGGGCGGCCATGGCGGAGAATCACCTTCGGGCGGCCATGGCGGAGACGCACCTTCGGGCGGCCATGGCGGAGACGCACCTTCGGGCGGCCATGGCGGAGACGCACCTTCGGGCGGCCATGGCGGAGACGCACCTTCGGGCGGCCATGGCGGAGACGCACCTTCGGGCGGCATGCAATCCATGCAACAGCTGTTTACTGTCTTCCCGAATGACTTTGCTCAAACTCAGCTGGTAACAGCCCTGATGACAGACACTCTGCCAGAGGTGAACTCCTCCATTAACAGCCAAGCCATGGGTAGGATTCCACCGCACCTGATACCCTTAAGCCTTGTGCAAACCGTGCTGGCTTCCGCCATCACCACGCCAACTGACTCTCTACAAATACACCTTGCCGACTCGCTGGGTAGTGCCAACCCATTCTGCGTCGACCCCAATCAGAGAGAAGTGGGTTTTGCTCCTGAACTTGCCCATCATAGTCAAGCCGAATCCACCGGCTCAAGAACATTGTCAATGTCAGATTTTGAAAGGTAACACTCACCTCAAGATCTGCACGCCGTACGTGATTGACTTGCACGACAGCGACACTAAGCTGTCCCCAGCTCCGAATCCACACATGTTCACATTGACCAAAGACATTCACTATCTCTGCCCTAACAAACCTTTCCTCAGAGACAACACTGACGGAATCTGCGGGCTGCAGATCAGCGGCACACGCTGCCCTGCTAAAGCCAAGCCTCGCACTCAAGTCACCGAGACCCAAGCAGAGATTGTATCACCTGTGTCACCTTGCTCAACCAGAGCATGTCATCCAAGTACCAAAAGGTGCCATCCTTCACCATGACGACCTGGCATCGTACCATCTTCCAAGTGAAGAGTACTAATCAGAACTGGAAATCCCATCCTTCTTCAAGAACCACAACTTCACACTAGATCCAGAACTGGAACTGTGGCTTGGAAAAGGGGGGTCACAGCTAAAAGCTGTGTCTCGACTGCCCATCTTGACTACCTCACCTGTTGCCAGTCCTGGACCACAGCTGACACTGCGCTGTGTATCTCTATGGTACTCAGTCACACAGTCACACACTCTGACACTAGGCTTGACCTTCATCCTGTACAGGAGGCTCAACGAGATGTGAACATCTACAGCCAAGCTCACGAAAACCTCAGAAAGAAGGTACCACGCCATAGGCTGCTTTGAACCTCATCAAGCTGAGCCCTCAGCCCTAATAGCCACCTGCTACCCGACCATCATGATTCACCTGTCATCGATCCATGGTGATGTTTGTTGTCCGATGATGTCCACACCGGGACTTCATCAGACAAAAGGGGGGAGATGTAGAGATTCTGGAGTCTTCCAGGTGGGCATCTTCAACTGCACAGTTGGAAAGCCCCCCCCAGCCCCCCCCCCCCCCCCCCCCCCACACACACACACACACACACACACACGAGCAACCCCCCCCCCCCCCCATACACCCCAAGTGGTGTCCAGTTACAATCAATTCTACACCCATTGGAATGTCCCAAAGAAAATGATTCTTGATAAGGAGAAAGAAGTTTTCTTTTTAAAGACATTTAACCAGATATATTCGATGTGTTTTTATGTGTGTCTGTTTGTCCATGTCACATTGGAATAACTATGATTCTATCGTAGCTTGAAGTAAAGTATAAATGCCTTCATTATGCATTTTAAAAATTAACTGGCGACTCCCATAACTGTTACATAGCGTTCTTGATACCTCCAGGATGCGTTTGGGCTGAAACAGTGTCATGTTACAGGGCTGATAAGGAGGTTTTTACGACCACATTCCTTTGGCCACATGCCAAAGAGAGAGACAATGGGAAGACAGAAACCTCCTTTAAAACAGACTTTTCTGCATTAATCATAGACTAACGGATCTATAAATGAACATGCTTCATAACATTGGGTAAATGATTTACTGTCTTGTGTACTATTATGTATATATTATGGTATGTACCTGGGTATACAACCAACTAACGGTCAATGTAACCTCACCTGTATCATGCCTCCTACCTAACAAATCCTCATTTAATGACACACACTTTGATGTACATCACCTTCTTCTAGAATGCAGTGTGGATGTGTTATATCTATCTGAGCATTAATGAAGGTATAATCACGCTCAGGACAAAGACTCGTAAATTATTTGAAAGTAACCTTCCCCTCTCAGACCTGTCACCTCTCTCATTGGTCCATTCAAACCTTAGGGGTTGGTTCTTTTCTAAGACTATATCAGGCAGGCAACAGTGACCGCCCTGTCTTCTTGATAGTTTTCATCCTTGCAAACACTATCTCGGGTGATCCGGGGGAACCTCCTCCCCCCTCCATGGGGCCCAGAGGCCTCCCAGAAGGCCTGGATCCCAAGCAGATCCGGCCTCATGGAAGAGAGAGGACCCTCTCTCACAAAGAACCAAGGACAATCTCGGGAGTTTGTAAAAAGGGCTCTAACCCACCATGCAAGTTCATCATATCTTCTTTATCCAACAAAGAAGAAAATGATTGAGACTTCAAAATCTGACACTCGCAGAATCCTCAACAACTTCAGTTTTCAACAACTTTGATAATAGTGTACGCTACCCAGGCATGCAAGTATACTTTTGATTTGATGCTTTGAAAATGAAATGTTGATGTTCTTCTCATATAGTTACATGGAACTTCTCAATAGTTCCGTTTTCGGGTTCGTTCTACCACTCACCTATTTATGTATTCATGTGTGTATGTTGTTTTGTTTATTTATATTCATATAAATATCTATTTTTAGTTAATAAAACTTGTACATAGTATGTATTTGGTTCTGTTTTGTTTGCAATACAAAGTCACTTTTACGATCGCGGTTTTTGCTACTTGCTCAAAGTGCTGTACATGCTAAGAAATAATTATTCTTCTGTGGCCATGGAAGATACCCTTTTCTTAGAATAAATTAATAATCAAAAGAGTTCGTTGGACGAACTGATTAATTGATTGTAATATTAATTCAGCCACATCAAGTTAATCCAATTAACTGATCCAAATATTCATAATTAATAATAATAAGTTATTATTGATTATTCATATTTTCAAGCTGAGGTTCCTTACACGTTTTTTTGGATTTCCAAATTCGGGGAACAGACACAGTCTCTATATGATGATGTCTAGGTGAAAGAGGCTCTATGTGATGGGATTTATCTGACCTTGGTGATGTGAGGCCGCTAGCAGACGGTCGGTTTAGCCAGTCTGTCTGCTTCCTGACCTGAGCCCCAGATTGTCATGTTTTATCTCTAAGACTATGAGCCAAATTACTAGAGAGAAGAGCAGCACCAGCCCAGGAGGGATGGATACCATCTCTTTTCAACAGATCAGGCTTGCCCCAAAAACTTTTCCAATTGTCTATGAATTTTATAGTATTCTGCGGACACCACTTCGACAGCCAACCATTGAGTGAGGCCAATCGGCTAATTATCTCATCACTCCTGCGTACAGGAAGGGGGCCAGAGCAAATTACAGTGCCTGACATCGTACTTGCGAGTTCACACACCTCTTTAATATTCATTTTGGTGATCTCCGACTGGCGGAGTCGAACATCATTAGTGCCGACATGAATAATGATCTTAGAGAATTTACGATTAGCATTAGCCAGCACTTTTAAATTTGCTTTGATGTCAGGCGCTCTGGCTCCCGGCAAACATGTGACTATGGTGGCTGGTGTCTCTATTTTCACGTTCCGTGTGATCGAATCACCAATTACCAGGGCACAATCAACAGAATTCTCAGTGGGCGTTTCACTGAGTGGGGCAAATCGGTTTGTTATGGGAATCGGAACGGAAGAGTGGTTCTTTGATCCGCGACTAGAGCGATCTCTGACAGTCACCCATCTGCCCTGCTGCACGGGCTCTACTTCAGCCGGAACCGAATCATGTAAAGAGTTCACTATGCTAGGCGCATCCAAAACAGTATCTAAAGATCTAGCATTCTTACCATCCTCAATTAAAGTTTGGATGCGTGTCTCTAGTTCTGAAATCTTCTCCGTCAGCCTGACTGTCTCCTTGCATTTATCACATATAAATCCTATATTGCCATCGGAGAAGGCTATACTAAACATATGACATGTGACACAGGTGACAATAACAGGACAAGAAGACATTACTCACCGTGTTTGTTGACTGATTTCTTACTTACCTGGACTTTATGAACTCAAAGGCGCGGGCGCGCGAGAGAAAATAAATATATAAATGAGCGCACGGGTGGCGTGTTAGCAGGCTAACGTTAGCGAGTTACTAGCGTGCTATGTTAACAATAGCGGAAGCTAGAGATGGAGGTTAATCTGAGATGTTGGGTAAGCTGTATTTAGTAGTATAAACAACTAGATAGTAAATGATGGCTCAAAACATAAAGAAATACGAGGCTCAGGCGGAGCTTACAGCCTCGAAGCAAACAAACACACAGCAGTCTCTCGAGGACTGTCGATTTAACAGACAGTCCAGTCTCTCGAGATGCTCGAGTAATGTGGCCCTGTGTTCTATGAGCTCTGAGTGTGATCGAACTAGAATCAGCCAATCGTCCAAGTAGTTCAAAACTCGCATGGCCCTCAAAGGCGAATCTCAAGAATCGCCTGTGACGTGACGCAATCTGTATTTGGAAATAGGCGTTGTCATGTCTGCTGAATGAATCAGGAAGCAAAAGCGAGTTAGACTCCTTTTAATGAAAAACACAGGGAACACACAGTACAGCCGATGATGGTGATGGTAATGGTGACGCAGGGACTTCGATGGTCAGGATCCGTGAAGTGCAGTGAAGAGGTGACGGTGAAAACGACAACCCAAATCCACACGACGACGACGAAGACAACGATGAACAGGAACACCAAGCAGGAACAGAACACAGGAACACCGAACATCAGGCACATGAAGACAACGATCTGACAAAGGTGAGGAAACAGCGGTAAGTATAAATAGAGTGTTGATATTGCTCGCAGGTGGTGACGTGATGATGATCAGCTGGAGCGGATCAGGAATGCCAATCATTCACGCCACACACACGTGCATTCACAAAACAACATAAACACGAGACTAGAAGAGACCAGTGAATACGTCTACCGTGACAGTACCCCTCCCTCTAGGAACGCCTCCTGGCGTTCCCAGACTCCCTTACCTGTCGATTGAAATCATCGATAAGGGTGTGATCCAGGATGTCTCTAGCAGGAACCCAACTTCTCTCCTCCGGACCGTAACCTTCCCAGTCCACCAAGTACTGAAATCCGCGTCCCCTCCGCCTAGAGTCCAGAATTCGATTAACCGAATATGTGGTCTCCCCATCTACGAGTCGCGGTGGAGGAGGAACCGGGGCAGGCGGATTAATGAGTGAATGAAAAACGGGCTTAATCTTGGATACATGGAACACGGAATGAACCCTCCTGTACGTGGGAGGTAATTTGAGGCGGACTGCCACCGGACTAAGGATCTTGGTGACAGTGAACGGGCCAATGAATTTGGGTGCGAGCTTATTAGAAACGGAGCGAAGAGGAATATTCTTAGTAGAAAGCCACACTTTTTGACCGACGACGTATACGGGAGGCCTTGACCTGTGGCGATCGGCCTTGGCCTTGGTGCGCGCCCCCACTTGGAGTAGAGTCTCACGGGCTCTAGTCCAAGTGCGGTGACACCTCTGGACAAAGGCGTGAGCGGAGGGAACCGCAAACTCGGATTCCAGACTGGGAAAAATTGGTGGCTGGTAACCTACACTACACTCAAACGGAGAAAGGCCCGTAGCCGACACTGGTAATGAGTTGTGTGCGTACTCCACCATAGAGAGTTGTTGACTCCACGAGGAAGGATTCTTGGAGACTAAACATCGCAACATTCTCTCCAAATCCTGGTTGGCTCTCTCGGTTTGACCATTGCTCTGGGGATGAAACCCAGAGGACAAACTAACCGTCGCCCCCAGTAATCTACAAAACTCTTGCCAAAATTTGGACACAAATTGGGGACCTCTGTCGGAAACCACGTCTGTCGGGAGGCCATGTAACCGAAAGACATGATCTACGAATGTCACTGCTGTCTCCTTAGCTGACGGTAATTTGGGTAAGGGAATGAAATGGGCCGCCTTCGAGAACCGGTCCACCACAGTTAAAACCACTGTGTTACCCTGAGAGGGTGGGAGGGCGGTAATATAATCTAGAGCGATATGGGACCAAGGTCTCGAAGGCACCGGCAGTGGCTGAAGTAACCCGTCTGGAGGTCGATTGGAAGTTTTACCAGTGGCACAAACTGAGCAAGCCAAAACAAAATTGTGAATGTCTTGAGCCATACGTGGCCACCAAAATCGTTGCTTGACTAAAAATCTAGTCCGATTAACTCCTGGATGGCAAGCCACGTTGGAGCTATGACCCCACTGAATAACGTCAGACCGTAATCCCTCCGGCACAAACAATCGATTCGGTGGGCAACCGGGCGGAGGCGTTACCCCTTCCAAGGCCTTAACGACCCTCGATTCGACCTCCCATGTGAGTGTTGAAACGAATAGAGTTTCGGGCAAAATGCACTCGGGAGTAGACGGGCGTTCGGAAAAATCAAAGATACGAGATAAGGCGTCGGGTTTGATGTTCTTGGAACCCGGACGATACGTCAGAGAAAAATCGAAACGACCGAAAAATAGAGCCCACCGAGCCTGCCTGGAGTTCAATCTTTTGGCAGTCCTAATGTATTCCAGATTCTTATGATCGGTCCAGACGATAAAAGGTACCCCTGAGCCTTCTAACCAGTGGCGCCATTCCTCCAAAGCTAACTTAACTGCCAACAACTCTCTGTTACCAATATCGTAATTACGTTCGGTAGGTGACAGTCGATGGGAAAAAAAACGCGCAAGGATGCATCTTGTCGTCTGTGGGAGAACGTTGGGACAACACTGCCCCTACTCCCACCTCTGACGCGTCGACCTCCACCATGAACTGACGTGTGGAATCAGGGGCGACAAGAATGGGGGCTGAAACGAAGCGGCCTTTCAGTTTGACGAACACAGCCTCGGCTGTGTCCGACCACCTGAACGTCGTTCTGGGGGAGGTCAAGGCAGTCAGAGGTGCGACTAGTTGGCTGTAATTGCGAATAAAACGCCGGTAGAAGTTGGCGAACCCCAGAAACCTCTGCAGGGCCTTGCGGGAATCTGGACTTGGCCACTCCACCACAGCCTTGATCTTCTCAGGGTCCATCCGCATTCCCTCAGACGACACAATGTAACCTAAAAAAGGAACAGACTGTGCATGAAAATCGCATTTCTCCACCTTGACAAAAAGCCCATTCTCTAGCAACCTCTGAAGCACTCGTCGAACGTGTTGCACATGTTCCTGGAGAGATGAAGAAAAAATCAATATGTCATCCAGGTAAACATATATGAACTGATCGATCATGTCTCGCAACACGTCATTGACCAACGCCTGGAAAACTGCTGGGGAGTTGGACAGCCCGAACGGCATGACCAAATATTCAAAGTGCCCCCTAGGGGTGTTAAAAGCAGTTTTCCATTCATCCCCCTCCCTAATGCGAACCAAATGATAAGCGTTACGCAAATCCAATTTTGTGAAAATGGAAGCTCCCTGCAACCTCTCGAAAGCTGAAGACATCAACGGCAAAGGATAAGTATTCTTTACCGTGATGTTGTTCAACCCTCGGTAATCAATACAAGGTCGCAGAGAACCATCCTTCTTTCCCACAAAAAAGAACCCCGCCCCCGCTGGAGAAGAGGAAGGGCGAATGAACTTGGTTGCTAGAGAATCAGAAATATATTTCTCCATAGCCTCTCTCTCAGGAATAGAGAGTGAAGACAACTTGCCCTTAGGCGGACACTTACCTGGCAGTAAATCTATAGCACAGTCATAGGGACGATGCGGAGGTAGAGAAGCAGCACGAGACTTACTGAACACCTCCTTCAGGTCCAGGTACTCTTCGGGTACGTTAGACAGATCTCCTGCTTCCTCCTGTAACACAGACACAGGCACAGACGAACAGGCAGACACGAGACAAGACTTATGGCACTCCTTGCTCCACTCCAGCACTGATCTATGATGCCAGTCTACTCGGGGGTTGTGTTGAATAAGCCAAGGGTGTCCAAGGACGACGGGTGCCAATGGTGAGTCCAGAACATAAAATGAAATAGTCTCGGAGTGGTTGCCAGAAGTGATGAGTGTGAGGTCTTCAGTGGAGAGGGAAATATTGGGTAGTTCTTGTCCATTTAGTGCGTGCACTGAAATCCTGTGAGTGAGGGGTTTACATGGAATATGAAATCTTTGAGCGAAACTGTAGTCCATAAAATTACCTTCAGCCCCGGAATCCAACAGTGCATGACAGTCGTGTTGGTGGACTGACCATCTTAGTCTTACCGGGAGAAGTGTGGAGGTAGATGTAACAGCTGATGAGGTCTTCCTGGCGGAGATCCCACCCGATAGTAGCCTCAAGTTTACTACCGGGCTGGGTCTTTTACTGGACAGCTGAATGCAAAATGTCCCGATCCTCCACAGTAAAGACAAAGGCCCTGGGACCTCCGCCTCTCCTTTTCCTCCCGGGAAAGCCGAGCTCGACCCACCTGCATGGGCTCGGGATCGAAGTTGGGACTGACCACGTCCCTGCCACTGGACCGTGGGTTGTTGTTATCTCCGAAGGTGCGGGTGGACTGTGCTCGACGTTCCACTCTGGATAGCCGAGCGTCCACCCGCAAAGCCAAGTCAATAAGTCCATTAAGAGTGGTGGGTAGGTCCAGGGCGTAGATCTCCTTCTGGACGTGGTCAGCCAACCCATGCAGGAACATGTCCCACTGCGCCTCCTCGTTCCATCCGCACTCCGCCGCCAAAGTCCGAAACTCAATGGAGTAATCTGAGACCGACCTTCTTCCCTGTCTCAGTTCAGCCAACGTTCTGGCTGCCTCTCGTCCCGCCGCAGCCCGGTCAAAGACCTTCCTCATTTCGGCGGCGAGGGTCTGGAACGAGGCACAGCATGGGTTTTGGTTCTCCCACACCGCCGTTCCCCATAACGCTGCTTTCCCCGTGAGTAACGTCAGTGTGAACGCTACCTTGGCTTCTTCTGAGTTGAAAGTGCGGGGCTGTAATGCGAAGTGCATGGAACAGCGTGTGATGAAAGCTCTGCAATGTGATGGGTCTCCCCCATAAGCCTCCGGTACTGGTAGGCGCGGTTCTGCCTGGGGTGAACTCGCTGGTGGTGTGGGGGGAACGGCTGGTGTGGGCGGCGCGGTGGGAACACGCATGCGTTGGATCTGCTGGGTGAGCTCGGACACCTGCGTCACCAAGGCTTGTACTGCGCGTCCCGTGCCGCCGATCTCTCTCTCTTGTGCGTCCATGCGCCGGATACTATGATGGATGAACTCATCGATGGCTGATCGCGGTTCACTCGCTGCTCCCATCTGTGGGTCAGATCGTTCTGTCATGTCTGCTGAATGAATCAGGAAGCAAAAGCGAGTTAGACTCCTTTTAATGAAAAACACAGGGAACACACAGTACAGCCGATGATGGTGATGGTAATGGTGACGCAGGGACTTCGATGGTCAGGATCCGTGAAGTGCAGTGAAGAGGTGACGGTGAAAACGACAACCCAAATCCACACGACGACGACGAAGACAACGATGAACAGGAACACCAAGCAGGAACAGAACACAGGAACACCGAACATCAGGCACATGAAGACAACGATCTGACAAAGGTGAGGAAACAGCGGTAAGTATAAATAGAGTGTTGATATTGCTCGCAGGTGGTGACGTGATGATGATCAGCTGGAGCGGATCAGGAATGCCAATCATTCACGCCACACACACGTGCATTCACAAAACAACATAAACACGAGACTAGAAGAGACCAGTGAATACGTCTACCGTGACAGGCGTCTTTCAGATCTATTGACATGAACCAGTCTCCCTGGCGAACTTGCCCGAGGATTTTCCTGGTTGTCAGCATTTTGAACTGACGCTTCAAAAGCGCTTTGTTCAATTGCCGTAGATCTAGAATGGGTCTGAGACCCCCGTCTTTTTTGGGTACCAGAAAATATCTTCTGTATAGCCCCCCTTCGCTCTGAGCCTGAGATAAAGGTTCTATGGCCCCTTTGCTCAGCAGTTTCGCTATTTCGGCTCGAAGTAGATGAGATACTTCTTTGTTTACCGTGGTTTCGACACGCGCCGTGTAACGGCGGGGACGTCGAGCGAACTGTAGCAAATAGTCTCTCTTTATAGTGTTCAACACCCATTCTGATACCCCGGGAAGCTTTGCCCACGCATTTGCGTGAATAGCTAGAGGTAGAACGCGATCCGGGCTCTGGACGCGGCATAGCGGCGGCTGCAGAGCTTCGGTGTGCTGATACATAAACACTGTGTTTAAAGTGTGCGAGGCGGGGGGCGTTCTGATCACGGCGGGCAGCCTGGTTGCGCTCGGTTTCTCTATGACAGATTGTGGAGAGAGAGCGAGCGGGACAAACCCTGTGGGTTTTAGCGTGTCTGTGAGAGAATGTGGGCGCGGGACAGCGGGCACATTTACTGCACTGAGAACACCGTCGGCTTGCGCTGACTGAATGTGTGTTGGTTTCGTTTTTACAGAAACCGTGGGACACGCATTGTGTAGTGTTTGTGGGCACTGTGTCGTGGGCACATTCACTACATTTGCACAAACGACATGAGTCGATTTTATTTGTGCTAGCCCTGAACTGTGGCGGGCTGTGTCTGTGTGTGGGAATGGGCAATGAGAGCACTGAGGCAGGAGCGCGCTGAGCACGGCGCTTTTTACGGCGCGGCGTAACAGCAGGCTGAAGTGCAGGCTCTGAGAAGGATACCAGGCGAGTCCTCAGAGTCACCATAGGCAGCAGCTCACAGTGAGCGCAGATGACATGGCGGTCCCCGTCGCTGAGTGTGGCTCGGCACGAGCCACAGGATTTTTGCATCTTTAAAAAGATGCTAGCTCTTTTAGAATTAATAGAGAGAGTGTGAGTCGCAGCGGCGAACTCACACTAGCAGTGAAAAAGGATATCAACGCTTGAAGGTGGCGAGGTGAAGGCCAGCGGCTTCAGACTCGAAGGCACGTCCCGCTGTAGGCTTGCACTCAGACGGCGCGGCTTCTCACTCCGGATCCAGCGATGCAGTAGTGCTTCGCTGAAGAGATTAAAATCAGTTTGTATCAGCCTGTCGAGTGCATTTATAGGCCAAGGCCACGCCTATTCTGGCGGGACGTGATGAAATGGGCGCGAAGCCCCCCCATTGGGTATCACGTCCCGCAGGGACTCTCTCGATAGGCTGCTGCTGTTGCCGCAGGGCAGCCAATAGGCGCGCGAGCCGTCTTGACTATGTCTGCATGCGGCTGCATAGCGTTTTACATTAAATCAAAATTAAGGATAATTTTTGGCTTCAATATCTCGTGGAAAAGAGGTTTTCCCCATAGCGTAAGATATTACGCAGTACGAGAGATACTCTCGTAAGAGAACCAGGATGCACAAATAAGAAATGAGAAGCACCCCGTTTACATCTCTCAACCAGTGTTTCAACGGCATGTGGAAAGAAATCAATAAAGCAACTTAAGAATAATATCTCAAGTAGCATTACATTTACCTCAGGCATTTAGTGTCAACAGCAGGTTAGAGAAGCATTTTGTAAATGCACTATATTAGCCTATTGATTATATTTACTTAACCTGTTAGGAATATCTTGATTATTTAATGTATGTTTAAATAAATTTATGTCAGCCACTGTGTAAATGATTATATTTCAAAAATGAATTGGAGTAGAACTTAATAATTAGATTTAGACTGTTGTTTTTTTTTTTTTTGAGTGTTGATTATTATATCTAAAAGTAACTAGCAACTGAATTTAATAATTTGGGCTCTGTTGTTAATTGTAACCTTTTATATTATAATAATATATCATTAAGGGTTTCCCATATAGTTTACCGCATTAGCTAAGATAGATTTTTTATCCTTAAGAAAATTTTAATTATAATATTATTTATTCAAACACATTTACACATTTGTAAAAAAAAAATAAAAATAATAATAATAATAATAATAATAATAATTTAAAAAAGAAGAAGCAATTTTATGTTTTGTTTTCTCCCCCCTGGTGTACTGAACAGTGACTTCAATACCGAGGTACCGAACCGTGGTGTTTGTGTAACGTTACACCCCTAGTGAACAAACATGACCTAATGAACGGTCGCTCATTGGCTGAGCAAAGTTGGGGGCGAGGTGTAAGAAACTGTATAAAAGTGAGAGCCCAGACTGAGGTTGTTAGATGTTCTGCTGGCATCTCGTCTCCACCAATAAAGTCTACGTTTTCTACGTTTCTGGAACTCCGTGACTCGAGTGATTTCTTACAAAAAAGAGAAGACTTTTTCCACGACAGTAGCTGGTTAAAATATTATAACACAAAACTGCAACAGCTGACCATGGTCATGTTATAAATAAGACATCTGTATTGGAACTGTATCTTCTCCTGTTTTCAGATAAATTCCCATGGCACAACTCAAGTCCCGCTGGAGGTTTCAGTCCATCCATCGCTCAGTTATTTCTGAGACCATGTTACATGTTACAAGACAAGTACAAAGAAGAAGACACCCATGTGCAATCATTCAAACAGCTTTACTTACAAGACTGCATCAATGTTTACATGTAATTTAATTACGTCACGTACACTTACTGTACGTACATGTCACTTATGCAGAACTTGTGGATTAATCTCATAATATCCTATGAGTTCTGGCAATGTTTTAAGGACAGGCCTTTTGTCTCTATGTGTGGCTTTTTCAGACATTACTCTTTTGTGTATTTTGGAGTCATAAAATGGCATAAAATCTGCTCTGAATGGTATGCATTTCCTCCTATTTTTTCTTCTTCTCTAGTAGTATATCTAAACCTCTTTGAAATTCTAGGATAAATCTTATAGGCACACATCTGCATAATGGGGATTAATTACCATCATTTAACTCCCAACAATTATTCCAGACATCTAATGCAATATGATTGCATGTAAATCGCGTGTTGATTTAACTGCTCCTAGAAAAAATTCTTAGTGCTCTGTTTTGTTCTCTCTTATCATTTCAGTGTTGTTAACAAAGCATTTCGACACAGGCATAATCAAGATCAATCACTAATCTTATCATCACTGGTATCATCACCCCCCCCCCCCCCCCCCCCCCACCCCACCCCCTTTCAATCATCTCCCTCTTAGTGTTAATGATCCTCCTACATTTTTTAATCTTAAATGGCTTTCAAAACATAATCCTAGGTACTTGAAAACACTCTTTCTATTGGCCTTTCAAAATGTCATATCAGTTTTCACATATTTTACTTCTATTACAGTAGGCTACATAATATGAACAATGACTTGTTGACATCTTAATATTCCAATCAATAGACCTTCTCCACCTTTTTAATAGCTGTCTGAAAATATGTTTGTTGCTTGGTATGTTAACTAACTAACTAGGTAGGTTAACTAACTAACTAACTAACTAACTAACTAACTAAATAAATAAATAAATATAATAATATAATATAATATAATATAATATAATATAATATAATACAAATATATTGTTCATTTGTAAATAATAGTAAAGAAAAAAGTTCCACTCTTATTTCAGCAGACAAAAAAACAAGACGAAAGTTGATTGGTGCAGACAGCTACACCTACATCATTGACGTATATTTACTCACTTGGTGATATTCACAAACTAATATGGAACGCGATCGGGGCCAAAAGTCTTTTTACGAAACGCGTGAAATTTGGCCGCATCAACACGCACTGTTTGTTCGCGTTAACGCGTCAAAAAGCACAGTAGCCAATGAAATTGCTGTATTTGAGACTATATTTGCATATGTGACGCGGTGGTACGTATGTCTCTCATTGGTATGCACGTATACAAACATCAGAAGTCATGTTTATTAATGAATAATGTTGTAATGGTACACGTATGCAAACATCAGATGTTATGATTGTTCATGAGGGATAATGCATTCGTACGTAGTGTGTGATGTCAGCCTTATGTCATGATTTGTCATGCCTTACGTTCTTTCTCAGTATGAAACCACAGTCTATGTATGAAACGCGATCAGGTACAAAAGTAAGTTAAGCAGCTAACCATGGCTCTTAGAAATTTTTTAGCAAACTGCCAAATAACTTTTTCAGACTGCGTGGAGCTGGTTTCTTCTAATACCCGTACCAATGAAGATTTGAATTTTGTAATATTACGGTATGTCCAAAAGGCATTAGGCCTACATTTATAAGAAAGATGGCTGACTTAAAGCTCCAGTAGGTAACTTTTGAAAACATGTATTTGCTAAAACTGTCATTATGTCCTGACAGTAGAATATGAGACAGATAATCTGTGTAAAAATCAAGCTTCTCTGGCTCCTCCCAGTGGTCCTATTGCCATTTGCAAGAAATACACGCTCCCGGTCAGAAACAACCAATCAGAGCCGAGAGGAGTGTCTTAGCAGTGTCAGTCACGCTCGTGTACGCGCTGATCACACCCCTCTCTTGCACAGCGCGAGCACCGGAACGCGAGCCGTCGTTCAAACTCAAGATTGCCGGCGTGCTGCAGCTGTGCTTATGACGGAGAAACAACCTAAACTGTCAATTCTCGAGTGACACCTACTCATAAAACAAAGAGGTAAAAGGAAAAAGACTGATGACGATAAACAACCGAAAAAGAAAGAATTACACAGAGCCCATTGACTCGGTGTCAAAACTCTAGCCGCATAACATGTAGATAAAATGTCACGCACTCTGCTAAGCAACAATTGAAACCTGCTAATTCACTGGCTTGTCATGTTGCTGAAATAATGTACTAGCACACCTTATCTAGCATTATATATCGCTAGAATAATTACTTACATGCTGTAACTGTTACAGTTATGTCTGTATTCTTGTGTTTCCCCTGTCATTGTGATTTGGTTTAGTCCTATTCAGTTTTCCCGCTCCTCGTTTGTCCTCAGTTTAGTCACCTGTGTTTAGTTAATTAGTCAATCTTCTTCATCACCGTCACCTGTCGTACCCCATTATCATCTGTGTATTTAGTTCCTGTTCTTTATTCAGTGTTTGTCGGTCAATGTTTGAGCATAAGCTCTTTGTTGTATTTTGCCTTCTAGAAATTAAACCTTTGATTTTGATGTAGTGATTCGTCTGCCTCCATCTCCAAGCCTATACGGTGACAGATTGACCGACCTAGACAGAAAGTGACAAGATGGGTATTTTCCTCACCCCTTCCAACCCCAACGAATCTAAGCTGATCTGTTTCCAAGACGGCCGGCACATCGAGGAGTATGTTGCTGAATTCCTGGAGCTCTCTGAAGGGGTAAGCTGGGCAGAAGAGGTCCAGAAGACCGTCTTTTGGTTTGGGTTAGATGATACCCTTCATCATCAAGCTCCAGCGGCGGTAATCCCAGGATCTTTTGCCCACTACCTGGATCATGTGCTATGGTTGAGTGGCTCACCCTTCACCGTAGTTGAGGTTGATGACATCGCCACTCAACCACCAACTCCAGCCATCTCCACCACGCCAACCATCATCCCAGAGTCTAGTCCCGCCGAGATAGTCACACCAGAGTCCTTAGTTCCTCTCCTCGTCCAGGTTCCAGAGGAGATGAACCTTATAGACTTTGACTCTGAGCCAGTGTTTCTCCCCGTCATGTCTGCCGAGCCTGAGCTCCCCTGCAGCCCTGCCGAGCCTGAGCCCGTCGCCTGCCCGCCAGAGCCTGAGCCCGTCGCCTGCCCGCCAGAGCCTGAGCCCGTCGCCTGCCCGGCAGAGCCTGAGCCCGTCGCCTGCCCGCCAGAGCCTGAGCCCGTCGCCTGCCCGCCAGAGCCTGAGCCCGTCGCCTGCCCGCCAGAGCCTGAGCCCGTCGCCTGCCCGCCAGAGCCTGAGCCCGTCGCCTGCCCGCCAGAGCCTGAGCCCGTCGCCTGCCCGCCAGAGCCTTCTCTACGGGTCCCATCCAGCCCTCCCAAGCCTGACCTGATGCACGTCCCTGAGCCTGGCACTCTCCCCAAGAAAATTTTGGGGGGGGGATATAGGCCACCTGATGGTGCGTTTCCGCCATGGCCCCCTGACCAGCTTGCTCCGCCCTGGCCACCGGAAGAGGCGTCTCCACCCAGGCCACCTGAAGGGGCGTCTCCGCCATGGTCCCCTGACCAGCTTGCTCCGCCTTGGCCGCCCGAGGGGGTCTTTCCGCCTTGGCCGCCCGAGGGGGTCTCTCCGCCCTGGCCACCGGAAGAGGCGTCTCCACCCTGGCCACCTGAAGGGGCGTCTTCACCCTGGCTATCAGCACGGCCTGCTCCGCCCTGGAGGCTTCCTGTTCCGGGAAAGCCACGCCCTCGTCAGCCTCCAGGGCGCCCACCCTCCCGCCCCTATTTGATGTTTATACGGCGTGGGGACACGCCTTTTCGAGGAGGGGCGTAATGTTACAGTTATGTCTGTATTCTTGTGTTTCCCCTGTCATTGTGATTTGGTTTAGTCCTATTCAGTTTTCCCGCTCCTCGTTTGTCCTCAGTTTAGTCACCTGTGTTTAGTTAATTAGTCAATCTTCTTCATCACCGTCACCTGTCGTACCCCATTATCATCTGTGTATTTAGTTCCTGTTCTTTATTCAGTGTTTGTCGGTCAATGTTTGAGCATAAGCTCTTTGTTGTATTTTGCCTTCTAGAAATTAAACCTTTGATTTTGATGTAGTGATTCGTCTGCCTCCATCTCCAAGCCTATACGGTGACAGTAACGTTAGTTACCGTTATATTAACGTTATCTTACTAGCTATTTATAACTTATAGAAAGAGTGCAACGTTATAAAGTTACATGTAGGCTATTGGAAAATACATAATGATTTGAGGACCAAGTTTGTAGTCAAAGTATGGGCAGGCCATAGTCAATGTAAAGCATATTATTAACGTTTAGTCCCTATTAGTGAATGTGCCATATAACTTTTTATCCGCCGTCATCGGTGGCCCTGTTTACTAGCCTGCGCGTTCACGACAGGCTCCGCTGTGGAGGACGAGCTGTGGAGGGAGGGCTGTGGTGCAGAGTAGAGCAAGGGGGTGGGACCTGTAAGTTGTGCTTGTTCAAATTTTCAGGCTAAGTCAACGTTTTCTCAAGACTCCCTACTGCAGCTTTAATGCAACTTGAAATCATTACATGGTATGGAGAATTGTCCTCTCTTACAATATCAGCGGATGTTTAATGGGTAGCTAACGTATGTGATGAATTATGAATTAAATTATATGTAACTTTAGGTTACATTATACAATAGTCCTAAGCACTTTGCACTTTTCCTAAGCACTTTGTATTATGATCTGTTCTGACAGTATTTTTTCCCTATGAATACAAATTTAATATGGCAATCTGATTCTTTGCATTTATTTTGATTTAATTGTAAGATCTAGGCTTGCAGTTGTTAATGACAGTGTTAGTCAGCCACCACTGAAGTAGAAGAACCTAGACGTTTTAAAAAAAAAAATTTATATTATATTATATTGTATATTTTCCCTTTTACAGAATGCAGACAATGGCCAGAAGTGTGGTATGGTCACGAGGGAGATTTCTGGATCCTGAAACGGCAAATGACATGCTGGACCAGGTATCTGAGTTTCTGGATCATTTGGAAACATCGACTCAGCAGCACGGTATGTTCCAAAATGTGTTAATATTAATATGTATCATATTAATGTGTTTGATGTGCGTTGGTTTGCATAGCCACTTTGAATACTAATTGTGAATTGTTCTTTATTAAGGTTTTTTTATTTTATTTTTTATCCTTAGTTCCCCAGGGTTACAGTGCTCCCTTGGTAAGGGGCTCATCTGGCCGTCCGCGATTCTCCATAACCGAAGAACAGTTGCGTTTTCTGCTAGAATATAATTTTTCTACAAAACAAATGGCAGAAATCTTGTGTGTGTCCAGGCGAACTGTGAAACGTCGTTTACGGTGAGGTTATTTGTCTTAGTCTTTTTATGCATTTAAATTGTACAGATAAGTAATGCATCTTAAATTTTAATGCAATATTCAGGGTTAATTTTATGTACAATATCATCTAAAAATCTAGATCTGTATGTATTTGGTATTTAAGTTGCACATAAATCCATTGCAAGTAGTGGCATGATGTCTCAGTGGGTAGCACTGTCACCTCACAGCAAAAAGGTCCCGGCTCTCTGCATCTCCCCTACATTTACATTTTACATTATATTTATTTCTTTAGCAAACGCTTTTATTCAAAGCGACTTACAAATGAGAACAATAAAAGCAGTTACACTAACAGTAGGATGACAATATGCAAATGCTATGACCCTTCTCAGTTTAATCTAACACAGTATTGTCCTTTTTTATTTTTTCATAAATAGAATAGAAGAGAAAGTGTTAGTATTACTGGATCAAGTGCTGCCGAAAAAGATGCGTCTTCATGTACAGGGTGTTTCCCCCACCTATGGCCTGTGATGCTAAGATAGATTCCCATGACCCAAAGTAAAGCATACGGATAAATAAGTCTGACTCTGAAATACTAAAAAACGTTATTCTCACAGTCATATGCCTCATTGTTTCATCTAAAATTATCAAACCCACACAACCCCTATTTCAACAACAGTTTGAAAAAGTTTTAAACATCAACAGTGTTCAGTATTGAGCAGCAAATATTTATTATATAAACTATATATAGTGATAGGGATAAACCCTAAGGATAACGATTTAATTGATTGATTGACTGATTTTAAACAATATTAACTTAATATACATATAGAGGAGAATTTGAGTAAAGGGCAACAAAGTTATATTGGGTTTGAATCCATGAGTCTCACATTTGCTCTCTTCTATCAACAGGGAATTCCGTATTTCAATTAGAGACAGATACACTGATCTGTCCGACTCTGATCTTGATAACAGAGTCAGAGAAGTAGTTGGAGGAAATGATGAACTTGGAGCAGAGTCAGTCTGGGCACGTCTGGCTGGTCAGGGTGTTCTGGTGCAGCGGCACAGAGTCCGACAAAGTTTAATTAGGACTAATCCAGTGGGAGCAGCCCAGAGAGTCACTACACGTAGACTGCAGAAGAGTCTATAAGGTTGCCGGGCCAAATTCATTATGGCATTTGGATGGTAATCATAAGTTAATCAGGTATATGGTCCTTCTATTATTTTTCTTTTATGTAAAAAGACCATGTGTAAACTGTGGCATACTGCTAAAACAAACAGATGGATAATTTTTTTGTTAATTAGCATTCTTTTACTCAGGTTTCATTGAAATGTAACATGCACAATATTATTGATGGCACTCTAGATGTTATCTGCCAAATACAAATACAAATAAAATAAATCCAGTAGTATTAATTTCCATCACCTTCTGCATACTTGGCTTTAGATCTTTAGAGATGACTACCAGAATAAATGTTACGTAATTTGATCAGTTTTCAGTTTACCTCACATACCCTTTTTTTTATTTATTTTTTTTAGGTGGAGGATTGTAATACATGGTGGGATTGACGGGTACAGCAGGCTTGTTGTATTCTTAAAGGCTTCTTCCAACAATCGCAGTGACACAGTTTTCCATAGTTTTGTAGAAGCCATTGGCCAATATGGTTTACCTTCAAGAGTCCGCTGTGATAATGGAGGGGAGAATAATGCAGTCTGCCTATTTATGAATGTCTTCCGGGGATTCACCAGAGGAAGTGCTCTGAGAGGAAGGAGCACCCACAACCAAAGGATCGAGAGATTGTGGCGGGACGTTTGGCTGGGCATCTCCAATACTTACTATGAATTATTCATGCTTTTGGAAAGTGAGGGTAAAATTGACAGTACCAATGAAATGCACCTGTGGGCATTACATTATGTGTATATACCTCGAATTAACAGGGATCTCCAACTGTTCATTCATCAATGGAACCACCACAAGCTGAGAACTGAACGGTACATGTCTCCCCATCAGCTCTTCATTCGAGGATGTATAATAATGTATAATAAAAGTAAAAATAATTTCTTTCTTTCTCAAAACAGAGTTTTGATTTCTAAGTGATCAATTTATGTACAAGTGTTTCCCCGCATGATTATTAACTGTATCATCAGTAAATTAATGTGGTATTTAAATGGCAGTGATTCCCAAATTAAACACAAGAGCTGTTAGATTTGAATGATGTGTGTAATGTAGAGAAATGTGTTTAGAGTTTTGCAAAAAGTTTGTTTTTCAAATGCAAACTCAGTGCAAAGCAATAATGTCCTTGTATTTTTGCAGACTTGTTCTAAAGATTGGGTACATGAGTGAATGGTTTCACCGAGTGAGCCTAAGATTCCACTTTTAGTGTCTTAGCAATTTGAAAAAACTGTAAAACAAACTGTGACAGAGGTCGCCTATGGAATGAACCAAGAAAATCTTAAAATTGCATGGAACTGAGAAGCATGAAGCAACAAAAAAGACTGCAATTTAAAAAAAAACAAGAGACAATTATTTTAATGCAAGCAAAAAAAATGTTTGCACACATCAGCTTTGGAATAAAAGAAAATAAATCTGGAAATCTGTTTGTTAGTAATCTGTACTTAATCTGTGTTTTTAAAACATGAATTACATGAATTAAACATGAATTAAACTCCTGTCTTAATATAAACCCTGTCTGGGAAACTGCCCCTAAATATTTAACTAAGTTATTCTTGCCACTATAACTTATGGATCCCTAAAGACAAGTTTATGAGTAAATAAAATATTCATAATAAAATGAATATCAAAACACATGTTAAATATAATGTAGTAATTTTATTGTAGCACTCATCAGCCGGCAGCAACCAAGATGATGTTCCTGCAATACAGACAACAGCAGAAACTATATAACCAATTGAACACCAAATTACAAAACATTATTAGGCTATGTGAAAGTGAATAAATGTAGGCCCTATGTGTGTGTGTGTGTGTGTGTGTGTGTGTATTTAGTTATAAATGTGTGCTGTGTAAGTTAGCCTATAATACTTTTCGAAATTATAACTTAAAACAAAAACAAATAACCCATAAAGATACATTATAATAATTATAATTAGCATTATTTAATATACATTGTAACATTACTTTACTCTAGCACAGCAGTCAGTAAAGCAATGCCACAATAAACTGAATGATTAATATGTAGGAAGGCTACATCTTAAGGTAAGTCTGTTTTTCTAAAATATTACACTTCAATACGTACAGAATGTGCGCGTTAAGAAACACGTTCCAATTGGTCGTCTCAACATGGTAAAACTGTGCGTCTTTACACGCACTAAAGTAACGCGACGAAAACTATGGAAAACTGACGCCTTAACACGACCAGAATGAGCGTGTCTACGCGTTCAAAAGAAACACGTACAAAATTATGGAAGGCCATTAGGGCCAAAACGTGTGAAACTGTCGTGTTAACGCGTAATTACGCGTTAACACGTCATTTACGTGTTAACGCGTCATTTACGTGTTAACACGTAATTATGCGTTAACACGTCATTTGCGTGTTAACACGTATATTACTGGACATTAGCACAGCACCCCCTACTGGTTTTTTTATTTGCTTAAACACACAGAACTTTAATGTTTTTCATGTGTAAATACATGTTGAACAATGTCTATTTTCACAATCACAATGTAAATTGTGTAAGGATAATTAGACATTTCTCCAAAATAATTTAACATTATTTGTTAGAGAGCCCCTTATGGCACCCTTAAGCCTCTTGAATCATTGTTTTGCAGTGTTTTTAGAAGTTATATATATATATATACACTACCGGTCAAAAGTTTGGGGTCGGTGAGATTTTTTAATGAATCAAAAATAATAAAAGCATGCATATTACAAAAGTTCAGCACTTTTTGTCACGTCTTTCTATTTATCTATCTATCTATCTATCTATCTATCTATCTATCTATCTATCTATCTATCTATCTATCTATCTATCTATCTATCTGGTAACACTTTAGAATAGGTTTATTAACAATCTAGTAACTACTAACTAAAAATAAACTCAGATTAACGATTTAGTAAGTAATAGCGCACAGATGAAAGTGGTACTTCACAATTAACTAATCAATAATTAGTATTTTTAATGCTTCCCAGAGAACTACTGAAAAAGTTTCATAATTCATGCAAAACTAATCAATAACCAATGCAGGACAAATGACTAGCACTACATTAACATTTTAACTGCTGTAAACGAATAGACAAGGTTGTTTACATTATCAATATGTAATAGCATAGCAGACTTATGATTTGTGAAAGCTGTTAATAATTGCCCTATGCTGTCTATTTATCAACTGAATAATTTTAAAGAAATGGAATTTTAGTTGTCGATACCTTACTTGTCCTGTAGCTAATTTTCCGGCATTCCTCTGGACTGGCATTGAATCACTCGAGTCATGGTGACGACTGGAACATGTTGAGTTATCAGCCATCCAAATACCATATACAGTGATTTTATTATTTAATACCTCCCAAAAACATATGTTTTTATGTTTGTCTCCTAGCTCATATATATATATATATATATATATATATATATATATATATATATATATATATATATATATATGTGTGTGTGTGTGTGTGTGTGTGTGTGTGTGTATATATATCTTGATTAGAAGATGCTACACTTTATTGGCTTTTTATTAGTAACTACTGTAAGAATCATGGTAACAAACTAGTCATAGCAATTACTAATTATTTTTATTCTAAAGTGAATTGTTACTTACTAAATACTTCTAAAGAAATTTTCTAAAAGTAGGCCTACTATTTAAAAAAGTTCACCAAACATCTCAAACGCTTGAAATGACTTTTGTGTTTGGTTGCACAAATCATGACTAGATCATGTAGTAACACTTGATTCATTACTAGTTAGTTCCCATGATCTTCACTTTAGAATATGGATCCAAATAATTAATTCCCAAGTATGAAGTACCACTTTCATCTGTGGTCTATTAGCTTACTAATTCGTTAATCTATATGTTAATCGTTATATTGTTAATAAACTTTTTCAGTAGTTCTCTGGGAAGCATTAAAAAAATAGTTATTGATTAGTTAACAGTGAACTACCACTTTCATCTGTGCGCTATTACTTACTAGTCAGTTAATAGTTTCTTGTTAGTTATGTGATGAGGTTAGAGAGGACTCAAAAGCGAGAGTGACAATCACAGTTCTTTAATAGAATCAAAATGTCAGACCACAGGTAATCCAAACTGAAAGTTCAATAATAATCAGCAACCGAAGAAACCAGTAGAACTGGCAAAATCACATGAACATAAATCTCCTCTGTGGTAGGGACGAACAGAAGGCTGGTGAAGCAGCGGTTCTCGTAACTCACGGAGAAACAGATGGAGCTGGATACAGGTGACGAGCACGGAGCAGGTAATCAGCTTCAGCCTTAAGCAGGTTCTGTGGATGTACAATGACGAGCACAGAGTAATTCCAGCAGTAGAAGTTATTCCACAGGACAGGACAGGACAGGACAGAGAAAGACTCTGGTAAATGAGTATCTGAGACATCAACCAATCTGACAACAAGACAGGGAAAGAGAGGGTTAGAAGAAGCCAAGATAATGAGAGGAGATGAGGAACAGTTGGAGAGGAATGAGCATAATGAAAAGTGATAACAGCTGTCAGTATGAAGGTGAAAGCGAGATGTGTGTGTGTGTGTGTGTGTGTGTGTGTGTATGTGTGTGACTAGCAGAGAGAGACAGAGAAGGAGACATGACAAGTTAATAATAGTTAGCTTGTTAATATTGTGTTACTCATTGGTTCTTGTGTAGTTATTCATTAACGAAGGAACCGTATTCTAAAGTGTTACCCTATCGTTCTATCGTTCTATAGTCTATAAAATAAAACTATAAAAATAATATAAAAATCAACACAATAAACTTTTGTGACCAGATTAAACCCATTTTCTCTTTTAAGGACTTGTTTTTACATCATTGATATCGATAGTTTAAATTATCTTGTTTTAAATAGGCCTACCATATAACATATATTTTTAATATGGGTTAAGACGACATTCACTTAGGCTAGCCAATGTATAGCTATATAACTCGCTGTTAACAGTCATATCACATGGGGGGTTAAATGACCAAATATGTAAGTCGAAGATAATTCATAACTCTCTGAAACAACATCAATTCTTATCCAACGGCATCCGTATTTTGATGTATTAGGCTACTACAGATGTATGGCGGGCTGTCGCGCTAATCGCGAACCAACAAACTCATGACAAACTTAAATAAAGTAAAACATAACTATTTCCAACGTATAATAGCCTACAACCCACCGTAATGTTTAACAGTGTTTATTAAAACCGAAAGTATGCTATGTTTTGTGCGGTTTGTTTTTCATACCTGGAAAGAAGTAGGCTATATTCCCGTCTCTGTATTTAGTCTACTAGCAGCAGAACTATATGAAGCGCATCACGGGCGCGCACCCAACTGAAGATGCCTGGTGACGTAGGCTCATCGTACCCATTAGGTAAGCGCTCGTTCACAATCTCATGAATAAGTACAATAAAACGAAGGTGTGCATCACCACATTAATAGTCATGAGAATGATTACAAACAGTTACGACAGGCAATGTCAACGTGACACAACACCTTAATTCTATTTTAATTATTCACGATAGAGTGACCCAAGCACTACGCTGCGCTTACCTCATCAGCCATCATAAGCCAACGACATTGACGGAAGGGTAACCTTGCAGGAAACTGAATATTGTTGTTGTTGTTGTTGTTGTTGTGTGTGTGTGTGTGTGTGTGTGTGTGTGTGTGTGTGTGTGTGTGTGTGTGTGTGTGTGTGTGTGTGTGTGTGTGTGTGTGTGTGTGTGTGTTTGTGTGTGTATGTGTGATAGATCACGAGTGTAATAGCACTCCAAATCTATCCAACATTTTGGCGAGAATATAGCATAATTTCTTGTTCTGTAATGTAGGCCTATTATCAAAATATATTTTAATAATTGTTGGTCCTATATTCATTGAATAATTTCTCATTTGAATATCCATTGTAAAATGTCATTATAAGGCAGAAGTTCTGTCTGATTTCAATTATTAATATTTCAAGCC
Source organism: Tiaroga cobitis (assembly GCA_030578255.1). Lineage (NCBI taxonomy): Eukaryota > Metazoa > Chordata > Actinopteri > Cypriniformes > Leuciscidae > Tiaroga > Tiaroga cobitis. Next base: position 36,240,805 of record CM060607.1, on the reverse strand, counting down.
ACTCTTGTTTTTTATTATTATTATTGCATATGTTTGTCCTTCACAGATTATTCACCCTGTCGTGATTCACAAGCATGAATGGACGGCCTATAATAATTGGATGGCCTAATAACGAACAGTGACCGAGAGGCTGTATGCCTGTTGAGAGAATGCGATACTTGAACAAAGTTGTTTCCTATGCATGCATGCTTATTCTGTCTTCTATTGCCTGTATATTGTTGTATAAAATAATAAACAGCTTATATATATATATGTGTGTGTGTGTGTGTGTGTGTGTGTGTGTGTGTGTGTGTGTGTGTGTGTAATGTAATATAATGTGTAAAGTGTAATGTGTGTGCCAAACAGTGCGTGTTGACGCGGTCAAATTTCACGCGTTTCGTTTAAAGACTATTGGCCCCGATCGCGTTCCATAAACTTAGGGGCGGATTCATTTCGTAACGCAAGACCTCTTTTTTTTTTACAGTCTATGAGCCAGACAGACACACACAGAAGTAGAAGAAGAGTCCAACACGTGCTCTCAGTTAGCAGCGTAAACTGTAGAACACACAACTTTGTCTCACTTTAAAGGAAAACATAAAATCTTACGATGCCAGCCCAAATCATCTGCGGAAAAGCGATCTCAGCGTAAGCTATTTTCTAAAAATTTTCATGTTACGTTGATAAAGCTATAAAACTATTTGTATGTTGTTTGTTCAAAACGTACTTGTGTGATTTAGAAAGCAATAATGTTTTAGAGAGAGTGCCTGTTTGTTTGTTTTTTACACCGCTCAGATTCGTGGTTGTTTGAATGGATTTTTGTCACGAATTGAACTCTGAACTCTTGAGAAATGCACTGTAGGTTTTTTATTGATCGCTTTATCGATGATATTAAAGTCTGAAAGAGTATTATGTAAACCAGGATACACTCAAAAGGTGTAGGGATTTTATATTGTTTTTATGTATGGAGACCAAACATCACATGATCTCCATCTGACCATCTGAAAGAATGGCACAGTCAGTAAATAATCAGCCATTTAGTTAACTTGCAGTGCACACACGAATGTTTTTAAACCTAATAAAATGTGTCTTATTTACCCTCATGGTTAATTTTAATTTAGCTAACATTATATAATTGGTTCAGCCTTTGTAGAGTACTCACAGTGGTGTATCCAATGTGTGTAACTAATTTACATGGGCCATTTTCTACTCTAGTTCTAACATGTAGGCTAATTTAAACAATAATTTTAACACTTGGTTGCAAAATTGAAATAAACATGTATTTCCCGAGCTGAAAAGTGAGCATTCAAGCTAAAAACTTGCAGCCAAATTCAGATGTCATTGTCTTTAAAAATTGAAATATTGAGCAAGTACATAGAAAATGGTCTCCTTTCCTTACCCTGATTGACAATGGAAAGCTAGTGATTTCATAATTTGAGTTATCTGGTTTAATTTGATTAAAAATTACAGTTTTATGTAATTTGCCTTTGCATGGTCCAGAAACATAAAGAAGATCCAGCTACAATGGGTGCTTCTCAAATGAAAAGGCATCCTAGACTAGTCCTTTTGAGTCTTCTAGGCTTAAGTCCTCCTCAACTTTGACTACGTTTACATGCGCCCTCATAATGTGATTGTGTAATGAGATTTAGGCAAAATTGTGATTTCAACTGTACCTCATGTAAACACAATACGTAGAACAAAAATTCCGATTAAGCTCATAAGCGCAACAACCATAGTCATTGTATAACGTGGTGTATATACTATATGTGCAGATTTTAATCACAAAAACAGGCATGTAAACACTTTAACCGTATCTGTTCCACTCTGACCACAGTGCGCATGTGCATGTTGGGGTGCTGAAGGAACTGAGGAAGGGTGCTGAATTTATGTTGACAATGTTGCACAACATAAATAAATATATATTTGCTATATTGATGGTTGAAATAATTTAAATGGAGACATTTTTGGCCCCATACCAAAGAATCAGCAAACAAATCCTTGTGCACTGGAAGAACTTGGCTAGGAACACACCTACTGTATGTGAGTTCATCATATGTTCTGTCTGTGCATTGGGCTATGTGAACAATCGGAATTATGAAAATTGCATGTAAACGGGAGTGAAAAAGTTTGCTTGTGTCAGCATTTAAGTCTTTACTCTACTCTTACAGCATTGGTGCATGTGTAAACGTAGGCTAGTCATTAAATGCTAGAATGAGGTGGTCTACTCTAAAAGATTCTGGTAGATGGGTCACCAGGTCTCTCTAGTAAGTCCACATGGCTGGCTACCCCTACCCCACCCACCCCCCCACCCCCCATCCGGCCTCTGTACGAAAATACTATTAGAAATTAATTTAGGAAAAAATATTCATTTAAATCTTTGTATTAACTGACTCTTTTAATGCAATAAGTTGCAACTTGCCACCTTAATTTTTTTATAGCGCTTTATACAATAGAAGCAGTTTCACAATAACAGGAAAGTAACAGAATTAATGAAGTTCAAATTTGCTGTAGATAAGTGTCATTCAACACAATTCAGTTGATTCAGTTCAATAACTAAAATCTAAATCTAAATTCAATAATTATTTATTGTGAAACAAGTTCAATTCAGCTATAAGCAGCTCTATTGAAGACAATAATGTCGTTATTCAGCTCGAGTCAGTTCAATGTTGATTCAATGGTCACAATGTTGCAAACTTCAGTTTTGAGAAAAAAGACAAAAAGATTCAGCTATAAAGCAGAAGACATGAGTGTCATTATTCAACTCAATTCAGTTTAAGTTTTGTTCTCATCCGATAGTGTCAGTGCAGTGTCAAATATTAAAGGTGGGGTATGTGATTTTTCTTTTTTGACCATTTTTTCAAAATCACTTGAAATCCTATTCCTAACCCACTTACAGCCACTGAGTTAGAAGCACTGAAATGAAAATTAAGCAATTTAATCATCTGTGGAAGGGGCAGGACTCGAAAAACTCCAGCCGATAATTTCCAAGACCACCTAGAATCATTGGACTGTAAGTGTGTCAATGAAACGGTCGTACCATCGCGCGAATCAGGGCCAGCGTTGGAGGAAAGAAGGTAGGACCTTTTGAGTTGTGTATTTTCAAAATCTGCCGGCCGTTTTGCAAATCACATACCCCACCTTTAAGTGTCCCCAACTAAACAAGCCAAATGTGACAGTGACAAGGAACCCAAACTCCTTCAAGTGACAAATTGAGAAAAAAAACCTTGGGAGAAGCCAGGCGGGGGGCCAGTTCTCCTCTGGCCTAAATGAACACTGTGTGAACAATTGATGGGGATAAGTCACACAGGCATTAGGCGGGAAGAGTTGTACAAGCAAGCAATACAGTCAGTGCTGGGTAGTAGTAACTGATTACATATAATCTGGATTACGTCAAGTACTTAATTGTATCACTTTACTTTTTTACAATGCTTGTAATCAGACAATAACTTTTTTATTGATTAGGTTACATGTCATTCTTACAATAGCAGTACATTATTCATAATTCATTGATTCTCCCTACTACTACTTTTTTATTTTTTAAATGTTCCTTTCTAAAACAGCCTACTGCTTATGTATGTTCAGAATATCTTCCAGGTTTGTGGAATTGCACACACAGATCAGCCACTAGTCATGTGCTTATCACACTGAAAACAGACATCACTAATCACTGGATCTACACAAATAATTTCAATTGTCATTACCTACTCACTCTAAAGTTGCCATCCTTCTGTTAGACTGTCTCGCAAATGAATCGGGTTGAGTAGCTGTCAGCTGTTAGATTTAAGTAAACAATTAGATCATTCCAATTTAAGTCAACCAATTACCAAGCAATGCTTCATTTTGTTCAGTCTGTGGTGTAAAAATGTTGCATTAGCAATTAAAGAAAAAACACTTAAGCAAAACAGGGTCAGGTCAAAGTGTCTGAATAATTTTTGGTCCCAAATTTTTATAAATTTTACTGGTAGTCCACTGTGTGAAGAACTTTTGGGTATATGTCACAGTTTACTTTATTTTGCTATCCTCACTTACGTAAATGAACTATAGTGTCCTGCACCCACTAGAAAAAAAATATAAAAAATTATATCTGGTGCCTGAATAATTTTTGGTTTGACTGTATATCATAAATGTGTGTATGTAGGACCGTGTAGCTTGCTTTGTTATGCAATGGCTTGCATAACTAATTTTGAATCCTTATGTTTCTCCAGTCAGGTCAGAGAGAGGTTGAAGGAAGAGGTGAAAGGCATGAGGATGACTCATCCCAATTTCAAACCCGGCCTTGTGGTGTTACAGGTTAGTGGTGACAAGTTACTGGTTTAAATGTTGAATGACACAGTATGTGTTTTATGGCCTTATTTAAGTGACTTAAAAATATTTCTTTTTCAGTAAACGTCTTTTTTTTAAAACGTTAAACTCACCGAGTGGTCAGGGGTGTTCACTGATATGCTCACACAAAAATCGCTGCAAAAGATGCTTTCCAACAGGTTTTATCGTAGATTTTGTCTAACTCCATTTGACTTGACTTGGACAAAAACTACGATAAAACCTGTTGGAAAGCATCTTTTGCAGCGATTTTTGTGTGAGCATATCAGTGAACACCCTTGACCACTCGGTGAGTTTAACGTCTTTGTAAACTAAAGTTTAATGCGTTTTAGGAAGGATTGTTTCTGTGCACCTATGCAACCATTGTGGAGGTGGGGGGGTGCAACCACAGAAACCGAAATTTCTCGGGACAGCAGCATGTGCCCAAATTTTAATCTTAACCGTTCTATTTCATCAGAAACGATCTTGAAACAGGGCTTTAAGTGTAAAATACTGAGCTTGTCCTTTAAGTCATTAAGTTATTTTTCACAGAGAAAAAATACGTTTCAATGTGATAATAATTTTGATTATCAAAGATGAGTTTTAAGGGATACAATTATTGACTGCAGGGAAAAATTATGGTAATGTTTTTATTGTGCGCTTGAGCAATGGTTCAATGAATGAGACCAACTTTCTTTTGAAGAGAGTGGTTTTGCTGTTTTATTTAGATTTAAGTGTTTGATATTTTTTCAAATTTATAATCTCAGAAATCTTTGAATAAAAATTTTTGCCTATTGGCAATTGTGCTTTGCCACTTTATTGGTCTGATTTAATTATTAAATATGTATTAACTTTTAATGACGGTGTTTCCAGTCAGTCTGAAGTTGTTTAAACTGTCCTCTTATAATTGCATATGTTAAAACTGGGATGGGCAGCACTGCTCCTGGATCACCGCTGTCCTGCACATTTTAGTTCCAGCCCAAATCAAACACACCTGCCTGTAATTTTTCAAGTAATCCTGAAGACTTTGATTAGATTTTCAATCCTGGACCTCGGGGCCAACAGCACTGCATATTTTGGGCGAATTCCAATCAGAATTAGCATCCCTATATTCACTCCTAAGAGCCCTCGAAGTGGATGGAGCTGTTTGACGTGCCGTAATGTAGCTGTTTGGAATGCACTTGCTGAAGGAATCAAAGAAAGATAATTTCCTCTCTTTCAACTGGAATGTTACCTTGTCAACACATCGCCGTGTCCATCACGCAGTGCCTTATTATTGCTTTTAAATATTGTTGCAATTTTTTTTCTGTTGCAATTCAAAAGTTTCTAAAATGTGTTTTAAATATGTTTTGAATCTGCTCTCAACTTTATGAAACTTTACTTAACATACTATCAAACATTTCTTACCTATACATTTTTTAAATTAAGAAAATGTGTATAATATCACAACAAAACATCTTGAATTATTCTGTTTACATTTACTTAAACTCTCAGGCCATTTAGCTTTTAAATGAATTGCGAGGACTCGTCACCCTGGGTCACGTGACAATAAACAATAAAACGCCTTCATTGAAGTGACCATCATCTGTATGCTTCACTACCGAACTTGTGGATGGGCCCTTCAAGGGCAAGGTTTAATTTGTGATGGAACAAGCCAGATCCGGATCCGGCACCTGGGAAATCTACCTCATTTGTGGGATCCCCCATCTCATACACCACTGAAAGATATTTATGCAATGACCTGTGTACATATGTTCAGGAAAATTAAGTATAATAATGATAATGTTGTTAATAACTTGCCATGATAAATGTATAAAAGAAATTAAGTGGAAGAAATGCAGCTAAGTGGTCCATGCCATGTTTTTGTGACGATTTATTGGATTTGACCACTATTCGCGTTTTCAATGCATAACAAGCAACGTTATAGAATATACAAGGCTTAAATTTCGGCTCGGGTATTGCGCATAATTTTACTCATTCCCGCAGGTTTCACACTTATAAGGTGAGAAATTCCTCCAAACAATTAGTTTTTTTGTTGAATGAGAAAATCAATCCACCCAGATTATCAGATCAAATCAGTAATTTGAAACCTTTATGTGAGACATAATTTCACAAACGTCGAGAGAGTGGTTAACCTTGTACCGTTTTTTTGTATCCGGTATTGCTTCCTGTCTATTTTAAAATGCGTGCATGGCTTCACATCACCATCATTGTCTGTACAAGCCAGTTGCATGCTGCAATACAAGTCTTTCGCTCGCGTTTCGGGATACAATTTTCACTTGCCTAATCGGGCCAGTGTTGCATCGGTTCTTATCAACTTTTTATTGTCTTTAGATATAACAAAATAACATCCATTCAAACAAACAAACAGGGAAGGGGGAGCAGATTGTAAATTAACAATCTGAAAGAAAACTGGAAGGGGAAAAAAACTTTATATGGTCATTATATAATACAATGTGTAGGAAGAAATAAAATTGCCCTGCATCAATGGTACTAGGTTTAGCCTTGTTAATTTGTGCTGTTGTACCGCTCTAGCGCATTACATTTTAATTCAGAGAGTATATTTTCATGTCTGTTTACATTCAGGATTTAGTAAATCAAAATACAGTAGTCAACATTTGAAGTGAATCAAAACCTTTTATACATGAAGTCAAGTCATCTTCATTTATATAGCGCTTTTAACAATGGATTGTTCCAAAGCAGCTTTACAGAGATAAACATATAATTTAAGGTAACAGAGATTGTTTTGGCTTTATAGCGGTTCTTGAATAATGTTATTTCCAGCTAAAGTTAGTTTTGATTGATTCACCTCCATTGAAATGATAATTTGTTATTAAATTAGGGGCCACTAAGACGACGCCGTTCTCTCTAAACAGACTTTAAACGCGAACCTGTGATTAAAGCTGACGGCGTTCACATGCGTTCACATGTGCATTAAGAATTGATTCTATAGTTATGTACTTTTGAAAATATGTGCGCAGGTTTGCAATTCCATACAACCCATGCCTAAACAAACTACTTGTCTTGCCTATAAATTCTGATACAGAATTTTGTTTTATTTTATCACTTCGGGGTACGCGAGCCGGATTTTCAACAACGCTTTATCTGTAGAGTGGGAAAGGGATCCTCCATAGGGAGAGGATAGTTGACACTTCAGCACTGCATTGTCATCGGGTCCAGGCAAAGCTCCCTCGTCAGATCTGGACACGGCCTGGATCCGGCAGGCTGCGGGAAAACCTCGGGATAAAACAAAGACACTAATATTAGCGTAGATGCCATTCTTCTTATGATGTAACGAGTACATCAAGATTTAAGGAAATTGTTCCCAGTTCCGGCTGACCTAATCTATGCAGCCTAACATTGAATTATAGTAGTCTATAGTGTATTGTGTGTATGCTAGGTCAAAGAGATGTGTTTTTAGTCTAGCTTTGAACTGACAGAGTGTGTCTGCTTCCCGGACAATGGTAGGAAGACTGTTCCAAAGTTTTGGTGCTAAATAGGAAAAAGATCTACCGCCAGCAGTCGATTTAGATATTCTAGGTATTATCAACTGGCCGGAATTTTGAGATCGCAATAGACGTGAAGGGCTATAATGCGTTAAGAGCTCGCTCAAGTACTGCGGAGCTAAACCATTCAATGCTTTGTAAGTAATCAACAATATTTTAAAATGTATACGATGTTTAATAGGCAGCCAATGCAGTGTTGACAGAACCGGGCTAATATGGTCATACTTCCTGGTTCTGGTAAGAACTCGAGCTGCTGCGTTTTGAACTAGCTGTGGTTTATTTATTAAGCGTGCAGGGCAACCACCCAGTAGAGCATTACAATAATCTAGCCTTGAGGTCATGAACGCATGAACTAATTGTTCCGCATTTCCCAATGAGAGCATATGGCGTATTTTAGATATATTTTTAAGATGGAAAAATGCAGTTTTACAGATACTAGACACGTGCCTTTCAAAAGAAAGGTTGGTATCAAAGAGCACACCCAGGTTCCTAACCGACCATGAAGACTTAACAGAGCAGCCATCAAGTGTTAGACAGTATTCTAGGTTATTACGTGTGGAAGTTTTTTGTCCAATAATTAGAATCTCTGTTTTTTCAGAATTTAGTAGTAGGAAATTACTAGTCATCCAATTTTTTATATCAGCTATGCATTGCGTTAATTTTGTGAATTGGTAAGTTTCGTTAGGTTTTGAAGAAATATACAGCTGAGTATCATCGGCATAACAGTGAAAGCTAACTCCATGTTTCCTAATGATATCTCCTAATGGTAGCATATACAGAGTGAACAGCAACGGTCCTAGTACTGAGCCTTGTGGTACGCCATACTGAACTTGTGATCGATAAGACATCTCTTAATTTACTGCTACAAACTGATAACGGTCAGATAAATATGATTTAAACCATGCTAGTGCAATTCCACTAATGCCAACATAGTTTTCTAGTCTATTTAAAAGAATGTCGTGGTCAATTTTGTCAAATGCAGCACTAAGATCAAGTAACACTAATAGAGAGATACAGCCACGATCGGATGATAAGAGCAAATCATTTGTGACTCTAATGAGAGCGGTCTCCGTGCTATGGTACGGTCTAAATCCGGACTGAAAATCCTCGCAGAAATCATTTCTTTCTAGAAAGGAACACAGTTGAGAAGATACTGCTTTTTCTAATATCTTTGACAGAAAAGGCAGATTCGAGATTGGCCTGTAATTGACTAATTCTGTAGGATCAAGTTGTGGTTTTTTAACAAGCAGTTTTATCATAGCCAGTTTAAAGGTTTTTGGTACGTATCCTAGAGACAAAGATGAATTAATGATATTAAGAAGAGGATATATGACCTCTGGAAACATCTCTTTCAGTAGCTTAGTCGGTATAGGATCTAACATACAAGTTGTCGATTTAGATGAATTAACGAGTTTGCAGAATTCTTCCTCTCCTATAGCAACAAATGAATAAATTTTTTCCTCAGGGAGACTACAATGCACTGCCTGATGCGATACTGTAGTAGACGGTTGCATAGTTATAATTTTGTCCCTGATATTATCAATCTTATAAGTGAAGAAGTTCATAAAGTCATCACTGCTCTTTTGCTTGGACACTTGTGAGCTTGAAGCTTTCTTTTTTGTTAGTTTAGCCACTGTTTCAAATAAATACCTTGGATTATGTTTATTTTCTTCTAATAGGGTTGAAAAATAACCAGATCTAGCAGCTTTTAACCCTCTGGGGTCTGAGGTATTTTTGGGGCCATTGGGATGTTCTGATATGCCCTTACATTTGTGCTTTTTTCAGTTATTTATAAACATGTCAATGACAAAGGTGTAAATTCACTCTATATAGCACAAACTGGGCTACCATAATATCTAAGCAACATGTATGTACATGTTTGTATTTTTAAGAGAATAATGTTTATGCGTGGTTATTGAAAAAAATAAAAATGAAAGTTGTTGAAATAAGGCCACAAAACACATATTGATTTGTCTTTCTTCACAAGACTTTTGAAAATTGTATCACATAGCCTAGAATATTTGCTCCAAAACTATGTGAGAATCATCCTGACTACTCATTCCAGGGTGTCCGCGGGTCCTTAAAAAGTCTTAAAAAGTCTTAAATTAGATTTTGAAAATTTATGGCCTTAAAAAGTCTTATTTTTACTTATGCAAGGTCTTAAATTTTCGATGGCAATTTGAGTTAGACATATCTAAATGTTTTCCAAATTAAAACTATCTAATTAGCGTACTTTTTTATTTATTATTCGTTCTTTGTGGATTTGCTCGTTCACGTGACATTTCGCGTCACATTCGCGCCAGCATTACGTCTGTCTCCTGCACGCGAAACAGCAGGAGAGGAGAAGAAAGCTGGTTAATTTCAGTTCAATTGTAAGTTCATTCTTTATGTGCGTAGTGGTGTGCGATGTGTATTGTCTATTATGATATTGTAATCATTGTTTTACTTTAACGTTAACTATGTACGAGGGCGCACTGCGAGCTGACATCGCATTTGTCTCTCATGCTTGCTTTCACTGCGTGATGTGTTAGTGCAGTTATAGGTATGTTCACTAATAGACGTATAAAGTTTTTGTATTTTATATATCATATGTTGTTATCATACAATATTACATCAGCAAGAGGGCTGTTTTCCTGTGCACAATAGCAAATATGATATTTATTTTATATAACAGTTAAATTAACATTGTTACATTTTATAAACAATATTGTTTGCTTTCCCTTTATTTCGCTGACGAGAATTTCAAAATGAAACCGTAGCAGAGTCTCAATGCAAAAGACAGCGACGATTTCTTGACTGAAATCCGCGTTTTGAACGAATCATTTTAGCGATTCAATGAACAATCACTTGCAGTTCCTGAATGAATCAGCCGTTTGAACAAATCGGTTGAATGAATGAATGACTCCCTGAGACAGTGACTTGCCGCCAACTACTGGCAGTTTTAGTTTCACATTTAAACCCTGTAATTAAAATGTTACAATTAGAAATCAGTTCATATTTAAATATTGATTTAAGAATTGAAAGAATTGAATATATCATAGCTTTATTCATGCAATTGTAAATGGAGTATAAATATATTAATGCCAGTTCTGATGCTGCTTCTGTGTCTCCTCTGCACTGCAAAGATGGATTTTGATTTAATGATATAATTTAACTGGTAACAGTGGTATTGTGTTATTATTCTAATATAATTTAATTTGAATGTTAGAATTTGACATAAAAGGTGATGCATACCTCTAAGTAAAAAACATATATGTCCATATATGGGTGAAAATGCCCCTGGAACTCAATTTAAGGTTGCAAATATTGCCCTTTAATAAAAAATGTTAATTTCTTTTACTGCTGTGAACTGACCACTGCATAGAATATGAAAAATATGAATATCTTCGTGAGTCAGCTGTCAACAACAGGCCTAAACCAGCCATGGTACCAGTACACAAACACAATCAGTAAAATATCATCTAATTATCATCAACAAAACTTTGAAAATATTGAGACATATTTTTGTCAATATTGCGCACCCCTAATGTAAGGTATTAATTTTGATTTCTTCAGGTCTTAAAAAGGTCTTAAAAAGCCTTAAATTTGACTTTAAAAAGTGTGCAGATACCCTGTCATTCAGATAAGACAATAAAGTATTTTTACATTTTTAATGACTTGTTTTGTGTCAGAAAGCTTTATGCGAGGAGGCATGATCTCTCATTAATATGTATGCATTTCACACCTGAGAAAGACAAAGACCCTCCCATAATGGCCCTATTAGGTGCTATCAGGCCATATCATTATAAGGAGCCTTCCACAAAGAATGAGGAGATTTAAAAAAGAATGGCTTTTAGATTGTTTGGATTTATTTACAACACAACATAATCCAAAGATACACAACAAAGGACAAAAAAGCACATTAGTAAACACACTGATCTGAAGACAGAGGCTTGAACAGTCACACAACTTTGTGCCATTGAAACATAGTACATACCTGTCATTTCCAAGGTGTTTGAGTTTTCATTTTACCATGTTCATGTACAGAGACTGTTGAATGTTGAAGTCAGCAGGACTCATCAGTGGCATCTCTCCCTGTAAAAAATGAAATATTATTATTATTATTATTATTATTATTATTATTAAGTTTTATTTATATAGCGCCTTTCCAGAGCTCAAGGACGCTTTACAATAGACAAGCAACGATAAAGGCAGAGGACAAAGACAGCAGACAAAACAACAGCATGTAGATAGTGTAGGTACAGAAAATGAGAAGGTTAGGTAGGCAGCATCCAGCAGAAAATTACAGTACAATTTAGGAGTGATGACATTCAGCAAATAAGTGAGTTTTGAGCATGGATTTGAATTCAGAGATAGTGTTAACAGAATAGAGTGATCGGGGTAGAGAGTTCCATATTTTGGGTGCTACAACACTGAATGCTCTGCCCCCCATCGAAACAAGGCGATGCCGAGGGACGACGAGAAGGCTAGAGTCGGAGAATCGTAGAGAGCGAGTCGGTGCGTAGGGGTGAAGCAGATTACAGAGATAGGGGGGAGCCAAGCCGTGCAGAGATTTAAAAGTGAGAAGGAGAATTTTGAATTTAATACGGTAAGCCACAGGAAGCCAGTAAAGATCATGCAAAATTGGGGTGATATGTGCAGAACGCTTGGTGTGGGTGAGTAATCTGGCAGCAGAGTTTTGAATGTATTGCAATTTGGAAATGGAGCTAGCAGGAAGGCCGATAAAAAGTGCATTGCAATAATCGAGACGTGATGTGATAAATGCATGGATGACAGTTTCAGCGTCTGAGATACTGATGAAGGGACGGAGTTGAGCGATGCGGCGTAGATGAAAGAATGCTGATTTAGTGATAGAATTAATGTGAGAATGAAAAGATAGAGAGGAGTCAAAGATTACACCAAGACTTTTAACAGTACTAGATGGTTTGATGTGAGAGCCAGTGAACTCACAGGTGAAATTAGTAGGAATTTAGTTAGTGAGTGACGGAGGTCCGGGAAAAATAATCTCAGTTTTGTCCATGTTAAGTTTTAAAAAATTTGAATGAAGCCAATCTTTTATTTCATGCACACAAGCAGAGATTTTGTCAGTTGTGATAGATAGAGTCGATGTACAGGTAGTATATAATTGAATGTCGTCAGCGTAAAAATGATAATTAAAACCATGACGGCGGAGGATCTGACCAAGAGGTATTATATAAATTATGAATAGTAATGGCCCTAAAACGGATCCCTGTGGGACACCTTGCTTCAGGGGGACAGTAGGTGAGCGAAAATCCTGAACTGAAATGAAGAACTGTCTATCAGAGAGATAGGAAGAAAACCAAGACAGAGCAGCACCAGAAATACCCACATCCAAAAGGCGAGAAATGAGTAGTTGATGGGAGACAGTATCGAAGGCAGAGCTGAGGTCGAGCAGCAGGAGCATAGACGGAGAACCAGAATCACCAGAGAGAAGCAGATCCTTGAGTACCTTAACTAGTGCAGTTTCGGTACTATGTAGAGGGCGAAAACCAGATTGAAGAGGATCAAAAAGATTATTTTCGACTAGAAAAGACTGAAGCTGGGAGGCAACAGTACTTTCTAGTAATTTAGCTATGAAGGGTAGATTTGAAATAGGACGATAGTTAGATAATACTGAGGGATCAATGTTGGGTTTTTTAAGAACAGAGGTAACAGCAGCAATTTTGAGTGGCAGAAGGAATGAAGCAGAGGTAAGAGATGCATTGATGAAGTGAGAAATAGGTGCAGAGATAACTGAATGGCAGAGTTTCAGAAGAGGAGTAGGAGCAGGGTCAAGACGGCAAGATGAAGGGTTGGATTTCAAGATTAACTCAGAGACAGAAAAGGAGTAGTCAGAGAAAAGTGAGACAGGGACTGTCCAGATTGGTTCGGCAGATAACTAATATTTGCAGCATCATTAGAGAGGCACTGGTTTACGGCATCTGTCTTTTCTAGCAGGTGAGTCATGAATGAACTACAGAGTTCATCAGAAGCTAAAGTAACAGGATTTGGAGGTTTGGTGAGTTTGTTTATTGTGCTAAATAATGCTTTTGGTCTGTTACTTGATTTATTAATTGTGGCAGATACAAAACTAGAACGAGCCAAGTTCAGGGCCGATTTGTAATGTTTGACATGTTCAATAAAAGCTAAATAGTGAACAGTCAGGCCAGTTTTTCTGTAGTGACGCTCAAGCCGTCTACCAGTGGTCTTTAACCCTCTGAGGTCTAAGGATTTTTGGGGTCCTTGAGGTGTTCGGACATGCTCTGACATTTGTGCTTTTTTCAGTTATTTATAAACATGTTAATGGCAAAGGTGTAAATTCACTCAATATAGCACAAACGGGGCTACCGGAATTTCTCAGCAACAATTATGAAACATGTTTGTATTTTTGAGAGAATATTGCTTATGCATGGTTATTGAAAAAACTAAAACTTAAAGTGTCTGAAATAAGGCCACAAAACACATACTAAATATGTGTCCACAAGACTTTTGACTAATCAGTGTTGTTGCCTTTAATTTTTGCTTCAAAATGATCTGAAAATCATCCTGCCTAATCATTTACACAAACACATACACTGATTTAAATTTTATTAGAGACCTTTGGTTTGGAAAGGCAATATGCGTGGAGGCGTGTTCACACCTGATAAGACAAAGGCCGGATAATGTGCCGCATAATGAGCTGCATATTAATTAGCCCTTTCACACAGGTGTGTCACAGGATCCCAAAGAATGCAAGGACAAAAGAAATTATCTATATAGCCTATACATATTTTACAATTAGAAATTGTAACCAATTACAAATAGGTTACAATTACAACAATAATTACAATTTTAACAATATTTCAAGTGTATTTCTTTGTAAAAACTATACATTTTATCATACGTATTAAAAAAGGGTAAGGATTCATTAATTTGAATATTGGAACAAACACTATAATAACATCTTAGTTGATAATTCAATATACCTACTTTATTTTTGACAAAACATCATACTATAGTATATTTAACTATGAGCAGAAATTGGTGAACAAAAGCGTACCGTGACAGTAGTCTTTTTTTTTTACAGTCAAAACTTTATAATCTATCCAAAACTAATCACAAAACCGTGTCTAAATATTCATATTTAGTCTGTAATATATTGTGTATGATATATTAGTATATACATGTGAATTTGCAGCTTGTTGCTTATTCAGACATTTTATTTCAACATATTTCAGTCTATTTTACTCATCTTAGTAGGCTATAGCAATATAGTTTGTATGTGTTGTTCATGTAAACATAACGTTTACTTATGTAGGTGCGAGAGTGAATGAACGGCACAGACACGCGCTGTATAACTGTAGTAAACAAAGCGCGCGCGCCTTTGCCGTTCACTCATCATTTAGCCTACAGACAGACACGCAATTCATATTTAAACAGTCTTTTTGCGGTTTACAGTCCGACAAATTCAATATCACGATTAGAACAAAGCACTAGAATAAATGACTTACTACATCAGCTGGATCCGTTGCTCCTCGAAATGAAACTACCAGCACTTCTGGTACATTTTCCAGGATTAGATAGTATTATTCCTCACAGCGAAAGGATACGCTGTGTCCACAGCTGTACAAGATACTTACTAAACACGATGTGTTTTATAATCCAGCTGGTGGGCGTTGGCATGTTTGAACGGCTCGTCTTAGATCATTTGCGTTTGAATAGCGCGCGCTCTCCGTGGGCGTGGCACATTAACGCGTAATTAGGTGTAATGAGCTGGAAAGAAAAATACTGACATCTCTCTCTTTTCATACAGATTACATAAACTGAGAATATTTTTTTTTATATAAATTCATTCATTTAAAAGAAGAGAGTTCAAGCTTCATTATGGAAAAACACTCGTGCCTGTATGACAAGTATTCGCGGAATTAAAAATAATCTTAGGACGCGTTTCAGAATGGACTTCACTGACAGAGAGAAGGCAGAACGCGCATCATGTTTGTTTTTCTTTATTTGGCGAAAAGCACAACACTTTGTTTTTATTGTGAGTATCCACAAAAAAAATAGACACTTATCAGGATCTAATGATGTACAACACTTAATATGTTAGATCAAAATCAACAGAGTGTTTTGAGTTTCTTTTGCACTGATAAGAAAAAAGCGAGACTATTGCGCCGGCGCGATAGCCGACCTCAGAGGGTTAAGATACGGAGTTCAGGAGTGTACCAAGGAGAAGAATGTGTGGAAGGGACACTTCTGGTCTTAACAGGAGCGTGCTTATCTAAGATATCCGAGATTATAGAGTGATAGTTAGATAATATCAGGGAGGGATTAGATAATATCAGGGAGGGAGAAGAGATATCAAAGACATCAGATAGATTAGAAGATGCAATGGAGGTACAAAATAATTCAGTATCAACAGCTTTGAGATTGTGGTAGGATATAACAGTTGTTGAACATTTCTTACGCATAGGCAAGCTGAAACTAAAATCAAGAAATTTATGATCAGAAATACCAGTGTCAGTAGAAGAGATGGTAGAGATATTGGCTCTCGATGTACAGATCAAATCAAGGGTATGACCACGTGTATGAGATGGAAAATTTACATGCTGAGTAAGATTAAAACATTCAAAGATAGAAAGTAACTGATTGGTGTTAGAGCAGACAGCATCAACATGAATATTAAAGTCACCAAGCAGTAGAATGGGAAATGACAATGAGCAGGCGAGGGTCAACAGTTCACTGAGTTCAGAGAAGTTGGACAGGACCTTAGGAGGTCGATAGAGCAGGATAATTATGAGAGAGTCAGCCTTCAAAACCATGTATTCAAATGTATTGGTTTCGTGAAAGTCAAGTTGCTTGATTCGGAGGTTATCACGGTGGATGATAGCGAGACCACCCCCTTTACCATGGAGTCGAGGTCTAGACAGATACTTATATCCATATGGCGTAAGTAGATTTAACTGTAGAAAATCTTCAGGAACTTGCCAAGTTTCAGTGAGAAGAAAAATGTCAAGCTTATTGTCAGTGATCATTTCATTGAGATAAGGGGCTTTGTCCGAAATTGATCGACAGTTCAAAAGTGCAAAGTGATGATGCAAAAGATTCGAATTAAATGTATGTTGCTGAGCACTATCAGTGAGATAGATCAGAGGGTGCTGAATAGTGGGACCAGCAGGCAATTGTCTAGGTATGGACAATATTCTATTGTTGGTCCAGATGGATGGTGGAGCATCAGGTTTGGAACAAAAAGTACTCATGAGTGTGCGCCGCGAACAGTGTATGTATCTTGAAAGACGGAGAATCCCTAGTCTCTGACAGTAATCATACGTCCTCGGATCAAGACGCGGGCGGCAGTTCAATGCCCTGAGTTGTGATGGTAGATATTCAATATCCATCACGGATGCAAGACAAGAAATGAGGCAGAGGAAAAAAGAAAAAAATGTTTTTGCCCAAGGCATGTTGAAACTGATAAAAGTGAGAGCCAATCACAAGCAAAAACCACGTTAGCCAAACCCTGAATGTCACTTCACCAAAAACAGCAGACTGAATAGGAGGCAACGCACCCAGATAGTAAGCAGTAAACAAACAGCGCAACCGTCAGAGAGAGCGGTAACTCACCCATCTGAGGAGCCGAGCGTGGTAGAGATGTAACAAGGTAGAGAGCTCGCAGCAGCCCGATGGCAAACTTATCAACAGTTCAGTTCAGAGTTCAACAGTGGAAAAATTGAGTAATCCAACCAGGCGCGAATCAGCTGCACAGACACGCACAGCGTTCTCAATGTCTTACAGAAGCAGATGTAGGCAGTGACAACAGTCCAGGTCAGAGAACGATAGTGAAAAACGGAGTAATCAACAGAGAGTTCCTGATGAAAAATAAATAAAACATCCAAACAGGACAAAACATATAAACAATCCAGGTGCGAAGCGGCAGCACAGACGCGCACAGCGTATTCGACCCGGAAACAGGAAACACAACTCATTGAAATAAAAAAATAAACACCTTTGAACATGCTGATATCAAGAGAAACTATATGGCTGCACGACTTTGGGCATGCATTGTAGAAAAAATTGCGATTTAATACACACACACACACACACACACACACACACACACACACACACACACACACACAGTGCTTAGAATAAGTGAACACACCCATGCTAAAGTTGACTACCCTTCACAATATAGACATGGTTTTATTTCAGTTAGCCTAACTGAACATTTATACATAAATAATATATTGTATTTAGACAGTATCACATATTTTACCAGAGGCTGAAATATATTTCACTAAATCATTATAACCTAAGCAGTTATTCGCAAACAACGCATAAGGGAGCATTAGCATGATAATCAGTGTCATAAACTAATCTCAAAACTGAGTGAAATATATGTAGTAGGCTAATATCACATTTAAAAAGTTTACACAAGTGTATAGGGATATTGTGACTGTGAGGTAATCTTTCCTATGTCAAAAGCTAGCCAAAACTAGGCAAAAATATAGTCTGAAAATTCATTTGAGCTCTATAATCAGAAAAGGAATTATATAACACTAAACAACTTCGAACTTGTATCCTCGGCGGGGTCAATTCGTTCTTCAAAATGCAGCCGTTGGTCGTCCGAGTTTCAAATTCCTCTGAGGAAAAAATTAATCCTCGCTGTCAAGTCAAATATATTTATATAGCGCTTTTCACAATACAGATTGTATCAAAGCTGCTTCACAGTATCAATCAAAACAAATCCAGCTGTCCAGAATCATCTGAAGGCCTTCTTCACCGGAGTAGCGTGCCATCCTCAAAACGCGATGAACTATCAGTGAATCTCATGAGGAATCTTTGTGTTTTTATGGCATTGATCGGGGGCGTGTGCGCGATTATGGAAGTAAAATAATGTCAAATGTTTTTGAAACAAAAAGCATGTTGAATTGCACCAATTGAAAAAAAATATGCATTGCGTTGACCATGCTTGTATTTTAATCCATTGTATTTTTAAGGCTGTTAGGGGGGTAACAGTATCAGACCCAGGACCAGAGATGATGAAAGAAGACCAGGAGTCGTGAAGTTCAATCAAAGAGTAAAATTTACTGAAGAATAGTTTGCAGCTTAATTGGCAGAGTCAGTGTCAAAGTCTCACGAGGAGGTCGCAAGCTAACTCTACCTTACATGAAAATCGTACACCAGTTATACTGTTTTCAAGGGCATACATTACATAAACATTCACTTCTGATTGGCTCAGAAGACATAAAGTCTAAACAATGATACATAGATAGAC
The DNA here is from genome assembly GCA_030578255.1 of Tiaroga cobitis. Taxonomy (NCBI): domain Eukaryota; kingdom Metazoa; phylum Chordata; class Actinopteri; order Cypriniformes; family Leuciscidae; genus Tiaroga; species Tiaroga cobitis. The sequence continues at coordinate 36,221,773 of CM060607.1, read as the reverse complement.
GGGTACGTCGACATCGATCAAGATAGCTGTCATCCAAGTCACGAAAGCTCCAGTAATGACCTCGGAGGGGCCATCGAAAAGCGTCATGAGACCAGCCACCCTGTGTCTTGAGACCTGCAACATACTGATAAAACCTTCCATCCTCAGAGAGAAGAAATAACAATTACTTTACTTCTTGAGAGATATATGTATGAAAGAAGTACAATTTTGGAAACAAATCATAGAACCATATAGAAATTTCCCCCTTTCCGTTAATGGGGTCAGAAGAGAAACCTAATCATATGATGAAGTTCTCTTTAGGCTCAACACACAGTTCTGGCTCAGGGCCACAGAAGATTAGTCACAGACATCATAAGACCTTCATGAAAGATATGCATTCAACCAACATTCATGAAAGAGATGCATGAATAAAAACCCATATGTGAAATCACTTTATGGCATATAGGAATGATATATATATAATTTGATTAGTACTTATTATAGTAATAATGTAATCATAAAAAGGATATACATATAGTTAAATTGAAGAGGCAAGGGATTCCGACCCCAACCCTTCAAGGCTTGCATTTTTATGGGCTGAAATTCAACATGGTTGAATATTTAAGCTGTGAATATTTCAATTAAAAACATTTCAAACACATTTTCAATATTAAAAATTCAATAATCCATATTCACCTTTCATATTTCACTTCCAAAATTTTCGAACTGTTTAAAAATACAACCTATAATATTCAACAGGCAATTTTCGGTCCATTTTATTTCGCCTTGAAAATTCGCTTCCACAAATTCAGTGGTTCAAATTCGACAGTAAATTCAACGTCGACATCCAGGAACTGCAGGAAAAGCAGTAGATTACCGATCATAATCTCCATCTGCTGTAGTCGGCTTTACCAGCAGGGGGTGCACGCGCGTGTTGACAAGCACCAAAGCAACAGGAGAGGCCTTCACAAAACGTCATTTGCTGAAATGGACAGAACGATGAGTACGAGTTATAATTTATATGTGTGTGGAAAAGGTTGATTAAGACACAAAACACATGAGCGTTTACTCAAGTGTCTTATGAGACTTATTTTTACCCCCCTGCAAAGTAAGGTGATTTGTCCACTGCAAAAATAAATTCTCTCGCCGTTGGCATTGATATTAAGTTTTAGTAGAACAACTGTAATACACTGAGACAGAGTGAATTGTTTGTTTTAGTCACTATGACGGAATACTCTATTGATGGCTGGGTTTTACATGATGGCAAAGGCAATTTTATTTAAATATAGCATCATTAAATACAACCAAATTACAATTATAAATTAAAATCAGCAATTATAAATTAAAAATTACATCTCTACCATGATATCTGGTAATCTCTGTGTTATAACGTGAATTGTCTCCGCTATTATCCAGGGCTGCGTAGGCTACAGTAGGGGTAATGTTGAAGATTTTATTATTTAGAAACTAAGTAATTTAGCTATATAAGAATACACAATTATTTCTTGTATGAGTTATTTTCTCTAATATGACTCTGTCTAGGTGACTTTGAAAAACTGCAGGCCTTCTGTAAAAAGACCCTAAATGTCAATTCTATTTCAGTATGTCACATGGTACAAAACCTTCACCCAAAACCATCTATAAGTGTATGACCATTTTTGGAAGGGATCAATGGCATATATGTGAGGAGCTAAGGACTCTTCTGGAGTGATTACCCTGCAGGAGTCACTCGGCTTTGTTAGAGCGCCGTTCTATGGAACGGAGCGGCGTTCGAAAATAAAGTCTAATTATTTCTGGCATCAAAGATCTCTGCGAAGTTATTTTACAGAACAATTGAAACCACTTCAGTATTTGTCATCTTATTTTATATCTTTTTGTCCATTTGGAGCGCGCGTCACGTCACCTATTTGCGTCGCGCCTGCCACAAGATCTCTCACTGTTTACATGAACCAGACACTCCGATGAGAGCACATAAAGTGCAATCCATCTCTTATTTACCATTTTTTCATCTTATCGTATATTTTATTCGCTCCTTTGCCCGTATTGGAGCGCGTCTGGTGGCTCTTACTAGCGTCGGGCCAGCCACACGATCTCTCACTGTTTTAATCTACCAGACACTCCGATTGATGCACGAAAACACAAAGCCAATGTAATCCTGCTCTTAGTTACCCTTCTGCCATCTTATCTTATATTTTATTTGCTCGTTTGTCCCATAGAGCGCGTTTCGTGGCGCGCCAGCCACAAGATCTCTCCCTATTACAGTTGCCTGATTCTCCGATTGACATTCTGAAGGAGAATGATTTTGACCACTCCATTACGTTTTGTTTTTTATAAAGCCTTTCTTTAAAGTGAATTTCGTTTTTAATAAATTGTATCTTAATTTCCCAGGGAAAGTCTATGCCAGGGTACTGGAGAGGAGAATACGGCCGATAGTGGAACCTCGGATTCAGGAGGAACAGTGTGGTTTTCGTCCGGGCCGTGGAACACTGGACCAGCTCTATACTCTCTACAGGGTGCTGGAGGGTTCATGGGAGTTTGCCCAACCAGTCCACATGTGTTTTGTGGATTTGGAGAAGGCATTCGACTGTGTCCCCCGAGGCGGCCTGTGGAGGGTGCTCCGGGAGTATGGGGTCCAGGGTCCTTTGCTAAGGGCTGTCCGGTCCCTATATGACCGAAGCAGGAGCTTGGTTCGCATTGCCGGTAATAAGTCAGACTTCTTACCAGTGCATGTTGGACTCCGGCAGGGCTGCCCTTTGTCGCCGGTTCTGTTCATAATTTTTATGGACAGAATTTCTAGGCGCAGCCAGGGGCCGGAGGGTGTCAGGTTTGGGGACCACGCGATTTCGTCTCTGCTCTTTGCGGATGATGTTGTCATGTTGGCCCCTTCACACCAGGACCTTCAGCATGCACTGGGAGGGTTTGCAGCCGAGTGTGAAGCGGCTGGGATGAAAATCAGCACCTCCAAATCCGAGGCCATGGTCCTCAGTCGGAAAAGGGTGGCTTGCCCACTTCAGGTTGGTGGAGAAATCCTTCCTCAAGTGGAGGAGTTTAAGTATCTTGGGGTTTTGTTCACGAGTGAGGGAAGGATGGAACGGGAGATTGACAGACGGATCGGTGCAGCTTCTGCAGCAATGCGGTCGATGTACCGGTCTGTTGTGGTGAAGAAGGAGCTGAGCCGTAAGGCAAAGCTCTCGATTTACCGGTCAATCTACGTTCCTACTCTCACCTATGGTCATGAGCTTTGGGTCATGACCGAAAGGACAAGATCCCGGATACAGGCGGCCGAAATGAGCTTTCTCCGCAGGGTGGCTGGGCGATCCCTTAGAGATAGGGTGAGAAGCTCGGTCACTCGGGAGGAGCTCAGAGTAGAGCCGCTGCTCCTCCACATCGAGAGGGGTCAGCTGAGGTGGCTCAAGCATCTGTTCAGGATGCCTCCTGGACGCCTCCCTGGGGAGGTGTTCCGGGCACGTCCCACTGGGCGGAGGCCCCGGGGAAGACCTAGGTCACGCTGGAGAGACTATGTCTCCCGTCTGGCCTGGGAACGCCTCGGTGTCCCCCCAGAAGAGCTGGAGGAAGTGTCTAGGGAGAGGGAAGTCTGGGCATCTCTGCTTAGACTGCTGCCCCCGCGACCCGGCCCCGGATGAAGCGGAAGAAGATGGATGGATGGATGGATGTATCTTAATTTCAATCAATGTTTGATCAACCAATTCCCTGGATTTAATAAATAAGAAGCAAAGCAGACATATAGGCATAGGCATAGCAATAAAATCATGAAATTTTTGCATTGCACATTTCTCACAGGCATGATAAATACATCAAGGTAGAAATGTCTAGCCTACTTTTAAACGAAACAATTCAAAACGAAAATAAATAGACTACTCTCAGATAATGTAATCCGTATGAAATTAGCATTTCTCTCGGCGCGTTCACTACTGCGAAGATGGCTCCAATACGACGCGCGCTCCATTATGGACAAAAAGAGCGTATAAAATAAGATGACAAATAGATAGGCTACATAAGAGCAGGTCAGGATTGCACTGTCTGTTTGCACATGTGCATCAATCGGAGTGTCTGGTAGATTAAAACAGTGAGAGATCGTGTGGCTGGCCCGACGCTTAGTAAGAGCCACGAGACGCGCTCCAATACGGGCAAAGGAGCGAATAAAATATACGATAAGATGAAAAAATGGTAAATGAGATGGATTGCACTTTATGTGCTCTCATTGGAGTGTCTGGTTCATGTAAACAGTGAGAGATCTTGTGGCAGGCGCAACGCTAATAGGTGACGTGACGCGCGCTCCAAATGGACAAAAAGATATAAAATAAGATGACAAATACCACTACTGTACGCAGCCCTGGATAATGGCGGAGACAATTCACGTTATAACACAGAGATGACCAGATATCATGGTAGAGATGTAATTTTTAATTGCTGAATTTAATTTATAATTGTAATCGGGTTGTATTTAATGATGCTATATTTAAATAAAATTGCCTTTGCCAAAACCCAGCTATCAATTTAGTATTCCGTCATAGTGACTAAAACAAACAATTCACTCTGTCTCAGTGTATTACAGTTGTTTTACTAAAACTTAATATCAATGCCAACGGCGAGTGAATTTAGTTTTGCAGTGGACAAATCACCTTACTTTGCACGGGGGTAAAAATAAGTATCATAAGACACTTGAGTAAACGCTCGTGTGTTTTGTGTCTTAATCAACCTTTTCCATACACATATAAATTATAACTCGTACTCATCGTTCTGTCCATTTCAGCAAATGTCGTTTTGTGAAGGCCTCTCCTGTTGCTTTGGTGCTTGTCAACACGCGCGTGCACCCCCTGCTGGTAAAGCCGACTACAGCAGATGGAGATTATGATCGGTAATCTACTGCTTTTCATGCAGTTCCTGGATGTCGACGTTGAATTTACTGTCGAATTTGAACCACTGAATTTGTGGAAGCGAATTTTCAAGGCGAAATAAAATGGACCGAAAATTGCCTGTTGAATATTATAGGTTGTATTTTTAAACAGTTTGAAAATTTTGGAAGTGAAATATGAAAGGTGAATATGGATTATTGAATTTTTTATATTGAAAATGTTTGAAATGTTTTTAATTGAAATATTCACAGCTTAAATATTCAACCATGTTGAATTTCAGCCCATATAAATGCAAGCCTTAAAAATACAATGGATTAAAATGCAAGCATGGTTAACGCAATGCATATTTTTTTTCAATTGGTGTAATTCAACATGCTTTTTGTTTCAAAAACATTTGACATTATTTTACTTCCATACGCTATCACCTAAACTATTTACATGTGAACAGCGCCGGGGTCTTGGCGGCCTCAACTCATTAAAAATAATGAGGGGAGAAAGAAAAAACTGGACCTCTCCTTGGTTTCAAACGGATTGCATAAACTGAGAATATTTGTTTTTTATATAAATTACTTAATTTAAAAGAAGAGAATTCAAGCTTTATAAAGAAAAATCTCTCGTGCCTGTGTGACAAGTAATCGCGGAGTTACAGTTAATCTTAGGACGCGTTTTAGAATGGACTTCACTGACAGAGAGAACGCAGAACTCGCATCATGTTTGTTTTTCTTTATTTGGTGAAAAGCACAACACTTTGTTTTTATTGTTAGCATCCACAAAAAAAAAGAAACTTAACAGGATCTAATGATGTATAACACTTATATGTAAGATCAAAATCAACCGAGTATTTTGAGTCTCTTTTGCACTGATAAGAAAAAAAGCGAGCAGATCACGCCGGCGTGATTGCCGACCCCAGAGGGTTAAAGCAACACTATGGAACTTTTCAACCTTCATAATATATTTCCAAGACCCTTGTGATGGTACATTGACTTACAATAGGTTAAATGACACGTCTGCCATAGCCTGACGTGGTCTGTATCGCTTTTACTCGCACTATGTAACTTCGGGTTTCGGGTAATAACCCGAGCACAAAAAGAACTACAAAACTCGAGTGCTTTACGGCATACGTCACTTCCCCCACCACTTCCTCAAATTGTCTATGGCCATTGCAGACATCCCAAGTCTATAGCATCTCCCTGATGCCCGCAAATTAGTTTAATCTGCCGGAATCTTGAGCGCGCATGGGAGACAGAACCGAACATACTGCGCGCATAACATACATAGCGCGAGCACGGCAGAGAGGGAGACAATTCATCCAGTCCCCCCAACCCCCACCGCCCCCCCAGCGCTCCATTTTTCTGGCTGCTCTCTTAAGGGCCCGGGTGTGCTCGCTGTACCACGGCGTTGGACTATTTTCTTTAATCTCCTTTAAGCGCAACGGAGCAACTGCGTCTAAAGTGCTGGAAAAGAGAGAGTTAAAAGTTTCTGTTGCAATATCAAGTTCTTCTAAGCTATCCGGGATGCTGAGATGATGAAACTGATTAGGAAGATTATTGATAAAGCAATCTTTAGTGGCAGAAGTTATAGGTCTAACGTATTTATCCTTGGCTAAATGTAATTTACATGAGACTAGATAATGATCTGAGATGTCATCGCTCTGCTGCAGAATTTCAACGGTATCAACATCTATTCCATGTGATAATATTAGATCTAGAGTATGATTACGGCAATGAGTAGGTCCTGACACGTGTTGTCTAACTCCAATTGAGTTTACAATATCTTTAAATGCCAATCCCAATGCATCTTTTTCATTATCTACATGTATATTAAAATCACCAACAATTAGTACTTTATCGGCAGCCAATACTAATTCCGATAGAAAGTCAGCAAATTCTTTGATAAAATCTTTATGGTGCCCTGGTGGCCTGTATACAGTACCCAGCATAATTCTCAAATGTGATTTATCGTTTACACTATATATTTTTACATTAAGCACCAATACTTCAAAAGAAGTATATTTAAAACTAGATTTCTTTGTGGTTTTTAAAATATTACTATAAATGACAGCAACACCTCCCCCTTTGCCTTTCAGACGAGGTTCATGTTTATAACTGTAATCTTGTGGGGTTGACTCATTTAAAGTAATGTAATTGTTTGGTTTTAGCCAGGTTTCTGTCAAACACAGCACATCTAGATTATAATCTAAAATCATATCATTAACTGTGAGTGATTTTGGAGTAAGGGATCGAATATTTAGCAACCCAAGCTTTATCATTTGCTCATCTGTATTATATCTGTTTTTTATTTGTTGAACATCAATTACATTTTTAACCTGACGTTTTTTGGATTTCCAAATTCGGGGAACAACCCGAACAACTTTCGCTCGGACTGACACTTCAATATCACGATTAGAACAAAGCACTAGAATAAATGACTCACTACATCAGCTGGATCCGTTGCTCCTCGAAATGAAACTACCAGCACTTCTGGTACATTTTCCAGGGTTAGATATTCCTCACAGTGAAAGGATACGCTGTGTACACAGCTGTACAAGATACTTACTAAACACGATGTGTTTTATAATCCAGCTGGTGGGCGTTGGGATGTTTGAACGGCTTGTCTAAGATCATTTGCGTTTGAATAGCGCGTGCTCTCCGTGGGCGTGGCACATTAACGCGTAATTAGGTATAATGGGCTGGAAAGAAAATACTGACATCTCTCTCTTTTCATACAGATTACATAAGATGAGAATATTTGTTTTTTATATATAAATTAATTAATTTAAAAGAAGAGAGTTCAAGCTTCATTATGGAAAAACACTCGTGCCTGTATGACAAGTATTCGCGGAATTAAAAATAATCTTAGGACGCGTTTCAGAATGGACTTCACTGACAGAGAGAAGGCAGAACGCGCATCATGTTTGTTTTTCTTTATTTGGCGAAAAGCACAACACTTTGTTTGTTTTGTGAGTATCCACAAAAAAAATAGACACTTATCAGGATCTAATGATGTACAACACTTAATATGTAAGATCAAAATCAACAGAGTGTTTTGAGTTTCTTTTGCACTGATAAGAAAAAAGCGAGACTATATCGCGCCGGCGCGATAGCCGACCTCAGAGGGTTAATATTAATTTTGGTGATCTCCGACTGGTGGAGTCGAACATCATTAGTGCCGACATGAATAATGATCTTAGAGAATTTACGATTAGCATTAGCCAGCACTTTTAAATTTGCTTTGATGTCAGGCGCTCTGGCTCCCGGCAAACATGTGACTATGGTGGCTGGTGTCTCTATTTTCACGTTCCGTGTGATCGAATCACCAATTACCAGGGCACAATCAACAGAATTCTCAGTGGGTGTTTCACTGAGTGGGGCAAATCAGTTTGTTATGAGAATCGGAACGGAAGAGTGGTTCTTTGATCCGCGACTAGAACGATCTCTCACTGTCACCCATCTGCCCTGCTGCACGGGCTCTACTTCAGCCGGAACCAAATCATCTAAAGAGTTCACTATGCTAGGCGCATCCAACACCTCACCGTGTTTGTTGACTGATTCTAACTTACCTGGGCTTTTATTAACTCAAAAGGCGCAGACGCGCGAGAGAAAATAAATAAATGAGCGCACAGGTGGCGCGTTCACAGGCTAGCGAGTTACTAGCGTGTTGTGCTAACAATTACGGAAGCTAGAGATGTAAGGTTAATCTGAAATGGTGGGCAAAATGTATTTAGTAATATAAACAACTAGAAATGAAAGTAAATGATGGTTCAAAACAGAAAGAAATACGAAGCTAATACGTGGCTTGCAGCCTCGACGCAAACAGACTCACAGCAGGCAGGAAGGCAGACAGGAGAAATCGATCAGGAAGGCAGACAATACCGGTTCTTGTCCCAGGACAACTTTGAACTTTTTTGATCTACTTCAAATGTTGATTACTGTAGTTGGATGTAAAAACCCAACTGAGATTGCGCATACAGTATATGTTCCGTTACCTTTCTCTACCCCACTAACTTGCTGGATACTTCACAGAATAAAAATCTGAGAGACCGTGGTCCCCCAGGAGTTGCCCATCCTTTTCATCTAGTAGGAAACACACATTATAGTTAGGGCTGGGTTTCGATTCAAATTTCAAGAATCGATTCGATTCCGATTCTCAAGATCTTGAATCGATTATCATTATTCGATCCGATTCGATTCGATCCGATCTGATCTTCGAGATTTAGATCAGTGTTTTTGACATATTGTTCAACATTGATACTATTATTATAGACATTCAACTGAGTATTGATGGTTGTAAAGAACAATCCCCCTTCCAGAGTGTTGATACAACTGCTTTCACAAACTTGCACTGGTGTAGACGACAGAGGACGCAGAGGTATATCAGCAGCAGTAGTAGGGCTGACGCGATATCCGCAATCTTGTAGTACCACACTGACAAGTCAACCGCAGAGGATTGCAAGTAACCGCAGCAATATTCACATTTTTTATAAGGCTATACCCTTCTTGTTTTGAACTTCATGCATGTGTATTAAATGTTAAACAAGTTCATAATGATAACAAGACTGTTTATCATGGTCATTTGTAGCCTACAGAGGCTTCCCACAGACAGTGAATGAGAGAGATCGGCAGAGCGCGTGCGATTACCTGCGTCTGTCTTTGAAGTCATATTCGTGGAAAGGTTGCCGTGTCAAAGGAAAGCGAAATATTTGTCGTATAGTCCTTTTAACGTTCACGTCACGGAAATGCGCGTCAGGAGCAGCGCTTGTCAGCTTCCCACAGCGCGAGGAAGCCGCGGGGAAATAAAATCAACGAGTCGCGCATTGAATCAATGCCATATTGGTCTTTAATAAATGAAGCATCAGCTTCAGCGTTACCCATGCGACGCATTGCTGCTCAGCTGAGCCTTGAAAAGTGGAACTCAAGGTGTTAATTATTTTTAACTTTGTTTCATTATCTCTTTTAATGAATCAGCTTTTCTGAACGTGTTCGTTGAATGAACGGTTTAATGACTCACTCAAAGTCCGTTGTTGTAACAATGTGCGCGCTGAGTGAAAGCCTTTCAATGCGCATATAGGGATCTCCCAGTCGCAACAAGTTAAAGTTCACAGGGAAAATGTATGCCTATTATTAAATCGATCCTCTGAGTTACGGATCGATCTTTAGAAATTAATATGAAAATCGATTCAGAATTGGTGAATCGATTTTTTTCAACACAGCCCTAATTATAGTACTAGGAAAACACATTACTTAAGCTAAAAAATTACTAAAAAAAATGTATAAAAGTTCTCTTAAAGGTTTTACAAGCTATGTTTGGTATACTTGTTGATTAAATGTTGATTGTTTGTCTGTTATAGGTGGGAGACAGAGAGGATTCAAACTTGTACATCAGCATGAAGCTGAAAGCTGCTGCTGAGGTAAGGCCACGTCAAAACAGTGTTTAGGGATGGTGCTTAAGTGCTTTGTTCTAATCGCGATTTTGAATAGTGTCTGACTGTAAACCGCAAAAAGACTGTTTAAATATGAATTGCGTGTCTGTGTGTAGGCTAAATGATGAGTGAACGGCATAGGCGAGCGCGCTTTGTTTACTACAGTTATACAGCGCGTGTCTGTGCCTTGTTCACTCACTCTCGCACCTACATTAGTAAACGTTATGTTTACATGAACACATACAAACTATATTGCTATAGCCTACTAAGATGAGTAAAAATAGACTGAAATATGTTGAAATAAAATGTCTGTATAAGCAACAAGCTGCAAATTCACATGTATTTACTAATATATCATACACAATATATGACAGACTAAATATGAATGTTTAGACAAGATTTTGTGATTAGTTTTGGATAGATTATAAAGTTTTGACTGTAAAAAAAGACTACTGTCACATTAAATAGATACGCTTTTGTTCACCAATTTCTGCTCATAGTTAAATATACTATAGTATGATGTTTTGTCAAAAATAAAGTAGGTATATTGAATTATCAACTAAGATGTTATTATAGTGTTTGTTCCAATATTCAAACTAATGAATCCTTACCTTTTTTTAATACGTATGATAAAATGTATACTTTTTACAAAGAAATACACTTGAAATATTGTTAAAATTGTAATTGTTGTTGTAATTGTAACCTATTTGTAATTGGTTACAATTTCTAATTGTAAAATATGTATAGGCTATATAGATAATTTCTTTTGTCCTTGCATTCTTTGGGATCCTGTGACACACCTGTGTGAAAGGGCTAATTAATATGCAGCTCATTATGTGGCACATTATCCGGCCTTTGTCTTCTCAGGTGTGAACACGCCTCCACGCATATTGCCTTTCCAAACAAAAGGACTCTAATACAATTTAAATCAGTGTATGTTTTTGTGTAAATGATTAGGCAGGATGATTTTCAGATTATTTTGAAGCAAAAATTCTAGGCAACAACACTCATTAGTCAAATATTTAGTATGTGTTTTGTGGCCTTATTTCAGACACTTTAAGTTTTAGTTTTTTCAATAACCATGCATAAGCAATATTCTCTCAAAAATACAAACATGTTTCATAATTGTTGCTGAGAAATTACGGTAGCCCAGTTTGTGCTATATTGAGTGAATTTACACCTTTGCCATTAACATGTTTATAAATAACTGAAAAAAAGCACAAATGTCAGAGCATGTCAGAACACCTCAAGGACCCCAAAAACCCTTAGACCTCAGAGGGTTAACCCTCTGAGGTCGGCTATCGCGCCGGCGCGATAGTCTCGCTTTTTTCTTATCAGTGCAAAAGAAACTCAAAATACTCTGTTGATTTTGATCTAACATATTAAGTGTTGTACATCATTAGATCCTGATAAGTGTCTATTTTTTTGTGGATACTCACAATAAAAACAAAGTGTTGTGCTTTTCGCCAAATAAAGAAAAACAAACATGATGCGCGTTCTGCCTTCTCTCTGTCAGTGAAGTCCATTCTGAAACACGTCTGAAAATTAACTAATTCCGCGAATACTTGTCATACAGGCACGAGTGTTTTTCCATAATGAAGCTTGAACTCTCTTCTTTTAAATGAATTAATTTATATAAAAAAACAAATATTCTCAGCTTATGTAATCTGTATGAAAAGAGAAAGATGTCAGTATTTTTCTTTCCAGCTCATTATACCTAATTACGCGTTAATGTGCCACGCCCACGGAGAGCGCGCGCTATTCAAACGCAAATGAACTTAGACAAGCCATTCAAACATGCCAACGCCCACCAGCTGGATTATAAAACACATCGTGTTTAGTAAGTATCTTGTACAGCTGTGTACACAGCGTATCCTTTCGCTGTGAGGAATAATACTATCTAACCCTGGAAAATGTACCAGAAGTGCTGGTAGTTTCATTTCGAGGAGCAACGGATCCAGCTGATGTAGTAAGTCATTTATTCTTAAAGGGATGGTTCACCCAAAAATGAAAAATTGCTGTTAATTTACTCACCCTTAGGCCATCCAAGATGTAGGTGTCTTTTTGTTCTTCAGTAGAAATGTGAAGAAGACTTTTAGCTGAAACCGTAGTCCTTGGTGAATCTCTTGGAGGACGGTTCAAGCATAGTTCACCTCTATCTATCTCCAAGCATGGGTCAACCTGAGACTTTGCATGAGACCCAGCTATAGGGGAGCCCTACTATAAGGATGCCCACAAGCAAACTTCCTCTACTCATTAGCACTGTCGCCATGGTTGAGCACCCATCCAAAGGGGAGCAATATCCCTGCTTCATGACCCAGCGCAAGTCTGGTTCCATTCACCCTGCTCTACCCTAACGCCGGTTTCACACTGCATGCGTTACCAGCGCATATTTTTTTCGTCGCCCATGTTAACAGATTAGAGCATTCGCACTGCACGCAGAGGCGGCGCTGAGTCTATTTTTGCTGTGCCGCTCACGCTGAATTAAAGTGACAATGCATTGATCATGGCCAAAATACACAGCAGTTTTACCCAAAAAGCCCCTGCCCCTTTTGTCTCAAAATGTATTGTGCCCTTTTCTGATAATTGTAAATAATAATTATTATCATCATAAATATTATAATAAATAACAATACACTTACACACCCTTGCCACTAACAATAATAACACAAACAAATATTATATAAAAAAAAAATTGGCGGAGAAGTGGTAGGCGGAGTTTCCTTTGCAGCGCCTCATACGCATTTAACGGTTCTGGTACGCACTACGCAGCAGTTTGCGCGAGTCTTCAAACGAGCAGCAGGTAACGTTAAAGCTAATACGGAATATTAAATTTATTCTATCACCATGCTACTCTAAAAGTTGTGGCAGCATGCGAGTTATTCTTAACTATAATAAAAGTATAACTTGATTTCAGACGCATTTTGAGTGACAATGTCATTCGTTTTTATTCAAGGAATAAAAGTGCAAGGGGAAATACATCTAGTTAAATGAAATCTTAAGTCCATGTCCAACTCTAAATTGTAAGGAACTTATATCTTTGATTTCATAGTAACGCTTTACAATAAGGTTCATTTGTTCACTCATGTATGAACTAACATGAACTAACCATGACCAACACATTTGTTACTGTATATCTTAGTTAATAATACAACTGTTCATTGTTTATTCATGTTATGTCACAGTCAGTGCATTAACTAATGATAACAAATACAACTTTTGATTTTAATGTTTTAGTAAATGCTGAAATTAATATTAACTAAGATTAATAAATGTTGTAGAAGTGCAGTTCATTATTAGCTAATGTTAACTAATTTAACTAATGAAACCTTTTTTGTAAAGTGTTACTGATTCATGATAGCTAACACTGTCTTTCATACATATAATACATATATTAAATTTACAAGATCAACAAAACTAAAAATTAATTTTCCATAATTACCTCCTTGATTCTCATTGTTTTGTTTGGTAAAGTAAATAATATTTAGTAATATTATCATAATTTCACTATTTTTATTTGATGTGTTATGCATTCTAATAATTGTATCAACATATTTTCTTAGAATGCCAAGGAAAAAAAAAAAAAATCAAGGAACTCTATGATGCAGCCAAAGGAAGCATCCCTCTCACAAGTTGGCTTAAAAGAGAGAATAAAAATGCAGGTACTGTTAAATTAAATAAAAAAAAAATGTAGTGCCCTTTTTGGTCCCTCCGCCCCTGCCCCTGAGGAGGTCTGTGCACGCCACTGATGTTTATGATGGGTAATGTTTGTAAATTAGATGTGTATCAGATATTTCAACAATCTAAATGATTTCGTAAAGTTTTTCTCTTTTGCAGAACGCTTTTAATAAATATAATTCAGGTATCAATTACCTATCAATATTTATTTATTCAAAATAATATACAAAATCTGTCAAAGTACTTGACCACAACCTCAAAAGCCTGTACACAAGCCGGGGTTCAGCTGCGCGAGACAAACGCTGCCCGTGTGAAAGCAAAACGGGCTTGTCCTGCTCCCGCTCACCATACGCACTGCTTCTGCGCTGCCTCCGCTCTAATGCGTACAGTGTGAAACCGGTGTAAGGGGCTAAGCAGCCTATCCACAAAGATCAAACCAGGCTCCTCAGAGCTATCTCGAGGTAAAGCCTACATCCCTACTCTGCCATTACATGGGAGTAAGATGAAGCTGAGCAAAATGTAATGTGACCAGTAACTTTATCACCCAGGCTCCAACCCCCAAAAGAGCCACAGAGACGCTCAAGCCCTACTTATGGGTCTCTTCCACTGAATGGTACGGCTCGCTTTGCTTTTCCATTGCTGTTTAGCATCGCTTCAAAGTTGGTGGGATTATAGACTGATCGTTATAGTTTCGCCGCCTCTACTGCCGTGACATAATAGTAAACGTGACACAAACAAACACACAACACAGGAGCAATGGATCATATCGATGGAATGGTGTTCTTAATTCTCGGCATTTGGATGTTTTTCACTGCAAGACTAAGAAGTTTGTTTGTTTGGGTTTGGTGTCACAAATCCAATGGCGCTGGTAGTCACGATCCTCCAACCAATCAGTGATCTGCAGTGTTACACGTCACATTTTAGTATCGGTACTGTTCGCTTGGAACCTCAGCCGAGGTGGTACTATTTAAGTGAGCCGTACCGAACTGTAAAAGCGCCTTTAAAACCCTCAATGCTATTGGGGGAGAGCAGCTCATACCCCATCTAGAGGATACGCATTCTACTCAAAGCCTGCTATGGCTAGTAAATAGTTTAGTAGAGCATTTATCCAAAGGAGAGCGAGACCCCTCCTCCAAGACCCATTGATAGTTACTTTTCTCCTTCATTCAACGGTAAAGCCTATTTCCCTATTAGTGGGGAAATGAAAATAAGGGTATTATGTGCTTAAGTATCATCCCCTAAGCTCCAAGACTTAACTGACTTGACTTGACTAAGCTCCAACCTGAGGGTGAGCAGTTTCTTAAAGGGAAATCTCTGTTGCCACCACTTCTACCAAAGAGACAGGCATTAGGCACATAAGGCATTACAGTTAGTTGTAATTGTAATGGTTACAAAATATATAGCAAAAAAGGTTTTTTTCAACAAAAGCCTAACGCGCACAAATCCTTTTATTATAACCAACAAAGCTTTCAAAAATTCATATTAAAATCATTGAAACCGTCTACTACATAATAAATCTCATATTTACATTGTCTACACTTTGTTGGTTATGTGGAGAGCATTCACGGGAATCTGAGCTTGTACTTAACAAAACTCTAGCCATTTTACTGAAGCATTGATTGGCTTCAATGCTCAGTGCTGCAAAAACACATTGTTAAAAGAAACCTTTAATGGAGTAGATGTACTTTAAACAGCACAGTAATCCACACTTTGCACGATTAATTTCATCAACTGCAATCATAATTCATGTTTCAACAGTTCCACATATATAATAATTATTCAATATGCAAAGATGCAATGCAATCATAGCAATTGACATTTACATTAAACTCTTAAAGGAAACATAAACTGAGTGTTCAAACCGGAGTGTTAATAACATGGTAGAAAACAGCTTTTTATGAAAAAAAAAACTGACCTAAATTATAAGTGGATTGTTGTTCATTGGTCCTGAACTACATTTCTTTATTATTTTACACTTTAATTACTATTACTGTCTTGATTTTTAGATCGGGATCAATGCTGTACATGTGAAGCTTCCACAGACTGCAACTGAAAATGAGGTAGGGCAGATCATCTGAAGGAGTGATTAACCATTGTTTCAGATTTTGTCAGTTTATGATTAACTATTACACATTTTGAAGGTTATGCGCAGTGTAATTGAAGTCAATGAGAACTCCAAAGTTCATGGGCTCATAGTCCAGCTGCCCCTCGACTCCATCCACACTGTTAATACAGAAAGGATTATCAATGCTGTGGCTCCAGAGAAAGATGTTGATGGGTACAGAAAATATATTCCAGTCTTTGCCATTAAAATATAATTCTGATTTAATGTGACTTTCAACAAATTATATTCTGCTCCATGAAATAATGAAAGCTGTTTTGATGTCTGTTTGTTTGCTTGCTTCAGTTTGACGAGTATAAATGCAGGGAAACTGGCACGTGGTGATCTTGAAGACTGTTTTATCCCATGTACTCCTAATGGATGTATGGAGCTCATCAAGCAAACAGGTGAGACGGACACCTTAGACTAAAGCAGGGAACACACTACACAACCGATTATCAATGTAATTTGGTTGTGAAAATTGATCATGCCCAAACGGGTGAGTTGCGCTCGTTTAAAATTGTGTAGTGTGCAGTGTTTCTTCAACAGCTCTCCTCACGAAATTAATTCCCTAAGTCAATATTCTCTAATAATAGAACGATACCTGAGCTTCTATGCTCTTTAGCATGGTAAGTCCTTTGCAACCTTAAAAGGGCCTGACGAGTGAAGCTCCAGTCAAGTCACCTTTTTTTAGATAGCGGTTTTTACAATAGAGATTGTTTCAAAGCAGCTTTACAGAGATAACAGGAAAATAATGCAACAAAGTTTGTTTCCAGAAGAAAATATATATATATATATATATATATAGCCGCTCTGGAGTAAACCGTGATGGTGGCAGGCAGATCAATATTATTGTTGAATATTAAATTAAATGTTTTATTTAATGTCCCCAATGAAGCAAGCCAAAAGCCAATGGCAACAAAGGTGAAAAAAGGCAACAGTGGTAAGGAACCAAAACACCAAAAAAACCTTGGGAGAAACCAGGCTCAGTCGGGGGGCCAGTTCTCCTCTGGCCAACGAATGAACAATGTATGATTATGATTCAGGCAGCATTATAAGTCAGAAGTCAGATTGGATTGGAACAATCAGAATATTATCCAGTTCCATCTGGTTGAAGATCAGGTCACGGGATGGAGACGGGTTTGTTGAGGATCAGTGCCGATGGATGGCTGTCGTGTGGATGAGGCCTTCGATGAGAGTCTAGTTGACACAACCTCTGCTGACACTTCAGGGATGCGTTGTGGTCGTGTCTAGGGATGGGACGGTATGAAAAATTCATATCACGATTATAGTGTCCAAAATTATTGTGATTATCAATATTATCACGGTTTTGTTAAAATGAGATGAAAGTGTTTAAAAAGAACTGATGCTCACCCTGAAAACAAGTTTTATATTTGAAAATCAACAAACAACAAATAAATAAGCAGCTCTATGCAGTTTTTTAAGCAAGATTCTATTCTGTGGCATTTCCTTCTTTATAATTCCCGTCGTCAATAGCAACGCATTATTACACAGCGCACATCCATGTATCACAGCGGACGCGCGTTCTTGTTTCATTCAAATACAACTTGCCGTCTTGCGTCACCCATTTTTGATTGTATTAAATGAAATCAGAGTTGATTTATTGTTTACAGAGTTTGATAATATTGTTGTGATTGTCTGGACGATTGTTTTGTACGCTGTACAAAATGGATTTATAAACAGGTAACGTTAAGATTTAACACATTAATCTCAATGTCCCCGTAATTATGTGGTAAAAAAAAAAATCGGTGTAATAAGTGTACAATGAATCTGTACATTACTATCCCTTAAAATGTCACTCTTAATAATAGTCTTGTTTGAAGTTCGTCTTTGGCTCAAAGCCACTTGCTGCAAACTTTTCTTCGCGGAAGCTTCACGTCTATTTCAAGTGAGTGAGATAAAATATTTCAACTCAAAACAACATTTTGTGCCCAATTATTTCCCAGACGTAGTTTTGGTATTGAGGTCAAAGTTAACTTGCCTTGCGTTCGTTATACAACACTGGGTGATGGTCACACAAGACGACTCGGCAGATTTGAAGTGTTTCTATTGCAGCGACTTTGTTCTGCAGACAGGGTGACCATCCTCGATCAAGTTTCCCTCAGGACTTTTGTAAAAGCCAAAATATGACCACCCCTCAGATTTGGTCCTCTTAAAAGGCTGAAAAATCTCCCGATCACGGTCACTGCCTTTCGCCATTCCTTATCGAATAATAAAAAAAACATTGCGTGCTGCGCCTGCGTCAGACTGTTGGCTGGACAGGATTTATAGTGAGTTAATAAAATCGCGATAATAAAACACGGTTATAATGATAATTCAATTTTAAACGATAATACTAACCATCAGTACATTTTATCGTGGTTTATCGTGAAACCGGTAATCGTCCCATCCCTAGTCGTGTCTAAGCGCAGGTCCTCCATCTGATCCACTCCATCCACTTCTAGGCCTATTTCCTGTCAAATGATTTATTGTGAAAGGCTATTATACAAACATATTTATTAGGCAATTATTTATTTAGATTTATTTAGAAGCTGTTCTATTTATTAATCATACACTATTCGTTCGTTGGCCAGAGGAGAACTGGCCCCCCGACTGAGCCTGGTTTCTCCCAAGGTTTCTTTTCTCGATTCAGTCACTGATGGAGTTTTGGTTCATTTTGGCACTGTCGCCTTTTTCGCCTTTGTTGCCTTTGGCTTTTGGCTTGCTTAGTTGGGGACACTTAATATTCAACAATATTATTGATCTGCCTGCATTGACACCATTATATGTGAACTGTACTGAGCTGGATGATGACATCACTGTTTTCCTCAGAGCAGCTGTGTAGATAAATGAACTAAATAACTTTTAACTTTTTTTTACAACAGAAATGAACCATCACTGAACTTACTTAAGCTGCACTATGGCGCTATTTTCTTCTGTACAGTTTTGGTGTCTATACAGTTTTTTTTGTGTGTCTGTACAGTTTTTGTGTCATAATTTACTGCCGTTCCAAACTCTTTCTTCTGCGGAACACAAAAGGAGATACTTGAAGTATGCTACAGCTGTTTTTGTCCATACAATGAAACTTAATGGGGTCAAACATTTCCAAAAATGACAAAGGTAGAGTAAAAGTAATCCATAAATCTTCAATCCGACTCATGTATACAAAGTCCAAATCAAATGGGGCAACCTGCCAAAAATATCAAACCTGTTTGCCACCTGTGTCATGATTTGGCCTTTGTGTATATGAGTTAATCAATTATTTTAATTTACTTGAGAGTGAAAAACCACTTAACTTGTTCCTAAAAAATGATCATATTGCTTCAGAGGACTTGGATGGGAGTTCAATAGATTATGGACTGGATTTTAGGATATTAGGATTTTAGGATAAGTCCTTATCAGAGCTTAGACCACATTGAGTTTCATTGTCTGGAAAAAATTAGACATTCTTCAAACATCTCCTCCTGTGTTCCACAGAAGTGTTTGACATGAAGGTGAGTAAATGCTGACATAATTTTTGGTTGAACCATTCATCTACCTTAAATGAACTTGAATTATAATAGTGTATATATTTAATGTCTTGCGTTTAGGTGTGTCTGTGGCAGGAAAAAGAGCTGTGGTAATTGGCCGCAGTAAGATTGTTGGTGCACCAATGCACGACCTTCTCCTTTGGAATCATGCCACTGTAACAACTTGTCATTCAAAGACTGCAGACTTGGCCTCTGAGGTACAGAGCTCTGGAGCTTTATTTCCACTCTGTTTTTTTGCTATATTATAATATAATAAAATTATATTAGCTAATCAAAATCCGCACACACACTATTCACATTTTAGAATACTAAAGTATCACAACTATGAATTAAAACATGGAAAAAAAGTCTTTTGGAAAGAGCCTGAAAATTTCATGGAAATTCTTTTGTCTGCATGAAGTCGCTTATGTAGCATTTTAATGAGGCTTGCGTTAGTCTGGTTATGAATATGGCAACAGATTAATCAAAGAGAAGCTAAAAAGGCTGGAAACCCTATAGTTATTTTCCCAGGAATATTAGGGGTTTAACTGTAAAGCTGTAGAAACCTTGTACTTGTTTCTTTCTGTTTCTTCTTCTTCCGCTGCATCTTCTATAAAAGTATATAGGTGTCAGAGACCCCAGACTTCAGCAGGATGGTCCCAATCACTCACCACTACTCAGGCTCACAGATACACATTTGTCCGACACTAGGCAGCTATAAGAATCAATTTGCATTTTGGATTATAAATCCCCTGAGTCCTGCAAAAGCCATTTCAACTCCCTCTACGAGAGGGAGCCACAGGATGAGGAATCTTTTAAGCCAGATTTTTTTTATCAGTTTCCATCCCTATGAAATAATAAATGCATTGATCTAATTCATTTTTGTAACTACAGTATAATGTCTGTGACAGTTTAGTCTGTAAAATCTGTGAAATGCTTATATATCATTAAATGTTTATTTCACTTTTATAGACCCCAATAAAATATATTTAAGTTGCCAGAGCTGAAAAATATATTGCTGTCCATTTAAAATGAAGAGACAATTTTATTTGTCTTTTCAATATGATATATGTAAAGGATAATGTACATCCAGCTGGTTGTCTTCTCAAAATAAACCCCCGACAGGGTGGTGCGCATCGGGGTCTTGATCAGCCTGAAGAACAACCAGCTGGATGTACATTATCCCACTTATTACAACGCTACTTGCAACACAAGTAAATAATTAGCAGGGAACTACACTGCGACCAAAATGGTCGCATATGCGTTTGCCATTGCGAATGCCATTTGACCCTAATTTTTAATGGGTCGCAAATGTATCACTGACTATTTTTGTACCTACCTTATGTTTTAGGCAATATGCTATGATTTACTATGAGCATTTATTAAAACAGAAATGTGTAGCCTATTTTAAGTATACGTTTTTATAACGTGCTCTGAGCATACATCAAGTTGGCTTCAGCCCCGCGAGAGAGAGAGAGGGGCGCATGCGCGATCGGACTCTGTGTGTGTGAGAGAGACACGCAGGCGCGATCGAACTCTGTGTGTGTGAGAGAGAGACGCGGGCGCGATCTAACTCTGTGTGTGTGTGTGTGTGTGTGAGTGTGAGAGAGAGATGCGCGGGCGCGATCGAACTGTGTGTGTGTGCGTGTGTGTGTGTGAGAGAGAGAGAGACGCGGTCACGCGGGCGCGACCGAACAGTGGAAACATAAAAACATACTCCGTCATTTTGTTCATACAGGACATGATTCAAACTGCAAAATGTTTACTTATATTTGTGTACACTCGCAATAAAACACAACATTGTGCTTTTGTCACACTCTAAACTCTTGTCAAACTGTAACCTACAACTGTAACCCAACCACACACACACACACACACTGTTTTAAAAGCAAAACATTTTTATCCAACCCCATTTAAAAACAGTCTGTGTGTTCCATATTTTGGAGATTCATCGTATCGCATTGGTTTTCATTTCTTGTCCTCGGAGTACTAATCTGTTTATTTTTAAGTTACACATTCTACATTGATTAAAAAAGAAAATCAAATGTGTTTTTAATGGTAATTATTTTATACGGAAATCATTTATTTATAATTCAGATGAGAATAAAGTTAGGGTTAATTAAAATTAAGGAAAACAATATATATTGATCTGAAATATAGCAAATTAATTTTAAATTCATTCAGGTACAATTACCAAACATATATCAAGGTCATTTTGTCTTTTTATTAATTTAATTAATAAACTAATTATATAAAACTATTGTCAGTGCACTACAAATAAACTGGTTCTATGCCTTTATTAATAAAACTTATACAACTTAAAAATACAAGGCTTAAGACATTTATAAAAATGCCTTCTGCATTTTTGTTTTGCTTTTCACTCCATTGAACCGAAATCGTACCGAACCGTGATGTATGAACCCAACCGTGACTTCTGTGTACCGTTCCACCCCTAATGCAGTACAGTTTCATTATTGTTCATTATTATCCAGAGAGCGGCTTACTATAAATAATTTGTGCGACCAAATCATGTTTTGCGCCAGTAACTGAAAAAGTTAGTAGCGCAAGTGCCACCAGTGGAAAAGGTTAGTGTAGTTCCCTGATTAGACTCAAAATATTGATCGGAGTTGAAATATTTTTTTAGGTCTTTAAACGCAAAGCTTCCGTGGAGAGAGCAGTTGTTCAAACCGCGGCAAGTTCAAACTAGATGGACATTCAAGAGATACGGTATACAGTCTTACTACTTATTACGCAGCATTTTGCCACATAAAAAATTATGGAGATAAGAGATATTGATTTCAAACCGTTTTAAAATCGTACCTGTATTTTATAATCCAACAGTGCACAAAACAATAGTCACAAAATGGCAGCAGCTGCATTTGTATGAAACAAGAGAGAGCGAGTCCATGATACTGGATGGCATAATTAAATGAGGAGAAAACCCGTTCTTAGCAGGCGTATAGCGCTGCTGACTTCAGTAACCCGGATGAGCCTGCGTTATCTGTTTTCAGTGGTTGTTATCTGGGAATAATATACCGCTGGATAGCACAGAATTAAGTATTCCACAGAGCCGTGTAATAATATATGATAACATTTCTATTAATGCACACTTGTTTACTGTTGTAAATTTTCTCCACGTTTCCAAACAGCTTGAATCATAATAATTGTCGTTTGTGCACCCTTTTGTTTCTGTTGTAGGTGGGAAAGGCAGACATCCTGGTGACTGGAATTGGTAAACCAGAGATGGTTCGCGGAGAGTGGATGAAGAATGGTGCTTTGGTCATTGACTGCGGTATTAACACCATCACAGGTGTGTATGTGTAACAGATATATTTTTAATTCAAGTCGTTTTTGGTAGGAGTCTACATTGTTTTCAGTTTCATTTACAAAGATATAATTTTTTTGGTTAGATGTTTTCTGCATTTCCCGTAGTTGTTTAAAAGGACTCAATTAGTGATGTCAAATTTTTCAGGAATATTAAAGGAGCCGTATGTAGGATTGTGGCCAAAACTGGTACTGCAATCACTTTAAAAATACCATAGAGCGCTGTATCCCCCCCCCCTCCCCCTACCCCCTGACTCAAGGTTGCCAGATTAGCTGCAGGATTCAGCAGAAACGTAGGCTGCTTCCAATGGCAAATGACGACGAGACGTACACAGTACGTTTTTGGTGTGTTGAGGGGTGTTGAGGTGCTGGGGCCATAATAGCTGAAGAGATGAGCGTTTTTGATTTGATATTTAATTTGATTTTATTTCGTTATTTTGAACATATAAATACAATTAAAAAAAAAGTCTGTGGAAAAATAAATGTATAATAGTAAAACAAAACCAAAAACATATAAACACAAAATAAAACTTCCTTATTTTTAAAGACGAAAAAAAAAAATAGATTTACAAGTGCTAAAGTTTTTGTCATAAGCGGGCTAACAAATAACCAAAACATTTACCACAGCAATTATAACGCTGGACAAATTCAATATTACCAATGGCTATCACAGGGTTGTTTTCAGTTTCTTTATAAAATATTGTTAGAGTAACTAAACTTGATTAGCAATGTTCATACAGGTCAACTTGCAGCATGTGTAACTTAGTCCACGATATACGCGAAGAACGAATGACGAATCATTTTTTCTGAGGTAAAGTTAGGCTTCTGTCTCAATTACGCTTCAAATTGCCATAATGGGAGTGCTAATGTTGTTTTCCTCTCAGCATAAAGACAGAGAAACTGGCTCCTATAATACATTCCTAATGTTAGCATACGTCCATGTGAGCTTACGTTACGTTACTTTGCACGAACATGCATAACTTTGTTCGACTGTCATGAATATATGAAATGTCCATTGACATCAAGTACAAGTTAGCCAAGCATAGATAATTCTTACCTGTCCAGGAGAAAATTAGCAACGTTGGCGTCTGTGTTCAAATACTTCTCCGTTTTCAGCCGTCTCCATCTTTCAAAAGCATCTCCAATGCAAATTCTGGTTTTATTTCTGACTTTGTCACGACAAATTTCTGAATCATAACGAGGTCTTTTTGATTTAGTAACGTTAGACATCTTTATCCGACTACAGTTAGGGTAGATTAGAGCAAAGCTGGCAACCCGGATCCCGAAACACGACTGACTTCGTGATTGGTGGATAGGTGGAGGGTGGCGCATCAGACCAAAACACAACATGACAACATCAACATCAGTTGAGGGCTGCAGGTCCACTTTTTAAATGACAATATCTTAGCCATACTACTGTTGTCAGTGATATAAGTATTTGAAATGAACATGATTTCTTAATGTCTAGTGACATATTAGGGCCTTTTTATGATTAATTGAAATACATTTCTTACATACAGCTCCTTTAATAATCGAGTTTATTTTAAATTGAAGATCAATTATATATACATATTTTGCATGCGCAAAAATAAAACTTAAGAGCAACATAAAACAAGTGTGCTGCATGGATGTTGCTTTCCTATGAATTTAATTTTTTTAATTCTGTTATAAATGAAAAAATTAAACCAATGTACAGTATGTTGAAACATGCTGTACAACGTAATTGAAATGTAAGGAAAAAATGTCAAAAGTCTCTGAAAGTTGTTTAAAATCTTTAGAGGGCATTTTCTCAAAAACATGCTTTTTATGTGATTTTTCTTCTTTAGTATTATTAGTTTTCCAAGCACCGAAAGGATTGTGAGGATTGTCTAAATGTGCACTAGAATTTAGGAGAATTTGGGAAATCCATGGTTCAAAAAATAGTCACTTAGGCCTCGTTTACACTGTCAGTGAAATGTGACCCAATTCTGATTTTTTACTCGTATGCGACACAGATCAGATGTGTTCTATGACAGTGTAAACAGGAAAAAAAAACGCATGTATTCGGATATTTCGAGATCGGTTTCAGGCCTCGTTCATATGTGGAAATAAATCAGTTGTAAATCGGATATGTGCCAATGCGACTGTAAACAGGCAGATCGGATTTTCCGAGGCATTAGTGCGTCTCCGCGGTTTAATGACGAGAGAAACCCCGACTCGCATCTGCGGATGGACGGATGGCCCGACGAAACATTGTGTCGTCGTAGGAGAGGAATGTGGACACACGTTGACACAACATATCAAAGGTTGGCTTGCTCATTCTAAAATTTCGGACCCACTGCTCATGAAAGTGCGTTTATTGCACAATTTTTTTTTCACGTGGCATTTACGCCAAAAATGGTTTTTGCGTGCATGAGGCGCACTTTATGGCGTTTAATACGCACGTTTACAGTTGGTATCATATGCAATCAAAAACTATTTTTGGCGTATAAATGGCATGAGAAATAAAATTTGTGCTATAGATACTCACTTTTATGACGTGTTGTATGTTCCCACCAGTCCTGAGATCTCGCTGCGTGTTCGTCCATCTGAGCAAGAAGACCCCTGTAAACATGCGCGATGTTTCAGTCAAGTGTAAACACATGACTCGGATATGGGTCACAATTTAAAGAACGTGTAAACGGACGGTAAAAAAAATCGGATGTAGGCAACAAATCAGAATTGGGCGTCAAGACCTGCAGTGTAAACGAGGCCTTAGTCACTTACATTTTATCTCTCAGACACCAGCAGACCGAGTGGAAAGAGACTTGTTGGAGACGTTCACTATGATTCAGCCAAAGATCAGGCTGGGTTTATTACGCCTGTACCTGGAGGAGTTGGCCCAATGACTGTAGCCATGCTCATGCAGGTACATTATTCCTGTTTCTCATGAAGGTCACATCTGTTACGATTGTGGGGTTTTTGTGACAAAGTGAAGTAGCATGTATTTATTATGGTTCTTAGAAAATGTAATGTTTGCTTTTAATGTCACAGAACACAGTTCTGAGTGCCAAGCATTTCCTTCAAGCACACAAACCTGGGAAGTGGAATATAAACTACACTAAACTCAACCTGCAAAGACCAGTTCCAAGGTGAGATTGCATATGCAAAAAGCAAGAGCTTTATAATGGGATTGGATAGAGCCTGAGTTTTTGAAGCTTCAAAAAGTGCATCCATCCATCCATCCATCATAAAAGTAATCGTTAACACTTTACAATAAGGTTCATTAGTTAACTAACTTAGTTAACATGAACTAAGAATGAACCATACTTCTTACTGTTCTTTTTACTTCTATTAATCGTAGTTAATATTAATTTCAACATTTACTAATACGTTATTAAAATTAAAGGTTATATTTGTTAACATTAGTTAATGCACTGTGATCTAACATGAGCAAATAATGAACAGCTGTATTTTTATTAACTAACATTAACAAAGATTAATAAATACTGTAACAAATGAATTGCTCATTGTTAGTTAATACATCAGCTAATCAATGTTAATGAACCTTATTGTAAAGTGTTACCAAGTAATCCATACAGCTCCAGGGTGTTAATAAAGGCCTTCTAAAGCGAAGCGATGCGTTTTTGTAAAAATAAATTCCCATATTTAGAACTTTATAAACTAAAATCATTGTCTTATGGTAACTGCTTGGTTTAGACTTCTAATTCGTGTCCGGTGTTTTTTTTTTTTTTGCTCTGTCTATCCTACGCACTTCCGAGTTCAATACGTTATCCGTCGGGTCATAACTCTGTTTGTGTTTGGCTGAAAGAAGAAAGTCATTTACACTTAGGATGGCTTGGGGTTGAGTAAATTATGGGATAATTTTCGTTTTTGGGTGAACTTACCCTTTTGTTAGAGAGTGACTTTTATAGGAATGGTTGAAACAATTTTTAGTATGAAAAAAGATTTTAGTATATGAACGATTTCTTGAAGTGAACGGTTGTTCCAATATATTTTACTTTTGACTTTGTTGTTTGTTCATTTTAATAGCTAGTTTGTTTATTTTCATCATGCAGTGATGTTGCCATCTCTCGCTCCCGTGTACCTAAACCCATTGAGTGTCTTGCTAAGGAAATTGGTCTTTTTTCGGATGAGGTTGAGCTCTATGGGAGGACCAAGGCCAAAGTCCAACTGAAAACAATTGATCGACTGCACTCTCAACCTGATGGCAAATATGTGGTTGTTACTGGGTAATCTTTTTCTCTGTCAAGTGTTATTCTAAGAGATGAAAATCAAATTCATGTTTTATAGGCATGTATTGTGTTGAAGATTTTGATACTTGTGCAAGGAAGTAACATTTTGTTTAATGTAGAATCACTCCAACTCCTTTGGGTGAAGGAAAGAGCACAACTACAATAGGGTTGGTTCAAGCACTTGGTGCTCATCTCAGACTTAATGCGTTTGCAGCTGTGCGCCAACCATCACAAGGCCCAACGTTTGGCATCAAAGGTAAGTTATGCTGATAAGATATACCAATTGGTTACCACTGAGGTTAAAGTTTGGTCAAAAGTGTGTAAAAACGTTGTACCAAGTTTTGTTTACCAAGCATTTGATTTATAGTACCACATGACAAAGTGAATTTCCTGTGCAATCATGATGGTTTTTTGTCAGTTTGCATAGAAATGAGAGCAACTATGGAAAATGAAATGTCTACCTCAATTCTCATGTCTGTAGGTGGTGCTGCTGGTGGGGGCTACTCTCAAGTTATTCCCATGGAAGAGGTATTTTTTCTTTTTTTTTGTCAGCTGCTTTGTTGATAAATAAAGATGTATGAAATCATGTGTTAAGTGATAGTCTTTTCTTCTTAGTTCAATCTTCATCTGACTGGTGACATTCATGCAATCACAGCAGCCAATAACCTAGTAGCTGCTGCCATTGATGCTCGTATCTTTCATGAAGCCACCCAGTCTGATAAGGTAATGTCTATCTTCATTCATTTATTTGATCACGGAAATCACATTCTGGTGTGATCTGTTAGAAAATTATTAGTGCTGTCAGTTGATTAAATATTTTAATCTAATTAATTACATGCTGATTATTTAATCTTAAAAAACAACACCACATGATATTTGGTTTTCAGAGAATGTCTTTAATTTGAGTGTATTTTGTCTTCCTGCACTGGCAGAACAAGTTAAAGACAAATTAAAAAACTGCGAGTGATTAAAAGACAAAGTTTATGATAGAATCTATGAAACAATGCAGTGTTACTTCTCTAATTAATGTACCTTTTGTTTTAAAGATTTTTGGACATTTTTAATGTGAAACAAACGTTTTGTTTTGAACTTTCTTTTTTTTTTTTTTTTTTACAGTTTTTCTTTTCTTTTTTCTTTTAATGACTCTGAATTAAAATTCATTCTAAATTGAAAAAGCTTGAAATGCTCCAATGATTTCATCTTGACATACCCACTATTATGACTTTTTTTAGTAAATAAAAATGACTGTTCATACAGTATCTTACTGTAACCTACATGCATAACCCCTGAACAGTTTATCTGTGGGTAGTTCATTTTAGTAACCATGCTATCAACCATGCTAATTTAGCTATCATGTATGTTATGTGTTTTTTTTTTTTGTGTGCAATAGTAGCATTGATTTATTTTAGGCCTATTTAATTTGAGTTTAGTTCTGTAACCTGCTTATGACGATGCAAAGGAAAATTTAAAGAACTAAAATGATGAACAAATGACAATTGTGAGAGTCTCAAAACTGGTCAAAAAATATTTGATTTGAAAGGTCAAAAGTTGTCACATTAATAATTCCACTGAATCTCTTGCTTCTCTCCTCGCTTAAGTATCTTGCCCAGTCAGTATTCATAGAAGTGCATTAAAAGTTTTATTCCCCTTTTCGGCCTATTATCAGACTCACAATAGTGCAAAAGAAAAAGACTGTGGTAAAGTTCTTTATCTCCATGATTCCTTATCACAGACGGTGTTCTAAACAGAGCTCTTGTATTGCTTTTATACAAAATAGGGACCATGGCTGTGTCCTTAAATGTTGACATTTAATGTGGGGAACAGTGAGGATGCGCTAAGATGAATTAAAACTGAGAAGATATGCAATTTAAGTGTGCTGTTAAAAAGTCAAAATCAACAGCTAAATATTATTCTATCACTGCACTAGGCTCTCTTTAATCGCTTGGTACCCTTGACTGAAGGTCAGAGGAAGTTTTCCCCAGTTCAGATCAACCGACTTGAAGTAAGAAATGTGTGTGTGTGTGTGTGATTTCATATCCCCCTCTCTAAGAGTGTGTTCACACTTGGCAGGTTTAGTTTGATTTAAAACAAACCCGGTGCGATTGCTCTGTTAGTGGCGGTTCATTTGATGCTGCCATCCGAACCCTGGTGCGCACCAAGACCACTGAAAAGATGGGTGTCTGTACGCTTTCAAATTAACTCTGTGGCTCTACTAAAATATGAATGCAACACAGACCAAAGACATGTATACTAACCAAAACAGGACATGTCACAAGATGCGACCCTAAAAAGGACCGGATGCTCAAGCATACCTGTTTTTTCTCGTCATTGTCGTGATGTTGCCCATTTACAATTCGTTACAGGCATCAGAACCGCGTCTTCTCAAAGCAGATCTTCTTTTGTGTGTGACTGCCGCTGTTTTGACTCCTTTACAAATTTGATAAGATCTTCACAAGCTGTCACCTCAATCATATGTACACGCGTGCCGTACAGTCAATGCATTTAGCTCAGCACACAGCAATGTTATGGATGTTCGACAAGGTCTGCGGCAATATATGCATCATAAAAGTGAACCAGGACTAAATGTATCTTTTATTTAATTTTTTGCTCCAGACCAAAACAACCAAGAGAACCGAACTACAAGTGTAAACACACCCTTAAACTAATCTTTACATTTAGATTTGCTCATATACTACACTTTGTCATGCTTTCTGTAATTTTAATATATTTGATGATTCTTGTACCCATAGAAACTAGGCATAAAGAAAACCGACCCCAGCACGTTAACAGAGGAGGAAATCACCCGCTTCGTCAGGCTGGACATGGACCCTGAGTCCATCACATGGCAGCGAGGTGCGATAGAATGTGTATTGTTGTTTCTGTTCTTCTTACAATTTATGCTAAGGGGATGAATAAGCTAAAATGAATATCAAACTGAATTCAAACGGAGAAAATTAATCTCAAACTGAATCTATAAAACTAGAACATTTTTGTTGATTGCTTTTGGCTTTGATGGTGTTACAGAACATTATGAATTGCTGTATATACACATTTAGGTGACATGTAAATCTTTTTTGGATTTTATCACAGTGCTGGACACAAACGATCGTTTTCTGAGAAAAATCACCATTGGCCAGTCTCCAACTGAGAAGGGCTTTACCAGAACTGTGAGCATCACACATATTACCTAATGCTTTATACACTAATGAACACAAGCATGCACAGGTATGATCAAACATTGTTTGACCAGCCACTTACTGTCCACAGCCTACATCACTTCAGTTGTCTGAAACTAAATATTTAATTATTTTTTAGAATTCAATAATTATCGTAACACATTAAAATCTAAATTAAATAAATAGTGTTGGCTTCACTTTAGTTTGATGTTCTCTTTAACACATTCTGTTGACTACAAGTAACATTGCACCTACATCTCTATTAAAGGGTTAGTTCACCAAAAAATGAAAATTAAGTCATTAATTACTCACCCCCATGCTGTACCAACCCCGTAAGGCCTTCGTTCGTCTTCGGAACAGAAATGAAGATATTTATGATTAAATCTGAGAGGTTGATCACTCCTCCATAGGCTCCCTAAGGGAATGAAACTTGACGGCCCAGAAAGTCATTAAAGAAAATGTTTAAATATTCCATGTCGTAACAGTGGCTCAACTATTAAGTTTATCAAGCGACGAGAATACTTTTTGTGCGAAAAAACAAACAAAAATAACGACTTTATTCGACTATTCCTTTTCTTCCTTGTAGGCCTGAAACGAGACTTCAAGAGATTTCCACGACGCGCACGCGCGAGAACTTAACTGAAGTAGTTGAAGGAGATCGCAATTCTCGCGCATGCGTCGTGGAAATCTCTTGAAGTCTCGTTTCAGGCCTACAAGGAAGAAAAGGAATAGTCGAATAAAGTCGTTATTTTTGTTTGTTTTTTCGCACAAAAAGTATTCTCGTCGCTTGATAAACTTATAGTTGAGCCACTGTTGTGACATGGAATATTTAAACATTTTCTTTTATGACTTTCTGGGCCGTCAAGTGTCATTCCCTTAGGCAGCCTATGGAGGAGTGATCGACCTCTCAGATTTAATCATAAATATCTTCATTTGTGTTCCGAAGACGAACGAAGGTCTTACGGGGTTGGTACAGCATGGGGGTGAGTAATTAATGACTTAATTTTCATTTTTGGGTGAACTAACCCTTTAACTCTCATTAGATTGTTAGTAGACTATTAGAGTTAGAATAAGTTGACGTGTAGTTGCAAAGTTACTTATAGTCAGTAGAATGTCTGTTGGAGGAGCATCACAATAAAGAGTTAGCAGATATTAAGCAGACAGTCTACTAATACTGTAATGAGAGTTAGTTGACACATAGGTTCAACGCTACTTAGTCAACATAATGCTCAAAAGGGACCATCCAAATAGTGTTGCCATAGTGTGTTCAAAGACCGCTGGACTACGCTTAAAATAAACTGAGCATCTAAAAAAAAACACTTTGACATGGCATTGTAATGCAGCACTTGTGACGCAAGACACTTAAATGGACAAAGATGTCCACATGAGACGACAATTTTTGTTCTTGTCACATTTAATTTCTCAAGTGAACCATGTATCTCGCTAATGACAGTAATTTCTCTGCAAACACAATGAATGATGCTAAATCAATTTTACATTCACACAAGACAAAATAATAATAAAATATAACTCGTCATGTCAGTCCTATTTCCTCTGCTACAAAACGCAACAAAATAAGCAAAAATCTAATCAGAAAAATAAAAAAACAAAATCATGTCAGAAACCTTGTCAGCTATAACCGCATCCATTACAGCATACATCATTCTTTATCCTTAGAGTAAAACATTCTAGACAAACATCAACAATTGAACACTACTAATACTGATTTTCATGAATGCCACACAACTCTCCAGACAATTGTTTTCACTTTGGTAAACCAATCTCCCCAGCTGCTGCAGTGGCAACATGGTTTACAGAACAATGCATCTGTGGCAATATTGTATTTAAGCCAAAGGAACACATTTTAGCATTGTACAGAAAAACTCTGCGCATTCTCTTAAATCCATAAATCTAGCCAATAATACACAGTAGCACAGCTATTGATTTGCTTATAGGTTCCAAAAACCTAAAAAGGAACTCAATCGATGCAAATGCGGAAATAATTCGGCAACTCTTGTATAATTATGTATATGTCAATGTTGATTCATTTAATATTGACTTTCACAAAGCGTATTTCAAACTAAAATCTCTAAAAACCCTTTTTTTTGGATGATGTTGAAAGTAGCGGCTTTGGTAGCAATCGGATACTGAAAATGTAGAAATGTCTTTCTGCAGTAATGGGTTCCAGTGTTACCATGTCTGCCTTTTATAGGTAACTTTAGGTTTATTTATTTTTTCACTCAAAGATATGGGCTCTTGCAGAATGCAAATCATTTTTTTCTATTTATTTATAACATATGTCCAGAATACATTTTTCATTTCAGGCAGCTGGGGAAAATGAAGTGACTGGAATTAATATTTAGAGTATTAAAGTTTCGAGAACATAAAATTGACCTTTTTAATTCAGTACATGTATGCCATAATAAGGTCATAATTTGGTCCTTGAATAATGTGACATTTTGGACTTTAAAGGAACGAAAATCTAAAACATTAAAATTTTGGAAGAATGTAATAGAAAGCTGGAACAAAATCCCTTTTTCCAGAGTGAACATGTTTTTTGTCTGAGGCAGAGCCTCCAGTACAGACTCTTTTCTGTACAGTGGAATAATGCTTTCCTTTGGCTTGAATACAGCATTGCTACAGACACGTTGTTCTGTAAACCATGCCAGTTGGTTCACCTAAAAAAAATGCAGAAAACCTCAACAAACTTTGAGCTGGCATTGTAATGCAGCAATGTGGCGCAAGACTGCAATGTAGACCAATTAAAAAACACAGCATAAGAAATGTGTTCTTGTTTGAAGAACCTTGCATAAGAACTCCGTAGTTATACATTTTCTTTAATAATTCACAAGTTATTATAGTTTAACATTTAATTATTTCCCAAGTGAGCCATGTAACTAGCTAATGACAGTCATTTCTTTGTGTAAACAATGCATGATGCTAGATAAGTTTGAAACGGGCAGGATATTCATTTGCAATCAATTGTAATGATGAACATTTTATTTTATTCTGTTAGCAGACCAGGCCAAGTAACTTTGTTTGTGTTTTGTTTTGCAGGCCCAGTTTGACATCACGGTGGCCAGTGAGATTATGGCAGTTTTAGCTCTCACCACCAGTCTGGAGGACATGAAGCAGAGACTTGCAAAAATGGTGGTGGCCACCAGTCGCAGTGGTCAGCCTGTCACCACAGAGGATTTGGTGTGCTGCTGTCATATGTCTCATTTGATCTCAAATTAAAATGTCTAAATGTTTTGTGTGTGTTTTGATTCTCTAATGCTTGTGTCTTAGGGAGTATGTGGAGCTCTGACAGTACTCATGCAAGATGCCATCAAGCCAAACCTCATGCAGACACTAGAGGTAAGAGGAGTTGTCCTGGGTTGTGTGTACTATATTCAAGTTAATACGCGAATCACCTAGAGCTACACAGGCCTTGAAGGCTTCATAGATACTGTACATCTTCTCTACTTCATACTCAATCCGCTAGTTGATTAGCTCAGTTTTGCAGCTATTTTCTTGTCACTTCTTTCTCTGGTGCTTTAGAGTTGTGTCTTAAGCTGTTGTATGAACAATTGTGTAGGGAAACCCCGTGTTTGTTCATGCTGGACCTTTTGCAAACATTGCGCATGGAAACTCGTCAATCTTGGCTGATAAAATTGCTCTGAAACTAGTTGGACCTCAGGGATTTGTGGGTAAGTTACACAGATGAAAGAAATTTGTTATTATCATAATTTAAATCTATCTATGAAGAGTCAATATAGTTTGCTAATTTTTATAAAGTTTTGTCAATTAAAAAGACTGTTCGGTTTAAAAAAAATTGTTGTTCAGGACCAAAAGTAATTTAATATTTACAAAATTTTACGAAATGTTGTCAAGGATCAGCATGGATTTACTGTAGTGGATTTACTTTAGTTGTTTTTTTCTTGCAGTCACAGAAGCAGGTTTTGGAGCAGATATTGGGATGGAGAAATTTTTCAACATCAAGTGTCGCTACTCTGGTCTCAAACCTCATGTTGTGGTCTTGGTTGCCACAGTTCGAGCACTTAAGATGCATGGAGGTGGGCCAACGGTGAGTCTGAGAATAACCCCTTTACTGTGTCGTGGGAGAGAAATAAAAAATTTAAGTGAGAACATTGTTGGCATGATTTAGTTTCATGCTGTTTAACATTTTGCCTCACCTCTTGTACATATAATTCTGTACAGGGAGTTATTAATGTGCATTGCTTGTATCTTTTCTATAGGTCACTGCAGGTGCGCCTCTTCCGAAAGAATATATTGAAGAGGTACTGTAAGATTTTTAATGTTTTTCTGCTAGTCTGGGATCTTGTAGATAAAGTAGTCTTTGAAATGTGTTCTGGTCAGTATTTACAGTGGGGATTTGAGTAGCCAGAAAAATAATCACTTTTATTAATGAGTTCAGTCAATACAGATGACAATACAGCCACTGCATCTCCACAGTTAATTCGTTTTTTGATTACATATCTAATTGAGTCTAGATTGTCCTTGTTTATTGAAAGTGCGAGCAAGTTACTGTATGTTCATCTTCGCTATACTGTAGTAGCAAACAACAGATCCATTGGCGGAGGAGCACCTTAACATGCATATTGCAGTGTTAATTTTGAATACAGATTTATGCTTTGTAAGGTATGCACATTTAGGTGGTCAACCGGGCTGGAAAAACTAAATTAGATTTTTTTAATAGATTTGTTTCATTTTTAAAATTAAAATTCTATTCATTTTACAGAAAGCGCAACAAAATAAATACAAACAAAACAGCACTGTGTTGTTGTTTTTCACAAAAAACAAACCTGGCTGTTAACAAAAGGGCATTTTTGGTTTAAATATTTTATATTTTTTGCCCCTATTTGTAGTCTGAAGGAGTCAGCATGTTGGTTTGTGTTCGGTATGACTTGTAAGTCTGGTAGTGTATGATGCCCAGTTTCTCTCTGTAACCAATTTTAAAGTTTTCAAGTGTTTGATGTGTAGCATTTTAAAATCTGTCCAGTGTATTCAGTGTAGCCTTAATGTGCAAATAATTCTGAGAAAGAATTCTGCCGTTTCCATTTCTTTTATATGTAATATATATTAAAATATGAGGAGATTAAAGGGTTAGTTCACCCAAAAATTCAAAATTAAGTCATTAATTACTCACCCCCATGCTGTACCAACCCCGTAAGGCCTTCGTTCGTCTTCGGAACACAAATGAAGATATTTATGATTAAATCTGACAGGTTTATGACCGCTACATAGGCTCCCTAAGGGAATGACACCGGACGGGCCAGAAAGTCATTAAAGAAAATGTTTAAATATTCCATGTCACAACAGTGGCTCAACTATAAGTTTATCAAGCGACGAGAATACTTTTTGTGTGAAAAAACAAACAAAAATAACGACTTTATTCGACTATTCCTTTTCTTCCTTGTAGGCCTGAAACGAGACTTCAAGAGATTTCCATGACGCGCACGCGCGAGAACTTAACTGAAGTAGTTGAAGGAGATCGCAATTCTCGCGCATGCGTCGTGGAAATCTCTTGAAGTCTTGTTTCAGGCCTACAAGGAAGAAAAGGAATAGTCGAATAAAGTCGTTATTTTTGTTTGTTTTTTTCGCACAAAAAGTATTCTCGTCGCTTGATAAACTTATAGTTGAGCCACTGTTGTGACATGGAATATTTAAACATTTTCTTTAATGACTTTCTGGGCCGTCCGGTGTCATTCCCTTAGGGAGCCTATGGAGGAGTGATCAACCTCTCAGATTTAATCATAAATATCTTCATTTGTGTTCCGAAGACGAACGAAGGCCTTACGGGGTTGGTACAGCATGGGGGTGAGTAATTAATGACTTAATTTTCATTTTTGGGTGAACTAACCCTTTAATTCAATCCATTCGATTACACATTTGTCATTTTGTGTGACTTTAATCTCAAAGAATACTTGTAGGTTAGATTCTCCGTCACAGAGATAGCTTGTATCTCATCAGTCCAGTATCAATCAATAAAGCCTTATGCTGACACATCTTCAAAAAGAAACCTGGGACAAATTGAATCCAGTAATCAGACATGCAAAGGCACATGCCTGACTGTGACTTGTATAAATTGCTATTTTGTCATCAAATAAAAAGTAATTATTGCTAGTCTTCATTTGCTAGCTAAGCTTTAATGAATTTATGCTAAGAAAAAGGATTTATGGTGAGGTTGTCCAAAATCCCACTGTATGTATGGTCTATTTGTGTGAAAATGTATAACCAATTTGGAGAGAATTTCCAAGGAAAGATGACTATATTGTGATGTTTGCTACGAGTAAAAAATTTTACAACACCATTTACTTATGGAAATTTAAGCAAGGCAAGTGTACACTCACCTAAAGGATTATTAGGAACACCATACTAATACTGTGTTTGACCCCCTTTCGCCTTCAGAACTGCCTTAATTCTACGTGGCATTGATTCAACAAGGTGCTGAAAGCATTCTTTAGAAATGTTGGCCCATATTGATAGGATAGCATCTTGCAGTTGATGGAGATTTGTGGGATGCACATCCAGGGCACAATGCTCCCGTTCCACCACATCCCAAAGATGCTCTATTGGATTGAGATCTGGTGACTGTGGGGGCCATTTTAGTACAGTGAACTCATTGTCATGCTCAAGAAACCAATTTGAAATGATTCGAGCTTTGTGACATGGTGCATTATCCTGCTGGAAGTAGCCATTAGAGGATGGGTACATGGTGGCCATAAAGGGATGGACATGGTCAGAAACAATGCTCAGGTAGGCCGTGGCATTTAAACGATCCCCAATTGGCACAAAGGAGCCTAAAGTGTGCCAAGAAAACATCCCCCACACCATTACACCACCACCACCAGCCTGCACAGTGGTAACAAGGCATGATGGATCAACAGAAATCGAGACTCATCAGACCAGGCAACATTTTTCCAGTCTTCAACTGTCCAATTTTGGTGAGCTCTTGCAAATTGTAGCCTCTTTTTCCTATTTGTAGTGGAGATGAGTGGTACCCGGTGGGGTCTTCTGCTGTTGTAGCCCATCCGCCTGAAGGTTGTGCGTGTTGTGGCTTCACAAATGCTTTGCTGCATACCTCGGTTGTAACGAGTGGTTATTTCAGTCAAAGTTGCTCTTCTATCAGCTTGAATCATTCGGCCCATTCTCCTCTGACCTCTAGCATCAACAAGGCATTTTCGCCCACAGGACTGCCGCATACTGGATGTTTTTCCCTTTTCAAACCATTCTTTGTAAACCCTAGAAATGGTTGTGCCTGAAAATCCCAGTAACTGAACAGATTGTGAAATACTCAGACAGGCCCGTCTGGCACCAACAACCATGGCACGCTCAAAATTGCTTAAATCACCTTTCTTTCACATTCTGACATTCAGTTTGGAGTTCAGGAGATTGTCTTGAACAGGACCACACCCCTAAATCCATTGAAGCAACTGCCATGTGATTGGTTGATTAGATAATTGCATTAATGAGAAATTGAACAGGTGTTCCTAATAATCCTTTAGGTGAGTGTATGTTTTTATTGTTGAAAGAATGCCACAAATGTTTTTTTATTTACATTTTTATTAAACATAACAATTCCATTAATTATAATGCTTTAATTTAAACATTAAACTTAAAATATAAAAATTGGAAAATGGAGGTGTTCTAAACATTTTGATCAATAGTGTATACCATTACCATATAATATAAAATTACTCATAGCATGATGATTCATAACATTTTGGTCATAATGTAAATACCAAATGTTTTATTTTATAGCTGTTTGTCTATGCATTTATCTGCTTAAAATGAAATTATTTTCACCCAGTCTACCACTCAAGGCATTACTGAAAGGCCACATACACACTGTAACATTTTGAGAGTGCCAGCCACATTTAAATATGATCGAATCACGGGAGTCACTCCAGAACATTGGATTATTGACAATAAAGGGATAGTTCACCCTAAAAATTTAAATTAAGTCATTTACTCAACCTGGTGTTGTTTTAATGCTGTATGCCCTACTTTCTGTATGCTCTTATATTTCTTCTTTCTATGGACCTCAAAATGAGAATTTTTTTAAAGTGTCCCGCTCGTGCTTGTCCACATAATGGCAGTGAATAGTGGCCAGCATCAAGCTTTGTAAAAAAGATGCAAAAGTATCACAGAACGATCCCATGTAACAAAAACAAGACATGAAATACAATGCCTAGAAATCCCAAAAAAGCATCCGTGTCTTAAATCACCAGACTGGAAGTCCAAATGTCTGATGAAAGTCAGAATGACAGTTGACAGATATGAACGCGATGATATTGACCTCAGAGAATGTCACTTTTTGTTCCATCTTGATTTCTCAAAATTTTCCTGTGTGAAACAGAGTGGACTGCGGTGCTAATCGAGTCACACGAATGTGCACGTCGTGTAGCCGTGCAGAGAAGACCAACGGCCAAGGTCAAGAATTTCGTTACATAATACATTAGGTTTCGATTTTAAAACAAATTTCACGTGTTGCATGGGATCATTCTGTGATACTTGTGCGTCTTTTCTAAAAAGATTGATGCTGGTCACTAATCACTGCCATTTATATGGGTGAGCGCAAGCAGGACTTTTTTTCTTTTCTTCTATGTACTCAACCGTGTAGTGTATGATGTTTTTTTTTAAAGTTTATTTTGTCTTTCAACATCGGAGTCTGATAGCCCCTCCGCTATGTAATTAAAGCTGCGATAGTTGAGTGCATGAAGTGTCCAACGTTACACACTTCGGGTTTTTTTTCGGTTAAATAAGTGCATCACGCACTACTCGCACTATTTCTGTCAGGTCCATTAAGTCAAGAAGACACATGACAATAAAAATGATTAGGAAATTGTATTGAATAAATTGCAATTCAAGTTGACAATTAAAATTTGGCGGTATGGCTCTGTTCAGGGAGTCCTCTGACCTTTCATGAGCACCATGAAATGGCAGAGAGTCAGAGGACAGCAGCAGCATTAGGCATTGCTCACAGTTGAGTACTGGGAGAGCAGAACTATTCCCCCATATGAACAGAGCAGCAACGATGACAGAAAAGCAAATGCCACGTTATACACGACAAGGAGGAGTTGGGGAGGAGGTGGGTTGCAGAGAGTGAGCAGCAAGCAGTTAGGAGCCAACTGAATCAGCTTAAATAGGAGCCCTGATTTGAGCGTAGTCATTAGCAGCGAGGGGAGATGAACAGCAGATGCGCTGATGCAGCTCAGCTGAGCCGATCGCTGATGAGACCGTGTTGTTGGCCAATAGCGTTAGCAGCATCTTGACTACTTGGCCTGCCAGAACTGACGCTGACGCTCAATTTATACTACAAAATGACGTAGAATAGTGCACAAGTACACGATTTGGGACGCACCTTGAGTGTTTTTTTTTATGTACTCGTCATTTGCGTAATAAAACAAGCTGCACTGTGTAAGTGGCATCTTAGATGCTGAAGAATCTACATATAATTGAACTATATCTAAGAGAAATTACTTAAACTGTTCTGAGTAAAACTTAATATGGTTCTGATGAAAGTGGTTTGAACTCTTACAGAATCTGGGACTGCTGGAAGCCGGCTGTAGTAACATGAGGAAACAAGTGGAGAATGCTCAGCTTTTTGGAGTTCCAGTAGTTGTAGCTGTCAATGCTTTCAAGTAAGACTGAATCTGCTAAATAAACCTATAGAATATAGGTATTCAAGATAAATATATCCGTCTTATGGTAGAGCATATACAGCGTCTATGTTTACGATGGACAGAGATGGTTGAAAAATGTAAGTAACCAAAAGAATGTGCTTTTTGCCCTAATAACACACATGACGCCTTACATTTTAAAAAAAGCTAGACAGAGCCCAGTGGATAACAATAAAATGCAGCAGTCAAGACACATTTTTCAAACTTGAACCACTTCTGAAGGAATAGCTAACCCAAAAATAGGTCTTCTAAAACAGTACAATATTTTGTTTAAAAAACAGCACATTTAAAGTCTCTCACCTTCAGTATGCCGTTTAATGCTGCAACGGGATCATTGTGAACCAGATCTGTCTGATTCGCGATTGAATCATTCAGTTTACAAATTGTATGTGTAATGGACATTTGTTACGTCTCCTATGTCAAGAAGAGCTGTCAAGATGGGTAGATGTCAGGATTTTTAAGATGCAATGGCCAAAAACATCAGATTGCACATGTACACAGATAACACACAATTAAAGCATTGCTCTTAGTAAATATGATTGAAGGCCATACATGATTTGATTAATCTGACTAAATTACCATTTCATGTTAAAATTAAGCCAACAGCAGGTTTGACTGTGACAAGATTTATTTATTTGAGTAAAGGTTCTTGATATTGAATGATATTGAGCATCATTTAGGAATTATGGGTTTTATTTTCTGCACAGACAATGTAAATCAAACCGCTGTATAGCTAATATGCAGTTTAAACTAAATCTTGCTGTCTCATGTTTGCAGGACAGACACAAAGGCTGAACTGGATCTGATCTGTAAACTAGCCAAAGAGGCAGGAGCGTTTGATGCTGTGCATTGCTCTCATTGGGCTGATGGGGGCGCCGGGGCTGTAGATCTGGCTAGAGCAGTACAAAAGGCTGCAGATTTACCCAGCAGCTTCAAATTTCTTTATGACATTAAGGTAAAAAATAAGATGTTAGTGTTGTAGCATTATTATTATTATTATTATTATTTTATCAATAAAACATTTGCAAGGAGGCATGTTTTACACAATATTAGAGGGTTTACTCTACTGCCATATTTTACCAATGAACCCATTCCCACACCATTTGCTTATTTGTTTTTGTTGTTGTCTTAGTTACCCATTGCAGACAAGATCAGAATCATTGCGCAGAAGATCTATGGTGCAGATGACATTGAACTTCTCCCAGATGCCCAGCAAAAGGTGGACCTGTATAGCAAACAGGTATGAATAGCAGATTGATTGTACCCTGTAAAGTAAAGAGGGTGGGATTTTGAACTTGGAATTTTTGTGTCTTATTAGAGAACCTTAAACATGAGATTGCCATTATATTTATACAGCTTTTTTGTCTCCCTCAAGGGTTTTTCAAGTCTACCCATATGCATGGCAAAAACTCATCTGTCTCTGTCACATGATGCTGAAAAGAAAGGCGTTCCCACTGGATTTGTTCTCCCCATTCGTGACATTCGTGCCAGTGTAGGGGCAGGCTTTCTCTACCCACTGGTTGGCACAGTAAGTAGTGTAATATGGAAATTTTAAACAATATGCATCTCTTTTTTTCAACCCCTCAGAGGATTTTCCTGATTTCCTGACTTTTCATTCGTTATTTCATTCAATCTGTAATTATGTAAAAGCAGTAGTTATAATGTGATTGGTACTAGAGGTCGACCGATTCATCGGTTTTGCCGATAGTTGTTTGGTGGAACTATCGTTATCGGCAAAAATCCACACCGATAGTTTTTCCAGGTTGCGTCCGTTGCTGGAGCGGCTGAGAAGTGCGCGCGGTCATTACACAGCACGAGAGTATGGAATGCCAAAGCTGACTTAATTAAAAATAAATAAATACATAAAATAAATATACGAAGAAATGTAAAAAAGCAAAAATACATAAATAAATATACAAAGAAATGTAAAAAAGTACAAATAAATGAGTATTTATACTTCTATTTCTTTATTTATGTATAATTGTATTTTTTCACACATTTAATTATTTTTTTATTCATACATGTATTAATTTATTTATTTCCACTTTTATTTATTTCCATATTCATTTATGTATATATGTTTTTATGTCTACATTTATTTATTTCCACATTTATTTATTTCCACATTTATTTATTTCCACATTTATTTATTTCTACATTTATTTATTTCTACATTTTATTTATTTTCACATTTATTTATTTCCTTATTTATTTCCACATTTATTTATTTCCACATTTATTTATTTCAACATTTCTTTGTCCGTATGCTAATGAGGGGGGTGTGTTTTACCTCAGACATCAGCAATCGAGCTCAGAGTGGCAGTGCTGAAGCTTTGAGGCCACAGTGGCACCTTGTGGTGTGACCAAACGAAACGCAAGATGTGTGTGGACAATGTCACATTTTAAGTCATGTACATCACCCTAACTGTATGTAAGGTAGGCTATATAGGGTTGACACACATAGCACACATGAACAGAAACTGCACTTCAACGGGTCTGATAGTAGACACTTGGACATGGAAGCGCATGAAAGTATCCACTATTAAAGGGTTAGTTCACCCAAAAATGAAAATTAAGTCATTAATTACTCACCCCCATGCTGTACCAACCCCGTAAGACCTTCGTTCGTCTTCGGAACACAAATGAAGATATTTATGATTAAATCTGAGAGGTTGATCACTCCTCCATAGGCTGCCTAAGGGATTGAAACCTGACGGCCCAGAAAGTCAATGAAAAAAATGTTTAAATATTCCATGTCACAACAGTGGCTCAACTATAAGTTTATCAAGCGACGAGAATACTTTTTGTGCGAAAAAACAAACAAAAATAACAACTTTATTCGACTATTCCTTTTCTTCCTTGTAGGCCTGAAACGAGACTTCAAGAGATTTCCACGACGCATGCGCGAGAATTGCGATCTCCTTCAACTACTTCAGTTAAGTTCTCGCGCGTGCGTCCTGGAAATCTCTTGAAGTCTCGTTTCAGGCCTACAAGGAAGAAAAGGAATAGTCGAATAAAGTCGTTATTTTTGTTTGTTTTTTCGCACAAAAAGTATTCTCGTCGCTTGATAAACTTATAGTTGAGCCACTGTTGTGACATGGAATATTTAAACATTTTCTTCATTGACTTTCTGGGACGTCAGGATTCATTCCCTTAGGGAGCCTATGGAGGAGTGATC
This sequence comes from Tiaroga cobitis, assembly GCA_030578255.1. Taxonomy (NCBI): domain Eukaryota; kingdom Metazoa; phylum Chordata; class Actinopteri; order Cypriniformes; family Leuciscidae; genus Tiaroga; species Tiaroga cobitis. Next base: position 36,178,632 of record CM060607.1, on the reverse strand, counting down.
CAGCTGTCACATTTAATCAAAAATATCTTCATTTGTGTTCCGAAGACGAACGAAGGCCTTACGGGGTTGGTACAGCATGGGGGTGAGTAATTAATGACTTAATTTTAATTTTTGGGTGAACTAACCCTTTAAGAACAATGTAAACGCGGTGGATAGGGCTGATACGAGCTTGCGTTTACGCGGAGAGAAACCAGCGCACATTTCACTGACTCCTACGCAAGCATATTGATCAATGAGTTTGAAACGCGACTCAATACACGGTTTACATTCGCGTTTCATAATTTCATATGCATAACAGGTGACAATTCAAATGCTTAAAACACAACCCATATTTCATAGATGCTGCTCTTAGATACTGATTAATCACAAGTCATCAATTTGGAATTATTCTTAAATCAAACAAAAGGGGCTCATGTAAACGCAGCTAGTGAGCCACGCATCTCACCCCATGCAGTGGAGGACAGAAGCATCATCATGCCCATTCAAACAGCACCTGTCGTGCCCATGGTCGTGGTGATATTTCCCCCTATAAATTGATTTTATGTTCTTCCGCCACCTCGCAAACATGCCACCAACATTAATAAAAAAATCTCTGCATTTAAAAATGCTGTAAAAAAAGCCCATGTATGAGATAATTTTATTATAATTTTCCCCCGAACTGAATGAATCAGTATTTGAATGAATCGGTCTGCATTAATGATATGACTCACTCGTTTAAGACTGACTTACCGCCACCTACTTGCTGTTATATTTAAACATACAATTTAATTGATTCCATCATTTCATATTTCTATATTCATTTATTTTTAACATTAATCTCATAAAGACTTTTATGCAATTGTAATTGCAGTGTAAAAGCATTCTCCTCTGTATTAAGATTTTGACTTTTAATGACTTTTGTTAATTTTATTTTACTGATAACAGCCATAGTGCCTTATTATAATTATAACTGAGTAGTTTATCGATTAATATTAAGAACTTGACATATATGATGATGTATAGCCTACCTATTTAATAAGGTTTGGGTAGATATAAAATCGATTTATAGGGGGAAATATCACCACGACCATGGGCACGACAGGTGCTGTTTGAATGGGCATGATGATGCTTCTGTCCTCCACTGCATGGGGTGAGATGCGTGGCTCACTAGCTGCGTTTACATGAGCCCATTTTGTTTGATTTAAGAATAATTCTAAATTGATGACTTGTGATTAATCAGTAGGCTATCTAAGAGCAGCATCTATGAAATATGGGTTGTGTTTTAAGCATTTGAATTGTCACCTGTTATGCATACGAAATTATGAAACGCGAATGTAAACTGTGTATTGAGTCGCGTTTCAAACTCATTGATCAATATGCTTGCGTAGGAGTCAGTGAAATGTGCGCTGGTTTCTCTCCGCGTTCTTCGCTGGTGTGCGAGTCTCATCGACAATAAACGCAAGCTCGTATCAGCCCTATCTACCGCGTTTACATTGTTAATAATAGTGGATACTTTCATGCGCTTCCATGTCCAAGTGTCTGCTATCAGACCCGTTGAAGTGCAGTTTCTGTTCATGTGTGCTATGTGTGTCAACCCTATATAGCCTACCTTACATACAGTTAGGGTGATGTACATGACTTAAAATTGATATTGTCCACACACATCTTGCGTTTCGTTTGGTCACACCACAAGGTGTCACTGTGGCCTCAAAGCTTCAGCACTGCCACTCTGAGCTCGATTGCTGATGTCTGAGGTAAAACACACACCCCTCATTAGCATACGGACAAAGAAATGTTGAAATAAATAAATGTGGAAATAAATAAATGTAGAAATAAATAAATGTGAAAATAAATAAATAAATGTAGACATAAAAACATGTATACATAAATGAATGTGGAAATAAATAAATGAATAAATGTATAAATAAAAAAATATGTGAAAAAATACAATTATACATAAATAAGGAAATAAAAGTATAAATACTCATTTATTTGTACTTTTTTTACATTTCTTTGTATATTTATTTATGTATTTATTTATTTTTTTTTGCTTTTTTACATTTCTTCGTATATTTATTTATGTATTTATTTATTTTTAATTAAGTCAGCTTTGGCATTCCATACGAGAGCGCTCAGAACAGAAGAGACTGCTGGCATTATACAGAGTGAGAGCAAGGGGATAATCCATCGACCGGAAGTTGAAGTCGGCCGGGTGCCGCCATCTTGTAGCAGAACTTCACTTGCGTTAGCATTTCCATTGACTCCCATTCATTTTGGCGTCACTTTGACAGCGAATAACTTTACATCTGAGGCGTTTAAATACTCCATTTGTCCATTATTTATTTCTAAAGAAACACGACAATGTATAAAGGGCTCCATTACCTTCTATGTTACATTATGGCCCCGTAGAAACAGTTTTGGTAAAAATAGGCTAACGATTGCGTCATAACCACTCGACTCTCTGTCGCGCTGTACAGAAATTACCGTACAGACAGGAGGAGAAGCTCGCAGGCAATCGGGGGGACGTCCCGTCAAGGGAGAAGCCCATAGATGAGTCCATAAAAGCAACGGAATACTTACTCCTGCTCACTCACGCCAAAGAACTCTTTGCTCAAGTTCCCCGTCTCTGCAAGATTAACGTTGGCAATTTTCACGCACAGCTACTAGAAGATTAACGTCTGTCAGACAGGTTGCTCACGTCATCAAGCTTAGTTTGAGTCGGTCTGAGTCTGCGCGTCAGGAACGGAAGTGCTCAAAAATCGCTAAAAGTGGGCTTCAACTGTCTCAACTGAGTTCCAATGAGATCGCTCTGTCCATTTCTTTTACTGTCTATGAGTGAGAGCGGCCTCTAGAGGACAAATAACAAACTATCACTGGCTGAGTTGTTTACGTTAACACGTGAGGCAGCGCGCAGCACGGAGAGAACACGCTGCGAGAGCGCTGACATTTAAAACACAGACAGCGAAACGGTATGAATACATAACACTAAAGTACATATTATTGCCATATCATTACAAAGTAATTCATTTGTTGACTAGATGCTGCATCAGCAGAGAAAGAACAGTAGTTTGCCGTCGAGGCTGTGAGGACTCTAACATTAACTTACCTCAGTCAACCGTTAATGCAATGTGACAAAAACACACGCAGACCTGACCCAAATGTTTTATGGCGCAATTGTTACCATCTATTTGCATTATTTTTATCCGGCTGTTCACTTTTATGCATTCATTAGCCGACGAAGTTGCATATTTAAAACTAGTGACGTGATTGCTTTCTCAACATTGATATGTTCATGCAGCCGACAGAAACGTAAACTAATCAGAAACGCGTTCGATTTAAAGGGCCTCTATCATGGATTTTTTGAAAATGACTGTTCATGTAGTGTGTGATATAGCTCTAAATGAATGAAAACATCCTGCAAAGTTTTATATCTGAAAGTGCACCGTATATAAAGTTATTGTCTTTCAAAAGTGAGAGTTGACTCTGAGTCAATGAAATGAATTGTTTTTCAAACGAGTCATTAGCCGTTTCGTGGCCACGCCCAGTTATCGCGTGCGCACTCGAAGGGAAACTTAAACCAGAGAATGTCTAATATGGGGAGAACTCCCACTCACATTAAACTTCCGGGTTCTGAACTGTTGCAGTTCCACTCTGATTCCATATGAGGGCGCTCACAGGCGGAGTGCAGAATGAATGGAGGTCTATGGAGCAATACCCCTAAAAATCCACTTTTCTCAGGATATAATTTTTTGTCTAGTAATTTGAATGTTGTATTCGAAAGAAGATGCAACAAAATTACACATTACTGGGTGTTAGATTTTTTAGAGTCACTTATTTGCTTTAAAAAGTCTTTTAAAATGTCAATGACGTCATACACATTGTACGACCAGAGACCTGCTTTACGGCAATCCTTCATTCCCTGGTGCTTTCGCGCATAGACAGACGAGAGAAGCCGCGAAATTTAAAAATACTACTGTTATTGTGTCACGAAATGTAGTTTTAATAGTTTTTCAGTCGACAATGTAGTTGTTTAAAGCTCAAATCTGTGGTTTATTTATAAAGATAGCGCCTATTTAAAAGTTTGATCTGACGTGTTCGGAGTTGTGAGGACCAGTCTTTCACCGGGTCTCAGCGCTCTGCACCCCGCCTGGAACAGCCTTTCCTCGGCTAGTGCGTCTGACGTTCGCCGCTGGCTCTGATGTCTCTAGTAGTGGTTAAACGAGGTATAATTCGTCTTGTGTATATCTAACGGGAGATCTTTGGTCTTATTAATCGTATCATTTGTTCCCTGGCAAATCGTTTTGGCTGAAGGCAAAGTGAAGTTTCATAACTTTATATTTTGGCTATTTTAACGTTGTATCCTGCTGTGTCTGAATGGTTTACTTTATTTCTTGTCTTGTATAACTTATTATACCTTTTAGGCTACTTATACTGTTATAATGTCTCTTACTGATCAATAAAACTGAAATTTAACAAAAATAGACAGGGTTGTGTCATTTTATTTTATATAGCCTATATTTTATATAGCCTTTTCATTACTATTTTATTTGCTGTATACTGTTTGTTTATTTTATTGACTAAACTATTTACTATTACTCACTGTATTATATTTACTATTTGCACTGCATTGTAGTTGTACCATATCGTATTACCATAGATAAAGGATCCATCAGTTATCTTTGTTATTGCTAAAATCGGGTCAATCACAGAAAATGCTTTTTCCACAAAGCGGCCAATAGGGCGTCTGTGTATTTATTATGTTTATGCTTTTGCACTTTCTTTTCTCTCGAGGCATCAACTACACATCTGACACGGGTAAATATCTTTTTTTACAGTCTATTGTATATAAAGAGTTCAGTCCGCCTATGGCCTTAACATTGGTCCCGCTTCGGATGCCATCAAGCGGTGTCTCTGGTCGTAATCAGTCCTTCACTGACCAATCAGCGTCCATTAGCAAAATGCTAGCGTGTTATGGGCAACAACAACTCAACCTGTAAGAAATCGAAAGGACATAAGCACTCGTTCATTCAACTTTCGACCTATAACCCATGTTGAACTTGCAGAACCTACATTCAAATCTGAGATTTCTCAATGACAATCCGGTAAAAGAGACAAATTTAGCCGTCTAGCCCCATTGACTCCCATTCATTTTGCACTCGGACGATCGCCCCCAGTGGAATTCTGGTGGAACTACAACCAAAATTCGGTACAATAGGACTTAATAGGGAGTGGCCAGGCTTTCCGTAGACGGGCTTTGCTTAAACCTCAAACGTATGGCTCGAAATGTTCCATTCGGCGACAAGCACGACAGATAACACACGTGTATACTTGCGTGGACGTCTCCATTTGTTTTATATGGAGACGTACACGCAAATATCACATCACGTAGGCACGTCAATAACGTGTAGCTGTTGATCTATGCAGACGTCACGGCGGCGTCACGTTAGAAGTAAACGTGTGGATTACGTCTTGACGTCTGCCCGTCTGCACGTCTGCACGCATGCAACGATCTAAGTTTACAAACGTGACTACGTGCGTCTGCCATACGTCTGGAGATATCTATTTTCCCTGATTTTCTCATACATTTAGTGTTATAGATGAGAAAAAATACCAAGTAAAGCACACATTTGTAAATATTTATTTTAAAGGGAATATATATATAATTTTTTCCCCAAAATAAACGTAACAATAGCCTCTTTATTTTACCATTTATGACTCAAACATCTCCTGTTGAGCATACTGACACCTTGTCCGCTCACAGTGGGTGCACCTATAAGCCTGTATCCTATTTTTCCTATTTTCTGTCGGGTCGGATTTTTCCCGCGCTGTCGGCGGATGTGACGTCAAGCGCGTTCATGTTAAACGTTTCAGATCACTCTGCCACCACCGCTTGCCAGCACTTATCTCAAACAATATATGTATTTGACTGTTCTTACCTCTGTAAACATAATGTTGACCTCCTTGCAGCAGATGACGTGTGAACTGTGCACGTACGAGAGCGAGCAGAAAGGAAGAGCAGTTCTGTTTTTTGGCCACAGGTGTCAGTCGCGAGTTTAAATTTCAGAAAAACGCATGTAGCCTCTTTAATGTTTCTGTAATGAGCAGTCTTTAGCTTTTAAAAAAAAGAATCATTCGAAAACCAGAATGCCTGTAAATAAACAATATGTTAATGACATTTCACACAATAAAAAAATAGTTCCAAACAGCACCACAGCAGAACAATTGCAAGGAGTAGTTGTGTGGATATTAAATATAGCCTATAGCCTCTTTGTGTTTTTGTAAGTATAGGTTGAACATTAACCAGTAATGTCAATAGAACAGTCCCTTGCCGCCATCTACTGGCGGTTTTATATTTATATTTAGTAGTTTCATTTTTGTTTGGCCGAGCTCCTTTCATTTCGGCATTTACAACTCGGTTTAAATGAGCTTGCTAGAAGTTAGAACGATTTTTTATAACATAGAAATTCAGAATATAATTCCATCCACTGCCACTCTACTATATATATTTTTTTGTATTATTATTAAATAGCCTATTGCCTATTCCCATGCATGCTCGTGCATAATTGATACAAAACGAAATTCACTTTAAAGAAAGTGTCTTTGTACAAAACAAAACTTAATGAAGTGGTCAAAATCATGTCTGACCCACTTCATGTCTCCCGTCATATTTCGCATCCCGTTGCTCTTACTCATGCTGTTCACTGTTCATAATCAACATAAATGAAATAAAATAACAAAAGCCTATTATAATATTTAAACAAATTTGAAACTGGCAAAGAGCGGATATTGAGCGGACAGTCACGGTGAAAAGTAACTTGAAACTTGTTTTTAAATGGGAAGCGCGTCTTGGTTCACCCTCCGCCTGTCAGAAAATTAATAGGCTATATGCTTTATTACACAAAACGAAACGTTGAAACATTATATTTATAAATGACTATATGCTACAGATTGGGGCTGCACGATATTGAAGAAAAATGCGAAATATTATCTTTAAAATAGGCTATTTTTAAAATGATATGTAGGCCTACGTGTTTCACAATCTTTTTGTGACAAGAAAACATCGCTACAACTTCTATAAAGTGAACATCAGAGTGTTTTATAAGGAGCGCTATTTTAACATCAATGTAAACCACAGGGTTTGTTCAGGTTATCCTACATTAGGGATATTTAACAACAGAAACTGAATCAAATGTAAAAAAAAACAAAAAAAAAAAAAAAAAACACGCACATTAGTTTTCACTGTATCAATTAAATTTGGCCCATACTGATTCTTATTAAAGCTACAAAAGTTATTCAGCCAAGAGCAGTGCGATTTTCTCTTGTCTTTTGCTCAGTTATTGCAAGCCGTTGCGATATGCATATTGCGAAATACATTTGCGATATTTCGATAATTTCTATATATTGTGCAGCCCTTCTACATATGTAGGCTTCATATTTTATTGCTATTTGGTATGTATTGTTTTTATCATTGTGTTGTTGGAGGAATTGAAACGTTTTTGTTACTCATTTTGATGAAGTTGGCAATATGTAGCAGGCTATGCAAAAGGATTGTGGTCTAGTTTGTATGATGGACTATCTGGCGACTTCAGTAATAATACGGGATCTTATTGTTTTGGTGAGAAGTCTGTTTCTCAGATCATAATAAAAAAATGCTTGCCCCCCTATATGAAAACGAAATGAGTAGCTATACAACATAGTCCTAACAACGATAGAAAAACAGAACCCTTAAGACGGATCGCCATTCAGATTGACAATCTACTACGTCTTTCCATCTACTTCATAAGATGGACTGAACTTTGAAGAAAAGGCAGTGGGGCTGATTATAATATTATACAAAACGCCGCTTTTTACGCTATCTTTGTCAGACAGAAGCGCCGCAGATTACGGCGCACTATGGATGGACTGCGGTGTCAGAAACGGCGTCATTGGCTGGATAAAAAAACACTGAATGGAGATAGCTCCAGACGGGCAGACGTTAAGACGTGTAGACGTTAAGACGGGCAGACCTTCTCCACACGCACGTTAACACGTCTTTAAGCTTGGTTAGGAATCAAATGACACAAAGCGAGCGCCATAAAACGCAGCTGATTCCTGAACTGTACAGCATCATGTCGAGAAGACGGCGCTGTGCATAATGTGAAGGTAAAGCCAGTTATTTTTCACTCCCCAAGGATGAGCATGTGAAGAATCAGTAGTTAAAATTCATCTTTACCAAGATATCACAGCAGTATAATCCTAAACTATTGCTGTGTTCCCTTTATTTTACTGCAGGATTCACAAACCGCTTGCTCTTGAAATATGGTGTTAAAAATACTTAGTTTTGAGTTTTATATTGTGTAGGTCTCCTGTCTACTCACATTATCACTGCCTTACTGAAATACTTCTGCTGATCAGCTGTGGGCCACTATTATCGAGTCGTCCTTGGGATGGAGGTTGAATAACTAGTTCTTCTAATATTTCTTCATCGCACTCCCGCTCGCATTAATATGGTAAAATCGACGTCATTGTTCGTTACTGTGTTTAGTTTACGGTGATGGAAGCCTCAGGACACGCAGAGCTGTCGCGTTATGCAGTCAATGGTGTTATGGCAATGGGCGTTTTTGTTCTCGTGCTGTACACGGTAGACCACTCACATCAGACTGCACTGTCTGGCCAATCAGAGCAGATAAACTCGCGGAAAGGAGGGATTTAGAGAGATTGATTCATTTGACGACCCGTTTGAGAATCATTGAAAATGTGATGATGTGCAAATGTATATTGTGAGGAAATGAAACAGTTTTTTTTTACATTTGATGCGTGTAAACATGTTGTAGGAGACTCTACAACAACATTAAGAAACTTTAAAATACCATGATAGGGGCACTTTAAGATCTGTTTAATCACTACAATAGATCTTGTTATTTTGATTAGATAATCATCAATTGTTCTAAAATATAGAAGCAAATAAAGTGAGAGACTATAGGCTATATTATGTATACGTAATACAGGTCTATTACATTTTAATGGCCATCTTTAAGCACGAATCTTTGGAATCATATGAAATGGTTACACTTTACAATAACATTCCATTTTTAGCATTAACTAAGGTTAATACAAGTTGTAGAAGAATTATTCATTGTTACGGTAGTTTGTTAATTTCAACATTTACTAATGCATTTGAAAATTGTATTGCTAATATTAATACATGCAGTAAAAAGGTATATTGCATTATGCATATAGTTCATGAAAGCTAGCTAATACATCGTTGTTTACAAATGGGACTTGCAAAGTGTTACCTATGAAATGTACGTATGTTTCTAGGTTATAGCTAACGAAACCTGTAATATTTTAATGTTTAAATTATTTTCTGTATAAAGTTACAATATTCATATTTATATATTTATTTAATTGAGCACATTTCAGTTCAGCACTGTTTTATTGTGAGTATAATGTTTGTTTTTAATCCAGTATCCATTAAAAAAAATATCGGTTGAATTATCGGTTATCGGCATGTACTGTCAAACCTAGATATCGGTATCGGTAAAATCCACTATCGGTCGACCTCTAATTGGTACCATGTAAACTAAATGTTCCTAATTTTATGCAGATGCCGACTATTCCTGGCCTTCCTACTCGACCATGTTTCTACGACATTGATCTTAACACCGAGAGTGGAGAGGTTATTGGACTTTTTTAAATGAGGCACTTTTATTGGGGTATGTAATAATCGCATCAAAATGCATGCATAAAATGGTACATCTTTTAATGCAGTTGCAATTATTAATTTTTTTGTTTAACATTACAGTTTGTGGCAGTCCACATAGGATTCCTTCCAATGGACTAAAGTCTTCCATCCTCTCAGATCAGAGGTTATTGGTTATTTATATTTCTAACAGAACAGATGTCATAACTTTTGATATATTCTGATCTATTACATTTGTCCAGTTTCCTAATGACCATTTATTTCTAATAAATATTGTTGCTGCTATATGGAGCACAAAACTGTCCTTGGTATGGTCTGGTCCAAGTGTTTTTGTAAGTGGTTAAACTTTTTTTTTTAAATTAATTGTCATTTCGAAACATTATGAGCACTTGTGTTATTTCGGTTAAGAACTATGTTCTGTCTATAAGGTTTCTGGCCACAATTTGAAACTTGTCAATTGCCAAATGAGAGTAGGTAAGCTTCTGTATACTGAAAGATTCTTGTCAGATTATTTTTGAATGTTTACATTGTGTGAAAAAAAAATTTCTAATAAATCAATCAATCAATCAAGCAATCAATCTCATCTGTCTGAAATGCCAGCTTTTGATTTGAGAATCTGAGAAGCAATAGAGTTCACAAAAAGTTACCAATAAGTTTGTATTTATTTTCATTGCTATGTAGGAGAAACACTTGAAATCTAATTTATGATTTTTCTTTAGTACTTCTTGTTGCTACTTGACTGACTAGCTTCATCTAAAACAACTTTAAAAAGCATAGCCAGTTAGCATGCAGTGATTATGAGCTCAATAATTGAGAGACTAAATGGAATATGTATTATGTTTGTAATTTAAAAATCTTATATTGCGCTTTTTACAGTAGAGATTGTTTCAAAGCAGCTTTACAGTGATAACAGGAAAATAGTGCAACAAGATTGTTTTGGCTGAACAGCAGCTCTAGAAGAAAGTCATTGTCCAGCTTAAATAAGTTTTTGATTGATTAATTTCCGTTGTAAAAATCATTAGTTATTAACTTCGCTTACACGACACTGTTTTCAACTGAAAACCGAAATCTTTTAATGCAAACTTTGAAATAGGTTTAAGTAAATAAATTTTTTAACGGGAATCATTTTGATAACGTTTTTATACGTACACAGGAAAAAAACTTTGTGTCAATGAGGCCTTCGCAAGTGATAGTCAAGTTGACAGTCTCTGCTGACACTTCAGGGATGCGTTGTGGTCGTGTCTAGGTGCAGGTCCATCATCTGATCTGGATATGTCCCAGATCCGGCTGACTACGGTAAACCTCGGGATAAACAGAGAGACTAATATTAGCGTTGATGCCATTCTTCTTATGATGTAACGAGTACATCAGGTGTTAAGGGAAGTCTTCCCGGTTCCGGCTGACCTAGTTTATGCAGCCTAACAATAATTTAACTGATTTGAATTATAGAAATGTATCATTTGTTGTGTATGCCAGGTTAAATAGATGTGTTTTTAGTCCAGATTTAAACTAAACTAACATGAACGAAGTATTACGGGGTTGGAACAACATGAGGGTGAGTAATTACTGACAGAATTTTCATTTTTGGGTGAACTAACCCTTTAAGGGCCCGAGTGTGCTCGTTGTACCACGGTGTTGGACTATTTTCTTTAATCTTCTTTAAGCACAAAGGAGCAACTGTGTCTAAAAATCTGGAAAAGAGAGAGTTAAAGCTATCTTCTAAGCTATCTGGGATGCTGAGGAGGCTAATCAGGAATATTATTAATAAAGCAATCTTTAGTGGCAGAAGTGATAGGTCTAACATATTTGTAACACAGAGTCGGCTTTGCAGCCTCGGCTAAATTAAGTTTACATGAGACTAGATAATGATCTGCGATGTCATCTCTCTGCTGCAGAATTTCAATGGCATCAACATCTATTCCATGTGATAATATTAGATCTAGAGTATGATTACGACAATGAGTAGGTCCTGACACGGTTGTCTAACTCCAATAGAGTTCAGAATGTCTCTAAATGCCAATCCCAATGCATCTTTTTCGTTATCTACATGTATATTAAAATCACCAACAATTAGGACTATATCTGCAGCCAGTACTAACTGATAGAAAATCAGCAAATTATTTGATAAAGTCTGCCCTGGTGGCCTCTATACAGTAGCCAGCAAAAATCTCAAACGTGATTTATCATTTACACTAGATAGTAGGGGTGTAACGATTCGTTTTAACAACGATTCGATTCGTATCACGATTCGTTGTTGTCGATACGATTCAAGGACGATATTGGTTCATTTAGAACGATACGATCCGAAACGATTCAGTGACTTGAAATCGATTCAATAACTTTTTAGCCAAAAATTCAACCAGTGTGACTGAAATAAATACCTGGATACTGGACAGTGCGGGTAATCTTTCCTAGATTCATGTTGTTTCTTGTAAGGGAATCAATCAGGTATCAATTAAATATAGATTATATAAACTAGCGCTGCACGATTTGGGGAAAATGTCATATTGCGATTATTGAGGTCAATATTGCGATTGCGATATGCAATTGCGATATAATAAACAAATGATTTCATGAGTGAACTTGCTTGGTTCTCAAGGAAAATGCACACAATTAGTGATAATGCTGAAATGTGTATGCTATTTCTCAACTCAAACTTGCAACAACTAAATGATTAATAACACCTATAATGATCAATAAGCCATTGATGTCTAGATAAAAATGTCTGGACATTCCTGTCTAACAGGTAGGACATACAGACATTGAATTAAGTTCAACAGTCTGCACTGCAAACATAAATTATAGAATAATCCTTAAAGTTACAAAAGTTATTTAGTCAAGAGCATTGAGTGTTTTTCTCTGTTCCTTTTGTTCTTTGATTAACTTTAACGACAGAGATAATTATTGGCTACTGTGTACTGTCCCTTTAAAGGGTTAGTTCACCCAAAAATGAAAATTAAGTCATTAATTACTCACCCCCATGCTGTACCAACCCCGTTAGACCTTCGTTCGTCTTCGGAACACAAATGAAGATATTTTTGATTAAATGTGACAGCTGGATCACTCCTCCATAGGCTCCCTAAGGGATTGAAACCTGATGGCCCAGAAAGTCATTAAAGAAAATGTTTAAATATTCCATGTCACAACAGTGGGTCAACTATAAGTTTATCAAGCGACGAGAATACTTTTTGTGCGAAAAAACAAACAAAAATAACGACTTTATTCGACTATTCCTTTTCTTCCTTGTAGGCCTGAAACGAGACTTCAAGAGATTTCCACGACGCATGCGCAAGAATTGCGATCTCCTTCAACTACTTCAGTTAAGTTCTCGCGCGTGCGCGTTGTGGAAATCTCTTGAAGTCTCGTTTCAGGCCTACAAGGAAGAAAAGGAATAGTCGAATAAAGTCGTTATTTTTGTTTGTTTTTTCGCACAAAAAGTATTCTCGTCGCTTGATAAACTTATAGTTGAGCCACTGTTGTGACATGGAATATTTAAACATTTTCTTTAATGACTTTCTGGGCCGTCCGGTGTCATTCCCTTAGGGAGCCTGTGGAGGAGTGATCAACCTCTCAGATTTAATCATAAATATCTTCATTTGTGTTCCGAAGACGAACGAAGGTCTTACGGGGTTGGTACAGCATGGGGGTGAGTAATTAATGACTTAATTTTCATTTTTGGGTGAACTAACCCTTTAAGACCAGCCGCTCCCGAGTCTGACAGAGACGCGGATCACACACGCGCCTCATTCTCTCATGAGTCACAACTCTTTACGGCCATCGTAAGACTGCTCTTGTGTTAAGATACTCGACAAAAAGACATTTTGGCATAATTGTGTGTTATTGTTCGTTCAAGCGCGAAAGAGAACTGTATTCTGGCGTGCTGTCTTGTGCGCACGCACGAGACTGGCGCGAGTCTTTCTCTGTGTGTCTCACAGTCAACGCAATCTTTTTTGTCTTGTCACGAATGAATGACTGAATCGAGTAACGTTTAACGCCTTTATCATTAAACGTGCTAAGAAAAAACATCCATATAAAGTCTGACCTGCTTAAATCCAATGCGTTATTTCCTAGTATCGATAAAATCGATTGATTACCTTTTAAAACGATGTTATCGATATGTCGTCCGGAAGGCCAACTTGCTGAGCACAGATCAATGTAGTTGGATCATAAGAATGTAAATCGATCCATCGATGTAGTCGATGAATCGTTACACCCCTACTAGATAGTGTTACATTAAGCACCAACACTTCAAAAGAATTATATTTAAAACAAGACCTCTGTAATTCTGAAGATATTACAATAAATTACAGCAACACCTCCCCCTTTGCCTTTCAGATGAAGCTCATGTTTATAACAGTAATCTTGGGGGATGGACTCATTTAAAGTAATGTAATCGTCTGGTTTTAGCCAGGTTTCTGTCAAACACAGCACTAAGTTGTAGTCTGTAATCATATCATTACCAATAAGTGTTTTTGAAGTAGGGGATCGAATATTCAGCAACCCAAGCTTTATCATTTGTTCATCTGTATTATATCTGTTTTTTTATTTGTTGAACATCAATAACATTTTTACCCGTAAATGGGTTTGGGAGTTTTTTGTATTTCCTAATTCGGGGAACAGACACAAGTCTCTATATGATGATATATAGGTGAAGGAGTCTCTATGTGATAGGATTTATCTGACCTCAGTGATGTGAGACAGCTAGAAGACCACAGCTTCTAGTGTTGGTTGCTAGTGCGCCTGTTGAGGCCAGGAGAATGAGGTTTATTCATGCAGCTCTTACTAGCTGGCCTCCATACTGTACTCAGGGCCGATGCTAGCGGGACGAAAGATGGTTAGGATTCTAGGGGCCCACAGCACAACACAACACCCCACACTGCCCTGTATTTATCATTTTTGTTGCAACAATGAGGTTTTTTTTTTTAAACTTAATGCACTGAACAATTCTGATAGGTGTGGGAGATTAGTGAAGTTAACTTTGGTAGAAGATGTAATGGTTCTACAAATTTGAAAATGTGGCGTGGAGCAACTGACCTTGGCTAAGGTAGTGATCTGAGATGTAATCGCTAAGACTGCTATGTTTTAAACATCAACTTAATACAAAATCTAGCATATTATTATGACAATGAGTAGGACCTTTCACTTTTTTTCTGACTCCAATATGGTTGAGAATGTCCATAAAGCTTAATGTATCTTTTTTATTATCCATGTGGATGTTAAAGTCTCCAACAATCAAAACTCTATCAATGTCAACTACAACCTTTGAGAAAAAAAATCTCCAAATTCCTTAAGGAAGTCTGAATAGCCCTGGGGGCCTATTGTAGCAAGAGGAAAAGATAAGAGGGATTTTTGTTTTTTACTAATAGCCATAGCTGTCAACCCTCCCGTTTTTTCCGAGTTTCTCACGTATTTTAGCTCTTTTCCCGCTGTCTTCCCGTTTTAGTATTTTCCCGTAAAATATCCCGTATTTTTACGCTCTGATTGTGTTACGAACACGCAACTATCTGTGTCTGTGAAGTGGCTTGCACTTGGGTTCCTAGACCTCCAGTAAAGCAGGTGGCAGTATACAGACAGTAGCTTAGGCTACTATCGAAGAAGACAGTTGCAGCGTGAGGAAGAGGGAAAAACTAGCGGGAAGTCTAAACTTCAAGGAGAGAGTAGATGAGTGTGATGTGCGATGATGGATCAGGATGCCGACGGCCAAAATCACTGAATTAACCACCAATTAAAACCCAGGACATTATGCCGATATTTGAGTAAATGGGAGACCACCTTCCACTACCTGACAAGCAGCCACGTAGGTCCAAATTATGCCTAGTACTGAAAAATTTGTTGTAATTTCAGTGTTGGTCATGGAGAGGAAAACGATGTTTCGCAGCACGACAAATCACTGAAACACACGTGTTTTATTTACAAAATGTATTTACTTTGTTCATAAATAAAGCACTTTAAACATATCCATTGGTCTGTCATTCTTTAATATATATTGTGTAGTAATAAACTCTTTAGACAGTTAATGATTAGTGCTTTTTTTTTTCTTTTTTTTATAGTTTGTGGGTAAGAATCAAATCCCTTATTTTGGGGATGGATTCCGGGAAATCTCCCTTATTTTCAAAGTTCAATGTTGACAGCTATGCTAATAACAGACAATATATTCTTGAGCACAATCGCTTCAAATGAATTCAGTTTGAATTCTAACTCATGCTGGTTAATTTCAAGAAGATTAGTGTTTAACAGATTAGCTGCCAGGAACATTCTAGCCGAGGTAGGCCTAAGTCATGTTTTTGCAAGTCACAAGTAATACTTCAAGTCTTAAACAAGGCATTAAAATAAAAATTTGAACCACTGGCCCAACCGGACCAGTAGAAAAAAATCCTTAGCGTTGAGCCCTGCTGAAGCAGCTCTAAATATTCACTGTGCTATTAAATGAAAGATGAAATATGTTAGAGCAATAGAATGAAAAGTGAGAGTAACAGAAGCATCTACAATACATTTTAACAAGCATAATTTGGCGTGGGAAAGAACTGAAGAAAATATCTATTTTCAAAACGAATTTAGCCAACTAATTGGATTCATATTCTTTTGGTTTCTCTACCCAATATTTACAAAAATTACAAATGCAATGAATATACTGGTATCGGTGCTCAGTATTGATAAAAGTATTGGTATCGGACTTGTCCTGGAAAAAGTGGTATTGGTGCATCCCTACGTAGAATATAACCGGACACAGAGCACACTAGCAGCACCTAGCTATCCACCTAAACCGGCTTCATGGTATATGCCCATGGTCTATATTTTCCTCAGTAGTTGTCTTAAATTGAGGGCCAGCTGAATATGTTTATACCGCAGTGTTCATGCAATAGTATAACTCATCCTCTTTTAAGATTTTAATCAGGCACTTTTCTACAACTGGCACCCATCCTGTGCTAATGACCAATAGTGATGATGAAAGTCAGTTGAGCCGCATGTCGCCATGATAATTATAGAATGACCTGTTGCTTAATTCAACCAAGATGTTCTTTACTACTATTGTAATTAATGTTGATTAATATTGTGTGTGTGCATCTAATTGTAAGTTGTATTCCCTCTTTTGTGTTTGTGCATTTTTTAGCCTTTAGCCTGTCTTAAGCTCTGCTAATTGCACACGCTGTAGCATGTTATCGGCATGCTGCTATCTGCTAGCTAATCTTATATATATAAAGAAATATATTTGTAGTACTGTTTATATTACAATCCTAAATGCTGAATGTTTGTTAGACTGTTGATAGTTATAGAGTTTTTATTTATGCCTTGGTGTTGCATTTATAGCATTGTTTCTTTCATCTAAAACCACACCTACACGTCTTTAAAATAATCTACTTGCATCTATCAAGTTTGTGAAGACTTTTTTATTATTATAAAGAGTGGTCTATGAGTGGTCTGTGCAAATATATTTCCTCTCCAATTGAACATGTTTTTTTTCGAATCGGACATCGGTGATTGCTAATAATACCTAAGTGCCTTAATATTGTCATTGAAATGCTACAATCTTTAATATGGTCCTTCAAGCCGGATGATGCTAATTCTAAAGCAATAATAATGTCCACACAAAGTAAAGAGACTTGTGCAAGAGTTCAGAGTTCATCCCTGTGGTAGAATTAGCACATAGTAAAGACCTGGACACATTAACATTATTATTCAACAATATTATTGATCTGCATGCATTGACACCATTATATGAGAAATGAACTGAGCTGGATGATGACATCACTGTTTTCTCCAGAGCGGTTATATATATAAATGAACTAAATTAATAACTTTTTTACAACAAAAATGAACCATCACTGAACTTACTTAAGCTGGGCTGTGACGCTATTTTCTTCTAAATCTGCTGTACAGCAGAAACAAACTTTGTTGCATTATTTTCCTGTTATCACTGTAAAGCTGCTTTTAAACAAATTGTATTGTAAAAAGCACTATAAAAATAAAGGTGACTGGACATACTGCCAGAGCACTCCAACAATGGAAAACAGTTCATTGGGGCCCCAGGAGGGTAAATGGACTGCATTTATATAGCGCTTTCACAGACCCAATGGCCACCAAAGTACTTTACATATTGCCTCACATTCAACCATTCACCCAATGACGGCGGTGTCAGCCATGCAAGGCGTCATCCAGCTTGTCGGAGCTGGGGTTAGGTGTCTTGCTCATGGACACCTCGACACTTGGTCAGGTGGAACCGGGGATTGAACCACAAACCTTCCAGTTTGTAGACAACCTACATGAACCACTGAGACACTGCCACTGAAATGTAATGTGCAGAAAGTCAACAGAATTGACGATATCTCAAAGAGTTTCAAAGGACGAAGCCCTAAAGAATTTTGCAACTCTGGCTCTTAAGATCCACTTTCCTGCAGAGTTTAGCTTCAACCCTTTTCAAACTCATTTGCCAGTAGCTGTCTAGTAAACTTGAAGATGTTGATTAGGAAGCAGTGGTACTAATTTCTACAAAAAGGTCATGAAACTGAAACCCTGCGTACATATTTGCACCACGCTTTGACCTATTTCCAAAGAAATGAATGGTACTTAAAAAAAAAAAAAGTTAACAGGAGCAATTAAGTGACTTCTTTTTCACTACACTGTATGAACGATCTAGGCACTCTAAAGAAGATTAACCTGTGCAGTCATCCATTTTTTATAACGTTCAAAGAAATGGAGACCGAGACATCATTAATAAAATATGGCCCAGAAACTGATACGGTTGCTAAAAATTTCTACAGAGCTCAATGGAGTTTTGTTTTATCTGTAGCAGGCCTTACATTTCAATGTTTTATGAATACTTTGTATTATTCTAGCTAAATTGAATAGTTCAGGCAAAAAGTTCAGGATTCAAAACTACAGTTTGCTTCATTGCACCGGTCTTTAATTCCATATTTTAAGACTGTTATCTTTACAAAGGGTTGACTATCACATATCTGTGTAAGACACCTGGCATGCATTATAGATGACATCACATGACCTGGTTTGTCGATATTATTGTAGAAAAAGACACTGCTTATGTCATTGTGGAGAGGAGACCAAGAATGAACATGACATTTATAGCTAAAACGTTTTATGATCTACATGCATCTACGCTGGAAGGGGAAACAATTGATTTCAATATTTTCAGAGGACGAGTGGTACTAATAGAAAATGTGGCATCACTCTGAGGGACGACCACCCAGGACTATATCCAGCTTAATGAGCTCCAGAGCAGATATCCTCACCGACTTGTGGTCCTGGGTTTTCCCTGCAACCAGTTTGGATACCAGGTTTGTAAATGAGGAAGTGCAACTCACCTTTTATTCACTATTTTAGTTACACTTAGTTCTACATATGTATTTTACTTGTGGGCTCAGTGTCATTTAAATGGTAAATGTAACTATTCCCGCTTTTACTAGTATTGATGAAGAACTTTGTAGGAATAGTGTACATCATTTTTATTTTTATTGTAATCACTGAATTCTCCCTACTTTTTCCATTTTGTTATTTTCCAGGAGAACTGCTCTGATGCAGAAATTCTAAATTCCTTGAAGTATGTACGTCCTGGTGAAGGGTATAAGCCTGCGTTCACCATTTTTGAAAAGTGTGTTGTAAATGGGAGTGATACACATCCTGTCTTTTCCTACTTGAAAGACAAGCTTCCTTATCCAGATGATGATCCTATGTCATTTATGCAGGACCCAAAATATCTGGTCTGGAATCCCATCAGTCGGAATGATATTTCATGGAATTTTGAAAAGTTTCTAATTGGGCCAGAGGGTGAACCCTTCAAGAGATACAGTAGAAAGTTTCAGACTGTCAATATTGAACCAGACATTCAAAGATTGCTAAAGCTGACATCAAAAACACATTAATTGATCATGTGTCATAATTTAGTGATGTATTAACTCAATACAACAAGATTGACAATGGTTTTTAATTCACATTATCTTTCATGTTAGCAACATTGTGGCATCATCTTGCTTTCTTTTATATTACTTAATGAGAGTGACACACCAAAATTTAATAGGGTTTCACCTGAGATTGTATGTATAAAAGAATTATAGATGATGCCATTAACAAATCCTCTGTAATGGAAATGCCTTAATAAAATATTGATCAACGCAATGACGGTTCTGGCTTACTGGACTTGGTTCAATAATATGACTTTGCATCACTTGTCTCACTGAACATTTTATCTTTGTCTAAAGTGGCGTCTGCATGCATAATATATTGCAAGACTGGGATTGTGCTTTTATACAACAATTCGACAAGAGTATGTAAATAAATAAGGAAAAACAAAGACTGATACACCCAAACCTTCGTAATTCAAAATCGTCACTTTAGAACTAGAAACTAGAAAGTCTCTGGCTGCTTCAGGAAAGTCATAAGTAGCCTATAGTATTATAAGAGAGAGAGTGAGCCAGAGAGAGACTAAGGGTACGTTTACACGACAACAATATGCTTAAAACTGAGAAGTCTTTCCTTTGAGTTTTTGGAGTACAGACACCATTGTCAAAACGATCCCAATTGACATGGATCCGCGAAACGAAAATGAATAAAAATGCTGTATTCTGATGCCGGGCCAATAGATGGCGATGAAACACTATAGACTGAACACGTAATACGCATGGATGACGCCATCGTCTTCAGAGATTCGCGTTTTTGTTGTTTACACTGAGACTTTTGCACTTTGAAACCCATTTTCAAAAGTTTGCGTTTTCAGCCACCCAGAACGCCAACTAAGAACGTAAAATGCTTTTGGCCGTTCATTTAAACGACAACGCCATTTTGGGTGCCTTAAAACACAAAGTTTTGAAAACGGGTTTCAAAGTGCAAGTTTTTGAAAACTGTCTTCGGGTAAACAACAAAAAAGCGAATCTCTGAAGACGATGACGTCATGCACATGGGTATTACATGTTCAGTCTTTCTTTAGTGTTTCATCGCCTCCTAATGGCCTGGCAGCAGAATACAGCATTTTTATTCATTTTCCCGGATTCGTGTAAATAGGGATCGTTTTGACAATGGTGTCTGTGTGCAAAAAACTTCTCCGTTTTAACCATATCGTTGTCATGTAAATGTACCCTAAGAGTGTGTGATTACCTTTGTTTGTTAGAGTTTTCATTCTTCAAGTTTGCGAAGGAAATCTTTATCTTTGCCATATGCCTGGTTATGAGGGAAACATGGAATTAGCTTTCACTGTTATGCCGATGATACTCACCTGTATATTTCTTCAAAACCTAACGAAACTTACCAATTCACAAAATTACCGGAATGCATAGCTGATATAAAAAAATGGATGACTAAGTAATTTCCTACTACTCAATTCTAAAAAAATGTTCCTCACGTAATAACCTAGAATACTGTCTAACACTTGATGGCTGCTCTGTTAAGTCTGTCAGTCAGTCGTCAGTTAGGAACCTGGGTGTGCTCTTTGATACCAAACTTTCATTTGAAAGTCACATGTCTAGTCTCTATAAAACCGCATTTTTCCATCTTAAAAATATATCTAAATTACGCCATATGCTCTCATTGACAAATGCGGAACAATTAGTTCATGCGTTCATGACCTCAAGGCTAGATTATTGTAATGCTCTACTGGGTGGTTGCCCTGCATGCTTAATAAACAAACTACAGCTAGTTCAAAACGCAGCAGCTAGAGTTCTTACTAGAACCAGGAAATATGACCATATTAGCCCGGTTCTGTCAACACTGCATTGGCTGCCTATTAAACATCGTATAAATGTTAAAATATTGCTGATTACTTACATCGCACTAAATGGTTTAGCTCCGCAGTACTTGAGCGAGCTCTTAACGCATTATATTCCTTCACGTCTATTGCGATCTCAAAGTTCCGGCCAGTTGATAATACCTAGAATATCAAAATCTGGCGGTAGATCCTTTTCCTATTTAGCACCAAAACTTTGGAACAGTCTTCCTACCATTGTCCGGGAAGCAGACACTTTGGACTTTGGTCAGTTCACAGCTAGACTAAAAACACATCTCTTTGACCTAGCATTCACATAATGCATTATCGACTTCTATAATTCAATGTTAGGCTGCATAGATTAGGTCAGCACCGGGAACACTTCCCTTAAATCCTGATGTACTCGTTACATCATAAGAAGAATGGGATCTACACTAATTTTAGTGTCTTTGTTTATCCCGATGTTTTCCCGCAGCCTACCAGATCCAGGCCGTTTCCAGATCTGACGAAGGGCCTTCGCCTGGACCCGATGACAACGCAGTGCTGAAGTGCCAACTAGCCTCTCCCTATGGAGGATCCCTATACCACTCTACAGATAAAGCGTTGTGGACATTTCGGTTCACGTACCTACCCCGAAGTGATAAAATAAAATAAAATTCTGTATTAAAAAATTTATAGGCAATAGTAGTTTATTTAGGCATGGTTTGTAGGGAATTACAAACCTACATAACTATAGAATCAATTCTTAATGCGCATGTGATATATAAATACATAGAAAGTGTATTTGGCATCTACGATTAACGATTAACGCATCTGTGATTAACGCCATCAGCGTTAATCACAGGTTCGTGTTTAACCCTCTGGGCTTCTTCGGTCAAAATTTGTTAATTTTTTTGCTTCATCGGAGGGGGATGAAACTTGGTGACTTTTGTTGTATTACCTATGTGAACACACACAAAATCAAGGAGATGATTCTGATATGTTAAAGGGTCGTAAAAAAAAATAGTCACACTTAGCTTCCTCCCGGTCAAAAATGACCGACATGAGAAATTAATGGGAAATATGAAAAAATAGGAAAACTCAGAGAAACTTTTGGTGGTACAAACTACAGATCAGCCACTGTGCAGAAAAAAAGTGTACAGCAATGAAGGGGTGACACTCTAAAACATCAAGAGTTTAAATAAGACACCCCCCCCCCACGCACACAAACACACACAGATAAACTGGCAAGACTGCAACAGCAAATTTTTAGAATATGCAAAATAAAATCAATAAATGAAAAAAAAAAAACTCGCTCAAATGCACACACACACACCCACACTAACAGAGAGAGAGAGAGAGAGAGAGAGAGAGAGAGAGAGAGAGAAACTGTTTGCATTGTGTTCCCTTTCTAACCAAATGTTATTGTTTGATTGTAATCATAATGCAAAACCTGATACTTACCTAAAAAAACGAATAAGATAGAGAAATCATGTCTAAAACAACAATAGGAATCAAAAAGCCTTTCTATGTATTTATATAGGAAGTTACAGGCCGTTAAGGACATTACACACATTTATATATTTTTAAAGCCACTGGATGGCGGTCTTCTCACTTGAATTTTTTTTTTGCCTGCACTCTATTTTGATCTTAGGAATCTAAAGTGTAACCCCTAAACGAAGAAGCCCAGAGGGTTAAAGTCTGTTTAGGGAGAACGAGATATATCCAGCTGCAGACCCGCAGCACCACCACTGATCTATATAATGACGTCATTCTATATAGATCAGTGAGCACCACCAGTTTCAGAACCCCAGCGCCAGAACCGGAAGTGAGGGAGGGGCGGAATTACCGGTATTGCCAATGACACAAGCATGGTTATTTTTGCAAGTATTTAAAAATATTTAAAATTGTTGCATCTTTTAAATAATATTTAGGGTATGTTTTTATTACACAGTGAGTCTATAGGAATACCAGACTTACATTTCACTGCTCGTTGTATGAACTATAACTGGTATGTGACAAATAAAGAGCAAGACAGCGCTCGTTTGTTTGAAGACGTGAGAGTGCGCGCGCGCGGCCGGGGCTCTCTCTCTCTCTCTCTGCTCGTTAAGCGCCCTCATGCGCAGCAGTCATTCTATACATCACTCACCGATCAAAATAGGCTTTGGCGGCCGCCAAAAAGCGGACAATCTGAGGGGTTTTAGAAGATTAAATACAACCTGAAACTAAAAAACAGACCCGACCTCTATTTGAGACCGGCCTTTATTTACCCAAACCTGCAGCCACACCAGGCGTGTAAAAGAGACAATCGTCTATTTGGGACTCGGCTATTATTTGAAGTTTTACGGTACATTTTTATTGTTTCTTTTAAAACAATGCCGATTTTTCTCTCTTTTTTGAGATTTTTGACATTATTTTACATAAAGAAAAATGCATGCTGCACATGTTCTTGTGAAATAAAGTATATTTTATATAAAATGCCCATACGTTTCAAGCATTATTTTTCACCATCATGATCAGGAAGTAACTCTCATAAAACAATGAAACGGATAACTATATACAATTATATTACACAAAATCAATGTTTTAAAATGCTTATGGCACTATACCTTAATATATCATTATAATAAGTATAAAGTATGACGTTTCGTGTGTAATAATGCCGTTTCGTGTCTAAGCAAATTACGCTCCAAAACGTTAGGTGGCGTTACTCGGTTTAGAACGTTTTTTTTTGGTTTTTTTTTATTTTATTTTTTGAACACTAAGAACATAACAAAAACAGAATATACATCTACAATGGCATTGATAAATACAGGTAAATGAGTATTAAGCAAGGCACATATCAATTAAGGTAAAAAAAATGACAATAAAATAAATATTAATATTAAAATAAAATAAAAATAAAAAAATTACAAAGGGGTCTTTTTATTCCTCTTTTAAGAGCTCAAGGTCTCTTATAATTCCAGCCAATTTCTGGGCCTTTTTACTTTTCATACATTCCAATGCTGGAAAGAAGTTACAAATCAAGTCTTTTTTAAATACAGAAAAATAAGGTTTCGTTTTCATACATTTGGATTTATGAATAAAAAATGTTCCCAGTATCAACATTACATTAACAAGAAATTAATTTATTTTCTCGTTCAACAGCATTCCAAACATAATATGTTTTCTGGCAAAAGTAGGCAGTGATTGAATCTTTGATTCCAACCAATAAGACATATTTTCCCAAAAAGTATTCGAAGAAACACAAGAAAAAAAAAGATGATCAGTTGTCAACTTGACATCAATTGTCAACTTGACAAAAAGTACAGGCATTTTCTTCAAAATTAAACCGTTATCTTAAGAATTCACTAGATGGGTATACTCCATTGAATATTTTAAAATGAGTTTCCTTAGTATATTAGCTTTCCAGTGGCTCCTAAAGCTGTGTTCGCAATTTTTTAACAGCTCGTTTATCATAAGATTGCAAAACACAGTTTTTATACAGAAGTGTCGGATATAATATAGAATTGAAACAAGAGCGGATAAGCTTGTTGGGAATCATTGCTCTGAGGTCATTACCATTGAAGAGAAGGGATGGAAGTTCAAAAGGTCCATCAGGTATATTGACAGAAGTATTTTGTACAAAATAAAACTTTTTGGAATGGCACTTAAAACACGCTCAAAAAGTTTGCGTTCACATTGTAAATTATATTTAGTACAAAAGTCTTTAAAAGTTAACAATCTCCCATCTTCATCTATCAAATGAAGAACTGACCAAATACCCTTTTCTAGCCACTCAAGAACACATAGAGACTTATATTTAGAAACAATAAATCTATTGTTCCATATTGGGATTTTATGTGGAGAAAAGTTATGGTTATATAATAATTTCTAATATAACAAAATCTGCTGGTGAAAAGACGATAATTTGATTGGCAGTCTGGAAACAGTATAATCGCATCTCAATAGGAAATCAATTCCACCCAATTTTCTAAATATACCTCTGGGAATGCAAAACCAGAAACTATTCTCATTTGTTATAAAATGTTTAAGCCATTTGATCTTCAACATACCAATCATACAATAGAAGTCAAAGGCTTGTAATCCACCATTTTCATAATCTTGTATAAGTTGAGCTCTCTTTATAGTGCACACGTTTTCTCCATATATAATTGAAATTAATTTGATTAATGGTCTTAATGGCTCTATTAGAAATAGAGAGACAAGATGCAGGGTAGATACACCTAGAGAGACTTTCCATTTTAGTTAGATAAGTCCTTCCATAGATAGACAAATCCCTCTGCATCCATGCATCAAGCCTGCCTTTGCACTCATCCCATCTATTCCAGACATTTTGCTTTTCCAACATGACTTCATCCTTAGAAATGTTTATGCCTAAATATTTGACAGTCGACTTGATCGGAATATTATATGCAATTTTACGAGGGCATTCACGTATGGTAATAATTTCACATTTAGCAATATTAAGCTTTAAACCTGAGAATTTAGAAAAATAGTTAACTATCTCAATTACTTTAGGAACCTGGTCAAGACCTTTTAAAAATAAAGTTGTATCGTCAGCCAATTGACTAAGTATGATTTCCTGGCCAAATACATTTAATTTTTCAATACTTGAGTTCTTAATTAAGAGAGCCAATATCTCTGTAGCCAGAATAAACAATGAGGGTGAGACGGGGCAGCCTTGTTTAACTCCTCTCTTGATGTCAAATCTGGGTGAAGTACCTGTTGGTAGGGCCACTGAACTATTGGTATTTGTGTCAAATAACTGAATAATATTACAAAAATGTTCACCAAACCCATACATTTTCAGACATTAAAAAATAAACGAATGTTCTAACATATCAAAGGCTTTGTAAAAGTCTAAAAATAAAATAACCCCATCATCCTCTATTTCTTGATTATATTCCAGCAAGTCCAAAACCAAACGAATGTTGTTATGTATAGATCGGCCTCTAATGAATCCAGTTTGTGTCTCCCCAATAATTTTAGATAAACCAAGTTTCAAACGGTTATTATATATATGGGTTAGTAATTTATAATCAGTGTTTAGCAAAGTTATAGGTCGTAAATTATCCAACAATCTAGAGTCTTTCCCTGGTTTGGGAATAAGTGTGATTAGGCCTTGTCTCATTGAATTAGGCAAAACCACGGATTTAGTAATTTCCTGAAAAACTGCAAAAAGAAATTCCCTTAATAAATCCCAAAAATGGCGATAAAAATTAGACGTAATACCATCTGGGCCAGGTGATTTATCCAATGACAGACACATAACAGCAGAATCAAGATCTTGAATTGTTAAATCTGCATCACATATCATTTTGAATTGATCATCTATATGAGGGACAAAATCTCCAATTTTTTTAAAGAGGGAATTAGGGTCTAATATTGAAGAGGATGAAGAATACAAATCCTGATAAAAGTTGGCGATTTCTTTAGCTATCAGTTGCGAATTAACACTCTGTCCCATTAATAATTAAGATTTTAACAGAATTTCTTTCTTGCCGCTTTTTTTCCAACCTACAGAAATAAGCAGAGTTTTTCTCCCCTTTTTCCATCCACTTAGCTCTTGATCTAATGTATGCTCCCTTAGCTTTTCTCATATAGATTTCATCCAACTGTGCTTGCAAAAGTAACAATCTTGATCTATCATCCTCTGTTAAAATTGATTTGTTAGAATATTCATTTATTTCTTTAATAACAGAGGTCTCTTTTAAATTATACGATTTTTTTTAGCTGTTTACTATAAGAGATAGATAACTGTCGAACTTTGTATTTAAAGAATTCCCATTTACTTGTCCAGGAAACCAGGCTATTATCATTCAAAATATTTAAAACAGTATCTTTAACCAATTTTGTATAATCTTCATTTCCGAGAAGGTTAGAGTTAAACTTCCAATAACCCTTGTTACGGAAAGGTTTATTTGTATGATATATCATTAATTCAATTGAACAGTGATCTGTTAGGGGAGCTGCCGATATACTAGATATAGTTTGATAAGGCAAAAAACTATGAGAAATTAACCAAAAATCAATTCGGGACTTGCAAGAAGCATCAGGTTTAAACCAAGTAAATTGTCTTAGAGAGGGGTTTGACTCACGCCAGGGATCTATTAAACCTTGATTATTACAAAAGTTTGATAATAATAAATTGTAATGATTTACATTATATTTAGTTGGTGACCTATCTAACCACTCATCATACACCATATTAAAGTCACCACCCAAAATAATAAAATCAGTAGCATACTTTGTTTTCATTTCCTCTAATATCAGTGACATTTCCGAAATTAAAGATTTGTTTTGGGATAAATTATTATAACCATACACATTTCCTAAGACAATGTAACAATTTTCAATTTTTTGAATGCAAAATAACCCATGTCCATCCAAGCTAGATCTTGACTCAACAAGTTTCCCAGGAAAATTGTTAAACAGAAAAGCAACACCTCCTGAGCGGGTTGTGCCATGAGCAAATAAAACTGGTTCACCCCACTGATTAGACCAAAAAGTACGATCACTGCCACATGAATGAGTTTCCTGCAAAAGAACACATTGAGCTTTTCTTTCTTTACAAAACAAAAATGTAGCTTTTCTTTTGGTATTGTCTCTTAGACCCCTAACATTTAGTGAGAGAAAAGAAATGCAGCTATTAAGTTTAAACATAGAACAAAAAAACAAAACAAAAAAAAAACAGTATTAACAAACCCTATTGGGGATAGAATAACTCTGGTTATTAGGATTTAACACAAAATCAAACAAAATAATATGAACTGAAGCTCTGGCAGATGAGTTTCATATTCAGTTCTTATAACTTACAGCCTCTTCATTGTTTCATGGCAGTAATCAGCGCACGCTCTGATTTGTAGTTGAGATTAAACGGCCGTCGATGTATCCCAAAGGGCCGCGATAGTACGCCTTCTTTCCGGCGCTTCTGGCTTCTTGGATGAGCGGCCAAAGAGCTGCACGAGCACTCCGGTCCTCGGCTGACAGATCCTCCGCCAACCTGATTCCACGTTCAGTGCACAGCTGCGAGTTCTTTGTAATCTTCCAGAATTCGTCTCTATATTTACGCATGGTGAACTGAACAATCATTTGACGGTGTCTTCCACTCTCTTTTTTTCCAATCCGGTGAACGGAGTCCACGACATCTTCCAGCTTCTGTGACAGATGTGGGGCTATGGTACCCAAGAGTTCAGTCACCTCTTTCCGTGCATCCTCGTCAACATGCTCTTTCATCCCTTTAATACGAAGATTCCATCTCCGCTTATAACGCTCAAGCTCGGATGTTTTCAACCTTAAATCCTCATTAGACTTCTCGAGAACTGCGGTTTTCTTTTCCAAGACGACATATTTTTGCTTGTATTCCTTAATCTCCGCTGCATTAAACTCTACTGATTTGGAGATGTTCACAATCATGATGCTGTTTTGTCTCATTTTGTATGCGATGTCTTCCAGCGTTCTATCTGAGTCGAATCTTGTCTTTAAGGAGTTAATCGCCTGCAGCAAAGCTGCATTGGAGATTTCACACTTGTCTGGTTTTACCTTTTTTTGAGGAGTTTTGGTTGGAGTAATGTGAGACGCATCCCATCGTCTTTCCTCTGGTCCGTAATTGTAATCCATTTCCATCGGTACACTTTGGGCTCTGTTTGCTGAATGGGCCATGTTCCCGTCAAAGTTTACTTTTTCAATTTAGAGCGTATCAAAATCAAATTAATGCAATAGTAACGTGTTTATTTGGTCACTTAAGTTTCTGAGACTAGTTTATGAGAAGGTGGCAACAAAAAGTATAAATTGAAATAGTTCTGCCAGAGCTCAGCAAAACATGTGCGCCTAGCTCGCCATCTTGCCGCAAGTCCCTGGTGTTAGAATGTAAGCTCCGCCTCTTACTTCCGGTTCTGGCGCTGGGGTTCTGAAACTGGTGGTGCTGCGGGTCTGCAGCTGGATACTATAGGAGAACGGCGTCGTCTTAGTGGGCCCAAATGATCATTTCGACGGAAGTGAATCAATCAAAACTAACTTTAGCTGGAAAATAACATTATTCAAGAACCGCTATAAAACCAAACCAATCTCTGTTACCTTAAATTATATGTTTATCTCTGTAAAGCTGCTTTGAAACAATCTACATTGTTAGAAGCGCTATATAAATGAGGATGACATGACTTGACTTGACATGAGGTGGTTTTCTTCAAAGTTCAAATAATTTCAGCACATTTGTTTCATTCCTGAATTAATCAGATTTTTTTTTTAGTGAATTGGTTAAAATTGTCTACTGCAGGAGCAACCTGGTCTCACAGAATTCCGTGAAATGAACACGGGCCCTTAACTCAAAATCTGTGGCAGTTTCACGGAATCGCCGAAAATTCCGTGATGGGCCCACGGAAATGATGCCTATGTAAGTCAATGACAGGCAGCATTCCCTGCTCGGACCTGCGCTCCCCCAATTGACGTTGTTTTATCATTTGGAAACGTATCGCTTCATTCTGGGTTTACTTTAAAAAGTACTTCACTTTAAATATTTATTTTTAACGTGATTTTAACTTGATATTGCATTGTTCTGTCGTTGTTTGATCGCTATGATAACTTCTGGTCAGTGGTCTGTTCCGTGACGAAGGGAACAGTATTACCACGTAATATTCAGTCTCACTGCAGTTCGTGATATGGTCACGTAATTTAATATATTGATTCTTGACACGGACAAACTCATTTCGTTATTTTCGTGATATCAGCACGTTTTTAAAACTAATGTATTTCAATAGGAAGCATCTTTCGTGATCACAGCACGATTCTTTCTGCCTGTCGGGCGGCAGCAGAGAAACTGTTTAATCAACATTTATTCACGAGATTTTATCATGGTTTATTTCTTTTAATATTATTTCGGTATTATTGCCTGGGAAGCTGGATTGCTATGCTGTTTATTTTATTAAATGATATTTTATTAGTAGGAAATCGCGCTGAAGAAGTCTCGTCCCGAACACATCGCGATATTTGGCACCAGTTCACGTGTGCCAGATGTTGGTAAGTAGTCGTAAATACGCTGTCATTAATAATGTTTGATATAATGTATTTTCTGTTTGTCGATATTAATCAGATTAGCTCACGTTCAGTCACTGCATTATATCTGTCATCTCTCCACGGAGTCTTTGCGTTTCAGTGCTTTCTAAATCAAAACATGGTGATTTAAACACTGTCTGTCACGTGACGTGCTATAGGCCTAGACCTTCAATCAATTAATCATATTTATATCAGGTTTAAAGTAGTACAATTACTTCCAAAGTTGTATTTGTAGAAGGAGCACAGTAAAAATAACACTTATAGGCTACCATGCTTTTACCACAGTAACGTTAGTTTTACTGTGATATGTGAGGTAAAAGGACTGTAACCACAAAACTTAACAAGATTTAACAAGTTGTCAAATTCGTACGATACTCATACATATTTGTATACTCGTACATAATTCTGCAGCTTTTACTCCTACTGCTGTCATTGGCTACTGCCTCAATTCCTGTACATATTTATCGCGATATTTGTAAATCAGTTTCGCCCCTTCTTGGAAAGTAGTCGGATGTCCCACACAATGTCAGAAAGTTTATATTAATTGCATTGTATTCATTAAAATTATTACAAATTGGACCCTGTCTGTTCATGTTCCAATGATACATGATACATAATGTCTCTCCACACCTCATAACTTACCTCTGTTTGCAAGAGTGGGAAAGCTGATCTGACTTGTCACATGACATCAGATACTCGATTATTTTGTCATAATCCAGACTGATCTCATAAAATTGCGTGTGTATGACACGCCAATTCGTATTTCCATTTTTGGCGTGCTATCAACACGCACAATCGCTTTTCAGCGTGTTTATGAACGCAGTTGACTTAACGTTATTACTGTATATATAAATATATGACCTACCTCCACCCCGTCCCTAAACCTACCCGTCACTGGGGTTAATAGCATTTATGAGTGTTCCCCTGCCATCCTAGGGAAAAAAAAATATCGCTCCCCAGATGTAGATCTACATTTTGCTTCGTTTCGCTCGGAAATTTAATGGCGTGTACATATACGCGGAATCACTTGGACATTAATGGCGTAGACATACACGCATACACGCGGATATCTCAAAATGCGTATAGATAACACGCCACTTGACTTGAAAGTGGCGTGTCTGTTTACGCAAAAGTCATGATGTCATGTTGCATAATCAGATCAGTTACACTGCTGATAACTGTCCCGTTTGCATGTAAATCATGCTATTTTTAAATGAGTTCATATGATTATTGCTTGCTATTAAAGACATACTTTAATTCATATAAATGCCCACATATCAGTGAACTTATCACATAAAAATGCTTTTAACATTTAATTATGCAACACTCTTTACAGAAACATATCCCACAGTTATGGATAAACTCACAACATCATCATCAAGTCCTGTGCTGGGCACATTGGGCAACAAGTGTCCTCCAACGTATTCGATCCGTGGCCAAGTTCTGCACATCTTCCCATGGGACGCTGACATTCTTCAGGTCTTCGTGAAACATCTGTCTCCGTGTCTTCCTTGGTCTTCTCTGTCTCCTGCATCCTCCTGGTGGTGTCCACTTCATCACTGTCTTTGGGTGGTGTTGTTTGGGCATGCGTATAGGATGTGTCCAGCGAGGTGCACCCTTTGCTCTGTCACAGTTTCTGAAAGTCTTCATGTGATGTCCCACTCCTCCTCAGGATCTCTTTGATATATGCAGAACCAATATTGAAAATAGTGATTTATCTTTTTCCATATTGTTAAAGCAATTTGTTTTCTCTTTTCAGCTTCATAAACTGTACTTGATGCCTGCCTAATGCCTTTATCAAAGAAGCGTCAGTGCTCATCAGGAGTTTTGCTAAAGGACATATTCATTGCCATCCATTAGTTCTAGTCATGCAGTAACTTCATGATGCAATAGATAAATGTATATTTCTGCAAGTGTATATAGCAGGTGTTTGTCCAAACAATTGAAGATAGTGGGACTGTTCAGGAAAACCTTTACAAAACAATCAATATTTTTGGAATTCTTTTTGGTGCTGAAAGAATATTACAGAAATGACATACTGGACATTATTCTGAGTTTGTTACCTTTACATTTAGATTGGACTTAATGTCTTACATTTAGCTTCATTAAACCTTTTATTACAGTGGTCACTATAGTAAATATCCACCATAACTACATCTATGGTATCATTATATCACTGCCTGGCTAATGTAAATGTAATATACCCATGAATGTATTTTATAGAAGCATTATCTTGCTGGCATTTATAATCATTAACTATTTTAAGTTGCCTTTCATTTAGTTACAATAAAAGTGACCAATAATCACAAGGATATTGAGTTAAAGTTGATCATTTAAAATGTTGTGCTTACATTTTTGCCTATTTGTTCTTTAAAGGGAAGAAACAAATATATTTTCACATAACAAAGTTAAAATCTCATCTCTTGGTTTGTAAAAATAACTTCACCATAGTTTTTTTAACGTTACTGTATGTGTCACTATAATAGATTGCTCCTGTATCTGGATTTTTTTATATATATATTAACTGATTTTTATACTGTTGTGCAGTAGTTTTGGCTCTACATTTGTCTTTAAACAGTTTGACATTAAATATTGGAATATGCTATAAAAATTGTGTGCATTCATTGTGCTTTTGTTAAATTTATTTGAATATAATTGATATAACTTTGTATTGCGGCGTATATTACTAAAACAAAAACCAAAACCAACCTAACCTAACCTAACCTAACCAAAACAACTCGAACGCCGCAGCAGGCTGAAACATGAGGATTTACACTGAAGACGCGTCACACTGAACCATTGTACGTATTAAGTCTCTTTATTACGCGATTTCACATACATAGAAAACCAATCACTTACTTTGAGTGATGCATGTTGTAAGCAGTGCAAAGGTACCTCAGAGACATCAGTGAAAGATGTTAGTATCGATGGGAACAACAGTGGTAACGGTCAACAAAAAGTTTCTCCCCATGCTCACCCTGCAGCCATGATCCAAACCCAAGCTTGCCCACAGGTGAGCACACACACACACATTAATACAGACAC
This sequence comes from Tiaroga cobitis, assembly GCA_030578255.1. NCBI lineage: Eukaryota > Metazoa > Chordata > Actinopteri > Cypriniformes > Leuciscidae > Tiaroga > Tiaroga cobitis. The sequence goes on along the minus strand of CM060607.1, from coordinate 36,145,186 downwards.
CACACCCCCGGTCACGCCCACAGTAACCGATGACGTCATGAAGCGCGTGCATGTACACAAGTAGTGCAAGAAAAGAGAAAACATAATAAAAGCCCAAACAAACCCAGTGTATGGCTCCTACATTCCGGCCCCCAATTATTTTATAGTAATAATTGACCACCACTACAACCCTCTTGTGGGAGACTGTAAGGCCTGCTAAATCGATCCAATGGGGGTACTCGATTCCAGGTGAAGGTTTCACGCGTGTTCCGTCTTTCCCATGGCAAAGTGATTTTCAATTAAATGCAATACATTTTATCTTATGTATTAACTCGTTTCATCTGACTCCATAAAATGAAAAAGGTTTAACAATGATATCTGTGCATCATTAAATACACGTTAATGTTTGACTATTCCTTTTAACTCTAATGAAAATAAAGTCAAAGTCTGTTAGAATAATCAAATATAACAATTTATTATGTCAGGTAAATGTATCATTACAATTCCATAATCAAATGAAAGATAATCAATGCAAACCATCAAATGTTTCTAGAACAAAGAACTTTACCCAACATAACTACATGAATGCTGAGCCTTAAGGCACAGCATCATGGGCTGATCTGATACAGAAAATGCAGCCCCGAGCTCTTGTTGCATTTTCCTTTAAATAGCCAGACCTTATTTGATATGTAAAACATGAGTTTAGTGGAAATTTACTAGGTTTCCCCACCATAGTTACTGGGGGTAGCAGTTGACCATCTGCTAACAACAGTGGAAATTAGCATTCATGAATTTGCACCTTTGGGAGTGCCTAGAGACCACATTCCTTTGTGTGCCAGTTATTCATAAACTCTTAAAAACCTTATTACCTTTTGTTTCACTTCTTTGGGAATGAGACATTATTACCAGCCACCCTGAGACCTTCAAAATGATACTAAACAATAATCATTATTCACATTAAACCATATATATACTTGTGTGCGTTTTTTAGTGTTACTGACTGAGAGAGAGAGAAAATGTAGATAAGGTGAAGGGGGTGCGGTGTGTGTGTGTGTGTGAGATGTTCAAATGTTAATGTGCAAGCAAGGTCCTTTGCCTTATAGATCTGTGGTGAGGTTGATTCCTTCAACCAGTTTTCTTCGGTCTTACAGATTTCCCTCCTTGACCCCGTGGGTCACATTCAGACACTTAAGGGGTCACAGTAAGACGTTTGTCGTGATTGAGATGTAACTCAACAATTGTCTTTGCAATGTCAGCATCTGTAGAAGCTCAGAGGGCTGTGTTCCCCTGCAGAACACCTGTTCTCACCAGGTGTATGTAGCTTGAGTCCAGCAGGTGGATGAGGCGTTCAGGCTTTCTTCCGGTGATCCAGTGATGTGAGCAAAGTTCATAGAATCAATCTAGACCTTTCGACTGGTTCAGTTGACGTGTCATTCCTTCATGGAGAAACTTCCGTTTCCCTGGCACCTTCCCCAGGGAGATAATCTGTCCCTTCTTGACCAATCCTGTCACCTTCAGCGGTGCGGTTGTCTGGACAGACCTCAGTGGGTGAAGGGGCTCTCCTTGGCTTCACACTGCCTTGTGTGAGACACCTGAAAGGCATCTTAAATGTCCGCTTCACGATTGAACACATATGAACTTGAACTCGCGAAGAAATCCATAGAAACGCATAATGCAACAAAACAAAATCATGTCATGTTCAATGTAAAATACCATGTTCTTGTCAGCAGGTGTGAATGGTACATCTGTCTCATATGTTTCTCAAGGTCCTGAATGGTAACGATGTCTCATATTAAATATCCAATTCTTAAATATATATATATATTTTTTTTTTTTTTTGGTCTGAGTTATTCAAAGGAAATGCAGCAAGAGGTCAGTGCAACTCAAATAATGAGATAAATGGTATGCCTCAATACGTCTTGTAATAACAATAATATTCAAAAATAAAAAAATATGAAGAATCACTGTTTGTTCAGGAATCTTCCAATGTAAGCCACTTATGCAAATCTATGAAGTGACTTGGAACAGGATCAAATGTATTCAAGAATGGAGATTGTTCATTCCTTGCAACAGGTGTGAGATTGTGTGTTTGTGTGAGGGTGTGTGTGTGCGTCTGTGTGTGAGTGTGAGAGTTTGTGTGAGAGAGAGAGAGAGAGAGAGAGAGAGAGAGAGAGAGAGAGAGTGTGTGTGTGTGTGTGTGTGTGTGTGTGTGTTGTTGGCTAAGTCACAGTCAATGACAGGGTTGAATTGTAAATTCTGTAATTGATCGAAGCGCTCATACGAAGCGATCTATTTAGTTAGGATGTTTCTGTTATTAGTGGTTTGTTGAGAAATCAGGGGCCCTCTGATTTTCCAACCCCCCTAATAACAATCAGAAAGTTTAAACATTTTGAAATTTAATAGCAGGTCTGCCTCTGCTTTTTGATGCATTGCATTGATTTGTGACTGTAGCCATTAATATGTATATTCCAGTATTTTCCCATGAGTTGGCAGAGTGTTGTGAATAGCGTATGCTGTGTCATGGGATCAGCTTTCCCATCCTATGTGTGTGAAGCTATCCGGTTCTGTTAGTGTGAAGATGCACAATGGATCTTTAGTGAAGTGACACTTTTGGACTCTGTGTCATTTTTATCTTCTTATGATGTGTAGTGTTCAGTCTGGATGGACTTGATCTATTCCAGGTGATGATGCTGTGAGGGTGTAAGTGATGGAGGAGTGTGTTCAGTGTTTATGTCTAGGAGATGGGTGGAATCTACTGGATAACAATTGTGTTGCAAATTTTAGTTCCAGTTCTAAACTGGGAGGCCATGCTAATGTAGTGATGTGCTATTGTGAGATGTAAATGGCCTCTTGAATTGTCTTTTCACCCATCTCCCGAGTCTCAGGTTATGTTCTAACAATCGTGAGGTCCGGCCGTCCTGGCATCTATCCCCCGAGGAATTGCAGAAGTAAACCTGACAGAAACAAATGCAGAGAGAACCACAGTTAATTCTGATGTTTTCAACAGTTTCAAATTCAGACATGTGGAATTCTTCTGCTTGCTCCATTATCATGTCCATTGCAATTTTAATTCCAGTTGTCACATGAAACCGAGTTTCATTGACCAGGTCTGAATTATTGCTGTTGCTTCAGTGCAGTGCACCTTAAAGCTGCTCTTGCAGTCGAGCCTTCACAGTCTGCTGTGTCACAGCATTAGAGATCCCAGATTTCGGGTTTTACAAGTTGCTTTCATTACAGCCAGATCTGTGGGCATGCATTAGTTCATGGTGTCGTTCACACGTTTGGTTAGTGCAGGTATCTAGTTACCTGCAAAAGGCTGTGGTCTGTCTGATGTTTAGTTCACACCCTCCTTGTAAATTTGCTTAACTGTGCCACACTTCTGGGAGTGTTTTTTAAAGGCAAAAAATTAAAACACACCTCCGCCCTTTTGGCACTGGGTAGCAGGTCAACGAAATCGAACTGTAAGGATTAATGTCACACTTCTCCAATTAATGCCTGCTTGGCGATTATAATATAAAAAAAGTCTCTGCTTGTTCTCGTGTCAATACATTTGAGGGAAAAATGTGACAGATTCAATAAATTTAGATGTTAAACTATTAAGCTATTTGCTATTGGGATGCTACCCGACTAGCAAATGACGCTAATAGTTGAAGGCCTTGAGTGACCAAAGTTGTTAGCTCAGTGAGGGGTTTTGATGCATTTGAGCTTTGGTTCCTTGCAGGGCGCTGGTTTGTGTCATCAGAGTGTGGTTGTCTGCGTTTTTTGAAGTAGGGTGGAGGTCTGCCTCTGCCCAACGACCAGCACTTTTCCTCTGTATGGCCTGTTTTGTGGCAGGAATGACAGAATCTGCTCAGTTTGCCACCGCGTGGCTTTCTGAATTCTCCTGCAAATGGAGGATTTTCATGACATTCTAACACAGCTACCTCACCATGCATTTGTTTTCGTGACTCAATTCTTGTTGCCCAGCTAACAATACCTTCGAATGTATTTTTTGCTGGAGAAGCACCATACATGAGCGATTGCTGTACACGCGGCCCTGCATTTGTAAGTAGTAATTCAAGGAAAGTTACATTGTTGTGGTTAACACCTTCAATTCCAGAATACTCCTCAAACAGTTCAAACATTTTTTCTGCATATGTCTCAAACGATTCTCCAGTACTCTGTTTCCGATTGAAAATCAATTCCCATCCAACAGGACTACAACCACGTAGATCGCGGAGACATTGTTTTAATCTATTAAAGATTTCACTCTCAGGCTCGTTTTGATGCATTGACTGCACAATGTTGCCTGTCATCAAAGCCTGTGGTATCTTATAGTTCAGGACATCTGGAATTGAGCTGATAACAATTTGCCAAATATCTTTTGGTTCAAGTTGGAATGCATGTTTTAGGCTAACAATGCGTCTCCACCATGGTTTGAATGGCCCTTTCAAAGGGAATGGTCCGATCTCTGCTTTAAACAAGCTACATTCAGTTACCGTTAGAGGACGCCGAATGGTTGACTCTGTGCCGTTTGGGTGCCGTATCACCTTAAAGGCTGAAACAGGCACTTTGTTCAAAACTTTATCACATGCTTCACCTGTCTGAAAAGATTCAGGGTTATTAGAGCAGGCTGACTCATTTAGGAAGTGCACATTTTTAGTCCCCTCGCTGTTGAGCGTTTTGGGAGAAATGGACTTTTTAACAATTAGTTTAGCTTTAAGATCCGCAATGGTGTATTTGTGATTTTTACACTTTTCAGTCAGGGCTAACTGCTCAGCCAGTAATTTATCTAGCTGTGTTTGAAGATCTTGAATCTTTGCCTCAGACATTTTTGCCTCTGCATTTTTAGAATGCACTTCTTCACATTTAACATCCATAAGCGAAGATAGAAATGTTGTTGACTTATCTAGCCGTTTATAACTTATGAAGTTTAAAGCTTCAATTATTTCACCATGTTTTGATTTCTTCTGCTTACTACCCACTGTTCTCCACCAAGTGAGAATTTCATTGTCAATAGCGTCCATGTTAAGACCTTTTTTACCGAGTTTGTGCAGTGTAGGCTCGACCTTTTCGGCCCATAGTGTAAACAGGACAGGATCTTTATACATGTTCCAAATTATATTTGGGGAAATTTCTTTCCCTGAAGCTTTGAATATAAAAAAGGTTTTTGTTTCAGGATTAATAAGATACGCATTCACAGTTTCTGATTCTCATCTATGTTCCTTTGCGTGGTTTTCCCGCAGCTATGAGAGTTTTCCACCAAGGATACAAAAATTCAGACTATATGAAGGCAAAGTCATTTTAACGTTTGATAATTCTTTACTTCTATTTTCCCCGTTTTTAGATTAGGAAATTATATCACTCTGCGGTCCTTCTCTAAAGTCCGCATGCCACACTCTCGCCAGGTCCGGTCATCAAATCAGAGGTAATTTGACTAAATATCTAGGATTTGCCGTATCCACACGTACATAATCAAAGACATATCTGTAAGTCCCCTTAAACGCCTCCTCGTTTAAGTACACGTAAAATGATACCGGATGTTAGCCATCGCTAAACTGACGCAAAAGATGTGGAAATATACAAATCCGATCATCTACTTGGGAAAATAATCATATCAATTCAGAATGAGTTCAAACGTGGCAATATTTCGTTTTCCGAATATGAAAAGTATTTCTGTAATTAATGAGCATTGTGAATCACATTATAACCGCATTCAACATAGACACGCACACGTGTTTAATTCAGTTCACACAGGATACATATGGCCTAGAATACAACATCAACAGCCTTTACCTAAGTGTTCCAAAAAACACTTACAGTAAAGCAATCCTGTGTTTAAAGAATAAACTTACATTTAGCCTATGTGCACATATAGTAGCACAAACAACTATACAGTGTGTTCTATGGGTGCGTTACATTGTGTGAAGCACAACTCCAAATTTGAAAATACAAATTATTGCATTATTGCTTTTTAATCCCATCTGTGTGATGGAAGTGGAAGCTTTCAAATGCAATATAGAGTTTGTCAAGATTAGTTTAGGTTTATTATAGAATATTATTCAATGTGGTCACACAAAGGGTTAAGCGTTTTTTGAATGCAGCATGGCTTTAGCATTTAGCATTAGCCTTGTTTTGGAAGCAGCATGGCTCTAGCATTTAGCATTAGCCTTGTTTTGGAAGCAGCATGGGCAATAGCATTTAGCTTAGCCTCGTTTTGGAAGCAGCATGGACAATAGCATTTAGCTTAGCCTTGTTTTGGAAGCAGCATGGACAATAGCATTAAGCTTAGCCTTGAGATCCGATTTTAGCCTGTAAATCATATTATCCTGTTTTCCCAAATTTAGCTTTTTATAAAAAATGCATCGATCTGCCTTTTTATTTATAAAATCATGTGTTTTCCGATCGTTTATAAACTTTGATTTTTCTTTCTGTTGTTCGCTGATTCTCTTCACGTGCTGGTTTGTTTCAACAAAGACAATACAACAATGGCGGCAAACATGTGGCTGGTTTGAAAACTTTTAGAGTTTATTTTACAGCTCCTCGAGTAACGTTAGGCTACCAGAAAATCATTTGGAAGATGTTATTCCAATTTTAGGTTTCGTTTCGTGTTGCTTAGGCAAACAAGGATATCTTTAATCTATTAACAAGGGTTTTCATTCTTCATCTGCGCTGCCGCTATCACGTCCTCACGTATTTCAGTTTCGGACTAAACAAAGGGCTTTCTGACCCGTAACAATGCAAACAACATTTTCTCAACACTTTTCAAAAGGGAAGAAAAAGTTGACTTACCACAGCGGCAGAAGAAAGAGAAGATGTTCAAACCTCGTATTGATTTTAAAATCCCCATACTTTGCTGGAAAAGACGTTGCTCGCGAAATTCATTTGTTGCGACATCACGTCCAGGGGCTCACCAATTTGTAAGGCCTGCTAAATCGATCCAATGGGGGTACTCGATTCCAGGTGAAGGTTTCACGCGTGTTCCGTCTTTCCCATGGCAAAGTGATTTTCAATTAAATGCAATACATTTTATCTTATGTATTAACTCGTTTCATCTGACTCCATAAAATGAAAAAGGTTTAACAATGATATCTGTGCATCATTAAATACACGTTAATGTTTGACTATTCCTTTTAACTCTAATGAAAATAAAGTCAAAGTCTGTTAGAATAATCAAATATAACAATTTATTATGTCAGGTAAATGTATCATTACAATTCCATAATCAAATGAAAGATAATCAATGCAAACCATCAAATGTTTCTAGAACAAAGAACTTTACCCAACATAACTACATGAATGCTGAGCCTTAAGGCACAGCATCATGGGCTGATCTGATACAGAAAATGCAGCCCCGAGCTCTTGTTGCATTTTCCTTTAAATAGCCAGACCTTATTTGATATGTAAAACATGAGTTTAGTGGAAATTTACTAGGTTTCCCCACCATAGTTACTGGGGGTAGCAGTTGACCATCTGCTAACAACAGTGGAAATTAGCATTCATGAATTTGCACCTTTGGGAGTGCCTAGAGACCACATTCCTTTGTGTGCCAGTTATTCATAAACTCTTAAAAACCTTATTACCTTTTGTTTCACTTCTTTGGGAATGAGACATTATTACCAGCCACCCTGAGACCTTCAAAATGATACTAAACAATAATCATTATTCACATTAAACCATATATATACTTGTGTGCGTTTTTTAGTGTTACTGACTGAGAGAGAGAGAAAATGTAGATAAGGTGAAGGGGGTGCGGTGTGTGTGTGTGTGTGAGATGTTCAAATGTTAATGTGCAAGCAAGGTCCTTTGCCTTATAGATCTGTGGTGAGGTTGATTCCTTCAACCAGTTTTCTTCGGTCTTACAAGACAAACACCAGTTAGAAATGCAAAGTGAAATGTTAGTCCTTTAAAGGTCCTGTTAATGTCAAAGTTCATGTCCGCTATATCCAAGGATCTTCACTGCTCCTCTGCTTCCTGCAGAAGGCAGACTTTGGTTATTGGCCTTGTCAGATAGGTTGTCTTAGTTTTAATCCGTACACTTCGCACCAGTCCATTTTTGTCCGAAACAGTATCCATGATTCTTCCTATAATCCACGCATTACGAGGTGCCATATCATCCACCAGCACCACGAGATCTCCTGGAACAAAGATTCTTTTGGCAGAATTCCACTTCTGGCGCTCCTGAAGTCCAGGAAGATATTCCTTCACCCAGTGCTTCCAGAACAAATTCGACATATACTGCACTTGTTTCCAGCGACGACGACTATAAACATCCTCCTTCTCGAACAATCCTGGTGGCAACAACGGTTGCGACTTAAGCAGAAGTAGATGGTTAGGAGTCAAGGCCTCCAAGTCTTGAGGATCTGTTGATGCCTTGTCACCAAGAAGGCTTGTCACCAAGCCTTCTTCATCCAGTGTCTGAGTCTTCAAAATAGAGTTTAGCACCTTACGGACTGACCGAATTAGCCTTTCCCAAGCACCTCCATGGTGGGATGCTGTTGGGGGATTAAAAACCCATTTCACATTCTTTTGTAACAGCACGTCATTGATGAGGTTATGATTCAGATTCTCAATGGCATTCCTCAATTCACGCTCAGCGCCCACGAAGTTAGTGCCATTATCCGAATGGATTTCCAAGACTTGACCACGTCTCGCCAAAAACCTTCTGAAACCATTAATGAAGGAGTCTGTGTCCAAAGAAGACAGAACTTCAAGATGTATGGCTCGCATCGCTAAGCACGTGAAAATGAGCCCATACCTCTTGACCACAGCTCTTCCACGTTTAACTTCAAATGGTCAAAAACAGTCCAAACCAACTCGACTGAAGGGAGGCTCATCAGGAGTTATTCTGTTGTAAGGAAGGTCAGCCATTTTCTGATGTCCAGGTGAAGCAGACAATCTACAACAGATGACACACTTAACCAAAACCTTTCTGATGGCGGCACAAGCACCAGGAATCCAATATTTCTGACGCAGATGAGAAAGCATGTGGTTTCGTCCACCATGGCCTGTTACTTGGTGTACATGACGGAGAATAAGATTGGAGATGTGTTTATCTTTAGCCAATATAACTGGATGTTTTGCTTCAGCTGGCATAGCTGCTCTACTAAGCCGTCCTCCAACCCTAATAAGATCACCATCCAGGATCGGGTTGAGCTTGTAGAGGTGGCTCGTCCTCCTTACACACTCTCCTTTCTTCAAATTGGCCAGTTCCTCCGGAAACATTGTTTTTTGTCAAAAACAGATAATACTTTTGACTCCGCTACAACCATATCCTCCATAGACAGAAAACCCTTTGGCACTTGAGCCTTAAATCCTTTCATCTGGACCTGTAAGCTCTTTTTCCAACTGCTCAGCGCTTTGGTCCGATTTAGAAAGGTTTCCTCTCAGCAGCTTTCGATGTCGTACCAGAGACAAAAGTAAGGTCTTAAACTTGAGAAGCCAACCAACAGCCCTTTTAAGACGGAGCCAGGAGGAAAAGTAATCAATGAGCTTCTCCACTGGACTGACCTGCTCAACCTGAGCCGCATTCACCATCACAGCCTTGACCTTCGGGTCTCCAATCAGAGTGTTTTCCAAGGTCTCAGGATTTTGGGGCCAACTATTCTCAGGCACATGAAGGAAATCAGGACCACAGAGCCATGCACCAGTCTTTAGCAATGACTGAACTTTAACACCTCTGGAGGCTAGATCTGGAGGGTTGGTTAACGTATTCACATACCTCCATTGGGATGCATTGCATATTTTTTCAATATTTCAGACACTCTGTTTGATACGAAGATTTTAAATCTGGACGTCTCGTTGTTTATATATTTCAGAACAGAAGTGCTGTCTGTCCAAAAGACAGACTCTTGAAGGTCCATTTGCAGCTCCTTTCTCCACAACTTGTCCATTCTGCTAGCCATCACCGCGGCAGTCAGCTCCATCCGAGGAATGGTGACGAGTTTTAGAGGAGCTACTCGTGCCTTTCCCATTATAAATATACTGTGGGTTCGTCCTCTATCATCATGGAGCAACAGGTAAGTCACAGTCCCAAACCCTTCCTCACTTGCGTCTGCAAAGTGATGAAGTTGAGCAGAGACAAGAAAACCAAAGTCCACAGATTTTAAACATCTACTAACTTCCCAACTTTCAAGCTCATGAAGCTCTTCCAGCCAAGCCGTCCATTCTTTACTCACTGAAGAGGGCAAAGGTTCGTCCCATCCCAAACTTCTCCTACAGAGGTCTTGGAGGATTTTCTTGGCGGACAAAACAACAGGTGCCAAGAAACCAAGAGGGTCATAGATCGAACTCGTCACAGACAAGATTCCTCTTCTTGTGAGTGGATGAGTTTTGAGTGTGATTTTAAACTTGAATGAGTCAGATTGGACACACCACTGTACACCCAAGACATACTCTATGGGCAGAGCATCACTATTCAAATCCAAATCTTTCACCTCCTTAGCGCGCTCATCCTGAGGAATAGTAGCGAGAACAGTGCGTCGGTTGCTAACCCATTTTGTGAGCTTAAACCCACCTTCCGCACACAAGGCACTAAGCTCTCGATGTAGAAAGACTGCTTCCTCTTCAGAGCCAATGGACACCAAACAATCATCAACGTAGAAATGATGCAAGACCGTGTTAACTGCATTAGAACTAAAGAACCTTTGATTGTCTTCAGCACACTTCCTCAAGGCGAAACAGGCACAACTAGGAGAGGAAGTAGCACCAAAAAGGTGTACCGTCATTCTGGACTCCACCAGCTCCCGACTCCACCAGCTCCATCAGGCCACCACAAGAACCTTAACAGATCAGAGTCTTCAGCCGGCACTCGGACCTGATGATACATGGCCTCAATATCTCCCATGAGCACTACAGGTTCTTTACGGAATTGTGTAAGCACTCCCACTAACAAGTTTGTGAGATCAGGTCCCTGAAGAAGCTGTGAGTTCAACGATGTCCCCTGAAACGTCACTCCACAATCAAAGACTACCCGCAGTTTTTTCTTCTTAGGATGATACACCCCATGATACCATACCCTTCCATCACAACGGGTCGACTGCTCGGTTGGAACTCTCTCTGCATAGCCGTTAACCAACATCTTGGACATGAATGCGATGTAATCGTAGCGAAAAGATGGATCCTTATTCAAACGTCTTTTAAGACTCAATGCACGCTGTTCTGCCACTGTCTTATTGCTTGGCATTTTGAGGTGTCTTTGCTTCACCGGCAAACCAATACTATAATGACCATCAATGAGCTTAGTAGACTCTGAGACCAACTCATTGAAGCGCTTATCCTCCACTGACAGACCAGGTTGTTCATCCTGCAGAGTTTCAGGGAAATCCACCTTCAGCTGCTTCTCCCAAAGCTCATCAAGCCTCGCCACTGAGATCCGATTAACTGTAATGTCAGGCTGCAAACATTGTTCATTGATATGACAATCTCCATGAAGCGGGCCATTCACCGTCCAACCCAGGATGGTCTTAATCGCATAAGGGCCCCCATTCTCTGCACGAACCACCTCACACGATTCCAGAGCTTGAGGAACGTTAGTGCCAATCAGAAGATCCACATCAGAATTGATCTCTGGTATCTTTATGTGTCTTAGGTGCGGCCATCTTTGAAGGTCCTTTGAGCTTGGAATGTTACCTCGATGAACCGGCATGTTCTGCGGAGTAAAAATCTCAGACAGGCCACAGAAGTTGTTCGAGTCCAGCCCGGCGACTTCCAAGTCTGACAACTTGTAACTGTCAACCACTTTCTCTTGTCCCATAGTCCTAAGGAGAATTCCCAACTTCTTCCCTGTAAGATTGAGCCGAGTCATGAGTCGCTCTGTACAAAACGAGGCGGTACTCCCTGGGTCCAAAAACGCATACGTGACCACGGTCTCTTGCCCCCTCTTAGATTTCACTTGAACAGGCAAGATAGAGAGCGTACAATCCTGCTTACCGGCCCCAGTCAAGCCACTAGACTGAACAGACACCACAGCACCGTCTCTGGCCATATTCAAGCCACCATTGGCCTGAGTCGGACTCGTTGGTTTTGCTGTGGGGTGGATATGCAACAACGTGGGATGCCTATATTGCATACTTTACATGTCATACGTTTTCGGCAGTCTTTACTCATGTGTCCAACGCACAGACATCCAAAACACATACGGTTCTCCTTCAAAAAGGAAATTTTCTCATCTTGTGTTCTTTTATCCAAACTGAAACAAGCATCTAACGAATGCCCAGCCCCACAAAACAAACAAACCTTCGCTAGCGAGTTCTTCTCCCTTTTAAACCCAGGCTCCACCTTATTCTCAGCAGGTGCTACAGTAGTAGCAAAACTACTGCCTCTAACCTTTGAACTAGGTTGAGACCGGACCATTTTTACTTAATTTCTTCCACTCGCAAATGTCTCTTGTATATTTCCAAAAAGAGGGTCACTCGCCATCTTGACTTGCCTCTCAACAAACTCTACAATATCTGAAAAACGTAGCTCTACGATGAAACTTCTCATGAATATCGCAGGCCACACTTCTCCAATAATCCCTCAGCTTAGAAGGCAGTTTTTTCACAATGATTTGCATATTCGTAGGTACATTCAGATCACTTGCAGAAACTCCCATAGAGTTGCAGCATTCCCGTAACAATAAACTGTAGGCCCGTAAAGCCTTGACATCTTCAGCCTTAAGCATCGGCCAGGAAAGCACCTTGTCCATATAGGCAGAAGCTACCTTAAATGGATCACCAAAATGCTCCTGAAGTAGTGATTTTGCCTTACTATAACCATGGGATGCAGGCAGATGTTCACAACTTCGGATCAAATCCCTAGGCTGACCTCTCGTATACTGCTCGAGGTAATACAAACAATCTGTCTGACTTTGCGTTCTCAGCTCAATGTCATGTTCAAATCCTCTAATGAAAGTTTGATACCGCAGTGGATCTCCATCAAAAACTTGTAGATCTCACTTAGGTAAGAGAAAAAGTGACTGTTGTCCAACCAATAAAGACGTGATTTGATTTTGCCTTTCTAAAACTGTGAGAAAACGCTGATCGGAATCACTCACGGTTACAGGTGCGGCTCCATACTGAAAGTGAGTAATGGGTGGATTAGAAACACCTTCTGGCAAAGTGTGCTGATCAACTCTGGTCACAGCAGCAGGCAGAGTAGGCAAAACTGACTGACCGGCCAAGGTCACAGCAGCAGGCAACTGGCTTTTTTTACATGTCTTGGGCCTCACAGAAGCATAACTTGGACGCGAAACTTCATCTACCGACTCTGAAGCCAATGGTTGAGTGTTAAACACGGGCACAAAAATTGCAGCTTCATGGCTCAACTGTGTGCTTTTCCCTCTTTCCAAATAAGAGTTCATCCCATCTAATTCCACAGAAACATGAGACGCACAAGATCCTTCTGAAACCTTGAACACACTCACTTTAGCCATAGACGCTGCCAGCTCCATATCTAGCACCTCCTTCTTTCTCCTCAACACTTCCTGCTGTTCCTCCAGAGCACGCTTCTTGCTCAACAGCTTTTGACGAGCCATAGGGGCAGCAGTCTCAGCCTCAGCTCTTATTCTGGCTGATGATGTAGTAGACATGGGTTTACTCACTACTGTACTGAATTTGTTTGATCTCAACGACACATTAGACACACTATCACTTGGCCTAATGTCGTCATCTACATTTTCCGCAGTTTTACCAATACATGCCTCATCGTCGAAAACAGCAGATCCTAAACATGGTGCAACAACCTCCTCTGCTGGTGCCTTTGGCGCCTCCAGCAGCCATTTATTTGTCTCCTCCACAAAAGCAGTTTTATGGTCTTCAACACTGCAAAACCAAGCATTTTGTTTTTCTTGTTCCTCAGGTGGGTGCATAGAAACCACCACACCATGAAGATGACTTGCTTCTGTGAACGAACTCGACAAACTTTCAAGACAAGACCGTATTTTTCCAGCATTTCCAACACTTTGCATTAGATTTTTAATTTCTCTTATTCCATCTTTAATTTTTCTTACCTTTGCTTTACGTTCTTCTTGGAGCTGCTCCAATTTATATTCAAAAGCCTTAAGTGTAGGTTTTACTCGTCTTTTCTCAGTAGACCTGGTACCAGTCGACTCCATTTTCGTTTACAAAATAATTACAAAAATATCTGCTAACAAAATGCTTAAAACAACACCCTTTTTATTACGTTTCCATAGGTACAATGCTGTCTTTGATTCCCTCTAACTTGTTCACAGAAGCTAAACTAACTCAACCCTAGTCTTCTGTGCATACTAGCGGTGGGTATTTATGTACCTAAATACCGATAGTCTTGAACCAGACTGACCGTCTTAGAACCAGAACTACGGCGGCACTCCCAAGCGCAATGCTTCACCCGCTTGACACACGAACAAAAACACTGCAAAAAGTCCCAAAACAAACAAACAGTACAAATCACCTTATGCGAAAGTACCGCTAAGCCTAACACGGAATACAAATGATTCTTAACAGACAATCCACAATGTTCGATGTTTATGCCTTGTGATAAAGACGACTGCGATTACAAAATAAGCATAGTAACAGCCAATTTATGAATGAATGGGCTTACGCGAGTCTCAACGCGCTGGCTCGTCAACATTACAACATTGAAAGCGATCGCAAACATCCAATGTTGTCCCTACAATACGTTTGAATCAGCGCAACAACAACTTTTTGTTGACACAATATTGCGGCGTATATTACTAAAACAAAAACCAAAACCAACCAAACCTAACCAAAACAACTCGAACGCCGCAGCAGGCTGAAACATGAGGATTTACACCGAAGACGCGTCACGCTGAACCATTGTACGTATTCAGTGGCGGAACTAGAGTTTTATACATGGGGTGGCCACTGCTACTTTCAGGGGTACACAGTACACACACACAGTGGAAAAGCTTGTGGAAGGAATTGGGTCACTCTGTTTGTGTCTATAAGTGTTGAACATCCAAAATATTTGCAGAAAACAAAGCTGAAGCACCAAGTAGATAAGATACTGCATGTGTCTGTTATGAACTGCTGCATTTATTTACAAAAAAACTCACATTTACAAAAAAAAATTTTTTAATTTTTTAATTTTATCTTTTATTAGATACAGCAGGCATCAAGCAGACATGTCCTTGAAAAAGTTAAACAATTTTATTGCCCATCAATATAAAATCTTATCCTGGGAAGATTAAATACAACATAATTCTTTCTTTATAATAATTTATAATAATTCTAATTCTAATTATTTAATTTATAAAAAAAAAATTTGTGTTCATTTTTGGGTGAACTATCCTTTTAATCTGGCAAAATCATCTCAACTTAAATTCCTGAATTGGGTATGAATTGACAGCCTGTGTCTGGTAGATGCTCTGACCTGTTGCTGGTTCTGAAGTCGGACCACACTGACTCTGACTAACCAGTGGTGATGCAAGGGCTGGGGGGTCTGTTTGCACCTGATCTGCCTGTTAGTCCAGTCATTTTAAGCCAAAATGGGGTCAACCTTGAACAAATTGCAACAAGCGAACTCATCTGATTTTGTATCCTCAATATGTCCTGAGTAAGGAAAAAAAAGTCCCAAAGAATCCCATTAGGGAAAGTTTAGGGAAAAAAACAAATATAGCCTATTCATTCATAATCTAATTACTGCTAATTTGCATAAATACCACAACAGATCTAAACATTGGGTCTAGCCAGGTGAAAATTCTTGTTCTTGTTGAATCTTGTTGACACATAACAGTAAAATACTTAATGTTAAAGTCTGAATGGAACCCATTTAGGCTACCCATGAGCATTAATACATAGAGGCAGGAAGAAGTACTTTAGAAACCAGCCTTTTTTAATTATTAAGAGATGGGGTTTGGGGCTGGGTCTGTGCGACTGTTTCTGGGGGACGAGTCTAAGGGAAGAACAGGAGACAAGGGTAAGGAGAATGCAGAAGACAAAAGGTAAGTAAAATAAAAAGTGAATCCCCAGAAACAGATTTCTAAACTTTCCCCAAATGGGATTCTTAGGGACTTTGTTTCCTTACTCAGGACATAATGAGGATACAAAATTATTTTGTTGAGTTTGCTTCTGTTGCAATTTGTTCAACCTTTTTTTTCATAAAATGACTGGACTATGTTTGTGCTTCTTTTAAAATAACTCTGATATCTCTCCCTTTCTTTTCATGTTTAATTGACCCTGTTCAAAAATATGACAAATTTAAAATATGATCCAATCATATTCATATTCTAATCATCACCCAATTACCAACATTTAACTCTTTCTCGCCAGTATAAAAAAAAAAGTGGTTTTGGTAATTTTCACAATTTCATGGCACCCTAGAATATTTTGTTGTACGAATATCTGAACATACCAAAAGAAAGAACAAACCCTGTGCTTTTAAAACAAAAACAAAAAATAATGTTATTCTAGCTTCGTGGTCTTTTTTTTTAATCAACACTTGAATGTTGGCAAGTTTCATAAAAAGCAACATGAGCAAAATGCTGAGAAAATCGCATTTTTATCAAAGACTACATCTAGATAAGATTCATAATGATGATCAAAACAGTAGATCGAGTCCATCAACAACCTACACCCATAAAGGTTCATAGTCCTATAGTGATCGCATTATGATATCGCTTGTTTCTGCTCTTCTTTGCCTGCGTTTTGATCACCTATCCTCACATTAGCTAGAACATTTGTGTAACGTACTACACACGGCAAGGTACTGTATATGCGTGTATTAGGCCTAATGTAGGCTATTGGGAGCAAACCACCCTGATGCTAAACCTTAAAAGCTTACTTCAAATATGATGTTTTCCTATTCGGTGAAGTTCGGTATCTTGCAACCATCTCTCGTCCTCTGCTCGTCCGTTTGAAAACTGCGCGCGCCGCGCTGCCGGTGTTACGGTTTATCTGGTGACCGTGTTAACTGGTGACTAGTCTCAGCCTCAGACGTCACGCCCACGGAACGTTGGCTAAACGTCTGATGCATATGGTACACTTAACTGGAAACACTTCAGGAATGTCGAAGTCGTCATCTGATTGGTTGAATTTTATCGGATTTCCGGGGGGGGCGCGAGTGTCGCGTTTATTTTCGGTCCGCCGGGAAACAAAGCGCAGACGTGTGATTGCGGAAGAAAAACTCTTGTGTTTACATGAGTGACAATGAGCATTTATCAAGCTCAGCTAAACGTAGAATTCTCAAAAGTATGCGAGGTTCACGGGAAAGACTCTTGAAGTTTTCTTCTCCTTCTTTGATTTTCTATGCTGACTGACTTGTTGCACGCAGGTCTGTTGTTGTGGGGACATTTCCACCTACCGAAACGTGACGCTGAACGAAACGAACTGTAATTGGTTGTTTTACATGTCGGTCAAACGGCCTTATGGGCGGGCCTTGGCCAAAGAAAGCTGCTATGAATTCCCATAGAATTCCAGACCTTCAGCCGTCAGTCTGAAGGTCTGGCTACGCGAGACTAACTGGTGACCAACTTCCTGTTCAAGTCATCCGCTGCAGATGTGTGAGCAGATTCGTCGATTCTGAAAGCACAAACTGACGCGATATTAAGCTGTCTAATAAACGCAGACTTGCTTGTTACTTGCCTTTCGCGTTCTTGTAAAGATGACAAAGTATTGCTATGTTGTAAAACAAAAAAAGAAGGGGAAAAAAATCATCTTTCCACGGGTTTCGGACGCGCGCAGAAAAGACATCACTCCGTGAGAACACCGTGTTTACATGTTGAGCTAACTCACTATACTACCTGTTGTTACTTAAAGAACATTGGAACGATTTTAACAAGAATGCATCTCCTAAATGATTAGTAGCCTACCTTGGCAATTATTAGACAGCTGATTTGAAGACAAGCAACTTGTCAAGGTTTGCTAGGCCTTTTTGAGCAAACAACCACTTTTTGTAGGATTGTAACATGTCATTGAAGTGTAATAAAGCAGTCAGATTTAATGATATCCTGACAGAGGATTTAATCAAATGTTGAAACCCAGGGATGTGGTTGCCATGTAAGTGTGTAACATAGGCTTTATAAAATTTGTAGTGAACATAGACACCACTACAAACAACAAATTAGATTATGCAACATTTCTCTTGCACTAATAATGTGTAATAATAATAGGTTGCAGCACTTTTCACTACAGTATACTGTACTTTGTATAAATTGTTTCTATGGTTGTGAATATAATATATTTTATTGGTCCTCAATATGTCTTTGTCAGTGTCTCACATTTCTCATTACAGATTTACATGCTAAGAACATCATCGTTTTTAATAAAACCAGAACCCAAATGCCCAATTCCCATTACAACCATTAAAGGTCATGACAATGTTGTTTTCCTTACGGTGTCAGCAGCATTTTGATTGTTCATATGAAATATATTTGGATAAATTAATTACATATTTTAGTTATAACATATTGCAGAGGTTAACACAGGCACATTGCCTTGAAAGTGCTAAATGTCTTCCCAGATTTATAGCACCTGTGAACAATGATTTAACTGGGAATTTGTTGGCCAGTGCTTGCTTTACCAAAAAATTGTACTGCCACCAATGTTATAATGCAATCACCTGTAAAATGAACAACAGCTGTAGCCTATATATTTTCTTACAGCAAAATTCTCAAAAATGCATAAACCATTTTAAGTGGTTTAAAGGGTTGCTTGGGGAAAAACTCCCACGAGACGTGTCACTTACTCACAATTATTAGACATTTTTCATGGCTTTTAAAGTTGTTTTTAATGGGCTTTATAACATACAATTGGAACCCTTATAGTGTCACATATTTGCATTATACATGTAGTATTGGATACATACTAACATGTAACATGTAATGTTACATTACAACATATAGCCTAGACTTACTGGTTATTATGGGGCGTCCTTCCTTACATTACCACTGTTTCATTACTGTCCACAGTGTGTCTTTTTTGTATGTATGATCAAACCATATGATCCTTTAACCTAGTCATTTACATTTTTTCAAGGGCTACCACCCTTAACACAGTTAATGTTGTTTTGACCGAAAATTCAGTGGATTCACAAGTTTCTAAAAGGCTAAAATTGTCTTTTCACACAATTACAAATGCTTAAACACAGCATGTCAGAAATTAATACCTATGTTTAAGACTGTAAATATAGTATAACGCCTCTACTTCAGCAACAACAGTAGTTCAGAAGAACTGAAAATAAAAATGCTTAAAATTTTGAGACACCTGATAAGCAGTTTTAGATAACAGATCAGTGAAATATTGAGAAATAGCTGATCCCACACTCAGTCGGAGACATAGTCAGGTGTTGAAGTTCTTTACATTACTTGGACATACACACACAGAAAAAACAGTGTTTGAATTGGTTTTGGTAAGCGTTCCTATTTTATATCTCACATTCTGCCTTTTGTCTGGTGTTTTTCTTTTAGCAGAGAGAAAAAGTCTGAATTTCTAGATAAAACTCACAATTACTCATTTCTTATTAATGGTGGGACATAGCTTCCATAGTAACCAAACACCATGTTAGATTTGTTGTTGATCAAAGGCAGCAATGTTATGTTTTCATTTAAATCAAAGCTTGATGTAAAGCTTTTACTACACCGACTCCAGTACCACTTTTCCCATATGCAGAATATGCGGTCTGTGTAGGGCACTAACTAAGGGGGCACCATCAACACCCATATGGGCCCTATCAACACTCCAACACCCCCAAAAAGCAGGTTCGGACTGTACATTCAGGTAATGACTCATTCACTTTTAGATAGTATGTTGTAAAGCTGTACACATTAAATAGCCAACAAACAATTTAGAGAGGCTTAAAGTAGAGGGTGAAAAGAACGGGGAAAACTAAACTATGGATTTCGTATTGTCTGCAGGTAGAAGTGAAACATGACAAATAATGCAGTTTTCATAATGCCATAAATTGCTTTTTATTTCGACACACATTGCGCTTTCATTGAGTCATGATCAATTGGAAACTTGTGTTTTGACAGACTGATTCCATTCTGAGTCGGGGTTTGCTATATTTTGATAGTTAGCTTACATAATAGTCCCCCCCCCCCCCCCTAAAATAACGTGGAAAGCAACATGTAACGTTATTATATTCATCACCTGACACATCAGCTAGTCTGACGACACAGATATGTTTTCATTATTAACCAGTTTAACCATAGCAGTTGTTATACAACTGTAGTAGCCACAAATGTACCATCGTCTGACAACAGAGTGCATGTAATATGCTTTTTCGATCTTAGTGCTGCATTTGACACAATTGACCACAACATTCTTTTAAATAGACTAGAAAACTATGTGGGCATTAGTGGAATTGCACTAGCATGGTTTAAATCATACTTAACTGACCGTTATCAGTTTGTAGCAGTAAATGAAGAGATGTCTTATCGATCACAAGTTCAGTATGGCGTACCACAAGGCTCGGTACTAGGACCGCTGCTGTTCACTCTGTACATGCTACCATTAGGAGATATCATTAGGAAACATGGAGTTAGGTTTCACTGTTATGCCGATGATACTCAGCTGTATATTTCTTCAAAACCCAACGAAACTTACCAATTCACAAAATTAACGGAATGCATAGCTGATATAAAAAATTGGATGACTAGTAATTTCCTACTACTAAATTCTGAAAAGACAGAGATTCTAATTATTGGACAAAAAACTTCCACACGTAATAACCCAGAATACTGTCTAACACTTGATGGCTGCTCTGTCAAGTCTTCGTCGTCGGTTAGGAACCTGGGTGTGCTCTTTGATACAAACCTTTCTTTTGAAAGCCACGTGTCTAGTATCTGTAAAACTGCATTTTTCCATCTTAAAAATATATCTAAAATACGCCATATGCTCTCATTGGGAAATGCGGAACAATTAGTCCATGCGTTCATGACCTCAAGGCTAGATAATTGTAATGCTCTACTGGGTGGTTGCCCTGCACGCTTAATAAATAAACTACAGCTAGTTCAAAACGCCGCAGCTCGAGTTCTTACCAGAACCAGGAAATATGACCATATTAGCCCGGTTCTGCCAACACTGCATTGGCTCCCTATTAAACATCGTATAAATTTTAAAATATTGTTGATTACCTACAAAGCACTAAATGGTTTAGCTCCGCAGTACTTGAGCGAGCTCTTAACGTATTATAGTCCTTCACGTCTATTGCGATCTCAAAATTCCGGCCAGTTGATAATACCTAGAATATCTAAATCGACTGCAGGCGGTAGATCCTTTTCCTATTTAGCACCAAAACTTTGGAACAGTCTTCCTACCATTGTCCGGGAAGCAGACACACTCTGTCAGTTCAAAGCTAGACTAAAAACACATCTCTTTGACCTAGCATACACATAACACACTATAGACTTCTATAAATTCAATGTTAGGCTGCATAGATGAGGTCAGCCGGAACTGGGAACACTTCCCTTAAATCTTGATGTACTCGCTACATCATAAGAAGAATGGCATCTACGCTAATATTAGTGTCTTTGTTTATCCCGAGGTTTTCCCGCAGCCTGCCGGATCTAGGCCGTGTCCAGATCTGACGAAGGAGATCCGCCTGGACCCGATGACAATGCAGTGCTGAAGTGTCCACTATCCTCTCCCTATGGAGGATCCCTTTCCCACTCTACAGATGAAGCGTTGTGAATTCTGGCTCGCGTACCCCGAAGTGATAAAATAAAACAAAATTCTGTATCAAAATTTATAGGCAAGAAAAGTAGTTTGTTTAGGCTGGGTTGTATGAATTATAAACCTGCGCACATATTTTAAAAAGCACATAACTATAGAATCAATTCTGAATGAGCATGTGAACGCCGTCAGCGTTAATCACAGGTTCGCGTTTAAAAGTCTGATCATTTCGACTGAGGTGAATCAATCAAAGTTAACTTTAGCTGGAAATAACATTATTCAAGAACCGCTATAATGCCAAAACAATCTGTTACCTTAAATTATATGTTTATCTCTGTAAAGCTGCTTTGAAACAATCCATTGTTAAAAGCGCTATATAAATGAAGATGACTTGACTTGACTTGACTTGAAATCATAAACCATGCAGTCTACATTTTCTGAAATAACGCCATGGTGAGTTTTTGTGATAGGATACACAGAGGTCACAAGTTAAAGCTCCAGTAGGTAACTTTTGAAAACATGTATTTGCTAAAACTGTCATTATGTCCTGACAGTAGAATATGAGACAGATAATCTGTGTAAAAATCAAGCTCCTCTGGCTCCTCCCAGTGGTCCTATTGCCATTTGCAAGAAATACACGCTCCCGGTCAGAAACAACCAATGAGAGCCAGGAGGCATGTCTTAGCAGTGTCAATCACGCTCGTGTACGCGCTGATCACACCCCTCTCTTGCACAGCGCGAGCGCCGGAGCGCGAGCCGTCGTTCAAACTCAAGATTGCCGGCGTGCTGCAGCTGTGCTTGTTCCGTCCTTGTTACAACCCTTTGTGTAAATTGACAGACAGTTTAACTCCTCCTCTAGTCACCACGCTGGACGAAGGTGAATCGTTTACTTCTTTAATGATGACCAAAAGTAGGGTAAAACTGAAACCAAAAATATACATAAATGAGTACTAAATCTTCACATTGGGACTGTTCACATATTTTAAACAATACTAGCACAAATAACTTGTTATTTTACACAATGAAATTACTACTTAAAGGGGATTTTTTAGACATTACTTAACTCAGACTATTCTGATTATACCACAGAACGGGTTAAGAGAACCCCCGAAAATCTAAACAACAATTATAACAACATACATCTCATCTTACATGATAATATTCCTATGCATAGATAAATGATGTTAAAGAACATTACATACCGACGATGATCGTTTATAGCTTGAACGTGAGCAGAAAGACTTTCAGAAGGAGATCGCTATAAAAGACGCAGCTGTCAGAAGATATTACTGAGCGCTCTCTGATGACATCATTAAAGGAAGCCGCAGAACGAACGTGACTGTAATTTCTTTAGTATACCACCAGGGGGAGACAACAAGCAACAATACAGAACACTCCCCGTCTGGTGTCCCTGGATACCATTACTTAATACATAATACATGTCTGAAAAGGCAGTAGTAATCTAGTCTTCGGATGGTAAAAGGAGGACCAACTCTGTAACTGGCCTCAGGAACACTTTGACTCCGTCTGGATGTGCTACTTTCACTTCCACTTTGCGGACTCTACCGTCCTTGCTGGGAAACACTTCTGCGATACGCCCTATAGGCCATGTGTTTCTTTTGGCTTGATTGACCTTGATGAGCACTAGACTCCCCTTAGTGAGATTTGGCTTGTCAGACTGCCACTTCCTTCTTGTCTGCAGAGTGGACAGGTATTGTTTCCTCCATCTGTCCCAGAAGGTGTTGGCGAGACTTTGTACCTGTCTCCACTGACGTCTGTACAAGTATTTGCCATCAAAGTCGCCTGGAGGAGCAAGAGAGGGACCCGTTTTTTGTGTTAACAGAGTTGCAGGGGTAAGAATAAACGGGTCATCTGGATCCGTAGACACAGGTACGAGCGGTCTGGAATTTACAATGGCTGTTACTTCGGCCATCAAGGTGACTAGGACCTCATGGGTGATTTTTGAAGACCCAAGCTGTAAGAACATTGAGTCCAAGATCTTGCGTGTCAGCCCTATCATCCTTTCCCAGGATCCGCCCATATGGGAGGCGTGAGGGGGATTAAACTCCCACACGCAACCTTGATCCGCAAGAAACCTCTCTACTTTACCATTGATGTTGGAAGGGATCAGTAGCTCATGACATGCTCCAACGAAATTAGTTCCCCTGTCTGAGCGTAGTTGCTTGACCGGTCCGCGAATGGCAATGAACCTCCTCAAGGCATTGATGAAGGAAGAAGTGTCCATAGATTCGATGATTTCGATGTGGATGGCGCGAATGCTTTGACAGCAGAACAAGACCGCCCATCTTTTACTGTCCGCATGACCCCCCCGTGTGCGTCGTGAAGAGACCGACCATGGTCCAAAGACATCAAGACCAACGTACGAAAACGGAGGATCCGTGTTGAGGCGACAGTCAGGTAAGTCGGCCATTTTCTGAGTTTCGCAGGTGCGGCGGAGTCTACGACAAGTGACACATCTGAAAATATGACTGTTCACACACCTTCTTCCACCCACAATCCACAAGCCGGCAGAACGAATAGCGCCCTCTGTAAATAGACGTCCCTGATGTTGAGTCCGTTCATGATAATGGCGCACAAGAAGAGTGGCAATGTGGTGACGACCAGGAACTATTATAGGTTGCTTCTCCTCGCATCTTATATTAGCCTCGGTGATGCGTCCGCCCACTCTAATGAGACCGTTTGTGTCAATGAAAGGGCTCAGGGCTCTGATGGGGCTGTCCTTTGGAAGAGGTCTTTGATCCCTGATACACTGCAGCTCTTTTGTGTAAGTCTCCTCTTGAACGGTACGTATGATTGTGTTTTGGGCTTTGGTGAACATTTCTACCGTGTGATCTTGGGTGCAGTGATACCAACCGTTGCAGCCATCATGAGAATCCTCTGTATTCTTCCTGTAGAGACGGACTATATGGGTGAGACATGAAATGGCACGGGTGAGTGACTTCCAGCTTGAGAAGCAGCAAAACCTTTGGGACCCAAGTAGTCTGTCCTTGACAGTTGTGCTCAGGGTAGACACAAGGGGGCGGACATCTACGTCCTGTTCTGGATTCACTAAGTCAAGGGTGGCCTGCTGGTTATGCGTTTGCTCAGGCTGTGACAGGAGAGCTGGACCTGAGAGCCACATGGTATCTTTGAGGCGTGCTGCTGAAATGAATCTCGTTGCGTGATCAGCAGGATTGTTATCAGTTGATACAAAGTGCCACTGTGTGGGGTTGGAGAACCTTCTTATCCGCTGCACTCTGTTGTTCACGAAGACATAAAATCGACGCTTTTCATTGTGGATGTATCCCAACACTACCTTACTATCCGTGAAATAGCTGATGTCATCTATCTGAATGTCCAGTTCAGCAGTAATGAACTCTGCAATGTCCACTGCTAACACGGCAGCACACAGTTCCAGTCGCGGGATAGTCAACTCTGGCCGAGGGGCTAGTTTTGTTTTGCCTAGAACAAAGCCTATGCGGCAGCCTCCATCTTGATCAAAGAGCCTTAAGTAGGCCACAGCTGCCACTGACTGAACTGATGCATCCGAGAAAATGCAAAGTTCTCTGCGTTGGGCTGTGGGAGGAGAGACCTGCGTATAGGACCTAGGTATCTATAGGTTCCTGAGCTCTTGGAGTGATTCTCTCCATGCTGTCCATAGCTGCTCTTTCTCGGCAGGTAGCGGTGCATCCCAGTCGTGGCAGTCAACTGTTAATTCCCGAAGTATGGCTTTCCCCTGCAACAAGATCGGGGCGACGAATCCTAAGGGGTCATACAGGCTGTTAATGGTTGACAAGACTCCACGTCGAGTAAAGGGTTTGTGTTCGTCAGACACCTGAAATGTGAATGTGTCGCTCTTCAGGTCCCAACTGACACCTAAACTTCGCTGCATGGGGAGATCATCGGCTCCCGGATCTAGATCCTTTAGGTCGCTGGCATGATCGTCTGAAGGGAAGGCTGCCATAACTTCTGCATTGTTTGACGCGATTTTATGCAGCCTGAGGTTGGAGCATGCCAGCATCTGCTGTGCCCTTTTGAGCAGATCGATGGCAGCTGAAGCTGAAGGTAGAGATTTTAGGGCATCATCTACGTAGAAGTTCCTCTCCACGAATCTTCTAGCATCTCCTCCAAAGGTCTCCTCTCCCTCTTGCGCAGTCCTTCTTAGTCCAAAGATCGCTACAGCCGGTGAAGGACTGTTACCAAAAACATGCACACGCATTCTGTATTCCTTGATGTCTCTGTTAAAGTCATTGTCTTGATACCACAGGAAACGTAAGAAGTTACGGTGGTCTGGTCTGACAAAGAAGCAGTGGAACATCTGCTGGATGTCCGCTGTGACGGCAACAGAGTCCTGGCGGAAACGAAGGAGCACCCCTAGGAGGTTATTATTTAGATCAGGACCAGTCAGGAGGACATCGTTAAGAGAGACGCCATCGTGCTTAGCACTTGAGTCGAAGACTGCTCTGATCTGTCCAGGTTTCTTAGGGTGATATACCCCAAAAATAGGTAGATACCAGCACTCCTCCTCAGGTTTGAGCGGTGGTGCTTCTTCTGCATGTTCGTTCTGAAATATCTTTTGCATAAATGCGAAGAAGTGCTCTTTCAGCTCTGGTTTCCTGTTGAAGGAGCGCTGGAGTGATCTGAAACGGTTAAGAGCTTGAGCCTTGTTGTTGGGCAGGCGACGTCTCTGTGTCTTAAAGGGTAAGGGAGCTGTCCAACTGTTATCTTTATCTTTGTAGAACCCTAGTTCCATGATGTTCAGAAACGCCACGTCTTCAAATGAAGGTGCAATTTTGTCGTCGTCTTTGGTTCTCTGAAACACAGCGCAGCCTATGTGGTCTTTGCTATTCTTGCAGATAAGAGACCCAGTGCTGTCATGTGTTTCTTTCACAAAGTAGTGGTTGGGACATGGCTTGAAGAGGGATGCTCGTCCATTTTCCAGTGTGTTAGTGTAGAAGGTGTTTACTGTGTCTGGTTTGTGGACCTTACCAAGGCAGACACTGCCCACTATAACCCATCCCAAGTCGAGCTTTTGTGCGTATGGAGAGTCGTGAGGGCCGTTAATTTGATTACGCACTTTATGGACTCTGATGAGGTCTCTGCCAAGCAGCAACATTATGGGTGCCTGGGAATGTAGAGTTGGAATTTGTTTTGCGATACCTTTTAGGTGCGCGTGTTGAACAGCTACCTCTGGCGTAGGAATTTCAGATCGGTTATTGGGAATTTGATTGCACTCTATCAGAGTAGGAAGGGTGAGAGTGACTTCTTCATCCAAAGATTGTACCTGGAAGCCGTGCGCTCTTCTCCCCGACTTCTCTGCGATTCCCGCACATGTCCTAAGGGAATATGGAGAACGGTCACCTTTAACATTGAAGAGTTCGAAGAATTCTGACCTTACCAGGGACCGATTACTCTGTTCGTCCAATATGGCGTACAACTCGACTGCTTTATCCCGTTGGCCGGTAGGGAAAACTTTGACCAAACAAATCTTAGAACAGGATCTTCCAGCTGTGTCTCCGCCACAAACTTCTGTACACTTTGATGTCACTGCAACGTTTGGACCGACACTCTCATCCTCCCCGCCATGCTCGTGTGTAGGTTTCAGGGTCTTGATGGACCATGGAGCGGGCCCCGGGTGTAGAACCGAATGGTGTCTGTCGTCGTCACACTCGGTGCATCTAACATTCTTAGCACAATTCTTTGCGAGATGAGATGTTGACGCGCAACAATGGAAACAGATGCCACTTTGTTTCAGAAAGGCTTTTCTCTCCTCGAGGGGTCTCTCTCTGAACGCACGGCATTTGTAAAGGGGGTGGGGCTTCTTATGAATAGGACATGTCTTTGTTGGGTCTTCTATCTTGGTGTGTGTAGGATCAGCTGGTGAGATGTCAGTCTTATGGACTGATACTGGTGTACGGTAGCTCATGTTTTTATGAGTGTATTTGTCTGTCTTGATCTGATCTCCAGTACAAGGAACAAACATGAAACTTGGGTCGTTGCGTGTCCTTGCCAGCTGGGAGACAAAGTTGACAAAGAAAGAGAATGGAGGGAAGGCAACTCTGTAGCTGTCTTTGTAGTTGGAGCCTTGTGTCATCCATCTTTCTTGCAAAGCAAACGGTAGCTTCTGTACGATGTTGCTAATGCCACGTGCTGTGTCTAGATATGCTAGGCCTGGGAGCTCACCTTCCGATTTTACAGCTTGAAGCTCTGTCAACAAGTCTGCCAGCTCCCTGAGTTTCTGATTGTCTTTGTTTGAAATCCTAGGAAAGTTATCTAATCTCCTCCATAGTGCATCCTCGATGACTTCGGGCGCACCGTAGCACTCTTCTAGTCTCCCCCACACGATAACCAGCCCTTTTTCTGGGTCATTGACGTGTACAGCTCTCAAGCGTTTTGCATGTTCTGCTGATTCTGGCCCTAGCCATTTTACTAACAAGTCTATTTCTTCTTTTGCGGTCAGATTAAGGCCTTTGACAGTGTTCAGGAAAGACGCCCGCCATGCCCTGTAATTTCCAGGCCTATCATCAAACTTCAACAGTCCTGTTGAAACAATTTCTCGTCTGGCAAGGAAGCTTACAAAGTCGGTCACATTTTTATTCTCGTTAGACGAACCTCTGAGCACCTCGTCTCGTTGTTCGCTATGGACAAACCTACTAGGTGGGTAGTGCCGGCCGTCATAAGCCCCTATGTGAGCCTCTTGATATGCTTGTTGATGATTACTCATAGGTGTGGCTAATGGCAGGTGATAGCTGTCGTAAATCCTGTGACCCAGGTGCTCAGTGTGTTTTCCTTCTCCTATTAGTGTGTGTGCGGGGTTCTTGCTTATCGTGGAAGAACATTTTGGAGCACGGTGTGCTTCAATCTGTGGGTCTTCATTCCTTTCGGGTTTAATCTGTGTGGATTGATAAGTGAGTGCTGTAGGCGCTTGCAGAGGAGGTGTTTGCTGAGGTTGGGTGGTAGTGGGGGAACCCTGTAGTTGCACCCCTGGCTTTAGACTGCTGTCCAGTACACTATATTTTTGTACGTACTCTTCAGTCATTTGCATGGCGTTGTGAGATCGCTGCTCTGATCCACCCCTTAGCTTAGGGCCATGCTCATCATTTTCGTACTCCAAAGCAGCCTCTAAAGCCTCTGCTTTAGCTAAGGCCGCAGCTGCTGTCTTTTCTACATTCAGTTTATCCAATGATGCTTCCAATTGTGCTTTTTGAATTTTAATTTGCATCTCTTTTTCAGCGTATGCTACCTTTGCTCTGGCTGCTTCCGCTTCTGCGCGTGCCATGGCTGCAGCTGCATTTGATCTGCTAGAGCGGCTGGATGTGCGGGAAGCTTGAGATCTGGTCTTCCATGAGTCGACTGATTGTGCGTCCTCTTGGAACATTGCGTGTGCTGGTTACCTTTATTTCAGCGGTATAGCGTGCAGGGTCCTGTCTGCTGTAGATCAGCTCGTTTATGAAACGTCGTTTTACTGTTCCGTCCTTGTTACAACCCTTTGTGTAAATTGACAGACAGTTTAACTCCTCCTCTAGTCACCACGCTGGACGAAGGTGAATCGTTTACTTCTTTAATGATGACCAAAAGTAGGGTAAAACTGAAACCAAAAATATACATAAATGAGTACTAAATCTTCACATTGGAACTGTTCACATATTTTAAACAATACTAGCACAAATAACTTGTTATTTTACACAATGAAATTACTACTTAAAGGGGATTTTTTAGACATTACTTAACTCAGACTATTCTGATTATACCACAGAACGGGTTAAGAGAACCCCCGAAAATCTAAACAACAATTATAACAACATACATCTCATCTTACATGATAATATTCCTATGCATAGATAAATGATGTTAAAGAACATTACATACCGACGATGATCGTTTATAGCTTGAACGTGAGCAGAAAGACTTTCAGAAGGAGATCGCTATAAAAGACGCAGCTGTCAGAAGATATTACTGAGCGCTCTCTGATGACATCATTAAAGGAAGCCGCAGAACGAACGTGACTGTAATTTCTTTAGTATACCACCAGGGGGAGACAACAAGCAACAATACAGAACAGTGCTTATGACGGAGAAACAACCTAAACTGCCAATTCTCCAGTGACACCTGCTCATAAAACAAAGAGGTAAAAGGAAAAAGACTGATGACGATAAACAACCGAAAAAGAAAGAATTACACATAGCCCATTGACTCGGTGTCAAAACTCTAGCCGCATAACATGTAGATAAAATGTCACGCACTCTGCTAAGCAACAATTGAAACCTGCTAATTCACTGGCTTGTCATGTTGCTGAAATAATGTACTAGCACACCTTATCTAGCATTATATATCGCTAGAATAATAACTTACATGCTGTAACGTTAGTTACCGTTATATTAACGTTATATTAACGTTATCTTACTAGCTATTTATAACTTATAGAAAGAGTGCAACGTTATAAAGTTACGTAGGCTATTGGAAAATACATAATGATTTGAGGACCAAGTTTGTAGTCAAAGTATGGGCAGGCCATAGTCAATGTAAAGCATATTATTGACGTTTAGTCCCTATTAGTGAATGTGCCATATAACTTTTTATCCGCCGTCATCGGTGGCCCTGTTTACTAGCCTGCGCGTTCACGACAGGCTCCGCTGTGGAGGACGAGCTGTGGAGGGAGGGCTGTAGCGCAGCAGAGAGCAAGGGGGTGGGACCTGGAAGTTGTGCTTGTTCAAATTTTCAGGCTAAGTCAACGTTTTCTCAAGACTCCCTACTGCAGCTTTAACACAGGCACATTGTTTTGATTCAGACAGCTGCATAACGTGACACAGAGAATGAAATCGTGAATTGACTGCAACGTTCTTTAAGTAACAGGTAGTATGGTGAGTTAGCTCAACATGTAAACACGGTGTTCTCACGGAGTGATATCTTTTCTGAGCGTGTTCGAAACCCGTGGAAAGATGATTTTTTCCCCTTTTTTTTGTTTTACATCATAGCAATACTTTGTCATCTTTACAAGAACGCGAAAGGCAAGTAACAAGCAAGTCTGCGTTTATTAGACAGCTTAATATCGCGTCAGTTTGTGCTTTCAGAATCGACGAATCTGCTCACACATCTGCAGGGGATGACTTGAACAGGAAGTTGGTCACCAGATAAACCGTAACACCGGCGAACGTAATTTAAAAAAAAAAATCAGCATCAGCAACTGCCAGTAGCAAATAAAATTTTGGGGTGGCCAATCGGATGTCAGGGGTGTCCAGTGCCACCAATATTATCTGTCTGCAGTACCGGAGGCTGCATTTTCAGGACCCCACTTCTAGGACCGCATTTCTAGGACCCTAGTTTTTTGTGACAGCGCCACCTACCGAGCCGGAGAACCGCAGTCCCAGGAACGCATTTCCAGGACCCTAGTTTTGGAAGACCGAAAAAAGTGCCACCAAGGCCAATAGAATCCAGCTGCAGACCCGCAGCACCACCAGTTTCAGAACCCCAGCGCCAGAACCGGAAGTAAAAGGCGGAGCTTACGTTCTAACACCAGCGCCAGGACCGGAAGTGAGGGGTTCTAAACCGAGTAACGCCACCTAACGTTTTGGAGCGTAATTTGCTTAGACACGAAACATTACACACGAAACGTCATACTTTATACTTATTATAATGATACATTAAGGTATAGTGCAATAAGCATTTTAAAACTTTGATTTTGTGTAATATAATTGTTTATAGTTATCCGTTTCATTGTATTATGAGAGTTACTTCCTGATCATGAGGGTGAAAAATAATGCTTGAAACTTATGGTCATTTTATATAAAATATACTTTATTTCACAAGAACATATGCAGCATGCATTTTTCTTTATGTAAAATAATGTCAAAAATCTAAAAAAGAGAGAAAATTCGGCATTGTTTTAAAAGAAACAATAAAAATGTATCGTAAAACTTCAAATAATAGCCGAGTCCCAAATAGACGATTGTCTCTTTTACACGCCTGGTGGCTGCAGGTTTGGGTAAATAAAGGCCGGTCTCAAATAGAGGTCGGGTCTGTTTTTTAGTTTCAGGTTGTATTTAATCTTCTAAAACCCGTCAGATCGTCCGCCAAAGCAAATTTGTGTCCCGCCAAAGCCTATTTTGATCGGTGAATGATGTATAGAATGACTGCTGCGCATGACAGGGCGCTTAACGAGCAGAGAGAGAGAGAGCCCCGGCCGCCCGCGCGCACTCTCACGTCTTCAAACAACACGAGCGCTGTCTTGCTCTTTATTTGTCACATACTAGTTATAGTTCATACAACGAGCAGTGAAATGTAAGTCTGGTATTCCTACAGACTCACTGTGTAATAAAAACATAACTTAAATATTATTTAAAAGATGCAACTATTTTAAATATTTTTAAATACTTGCAAAAAATAACCATGCTTTTGTCATTGTCAATACTGGTAATTCGCCCCTCCCTCACTTCCGGTTCTGGCGCTGGGGTTCTGAAACTGGTGGTGCTGCGGGTCTGCAGCTGGTTATATCTCACCAAGGCAGTATTTCCACCCAGTTTTAACTACATTACAGTTTTTTTTTTCAAGTTTTATTACACCCAAATACTACTTTCTTTATTGCAATTAAACCAGGTTCCTAGGAATGTTGAGAAATTATTGGGTCTAAGTAGCA
Organism: Tiaroga cobitis; assembly: GCA_030578255.1. NCBI lineage: Eukaryota > Metazoa > Chordata > Actinopteri > Cypriniformes > Leuciscidae > Tiaroga > Tiaroga cobitis. Next base: position 36,113,002 of record CM060607.1, on the reverse strand, counting down.
TACTATAATAACTCAAGTAAAATAAACAAGGAATCATGTTATAGTCTTTTCAGTCACTAGATGGACCACATTTTCAAGTACATAGGGAAGACAAGGATGACTCTGGGGGTAGATTTAAGATTGTGTATTTTACAAAATAATATATAATACCTGAACACACAAAATATTTTACAAAATAATATATAACACCTGAACTTGAACACACAAAATATTTTACAAAATAATATATAACAACTGAACTTGAACACACACAAAAACAAATTTGATCATGACGTGAACCACATAGACAGAACTTCGATGGATGGACAAACACAAGGACAACATCATCACTGACTCCTAAGAGAGAGAAAGAGAAGTGAATTAAATAAGGAACATTTAGTTGAACATGTTCTACTCTCCAATTTTAAAATTCATATTTAAAAGATCTTAGTTACCACAGAGTAATGATAATGATAAAAATAATGATATCAATCTTCATACCAATTAATGTTCATAATACAATTATTGCATACTGTTCAAAGATTTGAAAAAAAAATATTTTGATGTTGTGGGAAAAAAAGGTTCTAGAAACACTCATGTCAATAAAGCCCATCTAAACTGAGAAAAAAAATAATAGAGAGAGATGCAAGAAATCTGAATAGAAATAACATTATTGACACGACTTTTCCTGACCATATATATATATCAGATTTAAAGCACACATTGTGATGTATAAAGCAGCACTACCTACCACCTGGATGCTTGCCCCTCTTTTCGCAATTGTTTGGATTGTTCTGTGTTTGTTGAAAAACATTTTAAGTTAATTTCATATAAATAAATAGACATAAATTAGGCCTAAGCATAGTACTTAACCAATTTATTTATTTATCTTTTTTTCATATTATTGCTTACCCTGAGCTGTGTCCTTGATAGCACTTCATATAGAGTACAGTATACAGTAAATGACACAATCTAACACGTTGGATTTTAACAGTCAATTATTATAATGGCCTCTCTGATATGTCTGACTATTAAAATGTCATGTCTCAACCAACTTTAGAAAACCATGTCAAAATGAAGAGACGTACACCTAACATGCATTGTGGGTAACGTTAAACAGGTTGACTGTGAGCACGTGACAGTGAAAACATTACGATTATTTTAACTGAATTAAAATGGAAAAACAATGAGTAATTAACAAGCTTTCAGAACGAACATGCTACAGATTATTGTGCTGTAAATAAGTCAACACAGGCTTATCATGCAACAGTTCCGTTAAATGAACGTGCTAACAATTCATTTTCCAGCATTAGGCTAATATATGATGGCTATGCATTCAAGACTGTTTAGCAAATCACCAGCACGTTGGCAACGTTAACTTCCCAATGAAATGCATCACAATTGTTTTTAAAGTTAAACGAATAAAAATTGATTCGCATTTGATACTCACACTCTGAATGTCATCCATCTTCGCTGGTCCTCTAATTCGGTAGGTGGCGTTGTCACTAAAACGTAGGGTCCTAGAAATGCGGTCCTAGAAGTGGGGTCCTGAAAATGCAGCCTCCGTTTTTGCCATAGACAGTATAAGAAGTGGACAGAGCCATCTCATTGAACTCAGTTGAGACAGTTGAAGCCCATTTTTAGCGATTTTTGAGCACTTCCGTTCCTGACGCGCAGACTCAAACCGACTCAAACTAAGCTTGATGACGTGAGCAACCTGTCTGACAGACGTAAATCTTCTAGTAGCTGTGCGTGTAAATTGCCAACGTTAATCTTGCAGAGACGGGGAACTTGAGCAAAGAGTTCTTTGGCGTGAGTGAGCAGGAGTAAGTATTCTGATTAATTATTAATTTGTATAGTATAGCTTTTATGGACTCATTATCTATGGGCTTCTCCCTTGACGGGACGTCCCCCCAATTGCCTGCGAGCTTCTCCTCCTGTCTGTATGGTAATTTCTGTACAGCGCGACAGAGAGTCGAGTGGTTATGACGCAATCATTAGCCTATTTTTACAAAAACTGTTTCTACGGGGCCATAATGTAACATAGAAGGTAATGGAGCTCTTTATACATTGTCGTGTTTCTTTAGAAATAAATAATGGACAAATGGAGTCTTTAAACGCCTCAGATGTAAAGTTATTCACTGTCAAAGTGACGCCAAAATGAATGGGAGTCAATGGAAATGCTAACGCAAGTGAAGTTCTGCTACAAGATGGCGGCACCCGGCCGGCTTCAACTTCCGATCGATGGATTACCCCCTTGGTTCTCTTACGAGAGGTTCTCTCGTATTGCGTAAGCTAGCTTACGCTACGGGAAAGATTCATCTTTGCTGAGATTTTGAAGCCAAAAAATTATTTCATAATTTGTATCCATGCACAACGCAGTTCCTCTGCGGCAGACCTAGAGCAGGCTAGCTAGCCGCTCATTGGTTCGCTCAGAGAGAACTGCTTAAGCCTATGGGAGAGCGGGGCTGAACCCGCTGCCAATGAGAGGCGCCCGCGCGCTCATTGCGTCATGGCCAGCCAGAATGGGCGTGGCCATGGTGTATATAACAGTCTCTCCCAGGCTTATATGTTGATTCATTTCATCTTCAGCGAGCGACACGCTTCTGCTGTCCTGAGAGAAAGCCGTCGCCGTCGAGAAGGCATCACTCTAGCGAGCTCCCGGACCCTGAAGAAGCCGGCCGTCTTCGCCACCTTCAGCCGCCCTGCAAGCTAGCGCCATCTGACGACAGTATCCTTTCTTTACTTTTCTAAAAGAGCCGAGCGTCTTTTTAAAGATGCCTCGCCTTTCCTGCGGCTCTTGCCGCGCTCCTCTCGAGGATGGAGACCGCCATGTCATTTGCGCTCTCTGCCTGGGACTCGAGCACGCAGAACTCGCCCTCGCGGAGGAGGATGCGACTTCTGTGAGAGCCTGCCGTTGTCGTCCCTGCGGGCACGACTTCGGGCAGCACAATCCAACCCCGCGCCGCCTCCTTCGTCGCCTCGGAAAAAGAAACGCCGCGACCAGAGGCCGCCGGAGCCCCCTGCGGAACCATGCGGGCCGCCGCCGCCGCCTCCCGCTTCCCGCTCTCCCTCCCCGCCCCTGCCGGACATACAGTTGCCGCCGAGTGGCCGCTCTGTCGTCTCCGATGACGCCGCGGAGGAGAAGGACTCATGTTCACTGCTGGCATCAGACAGTGAGGAGTGGTCATCTCTCAGATCCACGAGAGAGTCGGCGGGGATCCGCGCTGGAATAGAGGAGGAACTAATGCGCCTCCTCTCACAGGCCGTCGAACGCCTCGGTCTCGAGTGGTCTCCTCCACCCGAGCAGCCCCTGAACCGGATGGACGGCAGCTTTTTCCATCGGCGCTCGACCCCCGCGTGCAACCGGGCCGCCCCATTCCTGCCTGAACTGCACGCTGAATTGACGAAGTCCTGGAACGCCCCGCTCTCGGCGAGAAACCGTTCGGATATATCTGCCTCGCTGCGCACAGTGGACGGAGCCGCCGAAAAGGGTTATTCAGCCATGCCGCCTGTTGAGGATTTGGTCGCCACACACCTCTGCCCGCCCTCTGCTAGATGGCGTTCTTCCCCCACGCCTCCTCGAAAGTGTGCAGAGCGACCTCAAGTTTCCATGCTCGCGCCTATGCCGCCGCCGGTCAGGCCGCCGCAGCACTGCATTCCATGTCTGTCCTCCAGGTATTACAGAGCGATATTCTCCGTGAGTGGGCCGAGAGCGGTAGAAACCCCTCCTCCGCTGTCACGGATCTGAGAAGTGCTACGGACCTCAGCCTGCGCGCCACCAAAGCCGCCGCACAAGCTCTGGGAAGATGCATGGCCAGCCTGTGTGTGTCTGAAAGACACTTATGGCTCACGCTCGCCGACATGGGAGATGCTGAACGTGCCGCGTTTCTAAACGCACCCCTCTCCCCGACGGGCCTTTTTGGATCTGCTGTCACGGGAATCGTCGATCGCTTTTCCGAGGTCCAGAAAGCCACCTAGGCCATGAATTTGTTTCTGCCCCGCCGCGCTAGCTCTGCCACAGGCCGCTCTCACGAGCCTCCTGCCAGAGCTCCACCACAGCGCCCTCCTCCGCAGGCTCAAACAGCCCAACGCAGACAGGGCGGCCGCCCTCGCTCTCGTTCTGACAGCCGCCGCAGACCGCCGCCCCCACGGGGCCCGCGACCCAAAATCACGCTGAAGCCTGATCATCAGAAGTCTGCCTAGCAAAGTTAAGAAAACGACGGCGCTCTCCCGCTGCGGCCGGACCGCCGTCAAAGCTTCGCCCTCTGCCAGTCCCCGTTGTTTCGCCGACTGCTGTAGTGTTGACCGCCACAAACAAGCCGGTGTCCCTGCCCGCTTGCGAGCGTCAAAAAGCCGTTTTTACGGCTACCCAGAGAAATCTCAAAAAGAGAAAATATGCCAGTTGTGTAGAAAATGTGCCCACAATCATGTGTTCACCCATACACACAAGCATAACATATCCCGTGTCTCTCTCAGAGCCCCATCACATGAAACGGGCACAGCCCGCTCTAATATCAGAGAACATAAACACGCCCACGAGCCCGAGCCTCTCTGCTCGCTCTGTTTCACGGCCCATAGACTCCTCTCTGAGTGCAAGTCCCGTTGCCACACACATTCAAAGCGCGCCCACACACTGTGTCCAGCCCGCTATGTACAGCAATCAGGGCGATATAACCATTCGGCGACTAGCCGCATGCTCCAAAGCGTGGGAAGCCATTCCAGGCATTTCCCCGTGGGTGTTAAGCATTATAAAGAACGGCTATCTGCTACAGTTTCGCCGCCGCCCGCCTCGTGCGCGCGCTCGGCTCGAATCTACTGTCAGCCCGCTGGCCGCCGGCACGCTCCGCTCAGAAATTGCGACGCTGTTGCAAAAGGGCGCCATAGAGAGAGTCCCGCCATCTATGACTGAGTCGGGGTTTTACGGCCGTTATTTTCTGGTTCCCAAGAAAGACGGCGGCCTCAGACCGATTTTAGATCTCAGGTCTTTGAACAAAGCGCTCATGAAGAGACCGTTCAAGATGCTCACTACCAGGAAACTCCTCGCGCAGGTTCGCCAGGGGGACTGGTTCATCTCTCTAGACCTGAAAGACGCCTATTTTCAGATCCAGATAAATCCCCGTCACAGGCCATTCTTACGTTTCGCCTTCGAGGGTCATGTCTATCAATACGCCGTTCTCCCGTTCAGCTTATCCCTAGCGCCCCGTACATTCACGAAGTGCATGGATACGGCGCTCGCCCCCCTGCGGAGTCAGGGGCTGCGCATATTGAATTATCTGGACGACTGGCTGATTTTGGCCCAATCACGGACGGAGCTTCTGTCGCACCGCGCAGTTCTCCTCGACCATCTGAAAACGCTGGGTCTCTCTGTCAACTGGACAAAGAGCTCCCTTCAACCCAGTCAATCGATTTCCTTTCTAGGAATAGATTTGAACTCGGTCACGATGACGGCTCGCCTGTCCACACAGCGCGCGCGCAGTGTGCAGCGTCTAGCCACCTCGTTTCAGATGAGCACCCGCACGCCTCTAAAAACTTTTCAGAAGATGCTGGGTTACATGGCCTCAGCCTCCGCTGTGCTTCAGTTGGGCCTTCTGCACATGCGCCCGCTTCAGCTGTGGTTAAACAGCCGTGTACCCCACCGCGCGTGGAACACTGGCCGCCAGCTGATCAGGGTTACGCAGACATGTCTCACGGCGCTGCAGCCGTGGACAGTAGCAGAATGGTTTCAACAAGGCGTCACGATGGGGACTTTTCCCGCCGAAAAGTCATCTCGACAGATGCATCCAACACGGGTTGGGGTGCAGTCTGCGAGGGCTCACCGGCCTTCGGCCATTGGTCGACTCAGGAAAGCCCCTTACACATAAACTGTCTGGAAATGCTTGCGGTCGAGAACGCGCTCTCGCGCTTCCTCCCGCTCATTCGGGGACACCACGTCTTGATCCGTTCGGACAACATGGCTGTGGTCTCCTATCTCAACCGTCAGGGCGGTGTCAGATCCAAGAATCTCTTTTTACTGACGCGCCGCATTTTAGTTTGGTCTCAGAGCCACCTGCTCTCGCTCAGAGCGACGCATGTGCCGGGCCATCTGAACGACGGTCCAGACACACTGTCCAGGAACCTCATCTCCACAGGAGAATGGTCCCTGAACACACAAACGGTCCAAATGCTGTGGCGACTATTCGGCAGAGCAGAGGTGGACCTCTTCGCGTCAGAAGAGAACGCTCACTGCCCAATATTTTTTTCAAAGAGCGAGGACGCGCTAGCCCAGGAATGGCCTCACCGCCCGCTCTATGCATTCCCTCCGATCGCTCTGTTACCGCAGGTAGTTCAGAGGATCAGGGACACACGCCACTCGGTGCTCCTCATAGCCCCGCGTTGGGAGAGTCAGAATTGGGTTCCGGAGCTCACTCAGCTGTCACAGACAGCCCCGTGGCCCATCCCAGTCAGAGCAGATCTCCTCTCTCAGGCTCGCGGCACGATCTGGCACCCCCATCCACAGCGCTGGGCGCTACATGCATGGGTGATCAACGACTATTCAGCGATTTGCCAGAGGGAGTAAGAAACACTATCATACAGGCTAGAGCACCTTCCACGAGAAGGCTCTATGCGTCTAAATGGTCTGTGTTCTCAAAATGGTGCACCGACAAACATCTGGACCCACGGTCATGCGAGGTGCCGTCTTTGCTAATGTTCCTTCAAGAGATGCTGGACAAGGGCAGGTCCCCCTCCACTCTCAAGGTTTACGTGGCAGCCGTCGCAGCGTTCTCTGAACCCCGACGCGCTCAGCCCCTGGGCAAAGACGAGTTAGTCATCCGCTTCCTCAGAGGAGCTAAGAGGATGAACCCTCCGCGGCCCCCTTCGGTTCCTATCTGGGATCTTTCTATAGTCCTCGAAGCTATGAAAGCACCCCCGTTCGAACCGCTCGAGTCTGTGGACCTGAAATACCTCTCGCTCAAAACCGTTTTTCTGACGGCTCTGTCTTCAGTAAAACGCGTGGGGGATCTTCACGCGCTCTCATCCAGCGCCGCGTGTCTTGAGTTTGGACCGAATGATTCTGTTGTCATTCTCAAACCTAGGCATGGCTATGTCCCGAAGGCGATTGGTACCCCGTTCAGGGCTCAGGTTATTTCCCTATCGGCTCTGCCGTCATCCGATAGTGAGCGCGACACCAATCTCCTCTGCCCGGTGCGGGCTCTGAGGTTGTACACCACGCGCGCTGCTGCGTTCAGACGCGCTGAGCAGCTTTTTGTGTCGTTTGGGGGGCGCACCAGAGGTCTGGCCGCCTCCAAACAGACTCTGTCTAGATGGATAGTGGACGCTATCGCCTCTGCTTACGCATCTAAATGCCTGCCCTGCCCTCTGGGCATCAGGGCGCACTCCACCAGAGGCATGGCCTCGTCGTGGGCATGGTCTTGTGGAATTTCCATTCATGACATTTGTGTGGCCGCGGGATGGGCCTCCCCGTCCACTTTTGTCAGATTTTACAACTTGGAAGTTCCCGCCTTGCAGGCAAAATTACTAGCTGTCTAAAAGACCAGCTCCCTAGAAGCTGCATTACTGGGAGTCCCTCACACAACCGGTTCGCCCCTTGTGCTCTCCTAAAATGCTTATGTATACACTTCATGTGCCCGCTCTGCTGGCCTCATATTACATTCACTCCACGTTAAAAATCCCCCGGTATCACCCTGGGATTTATATGTGGATTCATAGCGCGCACGGCGTTGACCAGGTGTTCCCGTAGCGTAAGCTAGCTTACGCAATACGAGAGAACCTCTCGTAAGAGAACGAATCGGTTACCTAACGTAACCTCGGTTCTCTCTAGAAGAGGGAACGAGTATTGCGTTCCCTGCCGTGCTTGCGCTACTAGCGTTTCGCTTCACGCTGAAATAAATCAACATATAAGCCTGGGAGAGACTGTTATATACACCATGGCCACGCCCATTCTGGCTGGCCATGACGCAATGAGCGCGCGGGCGCCTCTCATTGGCAGCGGGTTCAGCCCCGCTCTCCCATAGGCTTAAGCAGTTCTCTCTGAGCGAACCAATGAGCGGCTAGCTAGCCTGCTCTAGGTCTGCCGCAGAGGAACTGCGGTGTGCATGGATACAAATTATGAAATAATTTTTTGGCTTCAAAATCTCAGCAAAGATGAATCTTTCCCGTAGCGTAAGCTAGCTTACGCAATACTCGTTCCCTCTTCTAGAGAGAACCGAGGTTACGTTAGGTAACCGATTCGTTTTTGCAGGCAGATGCTACTCAGTGCCACCCCGGACGCGATATTTTTTTTCACAGGATGGTAGGGAAAGACTCATGAATATTCATTAGGGAACTCCTCCCTGATTAGCCACCCCCTAACCCCGCCCCTAAACCTACCCGTCACTGGGGGTCTGATGACCTACCTCTAACCCCGCCCCTAAACCTACCAGTCACTGGGGTTAAGACCAATCAGGGATGAGTTCCCTAATGAATATTCATTAATCTTCCCCTACCTAGTGATGTTACGTCTGACACCGACGCTCCGAAGCTTGTGTTGTGGCAAAAATTCTCAAACAAACATCACTGCGTAAGAGACACTCAGAGTCAAATTATATAAAATAGAAGTATTTATTCTTGCAAGAATAGGAGCAGTCTAATACACAGTTGTTACCCTGTGCAGAAGAGTGACACACCCCCAGACAGACTGAACTAGCTTTTATCTTAGTTTCAAGGCCTTCTTCCCCCCAGAGCCTTCCTCCCAGTAGTTTTCCATAGACGTCACTAGTTGGCCCACTAAGCTCCCCTGCACCAAATGGCCTTCTGACATCTAGGTCAGAGGTCCTTGTTCGTCTGTTCTCTGGAGTGTCTCCCTCTTCTGCCTCCCCAGGTACATAAACAGTATCCTTTCCCACTACAAGTGAGAGACACACATGTGACATTCTTTGAATCATCTATATTTAACTAAAGATCAATGAATATCATTAAAATTGCCACTACACTTGCTTCTGTAAGGGGTATACAGTTAAAGACCCAGAACCAGATATGAAGAATGAAGACCCGGAGTCAGAATTATAAAAAATTAAAGAAAAGTTTTACTGAAGATAGTTTGCAGTTTCATCAGCAGAAGTCAGCTTCAAGACTCACACAGGAGTTCGTAGGCCGCCTCCCTTACAGTTACAAAGATCACAGCAGTTATACCATTTCCAAGGTCTAAGCTACGTCATTGCTTACAGGTTGAATGATTCTCATTGGCTAAGAAACATTAAGAGCCTAAACAATTTAACACATGTGAGGAGATAGGGGTGCCTATCGCCATTAGTAAAGATAGTTGTCGTCCACTCAATAGATTTAGGTCTGTGGTGGCCTCGCAGGTTAGAGCAGGGCGCCGGGTTGTCTGGTCCGAACGTCCAGAACCTACATAGAATGTCATACGCACACACACAAATAACAGACACTAGCAAATAACAGCTCCCATCAAGGCTGAAGAGAGTCTGAGCTCCTTACTATCAGTTAAGTATACCAAAACATAATGCTAAAACATTCACTCGTTTGGGAGAAAAAACAGATAACTGGCATTTACTCCCAAGGAAGGAAATATACTGGAAAGAATACATTTTAATACAACAATTAAAGTTCAATAGTAACGCTCAATATAGCTTGACCATCTGTCCAGCGAAGGATCATATGTGTCCATGCTGCCTTTAGGACCCTCTAACCTTTCTTCTGATACCAGAGAAAGAGACAAACGGCCTTGTGGGTTACATGGCCTTCGTGTCCTGCGTGTACTACGTGCAATCTCAAAGTAAGATTGGAATGCACCTAAAAGAAACTGGTTACTTCCATCACATGCATTTAAGAAAATATAATTTCACAAGCACAAAGAATATAAAAATAAATATGTGATAATGAATATATTTGATTATTGATTTTTTATAAGGAAGTATATAAGCATCCAAAAGGATTTATGATTATAGATGTATTTGAAGAGGCAGGGATTTTGACCAACCCTTCAGTCCCCCGTTTTAGACCAATGTGGGGTCCAATACCGCCACGTCTGGTCTAACCAGTGAGGTCACTACGGAAGGGAGGAGTGGTGACGCATGCTCCCCTGACGGGTCACACTTGTCTCTTCACCTCGTCACGGACATGCTGGTTACTAAAAATTCCAGTCCCCATTAAGAGGTTCTCCCACCTTCCACTCACAACAGGACATCAATGTAATTCTTCCTCAGTTTATCAGTCAGGTTAAAATTTTTATAAAACACATAACTGATTACGAAACAAGTACATATTTATTCTCTGGAAGCCAGGCTACATAAGCAAGCACTGTTGCTGTATTCCTAGCATGGCCTAGATCCACAGTCACTACTCAGATCCTAAATGAAGACATTGTCTATAATCATGAATACCAGAATATATGCACTAGGTTTTTATTTTTATAAAACTATGATTTCCAAATCCTTTTATTATAAACAAAGTTGGATGGTGAATCCATTATTTTCACTACCCCTTTTATAGACCCTTTAGGTTCAAAACACAATGGTTATCTAACTAAAAATAAACAACAACAAAAATAAAATATTAATAATTAAGACCCATAATAATCGATGTAAGAACTTTAAGTCTTTACTGAAATCATCTTTCAGTTTACGGTCACATAGCATGTACCATTTTAATTGTATAACATCTTATACCCTTTTTTGTTTGTTTCAAAAATAGAAATAAAATAAAACAAATTCACATCATCATTTCAGTCTAAAATATAGAATTGTTCCCCATTCTGCTTAATAAAGCTTTTGTTCATTCCTTATCTTTATATCACATTAATCCCTGTTAATCATACAATGCCTTATTATTTTTATTTTGAAACTCACTTTTCATACCATTTAAACTTAATTTGACTTCCATACAGTATTTGTCTATCAAATAGTTAGTCTAAAGATTATTAGAACATTGTAAGTATATTACAAACAAAAAAAAATTATAATATTAGCAGTATTGTCTCAGTCCCACTTATCTTTACAGTTTCACAGAAAACAAAATATTATGTTACTCAGATCCCAACCCCTAAGACAGCCATATAGCTGTTTTCTTAGACATCTAATGTCATACATCCATTTAATGGATTGAGAAATAAAACCTTTTCTTTTTAGAAGTTATATTCACTCCTCCTTTGTTCGCCCTCCGGCCTTTCAATAAGAACGAGGGAGCTCACTCTGGATAATTTGGATAGTGACTTAGCCAATGTGTCACTTTGTCTCTCTGCCGTCAAGTCTATATATATATGTATGTTTTTTTTTCCTACGTTTATCCTTATGATCCCGCCTAGTTGTCTATTTAAATTTAGACCCTCAGTTGAATTTAGACAAGAGTTTTACCCCATAATGGACGGCAATCTTCTTTACAATTCCAATTTATATAAAATACTAATCCAGAGAGTAATTCAGTTCAATATCATAAATGACAAAAGATTTCATAATTACCAATAGCAGACAGAGCTGGAAAACCACTCCAATTAAAGCTCGTCCCATGTTCTGCATTGTCCTTTCATCAGATTGACTAAGAATTATCAACTTTTTTAAAGTTTGTCATTTTACTTAACCCATCTGTAATGATAAAACACTAATTCCAGAAGTTAATGACACAATATCCTTAAAATCAGGAAATAATAGTACCCCAAACTAACACATACAAGACATGACGTGCAGTCACCAACAAATACACACATTCATACCTGACTATGAATTGCTCATATTCTCATATTCATATATTTTATATTGTTGCTAAAAGATTTAAATTTTAAATAAGATTTTAACCTTTCCATTTTCCTGTAGCTTCTATCTAATTTTACATGGTCCCTAAACCAGTTTCAAAGCATGCCTGTTCATTATTCATTTGATTTTTTTTTTTTTTTTTTTTTTTAACAAGGTCAGCTGGGTTGTTTTGGTTCATTAACATTATTTTGTTTAAGCTTTCTTTTGCAGGCCAATGACAGAAAGAAAGACACAGTTACCATCCCTTCCTTCACTCAAGCAGTCTCTCTCACTATGAACCTTTGACCATTCACCTTTGTTGCCAGACTTTTCTTGAATCTACAAAAACTGTCTTCATCTTTAGTCACCACCATGTCTAACGACCTTCAGGAGTTAAAAACCATGTTATAGACATACTAGTTCTAAATCCACTTCTATACATTTTCCTTGCCCATAAGGCAACCGACATCAAAAAGTTTTATTACTGTCTCCACAACAACTAATGGGAATCACTTCATGGCCCCGACTGAACCCCGAAAGCCCATTCCTGTTAGCTCTTTATCTATAACCTCCATCAGGGTGTTTTTTTTTTCCTGGCATATTTGCAGACGCTTGTCACAATGAAAAACAAGCCATACAACTAATGCGGTTTCTTCTGGTGAGTGGTATAGAGGAGCTTGCATTATGGGGCAGACTGCCGGGACTCGTCCCCGCTTCATCTCCCCTTAACGGTATAAGGACGCTGCTGGCCTCACAGCTCCTGCTCAACCCTCATACCTGTCTCACATAAAACATCTCCATTCAGGAAATGCCCAATGACTTTGCGTGATCCACTCTGGCTTAGGTTGCCCCCTGTCTGGCCAAAGAAGGTCTTACCCGTCATAGAGATGGTCACTCGTGCCCACTGGTGACCGCTTTTTTTCCCATCACAGAATCTTTGACCGTTTTCTTCAACAAAATCTGTTGTTCTCTGGAGCTTAGGAAAGACACAATCAAGAGTCACCAGGGCCATTCGGACTGCCTAATAGTTGTAACACAGGGAGACAGGTTAATAACAACAGTATTTAATCACTTAAATCCATTAACCATCTTAAAAGCAGCAACCTAGCTGCTCAGTGGATTTAGATCACAACCGTACATTCAGTGTACAGTTTCTGTAGCCGAAGGCGTCGGCCCGCCCCCGTTTCATGGTGGGGACTAAGATCTGACAAAGAAGTTACTGGTCCTAAAATAACCTAATCAAAGATGTCACTTCACTGTGTTTTAATTCAAATAGCTTATTATCACTAATGACAGGCTCAGATAACAGCTTTTAGCTGACATTGAATGAGAGAGACTCTGAGACATTCAGGACTGGCACACTGCACTCTCATAAACTTCTAACATCAAACTTTTATCTACCATCCTATAACTCTATCCCAGCTTAAGGCATATTTGCCAGAAATTACATGTGTTTCCAAATAAACATAATTTTTATAGTTGTCTTTATTTAGACATTACAAATTTCCACTCAGATTGAGTCTCTGTTGCACTGGCAGTTTCAGCCACAGTACACATCAGATCCAGATAAGCAAACTGTTTCATTACAGCCAATAATAAACTTATCTTTTGAAAGCAAAACATCAGCTTCTAGTTCTTTCATGGTCAACTTTTCAAGCTGTTTGTTTAATCAGCATTCAGCAACTGTTAATCCAGTCCTGCTTCTGCTTATTTGATCTTCAATAAAAATAATTATTTTAGTTCTAAATAATGTTTCACATTTCTCAATCTTGATTTTAGTGTCAAGTTCTCAACCATAGTTTAATATTTGACTTAAGTTTTCTCTTGGAGTTTATGCATCTCCAATTAGGATTCACACTAACTTTGACGAGGCTAGACCTATCTGCTTGTGATACTTTTGCAGTTATTGTAAATCATCTGTGAGATAAGTCTCTCTATATCATCTAAAACCTTTTTAAAATGTTTAATTATAACACAATCATCCTTTTAGTTACTTTGATATATTTTGCAACTCACATTTGTTGGAGTCATTAATTTTACATCAACTAGTGTTCATCAATTCACTCATAAAAATTACTATTATAGATCTTTTCTTCAACAAGATTCACTTTAAGACTTCAATCTTTTGACCTTGTTTTTTTATCTCTTATTTTTCAGACGAAAAATGTTAATGTCGTCATTTAAACACTGATCAACTTTCAAACCCACATTAATACATTCATATTTTTAAACACCTTCTGTCGGCTCCACTTACTGCACACTCTTGAAGCAGTGTGTGTCCCATTCAGGAATGCAAACAGAGCCCCTGATAAGCAGTTCTCTGTATTCTTTTACAGTCCACCAGTGGCGGATTTAATCATAATAGCCAAATCATAATCTTCATCATTATCATTGGCAGAACATTAATTTTCATAAGCTGCATGGAAATGCTCAAAATATTGTAAGTTGTTTTCACAAAGTTTCCTTTTAACTTTAGTCGCTTGTCGAGGGAAATTATCCCCGACCCAGAATTTACTTCACTTGCTTTTTGTAATCATCGTAAGCAATACAAGGCTAAACATTTAAATTTTCCAGTTTCTTTATTTGTTTGTAGCCAGTCAAGTTGTTTAAATTTCCAATCAGAATCAAAATACTGACTACCATTTACTTAATAATTTCTGCAAATTTCTTTGAAGTGAGGGCTTCAGAGCACAGCTGCTAACAACGTTTGCTTTCCTGTCTCACTATTTGTTTCAGGACTGCCATATCTTAATCATGGTTCATACTCACCTGAAGTTATTGCAGAAATGGAGGCGGCGATCTTTTAACAACACAGCTCGGCTTCTGCGTGATGAAACTGCAAAGTATACTCCAAAATCACAGTTACATATACTGGTCCACGCCAATTTGGGTCACAACTTCTTTTTTTTTTTTTTTTTTTCTCTCGGAATCGTTCCTGATGCATCCCTGGCAAACAACCCTATTATTGTTAGTATCCCTAACTGCCTGATTCACTTCACTAAGTTCGGGGATCCCCTATCTGAGATGGAAGAGATTGAGCAGGTTTTCGGTGCCACTGGACCTACAATCCAGGGACGTACTCTGCTGGGGTGTTGCTATACCAACAATGCCCAATGGGGCCCCCACAGAGCACGCTTCGCTTGCGCTGTCTGCTCTTGTTAAAACTTTAAACAATGCTATCAGCGACTTCCTTTTATACTTTAACCTTCAGTATAATTAATCTTCACTCTCCTCATCGGAGTGAAGCTCTCCCGCTCCCCTTCAAAATCTCTCCCAATCAGATAGCCCTAACCAAATAATAAAATTACTACCTTGTTTGTTGATTAGCCAGGGATGTCACCAAAGAATAATTGCCGCATCCTCCACCATAACTGTAAGGGGTATACAGTTAAAGACCCAGAACCAGATATGAAGAATGAAGACCCGGAGTCAGAATTATAAAAAATTAAAGAAAAGTTTTACTGAAGATAGTTTGCAGTTTCATCAGCAGAAGTCAGCTTCAAGACTCACACAGGAGTTCGTAGGCCGCCCCCCTTACAGTTACAAAGATCACAGCAGTTATACCATTTCCAAGGTCTAAGCTACGTCATTGCTTACAGGTTGAATGATTCTCATTGGCTAAGAAACATTAAGAGCCTAAACAATTTAACACATGTGAGGAGATAGGGGTGCCTATCGCCATTAGTAAAGATAGTTGTCGTCCACTCAATAGAGGGTATGCGCGTGACGTCACTGCCAGCTGGAGTGATTGCGGTCACGCCCACTGAGTGGCAAAAAGACTGAGCGGCAGCATTGGTTTTCAGCGTGAATGCCGTGAAAAACACAAAAATGCATCTAAAATGGGAAAGAGCTTTGCGATTGATTGTACAACTACATTTCACAAGAAATCTGAGGTATATTTTTACAGACTGCCGAAAGCTACAGAACAGAGAAGCAAATGGATCGATCATCGATGCAATTCATAGAAACAACTTGACTCCAGGCAGAGAAAAGTGGATTTGCCGTTATCATTGAGCACGTTTACATGCACACCAGTAACCATAACAACGCAAGTAAACCGTGGCATGTTTACATGACTTTATTAATAAATCAGGCCATGACCTGTAACGACAAAACAATCATTTGCGTATCTGACTTTAAGTATTTCATTTGTTGTATCGGTTGATGTTTTTTTTTTTTTTTTTTTTTTTTTTTTTTTTTTTTTTGCCCGACCACCACCCCCCCGTCTTCGGAGGTCAACTTTATTTTTATTCATATAATGGTTTTAGAGAAAATGTCAACGTAGAGGGATATATAACGTAGAGTCATAATATAGAGACAGGGAGGTACACATACAAACGGTCAGATAGACACACGGCCAGACGGACAAACAAACAGATAGACAGACAAACAGACAAAGCTAATATATTTGGGGGGGGGGGGGGGGGGGGGGTAGAAAAGATTGTAAGGGTGGAGTAATTGAGGGGGAGGGGTGGAGAGGGGGTAAAAGGGAAAGCACGTGGTTTATATTAACTGTTAAATTTGTAAAAAACTTATGAGGGGATTCCAGGTTTCTTTAAAGGCAGATATATTGTTCTTTTTATGAGCTATGGTTTCTTCTGTCAAAATAAAGTCTGTAATTAAATTAATCCAGTGGGTGAAATGGCAAGATGATTTCGATTTCCAGTTTTGAAAGATGATTTTTTTAGCGACTGCTAGAGAAACAAGGACTGGGGTTTTGTATTTGGAAGGGATAGAGCTATCTGAAGTATCTCCTAGGAGACAGAGTGCAGCCGATAGTGGGACTCTGCAGTCCAGGATCGAGGATAGTGTATTAGTTAATGTAGTCCAGAGAGAGTGAACAGGATGGCAAAGCCAGATGGCGTGAAAATAGGTGTCTGTGCTCCCAGAGGTGCACTGTAAGCAGATGTCTGTGTCAGAAAATCCCATTTTGAATAGTTTGCTCTGAGTGATGTGGGTTCTGTGAATAGTTTTATATTGTATTAGTTGTAGATTGGTGTTGGTGGTCATAATGAAGGTATTTCTGCAGATCTGTGTCCAGAAATCCGAGTCGGGATGTAGCGTGAGATTGCTTTCCCACTTCCCCTTTGGCAGGGTTATTGTGGGGTTAGATGTAGCGATGAAACTATAGATTTTGGATATAAGTTTTATTGGGTGGTTGACTATTTCTAATAACTGTTCACTAATTTTAGAAGGCTGTAGGGTGTTAGTTAAAGTTATTTTATTTTGAATTAAAAATTTAAGCTGTTGATAGTGGAGGAATTGGTCGGTATCGGTTGATGTTAAATAAAGCTTGCAACATGTCAACGGGAAACTTACAGTTTGTATATTATCCTCTCATGCAGTTACAGATGCAGCGTTTTGACTGAACCATTTCTACTTCTGCTGCACGAGATGAGAGGACATTTTTATAATGTTCTGTGTCATGAAAGAGTCTGCGTTTGTGATATATTTTATTCTTCCTTTCCAGCAAAACGCTCTGTCTGGATGCGTTTAAATCTGCACAAAGGAAGCGTTTCTGTCACATTTCACACATGCGCACTTCAATAAGCTGACAGAAAGCAGGTTAATGCGTTTACATAATGCGAAATCCGAGTAAGAGGCAAAAAACGACCTGTGTCGACCGGTTTATGCTTAAGCCAGTTATGACCCTACTCCGATAAAATAAACTTTTTAAATAAACTGACAAAAAACTATAGGCTACAAGTTTTAGGGCTGGACAATATGATTATAGCCTATATATAACATTGATGTGATCACCTGGATTTAGACTTACCTATATTGTATTTATATAAAGCGTTCACAGGCAAATTTGCTTCACGTATTTCCCCGGCGTCGAAATCAGGCAAATATATGAGTGTCAGGAAACACGATGGCTCCGTGTCTATATCCATGGATCACTGGATCTTTGGCCTAAGTTGTAAGGAACACTATATCGAGTCCAACTTTTAGTTTAAACTGATAATAGGTTGTTTTACTCGCGTTTTCGCAGTTTCCACTATTAACTCCAGCCACGCAGCAGCTCTTTTGCCACTCAGTCCGGCTGAGGGGGGCGTGTTCCGGCGGGGAAGTGACGTTAATGCATTCCCTCTATAGATTTAGGTCTGTGGTGGCCTCGCAGGTTAGAGCAGGGCGCCGGGTTGTCTGGTCCG
This sequence comes from Tiaroga cobitis, assembly GCA_030578255.1. Classification (NCBI taxonomy): domain Eukaryota; kingdom Metazoa; phylum Chordata; class Actinopteri; order Cypriniformes; family Leuciscidae; genus Tiaroga; species Tiaroga cobitis. Next base: position 36,095,145 of record CM060607.1, on the reverse strand, counting down.
AACGTTCAGAACCTACATAGAATGTCATACGCACACACACAAATAACAGACACTAGCAAATAACAGCTCCCATCAAGGCTGAAGAGAGTCTGAGCTTCTTACTATCAGTTAAGTATACCAAAACATAATGCTAAAACATTCACTCGTTTGGGAGAAAAAACAGATAACTGGCATTTACTCCCAAGGAAGGAAATATACTGGAAAGAATACATTTTAATACAACAATTAAAGTTCAATAGTAACGCTCAATATAGCTTGACCATCTGTCCAGCGAAGGATCATATGTGTCCATGCTGCCTTTAGGACCCTCTAACCTTTCTTCTGATACCAGAGAAAGAGACAAACGGCCTTGTGGGTTACATGGCCTTCGTGTCCTGCGTGTACTACGTGGAATCTCAAAGTAAGATTGGAATGCACCTAAAAGAAACTGGTTACTTCCATCACATGCATTTAAGAAAATATAATTTCACAAGCACAAAGAATATAAAAATAAGTATGTGATAATGAATATATTTGATTATTGATTTTTTATAAGGAAGTATATAAGCATCCAAAAGGATTTATGATTATAAATGTATTTGAAGAGGCAAGGGATTTTGACCAACCCTTCACTTCAAACTCGAACGGTCCTTGCAATGAACCACTGCTTCGGAGCTTGTATCATTACGTCACTAGTCACGTGAAAATGACGTCTGAAGCAAACACACTGGTTCACTCCTGTAGTGAACCACCTGACTGCTTTGACAGCCCAATCCAGTGTTGACAGATTTGAAACCTGGCGGCTGTATTTCTTATAAAAGTGAAGCCAAACCATTGCAACACCGTGGGTTGTAGTAGTCGGTGTTTGGATTGGCGTTATTGTTGAGGAGAGTGGATTGAGTTTATTTCAGTATTGTGATGGACCCGAGAAAGAGAAGTCGTTCCCAAGTTTGGGAACACTTTAAACTTATTTCCCCGGATAAGGTTAGTTCTTTGACAGTTCTGCATACAAATATTTTTACATATGTAGTGAATGATATGGAGAAAGACAGAAACTTCAAAAACCCTATGCTACATTACAAGTACAACCAGTTACACAAGCACATCCTTTTCAACATACAAAAATATCAGTCCCACCAGTTAACAAGTTATAGAGTTCTGCTTCCCGCAGATAAACAAGATAAAGCTTTCACACATGATACTGCTAAAAAAAACTATAGAAACCATTACAGAAATTATATTGAATTAACCATTACATTTTCAAACTTCATGGGAATTTTATTGGTTGTAATGGGAATTATAGTGGTCTCTGTGGGTCTCTACTGATATGTGTTGGGTTCTATTGGTGGGGGCATTAAATCCTGATGGAATATCTCCCAAACACACTACAAAAAATAATTCTGTAGTGGTTTAAATGGTAAAAGCCAATGGTTCCTATTGGTATTTTAATAGAAACCATTAGAATTTCTGTGGTTCCAACTTTTTTTAAGCTGGTCTGATCTTCTGTCCTTGTCTAAAGAAATAATTACACAAACACACATCATGCTTAATGTTTTATTATCAAGGTGAACACATGAAATTAATCAGTATCTGTAAAATTCACCTACATAAATGAGTTTCACAGCACTAACACTGTTTCAGCTTTGATCGCCTCGGTAAACACGTAATAAACGGGGCGTTAACATGTTACATATACGCCTACTTGCATTTTATGGTTGTCAGCTTTGTTGCATTACATTTACTTCACCAGGAGATGGTGCTGCAATTTCTATCTGAATGAAGCTTCGAGTAATGAACCATTTTCAACACAATTGTATCAGAAAGCAATAATGCTTCGAAACGCTTCATTTGGCCATCACTACCCCTACCATCCTGTGAAAAAAAATATTACTTTGAGTGATGCATGTTGTAAGCAGTGCAAAGGTACCTCAGAGACATCAGTGAAAGATGTTAGTATCGATGGGAACAACGTGGTAACAGTCAACAAAAAGTTTCTCCCCATGCTCACCCTGCAGCCATGATCCAACCCAAGCTTGCCCACAGGTGAGCACACACACACACATTAATACAGACACCACACCCCCGGTCACGCCCACAGTAACCGATGACGTCATGAAGCGCGTGCATGTACACAAGTAGTGCAAAGAAAAGAGAAAACATAATAAAAGCCCAAACAAACCCAGTGTATGGCTCCTACACTTTGATATACTAATGTTAGAAGCACTTTAGTACATGTAATTATCTTTAATTAAAATACTGCAAAACTATCCTTGCTGTAGGCCATTGCTTAGAAAAAAGTTTCTCTTTCAAATGTTTTCATGCATCAGTCTGCAAATAAGCAAATTTGTGTCATTGATCATGTGAACTAGTTTTTGGATGGTAACCACACAAAGGAGTCTTTTGTTTTTAAATGCGAGTTTTATCATTAAATTAGAATGAATGCCTATTTAACAGCCCAAATATTAAATATTTAAGTTATATATCCCTGCAGCCGGAACCAGAAGAGACTGTCATCATTTACCATAAATGGGCAAGTAAGTGTGACGCATCTGTCCAGCTGGGTTGTTATTGGCAGTGACTTTATCGCAGAACTGGCTGTGATTGGACTATCGTTTAACCCATATAAAACGGCGCTTCATGTTACAAAGTATGTTTTGGTGTTGTTATTACGTTAGTTATACATTAAGTTAACTGTAAAGTGTCTCTATGTTGTTAGAAATTACTCCTTTACTGAGATCCCAACCCTAAACCCTAAGCATGTCTGCACATTTCAATGAACTACAGCACCATGTTTCCTGTTCCATTGATAGAATGACAGAGATATGTGGGTAATGTAGTTTAAAACGTTTAGTAATAAAACATCAAATGTTAAATAAATAATATCTTTAATGGACAACTGGATATCTACATTTGTTCATTGTGCAAACCTTTATGACATATATGAGGGACAGGCTGCTGGGATTTTAGCAGGCAGGCTGACAGGGATTTTACTGTGAGCACTTTTAAAATAACCTTTATGCCAGCTTTCCATATATGTCTGAAAACTGTGCCCAACATTATTTAGTAAACATAGCATAAGCAGTTGTCCTGACGATTTTCTCTTTGATACACTAACCGGACTGTGAGTTACAGCCATTTGAAATGTGCAGTTTGCTCTTCTGGGGGCCGTTGCTGGGCCCCTGGGGGTGGAAGGGCAGTACAATCTACACAGATCTACACACACTATCACTATTACACAGGGATAATGCACTATTCAGTAAAACAAAACAAAAAAACAGTGCCGACATTTCCTTTTCACCCCCTCTGATTGCTGCTTATATCCCTGACATCAGTAATGTCTATGCTTTCATTTTAAATGCAGTAGTAATGGTACTAGAATGATCAACATGGATCATCTTTAATTATGCTTGAAGTGTTTATAGCAAGATAGCCCACTGCAGCCTCTTGTTAGTCACATACCTTCCCTTTATTTCACTGAAAACTGGCATATATGCAAGTATGTGCAACTTTTGTTGCATTGTTGTCCCAAATATCATTAACCAGATCTTAATGTTATGTCCTAAGTAAAAGGATCGTGGTAATTAATTATATGTAGTTGTTTTTAAATTATGAACTAAACTAAAGAAATAAGAAATGAAAATTTCTCAAATAATGTTCTATTTATTGTACCAAACACCACTTTCAATACAAAATATTCACCATATTTTATTAAACACTTTATTGGAGGACACAGCATAAAGTTGATAAAGTAGCATAAAGACAACGAGATTCAAGATAAATAAAAATGTGTCTTCAAAAATACATTAACATCATATTAATATCTATGATTAGTCACCTATGATACAGAAAACAGATTTGATATTTTGTTGGAAAATAATGATTCATTATCACAATCACAACTAAACTGGTTTCTTGCTCTTCCTTGTACATGTCTATATCATGTTCATGTTCTTCTTCCTCGTCTAAACAGTTTGTTCAGTTGTACCCTACAGTACAACAGATGAGTAGAAGATGTGATCACTGATGTGGTGTAGATCTCTCTCAACCAGAGAAAGTCTCAACATCCCATTGTCAGGCGTTCTCAGGCGCTCTGAAATTAAAACAAAAAAACACAAACAATTCAAATGAAGTTGTTTAATGGACAGTCAGGTCAGCTTATATTCTGCGTTATTTAAAGCAGTGATGGGCTACTCTGGCCCTCAGCGTCCACTGTCCTGCAGATTTATTTCCGACCTCAAACCCACCTGCCTATTGTCTAGAAGTAAACCTGAAGACTTTGGTTAAAATTTTCAGATGTGCTCAGTTAGGGTTGGGTTAGGGTTTTACCTCAAAAAGGAGAATGCAAAGGGCCAGGGTTCCCTGTTCCTTATTTAAATTTACAAAGGAGCAGTCAGTACATTATATAAATCAACACATTGAAATATATATATATATATATATAATATCGCAGCCCATAATATAAGCCAAGTACTGACCAAAAACAGTTTTACCCATATTAACAGAAACCTATTTTAAAAGATCTATTAGAAAGGCATGGTCTCTTTTGAGCCTTTGCAAGTGATGCTTGATTTCTTTCAAGACAACATACTCTTCTGTCACTTGTTTCAAGAGCTTCACTTGGTCAAAAACCAAGTGATAACCTGTACAATGTAAAATTGTCAACATCAAATTATGTACTACATATTACAGCATTGTTTCAATACAAGACATACCAATGGACTCGCGCACCTTTTCTGTCTTCTTTGGGCACCAGATGTTTCTTCCTCACCCGCAACAAAGGACTTATTCGATTAGTTTGCGTTGATATAAGGGCTGGTCTTCCTTCTCTGCTGTAAAACAAGAAAGTCTCTACTTACTCTATGTGCAATTGCTATTGTTCTTGAAACATAAATTAAGACAGTTATAATTAAGTTAATTTACCATACGATTCAGTTGAGCATTTGATGAGTAAAATACTGATTGAAATATTCTAGAAACTTTACCTGGGAAGGGCTGATCACTGCAGGATTCACTGCCACTCACTAGTAGCTCTTGTGAGGGTTGGCTCTTAAAATAGCTGTTGAGTTTGATATTGTAGAGATCTTAAAAAAAGGACTAAGTAATCCTGCAAAACAGAAAGGAATGACTTTTTTTTTTTTTTTACTTGCAAGTAGTCAATTTATATATAACTGTAGGATTTATTTCTGTAAAAGAGTGTTGCATAATTAAATGTTAAAAGCATTTTATGTAATAAGTTCACTGATATGTGGGCATTTCTCTGAATAAAAGTATGTCTTTAATAGCAAGCAATAATCATATGATCTAATTTAAAAATAGCATGATTTACATGCAAACGGGACAGTTATCAGCAGTGAAACTGATCTGATTATGACAAAATAATCGTGTATTTGATGTCATGTGACAAGTCAGATCAGCTTTCCCACTCTTGCAAACAGAGGTAAGTTATGAGGTTTGGAGAGACATTATGTATCATGTATCATTGGAACATGAACAGACAGGGTCCAATTTGTAATAATTTTAATGAATACAATGCAATTAATATTAACTTTCTGACAGTGTGTGGAAAATCCGACTACTTTCCAAGAAGGGGCGCAACTGATTTACAAATATCGCGATAAATATGTACAGGAATTGAGGCAGTAGCCAATGACAGCAGTAGGAGTAAAAGCTGCAGAATTATGTACGAGTATACAAATATGTTAGCCTGGTTAAAACCAGACCATTCTCAGTAGTAACTGAGTTATAGTCTGGCAAAGCTTCATAGACAAATCATTTCCAAAGGAGCGTCACCAACGGACGTCGCTCAAATGGAATCAGAGCGCTGAAGGAGATGACGTATGCAGAGCGACGGAGAAACATCTCCGAGTGTTGTTCTTTGCTCGGGTTTTAACAAAAAGGAAACATTCAAATCACTTAAAACAGACGCGATAGCTGATTCGAACGAGTGATGTTCCACAGCGGCATCCATCTTTGTAATGTACAAAATCTGCTTCACCGTCGTTGCGCTGTCGTCATCGTGTAAAGCCCGCCCCAACGTTTCTGATTGGTGCCTCGATTTCGACGGATTAGAAATGATCTTGAATGAGCTCTTTGCCAGACTACTTGAAGAGCAAATCTAAATTTGCCGGAAGTTGTCTGGCCAATACATACATACCATTGCAGCTTTCCGTCTCCTCGGTTAACTTCTCCTCCAACAATAATGGGTCGACTGAGTCCGAAAGGCCCTTTTGGTCTTTTCTGCTGAAAAGAGAGAAAATAAAATATCATTATGTATAATATATAGGATTATTTAAAGGAAAAAGTACTGATTTAACTTACAAATATTGGATGTTACATTATTAAGCATTAAAAGCATGGTAAGTGTTGTGATTAATAGGCATTTACAACAAATATCACTTTAAAACTACCAATACTGAGGTAAAAGCATGGTAAGTTTGTATTTACTGTCCTTTACTACATCCATCACAGTAAAACTAAGGTCACTGAGGTTTAAAGCATTGTAAGTTCTGTGGTTACTGTCCATTTACCACACATATCACAGTAAAACTAGGGTTACTGTGGTAAAAGCATGGTAAGTGCTGTAGTTACTGTGCATTTACAATAATAAGTATCACATTAAAACTACCAATAGTGTGGTAAAAGCATGGTGAGCTTTCTGGTTACAGTCCTTTTACCACACATATCACAGTAAAACTAACGTTACTGTGGTAAAAGCATGGTAGGTTTTGTGGTTACAGTCCTTTTACCACACATATCACAGTAAAACTAACGTTACGGTGGTAAAAGCATGGTAAGTTTTGTGGTTACACTCCTTTTTAGATTAGCACGTCACGTGACAGACAGTGTTTAAATCACCCTGTTTTGAATTAGAAAGCAATGAAACGCAAAGCCTCCGTGGAGATGACAGATATAATGCAGTGACTGAACGTGAGCTAATCTGATTAATATCGACAGACAGAAAATACATTATATCAAACATTATTAATGACAGCGTATTTACGTTACTTACCAACATCTGGCACACGTGAACTGGTGCCAAATATCGCGATGTGTTCGCCACGAGAGTTCTTCAGCGCGATTTCCTACTAATAAAATATCATTAAAAAATAAAAATAAACAGCATAGCAATCTAGCTTCCCTGGCAATAAGACCGAAATAATTTTAAAAGAAATAAACCATGATAAAATCTCGTGAATAAATGTTGAATAAACAGTTTCTCTGCTGCAGCCCGACAGACAGAAAGAATCGTGCTGTGATCACGAAAGATGCTTCCTATTGAAATACATTAGTTTAAAAAACGTGCTGCTTTCACAAAAATAACGAAATGAGTTTGTCCGTGTCAAGAATCAATATATTAAATTACGTGACCATATCACGAACTGCAGTGAGACTGAATATTACGTGGTACCGTCACGGAACAGACCACTGACCAGAAGTTATCTAAGCGCTCCTCCAATACAGTTGGTGGCAGTAAAACGGCTAACGATGGTTTAGCGAATATAGAATTATACAAAGAAGAGGAAAAGCGGCAGAATCAACAACGCGTGGTGTGCTTGTGTTATTGAAGTTTGTCCACCTTTCAATTTTGAAGAACAGAAATGAGCGAAACTCCTGTAACTTCATCAGTGTCAAAGGTAACATCGAGCAGACATGCGTTCATCCTCCCATAGTTGCTGAATTTAATCAACTTGGTTGAGGATAATTATACATTCATGATATAAACACTCATAATAATAAAATAAAAATACTTCCAGACTAATAGATTATGTTTTTCAGGGATGTTTTGTTTTTAAGTCAACCTCTAAAAAGAGAAAGAGACATGTCGGAGTTGGTGAGTAATGATAATCATTATTACATAAAAACAAATCGATTCATCCCTGTCACCTTACAAATAAGTTACTTATCGGCATTTCCAGCATTTTGTTTCGTTTTTTCCCCCCATGTAGGTGGATATTTGGTGGATGGTGGTGACGATAACGGAATCGATCGCTTTAGGATCTGTCAGAAATTATGGGAAACGGTTCAAATGAACACCGAGGTAACCTAACTTATTCATTACTTAATCTATTTCTGTTTCTTGATAAATATATAGCCAATTTTTTTTTTTTTTTTTACAGGTAATACAAGATCAGTTGAATAAACATGTGCTTGACAGTCTAGTCGTGTTTATTAAAAAGCATGACCTCGGCAACTCATCTGATGTCTGGAGACAGAGAAGCAGTGAAATCCCCACAGCCGCTCTAATGCTGGGTATGCCTTATTCTTATCCTTATCCTTATCCTTATAGTAAACTTTATAAATCATTAGAATAGAAATGTTCTTTTATTTGAACAACTTCGATTTGATCTAATATTTGAAGATAGTAAAGTGCATGCATGAAAGCATGTATGTGTTTTTATAAATTATTAATTTGTACAGTATTTACTAATAAATCATATGTAATATCATGTACACCCTTCCCTTGTCTAATTTTAACATTCTTTAATGAGATGTTGTTTGTATTCTGTTCTTGCATTTCTTTAATAAAAAAGGTGATCAGATTGAAGTATTGTGCATGGCCGCATGCACATATACTGGAAGCTTGTGTGCTCCCCTTATGCTTGTTACAAATTGTACGATTTTGGGCGGCTGCCCCAGACAAAATATGACCAATCGTGGCGATTTCTGTGGTCATGGCTCCTAAACAGTGGTCCTACGGCGTACAGTGAGAGAGAGGTTCATAGACCAAAGGCCTGTGACAGTGTCAGAACTTTAGCATGATCATCTTACAGTGTGTTTGCTACGACCTACGCCTACTGACTAGCCAATAAAAATGCAACATGAAATGGCATATTGATCAACGTGACATGGCGCTAAAACTTAAAACTACTTACCTCAAGCTCCATTTGCAAAATTTCCAATTTGGCGTCTTTTCCCTAACCACATATTCTCTTCCTTCTCTTTTTTTCAGCACACATAAAAAACACAATTGCCAAAGTTCATCTTTCTCTATTTGTTCACCATTAGCGCATGCTGATGAGGTTTTATTCTTCTATTCTAATTTGCGTCGTAGCCTACGACATCTACGTAGCCTACTGGCATCATTGTACAGTCTACATACAGTCGTATCCAAGTGTATTAGATCCATGTCGTACAGTGTGATTTGTAATGATCTTATAAGATTGCCAAAATCGCACAGTCTGTAGCAGGCATTAAAGTCGGCATGAAACGAAAGTTGCCATACTCTTTTCTTCCCTATTGTGATGTATATCTGAGTGAAATGGCTTCTCGAACAAGAAAAAATGTAGGGCAGAACTTGATTTTGTCCATCGAGAATTGATTGGATCGTTGTATGGTTGTGGTTTGGTATTGCTGTGATGTCATGTGAGTGACAGGTTGTCATTTTATAATAAATACGGCAATATTCCTTGAAAAAAAAAAAAAATTTTTAGGGGTGTAACGATACCCTCATGTCACGATTCGATACATATCACGATACTGAACTCACGATCCGATAGTATTGCGATACTCCAAGACATGATAAAAGGTTAAAGGGTTAGTTCACCCAAAAATGAAAATTAAGTCATTAATTACTCACCCCCATGCTGTACCAACCCCGTAAGGCCTTCGTTCGTCTTCGGAACAGAAATGAAGATATTTATGATTAAATCTGAGAGGTTGATCACTCCTCCATAGGCTCCATGCGCGAGAATTGCGATCTCCTTCAACTACTTCAGTTAAGTTCTCGCGCGTGCGCGTCGTGGAAATCTCTTAAAGTCTCGTTTCAGGCCTACAAGGAAGAAAAGGAATAGTCGAATAAAGTCGTTATTTTTGTTTGTTTTTTCGCACAAAAAGTATTCTCGTCGCTTGATAAACTTATAGTTGAGCCACTGTTGCGACATGGAATATTTAAACATTTTCTTTAATGACTTTCTGGGCCGTCCGGTGTCATTCCCTTAGGGAGCCTATGGAGGAGTGATCAACCTCTCAGATTTAATCATAAATATCTTCATTTGTGTTCCGAAGACGAACGAAGGCCTTACGGGGTTGGTACAGCATGGGGGTGAGTAATTAATGACTTAATTTTCATTTTTGGGTGAACTAACCCTTTAACAAAAAATGTACTGTTGATTAAAATGCTAACTTTGATATTACATTGTGGGTTTAAATGAATAGGTTTGGATTTGGTGCTTGTAACCCAAGGACAATGGTGAAACCAGAATAAAAATATTCATGATTCTGAAGCTGAAAATACAGAATTATTGTAGATGAATATGCTTGCACTCTTTCACTGACTAGATATATTTAAAATAATATCGGCCACTTTTTACTGGTAACATAAGACATTTGGCATTATCCGGACCCAAAAGTATTCCCCCATTGCATTATTATACATTATAATCAACATTATGTATAGAAGTTTAATGTAGTACTGACACTAAAACTCTGAAAAAAAATATTTTTTTTCTCACACAGTAATTTTTATTTTGGGGGAACTATCCACGATACATATTGTCACTATCCACGATACATATTGTTGCATTTTTGTATTGCGATATATTGTGGCACGATATATTGTTACACCCCTAATAATTTTTTTGTTTTTGTTTCATCTGACCAGATTAATATTTGGAAATTGAGGTTTGTGTGTTTAGATCAGTGGTCTCCAATCCTGCTCCTGGAGAGCTAGGCTCTTTCTCAATTCTAAGAATATAAAGAACAATCTCGTGGTACTCTGGCTTAGGCTGGTCCCACCCGACTCTCGTACATTTCATTTGTACAAAGAGTCTGGCCTCGCTCCATTGACAAGCATTAACTTCCTTGTAGGCGGGTACTCTGTTAAAGTTTAAAACTATTGGATCTGACCAGAGCCACTCTGGATCTGCCATAACCAATCGCTGAAGTTTGGTCGTGATGAATGACGACTCAAACCACTCAAACTAGCGCATGACATCAACATCATCGTTCTCAGCCACTCCCTCTGTACGCTGATTGGACCGGTAAAAAATTGACCTGAGAAAACCAAAGAATACACCACAAACCCAGACGTAGTACTGAAGGAAAATTAAAATTGAGCGGAAGTACGTAGGAGGGCGGAGCCAGGCTAACTCTGACTACCTTGAAAGAACAAACACTGAAGTTTTTTGCCCCATAGCCCCACTCCTAGTTCCACCTATTTTAGGGCTTAGTTAAACCTTTTATTGTCTTCTAGGGGTAAATGTGCCGGATCATGTAATGACATTTCGAAGTCTGTGTAATCTCCTTCAGGATTCTGTCACCCCGTTTGTGGTGTCTGTTCATGCCAAAGAATGTGCAGGTATGTATAAAACTATACACTATTAAATATAACTGAACAAGTACATATGCACTACCTTTTAATAAAAGCTGAGGTTTTCAAACATGCAAAGTGTTGATTACAGGATTCAATTTGGGTCTTTGCAGCAGTATTGTTTTTCTCCACATCATTAAAAAAATTATGCTTTATGTATTCTGAAACACAGATGGATTTTGTCTCACTTTACACACAAAAAGTCACTTACTGTATAAGATCATCCTTGAGTTCTGGGGCCTAATGCAAACCAATCTTGCTTGGATTTCATCCTGAAGTATGCTTAAACACAAAAGGCAGCAAGTAGAATTTTTTTCAGATTTATTAAAATGCATGTACATCATTAACTAGGCACATATTGCTTCATATAAATCTCAGTTAGAGGAAAATTGAGCAGACAAGCTTTATTCTCCACCCGTCTACTCAAAATAAGCTAACATTGAGCTTACAATGATTTATTATGCATAGCTCCATCCGCAAAAAAACTTGCATGCATGTTGTCCTCAAGGTGTGATAACACCAGGTTTAACAATAATCCTGCAGTTTTATGTCATTTTTTTGACAGCTGTGAAGCTCTTGATTCAGAAGCTTCTAGAGCAGCTGATGGGAAAAGGAGTGTCTGTGGATGAAGAACAGGAGGATGAAACTGCTTTACTGCAAAGGACACAGTGTACTATTAGTGCTCTGTGTCAGTGGTACAAGACTGTTACCAAGGTAGGAGAAGATAAAGATAAACTATGATTAAAGGATTAGTTCACCCAAAAATGAAAATTATGTCATTAATGACTCACCCTCATGTCGTTCCAAGCCCATAAGACCTCCGTTCATCTTCGGAACACAGTTTAAGATATTTTAGATTTAGTCCGAGAGCTTTCTGTCCCTTCATTGAAAATGTATACACGTTATACTGTCCTTGTACAGAAAGGAAATAAAGACATCATCAAAGTAGTTAGTTAGAATTTTTTGAAGCATCGAAAATACATTTCGGTCCAAAAATAACAAAAACTACGACTTTATTCAGTATTGTATTCTCTTCCGGTTCAGTTGTCAAGCCGCGTTCAGTGATGACGTAAGACGCTGCTGAAGTGTTATCAGTGCGCCCGAGCTTCGTTCACAGTCTGAGGGAGACGCACACTGTAAACGAAAAAATCTTCGCAAAAATGTCTAAGGATTTCGACACAGTGGAAGACTTGCATTTTTTTGCCCAGCCATATTTATTTGAACCTGAATACACGGACGCACCAGATACACGTCAGCATCGCTTATGTCATCAGTGTCACTGCGGACTCGTGAACGCGGCTCGACAACAGAACCGGAAGAGAATACAATGCTGAATAAAGTCGTAGTTATTGTTATTTTTGGACCGAAATGTATTTTCGATGCTTCAAAACATTCTAACTAACCCACTGATGTCACATGGACTACTTTGATGATGTCTTTATTTCCTTTCTGGACAAGGACAGTATACCATACATACATTTTCAATGGAGGGACAGAAAACTCTCGGACTAAATCTAAAATATCTTAAACTGTGTAAACTGTAAGATGAACGGAGGTCTTACGGGCTTGGAACGACATGAGAGTGAGTCATTAATGACATAATTTTCATTTTTGGGTGAACTAACCCTTTAAAGTTAGTTCCTTGAAAATTAAGTCATTAATTACTCACCCCCATGCTGTACCAACCCCGTAAGGCCTTCGTTCGTCTTCGGAACACAAATGAAGATATTTATGATTAAATCTGAGAGGCGGATGACTGCTACATAGGCTGCCTAAGGGAATGAAACTTGACGGCCCAGAAAGTCATTAAAGAAAATGTTTAAATATTCCATGTCGCAACAGTGGCTCAACTATAAGTTTATCAAGCGACGAGAATACTTTTTGTGCGGAAAAATAACGACTTTATTCGACTATTCCTTTTCTTCCTTGTAGGCCTGAAACGAGACTGCAAGAGATTTCCACGGCGCATGCGCGAGAATTGGGATCTCCTTCAACTACTTCAGTTAAGTTCTCGCGCGTGCGTCGTGGAAATCTCTTGAAGTCTCGTTTCAGGCCTACAAGGAAGAAAAGGAATAGTCGAATAAAGTTGTTATTTTTGTTTGTTTTTTCGCACAAAAAGTATTCTCGTCGCCTGATAAACTTATAGATGAGCCACTGTTGCGAAATGGAATATTTAAACATTTTCTTTAATGACTTTCTGGGCCGTCAAGTTTACGGGGTTGGTACAGCATGGGGGTGAGTAATTAATGACTTAATTTTCATTTTTGGGTGAACTAACCCTTTAACTACAATAAAAAGATGTTTATATTCTGAAAGAATAAATTTAGCAGCGCTACTTGATGAAAAGACCTCATTCCATTGTGTAGTAAACCCTGATATGATGCTCTTTGGTTTGGTTTCTTTTGTGGATTATTGTGTGTGTATATTATTATCAAAATGAAGTACTGTATGTGATTATAGCAGCAATATATTAGAATGCTTGGGTCAGATTTAAAATTTGTAAACGAGTTTGTTAAATTCTAATAGAAGTTTGAAAGAGATTCTGTCCTGTTATTTACTGAACTTTGTACATTAAACATTCAGAATAATTGGTCTTTTGCAGAAATGCCCCCAAGTTTCTCCGCAAAGGAAAGAAAACTTGAAAAATAATGACTTGCCTCGGAGTTTGCCTGTTGTTGTGATCTTCAAAGACTTTGAGGCATTCAACACTCAAGTTTTACAGGATTTTATCCTTATCTGCAGGTGGGATTTGTCTAGTGAAATGTAGGATGTGAAGTGATAGAATAATATTGTTACAGTGCTTGCAAGTTTAAAAAAAAATTCTTTACACCCTCTGTATATGGACATGAGGGGTGCATCATGATGTATCAAAAGTGAATTGCTTCAATTATAATCAGCATACCGTTATCACTGAAGGCTTTACAATGTGGTTTCATCTTACGGATACACCTTTTCTGGTTTTGAAAAGCTGCACAATTAAAAATGTAAAAATATTGAAATGCATTTTGACTGTTTACAGCCCAGTCAGTGTATACATATGAGCTCAGTCGTGTTGACGGTGTTGGTTGAAAATTTCCCATTGAGATTGGATGACAAAAATATATGGCCACAGCAGAGCTCAGCATTGTATTTCATTTAAACAAAACCTAAACCTAATACCCAGGCACGTGCACACATAGACATCAAAGGGGGCTTGAGCACCTGCCCTTTTTATTCCTGGAGCGAAAGTGCCCTTTTTTCTGGGGGGCTTTTTTTATTTAAAAAAAAAAAACATATATTCCGGTTTGCGCACAGCTTTCCTGTCAAACAAATATATTTATTGAATAGTGTATCTAAATATCAGGTCAGGAGTTCTGAAGCGCTCCCTCTCTGAAGCGCCGATCAGAGTAAACGCGTCTGCTCTAGTGAGCTCGCGCTGCGCTGCCGTTTGGACTTTGAGCCGAGCGGATAAACAGTCCGTGAGGCGCGCGCGCTTCAAATGAGTTTGGTTCCGCTTTTGGCACATAAACATTATCGAACATTTATCAAACTCGATATTGATATCGAGTATTGACGATATTGACTCGAACTTGATATCGTTTTATCGAGAAAAAGTATATCGCGATAATGAATGAATGAGCATATCAATTTAAGACGTGGCTAAATGTAATTTATGACCTTGTATGGAAAATCCGGACGTTTTTATGACTTTTTATGCCCTAAAATTCTTATTATTAAAGTTAATGACTTGCATAGCCTACATCAAGAGTCTTTCCCCCTGAAATGTAGAAATCTAAATTGGTGAATTTAGAAGAAATCTACAAATGCAAACAGATGGCGGATAGTAGGTTTAAAACAAACTCCATCTAAATGTGGGTTTTGAAGGTTTTATTTGATGATGATGATACAGTCCTCCCTCAAATGTGAAACTAAGTCCATGTCACCATCAGGTGTATCAAATATATACTTGATTGAAACTAGTAGCATAGAAAACATGCACATTTTGGCATGGTTTCCTTTGCTGCTCTATAAACCTATGAATACTAAGGAGACCATGGTTTCTGTGTGAACTGATTATTTTGTAGACATCTTTTGAAAATGAAACAATTGCGTGAGTTTGAGGAAGATAACGTTAATGAACTTTTTTAATATATTTTTTTAATATAATTATATATATAATATAATAATATATATATAGTTTTTGTTTTGTTTAAAAAAGTTAAAAAAAAACGTAATTATGAGAAGTGCCTTTTTTTTTTACTTGAGCCCCTGCCCCTCAAAATGTCTGTGCACGTCCCTGCTAATACCTGAGATTAAAATTTTAAGACATTTTGCCTGCCTTGAAAGCACTATTATTTGCAGGAAATGTTAATATTGTACATTAAATTGAAAAGCTGTTGCAAATGGTCGTGAACTGAGAAACCCTAATCTTTTTTTTTTCTTACTAACAGTCGATACACCCAGGAGCTTCCATTCATCTTTATTTTTGGCATTGCCACATCTCCCAGTGCTATCCAGCACAGGCTTCCCCACTCGGTGTCATCTCTGCTCTGTATTGAGGTCTTTCAGTCTCTCTCATGTACTCAGCATTTAGCCTCTGTTTTTGACAAGGTAAATAACCATTATGTTTTGTAATCCAAGTTAACTTTTTAGTACTTCAGTAATTTCCTCTTTTTGTTCTACTGATTTCATTATTCGTTTGTCTTTCATAGCTGATTCTGAACTCCCAGTTTCCATTCAAGCTCAGCAGTCGGGTGATTCAGGTGCTGGTGGGCATCTTCCTCTACCATGACTTCTCGGTTCAAAATTTTGTTAAGGGCCTACAGGTGAGTTGTTCAAAGTAGTGCCATGCTTGTTTCTTTCAAATGTCATTGTGGCATGTGCATGGTTTCTTTGTTGATCATGTGTTGGAATGCACGTTATTGAAAAACAAATATCGTTAACCGCAGTGTTACTTGTTTGACCTTTGTTGTATTCTGCCTTTTCGAGCACACTACTTTCATTATTACAGGGCTGCACACCGCATGTCACACCAAATATATTTGTCGGATACTAGGTGGTGCCGTAATAAGTAGGGTTGAGTACTGAAATCGGGCACCGATATGGAACCGATACCTAAGTAACCGGTATCTAACCGGACCGAATCAAAACGCAGATTTCGTTGCCTCATTTCGGTGCCACTTAAATGCCTTAGCTGTCGGTTGAAATATCTGGTTCTCCAAAACGGACGAAAGAAACATCATCACCGCATGTGATTGCTAGTTAACCCTTTGACGCGTATGATCGTCCACACTGGTGTTCTCAATGTTTAGATCGCGTGATCATCAACTTCTAAATTCAAATCTGCGTTCGCATGTTTACTGACGCTGAGCCAGAGAGACTGATGCGCTCAGCGCTGTGTCATCACAACTATTCAGTGTTTTCAACCACACAAGCTTTATTTTAGGTTTCAGACATTTAAATACACATAAGTACTAGCAAAACAACATTTATAGTTTGTAGAATACACACTGATGTCTATGGAAGCGGCAATAACAATCCTTTCAATTATAAATTGATGACGTGTTTAGATACACATTGTGTAGGTAACTATAAAATTTACTCTGTTCTTCTCATACTTCACCAGCCACTTACTTTAATGTATTTCGGGAGAAGTGGATGAATTGACGTGTTGTAGCCTGACAGATACAATTCTCTGAACAGCAGTGCCTACTGTCATGGCGCCCATTGTGCGTTATAGATCAAGTTCAAATAACATGAACCTTGATCATTATAAAGGTTTCTTAAATGACAAAACACATTCACTTACGTATATTTAAGAATAAAAATATCAGCCAAGGACTGACTAACATCACAGCCAATCACAGTTCGTTATTTGTTCCACGTCATGTTTAGTGTGAAAATGTGAAGTCGATGTCCATACAATAACAGACCGGCGTACATCTAATAAATTATTCATTCAAGAACGTTGTGCAAGTTTACTGCAATAATAGGGCTCCGAACCTCACGTACTTTTGAAAATCCAGCCTTCAGTTGATCCTGATGAGCGCTCATTGTCACAGTTGTAAACATGACGGCGTTCTTCTTCCACGATGGGTTTCGCGTCACGGCATTTAAGGTGATGCGTTCTAAAATAACGCTCACTGTGCTGCCCTTGCAATGCGATCTCTTGTGCAAAGCTAGACAGCCAGTGAACATTCAAAAGTCCTCCAATAAACACACAAGGCTTGACTTTTCTTGTATTTTACTGAAGTTGTTTCCTCTTGTTATTTTGTTTTGTAAAACTGAAACATTACAGAATAAGAATATAAATCAGTACACAAAATATGAACATATGCATACATAAGTATAATTCCTATCAAAGTGTAAAATAAGCACTGTAGCCTAATGAATACAACAAGCAATGTAGGGATGGGATGATTACCGGTTTCACGATAAACCACGATAAAATGTACTGACGGTTAGTATTATCGTTTAAAATTTAATTATCATTAAAACCGTGTTTGATTATCACGATTTTAATAACTCACTAAATCCTGTCCAGCCAGCAACAGTCTGACGCAGGCGCAGCACACAATGTTTTTTTATTTTTATTCGAGAAGGAATGGCGGAAGGCAATGACCGTGCTCGGGAGATTTTCCAGCCTTTTAAGAGGACCAAATCTGAGGTGTGGTCATATTTTGGCTTTTACAAAAGTCCTGAGGGAAACTTAATCGAGGATGGTCACCCTGTCTGCCGAACAAAAAGTCGCTGCAATAGAAACACTTCAAATCTGCCGAGTCGTCTTGTGTGACCATCACCCAGTGTTGTATAGCGAAAGCGAACGCAAGGCAAGTTAACTTTGACCTCAATACCAAAACTAACGTTACGTCTGGGAAATAATTGGGCACAAAATGTTGTTTTGAGTTGAAATATTTTATCTCACTCACTTGAAATGGACTTGAAGCTTCCGCGAAGAAAAGTTCGCAGCAAGTGGCTTTGAGCCAAAGACGAACAAACAACTTCATGACTATTATTAAGAGTGACATTTTGAGGGATAGTAATGTATAGATTCAATCATTGTACACTTATTACACCGAATTTGAGAATTGGGATTAATGTGTTAAATCTTACCTGTTTATAAATCCATTTTGTATAGCGTGCAAAGCAATCGTCCAGACAAGATAATCACAACAATATTATCAAACTCTGTAAACAATAAATCAACTCTGATTTCATTTTCAATACAATCAAAAACGGGAGACGCAAGACGGCAAGTTGTATTTGAATGAAACGAGAGCGCGCCCGTTGTGATACATGGACGTGCGCTGTGTAATAATGCGTTGCTATTGACGACGGTCATTATAAAGAAGGAAATGGCACAGAATAGAATCTTGCTTTAAAAACTGCATAGAGCTGCTTATTTATTTGTTGTTAGCTGGTTTTTCAAATTTAAAACTTGTTGAAATGTTACCAGTGTGAGCATCAGGTGTTTTTGAACACTTTCATCTCATTTGAACAAAACCGTGATAATATTGATAATCACGATAATTTTGGACACTATAATCGTGATATGAAATTTTCATACCGTCACATCCCTAAAGCAATGTAGCCTACTGTATGAAAACACAGTTCACCTACAACTCACAAAACAATTAAATAGCAGAGCTAGCTACAACTGAACTGCTAGCTAACAGAGGACATGTTTACCAAAACATAAAAACGTTTCTAACCAATGCAAGTAATTGAAAATGATTTACACATTACTTACAGGCACATAGTCTCCAAGGCAGAAGCGTATCAGAAATAAATACAGCAACATCAATCCAGCACGGTCTTTCTTGCCTGTCAACTGAAGAGCTCTCTGAGTTCAACTGAAGAGAGTGCTTTACTCAATTATTAACTCTGACCAGTAGAGGGCAGCACCCCGCAAGAACCACAGAAATCCAACTTAATGTATTTAATATTCCAACTCTCCAAGCTCACCCTTTTAACTTCTTCCAACAAATATCTTATTCAACCCATTAACTTAACTTTAAAGACAGCACACTTCCCGCTTGATATAACAACATTATATCACTACAGATCCTACAAAAACGTGAGGGAGAATGTCTTTTAACAGCAACATACTAAAGAGTTCTTTCACAAAGACTCTGAAAGAAGGACTACCGTTTCTGAGACGGGCCTTAGAAACACCTTAGCTGTCCCGTCATTCACAGTCCTGACCTCTACCTTGCGGACCCTATTGTCACTGCTTGGCAAAACCTTGACTACCAGTCCCATTGGCCATTCGTTTCTGTGAGCCTGGCTGTCTTTTAACAAGACAACATCTCCTTCTTTGACATTCAGCTTGTCTTTTGTCCACTTCCGGCGGCTCTGCAGAGTAGACAGATATTCTCCTTTCCATCTCTTCCAAAAAGTGTCAGCAAGACACTGGACTTGCTTCCACTGCTTTGCATACAACTGAGCAATACCAAAGTTTCCAGAAGGAGCTACAATAGCACTTGTCTTCTGAGTAAGGAGCATAGCTGGGGTATGCAGTACTGCAGACATATCTGGGTCGGTGGATACAGACACAAGGGGTCTTGCATTTATGATCGCCATCACCTCAGCCATGAAAGTGCTCAGGACTTCATGTGTGAGACGGGTTGGTTTTGTCTGAAGCAGCATTGCATCTAGAATGCGCCTAGCAACTCCAATAAGTCTCTCCCAGGAGCCACCCATGTGAGAAGCGTGAGGGGGATTAAAAACCCAGGAGCAACCTGTCTCCTGGAGGTACTTCCTTACTGTTGTGTCATCTGTGTTCATATCCAGCTCCTTACAAGCTCCCACAAAGTTAGTCCCTCTATCAGACCGCAGAAGTTTTGCTGGACCACGAATCGAGAAAAACCTCCTTAGAGCATTGATAAAACTGTCTGTTGACATGGTTTCAATCAGCTCAATATGCACAGCTCTGGTTGACATGCATGCAAAGAGCACAGCCCAGCGTTTGCTTTCCGCACTTCCTCCTCTTGTGCGACGTGTCATGATAGTCCATGGCCCAAAAACATCGAGGCCAACACTGGTGAATGGAGGTTCAGGAGTGAGTCTGTCTGCAGGCAGATCTGCCATCTTCTGGTCCTCCAACCTCCCTCGTAGTTTGCGGCAGGTAACACACTTGTGGATGACAGAAGACACAAGACGCTTACCCCCAATTATCCAGTATCCAGCTGCTCGGATTGCTCCTTCCGTAATGTGACGTCCTTGGTGAGCTACTTGTTCATGAACGTGTCTCACAAGTAGAGTGGCAATATCATGGGTATGGGGGATGATCAGTGGATGCTTTTCTTCTTTCGACAGATCAGCAGAAGAAAGACGACCTCCGACACGAAGCAGACCATCTTTATCTACCACTGGATTGAGCTTCTTGAGTGTGTTTTGCTTGGAGTTTGTCTGTCTGTCATTAGGACATTTGACTTCTTCCTTGAAGACGTCGCGCTGGACAGATCTAATAATCACAGCTATGGCTTGTGAAAGCTCACTTATGCTGGACATTTCCTTAAAACACTTCCATCCCTTCCTATCTGCCTTGTCTGTCTTTCCTTTGAAGGATGCAGCAACATGAATGAGTCTGGCTATGGTTTGATGGAGGGTTCTCCAGCTTGAGAATCGCTCATAGTGTTGTGAGCCCAACTGGGACTCTGATGCCCTTGTTGTCAGAGTCATCACCTCAGGACGAATCTCATCATCAGCTTGAGGCTCTATGAGGGTGAAGAAATTAGATTCAGGAGTCTCTGCTGCTTTGGCACAATACAGGAAGGCTGGTCCAGAGAACCAGTTGCTGTGTTGGAGTTGGGTTGCTGGTAGATATCTGGTTGCATGATCTGCTGGGTTCAAGTCTGTCTGTATATAGTGCCACTGTTCCGGGTGTGTGGATCTCCTAATCCGAGATACTCGGTTGGAGACGTACATATAAAACCTTCTTGTAGAGTTGTGGATATAGCCAAGCACAATCTTGCTATCCGTGAAAAACTTCACAGCTTCTACTTCAATGTCAATCTCATCCCTGATCAGCTCGTATAGTTCCACAGCCAGAACAGCTGCACAGAGCTCAAGTCGTGGAATGGTGTGGGCAGGGCGAGGAGCCAATTTCGACTTTCCCATGACAAATCCAACATGGTATTGTCCGTCAGTGTCGACTGCTCTCAAGTAGGCAACAGCTCCTATAGCTACTGTAGAAGCATCTGAGAATATACACAGTTCTGTTCTCTGTGTTGCAGACAGCGAGACTGGAATGTAGCACCTCTGTATGTGCAGGTCTTCAAGAGCCTTTAATGAGTTCTTCCACAGGTTCCATTCTGCCTCCTTTTGGGTTGGTAGAGGAGCATCCCACTCACTCTGCTCAGATGACAAATCTCGGACTAAAGCTTTTCCCTTGCATTGTTATGGGATCTACGAAGCCCAAAGGGTCATATAAACTGTTGACCGTTGGCAACACGCCTCTCCGTGTGAATGGCTTCTCTTCACAGGACACCAGATATGTAAAGCTGTCTGTTTTCAAGTTCCAAGAGAGCCCCAGGCTCCTTTGAAGCGGAAGAGGATCCACTCCAAGATCCAGTTCCTTTAGATCCTTGGCACGGTCCTCTGCTGGGAAGGCTTCCATTACCTGGTTACTGTTTGATGCCACTTTGTGCAGTCGCAGGTTGGATTCGGCTAACATCTCTCTGGTTCGTGTGAGGAGATCTATTGCCTCTTCAGGTCTGGCAACTGAGGTGAGACCATCGTCAACATAAAACTGTCTCTCAACAAACTGTCTTGCATCTGAACCATGTTCTTTTTCCCCTGTTTGAGCTGCTCGTCTCATGCAGTAGATAGCTACAGCAGGTGAAGGGCTGTTTCCAAATACATGGACCTTCATCCTGTACTCTACCACATTCTTGCTGGTTTCATTGTCCTCATACCAGAGATACCGAAGATAATCTCTGTGGTCTTCTTGGACAACAAAGCAATAAAACATTTGCTGCACATCTGCTGTTAGGGCTATTGGTTCTCTTCGGAACCGCACAAGAACTCCCAACAGGGTATTGTTTAAGTCTGGTGCACTGAGCAGCACGTCATTAAGAGATGTTCCATCACATTCAGCGCTTGAATCGAACACAACCCGTATCTGGTCTGGCTTTTGCGGGTGGTATACACCAAATGTCGGCAGGTACCAGTGCTCTTTATCCTTGTCTAAAGGTGGAGCAGTCTCAGCTTGATCATTATCTAACATGGTCTGCATGAACTTGATATAGTGATCTTTCATTTTTGGCTTTTTCTCCAGCGTTCTCCGTAGTGAGCAAAGCCGTTTCAAAGCTTGCTCCCTGTTGCTTGGAAGGCGCCGTCTTGGAAAGCGGAATGGTAAAGGTGCCACCCAGCTGTTTTCTTTATTTTGGTAGACCTCTTTGTCCATGATGGCCAGGAAAGCTTTGTCGTCTATGGATAGTGCAGGCTTGTCATCATCCTTGGACCTGTCAAACACTGAACATCCTAGGTTGTCTGCACTCATGATGAGATTTGTGTCCTCTTCACATGTAAGGAAGGTTGGACCATGATGCTGTGTCATGCCACTGTAGTGTTCCTTCACGTGGATGCTGTTAGGACATGGTCTCAGAAAGGATGTTCGACCATTGTGCAGTATGTTGGCTTTGTAGACATTGACCTCTGATGGTTTGTGAACTGTTCCCAAGCACACTTCTCCCACAATGACCCAGCCAAGGTCTAGCCGCTGGGCATAAGGCGCGTTGTGGGGCTTATTGATTTGCTCACGCACCTTGTGCACCCTAAGGATGTCTCTTCCTAAGAGCAAGAGGATTGGAGCATAACGGTCTACAGGTTGAATCTTGGAAGCAACTGGCTGTAGGTGGGGGTGATGATAAGCAATTTCTGGGGAGGGAATTTCTGTCCTATCATCAGGCACCATGTCACACTCTATTAAGGTGGGTAAGGGAACCTGTAGTTTCCCATCCATGGACTCAATGATGAAATTAGCTGCTCTCCTACCTGAAGTCTCTGATTTTCCAGAACAGGTTTTCAGCGTGTATGGGGTGGAGCTGGCGTTTACCTCGAAGAGGTTAAAAAACTCTGTCTTGGCTAGGGACTTATTACTTTGCTCATCTAGCACTGCATACATCTTAATTGCCTTCTCTTTTTTTCCTACAGGATATGCTTTCACCAAGCAGATTTTGGAACATGAGTGTGAACTATCTGCATTTCCACAAATCTCTGTGCACTTGGAGGTGACTGAAGAAGATGAGCTTTCAATGTGCTCCCCGCTGTCATCTTTGTCACCCATAGCACTCTGTGTGGTTACGGGAGGAGGACCTGGATGCAGGGCCGCAATGTGTTTGTCACTGTTGCACTCGAAGCACTTGACAGTCGTCTTGCAGTCCTTTGCCATGTGTTGAGTAGACCCACAACATCTATAGCAGATGCGATTCTCCCTGAGGTATGTTTTGCGCTGGTCTAGGGGTTTGTCTCTAAAAAGCTTAATTTTTCAGTGGGTGGGGCTTCTTGTGTATTGGACACTGACGATCTGGTTCATCCAATTTCTTTAAAACAGGACTGGTTTGGATGCCCGACGGTTCTGAGGGGATGTCTGTTTTGTGTACAGTCACAGCGGCTTTATTACTGTACTTCAGAGGCTTTTCTGTCTTGGAAGAGGCATGACTGTTGGATGTGTATATAGTGAAGCTGGGATCGTTTTTTATCTTTGCCTGTTGTCGGACAAACTTGGAGAAGACAGAGAAGGGAGGAAAAGCTACTCTGTTGTCCTCCTTGAATTTGCTTCCAACGCTTGTCCACTTTTCTTGGAGGTTATACGGGAGCTTTTCCACTATTTGTTTTACCCCCCGAGCTGTATCCAAATACGAGAGGCCTGGTAGAGCACCGTCTTCCTTAGCACACTCTAATTCAAGGAGAATGTCACCTAGCTCTCTCAGCTTAACATTATCTCTGTTTGTTAGCCTCGGAAAATGTTCAATCTTTTTGAGTAGTGCGTCTTCAATGACTTCTGGTGTTCCATAACACTCTTCGAGACGCTGCCAAACCATGTTGACACCTGCAGCGGGATTGAGGACATGAACTGCACGAATTCTCTTGGCCTGTTCTGACGATTCAGCTCCTAGCCACTTTGTCATTAGGTCCAATTCTTCCCTGGCTGAGAGGTCCAAATCTTTGGTAGCACTTAGAAAGGAGGATTTCCATGACCAATAATTTTCAGGTTTGTCGTCAAATTGCAGAAGACCAGCAGTCACCATTTCCCTCCGTATAAGATATTTTGCAAAGTCTTGTGCACCTTGAGGCTCAGGTAAGTATTTATTTTCAGGATTGGCTGAGTAATTCGGAGTACTATGAGGGTTGATTGATACCTCTTCTTTTATGTCTTTGTAAACTGGCTGTTGGCTGTTTTGGATACCCTCGTAACTCGCCGATTTATCCTCAGGCGTTTCCAATTTATACATTTTTCTATCTTGTGACTCCCCAGCTACGTACTTTGCAGGCAGCTCCACAAAAGCCAACTCCGACTGCTGTTGGACGTACTCAGTAGTGCGTTGGACTGAACTGAGGGGCCCGTCTTCAATATAGCAGAGTTCTTCTCTTTCAACTTCTGCTTCCTCATAGGCTTCAGCTTCAGCAACAGCTCTTTGGCACTGGAGAAGATGGAGACTAGCATCGCAGTCAGCCTTTTCCTTTAGCATGCTTGCTTCCAAGTCTGCTCTTTGTTTCATCATGTCAGCTTCTTTTTCAGCGTAAACTAGTTGAGCCAGGGCAGCTTTTGCTTTGGCATAGGCTTTTGTGGCTGAAGAAGTTGTCGATGATGATCGCCGAGAGGCTCTGGAGGCTGTTCTTGAGGACTGTGACTTAGCATTAAATTGTTCAGGAGGCCCATGCTTCTTGGTTGTTTGATCTGCAGACTCTGCTTGTTGTTCTCCACTAGCTTCGTTTTGCTGCGTAGTGGTGTCTTTCTTTTGACAATGTCCTCCTGTTTGCTGAGTATTGTTTTCTTGAGCTTGAGCCCGCTGTGCTGGTGCCTTTTTACTGTGCTGCCCTTGCAATGCGATCTCTTGTGCAAAGCTAGACAGCCAGTGAACATTCAAAAGTCCTCCAATAAACACACAAGGCTTGACTTTTCTTGTATTTTACTGAAGTTGTTTCCTCTTGTTAATTTGTTTTGTAAAACTGAAACATTACAGAATAAGAATATAAATCAGTACACAAAATATGAACATATGCATACATAAGTATAATTCCTATCAAAGTGTAAAATAACCACTGTAGCCTAATGAATACAACACGCAATGTAGCCTACTGTATGAAAACACAGTTCACCTACAACTCACAAAACAATTAAATAGCAGAGCTAGCTACAACTGAACTGCTAGCTAACAGAGCACACGTTTACCAAAACATAAAAATGTTTCTAACATGATATTCCTTACCAATGCAAGTAATTGAAAATGATTTACACATTACTTACAGGCACATAGTCTCCAAGGCAGAAGCGTATCAGAAATAAATACAGCAACATCAATCCAGCACGGTCTTTCTTGCCTGTCAACTGAAGAGCTCTCTGAGTTCAACTGAAGAGAGTGCATAACTGAATTATTAACTCTGACCAGTAGAGGGCAGCACCCCGCAAGAACCACCGAAATCCAACTTAATGTATTTAATATTCAACCCATTAACTTAATTTTAAAGACAGCACACTCACCTTGTGCAGGACATGCATTAAGTCAGGAGAGGTGTCGCATTTGGCCAGAGAAGGCAAAAAATGTGAAAAGGATTGCTGAAATTTAAAGCTGGTTTGTAGCATACCAAGAATACAGACTACGTTGCTGTTACTGTAGTGTACGTTGCTGTTACTGTAGTGTTATTTTGTGTTAAATTATTGTATTTGGGTTAGGTGGCTTAGGTTTTATTGTGAATTTATGTAAATTTGTTGTATTTTGTATTTAGACTACTTATATTAATGTTTACTATAAAATTTTAATATATTCAATTTTATTTTATTTATTTAAATAAAAACACGTTATTTAATGTCATTCACCATCGTTTTGAGGCTCTCTTTTATTTTAAAGTCGGTTCAGGCACCGGTACCGTTTTAAAAGCATCGATTTGACACCGGTATCAACGATACCCAACCCTAGTAATAAGTACATTTGTGTTTTTAGTTAAAAACTAACCCAAGTCTTTGGTCCAATTCACAAAAAAATTGGTATTCATGATCCCAAGATCCTCATGATTTTATTAAAAAGTGTTTTGAAGATGTATGTCAATTAAATGCTCAGGGGTCTCATTTATAAACGTGACACAAAACGGGGCTAGAAACGTGCGTACGCCACTTCCCACGCAAAGGTTGTGAGCTATTAAAAACAAACTTGACGGCAGAATGTGCGCACCTGTGCGTAAACTCTGAGCCATGCGTATGCATATTTTGGAGACAAAGCAGTTTGGCGACACCGATGGTGAGCTGAGGGACTGATGGCAGATGAAGGAAAACCACTTTAAATCCCCATGAGTCCTAATCATGAATACAGTGCATGTTCACAATAACAGTTTAAATGAATAAAAGAATGATTTAAACAGTTTTACATCTGATATACACATTTAGATTAAATATGCCATTCTCATTAATGGAGTTAAGCACTTACACTTGTGGTCAGAATTAATGGCACCCCTAGTAAAAATGATCAAAAATGGCTGTAAAAAATAAATCTGCATTGTTTATCCTTTTGATCTTTCGTTCAAAAAATTTGCAAAAATCTAAACTTTCAATGAAGGAAAACAATTGAAAGTGGGGGTAAATCACATTATGAAATAAATGCTTTTCTCCAAAACTCTCTGGCCATAATTATTGACTCCCTGTTATTAAATACTTTTTGCAACCTCCTTTTGCCAAGATAACAGCTCTGAGTTTTCTTCTATAAGAAGAAAACTGCCAGCAGCCATATCACCCAGCCCAAGACTGGTTGCCCACTGAAGCTAAGCAGGGCTGAGCCTTGTTAGTACCTGGATGGGAGACCTCCTGAGAAAACCAGGTTGCTGCTGGAAGAGGTGTTATTGAGGCCAGCAGGGGGCGCTCACCCTGTGGTCTGTGTGGGTCCTAACGCCCCAGTATTGTGACGGGGACAATATACTATCAAAGAGCACCGTCCTTCGGATGAGACGTTAAACTGAGGTCCTGACTCTTTGTGGTCATTAAAAATCCCAGGATGTCTTTCGAAAGAGTAGGGGTGTAACCCTGGGCCCGTATCCCTAAAGATTCTGAGAATCCTCTGAGAGCTCCTAACTTAACCTAAAAATTCCTTGCCAGGAGTTTTAGCTTAGAAGTGATTCCAGAACATTTTCAGTGAACTCTGAGCAAGGAATGGATGGAAAATCCTATCTTAGTAAGGGGGTGTGGTTGACCCCGTTGCTAGGTATGAGTCATCATTTCAAAAGCCGTGATTGGTTGATCCTACAAGTTTGATGAAAATGAACTTTTGGTGATAATGAGCAAAGGATGTACCCTCAAATCAATAAACATAATTATACACTCTAATCTTAAGCAGACTGTAATTGTAAATAATATTTCACATTCAAGAAAATATCTGGAAAATGAATAGTAAGCTGTAGGGGTTATAGGCAGGGGCGTTTCCAGCATTGAAGGACATCCGGGGCTTAGCCCAGACCATTTTGTGTAAATACAGGGATCACTCAAAGAGGTTTTTTTATTTTATTACAGTAACAATTAAAAAAAAAAAAACACAAAACACATCTAAAACGGGAAAGAGCTTTGCGATTGACTGTACAACTAGATTTGACCAGAAATCTGAGGTACTGTATATTTTTACAGACTGCAAAAAGCTACAGAACAGACTATATTCTGCATAATTGGATGTTTTTAAATAAACACTGACAAAAAACTATACAAGTTTTAGCAGGGCTGGACGATATGATGATATACAGTATAACATTAATGTAAGTGATCACTCGGATTTAGACCTATCTATATTGTATTTATATAAAACGTTTACAGGCAAATTTTCTTAATTTATTTCCCTGGCGTCGAAATCAGGCACATATAAATGTCAGGAAACACGATTCCTGGCTGCATGTCAATATCCATGGATCACTGGATCTTTGATAAGTTGTAAGGAACACTATATCGAGTCTAACTTTTAGTTTAAACTGATAATAGTTTGTTTTACTCGCATTTTCGCAGTTTCCCCTATTAACTCCAGCCACGCAGCAGCTCTTTTGCCACTCAGTCCGGCTGAGGGGGGCGTGTTCCGGCGGGAAAGTGACGTTAATGCATTCCCTCTATACATGGATGACTTAAGTCTACGTTCATTGACACACCATGGCATCGAACTGTAAATAATTCTCAATGTACATCTGTCAAAAACTTTTCATTAGGAGCATTGGGATAAACAATGTTTCACTTTTATCTTTCTCCAAAGTAAAATGACTGATTAATTGTTACCAGTTTCCATGTCTGATCCTGGCACAGCTGCTACTGCTGCTGGTGGCTCCTCCCCAGTCTGCAGCTCATCTTTGCTACCCTCTACAAAACCAGTTAATCAAATCAAAGTGTATATTTACTACAAACTACAAACACAAAACAAGTCACATATACATTTTATGTTAATGCTTATTGGTTATCCTTAGAGAAAACAACACCTGATAAACAAGGAAAGTATTCAGTGCTGTGGGATAAAACTAATGTTTCTGGCTACCCTTACGAAAAAGAAGTATACTTCAAGTTCATTTTATGAAGAAGTATTATTCGTTTAAATGTATTATAAGTGTAAGAGTAGTAAACTTTAAGTACACAACTAGGTTTCTCATTTGTAATGCATCTGTACTACAAGTGAACTTATAAGTATACTAGTAGTAGTTTACTATTTTAATACAATTAGTATTTTTTTAGTTTATGAAAGTACACACTGAAGTGTACTGTCAGTAAACTACTAGTTTTATACTGCAATTATTCTTGCAAGTTTTCTTTAAGTTAACAAACTTATACTTGTTATAGTTCAGTATTTATGAATTATTTTTTCACTTGCAGTATACTATTATGTTCAAATGTAATTTTTTATTTATTTATTAAAAAATACCTTTAACTGTACTTTAATTTTAAAGACATTTCATTAGCTTCATGCATTCTTTTTTTATCAACACTTGAATGTTGGTAAGTTTCATAAAGAAAGGCAACATTAAAATTTGGAATTTAAAGGATTAAATAAAATGATGCAGACAAAATTAAAATGAGGCACACTGCTTATGACTTGCGTGACGCGGGACAACAAAGCTTCACATTCTTCACAGCTTCACAAAATGCAGGACAGGTGGTCCACCTTTGATAATATTAAGCGGATTTTTGATTTACGTTTAATGTTTGATGATGATCACGTTATTTTATATTTGAGTGAGTGAGCAATCTTCCATCACTTGTTTCAGCTTCTTCTCCTGTGTTTTTATCTGGAAGAGATTCTGTACTAGAAAATGCCAGTAGGCCTAAGTGCTAATGTTATAATGTTAGCCTATGGTAATAACTAGCTAGTTAAACAAATAGGCCTACAGTGAAAGCCAGCCAGATGATGATCTATCTTCAGACTTTAAGGATAAAAAAACTGAATTCTTACCCACTGACTTCTTTCCGAAAAATCCCCAAAGTCTTGTTTGCTTCATTTTTCTTTAATTTTTTCTTTCCTGCTCGCTGACTGTCTCAGTTGTTAACTCGCGCTCTTGTGGTTGACTGTGCTAGCTCCTCCCCTACCTGCTGCTGCTGCATATTTAACAGAGAGGAAGAAACGGAGTAGCCCATAGGCTACCGACAGCAAAGAAATGTATTCTATAGGCTAGATTATTTTTAAAATCAATTTTTTACAGGCTGTATGCATGCAAAGCCAAAGCGCAATGAAATAAAGCAACTTATGATTTCGGGCGTTTACATAGGCTATTGTTTGTCCAGTTTCATATTTGCTCAGTGACAGTCATCATTACATTCGGGGCTTGACTCAAAACATTCGGGGCTGAAGCCCCGGCAAAATCGGCTGGCAAAATATTAGGCCCTGGTTATAGCCTAACATCAGTGGGTTAGTTAGAATTTTTTGAAGCATCGAAAACGCGGCTCGACAACAGAACCGGAAGAGAATACAATGCTGAATAAAGTCGTAGTTTTTGTTATTTTTGGATCGAAATGTATTTTCGATGCTTCAAAAAATTCTAACTAACCCACTGATGTCACATGGACTACTTTGATGATGTCTTTATTTCCTTTCTGGACAAGGACAGTATACCATACATACATTTTCAATGGAGGGACAGAAAGCTCTCGGACTAAATCTAAAATATCTTAAACTGTGTTCCGAAGATGAACGGAGGTCTTATGGGCTTGGAACGACACGAGTGTGAGTCATTAGTGACATATTTTCATTTGTGGGTGAACTAACCCTTTAAGGCAATATACAGTAGACACACGTCCTCTTCCTGGCAGATTTGTAACATCTTTAGTTGATTGGAACTTCTTAATTATTGCCCTGATGGTCACAATGGGGATTTTCAACTCTTTAGCTATTTTCTTACAGCCACTTTCTATTTTTTGAAGCTCAACAATCTTTTAATGCACATCAGAACTATATTCTTTGGTTTTACTCATTGTGATGGATGATCAAGGGAATTTGGCCTTTGTCTTTCCTCATATTTAAACTCCTGTGAAACAAGAAGCCATGGCTAGACAATTTCATGTTCATAGTCCTCTTGGTGTGCTAAAAAAAGGTAAATATTAATTAGAATATACCAGGGGTGGGAGACTCGAGTCATATGACTTGACTCGAGTCAGAATCGACTCGCAATTTTCTGGACTTAAGACTTGCGTGAATAGATCTCTGAAAAGACTTGACTTGACTTTAGACTTGCTCCTTGTGACTTTAGACTTGACTCGGACTTGTGCCTATTTACTTGAAATGACTTTTGGAATTTTTTTTTTCCAGTTATTGTGATTTTTTTTAATATATTTATGAATGAGGGAGTGCGGGCGGTAATGCACTCACTCTGTGTTCGGGTTGCGGGAGAATAAAACGATTCGCGGAACTCCCGCAAACTAGAAATATCTATGAATAAAACATAAAAACTAATACATTTTTATTCATCTGTTGCAGAAAAGCAATAAGAACAACTAAAACAAAATAGAAACGATTTACAGGCCAGAGTTTCTATTTAAACATGTTTGCAGCGTTGAGCTATGTAGCCAATCACAGACATGTGTGTTGATTTCTTGAAGGCAATGGCCAATCAGAAGCATTTACGATAGACTCCCTCACCGCTCAAAATGGACTTTTTGTTCAGTGCTGAATTCTGTATGCTGGCAAATCCTCTAATTATAACAAACAAAGTGTATATATTATGAAAGCTTCATTGATATTAACAGAGATGTGTGAGATCGCGATGAACTGTGAGATCGCCAAACCATGCACGCAATAGCCGGCTTGCTTTTATGTTATAACAGTGGTTTGTGTGTTAATGTTTTAATAACTAATAATTTATCCGGAGCATTTAAGCTGATGTGTATGGTGGCGACACGTAGGCTAACTTGAAAGTATTTGGAGGTACAGAAAAAAAGTCTATATTTTGCGGGCGGGAGCAGGACAAAACATAAATGTTGCGGGCGGGAGAAAGTAATATAGAAAGTAGTTGAGAACGTCAGTTATAACGATCCACGTATTAAAAAATAGTCGGGTTTAAATTATTTAAATGGTTAGATTTGTTTTCTTAAAATTTCCATATAATATTTTGTGTTATGGGATCAAATCACCTGGATTATTTAGAGTAAGAACATACAAACTTTGGCATACAGTAGCCTACGAATTTAGAATGCAATATCTTTTTATTTTAATTTTTTTACAAGATAGGAAAAGTTTTATTAATTCTTGTTTACTTGTGTTTATTTAATTTATTTTTATTTTAGAGCATTTAAAGTGCTTCTTAATGATATTCTATTTATTACACACAAGTTAATGTATTTATTTTTGTAACCCATCAGCCCTCTGTGTCTAAATAAGTAATAAAAGTCCCAGAGAAATATTTTACTTGTAAAAAATTCTAGGGGTGCCAATAATTGTGGCCAACGTGTTTTGGAGAAAAACATTTATTTCATAGTGTGATTTCCCCCTTTCATTTCTTTTACTTAAAACAAATTTAAAACAGATTTATTTTTTACAGCCATTTTTGATCATATTTACCAGGGATGCCATTCATTTTGAAATCATTAATTCAACTGTAAATTAAACAAAATCATTACCAAGAAGTTACAAAAAAATTATATTCGAATAAATAGAAATATTTGTAGTGGTCGATGCTTTTGAACACTTTTCCTGTGGCATGCTGTGTTTTAATGTTTTAACTACAGCAAGGATTGCTTAGTGCATGATAACAGCAGAACTCATTGTCCGAGAAAATATTTACACGCAATAATGCACAATAAATCTGTTTTCATAAAAAATATAGAGACATTAAAAATACTATTTGGCCAGTGGAAAAGATTATGAAAAACTTTCTCTGAAATGTATTTCATACTATTTGATTTATTTATTCAAAAACAATGCAAGGATAAGCTACTAAATGATTTTAAGCAATGTAATGTGACGGCACATTCGTATCTCATTTTCCTAATGTCTTGTACCGTTAAACATGGTATCACATGGATGAATATGCATATGCAATTGATATGCAGATGAGGATATGCATAGTAAAACTAGGCATTGTAAGCTCCATATATGGTTATTTCGAGGAGAAGACGGGGTGGAGACGCATGTCTTCCGCTGACTGACCGTTCTGGCGTTTTATAAGTCATTTTATAATATATATATATACATTTTTTTTTTTTTTGGCATTTGCCATTTTTGGCTTTCGGGCGCATGTACATTTTTAGTAAGAATCCTGCGTACAGTTTTATAGATGAGACTGGTGTCATCTAACCTATATCTGCTGAACATAAAGGGCAAACTGAACGAGAACTGATACGTGTGCGGACAACAGGACATTCTGAGGAAACATGACAAATGAAAGATCTAATGCTAATGTTGTCCATAGTACAGCAGGTTTGTCACAATGCCTGTTTTGTCTTACAGTATCCCAGCTAAAGTATAAATATACTATTATTATTATTATTAACAATTTTTAATATTATTGTTATCAAATTAATATTAGGAACTACAAACCCCTAAACAATATCGGCATACACTATTCCAAACCTCTCTAAAGTCTACCTGAACCTATCATAGGAGATGCTAATGCTGTTTCTTTCACTTTGCTTTATGGCTGTGACAGTGGCTATATATATATATATATATATATATATATATATATATATATATATATATATATATATATATATATATATATATATATACATAATTAAATAGAATTATTTAAAAAATTTAATGAAAGTAAGAAAAATGTATCACCTGCAAAAATGGGTCTGACGTGAGTGAAGATTTGGGAAAAGAAATGAGATTCCATGTCCAATGGAATAACTCATGGAATATTGTTCAATCCAGACCAGACATAAAAGATTGGTCTAATTTGAATCTGAAAAGTAACACTTAGCTCTAATTAACTGCTAGTTGGTCATATTAGTTTTTAATAAACAGTCTTAACTTAGTGGCTATGTTTATGTACCTGGACCCAGAATATCACAAATCAATACAAAGCTGACAAATGGCTTAAAATAAATGGGCTTATGTACTTTGAACAAAGATTTGAGCTTCACTCGTGTCGTAATATTTTTGCAAAACAGCATTCACATACAAAAAAATGTGTTTTGGTGTACCACTGCAGGTGGTATTTAAGTTGACCGGTACAGCCCTACTTTGTTTTTATATTTCACATGCGCAATTTTTAATTGTTGGCTTTTGTACACCTACTGGTGTAACGATGTAATTGATTGACATAATCGTTATTTGAAGAGCCAATTTACTTTCAAAAGGTGATTTGCTCTATTTTAAACGCTTCCGTAGACATATTTGTTTATATCCAAACTATGAACATTTTATCTTTAAAAAAAAAAGTACTTCTGTATTAATCGTAATATTTGTATCGCATAAATAAAGATATTGTGTGGTTGAAAGGAGTCTTTGTGACGCTCCTTTTTATGGTCAGCGGCAGCGCAAACGCAGATTTGAATGTTCCGGTGTGATTTTTGTCAAAGGTTTAAAAGACATAGACGCATCTTTTTCAAGTAGGAATAATATCGCATGGGTGTTTGAATCGAGATTACGATCTTTTTAACGATTAGTCGTGCAGTTCTACAACAGCAACTAAAACCTTATTATTAATGTGAGGTTGGATGGGATTGGAGATTACTGCAATTAAACACAGGAATTACTCCTTTTATCTTCCAGTTCTCTATGTTAGAGCACTTTAATGGCCAGCCTCTCAGTGTGCTTTGCTGTCAGAAGAAAGAGGCTTTGCTATGTGCCAAGACATTGAGCCAAAAAAATGTGGAAAGAATCCGTCATCTACCCTCATTCATGAGGTATACACACATTTTCACTCAAGTAAATGGCTACCACTACAGTTCTGTAACTACACAACATGTGTGTTTGTAGGTATGTGGAGACTCAAGAGCCCCAGGAGCAGGTGCTGCTCCTTACCAGTGATGAACATGTCAAGGTAACTACTACTAATTATTATTATTATTCCACAATAGTCCATGTAGTTGACTGAGTTGTGTCTCCTCTTTATTTCTATTACATGCAGAGTGTAACAAGTTCTGTGTAGTAGTTGTTGTGTGAGTCTGGTTGACAATTTCAACAGTCTATTAGATGATGCACCACAAACCTAATAAATACACAATACGGTAACTCATGCCTCGTATAATATCAGTGGGCAAACTTATTGCAACTGCAACTCCCACCGCTCACTGCGGAAGACTTTGACAAATGACCAAAATTGTCTTTTTAATGTTCCCATAAAATTCATAGGATTTGCATTGGTGGTGTAGTGTTACAAATTTATTAAATGTTTAAAGCTTTTTTTGGGTTAAAAATGATCCAAAATACATATTTGAGAAAATACATAACCAGCCAGTGTTCAAAACTATCTGCTTGCCTTAGCTCGATTCAAAGCGGTAAGCTTGTAATAATGTTTTTAATTCCAGTGGTACTGGTGGATTTCTGCGGGAGATTCGAGCATGTCTTTGCGTCATTACGTCACATCTGTACACACACATCTGTACATACACATCTGTACACATAAAGGAGGAGTCTCGGCTAGTAGGCTATATTCGAGTGAGGATGCTGGGGTGGAGATTTATAGCCTTTTCTGACAGCACTTGATATAATTAAACATATCAATTTGATGGCGAATCCAGAAAGGTTCAAACGACAATCACCAGTGACAACTGGAGATTCACCCGCTGTAAAATGCAAAAGACTTCGTTCGGACTTCGGAGTGGCTACAGAAAAAAAGAGACTGCAACCGGACCCATGCGAAAACAAGGATACATATCGGAAGGACATTACATGTAGTCACGCAATGCTGACGTTGTTAACATTAACAATTTGAGAACAAAGTATAATTTGCACGGTTTTGTGTGATATGATAACTTATAAGCGATTGTTAGATTTAATCAGCGCGATTTACTGCAATGTCAGAACCAGAACAAAAGTGGATGTTTCTTTCTTGTTCAGATGACATTTTCTGGTGAAAATTATTATGTTGGTCATACTTCCAAAAAGAATAATCTGTGATTCTGAATGCCAGTATACACACCGGCGCGGTGATTGACAGCCTCACAGTCTCCTTAAACATTGTGTTCATCCTTGTTCATCTGTGCCGTGTCGAGGGTGTTGAAATTCAGTTTTCCTGGAACATTCAGTGACATCATTAAACGGTGATAGCACAACTATAAAAGCAACTATGAATCATGAATACGGCAACAACTCAACGTCCAGTCCTTTGGGTGAAGGAGGCCAAACATTAGAAATCTGTGTACGAAGTTTGGTTAGAGCAGAACAAAACGCACATGCAGCATTAAAGGCACACCGTGGAACTTTTGGCCACTAGTGGCGCTCGACCTGTAATTTTCCCCTAGAGGCCACAAGCGCCGCAGCACTGTCGCAAAAGTCAACAAACAGTCAAGTCAAGTCATCTTCATTTATATAGCGCTTTTAACAATGGATTGTTTCAAAGCAGCTTTACAGAGATAAACATATAATTTAAGGTAACAGATTGTTTTGGCGTTATAGCGGTTCTTGAATAATGTTACTTCCAGCTAAAGTTAACTTTGATTGATTCACCTCCATTGAAATGATCAGACTTTAAACGCGAACCTGTGATTAACGAGCCCGTGTCTTTAGATTATGTGTGTGCAGACAGTAGTTGTTAATATATAGTAACTTGTTGGTTGAAGAAAGGTAATCAATTCACTATTGAACAAAATAATTATATAAATATAAGATTAATAATATAAATTATATAAAGAAAATAAATTGAACAAAAGTACACAGAAAACAATGTGTGATCAGGTAAGTCGCATAGACAAGGGTTGCCCAATCCTGCCGATCGTCTGTCCTGCACTGTTCATCTCCAACCCTAATCAAACACACCTGAAGCAAACAATTAACGTCTTCAGGATCTCTTTAAAATTAAAGTCAGGTGTGTTTGAGCAGGGTTGGAGATGAAATCGCATAGTCGAGAAATCGTGTAACAAAACTGATGTAACTCACAACATACTGCCGTTATTTGTAGGCTTCAGTTTGTTTGTCCTTTTACACACATACAAATATGAGCTGGCAGTATGTTGTGACTTATATCACTTATAGCATCCTACTAGCTACCAGATTGATAATTCGCTACTCTACTAGCATTCCTTGATACATGAAGTTAAATGGAGGACAAGATAGATTCCGTAACATGGCCAGACAGACAACAAATTCGAAAAAATAGAGATATTGTGCAAGCGATATATATTAAACTTACTAAGTTGGTCTAAAAGCATGACGGCCAGGTCAGCATCGGTCGGGCACCCCTCCTCCTCCTTTAGCCAGTGAGCGAACGCTGGACCAATGTTGATCCTCGTCCTGGCTTTTAGTTTATCACTCTCCCTTTTTCTTTTTTTTGTGTCCTCTTACAAAATCTTTGCCTTCTTCCGAGTAACTGTTGGTTCAGCCATGACGACAACATGCAGACGGCAATCAAATGCGAGTTGAGCTCTCACGTTAGAATTTGGGGAATTGACGTATGCCGTAAACCGGTCGAATTTTGTAGTTCTTTTTGTGCTCGGGTTCCTACCCGCAACCCGAAGTTACATAGTGCTAGTAAAAGCGATACAGACACCTTCAGGCTACGGCAGACGTGTCATTCAACCTATTGTAAGTCGATGTACCATCTCAATGGGTTTTGGATATATATTATAAAGGTTGAAAAGTTCCACAGTGTGCCTTTAATGTTAGCAGGAGACCGAGATTTACAGGCAGACATTTTTTATATTTCTATAAATATTTGCAGCATTCAGTTTTGGCAAATGGAAGCTCAGGCATGCTTGCTTGACACGCAGGAACCAATGAGGTTCATTCTCGCATGTTACACCAGCACGTTTGAGCTTCTGCAAGAACCAATAAAATTTGAAAATTTACTCAGAGATGCCATCCCTAAATTGGGTAAGGGCCAATCGATCACTTGCTTAAACCACTATAATGTTGGTCAGAGGTGCCAAATCAATGTCTGCCCTAGCCCCACATTAGCTTATGTGTAGCTGATATAACAAAATAAACATAGCACTCAACAAAACAACATCATGATTTTTGTAGTCATAGATGCACATGTGCTTTGTATGCATTATCACACAGTATATACAACATTTTCTGTTTTCTGTTTCTCTATTAATTATTGCCATTGTGTGGCAATATAGGCGTAAAGCCTAATATATTTGGGAAAACACCAACTAATAAAATGTGTACAAGTTTGTAAAAATAATGTTAATGCAAATAACGTTACTAATGCAAATAAGAATAAATGACTTACTAATCAGAAGTTATATCATCTGCTGGATCAAGCTGCATTGTGTTGTTCTGAGGTAAATTCAAGGCTTATTTCTCACAGTAAGGATGTTCATTTAATTTTTATTTCATTTAACTGACAACCGAAGAATGGATAAGTCTGTGACCCATTAAAATTAACAATTTGTTTTCCAGGGGTTTAGTTTTATGCACAAATAGCAGCATAAACAACATGAGGATTCACATATTGCCACATCACGCACCTGCAGAGCTTCTGTTAACGGAGAAAAACAATAAAACTATGTATAAAAGGATAAAATACGCGTAAATATATTTCACTTAAATAATTTATAGATTAACAAAACGAAAGAAAAAACTGTGACAAGTAGCATATGCAGAGTTCTGGTTTATTTTTGTGCTCCAAAAACAATATTAAAAGGGGCATCTTGTTTGTTTTCTTTATTTTGTGTATAAGCAATAAACTAATCTTCTTTTGTGATTTATGTCTTTTCAGGATGTGTGTCAAAAATTACTGAAAAACCTCCATAAATACCACAAAAATTACTATCCAATTCTTCAATGTCTGCACTCTTTGACATCATTACTGCCCAAGTTTCCTCTCGGAAAGCACGTAAGTAGACCTTTTGGCAGCACTTTTTTTTTTAAACATTACATGTACTTGTAACAGTAATAACAGTAAATGATGCATAATTACATGCAACTAAACCGGTAACACTTTATTTGAATGTGTCCTTGTTTCACGTTACAGGTATTTACTATAGAGCAGCCTTTCTCAAACTTTTTTCAGTCAGGGCACCTTTCAAAAGTGCATAAAATCTCAAGGCACCCCAGTGTAAAATATAATTTAAAAACACGGCATAACCCAAATGTAAAGGCAAATGTCCTGTTTATTTAGACAGAACAGTAATGAACAGAGCATAATACGAACTGTAAATAACAATAATAATAACAACTTTATAGCACTTTTAAAAACACAGGTTTGCAAAGTAATTCACAAAATAATTAATCAGAGACACAAATGCCATAAAACCGTAAGAGGTGACCCCGCCCAATACAAGAACCCAACAACAAATCCAGACCAGGAGAACTAAAATGAAGTGCAGGATGCAGTTAAAATAAAATAAAAAGGGGCAGACATGAAAAAAATATATATACAATACGATAAGAAAAAGATGCATGTTAAAAAATGCACCAGAGATAAGCAGGAATGTTTTTTCATAGAGTGCTTGTTTTCATCCGTGCCATGCGCATGCACACACACCCACATACACATAAACCCACACACACAAACAATAATCCACAACGAGAGAGGGAGAAAGATCTACATGCGCGCATGCAGCGCGCATACGCGCTCACACAAGTCGGGGGTGGGGGTGACCACAATCAATGAGAGACGTGAGCCTGGTGCGGCGCACAGCCGCCCTATCCTGGCAGGGATGGATGAGAGGCAGACACGGAGCTCCTGGTCCACAGTCCTCAGTCGCTCCCTGTACTTGTTCTTGATGTATGTCAGGCTTGAAAAGCTCAGTTCGAACAGATAAGTTGTGGAGAAGGGTAGCAAAATAGCAACAGCGCTACTTGAAGCCACTGGATACTGTGTACACAACTAAAGTGGCCTAAATTCACGTTTATTTTTACGTTACTGTCAGTCTGAGGTGTTGTTGCTATAACACGTTGCTATGGGTTGCGTCACTTTGCGATTGACTGTACAACTAGATTTGACCAGAAATCTGAGGTACTGTATATTTTTACAGACTGCAAAAAGCTACAGAACAGACTATATTATGCATAATTGGATGTTTTTAAATAAACACTGACAATAAACTATACAAGTTTTAGGGCTGGACGATATGATGATATACAGTATAACATTAATGTAAGTGATCACTCGGATTTAGACCTATCTATATTGTATTTATATAAAACGTTTACAGGCAAATTTTCTAAATTTATTTCCCCGGCGTCGAAATCAGGCACATATAAATGTCAGGAAACACGATTCCTGGCTGTATGTCAATATCCATGGATCACTGGATCTTTGATAAGTTGTAAGCAGAGGTGTAGTGGTAAAAAAGAGGTGGGTAAACTATAAATTCTGGTGGACCACGACGTGGTCACCCGGTAAGGCGGGCCACTGCCTACCTGATGACATTGCTAACATTGCTAACATTGCTCGACATTAAGCCTTTTCACTTGTCCTTCGGACAAGTAAATCTGTCATTCACTTGTCTGAGTAAAAAAATTGCTCGTCCGGATTTTTTTTTTTTGGTGTGTGTGTTAATTTATTCTGAAACAATATTCTCATTTATTCTGATTATTCTCATCAGTGTTCAATCAGCTTTGATTAAATCGGCATATTGTAATATCTGCACCTTTAAAGGGCATCCCCTCCCCCAATATCATTAAATGTATGCTTCATCTTTCATTTTAAATTCATAAATTTGGTCAATAAATTCAATTATTTAGAATAATAAGACACTATATGGCTGTTACCCTAGGGGCTGATCAAATTAAATAATTTACACTGAAAAATTACATTTGTGTAAAACAATGTTATGAAATTTATTTAAATTTACATATAAGAAACATTGGAAAGAATGATACATAACATACTTTTAAACATAACACTAAACCGCCAGTAGGTGGCGGCAGGCGACCGTCTTAATAGTGAGTCATTGATTCATTCATTCAAACAAACAAACGATTCGTTCAAACGGCTGATTCATTCAAGAATGAGACAGATGTTTATGAATGGGTCATTGAATCTTTGACTCAATCGATTCGTTCAAAATGCTGAATCATTCAGTAATGAAAACAGGCTGAGTGTTCCTGTGAGATGCGCCGTGGTTCTGCTGTGATTTTTGTTTGGAACTATTTTCGCTGGTGAAACAGAACAAAAACTGCCAATATTGCATCTAAAATGTAAGTGACTTAATTTTAACTGTTTATTGAACTGTTGTAGGAAATGTCACATTTTCAATCGTGATGGTGTTCAGGAAAAATAATTGAGGTTGCTTAATGTTAAAAATATAAAAACTCCACATTTAGATTTTTTATAGGCAGTATGTTGTTAACTGGTTAACTGAGTGTGTGTGTGTGTGCGCTCATTTGTGTAGATTTCTCCTCGAGAGGCTGCGCGAGCGTCAACAGCGCAACCTTACCGTCCGTCAGTAAAAGTCAACAACACTGACAGTAATGCAGCGCAATATGAAAGAGTTCGTCTTAGTTTTAACAACCTATGAAACTAATAATGAACAATATGAAACTAAAACGACATAAGCTTAATTTAAAATGTCTTAGGAACTACGGGCTATTTAAAGGTGGATAAACGCTATTTAGAGGTGGATAAACGCACTTTGGAGGTGGGTAACGTTAAACGCTATTTCCGAATATTTGGAGGTGCGTAAACGGCGTTTACGTGCGTTTAGCCTCCACTACATCCCTGGTTGTAAGGGACACTATATCGAGTCCAACTTTTAGTTTAAACTGATAATAGTTTGTTTTACTCGCGTTTTTGCAGTTTCCCCTATTAACTCCAGCCACGCAGCAGCTCTTTTGCCACTCAGTCCGGCTGAGGGGGGCGTGTTCCGGCGGGAAAGTGACGTTAATGCATTCCCTCTATAGTAATAACTATAAATTAGGCATAATTACATGCAACTAACCCTCACCAAAACCTTAATCCCACCCTAGCCCTATAGTAAGTACATGTATTTAATTAATATTACTCAGTCCTTGAATGTATAATTTCACTGTAACAGAGACACGGTTACTCTTTATTTTAATGTCTTTGTTACACTGTAACTTTACATTTAATTACTGAGTAATATTAAGTAAGTTAATGTTCTTACTATAGGGTTAGGATTAGGGTTTGGTTTTGTTTAAGGTTAGTTGCATGTAATTATGCATAATTTATAGCTATTACTAAACTAACTAGATGTAACAGTGACACTGTACAATAAAGTGTTACCTGTAATCCCAAACCCAAACTTTATAGTAAGTACATGTTAGTTAATATTACTCAGTATTTAAACCAATTTAAGTGATCAAGTAATCATTTACTTCCAAGACAAAATGGTCAAATTATCTTTTCTTTTTCAGAACACAATGAAGATTGTATAGTATGAATATAATCGAGATGTGCTATGTTGTCGTGTTGCCGTTGTCATGTGGCCTACCAGTCTCAGTCTCTATTCACAAAGTTTTAGCAGAAATTGTTACTGTTAAATTTATATTGTAAAACCTGTCTAACTATTTATTGGCTATCAGCCATTGGCAAGACAATGGCTAGTGTTTAATGTTCATCACATGTAACTGTTACTGTGCTTAGATTCGAGAACTCCATGTATCCTGCATTGAGAAGAATCTATGGGAGACGGAGGAATATGACTCAGCCATGCAACTTCTGAGGTAACCCAGTCTACTAACCTGTCAGAAATGACCAATGAAACATGTCTTTGCGCGAGTAAGGTTCCAGCAACGAGGTCAACCCCGCCCTTTCTCTTAGCTTAAAGGGTTAGTTCACCCAAAAATGAAAATTAAGTCATTAATTACTCACCCCCATGCTGTACCAACCCCGTAAGACCTTCGTTCGTCTTCGGAACACAAATGAAGATATTTTTGATTAAATGTGACAGCTGGATCACTCCTACATAGGCTCCCTAAGGGAATGAATCCTGACGGCCCAGAAAGTCAATGAAGAAAATGTTTAAATATTCCATGTCACAACAGTGGCTCAACTATAAGTTTATCAAGCGACGAGAATACTTTTTGTGCGTAAATAAAACAAAAATAACGACTTTATTCGACTATTCCTTTTCTTCCTTGTAGGCCTGAAACGAGACTTCAAGAGATTTCCACGACGCATGCGCGAGAATTGCGATCTCCTTCAACTACTTCAGTTAAGTTCTCGCGCGTGCGCGACGTGGAAATCTCTTGAAGTCTCGTTTCAGGCCTACAAGGAAGAAAAGGAATAGTCGAATAAAGTCGTTATTTTTGTTTGATTTTTTCGCACAAAAAGTATTCTCGTCGCTTGATAAACTTATAGTTGAGCCACTGTTGTGACATGGAATATTTAAACATTTTCTACATTGACTTTCTGGGACGTCAGGATTCATTCCCTTAGGGAGCCTATGGAGGAGTGATCCAGCTGTCACATTTAATCAAAAATATCTTCATTTGTGTTCCGAAGACGAACGAAGGTCTTACGGGGTTGGTACAGCATGGGAGTGAGTAATTAATGACTTAATTTTCATTTTTGGGTGAACTAACCCTTTAAGACATCTCTCTATTCCTTAGTAAAAGTTGGTCTCAGCAGCTTTGTAAATATATTTTAAGAGGAAACTCTTACCTAAGAACTTTTACTGCTATTTAGGAGAACTCTTAGTGGTAAGATAAAATGTTTTGTGAATACGGCCCCTGTTTCAACTCATTTGTTCATTGGGAGCAGGGCTGGAAATGGGGTGTAATGCGGAGTCTGGGCAGTGAATTTTGGACGGCAGTCCAGTTCAAATTGTTAAGGGAAATGAAGGACTTTCTATATTTTGTTCTTTCAATAGACTACAAAAGCTATACGAA
This sequence comes from Tiaroga cobitis, assembly GCA_030578255.1. Taxonomy (NCBI): domain Eukaryota; kingdom Metazoa; phylum Chordata; class Actinopteri; order Cypriniformes; family Leuciscidae; genus Tiaroga; species Tiaroga cobitis. The sequence goes on along the minus strand of CM060607.1, from coordinate 36,051,300 downwards.
TTCAGCACAAAAACATAGCACAATACAATATATCATGAAAATCTGACTTTTTCCATGTTTAAGTGCTGTAATTGGGTCTCCGGTGCATCTACCAATCCAGAAAACGTGAAAAGTGACAACCCAGTAACTTTGTTTTGGTAAGCCTTTCTCTGCAAGCATGTCAAAAAATAAGCCGATCAGTTTTTACTCTCCTTCTGACGTAGGGAGGAGTCTTATTATAATATTACCGCCTCTTGATCTGCACGTTTCCACCCACGGCGCCGCCGTTTGGTTTCGCAAACGACAACAGTGAAACCAGTTCTAACGCAATGGCAAAAGTTCGAGCAAAGCAGCAAACTGTTCTGTCGTTGCTGCACAGATGAGCACAGAACACTATTTGACCAAAAAATGTCACCGCTGTCTTATAAAGACCTCAGGGAACTGTCAACTTGTGTAAAAGTTAAACATGACGGTACATGCAAGTCGATGAGATGAATCAATGTAACTCCACAACAACTACATAAATGTATGTATCCACTAACCATTCAGAAACATCCAGGTGCGTCTAAAAGATGCAACCTCTTCCTGAGTCTCTCCGTAAGGCTGCACTCCGCTTCTGTTATTTCTGAGGTTTTTGGATGTGAGATTGGCGTGTTTTGTTATTGCCGGAGTATCTGAAGCTCGTGTAAAGGATCCGCCCTCTTCTGCAGCAGCTCATTTGCATTTAAAGGGCAGATTTGACAAGCATATAATAAATGATCTGGGGGGTATTTTGAGCTGAAATTTCACAGGCACATTCTGGGGACACCATTGATTTATATTACATCTTGTGAAAAGGGGTATAAAATGTAACCTTTAAAAGATAACCTGTGCGTGCATTTTATCCAATGTCATTCAACAAAATACGTGATTTAGCTTGGATGATTTACGATGATTTACCTTCCGGTTTGTAGACAAGCTACAAGAACCACTGAGCCACTGCCGCCCCATAGTAAGCGTCAGAAAGCCGCCTTCATGCAACACACATACAGTAAACCCAAATGTTGTTTACTCTGCTACGCATAATAACACCAAATTAATAAAAAAGACAATATATTGACCTGCTTCCTGTTTTCTATCATTCGCCGTGCACGTTTGTAATGACGTAAGATGAATGTACGTGCTCCAGGGTTTGAAAGAATCAAATGAGTGTGACCAGTAGACCAACACTTAAAACAGACACTAAGGGCCATTCCCACACAACCTGTTTTTACATTCTACTGCACTGCTTTTTCCTTGTTTTTCTACGTAAACATGCACTAGATGGACGTGTTGGACTGTTGCACTTGTCTTTGCAGTGTCTAACACATAAAATGGCGTTCTAAAAATGCAGCATTCAAGTTAAAAGAAGTTCAACTTGTATAAACTGCATCTATAGACCTTGCGCTTTTTTCGTTCCACTGACCTAAACGGTAACAGCAAAAACATGTTCTGTGTCAATGGCCTCCAATACCGTATTTTCCAGATTATAAAAGTCATGTGTGCATGTAAACACGTTCACATCCAAGCCTACTTATGATCAAACTAAAATGCAGTCAACCAAAGTTACACGGCTCAAATTAAATTGTCTGTCGTACAGAATAACTGTTCCGGTCAGCGGACAACCACTCCACTGTGGTGGTACTCTAAAACAATGTGTTTTTTATGTGGTTATTGGGTCATAAGTGAATTACAAAGCCTTGCTTACATAATAAATAATAGTTTAGCAACCAATTGTTACATTGCGAATATATAAACGTTTGGTTTTGTGCCGAGTGAAAGGGATGTGAGCCTATAAATTGGGACAAAGCTTTGTCTGCTTTGCGAGCACTTGATTTTCCATGATTTTAACAATATTCCATGAGTTATAACACTGGACTACACATGGAATTTCTTGTTTCTCTTCCTAAATCCTCACTCACTTCTCTCAAGTGAGATTTTTTTTTTAGTAAAAGGGTACTATTAATCTTTTAAATTGTGTTAAAAAACGACTGAATCTTAAACATCTTTATTTTTATTTTTGAATTACTAAACCAGGCTCTTGCCATGAACATAGTCATAGAAGCTGGAATGTAAACACCTGATGTGCGTGTATGTATGTTGTTGTTTTATTTAGTTTTATGATTCAGTGGTTCCTGTATTTATTGGAGGAATCGCTCCAGTTTCAGTGTCACTCTTGATTATTTCTCCCCAGGATTCTTGCAAAAGATGAGCTTGTTGCAGCTTTAGAGAAGTGTGCTGAAATTCTTAAATCTGCCAAAACCAAGAGAATGCAGAATGTTCTGCAACAAGTGGAAGATTTTATTGGCAGATTAGAAGCACTGGAGGGTAAGTCAGTGTTGTTTCCAGGGGGATTCACTGCAATAACAGGGCATGCAAATAATGCACTTTTATTTCCTTGTCGACATCTTTAAGATTTATAATATTTTTCTTCTGTTATGCTGTATTTGGTTATTTAGAGTTTGCGTGGCAATAAGCCAGCCTGGGTTGCTTATAATTTGCAATCATTTGCAAAGAATTGAGTGTATTAAAAAATGAATCCATAGATGTACAGTAAATACCCTTAGTAATGCATTGCTTTGCCTGTCAGGTGTCACTTCAGAAGATTGCACTGGGGATGGTGTCGTCTTAGAGAAGAACAGAAGAACAGATCTCTTTCAGCTTCAAAAGGTAAAGTATTTGTTGTCTTATTTAGCTTAACTGGAATGTGTTTATTCTAGCACGTTTTACATGGATGTAATGTGTACATTTAAAAAGGGACAACCATTATTGATTATAGATAGTATATATATATATATATAAATAATAATAATATTACTGTAAAATAACAACACAACGACAACTTTTATTTATAAAGCACATTTAAACACAATATAGATTGATCCAAAGTGATGTACAGAGTACAAAGCAGGTATACACAATAAAAACCAAAAGCTAAAGAATAAATATACGATTTAAGAGCAGACCTTACATGATAGGGGAGACCATTCGCAGACTTGGGCCGGGCCACAGAAAAGGCCATATCACTAGGGTTGGCTATCGTTTTAATTTAAATTAATTCTGATTTCGATTTCGATTCTTATCGATTCCTTATTTCGATTTCAATAAGGTAAAAAAAAACTTGGATATCATTCATCTTTAGTCTTATTGAAAAACATTTATTTGTAGCTGAATATCATGAACAAAAATCAACTTATTTATGTTGGGTAAATTGGGCCAACCGCAGCTGATTCCAGTCTGGCTTTGACTCAGTGGCAGGGGTTATTTTTTTCTATTACATTGACACTTATACAGTAAAAGGAGGACTTTGAGGAGTGATGTTTTTGGAAACAGAAACAGAAAAAGACAAACACTGTAATGTCTGGACAAGGAAGTGTAAGAGCAAGTGTAAGAGCAGGGAGAAGATCGGGCCCAGGGAGAGATGCAGTGAGAGGTGCAGTAAGAGGTGCAGGAGTGCAATATTTAATGGGAACATCTGGCCTAACCCTGAAGATCGCAGAGATTAGTACATTAGATAGGCTACAGTAATTTTGTGCTTTTTTTAGCCCCATCCCCCCCCCCTCCCCCCATCCCCCCCCCCCCTTATCTGGGCTTTTTGCTGTTGTTTTTTGTTCAGAATGCTATTGTGTGTTTCATGGATATTTTGTTCACTGTAAGCTATACTGTAAAACCTTTTCTGTTCTATCATACCATGTTTCTACTGTACCTCCTGTAGTGAACAGTAAAGGAAAAAAAACGGTTTTGCTTTTTACTGGAATGCTTTTGAATGTGAACATTACTGTACATGTGGACATAGAGTTCCCAACCAGGAAATTTAGTGTAAAAACGGTGGATTACATGTTTTTCATGCAAATACATGTAAAACTGAAACATAAAAGTCTATGCAGTTTTTGTAATGTCAACAATAGCCAGTATTTTGAAACCTGGTGTACTTTGATTGACTGCATGTACCTTGTGAAGTGAAAACAAGTGTTATTCTATGATAGAATAATTTCATTTTGAGTCAGATTTCCAGTGTTTTGGTAAAGTTAGTGTGTGCAGAGAAAGATGTGTTCTATTTTGATATGAAGAGTTAGTATATATTTAACAAAATCTGTTTTTGAGAAGAAAATTATCCATTTAGCCAATCGTGTTTTGTAGGTGTGAGTGTGTTAAGAGTTTAGAAAAAGTATCTGAAGTATGGGTAAGCGCGCTTGTTAGCGATTGAAAAAAACTGTAAATAAAACTAATAGCTAAATATTTTCAAGAAAAGTGAATATGTGAACTCTTTTATAGTAATCTAACCATGCCTGAAACTCCCCCACACACAAAAACATCTATTTAAACTAATGATGCATTTTGAATTTGCATGCGGGTGGGTGTGTAGATGTTACCGTTCTGTGTCCATTGACCGTTATTTCCACTACTTTAATCAAACCACTCTTCTTTAAAACATTATGATGTGATTTTATTTTACATGTCATTTATTTTACGATGTACATTCGTTGCCTCTCGTATTGAGCTATTTGGTCCGCACACACGACTCGCGGTTTCGTAACAAAATAGTTTCTCCTGGGTGGGTTGTTAGCCCTCCGCAGGATAGTCGGTTGGTGGGGCTGCCACCTTGCAGCATACCGACATGCTGGGGTCTTTGTTTGTCTGGAACCTACCCTGGAGACCGGCCCGCCTAGGGTGACCCTACCAGGAGCGAGCTCCCGACGGTATCGCTCTCCAGGGTCACTGGAACACGCAAGCCCCCTCGCCACGTCAAGGCCAGACCCGAGAGAGAGAGCATCGCCACAGACATCAGTTGCGCCATCCGCCGCACCTTTGATAACCTGACTATTCGGATGCTTTCGACCTTCCCCGAAAAAGCCTTGGATATCGGAGAGGACACTCCACATCATTGACCGGCGGCGTGAGGCCCGGCTCCGAGGCGACAGGGCGGAGTATCAGCGACTGAACCGCCAGCGCAATGTGGCTATAGCCGAGGATAGGGAGAAGTTCTGGCAAGCAGAAGCTAAACACCTAGAGTCCGCGGCCAATAACAACAATATGAGCCGGGTCTTCAGTCTGCTGTGCCAAGCCCGTAATGGTCCACGCATCAAGACAGCCCTGGTGAAAGATTCCGATGGCAACCTTATAGCAACTGAAGCAAACTGCCTCGAACGCTGGAAAGAGCACTTCAGTCTCCTTCTGCAGCACGGTACCTCCCCAGCCGATACCACCATCTCATCGGCCGCTAATGCTGCAGTCCTTAGTACTGTCTGCAGTACTGACCCTGTCACACCTGAGGAAGTCAGAGCCGCTCTGGAAAAACTTAACAACAGGAAAGCCCCCGGCATCTGTGCAATAACCGCTGAGATGCTAAAATCCGGCGGTGAAACCATCATCGAGTGGCTTACCCACATATTCAATGAGATGTGGGAGACAGAGAGGCTTCCCAGCGACTGGACCAGAGGAGTCATTTTGCCCTTCTGGAAACGTAAGGGCGACAGGTTAGTCTGCGGCAACCACAGAGGCATTACCCTTCTCTCCATCCCCGGCAAGCTCTTTAGCAGGATCTTGCTCACTCGTGCTCTCCCAGCCATCAGAAGCAGCCGCCGTCCCCAGCAGGCTGGCTTCATGCCTAACCGCTCCACAACAGACCAAATCTCCGCCGTTCGCTTGCTGATAGAGAAGACCTATGAATTCCGTAAAGATCGCCATCTTTGCATCGGGTTCATAGATCTGAAGGCTGCCTTTGACACCGTTTGCCACACTTCACTGTGGAGTATCCTACACGCCCTTGGAGCACCACCCAAAATCATTGCCCTGTTCAAGTTGCTTTATAGCAACGCTCAGAGCTGTGTCCGCATCAATGGCAAAGACTCAGACTGGTTTTCCATCTCCAGTGGCGTTCGCCAGGGCTGCGTGGCTGCTCCTGACCTCTTCAACTGCATCATTGACCATCTGATGTCTAGGGTGTGTGAGCGGGTCCCCAGAGTGTCCTTCGGCAGTTACCACCTGACTGACCTGGAGTATGCTGACGACACCATCCTGCTCAGCACGTCCTACAACCAGCTGAGAGATGCTCTGGGCATATACAGCGAAGAGGCTGAGAAGCTTGGCCTTCAGGTGAGCTGGACAAAAACCAAGTTCATGTATGTCGGTGACGGACCTCATCCAACTTCCCTGCAGCTTGGCAATCACATTGTAGAGCCTGTCAAGAGCTTTGTGTATCTGGGATCCTTAGTGACAGACAACGGGGAGCTAAAACCAGAGATTACCCGCAGAAGAGCCCTGGCTGCGTCAGCCCTGCAGTCTCTCTGGAAACACTCTGGCGGCATCAGACCATCTCACGCAAGACGAAGCTCCGGATTTACAACTCTGCAGTACTCTCCATCCTGCTTTATGGCTCGGAGACTTGGCCCTTAAATAAGACACTGACTGCGAGATTAGATGGCTTTGATAGCAGGGCCCTCAGGACCATCGAGAACATCAGGTGGCCCCAGCGGGTTTCCAATCAAGTGCTTAGAGCCCGCACGTGCCAGCCCAGAGCATCCTGCCTGGCTGCGCAACGTCGCACCCGCTGGCTCGGCCATGTCCTCCGTCTCCCTCCTGACCATCCGACGAGAGCCATTCTCCAGTTTGATCCGAGGGCCGCAGGCTGGAGACGACCACGGGGTAAACCCTGCACCCGATGGCTAGACGTCCTTGCGAGCGACCTCCAACAACATGGAGTTGCTGTGGAGGATGCAGAGCAGCTGGCACAAGACCGTCAGCACTGGAAACAACTGGTTCATCTGGTCGGCTCAACGCACAGGGATGGGACGCCCCCCCACCCATCGCAGGAGCCAAAATGAATGAAAATGACACGACTCGCTGCCAATCACACGTGCTCGCATCATTCTCTTTCTATGAAACCTGTAAACTGCATTCACCAGTTTTCACTCTATAGCGGTTGACCAGAGCACTGAAATTATTTCTCACTTAAACTACAATCAAATGGATTTCCCCACACATTTTGCGTCCTCTGCGTGGCATTTTATTCTTTTCTGCGCGGCCGCGGCTTCAGAAGTGCGCAGCTTAGAGGGAACATTGATTACAAATATAGTTACAAAAGTTATTCAGTCAAGAACAGGTAAATTATCTCTGTCTTTTGTTGTTTGATTAGTGTTATGGAGATCCCAGCAGGAATATTAGGCTTGTGTGCAGCACAAAAACACAGCACGCGAGTTGTCTCACGCTTGAATGGTTTAAAGTCGTATTGAAATGCTCACAAAGGAATCGATAAGAGTAATCAAAATTTTAAATTTATAACAAGTATCCAATTCCTGACCTCAAGTATTTGATTCCAGATTTCAGATTATTGTGTAGTGTATGCGCCCTGTTGCAACATACTTGCGTGGGTTTAAGTGATTCTGTCGACACGTCAACAAATTTCTGACATCATGTGATTGTGCTACATTGACCAACAGATCAAATTAATTTTTAACTTTCACTTTGACACATCATGTGTTGACAGCCTCAATCAACAATGTGCATTTTTATTTTATTTTAATTTGTATCATTAATTGTGACAGTTCACTTGGTATAGGGCTGTGCTCAGAATATCAATACAACGATACATCGCACGTATCGATACTGTCGTGCTTTTGAATGTAGCCAGTTCAGGGCTCAAATTTCGGCGTGGGTATTCCCGCAACCATTGATTCACTTTAGCATGTAGGTTGTATTAGTAAATTAATCCACACAGATTATAAAATCAAATCAGTAATTTAAAACTTTCTGCGAGACGCAATTTCACAAAGAGCGTGAGTGTTCAGCGGTGCTGCGTCTTCTCTCTCACAAGTCTTACCAGTTTAAACATTCAAGTGATTTTAAAATATTCAGTAATAGCACTACGTTTTACAATTTAATTCAAAGATTGAAATCAATCTCAAAAGATTACAAATGCATTAATGCGCTTCATATGTCAGGATTTACGGCTATACAGCGTTGTCGAGAATAACGGGTTCATACAATTGCTTCACGAGAGTGAGCCTAACCCTTACCCAATACCAACACGTCAGTTTTGATCAGAAACGGCAATGCCCCGGTTGTATGATGAAGTGAAGTGAGGCGTTCTGCTGTCACTCTCTTCTGCACTGAGAGTTTCACTCTTAAAGGGTTAGTTCACCCAAAAATGAAAATTAAGTCATTAATTACTCACCCCCATGCTGTACCAACCCCGTAAGACCTTCGTTCGTCTTCGGAACACAAATGAAGATATTTATGATTAAATCTGAGAGGTTGATCACTCCTCCATAGGCTCCCTAAGGGAATGAAACTTGACGGCCCAGAAAGTCATTAAAGAAAATGTTTAAATATTCCATGTCACAACAGTGGCTCAACTATAAGTTTATCAAGCGACGAGAATACTTTTTGTGCGAAAAAACAAACAAAAATAACGACTCTATTCGACTATTCCTTTTCTTCCTTGTAGGCCTGAAACGAGACTTCAAGAGATTTCCACGACGCATGCGCGAGAATTGCGATCTCCTTCAACTACTTCAGTTAAGTTCTCGCGCATGCGTCCTGGAAATCTCTTGAAGTCTCGTATCAGGCCTACAAGGAAGAAAAGGAATAGTCGAATATAGTCGTTATTTTTGTTTTATTTTTCGCACAAAAAGTATTCTCGTCGCTTGATAAACTTATAGTTGAGCCACTGTTGCGACATGGAATATTTAAACATTTTCTTTAATGACTTTCTGGGCCGTCCGGTGTCATTCCCTTAGGGAGCCTATGGAGGAGTGATCAACCTCTCAGATTTAATAATAAATATCTTCATTTGTGTTCCGAAGACGAACAAAGGGCTTACGGGGTTGGTACAGCATGGGGGTGAGTAATTAATGACTTAATTTTCATTTTTGGGTGAACTAACCCTTTAACCTTGAGCATGTCCATCAATTGTTGTTTCTGCATACAAATCTGAAGATGTAATCGTTTAAAATAATTTCAATGTAATGTGAAGAAATTACTTTATTTGGTGCACATTCCAACACTTAAGACCAAACCGTTAAATACCAGGTGTTTAAAAGAGTTTGAGAAAATTAAGTTAAATTTAAGTTGTTACAGTTTTTGCTTTTATGCAATGTTTTCGGTTTTGTTTAGTCATTGAGCATTGAGCAACTATAATTGTCATTTCAGAAATCCTTTTTCAGTTATCACAACTGTTATAACACTGGTTATTCAATAAACAGATATTACTGTTACTAAACTCTGCTCAAAATAAAATTTAATTCCAAATTGATCCATATCATGATACGTATCGTATCGTGGCTTTAGTATCGTGATGCGTATCGTATCGTGACATTGTTTGTGAAACACAGCCCTAATATGTACTGACTACTGAAATGTTGGTATCGTGGCAACACTAAGTACTAGTCCTCAGACCATACTAAATATCAAGTACTTTGGTTCAGCTTTGAAAAAATAGTATGGGTGGATAATAGTATGGGTGGATTTCAAATGAACCATTGACATGATTCTATGTGCAGACGCTGCTCGGGAAAGAGTCCCGAAGGACAAAGAGAATGAATCCATTTGAAGTGCTTCGAAGCCAGGTGATTGAGTTTATCGACAGCCTTGTGAGGTAAGGAGACAACACAACTCTATGAGCGTGGTGTGCTTAATTATTTGCTAATCTCACAAAACGTTTGTGGGTCTCTGTTCAGAGAATACCTGACTCAAGCAGAACTCCAGCCACTCAGTGAAGTGTGCTACTACAGTTCCTCAGGGGTCCTGCGACAGCGACTCAACGTCGCCCCTCGCACATCCATTCAGACGGCTCTCAGTCATCCTTTCCACTACCTGCAGGTAACGGACCTCTCGCTCTGACTAACCAGTGGTACTCCGTTTAAATTCTAATCTTAATTTCTGGCCTACATTTTCATTAGCCAATATGTTGTATTGTCAGAGCTTCCCAAACTCAAAGGCATAAGGCCCCCCAAAACATCAGCAAAAGCTTCTTGTGAATGGCTTCTATAGGTGTCAATCAGGTCCACTTGATAAAGCTGAAGCACTGTCATACTCCCCATTTAGTGAGCTTCCATTGATGCATATTGGAATAGGTGGATAATTGGAAAGCATCGCTGTATAGATATGAAAGGTAATGCAATGTGAATTTCAGAAACTTTAATTGCAGTGAAGAATTAATCTAAAGTGTTGCAACATTTGATTTTTAACGACCAATGTGAATGCAAGCAGAAATCCACCTGATACAGTGTATACACAGATATGCCTACTAGAAACTAACAGCACTGCTGACTTACTGCGCTTAGAACTGTTTTAACACCAAGCACGTCCACTCTTTATATTCTCATTCAATAAGAACTTCATTATGGGCATGTGGAACTTCCGGTGGGCATGCACGCGCCCGCTCTCATGTTGCTCTGAGTGTGTGAAAATAATTCCTTCTAAAAATGCCCTAAACTACCTCGTTAAAATTGCTGGGGAACAATTTTCAAGAAGATCATCCAATGAACCTGCGCTCTGGCACAACTACACAGAAGTTTGTCCGTAAAACAAAGACAAAGAAAGGTCACGTGGCAAACGAATGCAAAATGCAGAAAAATCTTAAATCAATGCTCACTGAGTTCAAAGATGACATCTCCAAACAAATCGGAGGGCTCCGTGCAGACGTGGGCAAAATGACGACCGAAATGATTCAAATGAGAGAAGAATTGAAAGGTATACGCTCCGATCTGCGCGAGGCCCAGGATAATGTTAAAGAAGCTGAGCAAAGAATAAATAATCTGGAAGAACGGGAAGACGCAACCACAGTTCTGTTGAAAAAGTTGGTGAAAGAGCAAAAGGAAATGTCTGAAAAAATAGAATATTTGGAAAAAAAATCAAGACAAAATAATATCCGCATATATGGAATTCAAGAAGGCCTAGAAGCAAATGATATAATTAGCTTTGTTACAACGGTATCGTGGGAGCGCACGAGGAGCAGAAGCGGAGACAGTGTAAGATTCTTAAGGTATGGAGATACAAAAAACGTAAAAACTGACGAAGATGTTTACTTGTGGAGAGGATCCTAAATCGGTCTTCGCTTCTGAACAAAATTATTAAAAATTGAGCCCCCCTCCACGCAATGTAAGATATTTGGAAATTGCTTCAGAGGCCTGGAACTCTTTATTTTTTTTATCTTCTTTATTTTTCTCTCCCCCCTTTTTTTTAAAGAAATAGACAATTAGCTAGTATAAGAGTTTCATTTTTTTCAAGGGGGAATTTATTTGTTTTTAAGAACCTTAAATGTAAATGTAATGTTTTTTAATTTTTTTTATTTATTTATTTGCTGTGGTTAATTGTGGATTATTTTTATGTTTTGGGTTCTTTTCTTGTAACTAGATAAGGAGATAAGTCTATTAGGAACTAAGTTAGAACTTTGAGAAGATAATGGATTAGGGGGGGTTAAAGGAGGGCAGATATTAGAAGGAATAAAAATTAATTTAGCAGCCCACCACCTTTAGTGAGACTGCATTGGTCTCACCGCTCTGCCATGATTTAGTGGCTGAGAAAAGATGTTTTTTTCTTCCACAATCAACAACAATGTAGAACTTTTTGGGTGACCCTGTTGAGGTTACAGACTTTGGAAGTTCACGGGGGTGTTTACAGGCACTTTTGCAATGTTTCATTTTTTATATTTATGTTTGCTTTAAATACCTTAATAAGACAGCAAAGTTTCATTTTGCGAAAGAAAAAAAATGGGAGCACTTAAGATAGTCACAGTTAATGTAAATGGTATTAATAATCCAATAAAAAGAAGGAATCAAAATTAGGGGACATTATTTTTTTAAAGGAAACACACCTGAGTCAAGGGGAACATGAGAAACTAGGGAAATTAGCTGGAACACAAATTTATTCATCTTCATACACATCAGCTAAAAGAGGAGTAGCGGTGCTCCTTAATAATAGTTTAAGATTTACTAAAGATAAATGCATCAGGGAAAAACAAGGGAGATTTGTCTTTTTACGTGGAGAAATAGATGGTCAACCAGTAACATTGTTTAACGTATATAACCCACCAGGAGAGGGAGTTGCCCTCATGAAAAGAATCCTCCATCTGTTAATATCTGAGGCTAAAGGATTAACTATAATGGGAGGGGACTTTAATTTAGTGATGAACCAAAAGATAGATACTATAAGTAGAATAAAACACAAATCAGAACCAACAGCTAAATTATTAAGGGAAGCAAAGTTAGAATTGGGACTGATGGATGTTTGGTGGTGTCATCTTCACCCAAAAGACAGAACCTTCACCTTTTATTCTGACGCACATAAAGTATCCTCAAGATTGGATTATTTTTTTTATGTTTAAGCATGACCTCTTTAAGGTGATTACTTGTGAGATTGTTCCTTTTCTATTAGCAGACCATTCCTCAGTAGTCATTGAACTAAATTTATATAGGGCATTAAAAACAAGTGTTTGGAGATTTAATAATTCATTACTCATGGATCAAATGTTTAAAGAAAAAATGACAGAGGTTATTAAAACATTCCTTGATATAAATAATAACAGTGAAATAAATCCTGTATTACTATGGGAAACAGCTAAAGCAACCCTAAGGGGAGAGATAATAGCATACTCATCTTGGAGGAAAAAATTGAGAGAGAATAAACAAACGTTAATAGAGAGCAAAATACAAAAGTTGCAAGAATTAAAAGTGAGGGATAAAATAATAGAAAAAGAGCTGAATGATGCAAAAAAAGAATTAGAGAGTATTAATTCGGAGGACTTGGTAAAAGATTTCACTTTTGCTAAACAATTATTTTATGACAATAGCTCCAAAGCTCAACGAATTTTAGCCTCCAAAATAAAAAAGAACAAAGAAAAAGCGGTAATCAATACAATTGATAATCAATACAATTGCAATAATGCAACGCCAAGGAGAGGGGGACAAGAAATCTTATCTTGTTTCAGGAACTATTATGAAAACCTTTATAATTCAGAAGTAAATAATTTTGACAAGCAGATAATTGCAAGTTATTTAGATGAATTAAGTCTAGCATCTGTGACTGAAACTCAGAATGAAAGCTTAGTAAAAAACATAACCCAAACGGAAATAATAAAAACTATTGAAAAGGGAAAATTGGGGAAATGCCCTGGAGAAGATGGTTATACTTATGAATTCTACAAAGATTATAAATACCTAATTGTATCAGTTCTACATAGAGTGTTTAATGAGGTGTTACAAACAGGTAAATGGCCTCATACTTGGAAAAATGCAATTATAACAGTCATAGCTAAAGAAGGGAAGGACCCAAAACAATGTTCATCGTATAGGCCTATTTCACTCCTGAATGTTGATCAGAAAATATTTACATCTATTATGGCAAATAGGCTCTCAGAAATCCTACAGGATTTGTCAAAAATAGATTTCTTAGTGATAATGTATGTTGAACCCTTAATGTTATTGATTTTGCTAGAAAAACAAAACAACAAATGATAGTGCTTACATTGGATGCGGAAAAAGCATTCGACCGAGTATCTTGGCCTTTTCTGTTTGTAGTTTTGAATAAATTTGGCTTTCACAAGAAATTCATTAATTTAATGATGGGAATGTATAATGATTCTGCAGCCAGAGTGAAAGCCATTGGTTCGCTATCGAAACCCTTTCAGATAAAACGAGGGGTAAAACAGGGCGATCCGCTCTCTCCACAGATTTTTGCCTTGTGCGTTGAGCCATTGGCAGAAGGCATAAAGACAAGTATGAGTATAAAGGGCATTAAAATACAAGATGAAGAACATAAACTGGCGTTATATGCGGACGATGTCATAATATTTTTAACTGATATATACAAATCATTACTGGCGCTTCTGGAGGAAATTGGGAAATACGGGGCTATTTTAGGCTATAAATTAAACTCAGCTAAAACTGAAGCCATAGAAATAGGATGCAATCTCCAAACAGAGTTTAAGAAAAAGTTTAAGTTGAAATGGGATCAGAATAAAATAAAATATTTAGGCATTACAATTCCCAGAGAAATTGATAAATTATACGCATGTAATTATAAAGTTTTGGAAAACTCCTTAAGGCAGGATCTTAGGCGTTGGAAAATCCTGCCACTAACAATATTTGAAAAAATAGGAACTGTAAAAATGAATGTATTGCCACGCTTTCTTTTTCTTTTCCAGAACCTTCCTCTGTATCTAACAAGTGCATGTTTTAAGGAGTGGGAAAGAATGCTAGGAAAGTTTATATAGGATGAAAAGAAGCCAAGGGAAAACTTACATTTTTACAACAAAGTAGGGAACAAGGTGGGTTGGGTCTACCAAATTTGAGCCTTTATTATCATGCAGCTCAAGTCAAAAGCATTTTAGTTTTGATGAATAATAAAATGAATCCTAAATGGAAATCTATTGAGAACAAATTGGTAGACTCACCCACCTCTCTAATCTTCTCAGGGCAAACTGCAGAAAGGGTAAAACATTTGAATTACTCTATTTACCATACATGGAAGAGTTGGAAAAGATTATGTAAAATTATGAAAATAAAATCAGCTGATATGGTTTGCCTGAGGGAAATTAGTCAAGACCCAGACTTCAATCCATATCGAATGGATGAGACTTTCAGGATATGGGAAACTAAGGGACTTACAAGATTTCACAAAATGTTCAAAGACCATGCAGTTGATACATTTGAAAATCTATCTAAGGACTATAACCTTTCAAGTAATAATTTTTTTTAGATACCTCCAAGTAAGGAGCTATATAATAACAAATATACAGTCTTTCCAAGACCTTAGTCCTATCGTGGAGCATATCTTGAGAGTCTTTTTTTTATTTTGAACTCTTTGGAGAAAGACATTGGAATAACAGTGACTGAAGAGGAGTGGAGTCAGGCATGTAAAAATGTTTTCTGCTATGTTAAGTCCCCCTATTGGCAGGAATATGCGTGGAAACTATTGGTTAGATTCTTTAGAACACCACTGAAAATTTGTAAATATACAAACCAAACACAATACTGTTGGAGAGAGTGTGGTGAATGTAATGTTGACCTGGCTCATGTCCTTTACACATGTTCAAAAATCCAGCCATATTGGGTCAATGTGTTAGCTTAGAATTAATGAAGCAAATCTGTGGTCAAAATACTAATTTCGAACAATTACATGTCATGCTGGGCATACAGCCGGAAGGGTTAAACAAAGAAAATTATTATGTCTTCTGGGTGTTGAGAATTACTGCTATTAAACAAATAACTCGAGGTTGGAAAAAAATGTGATCCACCCAGGTTGGATCAATGGATTGAGGCTGTAGAAAACCTGTATGAAAATGAAATGATAACGCATAAGATGAGAGGCAAAATAAAGTTATTTAAGATGAGATGGTTCGCATATGCTAACCAAATGCATTGAAAAACAAAAATCAACCATGGAGTTGGACCTGTGTAATTAGATGAGGCACGGATGTAATCTCTGTGATATATGATGCAGCTATATGGATATATGATGCAGTTATATGGAAATTTGCATTTCTATGTAAACATGTATATGGAGATGTATGTATGTACGCGGGTGTATGCATGTATATGTATGAATATATGGGTGTATATATGATATACGTCTGAGTACGTATGTATGTATGTGTATATGTGTATATGTGCGTGGGTATGTATGTGTGAATGTATACGTATACATTTCCTTCTGTTAATTATTATTATTTTTTTTTTTTCTTTCAATTCACTGGGGTGTAAAGGAGGGGGAGGGAAAGAAGGGGTAAAAAGGAGGAAAAATAAATATATTGTGTCTACTCTGACATGTTAATTGTATGTTCGCAATATGAATAATCTCACAATAAAAAAAAAATATATATATATATATATTCTCATTCATGCATTTCATCACTCTGAAGTGTCAATAGTGCTATATATTTACATGCCGCGATATACACGATATAGCAGAATCTCTAACTATAGACATTTTATACCGTGGAAAGGAATATATATCATTATACTGTCAAAAGTTTTTGATCCGTAGTGGTGTTGCAAAGAAACTGTCAATTTTCAACACATATCCACTGAATGTGAATTTTATCATTGTTTTGGAGCACAAACTTTATAAACTTTATTGTTTGATTGTATGCTTGATCTGTATGTCTGTTTTTGCATAGCTTTGTATTTTACTGATTTGCTTTAATGCTGTACGGTGTCATTGAGTGCCTTGACAGGCGCCTATAAATAAAAGGTATTATAAATAACCTTAAGGCCAAGCTGGCCAACATACTTGTACGATATTTCGATTTTCACTTTTAAGCCACAGATTGAGTTATGTCTTTGGCAGCCTGCCAGAGTCCATACATTAAAGGGAAGGTTCATACAAAAATAAATTCTGTCGTTTACTGATCGTCATTTTATGTTAAAACTGACTCTTTCTGAATGGAACATAAAATACGATATTTTGAAAGAAAAAAAAGTTCTTCAAAATTTGCTGTCTTATTAGTTTTGCTACTGTGTTTGGTTGTTGCTGCAGAATGAAAGCCTGAAAACGAATGCTGGCACAATCTCCAGTGCTGCTCCAGACCTTTGCATCGTGTACAAGCTTCATCTCGAGTGTGGAAGACTCATAAATCTATATGACTGGCTTGAGGTATGAACATGCTAAATCAAAATCACATATAGAGGTGGGTTATCTTTTTCTAACAGTGTGGATGTAACCTGTCATTGTTTGTGATATTGCCAGGCATTTGTAACTGTGATGTCAGCTGCTGAGGACCAAGATGCTGATTCGGAGGAGAATAGCAAATTTGACAGCCTTAAGCAGTATCCTTTTTTGACATGCTTCTTGGTTTTAGTTATGAAAAGTGTTGATCTTAATATAATACATTTAACTATTACTTTTAACTAATTAAAAAGTACTGTTAATGCTTTCTTTAGAGAGAATGTTTAAGGTAAAAGCATGTGACTATCATAAACGAACAGATTGTTAATGTACACTGTTACTTTCCTTTTAAAAAGGTCTATGAAAGCACATTTCTTATATGTATTGTTCTTAACATTAACAGTGCTCGTTTCATTCAGGCTGTTTCTGAGATGGAATTTCTTGGGTTTGTTAAATCAACAAAACAGAAAACTGATCATGTGGCCAGACTGACTTGGGGAGGATGTTAAAGAAACAATTTACAAAGCACCGTTTCCTGAACACAAGAGATAGGCCTGACATTCAGAAAATAATGTGTATGCTTTTTGCACTACAACTGTATTTTGTCAGCTGTATTACATGTTACTGGTTTTTCTTTTTTATTGTTTTTTTTTTTTTTACATTTGTTACCGTTTGTTAATTTGCAATTGAAATAAAAAAAAAAATACTGTTTTAAAGTCTGTCAAATATTTGAATTAATTGGATCTGTAAAGTTTTAATTTGATCAAACTATATGAGATAATAAACATGAAAATTCATTTGAAAGATGAATGTTTTTTTATTTACAATATTTGAAAGCAACAGAGTTCTGTAAAGAAAAAAATGCTAATTTTCAAATTATTTACAGAAAGTAGGCAATATTTAAATATTCAAAATTATATTTATAAGACAACATAAAAATACAACAATACAAATAATTATAAATAAATAATAAAATTCCACAATTACAGAAGCAGTTTCAATAACTGTAAATTAAGTGCTGGTTGAAGATTATTTTTATTTGCATTAGGATAGTAAAGCGAGCAATTATTTGTTTATTACATGCTCAGAATCACGAATCATGCCAGATCTTTTTCAACCTTTAATGTAATATTAAAAATAAAATGAATGTAACAAATAAATATCTGTTAAGGGGAGAAAAACACAACCTAGCCTGTCTGCATAAGTGTCCACACTCTTTCATAACGGGTCGTGTTACTCTGTTTGGGATTAACCGATCACATTCGGATTTTACTGAAAAGTAATTATAATCCCCCGGTCGTCATTTAAGTGATGCTGATTGAAATGAGCTGTTTCTGTAGGATTTTCTTCGGATCTTGTTGAGCCATGGCCCGCAAAGAGCTTAGCAGGGCTGTGTGGGATCTCAGTGTGAAGAAGTTCCAACCAGGAGAAGGGTACAGAAGCATTACCCTTTTCCAGAACAGATGTGCCATGAAAGGTCCTCATCAACAGGTGGAGACAAAGGGGCAGAACAATGACATTGCAAAGAACATCGAGACTTGTCGAAAATCCACAAGGCTGCCAGCAGACTCCAGACTTAAAGTAACATTAAAGAGGCAGCAGGAATGTCTGGCAAATGGTCACTGTGTGTTACAACGATATCCTGTATTCTTCATAAGCCATTACTCACACACACACACACAAAAGTATACTCAAGAAAAAAGAAAATATAGCCTATAACCCTGTGTAAATCTTTCCAAAGCCATGTATGTAGTAAAATAATTTATGGTCTGATGAAACCAAATTGAACTTTTGAGCCATCATTTTAATAGGTACATTTGGTGTGATTTGTTTGTTATACGAAATCTCTTGGTTTCAATATTAGGTAACACTTAATTAATTTCCCACAAATGCCCTGTGATATGCTATTCTATAACACATGGCCTAATATTTAAATTCATAAAATATTTCTATTTAGTCTGTAAAACCTTTTTTTATTTTTTTATTTTTTTATTATTATTAAATGCCAGTCACATTACAAATAATAAACATGACAATAGTCCAACATATATCCAAAATGTATGTAAAAATATTGAACAAATATAGACTACAACAAATAGGAAAAAAAATATAATATACAGTGTCTGTAAAACTTCTCTGGTGGCTACTATGAGCTACTACGACGTCAAGTTACACATTTTCAAGGGCACCAAAAATCCCCGCCCCTTCTCGACATGATTGGTTAGTTTGATCATTGTAGACATCTCATTGGATGAAATGACTATAGCGTCATGGTTACCGCCTCCGCTATTTCAAGGCAGCTGCACTGGTGAGGAAAACGTGTTTCCTGTTTGTGTTGTATTTTGGCTTAAAACAGCGGTGTTCTTATTGAAGATATATGTTGTTTAATAATGTTGCTAAGTAAGAAGTAAAATGTTTTTTAAAAACACCTTTTACAGCATTTAAAATTGACGAAACAGAGACACCGTGTTGTCTTGTTAGCATAGCGGACTCTTTTTACTATCTAAGTTAGAGGTAACGTAACGTTAACGTTAACGTTAGATTCTAACATGCAATCTTTTCTATAAATCTCTCAACCAGGGATGTATGCCTTTGCTTTCATACAAATACTTGTATGAATTGTGCTATACGCTGTCTAACGTTATCTAAGCAAGAGTGCTCTGAGCCAGCAGACTAGTCGTTATTACCCGCAGTGTTCCGTTGGTGAATTATAGTTATGTATATTTTAATTAAACCAAACATGAAAATTTAGAAACTTGCTATATATTATTTTACAATTAAAAATGTCAGTTGAAGTATTAAATCGACAGTTTGACTCAAAGTCGCTGCAGTTCAGATTATTAACCACAAGGTGTTGCTCGAATATTAGGAATTGAATGGAGACTATATCCTCTGGATGAGTCTTGAGGTCCCGAGACACGAGGAAGCCTTGTGACACTACAGGACTGTCCATACTGACAATACGGTTTTCTTTGAGCAGTGGGGTTCTCAACAGAAGTCTGAGACCACATTAAAAATCTGAGTTCTTCCGTATAATGAAAAGTTATATAAAACTTTTAAGACATTTAAGATTCAACGTGGGCAAATTTGTTACAGGAAATGTTAAATTGAAGGAAGGAAATTGCACACAAAGTCATTAAGATGCTCTTTGGAATATTCTGAAATAATATTCTGATAACACAAAGAAGTTTGTCATGTCCATGTCATTTTGAGTGCATGTCATTAAAGCAAAAGGGGAACATCAAATACTAAGAAATTCTGAAAATCGTGTTAATTGTCTAATACAACTCAAATTTTGCTCAATAGACTCTTGTATCCCCATTGTAATTGAGAAGAGACTCATGTCCGATGGCAGCGACACAGAAACTGGCCAGTTATCGGTTACCCCCCCTGCCTACCATAGGGGAGATTATCAAACTTTATAACCTGAGTGCCGAGAAACAGCTTTCTCAGAACTTCCTCCTCGACATGCGACTCACAGGTAAGCCCAACTACTGTTCACTCTATTTCTGAATGTGTTAGCAAGACTTGATGGATTTCAATGAAGTCGCACTCTCTTTATGTGCAGACTAAATGTAAACTTTAAACAAAATGGATTGTATTTCAGATAAGATTGTCCGGCAGGCGGGAAACCTGAAGGATGCGCATGTGTGTGAGGTTGGACCTGGACCTGGGGGTCTCACCAGGTCTATTCTAAAAGCTGGAGCCGCAGACTTATTAGTGGTGGAGAAGGACACACGCTTCATGCCAGGATTACAGGTTTGCATATTAAAGGGTTAGTTCACCCAAAAATGAAAATTAAGTTATTAATTACTCACCCCCATGCTGTACCAACCCCGTAAGACCTTCGTTCGTCTTCGGAACACAAATTAAGATATTTTTGATTAAATGTGACAGCTGGATCACTCCTCCATAGGCTCCCTAAGGGAATGACACCGGACGGCCCAGAAAGTCATTAAAGAAAATGTTTAAATATTCCATGTCACAACAGTGGCTCAACTATAAGTTTATCAAGCGACGAGAATACTTTTTGTGTGGAAATAAAACAAAAATAACGACTTTATTCGACTATTCCTTTTCTTCCTTGTAGGCCTGAAACGAGACTTCAAGAGATTTCCGCGACGTATGCGCGAGAATTGCGATCTCCTTCAACTACTGCAGTAAAGTTCTCGCGCGTGCGCGTCGTGGAAATCTCTTGAAGTCTCGTTTCAGGCCTACAAGGAATAAAAGGAATAGTCGAATAAAGTCGTTATTTTTGTTTTATTTCCACACAAAAAGTATTCTCGTCGCTTGATAAACTTATAGTTGAGCCACTGTTGTGACATGGAATATTTAAACATTTTCTTCATTGACTTTCTGGGCCGTCAGGATTCATTCCCTTAGGGAGCCTATGTAGGAGTGATCCAGCTGTCACATTTAATCAAAAATATCTTCATTTGTGTTCCGAAGACGAACGAAGGTCTTACGGGGTTGGTACAGCATGGGGGTGAGTAATTAATGACTTAATTTTCATTTTTGGGTGAACTAACCCTTTAATGTATTTGGTAGGGCGATAAATTGGTCATTCCCAATATGTGGCCATTTTGAGATTGACACCAGCTGATAACTGGCAGACAGAAGTGTTCATTCGACTTAGTGTACTTTTTTCCAAAATTTGAAACCAGGACAATATATTTTTTAATTGAATTATTCATTTAAAAAAAAATGTAGTTTTAAATAAGTAGTGTTCATTTGTAATATTTTAGCAATGTTGTGTACAACAATTGTGCACAACCCATATACACTATTCGTAGTAAAAAAATTATTATTTTATACTGGCTATAGTTGAAGTTTCATGTTATTTTCATTTTAAAAGTTTGTTCTCCAGACAGTTGATGGCAGCAATCTTCCATTAAACCATGGCACATTGTCCATGAATGAAAATAAAAACCTATTTTAAAAAATATTCTTACATTTATTTATATAAATGTTAAAAAAAATATTTTTTTTTAAAAGGATTCCCTGAAGCTCGTCTCAGATGGAAGTGTCCTTGGAATGCAGCTTTCGAGGCCTTCATTCTGCATATTTTAAAGGATGTACTGTATCAAGTGTATCCTGTACATCCACAATCTCTTGCACTCGTTGCAATTCATGAAAAAGAATTGGTAAAAAAAAAAAAAGCAGCACTAAGCTCACCAGCATTATGAAATGCAAGACAAAAATGTTTTCGGAGATGAAGGCATTGTTTTCTTTCGTTGTGTTTGACATTAATCAATCTCTAAATGCTAAACTGCCCATGATGTAAATCATTTGGAGACCACAGATGGTTGTCATTCACTGGATTGCATTGATAGAAAGTCAGAAAATATATAAATATATTTTATATATAAAGTATTTTTGCACAGTGAGCGCAGGTGGCGGAAACCTTGACGTGGCCAGTGGACTTACTAGAGTGTCTAGTTCTAGCATTCAGTGCTAAGTGGTAGTGTAGCCTAGAAGCCTCGAGTCAGAAGGAGCACTGAGTTATGATTATAGTTATTGTTCACTGACTGATGCAGTCTTGTACTTTTTAGTGACACGTGTCCGTGTGGATGCAGCCGAATCACACCTGTGCCATTGTAGACCTATGATTACTTTTTTACCAATGATTCTTTTTTTCTTCTTACAGTGCACGTTACTTAGTAAAATAAATTACTGTCCCAGTAGAACTGTTTTAATAGGCTTCATAAGCATTAATATTCAACTGTTTGAGTCTTCTTTTGGTTTTTCAGCTTTTGTCTGAGGCTGCCCCTGGAAGAATGAGGATTGCACATGGAGATATTCTCACACACAGACTGGAAAGAGGGTTCCCAGCTCACATAGCCAAGACGTGGGACGATGGTAAACATTACAATGAATTTCAATAAATAATTATGGCATCCTTGGTAAATATGAGCAAAACAGGTTGTGGCAAAATATCTTCTTATCCACAAAACTCACAAATTTTATTCAAGTCTTACACTAAAACAATTTTTTTTTTAAATAAATGTGTGCCACAATTATTGGCACCTTTTAATTTAATATGTCAGTTTTATTTCCCTTGGTTTAGATAGCAGTTTGAGTCCTTTAATGTGTAATACGATTGATGAACATATGGCAGATTATTTTCCCTGCTTCTGAATTCCTTCAGATTCAGAGATCCACACTTGTGTACTTTCTTCTTTAGCTCATCCCACATGTTTTCCATGGGGTTTTGGTCAATGGACACGGATGGCCATGACAACCGTTTTTTGCGTTGCTTTTGAGGTGTGCTTTTCTGGACCTTTGAATGGGACCTTTTATTCTTGGCAAACTGTAGGCTACAGTCAGTCACCTCATATTTATACCTCAGTGAAACTGGAAATCATGTCTTACAGCTTCCTGTAAGTTTTCCTAATAACTCTGAAGGATCAGGGATGGGGAACTTCAGTCCTGGAGTGCCACTGTCCTGCAGAGTTGAGCTCAAACCCTGAAAAACCCGTATCTTTCTAGTAATGCTGAAGACATTGATTAGCTTGTTCTGGTGTGTTTGATTAGGATTGGAGCAAAACTCTGCAGGACATTGGTGCTCCAGGACCCAATTATTGACTTCGATTTTACTCTTAAGAATTTCTAAGGGTGCCAGTAATTTCGAGAAACTAGTTTTGAGATAGAATATTTATTAATTTTTCACAATCATTTTCTATAATTTTGCTCATATTTGATTAGGGTGCCGATATTTGTCGAGAAGGCTTTTTGTATATATTAAATATGTGAACAGAATTGGTTGGACTCCTAAAGTCCTGTCTGAAATGTTATTGGTCGTGGTCGAATAAGAAATATGATCCAGTTATTAGTGTGATTAGACTGAATGTCGATTGGTGCATAAGTGTAAAAGTTACTTGGGGCAATAATGTTTTTATTATTTTGAATATTTACACACTATTTGAATGTCATGATAATGAAGCTGTATATTTGCAAAGACTTGCCTTTATTGGTTCTTTTATAGAAGAAAGTGAATGTACTTGTATTTATGTAATGGGTGATTTTAATGCTGACATTTCTGATGTGAAGTCCATATTTGGTCAGCATTTAATCCAGTTTTGTGAAGACAATAAGCTAAACGTGTCAAGTAAGGTTTTCTTGCCAAGTGATAGCTATACATATGTCAAGGAAGCCTGGAATACAACCTCATGGCTTGATCACTGCATAAGTACGGCAGATGCTCAGGAGGGTATAGTGGACTTAGAGATCATGTATGGGATGGCAACTGCGGATCACATGCCTGTCTCTGTTACACTAAATGTGGAGTCTACCCGCTTTAACTCCTCATGATACCCACATGGGTGATGGAAAAGTGGGGTGGGTAAAGCTTACAGAGTGTGATTTACAGCACTATTATTATCTGACAGAGAGGAACCTTGGGAATATCCCCATTCCATACAATGCTCTAATGTGTGGAAATATTAATTGTGATAATCTGAACCATAGAGAAGACGTGTGTAAGATGTATGATCTAGTTGTGGCTGGATTAAAAGACTCAAGTACACCATTTAGTAAAAGAAGTTTTAAACAATGCCCGACCTGGATGGAATGAGTATGTAAGGAAACATCACTAGCAGGCTAAAGTGGCTTTTATAAATTGGGTTGCTGTGGGTAAACCAAGGGCCGGACCTGTATTTGAGCATAAAAAACAGATGGATAAGCAATTTAAACGTGCTGCACGGTACATAAAAAGGACGGAGCATAAACTGAGGGCTGACTCTTTAGTGCGAAAAGTGTTGCAAAATGATGTGCAAGACTTTTGGAAAGAAATTCAGGTTATGAATGCTGTCAAAGTTCCTCTCCCCTTTAGTGTTGAGGGAGTTGCAGGGCCTGATAATGTTGTGGAGCTGTGAAGAAAGCATTATAGTGATCTATTCAGCTGCGTAGAAAGTAAAAACTTCAGCATTGGGGATGTCTCCCCCGATAATGTGAGTGTCACTATTGAGGCGGTAACTAAAGCCATTAGGAAACTATCAATGGGTAAATCTTGTGGCTTGGATAAAATCTCTGCGGAGCATTTAAAATTTGCCAGTCATAGAGTTGTGGTATTACTTGCTTTATGTTTTTCTGCAATGTTAACGCATGGTATATTGCCCAGCTCTATGCTATCTGTTGTACTTGTTTTTAAAAGTCAACATGGAACTGATATGTGCATCTATGCCATGAAAGAGGCTGTGAGGAAGTACAGAGGGCAGAACTCCACTGTGTTTCTGTGCTTCTTGGATGCCTCCAAAGCGTTTGACCACATCAACCATGGCAAACTGTTTGAAAAATTGCAACAGCGAGGGGTTCCTCCCTGCTTAATCCGGATACTAAGTTATTGGTACACACATCAAACAATGCAGGTTAGATGGGATAGTGTGATATCAAGACCTTTTTCTGTGACTAATGGGGTGAGGCAGGGTGGGATCCTGTCACCCATGCTTTTTAATCTTTACATGGATGATCTCTCCTGAACTTTGAAAAACTGTAAGACCGGCTGCATGATAGGGGAAAGACTATTAAACCATTTACTTTATGCTGATGACCTGGTCATTATGTAACCATGGTCTGCAGGCCTCCAGCAATTGCTTGATGTGTGTACTAAATATGGTGAACGATATGACATCAAGTTTAATCTGAAAAAGACTGTTGTGATGATTGTGAGGTCTGGAGAGCAGCGTAATGCTGTATTTCCTATGTTTCACTTTTCAGGAAGGGATCTGGCGGTTGTGGAAAAAGTTAAGTACCTTGGTCACATTATAAGGAGTGACCTCTCTGATAATGATGACATCCAGAGGCACTACTGTAAATTGTATGCACAGGCAAATATGCTGGCACGGAAATTTGGAATGTGTACAGAAAATGTAAAAATAGCCTTGTTTAAAGCCTACTGCACACCACTCTACACTGCTCACCTGTGGTGTTGCTACACAAAAGCTGTATTACACAAGTTACAAGTAGCATATAATAATGCTCTTAGGATTCTTTTGAAAGTACCTTGCTGGACCAGTGCAAGCCAGTTGTGTGTGCAGAATGATGTGACCACATTAAATGCTGTAATAAGAAATGCTGTTTATAAATTTATGATGAGACTTATGGACTCGCAAAATGAAATTATAATTGTTTTTATATGGCCTGACCAGAGCAGTACTAGGTACAGTTTGCTGCTTTGGAGGCACTGAAGAAATTGCGGTAACGCTTTAGATTACAGCCCGGAAAGTACTGAGTAATTAAACCGATTTTACAGCGTAATGTTCGGTAATTATAGTGTACCTATAACGTACTTACAATATAAGTATAAGGGAACAATATTTTAAGTTTGGGGAATAAAGGTGTAACAACCAGGAGAATTAAACAATTATTTATACTGTAAGTATTAAAGAACTAAAGGGTGCTTATTCTACTATTATGATATAACAATCTTACATTTGGGAGCAATTTAGCAAGAACATACACAGCGTACCTTTTTGAAATAATGGTGAACCAGTACATACTGTATAGGCTTTTAAAAAATTACAGGGTACATATCTATGCATTTATAAAGTAATCTTTTTAACAAAAGTGCACTGAAAACGAAAACTATTGCAACTTTTACTTAAATATTGGGGAAAGATACTTTTGTTTCATGTAGTGGTGCTTGTTACCCTCTTGTTCCATGTAGTTACAGGGTAAGTGTGATGTTGCGGGCTGTAAATTAAAGTGGTGCTTGTTACCCTCTTGTTCCATGTAGTTGCAGGGTAAGTGTGACGTTGCGGGCTGTAAATTAAAGTTGTGCTTATTACCCTCTTGTTCCATGTAGTTGCAGGGTAAGTACAATAAAAATGCATACACACAATCTTATATCACTGACTCGGAAACCTTTATTTATTATACAAGCACCACTTACCCTGTAACCACATGAAACCGGATTTATTTCCCAGTATATTTAAAAAAATTGCAATAGTCTTAGCTTTTCTTGCCTTGAAACATGTTAGCCCAAACTTAAACATCTGCACTTTTGCTATCAAAAAAAAAAAAAATTATATATATATTTTTTATAAATGCATGTATATGTACCCTGTCATTTTTAAAAAGCCTATACAGTATGGCTTGCCTTGGTACACAATTATTACAAAAAGGTACGCAGTGTATGTTCTTGCTAAATTGTTCCCAAATGTAAGATTGTTGTATCATAATAGTAGAATAAGTATACCCCTTAGTTCTATAATACTTACAGTATAAATATTTTTTTATTTCTCCTGGTTACCCCTTTATTCCCCAAACTTTACATATTGTTCCCTTATATTTACATGTAAGTACTTTGTAACTTTCTATAATTATTGTGTACCTATACTGTAAATTCCTCTTAATTACACAGTACTTTCCGGGCTGTAATCTAAAGCGTTACCGAAATTGTTTGTATGGATTATAGTAATCCTTTGTTTTTATCTGTCTGTCTGTCTGTCTCCTTTGTATGTTCTTATGGACCTTTTTTGAGTCTGAAATAAATAAATAAAATAATTTTTAGTTGGTTTGAAATTATTTTCAATAATAAGAGAAAATAGGCTCACATTTGTTATTTTCCTTACATCCCACTGATCGTGTCCAAATGCAGCAGCTCAACTTTGTTTTAATCTGTCAGTTCTCTCGTTTCTCAAGTCTTTGCTTTGGCTGCCAGTTCTTGCTAGAATTTGGATCAGGCATTACACCCACTCTTTCGAAATGTACACTCCAGTCCTTCCATTGCGTCTCTCTGTTCAGCACATTATTAGAACAGTAAGAGAACAACCACTTTCTTCTCAGGTCAGCTTACCTGAATGTCTGCCACCCTGTATTCAGTCTTATGAATGTATGCATTTTTCTGTGTACAATAGCATGTAGTGAGGTTGTGTATTAATTGATCAGCAACTGAATTTGGTTTGTATTTTCATAATAACAAAAGCAGGATCCTCTTCTGGTTGATATAAGGGCCAGCTTAACAAAGGTCATGTATTCTCCGCTGTAACATAATTTGTGTACTCTGTTGTTGTATAAGCGTCTGTGAATGGTTTTTCAGCGTATAATATGAGTTTGTGTGTTTCAGTTCCCCCCAACCTGCATATCATTGGGAACCTGCCCTTCAGTGTGTCAACTCCTCTCATTATAAAGTGGCTGGAACAGATGTCCAACAGAACTGGGTCCTTTATGTTTGGGCGCACAAGGCTTACACTGACCTTCCAGAAAGAGGTGGCTGAAGTAAGTTCAACACCACCTCCAAACCGAACAATACCACGAATAACAAGGTTTAAAAATGTTTCGTTTACAAATGTAGTTGCTGTCCAACAGGGGTCAACAACCAGTAGTTTTTGGTGTATGAAATTGATCTACTCATCTATCCATCATGTTAGAACATTTTTACTTTGTGAAAATAAGTCACACAGGAAAGAAATGGTGAAAATAAAAAGAAAGAATATACTATAATAAGACATATTTGTAGAAGCTACTGCAATTGATAGACTGACCCAGAGGACTTGAGCATCTGAGGTTGTCTACAGATCCTTAAAATGTAGCTTAAGTTAATGTGAAAATTAATGTTAAAAAGAGTTATTAACCCTCTAGGCGCCACGGTCGAGTTTACTCGACAAGATGCGGCACTGAATAAAACGGCCGATTTTGCCAAATTGGGTGTCAAATTTCGTTCGACCTCCCCTCCACTGGATGGCAGACATGTCATACTTCATCTCAGACTCAAAAAAAACGTCATGGTTCTGTACAAAATGTTCGAGTTAGAGCGCATTGAATCAGTGCGATCAAAAGCGGAGCTAGTGCGAGAGTGAGGCATTTTATCAGAGCCTCTCCGTAATCGCGGCGACAGTATTGTGGTGGAGACTTTGTCTGTTATCACTGGGTATGTTAGACGAGGTTGAAGTATTCATAGTACAGTTAGGGGCAGAGCCGGCCCGAGCCTTTTGGGGGCCCTAAGCAGAATTTGATTTGGGGGCCCCTCCCACTACGCGGAGCAACCTGTGCTTGACGATTATTGACACAAATATCACGCAACAATAATACATTATAAATTAATACAGTGAGGTTATGTATAAATACAAAATAAATACTTAATAAAAAATAGATAGCCTACTTAAATTTTTTTTTTTTTTACTTTTACTTTACTCTTTTACTAACTCTTTGAAACTTATTAAAACAAACTGTCTCAAAACATATCAAATAAATTATTTGCTAAAATAATGACAACTGAGAAATCAAAAACATAATAAGAGCAAGGGTTCAACAATGACAATTATTGTTGAAAACTGTAAAAATATTATTATTTCTCAACTGTCTTAATACAGTGTAACTGTCCACAAAGTCTTTTTTTATTAGTATTATTGTAACAGACTTAGATAGATTGTACATGACAGAATCCAACAAAGTCGATTACTATAATACCGGTAATGATGTACTGGTGCTCGTTGTATATGTGTGTATGCAATGTATTTTTCCCCTCTGGGCTTGCCGTAGATAGGAATGGTTCAATTGCTGCACAAAACATACCGTAAGTAATCATGCAAACATACTTTTATCTTGCTCTTTTTTTCTCCTCCTCTGTCATTTTGTTCGTTCTATTTTCGGCACCAGAGATATGTCCTTTTTTGTGACATGGCTTAACATTACCGCGAGTCCGCGACTATGCGCAGTTGCGCACGAATTGTCTATGCACGCGCGAGGTGTCTAGATTATGCCCATGACTTGAACGCTGGCAGACACAGCAGCAGTTGTAGGGAGGTATATTGATCATGAAATCAGAATTTTCTTTTATTGTCTTTAATTATTCATTCATTCATATTAATTCATTCATTTATGTCACTTGTTTAAGTTATCTAAAAAAAATTTTTTCGGTTTTTCGACTCGATTTTGGGGGCCCCCTGGTGGCCAAGGGGCCCCAAGCTGCCGCTTAGTTCGCTTATGCCTCGGGCCGGCCCTGGTTAGGGGGCAACGTGAAGGCAGGGTGGGGAGTCGCAATGAATGTGCATACTCGGCGCGCGCATACTCATAATCGAGGCAGATCTGGCCGCGCTCGCGCTGCTCGTATCATCTCACTCATGATGCCTTGCCGTCGCGAGTGATCTTTTGAACTAAACAGGTCTTGTCTACTTGTGTTTGTGTGTCATATGAATAATATATATGTGCCCCATACATGGAATTAGAGTGCTTACTGTATGTAGTAAATGGAAAATCTTTACAGCAAAAGGCCAACCACTACATGCATACGGTTTGTTCTACCATTTATTAGTAGTTATTTACACAGTTTGTTTTCCTATATACCTGAGCATTCAGTATTGTGCAATATAGCATACAGAAGGTGATGGACATTTTGGGGGGAAAGATATGCTGCATTTTATCATTTAAACATGTGACTTTTCATGAAACTTCTATAATCCAAGATTTCTGCCACCATATGACGTCATAATATGCAAATTAGATGGAAAAATGTAATCCCTAAATAAACTTTGGCTCATCCTTAATATTTCTCTAATTTACAGAAAGTCTCTATCTTTTTTCACTTTTAAGATATAGCCTTGTGAAATTAAGATGTCAAAATCGAACTTTTATGGAAAAAAACTCTGGCGCCTAAAGGGTTAAAGTGAAGTTTTTTTGTATCATTTTGTAACATTATCGAATTTCTTGCCGCACTTTGCAATGTGTCAAGGACTTCAAACCGAAATGTAACAGCTGCTAAGCTTCAAATACATGTTGTTTTTTTGGGCCGGTGAATTTTTCTTTTCAGTGTCAAATCAATGAAGCAACAGAGCCATGGGCACAATCATTTTATTTAAAGTATGGATTTTCATCAAATATTTGAGGTTGAACACACACACTGTAGAGCGTACAAAACATTTGGAGTAAAATTTTTATGAGAATAAGATTTTATTTTTTAAGGTAACTGGTTTACATTTTGCTATCCTGAAAAAAGTATCTTTAAAAAAAGGTGCATTTAGTACAACATTAGGCTGAAGCCTGAAATATTTAAGTAATTTTCTGTATTAGGATGAAATGGTTGTGGTGAAAATGCCTAGAATGAGATATTGGTCTTGCATTTCATTTGGAGTGGCATTAAAAAGGCCTTAAAACGTCTTTTCTTATTCAAAGGTTTTTAAACAAAGATCTTGCACTCTTTGTGCCCTGTTTAATGTTTAGCGGTTAACAGCCAGCACTGGAAGCCGTCAGCGAAGCCGTCTCTCTGTCATGGCTCAATATCTCTGCACTGTCAGAAGCTGTTTTACCATCCCAGGACGAGCCTTTGTTCCAAAACCATCCGTAAGTCTTTTCTTCTGCCATTTACATTTCTGTATCTCTGTGTTTGACTGCTCATATGGAAAGGATGTGTGTGTTCACACTCATTAGAAGAGCACAGAGTCAATGTTGTCTCAGATATGGAATCAGCGATGGCGACGCATAGCGTGTAATGATGCCCACAGGGTATTTGGTACGCCTCTCTTTCGTTCAGGGTGGGAAGGTTTGAGAGTTTAGCCTTGCTGCTTTACTCCACTGGGTTGTGTAGGACTGATTTTGGGGGTTTTGGGGAAAGCCAGGGGTTTGTGGATAAGAGGGGTCTTATGAAAAAAAGTACCTTACCTTACAAGTTCCCTTGTCTGTAAATATTTTATCCAGCCAGAGTGCTTTTGAACCAAGAAGAAAGGAAAGTGGGACGAATTGAGCCTTCTCTTGGATTAAATGGCACGGATGATTATTTCATTGCACACCAAGGCTTCTACACCTCTGATGAAAGAAATATGCTGCTTCATGAGTTTTCACACAAGAAGTTACTGAAACATCTCCTCACGAGAGAGATTTTACAAGAGTGATGATGCAGTAGACAGAAAAAAAGGCTTAATTGTGCTCTTTGAGGGGAAAAAACATAGGCTAACTCTTGTAAGATCTAATGACAGGGCCATTCTCCATCAACTTATTCCCTTCCTGTTGGAAGACAGATTTGTGGAAAAAAACACATTTCTGAAATAGTTGGAATTCGCCTTTAGACCTTAATCTTAGTTGTGTGATATTTAATCATCATATTTAACTGGTGTTTGTCTTCAGGTGTCTGATGTCAGGAAGACATTAATCTTGTGGAAAGTTAGAATGATAATCAGTATTAATAACTGCTTACTATCTTGTTCACATTTTGAGTATGACCTAATATGCAGTTAATGTAATATTATAGTTCCTAATTAAGCATCACATTACTGTTGCTCACAGTTTCAGTGCGTTGCTCATCTCACACTGTTTGTGCTGCGGATATAATGACTTTAAATTGTGTGGTTTGAGAAGATCTGATTTCTGTGTGGTGGATAATAAAATCGGCCAAAAAGGTGAATAGACTTGGGCTGAAGGAGAGACTCAAGCCATATTTTAGGGACCAGAATATTGCACACCCTTGAGGGTAGGGAGTATTGAGGTTCAAAACCATCAAGCATAGTACCCACCCTGAACACCCTATATTAACCGCATATTAATATCATCCAGATCACCCTATATTAGCTGCATATTAATTTAATCCAGAACACATCACTGTGGTGAGTTTTGCACTAGCAAGCACCATTCACTTTCTTCAGAAAATGTAAAAATCTATTTACACATAGTATATTGGCCATAGAGTCTGATAGATGCTTGCATTAAAAGCAGTGAATTGTCTTTTGATATTAGTTCAAGAATGTAATACTGCAAATTTGCCTTTGCCAGTTTATTTGCTGTACAGACTGCGCTGTACGTAACTGCCATCTGTGTTCAAGAGGCTCACCCTAGAGGACTGAAATCAGCTCTAGTTGCTCTGCAAACTTCTGCTAAAGTCAACATGAAATACAATTCATTTAGATTCTCAGGGATCAACAATAAAGATCTTATTAATTACAATAAGGATCAGACAATCTTTTATTCGTTGAACTTGTACATCTTTTTTATGCCTTCTAATTTGTGAGGTTTTGAAGAAAAAAAAAAAAAATTGGAAGCATAACATTTAATTTTCTTTTAAGTTGTTGCAGATTTTCTTTTTGTAAATGGGGGGAGGGGGGATGTAAATAAATCTTACTACTTACTACTTAAATATTATTTCTAGCAAATATGAAAATACATTGCTAAAAATGTTTATAAAATAAATATTGATATGAATATTTTTGAGTGAATTTGAAAATCAATTATCAAACCTGTAGTACTTTTGTCATTACATTAAGAGCAAAGAGTTTAGATGGTTATGACCGAGATGCGTATAATAGCTTTCATAAAATTGAGTTAAGATTACAAGAAATCAGTGATATATTTGACTGTAAAAATGACTTGAACTTAATTCACGTTACTGGTATCATTGTGCATGATTTAACGCGGATTGTTTTAAAAAGGAACTTTTTTTTGTTTTTTTTAACACATATTTGCAGGGTATAGTAGTCTTGTGTTATTGTCGGTCAATGCACAAAGCTATCTGAAATAAGTAGGTGCAAAGTTAATAGGATTTCTTCCAGGTTTAGAGAGAAGATGCGTCTGGGAATAAGTTGCCACACATGTAGTATAATACACAGCCTCCTGTTATGCTCTAGTCAAATGAACTGGATTAGAGAACTGAATATTGTGCAGCTGGTAATTAGCAGGAGCTCATTCACTGTATTTAGAGAACAGTGTAAATGTAGTGCAATTCAGGACTATGGATTGAATTATTAGATTCAGCGCGTTTCATTTCCCTGCAGAAGCCCTTTGTAAGGTCGGAGGGAATTAGCTGCAGCGTTCCCGAACAGAACTGAGTTCTATTTATAATCATGAGCATTAGCTGATATCGGCATGCCATAAGGGGTGTTTTTTTATTTTCTATGTGTTTTTTTTTTTTTTTTTTTTCTGGCAGTTTTGTGTGGACGCTGGAAGGCACCTTGTTCTGTCACATTGAGTGACTGTGGTTGTCCTTGAAGCCTCGTGTCCACTGTGATTGGCCGTGTATTGTATGTCCTCAGGCCCACAATGCAC
The DNA here is from genome assembly GCA_030578255.1 of Tiaroga cobitis. NCBI lineage: Eukaryota > Metazoa > Chordata > Actinopteri > Cypriniformes > Leuciscidae > Tiaroga > Tiaroga cobitis. The sequence continues at coordinate 36,017,733 of CM060607.1, read as the reverse complement.
TTGCTGGTCTCCTCTGTCACGGATCGCACTTGACACCCCCACCTGGTGGATCGCAAGGCTTCAACCCCAGCACTTATGCCACACGTTAGCATTTACTGTATTAGTCACATTTAAAGAAAAGTTCTAATTTCTAGCATGTTTGTCTTATTCAGCTGCAATGCAATCAAATGAACTTGTCATCGCCCACATTGTGTCTGTTGCAAAATTCTGCTTTTAGACAGAATAATTGCATTCTTTAGTATGACTAAATGAATGTAATTATCTTCTCCTCGTCATCAGATGCGAAAGTGTTTCAGTAACCCCCTACGCGTTTCACGAGTGCCGTCCCTTGAGCGAACGCGTGTACGGAGCCAGCTGCTACTGCAGTGTCCTTCCCACACACACACACACACAGGAGAGAAGAGCGAGACGGCTCGAGGAAGGGCTCGTGACAGAGATTGATCTGAGAGAGAGTGAAGCACTCCTCCAGCAGATGTTTGTCTGGATATTGAGAGGAATGTTTTATTTAATCCTTGTAAATATTTCTTTGACTGGAAATGGCTTTAGAATGGCTTGTCTTTTTAAAATAAGATGAGCTAAAAGGCCTGCCAAAGTCATTCAGTTCATTAGGAAACCTGTAGAACACAAACTTAAATTACTTTAACAAAGAATGTAATGTAAAAACATTTCTCGACTCTGACATCACTGTCAGCTTATCCCAGTTTCTTACATTTTCATATCACAAACATATTTAACTATTATTTTTTGATGCCAATTATTTTAAAATCATGCAGTATATTATAAAATGGTAATCCAAATATATTCGTCTAAAGATTTCTGACAACAGCACTATTTTCACATTTCACATTGTTTTTCTGGATTTGGTTCTTTTGGTTTTATGAGCATTTGACGTCTTTTTAGAAGTAGTTTCTATGTACTAACCATTGTCAGTGTACTAATAACAACACATTATGAGGTTACAGGTTACAAAGTGCCAATAATCTCTCTAAATGCATAGTTTAAACTGACACATTTAAAAAGGCCATTCTAAAAAAAAATCTGAAATGATTCCCTGGACACACAAAGGTGTCATTTCATCAACCATTATATGCTATTTTAGAGCAAGGCCAGATTTCTCCCCCATTTTTCTTTTGTGTCCATTTTAAGGATCATTAAACTCTTTTTCTCCATTTTCCGTGATGGTCCCATGGTGCAACAGCCAATGAAACCTCACTGAGTGAATAATGGGGTCAGGTTTGGTATAAGTAGTGTTCCATTTTAATAAATGGGGTCAAATGAGGTATCAGGAGTAAAGGAAGGTTATTTCAATGTCTTAGAATGCCCGCAGACGTCCTCTCTATCTATTATGATTCAAGTTGAATCTAAAAATATCCTATTTAATATAAAATGCTTCGAATTTTGAACAAATATCAATAGTAGGTTTGACTAAAGATATTTTAGAGATCTTTCAAATTTGCAGTTCATTATTTATTATTATTTATTCCAGATGTATTTATTAATATATATTTAATAATTAGTTTATTCTACTTTGTGTGTTTAAATTATGAAAAAATCTTAATGAAGTTAATTTACAGACAATTTTAAGATGTTTATATTTTGTAGAGTAAGATCTACACTTAAAAAAAATGGTGTAAGATTTTTGAAGCAATTTTTCACTCAGAAATTGCTGGTAAATTTCATAATTAAAAGTAACACATTGAATAAAAACATTATATTTTGAAGTAGAAAGACTGAAGTTGTATTTTCTTGTAAAACCTGCTTCAATAATCTTTTATTTACACTAGCATTTAAAAGAATGTCCTCCAAACCTAGAGTGGTTGTTTGGATGGAAATATCTAATTCTATGAATTGGAAAAAATTTGGTTTTCATGCAGGCTCTTTTATCTTGGCATTCTACACTGCCTGTCTCAGCAGTTCACAATGCACCGCAGTGTTATTCGTGTGTGTGTGTGTGTGTACAGACCCAGGAGTGTCTCCAGTAGGGCAAGGTCATCCACGGTGTCTGAAAGTCATATTCTATTTTCCACATTGCTCATTATGAAGATAATACACTTAATCTAAAATAATAATGCTAAAAAAGAAAATGCTTGCCAATAACTGAAGGTAGTCATTGACGGATTGCCAATGACGGATTGGTTGTCTATGGATTCGGCCGCCATTACTGCTGATGGGGTTTTGATGGCCGATGGTATTTAATCAGTTTAGCTGATGTTACGTGACAGAAATGAATTAAATTAGAACCTCATATTTGCATGAAGACAAGCAATGGATTATTTCACCCTTGTGTAATGTTACAAAGAATATGGTCATCACTACAAATGTGCACACTCCCAACCCTACTGTGAAGTTAACCCCGCTGCTTGTATTAGCCTTGTGATTTGAGGATCTTTCAAACATCTGAGCCCCAATCCCTGGCTCTGTCATTACTGTCGCGGAGGGCAAGGACCTTTGAAATGAATTTATGGTAATACACAGATTTCATTTCATTAGATCTCTTATGGGAATCAAGCTGTGTTATGTGATCAGGACCAATTCCCCCTAATAAAGGTTATATGAAAGTTTGTTTTCTTTGAAATTCTCAATATTGTGATGCAGATTTTTTTTTTCAGCGAAAAGATCAACCTAATTTAAAGGCAGTACAACAAATATGTCGTGATGTGTACAAATGTACTTTATAATTGAAATGCATCATCCTTTAAAGAAAATAAAGTTTGCATAGTTAATATATTTGCATCTCTTATGAGATTCACAATTTTCAGAACAACTCAAAGAATACATTTCTTCGTTCAATACTCTCTCAGTGGTTATCTAGAAAACAAATGGATTCTGATTTTATTTATTCATTTTTTATGTTGTCTAAAGTTACAGTAAATGTAATATATGAAAGAATGTGTTCCGTACAGCCTGGTCTGTGCAGAAGAGACTGTTGTCTTTACATGAACAAAACAGCACAAATGAATTAAATAAGACTTAAATGTTTTTTAAGAACATATGCTTCCACCATTTTTTATTAATAAAAATATAACTACTTGCACAAGCACACCGAGAGAACAGTACAGAAATATTTGAACCATATCCTCTGCAAAATTAAGAAGTGCAGAAGCATACACCAAAATATAAGCCTCATTTATCCAATCAGGAATCATTAAATTGGCCCCTGAACAAAAACGAGGGCTGGGTCATATGAAACTTTCTTTTTTTTTTTTTCTCCTTCTAGCGTGCTAATAAACAAGCTGCACCATAACAATATATGAATAGTTTGTCTTTAAATTACAAAACCTCTATTGGTAATACTATCTACAGATCATCTTTATTTCAGTGTATCTTTTAGCATGTTTGGCTAACAAAAAATAAATTGCTTTCAAATGAGGTTACACAATTAAAGGTGTAAATGTTTGTCTTCTTATAAAGAAGATTTGCTGTGAACATGCTTGGGTGTTGAACAGTGCTTTCAGTAAATTAATTAAAAAAAATAAACGCAATCTTTGCAGAGCTGTAATGAATATGAAATCCCAAAGCACAATTGAAATGGTCTCAGTCCTTTCAAGCCTGCCCACGCTGAACCTGAACACTTTGTCATCCTGGAATCGTTGTGCTTTGGAATATTAGGGGGAAAGTGTGCAAGTTGGTCAACTTTATATTTATAAGTTATCTGTCATTACAGATGACAGTCTTTCAAAAACGTTAAATCATCTTGCATTTGGCAAACAGAACGGTTACACCTGCACATACATTTGCAAAGTAGTCATGGGTTTGGCACATTCACAATTGTAACATTTCAGTGCATTGTCACTTTGGAGGGTAGGAGGTGTGGTTATTGCATTCAGTAATGGTGCATGTGCAGTAGTTGTTGTCCATGCGCTGGCGTGATCTGCCCTCGAGTGCCCGCTCAGCCTGCAGGGGGCGATCTGGGCACCACCATCTGCTCTCCTGTGGGAATCTGCTTGAGAGGAAGAATGCGCTGTGCCATCCATCACTGCCAAAGCTCTTTTTGCCAGTAGAACAACACTGAAATTGCATTCCTCCCTTCAGCAGCATAGAAACGCACGGCTGCATCCAAGCTCACACACACACACTTCCTCAACTCTTGGCACAAGTTATTTTGCATGCTTATGTAGGGAGGGGGAGGGGGGGTTTGTGTGTACATGCATTGGCAAACTGGCACATGGCATGCAACTGTTCCGGCTGTCAGAGGCGGCATCCGTACTGTAAGCGCTCAGGAAGAACGCAAGCATTGAGGGAGATCGAGTATGATTGTGAAGTTTCTCACTCTTAAACGAATATTGAGGTCTATGGGCAGCATTTGTGGCATGCTGTCTGTTTACCAAAAAATGTTTGACGACTTCTTCAGTGTATATATAAAACCGCATTGGTGGCTAGCGGTCATTGGTATAATCAAGTCTGTGAAAACAAATGAGAAATGCTTTTACACTTGTAAGACATTCACAGATATAACAATGGAAGACAGAAATAAAACAATAAACCACTGTAAATGTATAACTGTTTCCCTTTATGTGGTAATTGACAGCATGCCGCAGATGATGTCCATAGACGTTAAGAATAACCCGAAATATTGCTTTAAGGCGATTTAAAGAGCCCCTTGTAGGGCACAATCTGTCAGCAGATCCACTGCTGAGGCATTTGGAGATGTGTGGCTGTAAGACAAGCAGACGTCATTTGGCAAAGCAGATTTCCATTGAGAGTGGACATAACCATATTGCAGACTCATCAGGTGCCATGAAAGAGCTGCCAATTACTGAAACTCAATCTCGTCTTCGCTTTTGTTGATGTTATTTACGTCTCTAAGACAAAACTGCTGCACACATATTGTCTACAGATTACACTGGAGTTGGTCAGCAGGACAGGGACCCTCTTGTCTGAGAGTGTGTGTTGCAGAGGCTTTGTCTCTAGACACTGACCCAACCCCCCCACCGCTGTTATCTGGAGAGATTCATGACAGCCTCCGGGAGTGTGCCGAGAGATACGACCCCTAGACAATACAAGTATTTGGGTGTAAAATCCCATTTCCATGGCAGTGAGTAGCAGCATGAGTAAAAAGCACACATGCAGCACTGTACGTGAATGAATGTGTATGTGTGTGTGTGTGATAGAACGGCAAACAGCATGCGCTGAGCTGAAGGCAGCTTGCTTTTGTTTGGGGCAAAGTATTAAAATGTTGAACAGAACAACATTACATTGTCCATTTGACGTAAGAAGGGCCAGTCTCCTCTCAGCCTCCATATGGGTTTCCCAAACATGCCTGACCCAGCAACCCCTGTTCACTCTCTCCTCCTACTGTCTCCAAACAGTTTCAGCGGTTTATGAACTACAGCTCTTTAGGCACAGGCTATATGGCTACAATTCAGTCTACATCAGGCATTCCACTGCATTATGCACAGGCTCCAGAAAGCATGCTTAGGCAGAATATCAATCATCCTATCAGCTACCAAAATAAGACAAGAGATTTCATTAACACAACCATTACTCAAGTAAAAAGAAAAGCAAAGAATCTCCCAAACGGGCTCTCCCATACTATTGCCTCTTAGAGACATATTGCCATCTTACTTTTAAACAGAGGTTACCAAACGATTGTTAGCAGCTAAACGATTCCTTCTGAGTTCAGATCTTTGGGAAGGAGGTGGGGGGGGGGGGAGTTGGGGATTTATAAGTAGCATAAACATTTCCTTGTTGCTAATCCTTTCCCAGAGGAACACTTTAATAAGATTTACTGTGATGCTGGATATGTGCATTTATTATCATCTTGCTCAGTCTTTCACACTGCTTTCGTGTACTACTGCAGCGTTTCTGCCACTCGCCCCTCAGTATTCACAATCTGTCCGTTTCAAGACGACGCTTCAGGGAATACTTCCACCATTTGTGCTTGCTGATCTTAAAAAGGAGAGCGGTGGAAAGGAAAAGAAAAGGGTCCCTCTCGCCCTTTCATTTTGTAATCACAAGAGCCAAGAGGTGGAGTGGCAGTGCATTGCACTTGTCTTGCTCTTGAACGGTTGGTCTCTTACACGTAGTCCTGCAGGCTGTATCCAGTCTTGTTATCCAGCGGTGAGAGAGAACAGTACTGGTGCTGGAGCTGCTCCTGTTGCTGCTGTTGTTGCAGAAGTTGCTGTTGCTGCTGCAAGAGGAGTTTGTCTGGAGGGAGAAGTATCAAATCCTGTGGGCCGTGCCGCTTACCCGAGCAGGACAGACAGAAAATGGATCCCCCCACGAAAAGGAAACCAGACGAGATGAAGGCTACATAGACGGCACCACCCGGCTCAAACTTGTTGCTTTCCGGCACATTGGCATCTAGGAAACTGACTATAACCTCATTTGTGTACCAGGAGGCAGGAACGAGGCAGAGGAAGCCCGAGGCCAGAAAGCATGAGCCGGCCGCCATGGCAGCGTGGCGTTTAGCCCGGCGTCCTCCACCCCACCGAGTGCACTTCAAACCCAGAGAGGCCAAACACAACCCCAGTGCTGCCAACACGCATGAAAGCACCATGGTGGTGCGTGCCGTCTGCAGGTACGCGGGCAGCGCCAGCACTGAGTATTTAAGCGTACAGCTGAACATGCCAGTGCTGTACCAGGTGCAGTCCATCCAGAGACCCTGCATCTGCGAGATGGCCGTGATGATGTTCGAACCAACATCCGCGCTCACCTTCCAGTTGGGCAGTAACGTGGCCACCGTGGCACCGAGGATGCCTAGCAATGCCAGCACGAAGGCGAAGATCTGCGTGCCTGTGGACGCCATCCTGCCGCGCTCCTGAACCCGGCCAACATCCACACAAGCTTTGCTCTGTCCCTTCTCCTTCGGCAGAGACTCCTCAGCACCACCGGCTGCCTGAGGAAACAAGTGAGAGAATTAAACCAGTGTCCTCCTCCTCCCCCAGCGCACTGGGAACAAAGAGAAGCGTGAACACAGGATGATGAGGAAGCAGGTTCCTTACTGTGATTTTAGTGCTTTCCTGTGCATGCCTCAGACACATATCTAGACTGGAGAGCTGAGTTATTAGCGGGGTGGGGGGCAGTACATGCACGCATTGATGCGATATTTGATAACTGGAGTCTGATTCAGTTTTCCATACGGTCAGGTAAATTAAATAAAGTATCGTTTCAGACATACGAGCACACAACACATTTTTAATTTCGTGTTACTAAGGCAATAACAGAAATATTTTAGGTTATGACTCATAGCGGTTTAACACGGAGCGGAATGCAGAAATCCTTTACTTACCTCGGCTGGTGCAGAGCGAGCTATGACGCGTCAGGTTTCCGAGCATAAACACACACACACACACACACACACACACAAACTGCTAAATATGTAAACCGGGTATAAACGCCCTTAGATGTATCGTTAGCGATCGGTTCATGGTATCCGTGGATCCAGCAGCAGCGGATATTAGTGATGGAGAGACGAGGCTGTTTTCAAAGCTGCTCGAATGATGCTCTACGTCACGCAGCAGCGCGAGCTCTTAACTTCCCGCGCATGAAAGTCTGTTATTTGCTCTCTTAGCGATTTAAAACGCGTCTATTATCCCATTTAGTAAGTACGCTATTTGATTATATTTAACGTCAATATTCAACGCTTTAACTCAAAGATTTTTTTTCTATGAGGAAAAAATGGGATAACTCATTGATTTTGAAGAAGAGCTTGGTTTGTTCATATTTTAATAGTGTTTATTTACCGGCATACAGATTAAATGTTTTGGATATTGAGTAGATAAATTCTTATTGAAAAATATGGAAAGACCTTAAATATATTGGAAACGTCCTGAAATTATTACATTTACTAGAAAACCAAACCGGCTTAAGATAGGTCTAACGTTATCTTGAATAGACCTTAAGTTGTAGGTCTGAATCTTACTCCTCAATACTTCTCCATCATTGTTATTTTTTAACAGCCTTTTATCAGAATATATGCTGTTTAATTTTTTTTGTAATAGCCTACATTTATTTTTTTACTGAATGTTAAAATGTCTAGAATTCTAACAAGCTGTGAAAAAAAAGATGTTTTGGTATTGTAGCTATACCAACACTCATGTCCTTTTTTTCTGTCACAGACCATTACCCACTTTGGCAGCTACAAAATTATGTATAATGGTAAATGTCCCTTTCACCTGCTATACAAGGAGTTTTACTATAGCGGCAATGCACCACTATCACCCTAATCATAATTTGACTTGGCACTGAGCAGCAACATTCACTCTGCAGGAGGATGAACTCACAGCTGCTGCCCCTTACACCCCCACCCTTATAAACCCCCGCACCCCTACCCCTCCTAACCCCTGCACCCCCACCCTTATAAACCCCTCCGTCCTCCATCCGTCCTCTCCGCGCTGCAGGGTGGGAGTGGCTATATGCCATTCGTTTAGAAATGATAAAAGGACAAAACCAATGTCATCTTACTATCTTTCTATCTATCCTGTTTTTTGTAAACAAGATCTGTAAACTCTTATCAGGTTTAAAAACCAGGATTTCTACACAGGTGAAGCTGAAGTTGTTGCATACTCATATATTTGGAAGTGATTCTCAGTTGACATGCATTTGGGCCTTGGTGGGGGTTTGTCCTCACATTGGAGGACATACATTAAGTGCTGATGCTTGGATTGTGCTGATAAGTAAGTAAATAAATAAATAAATGTGTAAGGGGTGCTGTTAACATGTACTGTATCCAGGGATTATAGATGTGTTGGGAGCTGACGTGTTAAGGCACAGAAAGTTATTATATGCGTGTTACCTTGAGTTTATCACCTCTAGCTTTCATGTGGAAAAGCTTGAGTGCACATCGAAACTGTCATTTCTTGAGGGAAGGGGTATTTTTCCCCCCTATTTGTTTGTGTGCTTTTTTTATTGTTTAGGATGAGATCCATTTGTTTATTCACAGTTGCTGTTGGAGTCATTTCATTACCCTGCTGTAGCGGTTTGCCTGTAACGCAGATGTCAAAATGGTCTTATTGCGACTGCTACAGAAATGGCTGTTTAAATTCATGATAATAAATGGAAATGACTCTGCTGTGCAAGAGGGGAGTGCATGGGTTTCCACACTACCTTGATTTATTGCCTGTGTGCTTTTTCTTGTGGATTTACTGTTCAATGAAAATGCTTGAATGAACGAATGAATGCCAATTAAACCAATGCACTTTTGGGTGCCTGAAAACGCAAACCTTTGAAAACGGGTTTCAAAGTGCAAGTTTTTGAAAACGGTCTCAGTGTAAACAACAAAAACGCAAATCTCTGAAGATGATGACGTCATGCACATGCGTATTATGTGTTCATAGTGTTTATCACCTTCTAATGGCCTGGCAGCAGAATACAGCGTTTTTAGTCATTTTCGCGGATCCATGTGAATGAGGATCGTTTTGACAATGGTGTCATCTGTATGCGGAAAGCTCAAAGGAAAAACTTCTCCGTTTTCAGCACATCGTTGTCGTGTAAACGTACCCTGAGAATGCTCTTCACTGACCTGGCATTCTTAAAGTTTTTAAAGATAGGGCCATTGTGCGTTTGGCCCTCTTACAATGCTCACTCTCACTGTCCATCTTGCCTTGTCTTCAGCCAGACACCTTAAAAGCCTGTAGTCTCATAGGCTGGAGAGAGACTCCATGAGAATCCTTTCACATCTGAGAAGCACATCAGTAGTGCCTTTGGTTCCCATCGATGCCTTGGGCGATTCACGGAGCGTGGGACGAACAACCTTACAGTAAAAACAAGCCTCTCTAGCGAAAGCCCTGTCAGCCTCCACTGTTACATCCTCTCTTTCTGCTGCTTCATCTGAGCCGAAGTAAGAGTGGTTGTCTTTTGAAAGTGCTGTCATGATTAATGTATCCATACTCATTGCAGGACTATTTTCTCCTTCCCCTCACTGTATGCATTCCCAGCTGCGGACTCCATTGTTCTCTGGCAGTTATGTAAAGGAAATAATGGTTGCTCAGATTGCCCCGAGGGACTGCCACCTCGATTTGATCATTCTCCGTTCCAAATGACAAATAAACTTCACACCCTTTGCAGTAATGGAGCACTTCTGCTCAGGTGCAAATAGTGGTACGTTTTACTTGCAATGTGTGAAGGTTATTAATGACAGTAGTGTGTAATGTTTTTCTTCTTGTAAGATCACACTCAAAGACAGGAATGTTGTCTGAGAGAGATGTATGGAATCGCAGGCAATGATACTGTCTAACTACAAACAATGTATTTTCAATGGTCAGTTGCATGGAATTGATTTAAGGTGACGGTTTCTCATAAGTCTATTTTATCAGAAGAGAATTATTAGTTGGTAAAGGTCAAGTCAAGTCACATTTATTTATATAGCACTTTTTACAATACAGATTGTTTCAAAGCAGCTTTACAGAGATAACAGGAAAATAATGCAACAAAGTTTGTTTCCAGAAGAAAATAGCATCACAGTCCAGCTTAAGTAAGTTCAGTGATGGTTCATTTTTGTTTTTAAAAAGTTTTTCTTAATTATATATATATACATATATATATATATATATATATATATATAGCTGCTCTTGAGTAAACCATGATGTCATCGTCCAGCTCAGTTCAGTTCTTGTATAATAGTGCAATGCAGGCAGATCAATAATATTGTGGAAAATTGAGTTAAATATAAGGGTATATTATAGGCAAGCCGCTGCTTATATCCATATATAACTTTATCTGGTTGCTCCTAAATCCTATTTCTTTGTGAATTGTTAGGGACTTAAATGCACCTGGTCAAAATTTCAGACCCCTGAGAAAAAAGGGCTCGAGTGTTTCAGTTTAAAACCAGCATCCCGGGTGGGTAAATGACAGTGGGCCAAATTGATTTCCTGAATGTGTTCTCCTCCTGCACAGCTGAGGCAGATGAGTCAATGGTTTCTGAAAGCTCTTGTCACATCTTCACTTCTCTGTCATCTCCAGTCTATTGCATTTTTGTAGCCTTAAACCCCAGAAAGGAGCTTCAAAGCTTTTTATCCTGCTCGTATTTAAAGTCCAAGAGTGGAATCATCTAACCATAGTCAAGAGTCCTGCTTGATTGCAACTCAACCAGATGTTTATGGTCATGTTAAACTACAGTGAGCCACGCAGCTGAAATGCAGCACAAATCAGTTTGCATTTTCTTGTTTATCTCCATCCCACATGTCCATTATAGGGACATTCCCACACATTTTTGTAGAAGACTGAATAATGCACAGGTATAATGCACTGCTACAGGTTTGTAACTGGTTCGGTTGCGACCAAAATTATGTTTTCACACCACAATTACGTGAGAGAAACAGGTTTTAGTCTGTGCACCGCAGACGTCTGTGCCGGTTTTGCATAATGAAAAGAATCCCCGTCCCTTGTGCTGATCGGTGAACCAAGGCAGAGCAAAGCTGAGCATCCCCCTACAGCAGCACTAGGCTTTGGGAATAAGAACATTTAGGAAGCAACACTGTAAATAGAGACTTACTATTCACATTTGAAGAGGCTTGTTTTGATGGTCCTTTAAACAGGTGTTACTGTAGCAACCGTAACTGGCCTGTCGTCGTGCAGCATCACCGACTGCTTCCTCTCCCAACCCTCTGCTTTTCTTCATGCGTATATTCCTTTTTCTGGCTAGTTTCCATTCCGTTTCTCCCCTTCACTCGAGTGGGAGTAGCTCCTGAATATGGTCTCCATGTCTGACTCTAACACTGTGTGTGTGTGTGTGTGTGTGTGTGTGTCATCACCCCGCGGTGTGCGTAGGTGGATGTGGGGGTGGTGCACTTCACTCCGCTGGCTCAGCCCCAGATCCAGCAGCCCTTCAAGCTGGTCGAGAAGATTGTCAAGAACGCCTTCCAGTTCCGGAGGAAGCACTGCCGCACAGGACTCCAGTAAGCATTTCCCAGGCTTTCTATCAACTACTTTTCAAAACTACTCTCTTTGCTTCTATTCTCAATGTGTTTAATCTGGCTACCTTAATCAGGGTAGACACAATATTTAGAGGTGAATGAAACAAGGTTGTGAGAGATTAAAGTACAGTCCGCGCAATGCCTTGTACTGTTGTGTACCTCGGTGCATCCAGCAAAACATGGTAAATGTCTATTTTAAAAAAAGTCAGGAGTGACCTGAACCTGAAGCTTATCAAGGTGTTTAATAGAAACAGGATTACTACAAACTTCCAGTCAGGTGTGCAGTGGGTTCAAGCTAGATTCTGCAGGAAATTGGTTCTCCAGGACCAGGATTGGACACTCATGACTTGTGTGGGCAAGGAACTCGTGAAAACAAAGGTTGTGAAAAATAGACTGGAACTACAACCTTTTAGACAGTCCAAGGGTGTTCACACTTGTAGTTCGGTTCGCTTGGCTCGTCTGGTCCGGTCCAAATTTTTATTTAGTCTTTGTCCTTTTAGCGTTAGCATTTTAACACCGAACTTAAAGATACTGAACCTAAAGGCACAGGGATACATTCACAACCTGAATGGTCGGCTTTTATTTCGTAATTTTCTCGATGGAACTTACCGAACATCCAAAACAATGCTGTGTTCGGGGCTAAATGTGCTTAGCCTTCATATGATGCTATTTTGACCAGCTGAGAACTCGTGAAGAGCTTATTAAGTGTGTAAAGGAGTGTTTTTCAGCGATCGCACCAGAGTTTGTTTGGAAGCGGACCAATACCCATCTTTCCGCTTGAATGGTGTGCACCAGGGTTCGGATGGCAGCGTATGCGTCAGCGTACTAACAGAGCAATCGCACCAGAGTTTGTTTTAATCGAACCAAACCTGCCAAGTGTGAACACACCCCAAGACCCCAGTCTATCCCTGGCAGAGTCGTTTGCATCAGATTGCTTACCCAGACTAGGGTCAATATATAAAAAAATAGAAAAAAAGGGTAACGCTTTACTTTAAGCCTTTATGCATAATAGATTATAAAACTATTATGAAATTAATTATGCCTTGTAATGCATTGTATGGTCTCATGAATAATTGTAACCACAGTTATAATGAATTATGCATTGAACACCTTTGGAGTATAATCCTTTAAGATTTAACTAGGAATCTGCAAGTATTATAATGCATTTTAACTTTGGTTACAATTATTTATGAAAAGATATAATGTATTAGCCTATAATGTGCATCATAAACACCTTCATAATGCATTATACATAAAGGCTTTAAGTAAAGTGTTACAAAAAAAGGATTGGAAGTAACTCAGCAATTATGTATCATTGGAGTGAGGAGTGTGAGGGCCATTTAGGCAGATTTCTGGCTGCCCTGCTTATTTTCACATTAACTCATGTGAACCTCGCTCCAGAACAAGACGCTATCAGTCCGCTTCAGCTATGTGCATCAGGTCAGATACTAGTTGCCATGTCTTTTCTTGCTATGTGGAGCAGCGAATTACATTAATGAAAGTATAAAATAGTTTAAACGTGCTCATGTGAATAGCTTTTATATACAGTAGTTCTGTTGTGTTTGTTTTGTGTTTGTTCTAAAAATAGTCATGACTGTTTTCCTCACTGGAATTCCTAACAATTCCAATTCCAAAACAACATTCGGACGCAATAAATACATTTAAGGCAATTCTAAGATGGAACATCTGTAATAAAAGCAGATGCCTAAACCACAAGCGTCACAGCGCTTGTTAAACAAGAAAAGCAAAGCGAACATCCGCACAGACCACATCATGTCACTTCCATGCAACTTTTCAAGTTTTCTACATTAACTCATTGTGTCAGCGTGTGATGAGTTTTTTCTTCTTTCCTGCAGGATGCTGTTTCCCGAGTCTCAGCGTCTGGATCTGACGGAAGAGTTGCTGCGCAGTGCTGATGTGGATCCCACACTGCGGCCCACTGAGATCTCCATTTCTGAATTCAGGGCTTTAGCAGACGCCTACAGCCAGCTTTGTAAGGAGAATCAAGGCCTCGTTGACTATGAATTCAGAGAGGAGCTGAAACTCAAGCATCAGGAAAAGAGACAGTCGGGCAGCAACCGTAAAGGGCTTCACCTTCACACCACAATAGAGGAAAATGTTACTGGCAACCGCTAACTCAGGAAACAGCAGACTCTCAATGTGACATTTTCAGCAGCTGGCATGAATTGCACTTTTTTTTGGTTCTTGAATGGAGTATGCAGACAACTAGCCAGCAGTGAGGTGAATGTGGCTAAGTCAGCTAAAGTTTTTCAACAAAACAACAAAGTGCATTGGTTTTGACACTTAAGCACTCTATAAGGGCTAGGTGAAAAATCATTTAAAAAATGTGAGGAGCTTAAAATAAAGTTATGGTAGAAATTGAAAAATATTGTGGGCTGCTTTATAAATAGGAAGAAAGATTATATGAATCAAATCAGGCTTGATGGTCCTCATTTATAAAACATGTATGCACAGATTTGATCTTAGTGTGCTTATATTAAAATCCACGCCAACGTTCATATTTATATAAACAGTCTTTGACGTTTCAACGCAACATTTAATAAATGAGGCCCCTAGTCTCTCAGACTCTGTATTGATCAGAGGAAGAGACGGGGTTGCCCAGAAAACCTTTCATATCATAAAACAGCTATAGGAATGCTTTAATCATTTTACAGCCAGAGGCTGACATCCATATGTCAGAGAAAAACGTTTACCATAGTTACCAAAAAATAATTTGACTGATGAATAAATGATTTAACATATTCTTTTGGATACATGTGTGCTAGTAAGATTGATGTTATTTGTGTGTCTAAGACCTTACTCTTGTCTTTAACATTCAAACTAAAAGCTGAAAGCGTGATTCATTTGTGTCATTTTTACAACGTATGCACTTTATTACTTTGTGTTTATCAAACAGCAAAATAAAGTTTGTGCTTTTTGCAGGTTACAGGATGTCATTAGGACAAAAATAACATAATCAGACACCCTTTATTACAGGTTTTGACTGTGAAGTGTCAAACGTATATAAACTCTTCAAATTAAGTCACAGTAATCCATGAAAAAAAACAATATTTACACATTTGAACATTCTAAAAAAAGGACAACTGCAGGCTTTATTTTCGAGGTACATAGCACATTTAAATTCCTGATTGAATGTTTACAGCTGACCACTATGTTATAACAAAGGAGAAATTATCGTTAAACCATCAATCTCCTGACAGATTCTTAAACCAACCTTTTAGATTCCTATTAAAATGAAATATATATTTATAAAAACTTGCTAATAAATAAAACATTTTATACAAAGCAAATCCATGATAAAATCCATAATAGAAGCAATGCTTATATTTAAAGCAAGAAATGTATGTATTGTCCAAAACACAAGGCAAAATCAAAAACCTGACAAAATTGGGCTCTGTAGTTGGATAGCTCTTAATATGTGTGTGGGAAAACACACATGCCTTTGCCCTTCTTACACAGCATAACCGAGGCCAGTAAATTGGTTCTCTGGTGCAAAACAGTTGCTATGTGGGCAGTACATTAGTGCTATGGATCATGGAGAATTACTCAATGCTTAATGCCATTTTTAATAAAGGTCTGTCAAACTGTGGCTCCACAATAGAAAAAAGACTCTGAATTGACTGGCCTTCAGGTGCTTCCCTAAATCGTCTGATAACTTTGGAAAGGCATGGGATAATGTGGCTCCACACCAGATCAAGGTGTTGAACACATGCTAATCTTTGTTCTATGAAGCTGTTGCGTTCTTTGCCTCTGTGGTGTTGTCATAGAAGAAATCCTCGTTGACCACAGAGGTCAGGCTCTGCACGCTGAACTCCTTCTCCAGTAGTGAGTTAAGATCCACGTTATTCGCCATCACCTCGGTCTGGCTGTCCAACGAGTGGCTGTGTCGACGCATGTTCACTAGGTCCGCCTGGCTGCGTCTGAGGCTACCCGTGCCTCTGCCAGACTTGCGCTTGACCGCGCCGAAGTGAGCTCGCTTTATAGAAGAACGTCTTTCAGGAGAGTCCACTTCTGCGCTCTCCGGCTGCACACGGGGCGCAGGAGTCTGGGAGTCCTCAGTCACCCGAAGCCTGCAGAACTGGGCCTCGATGGCACTGGGATCGAGCCACTCCTGCTGGTCGTGGTCCTCATCACTGATGATGCTGGATTCCTTGAGGTCGCTCTGCGGATCCAGAGGAGCGCTGGCACTGCTGGTGTTTCCACTGCTCACACTGGCTGAATCTGAATCTGGTAGAGACGGCCTCAATGGATCATTGTTGGGGTTGGGACTGTCATTTATAGGCAGTTTAGAGAGCCAAAATCCTCGAGAAGAACCTGTGGTGCACACACAAACACAGTCGTGGATCTTAGAGGAAGAATACTATCAAATATCAAAGGTCAAATATCGTCAATAAATCACACTTTGTTTTGACATTTCAGAGCAGTGGTTTTCCATTCTTGTCCAGGAGACCAACCTCTCTGCACATTTTGTATGTCTTATTTGTATTCTCTTATCCGACACAGATACAGATCATCAGCTCATTAGGTGAGAGCTCCATGAACTGAACTTGTGGTGTGTCCCAGTTTGCATAATATCCATCCTAAATAGCATTCGAAATTAGAATTGGTGTCCCAAAGCATAGTATGTTGAAATGAGTATTTTTAAAGATAACCGAATGATCTATTTTTTCCGGTTAGAAACCGAAGGGCAGATCCGTGCACACTCTCACGGCTAATATTGCCCACAACCCATTGCGCGTTGGACGAGTATTCGGTTAGAACTACAAACACGGCGCAGTCCGACAAATAAGTAGAGCGGTTCAGATAAAGGGGTTTGAGTGATTCATAATCCCTATCTAACTTGACGAAAATATATTTATTCAATGTGATCCACATTATATTTAACCTGCAACAGCATTGAGAACTTTTATAGTGATGCGTTTGGTCATTAACTTTTAATTGCATCGATATGCAAATTGCAAACACTCAAAGAGAGTTCTACGCATGAAAAACCCATGACTGGCAGATCAATGTGTTACAACACTTCTCTCCGATATAGAAAGAGATTAAATTAAATTGAAAGTGGAGGATTTTAATTGTGGCAAGATGATTGACAGTTAAAGGGATCCTGTCACCGTTTACACTGCGTCTTTAACGCATAGCTCTGTTAGAGGGCAATTACTGTATGATGCATGTCCCAAAGCTTGCCTATGTTTCTGCTACACACTCAAAAATATGTACTTCTTCACAAAAACAGTACATACTTTTAGGGCATAGTATAAACAGGCAAATTGAGACGCAGCATGAGTGTGTCAGAAAAGAGAGACATACAAAATGTTCAGAGCGGTGGGTCTCCAGGACCAGGACTGAAAACCACTGCTTTAAAATGAATTGACCCTACGACAGATAAATGACTGACAGCCCAAATTGCTGCGTTGTCGCTGTCCACCATTTTGTCCATCTAATATATTTTTCCTTTCAATACTAGTTATCCGGAATGGCAACTTAATAGTGAAGTTTTGTTTATTCTGTTCTCGAAATTAGGCAGTAATCTCAAAAATTGCTAGCGTATGATCAGACATGTTGTTTTTTATGACACTGACCTTTTGTCATTTTAAATTATAAAAAATTTTCTCCATCACATAAAAAGATTATGAATAAAGTGTGTGTGTTTAGGCCATCATATATGTGTGGATTATTTGGTTTTATTTAAAAAAACAGAAGCATGCTGAATGGACTCTGGTTTGAAGCTTTGGTTTCAACATCGGGTTGTTCTGATAGTAATAAAGTAGTATGATATGCAAGTATCAATGATATGACATGCAGCTGTGACAAAGTTAACTTTATTTTAAGAAAAATGTAAAAAAAAAAAAACCCACATCATTTATCCATGTTTGCATCTCCAGTACACCTTTTTCTGTGTGTTAATGTCACGTGTTAATGATACTTGAATTTCTCCTTGTAATTTCGCAATTTTCTCGTCCTCTACCATATTTTTGTTTGTTTTTCAACATAACATGACACAAAAGCTTGTCCTTTCTAATTTATGATAAACTATTATGTACAATAACGAACAAGCCAACTCGCAATATCCTTTTGTTTGACAGACAGCATAGCGACCCTTAAAAGTTAACCCCTAGCATATATGGTTGCTATGACCATGGTTATATATTTGAATAAGTTCTGAAGTTCAAAGTCAGCTTGTGATGTAGTCATTCTTTACCAACGGTCAACAGACTTTGAAGTCTTGCCTCAAGATTATAGCGATTGATCTGTAATGTGCAGCTTTAACACTTCCACTGTGAAGCATCACGATGTTGGCCACTTCTTCCACATCATCAGACATGTGAGTAAAGAGGTCACACTGACCTAGCTTAGCAGAAGCTGGCAACGTTTTCCGAAGGGGGGTGAGTCTCTTTTTACAGACTCTCTCAGAATGTTGCTCAACTCTTTGCATGTTTCGACGCAAGTTCTCCCGCAGGATGGAACGCATCACCCTGATGATGATGACTTTGCAATCTGGAGTGCTGCAAGTGAGAGAAAATGTCAAATGTTAAGCTCTGTATGGAATAAGCTAAGTTTATAAACGACCAAGTAGATCATTCTTACCTGCTGCACAGCTGGAACACCGTCTCCGGCCTGCCCTCTCTCTGGGATTTGGTGTGGATCAGCTCCCAGATGCAGTCTGTGTCTTCAGACAGCATTAAAAGGCAAGGTTTGTTATTTGTACATTTAAAAATAACTGTTAATTAGTACTGTCTCTATGAGCTTAAACAAGCCAGACGTGTCAGTTACCTGCAGTATTGCCCAGTCTGACCTGTAGTGCAGACAGGGGGATGAGCCAACGAAACTTGAATGGATCCTGATCTCCATGGGCTGATCTTGAAGTTGGCTGGCAAACAAAGGATGCATATGAAATTAAAGGAATGTATATTTGTTTTAATAAAACTGTACTATACGAATGTATAAAGTCCACAACTTCAAATCACCTAACACCATTTATAAAAAAGCAATCAGCAAAACCATTTTGTTTCAAAATCTGTATTTTTATGTCAAAAGGATGAATAATTAAATGACTGCTCATATTTATATTTAGTATTGTTTTCTAAACTAGTCACAGTATAATGCATGAAAAAGAAATGACAAAATGACGGGACATTAAGGAGCTGCGAGAGTAATTAGACGAGGTGAAAACAAGACTCACCATCTTCTTTCTCACTTTGTTGTTCTCCCTGTACAGCAGTATCACAGCTCTCTTAAAAACTAAGATAAATCAGAGTCAAGCAGATATGTTAATTTTAGAAAACGACAGAATTCTTCGTCTTTGAGGCTACAGAACTGCTGCCAAAACAAGCCCAACAAACTTTCACAAAGCTATAAAAAGCTCTGCATAGTTCAAGCCGAGTGTTGCATGACACAATAACTTTCCCATATATTGCCTCAGAATATTTAAGAAGTAGATTTATGCATTTGTTTAAAAACTACTAACATATTAAGGTATAAAACGTTTATTTTGGCACAACTGCGAACGTAATGGTTTAATGAGAAAAGAGCAAAGCCTCACCAAAAACAGTCAGCTCAGGGTCCTTTTTCATACGGCCCAGTGATGGGAACGGGTTGAGCCAAATCACAGAGGAATGCATGAGGAACTGTCCCATGGAAATCTCTGTGACCTGGGAGAAAAAGAGTAAGAGAGAGACAGATGATGACTGAATATGCTGTTAAATCAGGGTATTACCCTCGTGCGTTCACTATATATGCATCTGTACCTCTTTCTCAGCGCCACTTTGCTCTGATACCAGCTGATCAAACACGGCACCATAGTCTTCGTAGATCTTCTGCATCTCATTTATGTGGCTTGCAACTTTCTCCATTTCCTTAAGTGCCTCTGTAATAATAACAATAAACTGTCTTAAGATACATTCATACTGGGCTTTGATTCCAGAGTTTACACCAAAATGTAACTGCAGTTTGTAGGGGTGTAACGATACCCTCCTGTCACGATTCGATACTTATCACGATACTGAACTCATGATACAATATTATTGTGATACTACAAGACATATGGTAAAAGGTTAATAAAAAATGTACTGTTGATTAAAATGCTAAATTTGATATTACACTGCGGGTGTAAATGAATAGACTCGGACTTGATGCATTGAACCCAAAGCACAGGACAATAATGACACCAGAATAAAAATATTCATGAATCTGAAGCTGAAAATACAGAATTATGTTAGACGAATATGACTGACTAGACATATTCAAAATAATGTAGGCCACTTTTTACTGGAAACATCAGACATTTGGAATTATCAGGACCCACAAATATTCCACAATTGCATTATTATACATTATATAGTAGTACTGACACTAAAATTCTGAAAACTTGAATTTTTTCTCTCACAGTAATTTTTATTTTCGGTGAATTATACACAATTCATACTGTCACTATCCACGATACATATTGTTGCATTTTTATATTGCGATATTTTGTGACATGATATATTGCTAACAATATTGTTATTGTCATCATCTTGTAATGGGAATGCCCATTACAATCCCAGAATTTGTTTTGTTTAGTTCCCCCCAAAACTACAATTGTCAGTTTACTTACCCTCATGTCATTCATGTTATTTTGAACAATTGCCACACTGGCCCCTGGTCACAACGTGCTTTCATCGCATGAAAAGGGCATTTCCTCAAAACTCTCTTTAATTCTCAACAACCCACCCACTAAACTAAAGAAGAAACTAAAGCAGCCCAGGTGATGTACCTGTAAGGTGGTAGTGTTCCTCACTGTCCGTGTCCGTCAGAGACACCAGCTCGCGGAGCAGCAGGGGGTATTTCAGCACTCTCTGCACTGGTTTGATGAGGTAGGACTCCAGTGTGGTCGAGTGCTGCTTGGTGGGATTCTTTGCATTGAGGAACTCCTTAAAGCATCGATCTGTTTTGGCTGGAGAGAAAAGACAAATCATAAATTCCAGCGCCACCCACTGAGGAGCTTGATAGTGTTTTCTGGATGGGCCACTGCAGGTAAAATGCACACAGTGCACAGAAGTCCCTCCACAAGGAGGCAGCACAGGCTCCCTGACGCCTCATTAAAAACACTGCAGTATAAATGCAACACTGCAGACAATGAACCACACCAAGGTGAGTATGGAGGGACTAGATTGTGTACGTCACAAAGCCTTCTGACCTGTCTTGGCAAGAGTTTGTGAGGGGAGTTAACACCACGACAGCACGCAGAATGATAAATGTGGTTCAAATCAAGAGCTATTAGAGCAGTAATTGAGGCACTCCTCGCCCCAGATGGATTGACACTTCAGGGAGCAATTGGCAGGCAATTAACAACACGACACAAAAAAGTCGTCTTCTTTTTGCAAACGGAAACCTTGGCACAACAGAAGCAGCGTGTGAGAATATATAATTACGAGCACCGCTGACAGACAGCGACACACACACTCCTGTTGTCGCGCCTGCGTTTCATGTCCTCACCCAGCAGTGGTTAAACAGTGTGTGTTGTGTTTCATAGCCATTACAGTGCAATTTCTGTGGCTGCTCTGAGGATTGCTCTCATCTTGTAATGGGATGAATTAAAAAGGAGGCCGTGGTACAGTTTTCCACTTTAAATGTGGGCAGGGCAGCCTCTCATTCATTTCTTACTGGGCAGACTGCCCGAGATGGAGAACCAGGCTAATGTCGCACGCATAAATTAAGTTCAATATTTAAAGACGCTAATCATTAATACTCTGTAGATTACGATGAGAAGATAAACCAACAACGGCTCAAAACATCCCAAAAGGACCGACACAGATTGCAAGTCCAACTGCATTCAGTTGGATAAATTCTTCTATATTTAATAGAAATATTGTATTCTATTGCTCACAGGTGAAGCGAGTTATGAGTAATGCTGTACCTCGTTCCAGAACCTTCTGCACTTTAATGTGGTTGGCGCAAAAGCCGCTGTAAAGTTTGAAGTGCTCTGCGTAATACAGAAACGAACCACCCAGTGAGAAGAGCAGCTTCTAGGTAAGGAAAGAAAGAAAGACGGCATTGAAATCAAGAAGGAAGTATGATCAAGTCTTTCGCTGAAGTCAGAATTACTATAAGTAACAGTTTTAATGTTACCCATCCCACAAGTCATTCCAAACCTCTATGATTTTCTTCCATGAAGCACAAAAGCTGCTGTTTTGCAGTGAATATGCTCGAGCTGCTCTTTATCACTATTAAACCATACAGGGCTCCAAAACTGACAAAAATTCATTAAGAACAATAAACATAGCCTAGAACAGTGTTTCCCAACCCTGCTCCTTGAGGCACACCAACACACATTTTGGATGTCTCCCTTTTCTGACCCATATATTTCTGGTCTTGGAGTCTCTACTAACGAGCTGATGAGTTGATTTAGGTGTGATCGATTAGGAAGAGCTGGAAAATGTGTAGTGTTGGTGTGCTTCCAGGAACAGGGTTGGGAAACACTGGCCTAGATGACTCATGCGCTATATACAAAGTCATCCTCAATTTTAAGCTTTTTAATTGCAAATCTTTCCCTCATTTGCATTTGCACATTCAAACTTGGCATCCGAAGCCATGGGTTTCCACATTTTGTGACTAAATGAAGAGGTCTTTTCCAAAACGCTATAAATCCATTTCAATAGTTTTCAGGAAAATTACATTTTTTACCTAGACCCACACATTTTGTGAATATTCAATTTATCCTGTTAAAATGTTTTATTGGCTCAGTCTGAACATGTTGAACAATGATTATTAAATCAAACAACAATATTGTTTATGATAAATTAAAAGTTAATTTATTTTTTTTCCAAAACGCTATAAATCCATCAATTTTTTCCAAAACTGTATGGTTTGTCTTTAAAAAAAAAAAACGAGAGCATGTAACATATAATCAGGGGCTCATACTATAAATTAAATTTAGCAACACATTTAGGCTAAAAGTCATTTGGTGCAGAACCTGAAAATAGTAATGATATCAATAGCTATTCAATAAGTTATTTAGTAATACATTCAGAGTCATTTTTAGTAAAGTGTCAAACCTGTAACAAGTAGGACCAATTTGTCCACTACATATGCGTAAAAAAAAACAAATTATTAAAAATATTTAATAATGATAACGATATTCAAAAGTAGTGATGGGCACCCCTCCACCACACACACACACACACACACACACACACACACACACATGCGTGTATAGGCTACACAGCATGTGAACAAAGCGGAGCGGCGTGACGCTTACATAAGTTTAAAAAAAAACTTAAAACATACGTTTCATATTTATGTTTAATAATATAGGCTAATGTTATTTTTTTTATTTAATCTATGTTGATTATATGAAAAGGGAACCGCATGAGATGAGTATGATAGGATCATAAGATGACCAATATATCGGAAAACATTTGGAATGGGTCAGACATGATTTTGACCACTTATTAAGTTTTGTTTAGTAGAAAGCCTTGCTTTAAAGTGAATTTCGTTTTGTATAAATTGTATCTTCATTTTAATCAATGTTTCATCAACAAATTGACTGGATTAATTATAAATAAATAAGCAAATATAGCAGACATATAATCAGGACACGGAAGCGCCCGCGCGTGATCTGGAGAGCATCACATAAATGAACCGAAACACAGCGATACTTGCCTCACAATCCTGAGAAGTATATCTATAAAAAGCTTGAAATGTCTACATTTAAACAAAACAATAAAAAACGAAAAGAAATTGGCTACTCTCTGCGTATAGGCTAATTCAAAGTGTGCATTTCTCTCTATAGGCGCGTTCACTACTGCGAAGATGGCGAGTCAGCATATCAACTTTATCTTTTCAGCTATATCTGACAGAAAACACTAATTAAAAAATTAACAATTCAAAAGTTTCATGCATAGGCCTAATCATTACTTTTGTCGGTTCTTTGTGGCAAGCTTTATGCGTGAGATGCGGAATAGGCAATTAAAAAAATGGTCATTATGGTTTCTCTCCCATATTTAAATAATTAAATCAATAGAAATATGTGATTAAACTTAAATGAACTACTACTAGTCGATTAGAAAACTCACTCATTTTGAGGAATAAATGAACATAAACAAACCTCTGTTCAGAGCGCCACCCTGTTGGATTGCGTAGAATTTTCACCGAATTCTGATTAGTCGAGAGGATTTATCGCGTTTAGGCTAAAAATAGGTTTGGCGCTTATCGCGTTTTGGAAAGAAACTGCATCTTGTAGTACATTTTAAACAAGGAAATGTAGCGATTTGGCATGAAATGTTGATGGAGCAGTGAATAGGTTCAGTGCACAGCAAAATGACATGACAAACTCATTTTTTTTTTAAATGGCGTTTATCGCGTTTTGGAAAAGACCTCTTCAAATCAATAAACCCTTTTGTGTTCCATGGAAGAAGAAAAAACTTTTTCAGAATTAAAAAAAATTGGGTGATCTATTCCTTTAACTTAAAAAAATGTTATTCCCAAAACAAGGAGCTCCACTAAAATGCTCATAAATTAGACGAGAGTATGATGAAAGCCATGTTTTGGGATGTCCACCTTGAATTGCACAGGGGTCTCGAGCGTGTGAAAGTTGGGGGAGGAGCTGATCTTCTCCTCCAGGGTCTGCAGGAAAACCTTCTGGAAGTCCAGCATCTCTGGAAGGCTGCCAAAAAGACTTTCCATCTAGGGAAAGGAAACCCTCAACCATTAAACAGAACTTTCAATATTTCAATATTAATTCATTAGAAACAGCGTGCAAGCAAGGGATTTCAGTGTGCAAGGCTGTTTAACAAAACCTTTAATATAAAAGCGAAAATTACATAACGGTACAAATGTTGTACTTCACAGAAAATGGACTCCATTTAAATCTGCAGATTTCCTTTCAGCTGTGCTACCATAGACTTTCTAACACGGGCCTCTTTCTAAATTGTTATTGCCACCCACATTGTCACAAGTAACTTAAGAACCAGTGCTAAAGCCACTTTCTCTTTAGTCCTTGTCTAATGTGTGTGAGGGCATGCTCCAGCGTACATTAACGGGACTTTAATATGGCCCACTTCTCAGCACATATTGACTGATCTTTCCTCAGGGACATCCTGAGCCGTGTCAGGGTCATATCCAGTTCACTGGGCGACAGTCTGAAAACTGCCAAGAAACGTGCGAGTCTTTGACATCAGTCACAGGAGAAGGGAAAGTGGGGACATGCAAGCTTGTGGCAAATTAAGCAAGATGTTTCACTGTGCTATCTGTTATCTGACAACTCAATCTAACACTGACCCCTTGAATCTATCTCCAGTGTGGGTTTAGCTTTACCTCGTCTTGGGTGAGAAAGGTCTCCTTTTGTAGGGGCTTCAGGTAAATTTCAAACAGGCAGTTCAGGTCCTTTATAGAAGAAACAGAGGAGAAGAAGACATCCTGAGCACTCTTTGAATTAGCTTTTCACATCTCTAGAATTGTTTTGACCACATTATATCCAGCTGTATATGGGTAATATAGTATCCTCATACTGTCAGTTCATAAATTTAAGGACTGAAAAAAAAAAACTGTTAGGAATAGGGATGTGCCCGAGGTTGAATGCCTTATTAATGAATAATATCATCTTTTTTTGGCAGACCCATTCACTCGTGTTTGCTGGATAACAGGTGAGCCAGGGACAGCATAGCAATATATTACACATAAACCTCTAAAATCACTATGCAATAATAAAATGTGAGATGAATGAATGCAAACTTTATGAATGATATGAGCAGAGCGAGATCGCAAATAAAATTGTCGTGTTGCCTGGGCTCTGACCAGTGATACATCAACAAAACTACATCATACACATTTTCTACTATTTGATATCGTACAAGGTTTAAAACATTTAAATGACATATGATACACAAATGAGTGTAAACTTTATGAGTGAAACGAGCAGAGCATGATCGCAAATGAAATTGCCTTTGTCTCAGAAATCAGAGATTTGACAAGAGTGATCAACTAAAATACTACATACACATTTTTTACTGCATCTGCTCACATAAGATATATGCTGCGTCTCAGTTCGCCTACTTATACTACGCCCTAAAAGTGTGTACTCTTTTTGTGAAGAAAAAGTAGATACTTTTTAGTGTGTAGCAAAAAGTAGACAAGCTTTGGGACATACTATCGCGTCTTTAACGTTAAAAATGAATGGCCACCACTTTGATAAACATATTAAAACTACTGGAGAGAAGGGAACAGACCTGATTAGGATATTCACCGACGCATATAAGGGTAATACTAGCAGAAAACTGTTTTCCAAGTTATATTCATATTTACAGTTGGACAGGGGACTCTCAACAATGTATGTAAAAATGAGGTGGGAAAAAGAAGCTAGCATAAAGATAAGTGGGGATGACTGGTTGAATATATGCAGAACACAATCTACCACCTCTAGCTCAGGTCTGTGGAGGGAATTCACTTGGAAAAACACTTTAAGATTCTTTATAACCCCCAATATAAAAAAGTCACAGAGCAATAATCCTGAACATGGTCAGTGTTGGAGAGTGTGTGGTAATATGTCGGCTGGTCATTATCATATCTTTTGGGAGTGTCCTATTATTTCTTTGTATTGGGTAGAGGTGGTGACGGCAATTAGGTCAATAATCGGCTCAGAGCTTGAGTTTAATTTCAGCGTTATGTATTTAGGAAATCTACCAACAGGACTGAAAAAGGCAGATAGATATTTGTTACAAATACTTTTAGCAGGTAGCAAGAAAACAATAACTAGGAAATGGCTAAGTAAAGAATCTCCGACAATTGCTGAATGGATAGAAATAGTTCAGGAAATTTATGTTATGTTATGTTAACATTTGACTTTCTCTCTGAGACATGCCAGGAGTAAATGTGAAGCATATTGGGAAAAATGGATATCTAATCTGAATACAAAGTGAGATGTATATGTCTTGTTTTTCTTTCTTTTTTTTGTCAAAAAAATAAATAAATAAAATAAAGTTAAAAAAAAAAAAAAAAAATGAATGACCAAACAGATATTTATAAAAGTCCACATTGTCATTGCAGATTAAATATAATACGGATAACATTAAATAAATATTTTTTTTTAGCAGGTTAAACTTTGATTAGTCACTCAAACCTTTATCTGCACCATTGGTCGCACAAATCTACCACGTTTTGTAGTTTTTTTTAACACTTTTTACTTTTTCCACTTTTCCTCCAAAGCGGAATGGGTTGTGGGTAATATTAGCCTTTATAGTGTGCACGGATCCACTCTTCGAAAATCCATCGGGAATAGTAGGCTAGACCATCCGGGGACTTCTGGCATACTCTTTTCAACATACTATGCTTTGGGACACACTTATTCTAATCTCACATACTATTATATGGATAATATGATAATATGGACATTGAGACTCAGGGATAGCTTGTTTCTGCTTCTTCTTCACCTGTGTTTTGATCAGAAGATTCGGTACTCTTTCAGAAGATGCCTAAAAGCACCCCTTCCGTATAAAAGTAAAAAAACAGAAAGCCGTGAAAAGGAAGATAATTGTTCATGTGTGCTCTGCCACACCATCTGACGCCACATTAAAGAGGTTCAAAACGACATTTATTGTTTGAATTTTATTATAAAATTGACAGAATTTGAAAGCTCAGATTTTGTATCATATTAAAAGTAATTAAATGTGATGGTTTAAGGCAAAGCCATTAATCAGGGAGATTTCTGTCACAGATACAGTAGGTTTAAACAGCCAAAGTCTCCCCCTGAAAGCTCCCGAGCCTGTGCCATGTGCGGCGGCCATGTTATGGCATCGGCAGGCTGTCGGTGCATCAACCTCAACATTCTCATTAGGCTGATTTATAGCAGTCTGCCAGTGCCGATGCAGCATATCACAGACAAATAGCTCCAGCGCAGGACCCCCCCCCCCCAACCCCCACACAACAAATCACAGACCGCTGAAATAATCAGACACCTATTAACCATGTAGAGCACATTACAACAGAACTTTTAATGCCATCTAAAGGTTCACTATGAACATCAGCAGTGTAAAACGTGCATATGGTCATTTATGTGTTTGCCAGTCTCAGTATTACTCTCTTTTCTCTTCTCTTTAATTAATAGGCGGTCTTTCGGGACTCTATTCATCAAACATGTTTTGCTAAAACAGCCCTTTTCACCTCACCTTCATAGGTCTATCATTAATTTGAGGTGTGACTTCCAGATCAACATAGCGCCGGATAAATCTGTGAAACAGTTCCGTTTTAATGAAGTCGAAGTATCGTACAGATGACTACATGGATTTCTACTCGACCTGAGTGATCATTTCTTTATGCTGAACTATGCTAATAGGGCATTAGAGGGTCAGTTCTCACCTTTACATAGGATTTTTCTGTGTCCACTAATTCCTGGATGACCTTTCGCAGTCTCTCTGTGGCAGACATGTGACGCGGACAGGGCCTGAGCATGGGGACCTCTGGCCCCGTTTGCTCCTCCTGGCCCTCCATCAGACCCCCAGAGCCTTCCTGGAAGGAGTTGTACAGCGAACACACTGTATCCACACTCTGCAGGAGACACAGTTAAGATAACATTACATTAGATACCAATGTCAACCAATCAAATATTTAGGAAAACAATAGAGGATACACACACACACACAAATGTATAGGATTTTTTTGTGGCTTTTTTGGATTTTATTTGAATAAGACAGAAATCATGACAGAAGAGAGAGAGGAATTGGAACTGGAAATGACCTCGAGTCAGGACTCGAATTTGGGTGGCATGAAGTGCAACCCCACTGTATGTCGGAGCGCTTTCCCACACGGCTATGGCTCTGATCTTTGAAACAGTTTTCACTCACCAATTCCGTCAAAGACAATTGACAATTATCATAGAGTTTCGATTGGCGGTATGGTTCTCCTGTGGGGAACATGCAGCCTAGCATGGATAAGAGCAGGGAGAGCAGCGATAAACAGAACCGAAGCAACACTAATGATATCTGCAATACATTCATGTTTTTGATGACAATTACATTAAGGATTAAATCCTGACTCCGGACAAGAGAAGAGCTGGGGATGTAGGGTAATAAGCCCCTGAGCAACACAATGAAATCAGCTGAAGGATAACTAAAGGCAACTTAAATAGGAATGCTGTGATTGCCACAGTATACCTATAGGTAGCCATAAATCAGCTGATGCGAACTTGACTAACGTGACCTGCCAGAACTGATGCTACACTTGATTTTAAAGAAATAGTTCACTTGATGAACAAAATTTAAATTCTGTCATCATTTACTCCCCCTTAAGATATTTCAAACCTGTATGAGTTTCTTTCTTCTGCTGAACACAAATGAAGGTTTTTCGAAGAATGTCGGTAACCAAAGTTGATATACAAAGTTGATATACCCCATTGACTTCCATAGTATTTTATTTCCTACTATGGGAAATAGGGTATATCAACTTTATGGTTACCGACATTCCTTTAAAATATCTTCCATTGTGTTTAGCAGAAGAAAGAAATTCGTTTGGAAGGTTTGAAACAACTTGAGGTGAGTAAATGATGACCGAATTTTTATTTCGAAGTGAACTATCCATTTAAGTAATATTAGTACAGCAGCAGCAGTAATAGCGGAAGGTGAGAAATAAAATAGTAATGAAATATAATAAAAAATATAAACCAAAACACATTTCCATTTTGTCCCACTTAGCTTTCATACCACTATTGTTTCAATATTATTGGTTTGTACATGTTCTTGTTTTTCCCTCTGCCCACGAAAAAATACCCAGTCTGTTTTTGATAAATAACCAGTTAAATTGAATTGTCTTCCAAATCCACACCTCTGCTCTGCGTTAAAAAGAAAGAGATAATCCAAAAGACATTTACCTACTGGCAAATCACCTGCTGTTTTCAGGCTAACTTGGCTAACGCCTTAATTTATTCTTTCCATCAATTATAATACATAATGATATAATTAAAGCTTGGAAAAAGTTCTGCAATTAACTTTTGTTGTTTAGCTCATCTAACAAAATTAACGAAGCATCTTTTTTGCCAATTCCTGAAGTAGCTAATGCTAATTTAGCTAATGCGTTCCCCCACAGCGTCACTGTATGATCCAGCTCTCAGATGGTCCACTGCTCACCCCTGCTTCTGATGGGACGACCCACAGGTGCTGTATGCTGGGCTACCAGTCTTTCATGATGTCAGTAAACTTCCATTTATCATTTATGGGATTAAAGGTGATGATACACAGGGCAACTTTTTGAGCAATGTTGCTGGGCAATCTTGCCGAGCGATTGTTGCTTGGGCATTTTCCCATTGAAAACGGGCAATAAATTTCTATCTGGATAATTTAGATCGGTCGTGGGCCCTGTCTCTCATCTGGTTGCCCGTTGACAGCAACATTGCCCTAAAAGTTGCCCTGTGTACCATCACCTTAAGACACACTGTTGTTAAGAGCGTAAATAAATATGAACAATTACCTTTTATCAAAAGGAATCGATGGTCAAATAAATATACTGATGCCAAATGTTTTAAATAGTACTTGTATTAAATTACTTGTGTGAAAATGAATGTGCAACATTGTACAGCATCAACATCAACAAACACTATTTAAAAGGTACGGCTAAATGAACCCATATTATAATGGTTTTATATGAACATTATTTTAACTTCATTTAAAAAACTTGTTACAACATGTTCTGTAATTACAGTAAATCTGTGTGATTTTTTTAATTCGACAAACACACCTAGTTATAATTATAAACACATTTTAAAGTATGGTTTATTTCAAGGGGTTTGTGATGCACTTTTCCAGGGCACATGATCTTCCTTTCCAGACACATCTAGACATCACAGACATGCTGTTAATAACTGTAACTAAGCCAGTGTTTAGAAAACTAATAGTCTGAATCCAGTGCTTTAGTGTGAGTAGACCTAATGACAATTTATAGACAGAAAACTACTGAACTAAAAGAAAACTATGTCATTCTCATGTCCAAATGAGTAATGTAAGTTCAAATGTCATGTGTTTTATTAAATATGAAACAAATGTATGTTGTACTACACAAATGACAGTTCGTAAATGGAAAATACAGTTTTTAGGTGCAATGTAGAGTAAATATTAAAAAGTCCTTTAGTTCTCCACTGTTATCAGTGCATTTTGGGAAAACACATATTTAAAAGCTTTTCCTAGCCGTTGTGAAGACACAGTTTGGAACGTGATGAGCAAAGATGACAAAGTGACAGAAGTGTTTCATACAAGAAGTGTGTGCAAGCATTACATGATTTATGCTGGATCTACACCCCAGAGACCGTAGCTGCTCACATCTTCTTAAATATAGTGATCGGTTTCAAAATAACACGACACTGATGATTTGGAGGGCCACATCTCATGTGTACAGCACTTACACTGGTAAGGATCGCAGCCAAGTTCTTATTAAGGTCGTACATCAATACAAACAGCAATATCGCTTACAGTGAATGTCTCAAAATAAAGGCTTCAGCATCTCAGCTTCAGCTCTCAGAGAGCTGTGAACAAGTGAAACAGCTGACAAGGACAGATCTGTGACCACAGGGGACAAAAACAACAGCAAAGCCCTTTCCTGGCTTTAAACCAGCCAGACAAACTCCATATTGAACAGAGCACATCCTGCTGCTGCAAAAAAATATATAAACTCAGCACTTTGACCTGTCTTAACATGTACGTTAACTTGAGTCCAGTTGACCAAAGACCTTACAACAACCGATCAATATACAGGAAACAGAGAGCACTGCAAAGTGTGTTTGTGTGAAGTGAGTCGTGACTAAACCAGAAGAGAAAAAAAAAGTGAAAATGGGATCTCACAGATTGTTCTGTAGTTGGGTTTACTAATTACACACCGGCCACTCCGGAGACCATGTGCTGTTCAAAGTCAGTTTAGTGTACCGAGAGAGAAAGAGCAAGAGGAATAGGTAAAGCTCAGCCCAATCTTCTGACAGAAAGCGTAGCTGTGGTAGGACCACCCAAAGTAAACACTGGGGCTCCCAGGACATCTTCGTAGACATTAGTTAAACAGAGATTAAGAACCCTCAAAAACACTGCAGTGAAAAATCAACATTATGCCTCAGCATGTAGGTTGCATGAAATATGCATTGTGGACACATCTTGCAATGATATGAAGTATAAATAGCATGAATAGTATGCACACAAGTAGAGAAAAAATATAAATATATACGTTCATACAGCAAGCGAGCAAACTTGTCTGAGTAAACGGTGTGATCTAGCTGCATAATTTGTCACATGACCCTACAGTATACTTAGAAAGGGCCCGCATTCATAGTAACATGGCTTGACAAATGCGGGTGGATTTCAGCAGTGGCGTGGAACAGTCACACCTACTAGCCACTTTCATTTTATATATAGCCTAAATAAAAACATTTCATCAATTGTAGTCTTTTAAGGCACCTGAAATAATAAACTAAGAGCAATGCTGTCCAAAATATCGATTTTCAATACATAGATACTGAAATATCTGAAATGCTTCCATACTCATTTTCCGCAGAATAGATACAAAATACCAGCTGCTCTTCCTCTCCCTCTCTCATCTCTCCGACAGCGAGTGACACACAAACCCTCCTCTCCTCACTCACTCATTTCTTTTGCTCCAGATGAATATTGTTGGTGTTACAGGGCTTGAATTTCGGCATGGGATTCCGCGTACTGCACATCATTTGACTAATTCCCACAGGGTTTGTGTTCAAACACAAAGTTTGCAAGCATAAAACCGACTCTCAGTACTAAATCGAGTTCTTTTTGCTGATTATTGCACATAAATGGTGATAAAAAGTGCGCATAAAAAGTGACACCAGCCTAAATATACATACCTGATGAAAAAAAAAGATTTTATCAAAGAATTTGCAGACTTTCTATCAGAATTAGTATTGGCTGCAGATAAAGTACTAATTGTTGGTGATTTTAATATACATGTAGATAATGAAAAAGATGCATTGGGATTGGCATTTAAAGACATTGTAAACTCAATTGGAGTTAGACAACACGTGTCAGGACCTACTCATTGTCGTAATCATACTCTAGATCTAATATTATCACATGGAATAGATGTTGATGCCGTTGAAATTCTGCAGCAGAGCGATGACATCTCAGATCATTATCTAGTCTCATGTAAATTACATTTAGCCAAGGCTGCAAAGCCGACTCCGTGTTATAAATACGTTAGACCTATAACTTCTGCCACTAAAGATTGCTTTATCAATAATCTTACTAATCAGTTTCATCATCTCAGCATCCTGGATAGCTTAGAAGAACTTGATATTGCAACAGAAACGTTTAACTCTCTCTTTTCCAGCACTTTAGACACAGTTGCTCCGTTGCGCTCAAAGAAGATTAAAGAAAATAGTCCAACGCCGTGGTACAGCGAGCACACCCGGGCCCTTAAGAGAGCAGCCAGAAAAATGGAGCGCAACTGGAAGAAAACTAGAGGTATTTCGGATTTCGTGGAATGAGAGCTCGATTGCTTACAGAGAGGCTTTAAAAGCTGCTAGATCTGCTTATTTTTCAACCCTATTAGAAGAAAATAAACATAATCCAAGGTATTTATTTGAAACAGTGGCTTAACTAACGAAAAAGAAAGCTTCAAGCTCAGAAGTGTCCAAGCAACACAGCAGTGATGACTTTATGAACTTCTTCACTTATAAGATTGATAATATCAGGGACAAAATTATAATTATGCAACCGTCTACCACTGTATCGCATCAGGGAGTGCATTGTAGTCTCCCTGAGGAAAAATTTGATTCATTTGTTGCTATAGGAGAGGAAGAATTCTGCAAACTCGTTAATTCATCTAAATTGCCAACTTGTATGTTAGATCCTATACCGACTAAGCTACTGAAAGAGATGTTTCCAGAGGTCATATATCCTCTTCTTAATATCATTAATTCATCTTTGTCTCTAGGATACGTACCAAAAACCTTTAAACTGGCTATGATAAAACCGCTTGTTAAAAAATCACAACTTGATCCTACAGAATTAGTCAATTACAGGCCGATCTCGAATCCTTTTTTGTCAAAGATATTAGAAAAAGCAGTATCTTCACAACTATGTTCCTTTCTAGAAAGAAATGATATCTGCGAGGATTTTCAGTCCGGATTTAGACCATACCATAGTACTGAGACAGCTCTCATTAGAGTCACAAATGATTTGCTCTTATAATCCGATCGTGGTTGTATCTCTCTATTAGTGTTACTCGATCTTAGTGCTGCATTTGACACCATTGACCACAACATTCTTTTAAATAGACTAGAAAACTATGTTGGCATTACTGGAATTGCACTAGCATGGTTTAAATCATACTTAACTGACCGTTATCAGTTTGTAGCAGTAAATGAAGAGATGTCTTATCGATCACAAGTTCAGTATGGTATACCACAAGGCTCAGTACTAGGACCGTTGCTGTTCACTCTGTACATGCTACCATTAGGAGATATCATTAGGAAACATGGAGTTAGCTTTCACTGTTATGCCGATGATACTCAGCTGTATATTTCTTCAAAACCCAACGAAACTTACCAATTCACAAAATTAACGGAATGCATAGCTGATATAAAAAATTGGATGACTAGTAATTTCCTACTACTAAATTCTGAAAAGACAGAGATTACAATTTTTGGACAAAAAACTTCCACACGTAATAACCTAGAATACTGTCTAACACTTGATGGCTGCTCTGTCAAGTCTTCGTCGTCGGTTAGGAACCTGGGTGTGCTCTTTGATACCAACCTTTCTTTTGAAAGCCACGTGTCTAGTATCTGTAAAACTGCATTTTTCCATCTTAAAAATATATCCAAAATACGCCATATGCTCTCATTGGGAAATGCGGAACAATTAGTCCATGCGTTCATGACCTCAAGGCTAGATTATTGTAATGCTCTACTGGGTGGTTGCCCTGCACGCTTAATAAATAAACTACAGCTAGTTCAAAACGCAGCAGCTCGAGTTCTTACCAGAACCAGGAAATATGACCATATTAGCCCGGTTCTGTCAACACTGCATTGGCTCCCTATTAAATATCGTATACATTTTTAAATATTGTTGATTACTTACAAAGCACTAAATGGTTTAGCTCCGCAGTACTTGAGCGAGCTCTTAACGCATTATAGTCCTTCACGTCTATTGCGATCTCAAAATTCCGGCCAGTTGATAATACCTAGAATATCTAAATCGACTGCTGGCGGTAGATCCTTTTCCTATTTAGCACCAAAACTTTGGAACAGTCTTCCTACCATAGTCCGGGAAGCAGACACACTCTGTCAGTTCAAAGCTAGACTAAAAACACATCTCTTTGACCTAGCATACACATAATACACTATAGACTTCTATAATTCAATGTTAGGCTGCATAGATTAGGTCAGCCGGAATTGGGAACACTTCCCTTAAATCTTGATGTACTCGTTACATCATAAGAAGAATGGCATCTACACTAATATTAGTGTCTTTGTTTATCCCAAGGTTTTCCCGCAGCCTGCCGGATGTAGGCCGTATCCAGATCTGACGAAGGAGATCCGCCTGGACCCGATGACAATGCAGTGCTGAAGTGTCAACTATCCTCTCCCTATGGAGGATCCCTTTCCCACTCTACAGATAAAGCGTTTTGAATTTCAATTCGCGTACCCCGAAGTGATCAAATAAAACAAATTTCTGTATCAAAATTTATAGGCAAGACAAGTAGTTTGTTTAGGCATGGGTTGTATGGAATTTACAAACCTGCGCACATATTTTCAAAAGCACATAACTATAGAATCAATTCTGAATGAGCATGTGAACGCCGTCAGCGTTAATCACAGGTTCGCGTTTAAAGTCTGATCATTTCGACGGAGGTGAATCAATCAAAATTAACTTTAGCTGGAAATAACTTTATTCAAGAACCGCTATAAAGCCAAAACAATCTGTTACCTTAAATTATATGTTTATCCCGTAAAGCTGCTTTGAAACAATCTATTGTTAAAAGCGCTATATAAATGAAGATGACTTGACTTGACAAATGATGAGATAATGAAAATGCATATAGTACAGTTTTTCCCCATGTTGAGTGGCTAGAAACTTTGGAAAACCACTAGCCACAGTGGCTGGTGAGCAAAAAAGTTAATGTCAAGCCCTGCATAGTAATACGAGTTATTTTTCTTAATGACAGGTCAAATGAGATTTTTTTCATTGCAAACGTATCCAGGTATAAAAAATATCTATCATACATGTTGGCAAATTGTCAATGTACTGTATAAAATTATGCCAATTGACCCTTCGCTAAGCCCCGCCCTCCTTAGTTACGCCCTCCCAAGCTTTCGCGACTGCCACGTCTATTACAGTGTGAATGCACCGGTGTCAGACATTCCCAAGGAGATAATTAGTCATTTTTGGCGAACAGGTGAAATATCTGAGAGAGCAAGACAAAAGGGACTGCAGTATGCATTCGAGGGATATATCCACGACATAATATGCAACCGATTAGAGAATAATTTCATCAAAATTGAAGCTAAAGCCTATAACGTTAGGTCCCAGCGCAAGCAGCAGCCGGCTCCTTAGCAGACCATTCACATGGGAAACGCACAAATGGAGGAACAGCTATGTTCATGCACAGCAGGGTAAGTGAAATGTGAAAATAATCTAATAATTACAAATCAAACAGCTTATCCATCAATCTAACACCGGGAGAGCCTCGGATTGGGGTAAAGTTACTAGGGGTAGGCCGTCAATTAACAAAATGCTGAAATATATTAGTATGTCAGTATGTCAGTGAGCCTCCGTCTTGCCAATAATCGTCTTATTTTACGTTCAAATAAATGCATTATGAACAAAGAACCGCCATTATTTCCAAGCAATAGGGTTTTTTTTTTGTTGTTAATCCTGTCGACATTTAGTTGTGAATGGGTCTCCCACACTGCTTGATCCACGCCCGGCATTTCTCCCCTTTGGCTTTTAGGTTTCGGGAAGGGAAAAAATGCCACCCCACCATCCAAACTTTTAGGATACCGGGTATCAGATTTGCACAATCCATACGCACAACGCGTCGGGATGTTTCCCTCGCTCGAAAGCTTGACAGACCTCCCGTGCCTAGTTACGGTTGCTAAGCCACGATTGGCCAGTGGCGGTTTTCGGGCGTGGCTTAGCGAAGGGTCAATTGATTGGCTATAAAATTATGCCAATTGATTGGCTAAAGATTGGCAATGATTTATCAAATGAAGCATCTGGTATCAGCTTTGGGGTAAGTTGTGTCAGTGGCTCAACTAAGCTTTGCCAACAAACACAATACAACATACTATTACAAAATGTTTTCACTATATTCAGATATACTGAAAATTATATATTACATTTATGAAAATTATTATATTACAATAATGTGCATAAAACTTCGGTATGGGATCAAGAGTTAGTAAATCTGTTAGTAAAAAAGTTGTGTCACTGAAAATCTATTTAAGATTTTAAGACACTTTCTTCTAAATTCAGTTGATAAGAGTTACCCAGAAATGTAATTAGAATAGCAAAAATCAATAATAATAGTAAAAAAGTCCTGTCATCATTTACTTTATAAATTTCTTTCAAAAGACATTTTAAAAGTGAATGGGGTCTAATGGGTGCAAATTAACATTGGACCCCATTGACTTTAATAGTATATCTGTGTTTCACAGAAGAAAGAAATGCAAACTGGTTTGGAATAACATGAAGGTATCTAAATTATAGCAGAATTTTTGGCTGAACTATCCCTTTAGTACCCGAGTCTTTCCAATGCTCTCACATGATATCCTCTCAAA
Source organism: Tiaroga cobitis (assembly GCA_030578255.1). Lineage (NCBI taxonomy): Eukaryota > Metazoa > Chordata > Actinopteri > Cypriniformes > Leuciscidae > Tiaroga > Tiaroga cobitis. The sequence goes on along the minus strand of CM060607.1, from coordinate 35,980,101 downwards.
CAGCCAAGATTTCAGGTATAATAAAAACTCCAAACACATCAATAAGAGGCCGAGGGAGGCAGGAGAGGTCATGCTGACGCATTAATGGAGCACCTGTAGTAGAATAGGTGGGAAAGCCCAGCCCGGCACAGATAACAGTAATGGCAGGTGCTTGTGTCACCAGGAGGTTAAGAGAAGCTCTGCAGGTTGTGAAGACCCCACACAGGTTCCTGTTAGCCTCACGCAAGAACCTGCAAATTATCTGTGACACTCTCCTCACGACACACACACATTTACGCTGAGTGTGAACTGGCTGTATAAATTCAAGTGACTGTGAGAATCTGACCAGCAAACAGGGCAAACCTCCAAATATAGATATAGAATTACAGAACGGTACTGCATAGTGGTAACATGAAATGTCTGTTTGCATGCTAGGCGTCTTAAATATCTAATTAAGATATAATAAATGCATCGTGTGGAGGTGAAAAAGACATGCAACATAGTGCAAGACATAACATAGTTGAAAGCATCACTTCTGGTTTTCCCCAGATGACGGCTCCTCCAGTGCTGTGATACCAGCTGTCAAAAAGCTTCAGTCTGACAATCTATCCTACTTGACAGAAAATGTTCACAGCTCACGGTTTGAGGAGGAATAAAACTGCTTGGCAGTGCAGGTTTTGAAAGCTTGCGATCCGAGTGACACAATTGGCCCCACTCAGACCTTATTAACATCTGTTTCAGGTTATCTGAATGCGATGGACAACACTAAATAAAGACAGGGCTCAATGCATTTCGAAAATGCTTTACCATTTAATCATCAAAGACTCTTTTGGAGGTGGTCAGTGCACATCTGGTCACAACTGCATTTGTAGCAGAGGCATGTGGAAGCAGTGCCTCCTCCAAAAATGTGCATTAAAAAAATAATCAACAGTACATTAAAAACAGTAATAAGGGTTCAAATCATTTTTAAAATCACTGGTTTTCTAAAGCACTCTTATAGAGAGTATGCGCATGACGTCGCCGTCAGCCGGAGTGAATGTGGTTACGTCCACCGAGTGGCAGAAAGACCGAGCACGAGCAACATAGGTTTTCAGCGTGAATAACACACAAAACACATCTAAAACGGGAAAGAGCTTTGCGATTGACTGTCCAAAATAGCTTAAACAATAAATCTGAGGTATATTTTTACAGACTGCCGAAAGCTACAGAACAGTGAATCGCTGCAATTCATAGAAACAACTGGGTGGCAGGCAGCGAAAGGTGAATACGCAGTTATCATTTTGTGTCAATATGCTGAATTTAGGGGTAAAATCATACACTATATATTATATTGTTATAAATTGTATTGACAACTCATATATTTACCATCAGCTTTCTGCATATTCTGTTCATATACTCTTTCTGTTATTCAGCATAATTGGATGTTTTTAAAAAAACACTGACAAAAGGGCTGGACGATATGAATATACAGTTTATAACATGTAATCACCAGGATTTAGACCTACCTATAGTATTTATATATAAAGCGTTCACAGGCAAATTTGCTTTATTTATTTCCCCTGTGTCGAAATCAGGCACATATAAATGTCAGGAAACACGATTTCTGGCTGCATGTCAACATCCATGGATCACTGGATCTTTGGTAAGTTGTAAGGGACACTATATATCGAGTCCAACCTTTAGTTTAAACTGAAAATTAGATTTTTTTTTTACTTGCGTTTTCGCAGTTTCCCCTATTAAATCCAGTCACCCAGCAGCTCTTTTGCCACTCAGTCCGGCTGAGGGTGTGTGTCCCGGCGGGAAAGTGACGTCAATGCATTCACTCTATTTAAATGCACCGGTTTTCCCAACTCTGCCTAGTATCCCGTCTTCTCAACACACATGCGCACTCAACAAAAACCTGCCGCTTGTTTACAATACATGTACGCTCCAGTGGAAGCAGACGTTTTAAAGCACCTTCTCTTAATCCATTCAACAGCGTAAGGAATTGTCTACATGAGTTTCAGAGCGCTGCTTTCTGCAGAAACCCTGGAATAAGCCGTGTTCTGAAGTGCGTGTAAACGGGGTCACAGTCCAACAGCGGATAAAGATTCAGAGGGATGCAGCGTCTCATTGACATGCCTTGGTAAAGAGCATAACTGCAAAGTACAGGCGGAAAGTCATGTGAGAGGAGGCAGTGCCTCTAAATTATGATTTGCTCATTTCCCTGAATGAAAACGGGTGGAAATGGATCTTCAAATTACAAAGCAAACAACGTATTCACTTATATATTACCATTTTTAGACATGTCTTTATATATATACACTGATTGGCTTCATCACTCTGTCTCCTCTCCACCAGTAAGCTGGTGTGTGGTGGGCGTTCTGGCGCACTATGGTTGCCGTCGCATCATCCAAGTGGATGCTGCACATTGGTGGTGGTTCAGGAGATTCCCCCTTCCATGTGAAGCGCTTTGAGTGCCTAGAAAAGCGTTATATAAATGTAATGAATTATTATTATTATTATTATTATTATGTCTAAATGAAATAAATTCAAATGATCTGTGAGTCAACTGGTTTTTAGTGAGCATTCAACTGTGTTAAAGGTGCACTACAGAAGATTTTTTCGTTACAAAATGAACAAAAACATAGTACAAAAAAACAATTCTCTTACAGGGACCCTCACCCTAATTCAGAACCTTTACAATAATAATGTATAATTCGAGCCGTCAGGTTGGATTTCACAGGAAATGCCAGTTTCACATAATTGCGTGGTTGCATCACGTCTGTAAACAAAGAGAAGACTGTCCGACTATTTCAGAGCATAGCCATAGCTAAACTAATAAGCAACATCATTAACGCAATGGAGCATTCAAAGAGGCAACCATGTGAGGAAACATCCATTGTTAAAAGAAAGAAAGCCTGTTCAGAGAAGAGTTTACAAGCAAAAAGGAAGCGTGACCGAGCCTAATAAAACGCATATCAACATCAGACTAGCTTTTCAAAGATGGCGACAACTCCCGAGACTTCAAAGTATTTAAAACAGACCCAAGCGCTGGCCTTCTGCAGCAAAGTATTCGCAAGTAATGCCTCGACCGCTAAAGGGACAACTCTTAACAGTGTTGAAATTTACAGTGCACTTCCCTGTCTGCGAGCATCACTACACCTGCAGTGTTTACACTGAAAAGAGAGTGAATTTTAATCATATTTATAATAGTAGCCAGAAAATAGTTTGTGGTATAACAGCTACGAGAAATGTGCGTTTTACAGTACTTATTACTGTTTATGGTTTTATTTTTGAAACTGTTTAAAAATGCATACATGATTTAAAAGTTTTTAAATAAATAAAATATCATATTGATATAGAAATACAAAAGTATAACAGCATTATTTGGTTATTTATGCTGTAAGGTAAATGTTCCATCTGCCTATAACCCAGAAATGTATTTGTAACAAACTTTAATAAGCCATTGTAAACATTAAATAGGCTCAATATAATATAATACACAATGAAGTATAATAAACAATGAAATAATTAATGTAAATAACCCTATAATGAAATAACCCCATTAATAATAATAATAAAAAATTATCTTACTGCAGGATCAATATTTTATAAAGGATCAATTCTCTCAAACACCAGTCAGTATTTAGAAATTGATCCGCCCTAAAAGAAATGCAATCAAGCGGTCAATAGAGACACCTTTGAGATGCTTCGTCTCTGAACCCTCATGTTCTGACCCATAAATACACTCACCATGAAAAGCAGCCGGTAAAGTATCCTCCAGGCTGCTATGGCCTGGTATTTTGTCCTTTTGGCCAGAGAACTGCTCTTCCTTCTAATCTTGCCCACCCTGAAAGTTGGCATGTTTGTTGAGTTACTCTTCAGCTCTGGTCGAGTCACACACTCACACTCACTCAAGACATGTCTCCTTCCTCAAACTGCAAGTCAACCATCAAGCATTTCCAAAATTCTAAGGTTAGGCTAGTTTTCTTTTTTCAGCTTAGGGTGCTTTCTAAAAATCGATCACTAGCAGGTTTTGTGCACGTACGAGCAAGCTAGACTAAAACTGCTGCTGTCCACTGAAATCTGCATATCAATTGCTGGCTCGCATGACCCCGCTGCGGTTTCCAGAGAGCATAATGAAGCGCTCAGACAGTTTGCAAACACCACCAGTGGCCTACAGCCTTTCAATAACATCAACACAATGGAAACGTTTCTGGATGGCCTGTGAACACTAAGGCTAACATTACCATGCATGCTGAAAGGAGAATTGTCTGAAAATATTAACCAGAACAACACAGTTGAGAGGAGAAAGAAAAAGACGTCCATTTTATTTTATTCTTTTAAAATGTAATCTGCTTTTCTAACGGTATCACTATCAACATAGTCTGAAGTTTTCATAAACATTGATGAACTCTCCTCATTTTGGCCGTGGGCTATCACACAGCTCCCGGGCAAATATCAATATTCTTAGAAGGATTAATGTAAAAACATACAAAATTACATGTGTTGCCTGGTTCTGCGCACTAGACAAAAATCTACCAATATGATGCCCGTGGCGTGTCAGAGAGTGGTTTATTCACATACAGGTCGTGTAACACTAAACCCTGGCAGGATCTCAACAACACAAACACCTGCCAGTCAGATCCTTACATCAAAACTAACCTTTACCCACATCTGTCAATGGTGTGAATTGAGAAAATGTAATAAATATAAATCAACATTTTTTACCAGCTTAGCCATGAAACTTTTTTTAATAAATATATTTTGTTGCCCTTGCTGTTCCTAAAATATTTGGCAAACAGCTCAGATACAAGCCCCGAGCAAGTGCTAGACAATAAATCTGACAACACTGACAATGAATCCGAAACAATCACGGGTTTGGACATTGACAGTACAAAGCTTGGTTTACACAACTATAATACAGTTAGCGTCGCCAATATGCAAGCATGTTGGATTCATAACAAATGAGGTGAGCCCATACATTTGGATTGAGCCATATCATGTTTGTTTTCTATCTTGCAATTTGACACCCAATTTCCAATGAATTGGAATGAAACAATATTTCATAAAGTATGAATGGACCACACTTGGAATCTCTAACCTTATATGTTCATCCTTTACTGAGGTAAAGTTTAAACAAGCACTGTAAACCATATACTTTTATACCAGTCATGACAGAAAGTTATTAGAATTTGGTAAAATGACAAATTCTTGGGAATCAGACATTAATAGTGTGCATTTGTACAAGATTTTATTATTTTGTGGGTATCAGTCTTTTTCAACATCAATTTGATAACACATGTTGTGCTTGTTAGGCAAGGCAAAGCTAGACGCGGTAAGTTGAGCTTGTTTGTACAGCACAACACACACACGGTGGAAATTCAGTTCCGCTTTCCCTGGCAGCACAACAAATATCAATGCCTTGCTGGTGCGGAAGATAAAATGTGCTCGTCTAACCTTTTAGTACCAGTGCAATTGCTTTAGAATATCAAAAAATAACAAGAGAGAGCTGCCTCTGCCATGATCTTTTACCCAGTTCTCTAAAAGTGCAAAGTGGGATATATTTTGGGGCATATGATTAATACTTCTTATTGTACCCTTCCTAAAAAATTCATAAAGTTAAGTTCTGCACAAGGACATTTTTAGAGCTGTCCGACATACTCGTTAAACCGACACTACACAAACAGACTTGAATTTGTAACAAAACTTGTTCCATAAAACAAAAGGAAATTCTACAAATACAATCACTGAGCACTTCAAACTTCTCACTTTATTAGCTGAATGAAATAACAAACAGTGGTGGCTTCTCTAAGGTCGCAGGAGAGAGACTGTGGGAGGCAGACGGATTACGGGTCTTGTATGTTTGCCAAAGAGAAGGATTAACCTCATTTGGCATATTCTGTGTGCAAGGTGTTAAACTAATGCTAACTCCCCTCCTCAACAAGTCAACACCAACAACCAGATAGTAATTCTTGCACCACTTAAAGTCTGACATTCTCATGTTATTGTGTTGATATCTGAAAACCGAGGCGTTTACAACTAACAACAAGAGCTTGCACAAGAGTGCTGCTCATACAACAAAATAAAATAAAAATGTATGAGAAGCCAAGAGGATGTAGTGTCCCTGGAGAAAGCAATGGCCATTGCTCAGAGTAAAATGTCCTGTCACAGCGCAGTCGAGGTCTGGCAGGCTGTGATTCATCCCTGAGGTTACAGCAATTGTGCCATGTTGCCATCTACTTTTTAAAGCCCGATAAATAAAGACACACACACATAAATCAACGTGGATAGCCATGCAACCCAAATGGCACTTGCAGTTATATGCTCTAGTGCACATTTTAGACTGTTATTATTCTTCAGCATCCAGTTTTTTAATAATGAAGCCCACTGTGTCAAAAGAAAATCTAAGATTTGCCCAAGATGGAGCAGGCCAAGTTGTTTATAACAACAAATATACCATTGTGATAATAATATTGAATTATCACAGTTGAATAATGTGCTTAATTACAGCTAAAATGTTTCTATGACAGCTATAAATCCTCAGACAGGAACACCAATGCAATCGACGCTGTTAAAAATATATCCACAGTTAAAACTGACCAGGAGTCAATCCCCCCACCATACAATAGCATTTGATACCATGAAAACGGGTCCTTCGGGAGCGTTCTGGCAAGCCACACAGGCAGAGATCTCCTCTAGCAGACGGGCCAGCTTGTTCTGAAGCAGCCGATGTACAGTGAGAAGGGTTGAGTTAAGGAAGATGTCCTTGCCTTCCTTGACACAGTCTGGCCAGAACCAGCACATGGTCAGGAACGAGCAGAGAAACTCGACGGGCGAGTGCTCGCAGAGGCAGAGCTCGATGAGAGCGGTGAGGTAGATGCATGGCCTGGCATCCCGTTTGCTCTGCTCTGCCATTGGAGCCGACCCCGTCCCATGGGCAGCGCTCGTAGAGTTTGTTGTTCCTCTCCTTCGGATCTCTTCCCGACCTCTGGCTGTGTACAGTACTGTTAAATAAGCCCAGATTATTAGTCAGCTCACAGCCATATGCTGACTGACTGGCTTAGTCATTCCCATCCCCCTAGTTCAATGCTAAACACTGGGGGTCTGGAAGCTGGAAATGATGGAGTGGCTCCCAAAATGGCTTTTGAGAACACTTTGTTCGGCTAAAGTTTGTGCAGCCAAAGCTAAATTTTTCGAATGATTAAGACTTCCCAGCTTATTTTAGTAAAAGTGTTTTGACAAGCCATGTTTGAGATCAACTTAAAAGCTGAGCTAAGTTCATTGCCTGATATTTAAGTGCCTTTTTTTTGCCAAATAATACACTCCCCTTTTCCCATTTCGAAATAGGGTTAATTTCCTAATCCATCTCTTTGTGGCAGATGGTTGACAGTGCCAGAATCTAGAGAACAGGAGCGATTGAGAGAATATGTATAAAAATGGTCCTGAAGACTCCATACGGTTACACTTTATTTTAAGGTGTCATTGTTACAGTGTATTGTATATTGAAGTACCGAGTAATATTAATTAACAACATGTACTTACTATAGGGTTAGGGAAGGATTCACATTTGGGTGAGTGTTAGTTGCATGTAATTATGCATAATTTGCTGTTATTACTATGGTAGGTGCATGTGTAACAAGGACACTGTAAAATAAAGTACCCTCCATACATGCTCCAAAAATAAACTATATAGCAACCACTATGACATTATAGACAGTAGGTGCGTGAAAAGGTGTTGATCACGGTTCACTCATAGAGACTTCAGCAGCGGCCCGTTGCAGAAACTGCTATAGTCTTACAAGTTACCGGTAGTCATCACATTTTTCTTTCTTTAAGACTGTTCATAACTTTTTTTTTTTAATCATTTGTGAAAATTTGGAAAGTGGTACCAAACAATTGAAGTATTCAAACGACTTAAATAATGTCAAGATGAGGAAGAGCTCTTCGTTACTCTTTAGTCAGTTACACTGATTCTGAAGATTCATATTAGCTTTCTGTTACAGTAGCTGCTGAAGTATTAGATCAGCAACTCTATGAATGCAAGAGCAAACAGAGCCAGATATAGGCAGCAGATCTGCACAGAGACTCACAGTTGTTCCTCTGCAAACAATCATATAAAAAAATCCCTCCCCTTCTAATCCACCTCGTCAGCAGATTAATTATAGAAGGACAATTGAAGTTTCTTATATCCACAAGCAAAAAAAAGCTTTGCAATAGAGAACACTTCATTAACATGAACTCAAAAAGACGGCCTACAATGTATGGTGTAATACATAACATCATATCCTGCAGTGCTGTGTACCACTAGTATATAAATGCACTTAGAGGTCCACATAGCCGCGTTTACACTGTTGGGCCAAAAGGGAGCGTGCCAGTGCCCGTTGTGTTTCCACTGTCACCTCCAGGGCCCGCCGAACACCTCGGTCCAACTGGGGCTTGAGGAGTGATCATGAACACAGGCAGAGTTCAGGAGACAGTCAACACCGCTGCTCATTTCCCATGTTATTATATCAGGCTATCAGCTAACTTCAACAATTAAGACATTTAAAACAGTTTTCAGCTCAAAACTCACTTTCAGACACCAGCGAGTGTTTGAAATAACTTCCTTGCGATCCGATGGGGATTCTGATCCCTGTATGAGGCAGAAATATACTTATATGCAATGCTAAAGGCTACTTATGCTAACTATTCCCATAATAAATCCATATGATTATGGTAAAAAACAGAGACCACTTGAAGAACAAATTAAATGTGACTATAATTGTGTATTTATTTGGGTTTATTTCTCTTCCATGTGCCTTTTTTTGTTGATATCAGACTCAAATTAACTAATTGAACTCATATAACTCTTATTTTCTGTCCATGAGCGCCCTCTGTTGCTCTGGCTAAAATAACAAGAGTATAGTGAGACGGGAGAGTCCGTTCAAACCTCCTCAGATCGCATAATTTAGTGGAAAATTAATATAAATTCAAGTTTTTTGCTCTTGTGAACGCTAGCTGGAGATTGATATTTTATAAATAAAGTGGTAAATTATGTGCATACAAAGCGGTCGTGTCATTTCAGAAAATTGAGGTTAAACCATTGGAGTAACATAAATTACTTTAATCATATCTTTACTACATTACTGGGGCTTAATATTGTTAGTTTCTTAGGCTGTCAGTGGAGGGATAGAAAGCTCTCAAGATTTTATTAAAAAAATCTTCATTTGTGTTCCAAAGATGAAGAAAAGTCTTACGGGTCTGAAACGACATGAGGGCGAGTAATTAATGACAGAATTTTCAAGTTTTGCAATGTTTTTCAGTGTTATTTATTCTGTCCTTGTGTGGGACATCAATAAGCAGTGCAACTCATCAACGTGAGCCTTTAATTAATACATTTGCACATTAAGAGTGGAGCAGGCTTGCAACTCAATGAGAACTAAATCTCTATAGACGGAGACCCCTTGTTTACTGTGCACAGCTTACGGCTTGAGAAGCTAGCAGACTTTAAATATAAATCTTCAAGGGACACTTCACTTTCAAATCTATAAAAGCAACCAATCTTTTCCAATGAAAATATAAACAAACACAGGGGACTTCCACATGAAACTCCACATATGAGTCTACAGTGCATGTCTATAAAGCAAACACAAAAACAGCAAACATACACAACACTGTACAGTTCAAACACACTGAAAAATCTGGACATTTTCAGAGACATGAGAAGAGATATTCTGATGATTACTGTGTAAAGAATTTTATAAACTCAACAGAACATAACATGGGAATATTAAATCACTATTCAATGTCATTTTTCATTGTCACTGTATGTAATTGATATGTTTATGTCCAAAATGCTTAATATTCAAAGTAGTTGACCAGCGCACACAAGCAATCCTTTTTATCAGTCAAATTCATTTCAAAATGTAAACTCAACAAGTGTGAAATATGATCAGTAAGAGAAAAACACTGTTACTGAGTGTCACAGTGTCTGGTTGTGTTTCCCTGGGTTATCACTAGAGGTCCTCGTTATCACGGTGTCCTTCACTATTGACTACAATTCCCAGCATTCTGTTCTGCCACTTATCTGATTATTGCACTCAGCTGTTTCCCGTCACCTTGTTAGTTCTGTGTGTATATATGCCCTGTCTGTGTTAGTGTTTGTGACGGAGTCCTTGTTTTTGTCCCCACACTTCCGTTCATGTATCTGCCTGTTTCTTGTTTGTTTCTGGATTGCCTTATTGGATTTTTGACCCTTGCCTGGACTGTTGTGAGTACGGATTACCCTATATTAAATACTGCTATTGGATCTTACGTCTCTAGTGTGTGTGTCGTGACAGAAGGACTCCGTCCATGCAAAGATCCAGCGGTATGGGGTTTCGTATCCTTCCCCCCAGAACGGCGAAGGAGAGGAGGGGAAGAGTTCAAAATTTAATGACCCTTCGACAGCAGGGCCAGACGGTGAGTTGTCTGGCTCAGAAGTTTTGGACTCTCTCTAGAGGTTTGGACTATAAGGATGCAACATTGAAAAACTTTTTTAATGTCTGTCTCGATGATCCATTGCCTGGGTGGGAGATGAAGGGGCTGGAGATACTGGATTTTTGGGGGTTTACCAGCTATTTAATTCATCGGAGCCAGTGGGATGTATCGGAGCCTCGCCATGCCGATGCCGCCCCGAGTCCGGTGGTCCCGAGTCCGGTGGTCCCGAGTCCGGTGGTCCCAGTTCCGGTGGTCCCAGTTCCGGTGGTCCCAGTTCCGGTGGTCCCGAGTCCGGTGGTCCCGAGTCCGGTGGTCCCGAGTCCGGTGGTCCCAGTTCCGGGGGTCCCGAGTCCGGTGGTCCCAGTTCCGGGGGGTCCCAGTTCCAGTGGTCCCGAGTCCGGTGGTCCTGAGTCCGGTGGTCCCGAGGCCGGGGGTCCGGAGGCGGAGGAGGAGGAGAAAGGCCTTCTCAACGACTTGTCCGGTGGCTCTTAACCCAGAGACCATTCCAGAGGGGACTGCCATCCTTGACGCGCCGCCCAGTCGCCCTGCTTTGCCGGCCCCGCCCGAGCTGCTCGCCTTGCCGGCCCCGCCCGAGCTGCTCGCCTTGCCGGCCCCGCCCGAGCTGCTCGCCTTGCCGGCCCCGCCCGAGCTGCTCGCCTTGCCGGCCCCGCCCGAGCTGCTCGCCTTGCCGGCCCCGCCCGAGCTGCTCGCCTTGCCGGCCCCGCCCGAGCTGCTCGCCTTGCCGGCCCCGCCCGAGCTGCTCGCCTTGCCGGCCCCGCCCGAGCTGCTCGCCTTGCCGGCCCCGCCCGAGCTGCTCGCCTTGCCGGCCCCGCCCGAGCTGCTCGCCTTGCCGGCCCCGCCCGAGCTGCTCGCCTTGCCGGCCCCGCCCGAGCTGTTCGTCTTGCCGACTCCGCCAGTGTCTGTTCCTGAGCCGGAGCCAGTGTCTGTTCCCGAGCCGGTGGCTGTCCCTATACCGGTGTTGGTTCCTGAGCCTCCGCCGTGGCCGTCTGAGAGGTCTTCTCCATCGTGGCCGCCTGAGAGGTCTTCTCCGCCGTGGCCGCCCGAGAGGTCTTCTCCGCCGTGGCCGCCCGAGAGGTCTTCTCCGCCGTGGCCGCCCGAAGGGTCTTCTCCGCCGTGGCCGCCCGAAGGGTCTTCACCGCCCTGGCCGCCCGAGGGGTCTTCACCGCCCTGGCCGCCCGAGGGGTCTTCACCGCCCTGGCCGCCCGAGGGGTCTTCACCGCCCTGGCCGCCCGAGGGGTCTTCACCGCCCTGGCCGCCCGAGGGGTCTTCACCGCCCTGGCCGCCCGAGGGGTCTTCACCGCCCTGGCCGCCCGAGGGGTCTGCACCACCCTGGCCGCCCGATGGACTTTGCGTCTCGCCCTGGCCTCCCGATGAACTTTGCGTTTCGCCCTGGCCTCCCGATGAACTGTGCTTCGCCCTGGCCGCCAGATGGACTTTGTGTTTCCCCCTGGATGCCGGTAGACTTTTTGTTTTGCCCTGGTCCCCGGTTAAACCCTCACCCCTTGTTCCTGTCTCCCTGCATGGTCCTGGCCCTCCCATCCCTCCCTCCCCTCCCTCGGATCTTCCACGTTCCACCTTACTCTTGGACTCTTGTGTTGTCTTGTTTTCTGTCATGGAGCGTCTGGTAGCCGCTCCGTAGAGGGGAGGTTCTGTCACAGTGTCTGGTTGTGTTTCCCTGGGTTATCACTAGAGGTCCTCGTTATCACGGTGTCCTTCACTATTGACTACAATTCCCAGCATTCTGTTCTGCCACTTATCTGATTATTGCACTCAGCTGTTTCCCGTCACCTTGTTAGTTCTGTGTGTATATATGCCCTGTCTGTGTTAGTGTTTGTGACGGAGTCCTTGTTTTTGTCCCCACACTTCCGTTCATGTATCTGCCTGTTTCTTGTTTGTTTCTGGATTGCCTTATTGGATTTTTGACCCTTGCCTGGACTGTTGTGAGTACGGATTACCCTATATTAAATACTGCTATTGATAAATACTGCTTTTTTTCCACTAAAAAACGTCCATAACATTGTTTTTTTCCTCAAAAGCGAACATGAAAAATAAAATAAATATTTTATGTACTGTGGAGACTGAGAGGAAAGCCTTCTTCATTCGGTGGGTATTACTTTGGTTTGCGCAGTGTAGGCTAATTCACAATCACTAAAAAAATATTTTGCCTCCTATTTTATTTTTTTAAGTAATCAGAAATCTGAGTCTCGTGGCTACGCCACTGGTTTAGGGTTGTATTTAACCTTCTAAAACCCGTCAGATCGTCCGCTTTTTGGCGGCCACCAAAGCAAATTTGTGTCCTGCCAAAGCCTTTTTTGATCGGCGAGTGATGTAGAATAGAATGACTGCTGCGCTTGACAGGGCGCATAACGAGCAGAGAGAGCGCTCCAGCCGCGCGCACGCACTCTCATGTCTTCAAACAAAACGAGCGCTGTCTTGCTCTCTCTCCGAGTCCCTCGCGCATATTAATCAAAATCAATTGACACGATAGTAAAAGGTCGGAAAACCGCAGTTTCATGTGGAGCATTCGGAGATTTTTAGAGATTATAGACTCTAGGCCTACACTCAATGAACAACATCTCAACACTAAATTATAAAGGCCTGTCTCATATAGACGCCTGTCTCAAATACAAGCCGGTGCAGTTCGACGATTTAGGAAAATAAAAGCCCGGGCTATTATTTGAAGTTTTACGGTAAGTAGAACGCTAGTTGTGCAAGTAGTCCATTGCCTGAGAGTTACATTAACAGGTCTGACACAATGACAACAGAAGAACACTTGTTTCTTCTTGTTTTGATCTTACAAGGTATAGAAATTGTCGGTAGATTTTAAAAGTTATTTCTTGTTACATATATGAAGAATAGCATTAATTCTTATGACAACTCTCTCAAAGAGGGTTTGAAGTATGATGATTTAGATAAAAGACAATATCATTTAATAAATGACACTCGGAATTGACAGTACATTGTGTAATTTTGTAAAGCTTTACCTAACAGTATCCCATTTCTTGTGTGGGAAAACGTTATTACATCCCTATATTTATCACTACACTGAGTGCCTTAAATTAGGATCAAAAGCAAATTAGTTGGAAATAAAGAGGAATGCCACACCTTATATAAATCACAATAATCTGCTCTGATTTAATCACAAGCATTATACAATGCTTGTGTGATTAAATCAGATCATAGAAAATACAAAAATGGGGCTCTGGTCTGCCAAAAAAAAAGCCTCCTGGGATAGATGGATGGATGAGCAGAAAGGATTTAAAATGAGTTAAAGAGGAACTCATACTTCCTATGCAGTCTTAATAAAGCAATGTCCATACACAAAAACATGCATCTCTGAGATGTTTATGACATCCTCAGCTCAGCAACTCAAGGACTTATCAAGATCAATAAAAGTGTTTGTCTTTGAGCGTTTAGCCTTTAGCATTACAAGCTCTTGTGTTGTTGACAGTAATAAGCGAGCAGTGTGAAGGCCAAAGCTCCTTGAAGAGGCTAATTACTGAGTGATAACAAACACTGACAGACAAGCTTTGACACTGCTGCTGCTCAAAATACACACAAAACACACACACACTTTTTTTGGTAGTTTTGTGGGGATTTTTTTCATTGACATCTATTGTTTTATACTGAGGTAATGATATTTCATATCCCATAACCCTCAGAAAAAAAAACATTTTGCACTTTTAGATATGAATTAAAACATTTAGTATGTTTATTAATCTGTTCTAATTGTGCGAACTCTACGAACACACAAAAGGGCATCCACATACTGTACACTGCAAATCAATAAATAAATAAAACAGATATTAAAGTTTGTGACGTCAGAAACACCAGCAATTTCTTTGCACTGCAGTTTTAAGGAGAAAATACTCAGCAATGGTGTTGTTGACCCATGGTTTGTCTTAAAGCATATTAAAAACACCACATAGACATATAAACAACATTAAAAGCTTGATTTTCATCGCAGGGGGACCTTAAATTTCACCTGTACACCAATATTAAAGGCAAAACCTCACTGCAATGTACAGTATAGCCGTATATAATATCAATATATCAGTGTTTGTGAAATTGACAAATTAGATGGGGAAAAAAAACTTGTATATTGTTTACCTTGCTGTGCTGAACTGTTCGATGGTTGTTGTATGAATCCTGAAGAGCATCATCTACAACCAAGCCTAAGACGTCTGCCACACAGGACACATCTGAGACGAAAGAAACCATTAGTCACACTTCTTTTAAAGCACTTCTTTAAAAAACACTTCTTTTCCATTAAAAACACTTCTTTTCAGCCTTTTTAGTCTCTGTGTAGCCCTTCAAATCCGGAGCTTTTTGTGAAATCACATACACAAGTGAAGATGCCATGCCACTGCATCATGATTGTAGAGATTCATTTTTAGTAAGTCATTTGCCACATTCAATTCACCAGTTTCAAAAGTTTGAATTGGCAGAGAGTGAACTATGAGATGTAAAATACAATGGGGAAAAAATAGTCTTGATGCTTAAACAAAAAGCAGAACCTGGGCCCAAACTTGAAACTCTCTCTCTCTCTCAAACCCATTATATGGGATCTCTATAAAATCCCATTTGCTAGTGTCAAGTGTCACAAATTTAGGTGAAATCAAGCAGAGCAGATTCTTTCAGTAGTAACTGCACAGTGCTTAGTTCGTACAGTTAACTGATATCTTACACTA
The DNA here is from genome assembly GCA_030578255.1 of Tiaroga cobitis. Lineage (NCBI taxonomy): Eukaryota > Metazoa > Chordata > Actinopteri > Cypriniformes > Leuciscidae > Tiaroga > Tiaroga cobitis. Next base: position 35,964,967 of record CM060607.1, on the reverse strand, counting down.
ATGGCTTCAACATATCTGCTACGACAGCGCCTCCACAGGCAAACAGAGGCTCAAAATACAGGGGCGATTCCTGCGAGGAGGCAAGGGCACAAAATTGGATGAAAAAATTATCCCGGCGTGACTCTGATCTTAAATAATATTCTGATTGTTCCAATCCAATCTGACTTCTGACCTGTAATGCTGCCTGAATCATAATCATACACTGTTTGTTCGTTGGCCAGAGGAGAACTGGCCCCCGACTGAGCCTGGTTTCTCCCAAGGTTTTTTCTCCATTCTGTCACTGATATAGTTTTGGTTCCTTGCCACTGTCGCCTTTTTCGCCTTTTTTCACCTTTGTTGCCATTGGCTTTTGGCTTGTTTAGTTGGGGACATTAAATTTAACATTTAATTTAATATTCAGCAATAATATTGATCTGCCTGAATTGACACCATTATATGAGAACTGAACTGAGCTGGACGATGACATCATGGTTTTCTCCAGAGCGGCTATATATATAAATTAACTAAATTAATAACTTTTTTACAACAAAAATGAAACATCATTAACCACTTAATGGAACCACTTAACCACTTAATTTCTTCTGGAAACAAACTTGCATTATTTTCCTGTTATCTCTATAAAGCTGCTGCTTTGAAACAATCTGTATTGTAAAAAGCGCTATATTTATAAATGTGACTTGACTCACTTAGATATCACCACTTTGTCACGTCAAAATAAAACTTGAAATGGCCAGAAAACATGATCTATGGCGGGTTTTTAAGTGAACAGTCAGCTTGGTGAAATTAAAGGTACATTTCGGTGTCTGTGACCAGTGTTTACCGAGCTTGACGACAGATGATCCAAAAATAGGTTGACTATTTAAAAAACAGCTGAAAATCAGTTCACAAATAATATAAAAATATAATATATTGTTTCAATTGTTACTGAGTTATTATTTTGGAATAAAATGTAAAAATGCTTAAAAACCCTAACTTGAAGATATTCATTCTTGGTTTTGTTAAATCAAATCTATTGTTAATATAAAAAAAATATAAAAAAAATAGTTTTGTATTTGGTTTCTTCTTTTTTTTTATAGCGTAAGTAATGTTTATTTAACCAGGAAAATGTGACAACATCAAGTGTAACCGAGACATGAATTTACATCTGACTTAAAAAACAAAAAAACTTGCCTCCACATTACAGAACACCATTGCCAAAATAATATATTATAAATCCTCTGCATTACACTAAAGTTATAAAGTTATGATTATAAAAGTGATTGATGTTTCTGTTAATTAATATAGTAAAGTTAAAAATAAAAAATAGCAGTAAAAGCCACATTTTATTATGTGTAAAAAAAGTAATGTTTCTTTTCTATTTGTATACATTTAAAAATATATATTTTATGTGTGATATCAAAGCTTCACTTTCAGCAGCTATTAGCCAACTCGTTTACTATAAAAAAGCACTGTCACATAATAATTAAAAAAAAACTAAAAGGTACAAACTACCGGAGAGGTTTCTTTTCTTTAACACAGCTGAAATGGTTGTGCTGCTTAAAAGACATGCAAGTCACAGCTTACCGGAAGTATTAAGCACACTTGAATTTCTTGCAACTAACATTTGGTACATTTGGTTGGTTCAACACTGCATTGGCTCCCTATTAAACATATACATTTTTTAATTATTGCTGATTACTTACAAAGCACTAAATGGTTTAGCTCCCCAGTACTTGAGCGAGCTCTTAACGCATTATAGTCCTTTACGTCTATTGCGATCTCAAAACTCTGGCCAGTTGATAATACCTAGAATTTCAAAATCAACTGCTGGCGGTAGATCCTTTTCCTATTTAGCACCAAAACTTTGGAACAGTCTTCAAACAAACTGGTTCTAACCAGGACAGAGCGAGAAGTGGACAGTCCAGATGCACAACACGAGAGCAAGTACATCACAGTCTCTAGTTTGAAAAGCACGATACCCCACGAAAGCGTTCACCTCATCGTACATGCTAAATACCAGTTTCATTTGCAACAGTGAAGAGAGAGTCACATCTGACACTGGCAGACAAGTTGAGGAAACAGTTCTGTGATAAATTTCCTACAAGCCAATAACTGCAAATGGGAAATGCTGTAAACTGGCTAGAATGTATAAGATCTTCACAGCTGTCATTGCTGTAAGTGGATGAACTGCAGTGTATACTTCATATTTTACAATATTAAAAATTTTATCAACAAAAAAAAAAACGTTATTATCTCAATTAAAAAATAAAAATGTCAAAAAGATTGCGGAAGCCTTTTCTAAGATGAAATTAATAGATCAAAATATTTGTATTCCAACACTTGATTATTTTAGTCCTAAATGTGGAGACTAATCTTTAACAAACTTTAGTCTCTGCTTTTCACAGTGTAATTTACGCCATTTCTTTCAGCTTCCTGATGCTTCAAATTCCTAATGGCAAGTTGTTGTTTTACCACGGTTGCACCGCTAAGTTGCTAAATGAGGTTTGAAGGGTGGTTTCAATGACACTGCACCACTACACAGGAAAACCATAGTGTGTAGTCTTATTCTTCAACTGAGTTTTAGTTTAAGCCATGAATTTCACATGTTAAACATCTACATTAAACTAAAATACAATAAACTGCACCATTGTTCTTGACATACCTCTTTATCCTAAATAAAGACAACTAATCCGACTAGTCTAGCGGACTAGTTTAATGGTATGCACACACTGTCCCAACTGCTCCTCTCTTTTTTCTTAAAGGGTTAGTTCACCCAAAAATGAAAATTATGTCATTAATTATTCACCCTTTTGTTGTTCCAAACCCATAAGACTTTCGCTCATCTTCAGAACACAAATCAAGATCTTTTTGATGAAATCTGAGAGCTTTCTGTCCCTCCATTGACAGCTACGCAACTACCACTTTGACGCTTCAAAAACTTCATAAAGAGATTGTAAAACTAATTCATTTGAATTGACTGGTTTAGTACAACATTTTCTGAAGAGACACGATCGCTTTATATGATGAACAGATTGAATTTAGAGGGGGGGGGGGGGGGGGGGGGGGGGGGGGGGTAGGCCTACTATATAGCAAGATAATGAATTTCAAACCTGAACCAAACATATTTTTATTCAAAGATCAACAGTCTGTCATTAGTCTTTAGTCTGCCACAAAAAAACAACATTAAAATCATGAACTCACATGTCATTGTGAAAAAAACAAAACAATGACTGTTGTAACAGTACAGTGCGTAAATCAGACCTTTCAGGCTATAGCCATTCATATTTTGAATGAAAATTTGCTTATCAATGCATATCTAAATTCACGCTTACGGTATCTTTGTAGAACTTAAAAAAAGAAACAAAAAAGATGCGGCAGCCAATGAGCAGCCGGCTGGGGCTGCAGGACGACTCAACCTCCACGGACAGTCTTTAAAGGAACCGTACGTAAGATTGTGGCCAAAACTGGTACTGCAATCACTTTCAAATTACTGTAGAGTGGTGTATCCCCTCCCCCTCCCCCCTGACTCGAGGTTTCCAGATAGGCCGCAGGATCCAGCAACTTCTTCTCCGTTTTCAGCCGTCTCCATCTTTCAAAGGCATCTCCTATACAAATCCTTGTTTTATTTCGGACTTTGTCACTAAGTATTTCAGAATCATAAGTTTTTTTTGGATTCGTAACGTTAGAAATTTTTTTATCCGACACGTTTGTAGCTGCAGCTGTGGTAACTACAGCAGAGCTGGCAACCCGGATGCCGCAACACTACTGACTTCGTGACAGGTAGATAGGTGGAGGGTGGCGCATCAGACCAAAACACAACATGACAACATCAACATCAGTTGAGGGCTGCAACTTCACTTTTTAAATGACAATATCCTGGCCGGACTACTGTTGTCAGTGATATAAGTATTTGAAATGAACATGATTTCTTAATGTCTAGTGACATATCAGGGCCATTTTATGATTATTTGAAATACATTTCTTACAAACGGTTCCTTTAATGTTTTATCAGACAAGAACTACTCAAGAGTTTGCTTTAGTATAATTTTCGGGACAATTAGGGCCGGATTCGGGATTCGGGACAACAGCTTAGATTTCAGGACTTTCTCAAATTTTTCGGGACGTCTGGTCCAAAGATGAACGAAAATCTTGCGGGTTTGGAACGTGAAACAATTTCCAATGTCATGCACCGCCAATAGCTAGTTAGCGGAGTCTGAATTTCATTAATACACAGGTGACAAAACAAAGCAAGAATAGTACACATATTCCCTTGTGTACAAAGGTGGTTGATGCAATGAAGACTGCGTTTAAAAACATGGTTTCTGGAAACAGAGTAAATGTGTCCTCTTGGCCCCTAGCTAATTTAATGAATGGCTCATCCTGATTTTGTAATTTCATCTGAATATTAACATTTGTGAGATTTAGTCAGTCAAAACTGTTTTCAAAGTGAATTGATCTAATTTTGTGTCTCTGGAAAATAATCTGTGACAAAGACCATTTAGACCATTGGGGTAAGATGGCCCACCAGAATTGGCACAGAAGACCACGAGTGACGTCTATTTTTATACATGTGTCATTATTTTTTATCTTAAAACTTGTATAATTGATGGGATTGTTCTATAATCCCATGTGTTAAACATACATTTTAGACATCTTTGCTATTCATTAAACCCATTGTTAAACTATTATTAGACCTATTGAGTGAAATCATTCAGTTTGAATTCATGTTGCTAATATGATATATCTTCAAATAAAATATGGGTAATTAGATATGTATATATGCATTTGCCTGTAGATACTGTAAGACAAAGAGCAAATTTCATCTCACCCTACCACTGATCTAATAGCTTAAGAGCTACCATGAAATGCTAAGAAACTATTGCAAAGGCCATCATTTTAAGCTTTGCAAAGTTTGTAAAAAAATAAAAAATACACACAAATCACATAATCACAAAAACACAATTAAATCTCACTGAATTGTCTTGTAATGTTACACAGTTATTTTATCCATCACGTGTTTCCAAGTAAAAGATTTTGCATGTTTTTGGTTTTGTTTCATGTTCTTGTAAAATATCTGTTAGTATATATCCCTATTCTAGTCATGTGATGTGTTCTGTGTTATCATTGGTTCATTGTTCACAGGTGTCCCTTGTCTAGTCATTAGTCTTGAGTATTTAAGCCATCATGTTTGCCAAGTGTCTAGTCATTAGTCTTGTGTAAGCCATCATGTTTGCCATGTGTCTTGGTCAAGTAATGTTTCACTGTAACCACCGTTGGTAAGCGTTCTGTTCATGTCCATGTTTTGAGTTCACGCCACGTCATGCCTTTGTTTTATATTTGATCACGTTTTGTAAAAAAACTGCACTTGGGTTCTCTACAAACTTGCCTTCAGTGAACATCCTTACATTATAATTAATTACAAATACAGACAAGTACTAGCTCTGCAACTTAATTAACCGGTACTAAATTGGACGTGAATCAATAATAAGAACTGCAATATACGGTATATTGCTATATATTTATCCATACTGCAATGCAGAAATCTATTTTCTTAGACCCACTTGTCTTTAACTACTATGTACTTATTTTTGTAAAATATATCATGTCGTTACATTGTAGTTACAATTAAATTACCTGCATTTAATTACAATATGTATTTACACTGTTGACCATATCCATACCCTAAACCGCCTCTAGCTCTAACCCTACCCATATCCTCATCAGCAGCAAATGTCAATCTGACAATACTTTTGCAAAACAACATGCATGTAAAAAATAAGTAAATAAATCAATCAAATGTTTATTTTTTTTAAAGTAATTGCTTAGTAGTTATAGACATCTAATATAAAGCGGCACACAAACCTTCAACAGTTATTATTGGGTAAAAAAGCTTGGTTTATGAAACACTGGTGTAACCAGCCAGTGCTCTGTACATGAAAACCGTGTTGCTCACTACTTACAAAAGATGCTGTGTAATTAGACAAAAGAAGCAAACCAACAATAAATCACCCTTTTCAATGTCACTGCAGAATGATTACTTTAAAGCTTAGTTGTGATTATAGTGGTTGACAGAAAATGTGTATAAGTTATGACTTTAATTTTATAACATCACATTTAACCCAACATCATTAATAAATACAGAAACACACGTGTTGTGATGTTCATTCAATCAAAACACCTACCAGGCAGGCCCAAAAGCAGCCAGGTTCAAATCCAGCACGCAACACTGCTCCTCCTTACAGCATTTACACTGCTTTTTGTTTATCAGTTTTTATAAATGACTGAGTTGGTACAGACAACAGTCTAGTTTGAGGAAGTCCGGGGGAAGGAAGTTTACGGGTGAGGTGTGACAAGTGTTAGATGTCTACAACAGTGAGTTTGAACGCATAACAAGAAAAGAGAAAGTTGTTGTATATGTATTTAAAAATAAAAATAAAACACTGCCTACAGTGGACTCACAGACAGATATCATCTGATATTCCATACTGCAGCACGGCAGAGATGACAGACCAGGAACAAATAGGCCTACAATTTTTCATACGTTAAAATATAAATTTTTCAGCACGTTAGCTTTAGTGCCGGATTGGCCTGAACAGAGAGAATACGATAGTAACATTGTGTCATCACCATGTTGAAAAGAAGTATAACTACTAACTACTAATTAGCAAGAAAGTGATACTGTTTTCCCACCAGCTGTCCTGCAGATGAGAAATGTTTGCTGCATGTTTCTGTTTACAAGCGTTGCAACTACAAAAACATTAAGAGCAGCACAATACTATATAAGCTGTGAACTAACGTGTAAGCTTGAAAGTAGTAAACTGGGCTGCTTATGTAATTTAGAAAGAGGTTAACAAACTGCATTTTCTTAGAAACTTAGGTTACACTTTAGGAAACACATATTCAGGATTAAGTGAAGTGACGTGAAGCCCAAGTATAGAAATCCTCAAGAAGGCCTTCTTATAATGCAGAATAAGGTCAGCGGGACAGAAAGCTCTCAGATTTCATCAAAAAGCCCAAGTATAGAAGTCCTCAAGAAGGCCTTCTTATAATGCAGAATAAGGTCAGAGGGACAGAAAGCTCTCAGATTTCATCAAAAAGTGTTTCGAAGATGAACGAAGGTCTTACGGGTTTGGAACGACATGAGGGTGAGTAAATAATGACAGAATTTTCATTTTTGGGTGAACTAACCCTATATACTGTTAATGCCAACTGCATAAATTATGGCACAGGTGCGTTTTTTGTTTTTTGGAATTTGACTATTTCACCCTATTTCCTTTAAAAAAAATCTTTAACTATAATTTTAACTATAAGATGATACAATCTTTGTTAATAGGCTTTTATTCTGTTGGCAAGTCTTCAAAAAGAAACATTTAAAAAAAATGCCACATGGTGCCATTTTCTCAGGTTTGGGCTATAAAGCAAATACTCGCTTTATTCCAGTTTTCTGCTTCTGCATATTGTAGATCCAATTGGATAAATTATTCAGCTATAATTGTGTTGGTTTGGATGTCAGAGTGTGGTTTGGATGTATGTAATAAAAAAAAGTGTGTGTGTGCTTGTAATATTTGAGAGAGAAAAACCCTTTGCAAAACACTACTCTACTTCTCTATTAGTGTTACTCGATCTTAGAGCTGCATTTGATACCATTGACCACAAATTTTTTTTAAATAGACTCGAAAGTTATGTTGGCATTAATGGAATTGCATTAGCAAGCATGGTTTAAATCATACTTCTCTGACCGTTATCAGTTTGTAGCAGTAAATGAAGAGATGTCTTATCGATCACAAGTTCATGTCAGCGTTCTCCTGTGACTTGACTTTCAAAGTTTTGTTATTGAGCATTGAATTCATTGAATTGAATGTGCTGACACAAAAATTTTGAAAGTTTTTCTGGAACATATGTAGTACATATATGTCTTCTGTACCTGTTGAGGACTTGGCTCTTTGGTGGTTTTGGAGGTTATCCCTACGCAGAGACTGTGTGTTTGCAGTGTCTGAATTGTGCCGAATGGAGGGCGGATGACGTTTCACGGTCAGTTGCAGACTCTGATCGCTGAATAAAGTCTGTATCAGAGCCAGGTCCAGAGAAGACACCTCACAACCATTCAGAACCACAATCTCATCACCAGCCCTCAGACCTATCAATGATATAAAACAACAGGAATGAAGGAAACAAAAGTTATAATACCCAGTTATAAAACTGGTGTCTTCACTTCACTACTATCTTTTGGTCTTTGTTCAAATATCTAAAAGATGTGTATAACATATCCAAACAGCATAACCTACATAACCTCAGAGATAAAAGCTGTATCTACAGAAGCAAAAGTACCTTCGCTGAAAGCAAGCCCATCAGGGAGAACTTCACTGACAACGATACGGCTGTTTTTGAGGTTGTCTACATAGCCTGTAACAGCAAAGCCTTGAGGAAAAGAAAAAAAAAACTGTGAGAAACGGCATGCATCATAAAGTGCCATCAGTCCCCGATGAGCTTAAAAACAGCCACTTGAACTTCCCCTTTGCAATGACTTGCTTACCAAAGTCACCAGTTAGACTGGGTCTAGACATGTGCAGAGTGTAGACGCTCAGTTGGCAGACCTCCAGTTCATCATATGACTAGGGTGACAAAGACGTCTAGGTTAGTGCACAAATCATGCAGTTCACCAACTTCAACTTTTATAAACCGAGCCATTATCCATTCAACATTAAGCTTTACCATTATCAATATCTTACCAAGTTCTGCAGAAGCTCAACAGCTGATGGTGTTGATACCTCCATTATGTCTCCCACACACCTTCTCAGCCGTAAACAGTGCATGCTGGGGTCCAGGCCTATGACCTACGAGAGGGAAATATATCTTAAGATTCAGCCCTTTCCACATACAACAAATAAAATGGATAGCATCAAGACTTAGTGCACCAAGTTGTGTAAGCATGGCACTAACTAGCAACACCAAGGTCATGGGTTCGATTCCCATGGAAAGCAAGAACTGATAAGACGTGTACCTTGAATGCAATGTACGTTTTTGGCATCTGCCAGATACTGTATGTAAAAGTAAAGTAGCGGGCAGTAAGTTATTGCCTTACTGTATTAAGGCAATAACAAGTAAATCATTTGACTTCAGGATAGTTGGAATATGGTGCTGAAATGAAGGTCACTGTATGTTTTTGTTGTAAGAAAAAGAGCAGTGTGAACATTCTTCAAAACATCTACTTTTTTGTTCCAAATGACTTTGGAGTGGACGAGATAAGGTTTAGTAAATGGTGACGATATTTATTTTGGGTGAATTATTTGTATATGTAAAATTCTTTGACAACACAATATATGTGGTCCTTTCCAGCTACATCAATGTAGCTACTGTATGAGATTTGCCATTCAAGAAATTTTCAGGACTTTTCTTCTTTCGCAGAAAATATCAGTGAACGGTAAACTACACTACTGTTCAAAAGTTTGGGGTCTGTAAGATTTAAAATAATAATAATACTTTTATTTTGCAAGGATGCATTAATTTGATCAAAAGCACAGTGAAAGTTACAAAAAAGACAAAAAAGTATCATGGATTCCACCAAAATATTGAGTAGCTCAACTGTTTTCAATAATCATAAGACATGTAATAAGATATTTTTCTTGAGCACCAAATCAGCAGATTAGAATGATTTCTGAAGAATCATGTGACACTGAAGACTGGAGTAATGATGCTGAAAATGCAGCTTTGATCACAGGAATAAATTATTATATTTTAAAAATATATTATATATATAGATATATAATATATAATATATTTATATATATATATATATAGAAACGTTATTTTTAAAGGCCACACTTTATATTAGGTGTCTTTAACTATTATTTACTTGCATCAAAAAAATTGTTAAGTACAATGAACTTATTGTGTTGACGTTGTATTGCAAAACGGGTAAGGTTGGGAAAAGATGTAATTACAGAAATTAATAACCGATGTAATTATATGTAGGTTTTAAAAAAAAAATTTAAGTACAATGTAAAAACAGACTAAGACATCAGATATAAAGATATCAGACTAAGACAGCTGTCATGCAGAAAGCATAATCTCATCTTTTAATGAATTTCCCCAGATGCTGTCTTTTATAATGTCACTAGCCTCAGGTAAAGGAGTGATACAATGGATATGCTGTATTCTGCATGTATACGCTGACTCAAACACATCAAAATGAGTGTGTTGGTAAATCAAGGTAATTAATCTGAACACTATGTTGAATGCAGTGATCTTACCCTGCAGGTCTCAGCCAAGACATCCATGACAGTGTGATGACTTTTCAAAAGAACCGTAACCGTCTGGTAATCTGGCATATAGACGCATGTTGTGTTTTCCTGGCTGCAATCCCACTGGCTGCCTTCAGGTGGCATGACTGAGTAAACATTAGCCAAACTACCCAACCGCTGTGAAAGAAAACAAAGAGGATGAGAAATTTTCATCAGGTCAAATATAAAGACTTTTTGAATATTACTTTATTCCCTGGTTAGTTACCTAATAATAACACATTTTATCATGCCTCCTTATTAATTATTTGTGTGTTTAAGACAGATTTGATAGGATTTCCTAATAAATCCTAAAACAAAAATGATCTGATCTAGATACATTTATAGATTTTTTGAAAGGATTTATAGGCAAGTATAAACACTTATAAATGAATCTAAAACTAAAGCATATGACACTGACTTGTTCCATGACTCATAGCATGGCGTTCAGTGGCATCCAATCTATGCTTGTTTAAGGATGTGTCACTAAAAAACAAAATACACCATGGTTCTTTCATTGGGGATTAAGTCTTTGGTGTCGGAAACAAACATTCACACACCAGAGAAAACATGTCTTGTCTCAGTTCCACAGGTACAGACTGTCCACACATCCCACTCAATGAAGTAATGGCCTTTTTTAGCAAGGGAAAGAGAGTTACCTAAGAGCAGCTGTATAACCCTCTGTTTGTCCAGTGAGTGGTGTGAATGAAGCCCTGACCAGCAGCAGAATGAGTGTGCATTCATTTAACACAGTAACGGTCAACTTTCCAAAAGAGCAGCCAAGGGCAACCGCCCAGTATACAGTCCTCTGTGTGTGTGTGTGTGTGTGTGTGTGTGTGTGTGGCTCTCAGCACCAGAGCCTTCAGACTTTCCTTTGCAAAGTGGGAAAAATCATTTATGGAGGCTAACCTCCACCCGGAACATACTAAAGATGGAATGATGAAGAAAAGACACTTGCTGTAGAGAACAACTCTTAGGTCTCTCAGCAACATGGGTGTGTTGGTCACCGTGGATTACTGAAGTGGCGTACAGTGAGGAACCATGGACAAGAAATCACAAATTATACACGTTTCTCATTCCATAGAACGTGTTTGTTTGAAACGAGACTGGAAATCAACTGATGTGTACAAAATCAGACATTTTGTCTCCTCTTGAGACACAAAAGTTCACAGTTCCGGACAAGCGTCCTCATAATGAAAGAAGGAGCACAACAAAATACCAATCAAAATTTGACCATCTATCAGCTACAATAAAGAATTTTTTGTGACATACTGTACGGTGAACAAAAATACATTACTAATGTAAGTATATGTGTATGTGTAAAGTATAACTGTATTTTTAACATTTAACCCAGTAAAACAGAGCTTTTCTAGTTGGCAGGACTTAAAGGACACAGTAACGTACCTTAAAACTACAAGGAGGAATGGTGTTTAGATGTCCTCCAACATCACTGTCAAAGACCTACAACAAAAAGGGGAAAAAAAACGTATCACTGCATAGTCATTAAACTCTTAGTCATATTTAGTCAGACAGAACAGAGCCATGGTTACAAACACTGCAGCAGACAAACTATCATTTCGTTCCTAAAAAAAACCCTCCGCAAGCAAATTTCCTGTAGTGAATCTATTTTGATCTTAAACAAAAGCTTTGATGCTTCACTGGAAGTAAAGGGCATTATAATGGTTAGTAGGACACAGTCATGCAATCTCTTAGAGATTTTTAAAATATTCACCCTCATTGTTTCTTTGCATTGAAACAGTCCGCCAACCTCCATTAATCTAGCATATAGGCTACTATTGTGGACTCAAATATTGTAAGCGTGTATAATAGATTGCTTGTGATGTTCCTCATTTAAGTCGCTTTGGATAAAAGCGTCCCTCCCTGGCATGTGGTTTTATACATTTTTGATATTTTCCCTGAGGCCCATTTATAATGTTAGTTTTTCCGGATATTTTTCCTCTCTTTGAGCCTTAGAAACAGACTGGGTGTTTTTCGCTTATTTGCCTTGAAGACCTGTAAATGACCTCTTTGCATGTGAAATGAGACACTTTTGAGGCTCTTTCACATCAAGAGTGATGCAAATGTAAAAATGTTGGAGCAAATTAATGTGTGAAGAGAAGAGAGGATAATCTGACACCTCACATGGGACCATAATCTTAAAATACCAAGGAAAATTCAATTAAGCACGATATACACTACACAAAAATGTAATGATGGGAAGTCGATTCCTCGATTCTGAATAGCAGTTGGGACTGACTCTAGCACAGGAATTGAGTCTCGTTGTTGACTCTGTTGCTGTTTCCGAAATTGCTCAAGATTTCACTCTTTTTCTAATCCCTATATTGTGCATGGAAGTTGAATGCTCTCAGAATCTGTGGCTGTAGTAAGGGCACGACGACGGAGAATTCAACACAAATGGTTTATTAAAAATAACACGCAGAAGTAAAAACGTAGAAACACATCCGCAACAACATAAACAACACAGAACAAGCAACAGAAGGAACTATTGGCTTAAATATACAGGGATAATATCAAGGTAACATGGAACAGGTGTGAAGCTTAATTAGCAACCATGGAAACAAACAAGCAGAATTCAGGCAAACAGAAAACAGGGAAACTAAACTAAACAACATGATTGATCATTACAAACGCACTATATCAGCAAGGAGTGAACGAAGCGAAGCGAAGAATTTCGACAGTGACATATTACACCATGCATAAGAGAGCTGTCGTAGAAACAACTGTAACATACGCTACTTTTATTTTTGTAGCTTACACCGTGTGTCGCAGAAACAACTGTTATTTTTGTAGTTTACTTTAGAAAAAAAAAGTCACGGTAACTTTACATTATAATTATACATCTGTGTCAGCTTTGTAGTTTCACTGATGTTATATTAATGCAATTATTATTGTTTTCCCATGGTTAACCTAATTTGTTCATAATCATTAAACTAATCGTAAAAACTCACATCAATAAGTGCACATTATTTGAACCAGACTATTTGAACCATCCAGACAGCTTATTGTGCCTAAGACAAGAGATGATCGTAGGCATTAAACACCATCACCCGACCATTATAATGAGGTTAATCAAGGTATACATTGTTTCTTGTTTATTTAATATTCAACCAAAAAATATTAAACGATTTGCACCTTTGTAAAGTAGGCATTGCCAACAACGAAAGATCATTTTTGTTTTGGTCAGGAAAGAAATTAATCAATTTATTGCAGTCTTTAGACTGCAAATCTTTGGGACAAATTGGAAAAAAATTCCATTGACTAAAAAAACATCTCTAATGCTCACTAAGGGCTTTTTATTTTATTAAAAGGATAGTTATATTGTGCTACAAAACATAAAACATTTACCATAATTTGAATTGTATTATTTTAATACGTTTTTAAAAATGTAATTTATTCCTATTTTCAGCATCATTCCTGCAGTCTTCAGTGTCACATGATCCTTCAGAAATCATTTGAATATTCTGATTTGCTGCTCAGGAAACAATTCTTACTATCATCCATGTTGAAAACAGTTGTGCTGCTAATTTTTCCCAGGATTCAAAGGAAAGCCTTTATCTGAAATAGAAATCTTTTGTAAAATTGTGTCTTTATTGTCACTTTTTCCATCCATTGAATCCATCCTTGCTAAATTAAGGTATTAATTTCTTTCTTTTTCAAAAATTAAATAAATAAATTAAACTAATGTCAAAAGTTTGGTCAGTAAGTTTATTTAGAGTATACATATAAATATATAATTGTCAAACCCAAGGCTAAACAGGATTAAATGACGAGTAACTATAATGATTAGCTAATTAGTGAAAACAAACATGGGCTAAAAGATTGAGTGAAAGACAAAGAGGGAGAAAGAGACAAAAAAAGACACTTTGACTTGATGGCTACCGCAGCATCCTCAGCAAAAGGTTGGCCTGTTTAATATTTAGCAACTATTATAGGGCTCTTATAGCAACCATCTGTGTGTCCCTGTGGGGTAGAGTATAGCAGGCTGCAATTTACCACATATGGCTTTTAATAATTCATACATTTCTCCCTCTGTCTGTCTCCACACCTCGGCCTTCTGTGGTGTGAAATGAAAATGGGGCTTGTTAGCCAAGCTGGCTGGATCTCCTATTACGCGACACATGTCAGGGAGGGACAGGGACTTCATCTCAGTGATTGGATACTTTTTTTTTTTTTTTTTGCTACTGGATACTACCAAGATGTTACTAGATTAATTTAGTGACAGAAATTAAGAATTTTACTTTTCTTTATTAAGGGCAGAAATCTGACCCTGGAATTGGTTTTCAGTGGCATTTTTTTTAAATGGTCACTGCAGTGTGTCAACCTTTAAGTACAGTATATAGGCACATAATAAATTACATGTCAGAAAACATTTATGAAAACATTTATTTAACAAATCTGGCAGTTTGGAGTGGAAGATCTTTGCGTCTGAAAATGTTTTGGTATCCAATACAATCTGTGAATTAGATCATACTGCATATAATAATTTGATGATTTTGGTTTCAAGAGGTTGCAGCAATATTATCCCAAACAACCTTCCATTTATTATCTTTATGGACATTCCAGGTCATCAAGGTTTATAGTAACATTCTAATATTTTAGCATATTATTTGGAGATCTAGTCAATGCAAGAACCAGATTGGTTCACCTAATGCATTTTTATTAGACTATTTTCAATGGATATTTTTTAGTATTGACTTTTGTTTTCGGATAAAAAAAAATTCCCACTGAGCTCATTGCAATACATTCTAGAATCGCTTTATCTGAGAAGCAAATAATGAGAAGCGCTTTTGCTTTAGAAGTTGGCCAAAATGAAGTGAAACTTAAAAAAAAAAAGAAAGCTCTTGGAAGAACAAGCTCTTGGAGTCGCATCTATGACACCTTAAAATGTTTTCTAGCTAGGTAGCAAGGATGCTCCAGTCAGAATTATTTGGTCCAATCACAGATTATGATCACTGGAAGCAGTATTGGCCGATACGATCACCGATACCGATCGCAATAATAAATAATACTATTCTTAACAACAATGTATTTTAAGTATAAAAATAAAAAAACAATGAGAAAGTATCATGAATCGCCAACTCTTTATTTATTGGCAAGCAGCATGAGCAACATATTCCATTCCATCTCTTAGATGATTAGGAACAGCTTAAGAGTTTAACAAATATAGCATTGCTGTGAAATAAATCATACAAATAAAAAACAGAACAGTCTTTATCAACGGAAAGTGAGCAAATGTGAAAACACTGCATAGTCTTCACTAATATACAATATAGATTATTCCCACTACATCTACTAAAGAGCAATGAGTGTTTTCTCTTTGTCTTCTGTTGTTTGATTAACATTAATGACACAGACCGCAGCAGGAATATTAGGCTGCTGTCACTTTAAGAGCTAATGTACGGATCCAATTACATGCAATTTATTTCACAACTGTTTATGCTCATTTAACCCTCTGGGGACCAGAAACGCGCCGGCGCGTTTTGCTCGTTTTTTTCACATAGCAGAAAAATAGACTTAAAGTACTACCATCATTTCTGTTCATATAGAGTTAAGAAATATGAGAAAATAATCTGTTAAATGTCTACTTTTTTATGTGCCCACATACAATCGAAATAAAATATTGTGCTTCTGTAAAATAAAGAATATAAACAGGGTGTGCGTTCTGCCTCTCATCATTTCATTTCATTTCGCCTACTACCCCTCCTGGGGCATAGGCCGCCAACAAGGGATCTCCAGGCATCTCTGTCCTGGGCCATTTTTTCCAGCTGACTCCAGGTCTTTCCCATGCTCTTTGTGTCTGCCTCCAAGTCTCGGCGCCAGGTATTTCTCGGTCGACCTCTGTTTCGCTTTCCTTGCGGATTCCATTTTAAGGCTTGTCTGGTGGTGTTTGTCGCTGGCTTACGTAAGGTGTGTCCAATCCATCCCCAACGTCGCTTCTTGATTTCCTCTTCTGCGGGTAGCTGGTTTGTTTTCTGCCAGAGTTCGCTATTGCTGATGGTCTCTGGCCAGTGGATGCGGAGTATCTTTCGCAGGCAGCTATTGATGAACACCTGTACTTTCTTGGTGATGGTTACCGTGGTCCTCCATGTTTCTGCTCCATAGAGGAGAACTGCCTTGACATTTGAATTAAAAAAATTTATTTTGGTCTTGACGGACAGTTCCTTGGAGCTCCAGATGTTCCGGAGTTGTATGAATGCTGCGCGCGCCTTTCCGATACGAGCCTTAACATCCACGTCAGTGCCCCCCTGTTTGTTGATGACACTGCCTAGGTATATAAAGGCCTCGACCTCTTCCAGGGCTTCTCCATCAAGTGTAACTGGGGTGTTGCTGTTCGCATTTATCTTGAGGATCTTGCTCTTTTCCTTGTGTATGCTGAGGCCTACTCTCACTGAGGCAGCTGCTACGTTGTTCGTCTTCTCCTGCATCTGCTGTTGGGTGTGTGACAATAGGGCCAAGTCGTCGGCAAAGTCCAGGTCATCCAGCTGATTCCAGAGCGTCCACTGGATCCCGTGCTTTCTGTGGGCTGTTGAGGTCTTCATGATCCAGTCGATCGCTAGAAGGAAGAGAAACGGTGACAGCAAACAGCCTTGCCTGACGCCGGTCCGCACTTGGAATGCTTCTGTGAGCTGTCCTCCATGGATGACCTTGCAGGTCAGTCCCTCGTATGAGTTTCTGATGATGCTGACGATCTTTGCAGGCACACCATAATGCCGGAGGAGCTTCCAGAGGGTTTCGCGGTCCACACTGTCGAAGGCTTTTTCGTAATCAACAAAATTGATGCACAGGGGTGAGTTCCATTCTATCGACTGCTCAACTAGTTCTGCCTCTCAGTCACCGTGAACTTTTTTCCTGGAGCACGTCTCTAATCTTCAACAAAACTCAGCAAATACTATTCACCCAGACATGAGCAATATATCTTTTAAATCATTTGAGTTTGTACTTTTAAATGATCCGATTCAAAACTAAAATAAATATTCTCCGTTTATGTAATCTATATAAAAAGAGAGACGTGTCAGCCATTCTAATTATCTTTCTCTCAGCTCATTATCTCCGGTAATGTGACACGCCCACGGAGAGCACGCGCTATTCAAACGCAAATACGTGAAGCACCACATTGAGACGCGTTAACGCCCATAAACTCTGAAAACACACTATATTTTTTAGTCAGATTAATCTACTGTCATCTTGAGCGGCTATGAGGAACAATCCTGGGACATTTACCTACCTCAGAACAAGTGCTGGTTTATTTTCACCACGAGGAGGAGCAACAGATTCAGCTGAGAAGTGTGTAAGTGTTTTATGCTTGTGCTTTGTTCTAATCGCGATATAGAATAACGTTAGTGTCTGTAAACGGAAAAATAGCATACTGTTTAAATGTGAATCGTGTTTCTGTGTGTGTGTGTGTGTGTGTGTGTGTGTGTGTGTGTGTGCGCGTGTGTGTGTGTGTGTGTGTGTGTGTGTGTGTGTGTGTGTGTGTGTGTGTGTGTGTGTGAGAATGAATGAATGAATGAACGCACAGATACGCACTGCTATAGACGAAATAAAAGACATTTTGTTGACTAGTTTTGGATAGAGTATAAAGTTTTTACTCTAAAATAGACATCAAATAAGCTTTGTTAGGAGTTTCTGCTCATATGTTAAATATATAGTATGTTTTGTCAATAAACTAATCAACTAAGATGTTATAGTCTAGTGTTTGTTCCAATCCAAGCTAAATCAAAATAATGAATCCTCAACTTTGAAATATGTATAATCAAACTAAGACATTTATGGAAAAGACAATTTTCTTTTCAAGATTTTTCCAACTCTAACTTTGAACTGAAATAAAACCTTGTCTATATGGTGAAGGGTGTGTGATAGATGTGTCCAGACGTATGCACCCTGTATTTTAAAGAAGAACATTTAATTATTTGTGATAAATTTTTCATTCACAAAGAATTCACCTAAAGGTTGGAGTTTTCCTCATTTTTTTAATTAAGGCATTACGATTTTTTATTCCTCTTTTTAGTCAACTTTAGCATGGGTGTGTTCACTTATTCTTAGCAGTGTGTGTGTGTGTTGTAAATAAATCCAAACAATCTAAAAGCCATTCTTTTTTAAATCTCCTCATTCTTTCTGCAAGGCTCTTCATAATGATATGGCCTGATAGCACCTAATAGGGCCATTATGGGAGGGTCTTTGTCTTTCTCAGGTGTGAAATGGATACATACTAATGAGAGATCAAACCTCCTCGCATAAAGCTTTCTCAAACAAAACACGTCATACACATTCTAAAAGACTTTATTGACTTATCTGAATGAGTAGTCAGGATGTTTCTCACATAGTTTTGGAGCAAATATTCTAGACTATGTGATACAATTTTCAAAAGTCTTGTGAAGAAATAATCAATATGTGTTTTGTGGCCTTATTTCAGAAACTTTTATTTTTAGTTTTTTCAATAACCACGCATAAATAATATTCTCTCAAAAATACAAACATGTACATGCATGTTGCTATCATATTATGGTAGCCCCGTGTGTGCTATATAGAGTGAATTTACACCTTTGCCATTAACATGTTTATAAATAACTGAAAAAAGCACAAATGTCAGTGCATGTCAAAACATCCCAAGGGCCCCAAAAAACCTTTGGTCCCCAGAGGGTTAAACATAACAACTGTGTTTAAGCGAATACTCACCAAGTATATGTGTTTGTGTATTTGACCGTTCACTTTGTTCACTTTGCTTGTCTGTCTCCAAATCAGTCTCGGAGCGCACACACACAAAGCCACTCGAGGAACAGTATCTCTTTCACGGCTTAATGCAGTTTAAATAACTCTTTTTATTATGGGGTCCTGCAGTTTAGCAACAGTAGACTGTATTTCATGACAATCACTGGTCTAGCTGATTTGGACATTAAGTTTGGGCTTTCAGGGAGGAATGAAAGCGCACCACTGTGAAGGAAAAATGCACTAATATATCACAGCTCTAGTTTCTTGCTGTCATTGGTGTAGGGTTGCTGTCGTTGTAATGTCTCCAAAGACATTGCAAATGTATTGTCCTTTTCAAACACCTGGTAGAACTGCCAGACCAGTGAATGTTGTGAAGCAATTTTTGCTGCGCATAGAGAAAATGTCTAGCGAGTCTTGCGTTATCGGGCTCTTCTGATCGGCCTTCATAGAGACCACTGATCAAAATACATAAAGCTATTATCGGCCAAGAACGACCGGCGCCGATCAATCGGAGCACCCTTACTAGGTAGCTCACTAGGTTTTGGAATATAGCTATTTTTTAAGGGGTCAAACTTTAGAAGCATCTATATTTCTACAAGGAGCCATGCTATACTAGCTGTGGTCCAGCAAACCAGCATCCCTTACCTGAGGAAGACCACTGTAAGAACAGCAGCTCAAATCACTGAAATCCTTTTCACAGGGACAAAGCCAAAAGAAAAAATTAGGGATTTTCCATTTGTATACAGACTAAGGTAGTTTACTGGGTGGCAAAGAAGTGCAACAGACTCAACAAAACAAGCATTAGTTACTTATTTAGCTGCCACTTTTTATTCCAAACAACACAGTGCTCTAATTGTAGAGACAGTACCCCTGCAACAACCTGCTATTAAATGCCTTGCTCAAGGGCACAGTCATGACAGGAAATCTATAAATTTCTCCGGCTCATGGGTCACCCCTCTCTGGGTATAAACAAACGGCCAAGTGCAGTTCCTTTACTGCCAATTTACCACCATTAGCACAGTGCAGTAACATCTCAACTGGAAGGAAACATCATCAAGAAGAAGAAGTTTTACTTATATAGCACACATATAGACACATAATCCAAAATACATGTTAAATAGATATGTTTTTAGCTGCGTCTTGAATGCAGCCACAGATGAGATATTACGAAGTGTAATGCGTAGTGAATTCCATAATTTAGGAGCATTAACACTTAATGACCTTCCACCTACAGTAGTCAACCAGAAACGAGGGATGGACAATAAACCAAGTTCAGCTGATCTAAGGGACCGGGCAGGGAGGTAAGAGTAAAGTAGATCAGACAGATATGGGGTCCTATTTTAACGATCTGAAACGCAAGTATCAAGCACGAAGCGCAAGTGACTTTGTGGGCGGGTCTTGGGCGCTGTTGCTATTTTACCGGCGGGATAAATGACTCTTGCGCCCGATGCAAGTTTAAAAGGGGTTGGTCTGAAGTAGCTTCATTATTTATAGGTGTGGTTTGGGCGTAACGGAAACAAACCAATAAGAGCGTCATATCACATTCCCTTTAAGAGCATGATGAACGAGGTGCGCTTGTTCCATGGCGCAATACTATTATAACGGCGCATTGACCAGCGCGCTTCAGAAACGGTTCACAGCCGAGGAGATCGATGTTCTCGTCAGGGCCGTAAAAGAAAGAGAAGTGACATTGGGGATGGGACAAACCCACCCAAATTAGCTTCGGTTAAACATGCATATAATAATTTGGGTAAATGTTTAAGCTTTATGCCTATTTTTCCCATCGTCATGGACACAACAATGATTTCCCTCGTGTTTAAATATTTTTCCTTATAATAATGTATCATTTGCAAAAAGTAAAATGCATCTGTGTAGATGAGAGAATCATCTACAGTGTATGCGCGTTGTTCACACTCTGTATTATGGCCAAGCATGCGTGCTTAAAATAGCATCTGAATGTACGCGCAACGCGCCACTGACTTTAGACTAGGTTTTTTTCTGGTCAGTGGCGGAATTGTTTTCTGGAACTGCAAAATAGCACTAGGGAATGTTTGCGCCGAAACACGCCTCCTTTTTGCGCCGACCCGCTCAGCGAGCGCAAGTTCATTCCCTAGTTTACCGACGTGCATCTGTGGAGGGAAAAGCCCACTTTGCGCGGGTGCAAAATAGGAATGATAAATGCGTCAGTGTATAAAGTAATTTGTGCTGGGTGCAAGATAGGGCCCATGGAGGTGCAAGACCATTTAATGCCTTAAACGTTAGAAGTAATAGCTTAAAGTGAATACGTGTAGCCAGTAAAGGTCATGAAGCAGAGGAGTAATGTGAGCAGAACTGGTGGAGGTGAGAACTCTTGCTTTTGAACATACTGTAATCTTGCAATGAGTTTTTTGGGCAGACCAAGAAATAGAGCATTGCAATAATCTAGACGTGATGTGATAAGTGCATGAATTAAGGTTTCAGCATCAGCTAAAGTGAGAGAAGATCGAAGGCGTGCAATATTACGAAGATGGAAAAAAGTTTTTAACAAGAGAAGAAATATGAGAGCCAAAAGATAGAGTTGAGTCGATTAAGACACCAAGGTTATCATCAGCTCCATCAAAGTCGCAAGGCTTTACCCCGTTTATTATCTTGGTGCATTTCTGAGAAAGGAGGTTGAGATGGGAGAAAGAACAACATTTTTAATCCTGTCAGCTCTGTAATTACTACCTTTAGAGAGTCTTTATTTATCAAAGTCCTGTTATTTGCACCTGTGTGAGGAATTTCCCTCCAGCATGACTCATGAGTTTCAAAACATAAAAGGTAGGAAAATTGATATGCAAATGTGTTTTCCGAGCATTTGTGTAACGGCACACAGTCACGGCTGGTTAAATCAGACAGAGTGAGTGCAGTACCTGAGAGACAGAAGGCTTCTTTTCATGACCTCGCTTGGTAAGAGTATCCAGGCCCTTCAGGGATGAAAAGACCCCTTTCTTACTGCGACCTCGATGGGAGAGAGACAGAGAACGCTTTCGCATTGTGGCCTCGTCTCTGGAACAGATCTGTAGAGCAACAGAGAGAGATTGGTGTTAATGGTAACTAGGCAAGGATTTCAGTTACGGAGTTAAACGGAGGGTATGGCATCCGCTTCAGGTGAAGATAATTTCAGTAGAGCACAACAGTTTACTATCTCAACAGTACCACTAATTTTGGAATTTTTAACAATAATGTCCTGTCACAACTTAATTTTTTAATTAAAAAAAGAAGTGTATAATAGCTGAATTACCCATGAAGAACTAGACTACCCACAGTCCTGATCCATCGATCAGAGAAGTCACTGTCGCCATGGAAACGAGAATCATGCCAAAAGAGCTCAGCAGCAAATACAGACTCCCACGAAGCATGGCAAATTACACGATTGAAGCAAAACAACAGTGCAGTATACATTTTTTAGTGCTGGGCAACGATTAATCGTAATTAATATCATCCAAAATAAAAGTTTGTGTTTGCATAGTATACTGTATGTGTGTGTACTGAGTATAATTATTTTGTAAATATAAATACACCATTTTTTTATATGTATATAAAATATTTATATTTATATATAATATAAATTATGTATAAATATACAGCATATTAGGGATGTCAACGATTAATCGACGATCGATTAATTGTCGATAATACATGTAATCGATAAAACTTATCGATCATCGATTAAGCAGGATCATGCGCGTGCGTGCTGAGTGCACAACCGCGAAACATGTAAGCGAGCGCGCCGGTGTGGTGAAGTGTTGAGTCCCACTGAATGACGCACCCCGGAATTGTTTGGGACTATTTTACACCTTCATCATGACTATAAGTTTGCGTGTGCATTCACAGCCTTTTGTTTTGTGCAAATGTAAGTTGTAATAGTTTATTTTGTGTACGCTTATCTATATCTGATTGGTCTCATATTGGATGCATTTGGTTAAGAATCGACGTGATCTTTAGCGCGCTCAGCTCAAACGACAATGCACAACTAATAATAATTACTATTGGGACTGTCATATTACACAAGATTATAAAGAGAACACTATTGTAATAAAACATTGTGAATTATTTGGGTTTAGATGCCATGTCGCGTTGTTCCAGGAAGAGCTCGTCAGAGACTTTGAGCGCGTCCACCACAACATGAGTCATTCTGAATGGCACGTAACTCAGTTTAAGTTCACTTGTGCATTCACGTCATTTTGTGCAGATATAATTTTGTAATATTCTGCTTATTTTGTATATATCTGATTAACATCAAATAGGATGCGTTTCTTTGAGTTAAATAAACGCTAACAAAGTGCTCAACGGTTATTCATTCAGCGCGCGCCGCTCAAGCAGAATGCACAACTAATAATAACGATGGTTAATTTGGGACTTTCATATTACATAACATGAGAACACTATTTTATTAAATGGTTGTGAATTCATTGGGTTTAGTTGCCGTTTTCAGTGCGTTGTTCTAGCACTTCCACAACAGTCACACATTCTGACAAGCACGCATATGAGGCGGCGTTGGTGACACGTTGTATTTGTCGTTATATTTATATATTAAATAGTTAATTTAATTTATCAATCACATCAAAACATTTTACAATCCTACTAAGCCTTTATTTAGATTAAAAAAACATTCTTATTAATTTGGTGAGTAACATAGCTTTTTGAGCAGCATTTGCAGACCCTGTGCTGTTTGCCATTAATGCTAACGATTAATCGATTAATTGATCGTTAATTTAAACGACGATCGATCATGGGAATTTGTGAAAATTGACATCCCTACAGCATATACATGCAAATATTTATATATACATGCATATGTGTGGATTTATATATACAAAATAATTATACACAGTACACACACATATATTATGTAAACACAAAATTTTATTTTGGATGCGATTAATCGCGATTAATTGTTGCCCAGCACTAAAATGTTTATATTGTACTGTTGTTTTGCTTCAATCGCGTAATTTACAGTGCTTCATGGGATGAGTAGTGAAATGCTTAGTAGTTTATAACTTATGTACCTTTGCTGCAAACTTTGTTTTAAAGCAATGTCATTGGAAGACAAAGTTGTGATTAAACTTGTGATTTTTTCATGGATCTTCATGGAGAAAATTAATTAGAAAAAAAATGTCAGGAACCACTTAAAAAGTGGGCGGTAACTGTAGTGTTCAAGGATACTAACCAGTGCGTGGAAGGAGGAGACAGAGAAGATTCCCAGACGGGCCAGTGCAGCTTTGGTTGGGCGGCTGGCCGTGGCCAGGAGGCTCTTGGGATTGGGTAACTCGCTGCCCTGCAGACTGGCCAGGTAGCAGCGCATGCGGAAAAGGTCCATGTTGAAGCGCTCAAGATTCTGTTCCCACTGTTGAATCTGTCCGCAAATTAAAAAAATGGTTGGTGTGGAAGAGCATCGCAACCACCTTTCCTTTCGCAATAAACGTCCTTTCGCAAGAATCATCTGTGATCGATGGTGGCAGAAACAGCATGAGTAATGGATCTCTGGGGCTGTAATTGCTCTCAGATGTGAGTGGGGCTTAAAGGGAGTTTTTTCCTCCAATCTTCAATTGCCATTATACTTTGTAATACAATCTCATAGGGGAAACAATTGGATTGAATGCTTTGCTCTTTTGACAAAACAGATGAAGGAAAAAGAACATGCCAGGGCCATTAGTCACAGCTCTATGAACATTATCAGTTTGCAGATGAAAAACACTCATCTCACAAAGCTAGACATTCAACTAGACTGGACAATATTGCAGACAAGAACCTCCCACTTAAACTTCATGAAGAGATTGTCTGTCTGACATGTAACATGACCAGTGTTTGTTTTGTTTTAATGTATCATAGGCCCTTTATACACCGTCAGAGGCCACAATTAATAAAAAGTCTATCTACACCAATAATGTTATTATTGTTTATTTTTCACTCATTATTTTTATGAAAAAATAAATACAAATATTTAATTTAGCAATAAATAATTGAAGACAGTGAATAAAAAAATAAATCGCACAGCCAATCAGGGCTTGACATTAACACCCGCCAAATAAAGCAGTCATTCATAGTAGCAACTTTGGATTGATTTTTTTTTTTATAGAATATATACATTTTTAAAATGTAGTCTTTTAAAGAGGCATCTGAAATCATAAAGTGCAATGTAGTGCTGTCAAAAAAATATAGATTTTTCATTACACATCAATACTGAAATATCTGAAATGCTTCCAAAACTAATTTTCAGCAGAATAGATACAAAATACCAGCTGCGCTTTCTCTCGCTCTCATCTCTCCGACAGCGAGTGACACACAAACCCTCCTCCCCTCACTCACTGCTTTCATTTGCTCCAGATGAATATTGTTGGTGTTACAGGGTTGTTGCTTGAATTTTGGCATGGGATTGCGCGCACATAAAGCGGCCTCTCAGTACTAAATTGACTTATTTTTGCTGCTTATTGCGCATACATTGTCAAATAGACACAAAACAATGTCAAAATGCCAGTCAGTTATGTTTTAAGTGAATGTAAATAGTTGAGAAAGAAAACACATGTATAACAGTATAATGGATCTGAGTCTTGACAGCAGCCTGGTGCGAAATACCTGCTGCGAAATATAAAAATATCTATATGGCAGTTTACACCTATGGAATTGATGTCAAAATTGTGGCCAGTGAAAATGCTGAGTGGCTAGAAACTTTGGAAAACCACCAGCCACAGGGGGTCGAGCAAAAAAGTTAATGTCAAACCCTGCAGCTAATCAATAACGGCACTTTGGCATTGATGTTACTTTTGTGTGAAGCCTGTATGCTTTGGTTTCGGCTTTCAGCATCAAATCATACCATAGGCAATGAGTCTAGAGACACTATGCCATTACAGTTTCTTGGCTTTTGGTTTATTAAATCCTATACCAACTCAACCCCACACTATTAAAACAAGTATAATGCGGCTGGATAGACACTGTGCTGTTAATCATGGGTCATGGGAATAAGTAACCATAAGTCATGGGAACTTACCCTAACACAGGAGTGCAGTTTTAGGAGTGTGACACTGGATACAGGCATCCTCCCATTACTACAAAAAGAGAGACCTGTTTGCTGTAGCTCAGAGCCCATTAAGAACACACTAGCTTGCCTAAGTCTTGGAACCGGTTTTAGAAATTTGTTCCAATATTGTCCCAGGGTAATTGATACAGCATCAACTAATCGCTACCTGTGTTGATTTGGTGAAGATATAATAGTTGAAAGTTCTCACACACAGTCTATTCATTGACTGGCTGATGCACATAGGCTTAATTTGCGGGTGGGACGGGTGGGACATGTCCCCACCATTTTTTTTTAACATCTCACGGCATGGATGTACCTAATGCAAAGGAAACATCTCCAGTTGTCTAGTAGAGTATTCATTTAGTTAGTTTGTGTTAAATAAGAGGCAATCTTGCGCGCGAATGTGTTGTTTTTGAACAGTGTTGCCTCTGTTCTCTCGCGGCTCATGCACAGTCTTCACATATAAATTCAATCTAACGCTGTTGTCGGGAGCAGAGTCTCTCTATTTGTTACGATGAAATCACAAAACAAGATGCACACAAATGTGTCCATGCTCTTGATATACAATCACTGATGAACATTTTTGGTTTAAGAAAAGAAGAAAAAAAAAAGCCATACGAAAGACAGATAAGAACCCAGAAACTCTGGCACGCTTACCAGAAATGTTCCCACCAGGCCATTAGGACACACAAACATCTAATGTGCACATATACTTACTGACATAAAGTCAGTGACAACTTCTGAGACTTGAAACAAAATTGCAATTAAGAGGTACCAGGATGATAATGAGCTTATAAGGAAGATTGATACTCTTTATGATTTTTTACATTGTCATTCAATGCTTCGTGTCACTGAATTTCTGAAAGATGCTGAATTTGACACACTTAATAATTAAACTAGATTATGCATGAGTCTGGCCACATTTATTTTTGCCTTCTGAGGTATATGTATTTGAAATAAATAAATAATAGCATTTCTGAATGTAGTTCTAAATGTGTAGTTCAACAGATTCCTCCTTAATTTTTTTATCTGACCTTTTCCCTAATTCATATAAAAGGCATATGTTTAATTAAGCTGCAGTGGATAAAAGACATGAGCAAGACTTTAGTTTGGGAGGAAGGGTGAGGGGAGGTCAGTGGAGACTTTAAACTGCCCAGCTGGCACTGACTTGTGGAGACAGACAAGACTTCAAAGTAGTCCAGTTTCTCAGGCCATTCTAACCTCTTCCCCTTCTCCAAATCCCTCATCCAGCCTAGCACCCCTTTGACTCCCCCTTTGACCTTTGCATCAACTTCAGAGGTTCCCATGAAGCATTACCTTGATTGTTATCAGGCAGTGGGAGAAAACTACTAATACCATTGGTCAACTAAAGCTATGTGGGTCATGCAACCTCTAAAGCGGTATGTGGCAGTAAGATTAACATGCCTTCTGTTAACATGACTAAGCTCTCAATGATTAATCCCAATGTTTCAGTCAAAACGGGGAACTTAGAAAATTCTTAACCTTGTCAACACATACACATCTCACCACAAAGCCTCAAACATAATGACTTGGTAAAAGCACTAAACTTCAAATCTTCACATGTGCACCTTAATTGTCTTTAAAAAATTCATGCACTTTTATGTCTTTCCTTGTTCAACATATGTCACTTATTAGTACATATCAAGCATAGCTGAAACAAAAAAGGACTACATAACGGTGTTACACCAAATGAACTTGATTGATTCTTACCTGGTTTTCAATAGCCTTTCTATTTTTGGGGTCACCAACGATGGACAACTGCAGCTCTGCCATTTTCCTCATCTTGCCATCCATGTCGATCTTCTGGAGAAGACCACGGATCTGCCCACGTAACAAACGCAGTGTGTCCTCCTTCCCGTAGCGTTTTGCAAACAAAGACGCACTAGCCGAATGAATAGCAGTTACCCAGTTCTCCAGGTCAGTTTGGTTGGAGGCCTAGAGTGGATAAAAAAACATAAAAGAAAGGAAATTTGACATTTTATACATGGAAATTACTGTATCTGTATCACAAATAAGGTTATTTTGTTAGTGACCTAGAAACTTTATACTTCATTTTACGTATATAATAACAACATTACTTTGTTTTAAGTTTTTTTGTACAAAATGTATGCCTTTTCAATTATATTATGAGGCCTAGATTTTCAGTGTCTCAGACTTTTGGACCTCCCTTTGTATTTGTTTAAAAAACAGATTTCAAGCATTTAGGTTTATGCTTGATATCATAAGGTATTTATTCCACCAGAAACATTACTGACAGGTAATGTGTGTGTAGTTGTTTTATTTGCACACTGCACTAATCAGCATTTGGAATAGCAAGAGATTGTCTGGCTAACTAAGGCCCCGTCCACACTACTGCGTTTTCGTTTAAAAACGGAGACCTTTTGCTACGTTTGCACCTCCCGTCCAGACTAAAACGGAAAAAACGAAGACCTAAAACGGAGAAGTTTAGAAACGCTGCAGCTCCGTTTTGCGTTTTGAAACTCCGGAGGGCATTTTAGTGAAGACGGGACAAAACGGAGGAGTTTAGAAACGATGACGCAGAGGCTCACGCTCGGCTCTATGATTGGTTGTCATCAGTCATGACGTGTCCTTCCCTGATTCGTCAGCCACTGTTTACACCGGCACCAGTGTTGGTGAATGGTCACGTGATCGGCGTTTTCAGTCGTTTTAATGTGGACGGAGATCAATTCTAATACGCAGATAAAACGCTGGTGTGGACTGAGATCGTATTCGTTTTAATTCTCAGTTTTTAAACGAAAACGGAGTAGTGTGGACGGGGCCTAAGACTAAAGGTGATGATACACAGGGCAACTTTTTGAGCAATGTTGCTGGGCAATCTTGCCGAGCGATTGTTGCTTGGGCATTTTCCCATTGAAAATGGGCAATTCATTTCTATCTGGATAATTTAGATCGGTTGTGGGCCCTGTGTCTCATCTGGTTGCCCGTTGACACCAACATTGCCCAGCAACATTGCTCAAAAAGTTGCCCTGTGTACCATCACCTTAAGACATCATAAATGATCAGTTATTCTTACAATATTCTTACAATACAAAGCAAGTGGCTGGTACTCAGCGACATAATGGCCTGACACTATACTGGAATCTACTCTCACTTCAGTTAGTAACATAAAAAAAAACTAAAACACACTATTCCCAGTTGAGTTGCAAACACAAAGAGCATGCTAAAATAATTTAAACTCAAAGTATTTTCATAATATAAATTGCAATGCACAGCATGTCATATGGTTTAACATATGGTTACAGTATATGGGGTGAGTGTGTGGGAGACAGGGACATATGCTGTGATTAGAGGACTACACTTTCAGCTCCAGTTGCACTCTAGAAACACTGCTAGTGTAAAACACAATTGCGGCAATTGCTTCCACTCTGCAAACACGCAGCTTCTGCACTCCTTCCAATCTGCTAAACAGTCCAGTGTGAAATGAACATAGGTTTGTAAGCTCAGGTTTTTAACTGACCTGAAAAAGGTAGACATCACCATAGGTGTTACTGAGGCAGAACACATTCTCTTTCTTGGGGTGCTCAGGAACAGTCTGGACTACACCGTCCTCTGCTAACAAGGCATAGCATGGAGACTCTGGTTCTGAAGAGGCTTTTCCATAGGTCTCATAGAACAGCAATGTGCAACCTGCAGAAAAAAAAAACCTTGCCATGATCAATCAGTTCAAGCGGTTTCTTTACTGCACAAACGTGAGTGGCACTGTAAATCATAGTGGTAGTTACAGCAATCATGGCATACTTACCCTTTAGAGTGACCCAGAATTGCTTCCATTTTCGACGGCCCACTAGCTCTAGTTTGTGGTCCTTGTGTACAGTGAGCAAGGGCTTGAAGGAGAGCCATCCGGCCCGTCTAACTACACCTTGTTCTTTCTCAAACAGCAAGTCCAGCTGCTCTAGAGACCCTAGGATTTCCTGACTACTGCTCTCGATCTCCTCTGAGGAGCTCTCACACCAATCTTCTGGAGGCCGACCAGTCTTCAACTCCCTCATGAAGTTCTTGTAGATGTTCTGCCGCAAAACATCAGTCCCAGAGTGAAGGGCACCAGCAGAGCCGCTGCAGGTGTTCAGTGTCAGAGAGTGAGAGCGGGTTTGAGACATGCCGTCGGGGAGAGTCTTAAAGCTGGAGACCTGAGAGGGAGAGCTGGTATCTGCAGTGAGGACATCCACACCACTATCAAAGCAATCCACGGACTCGCTATATCTGGAATCCTACAACAAACAGTAAAGGGGAAGTATTATGAGAATGAGGTTATATTTATGCTGAAATGTGAGCTGGAATCCTGTTTACTTTATCAAAATATCAGCTTTAAAACAATTAATGAACTTAAACTTGCACATAGCACAACATTCATCATCGATTTTGAAATCTGGTCATTTCAGACCATTTTTTACTCTTGTGGTTTAAATGTTTATGCAAATGTTTTGTCACAGCATTTTAATAGAGTTGCTATTCATTTCTTAATGTTCAGAGTGGTTTTTAAGCAGAAAACCATAGAAACACAAATTACCTCAATTTGAGGTATCATTCAGGTAGGTAGCAACGATTATGAGAAACAATAAGATAAGGTCACACTTTATATTAGGTGGCCTAACTACTACATGACTAGTATGCACTTAACCATTTGATACTGTTTACTTATGTGCATAAATGTTGGTGCATTGTAATTAAATTGAAAGTACTTGCGTTTAATTACCAATTTGAAGTTTAGCCCTAACCGTAACCCAAACTTTTACCCCAAAACCTAAATAAAACTCTAATACCTAAGCCTACCCTTACCTAAACTTAACCATACCTCAAACTCATTATCAGTAAATGTGGGAATTTTGTAGTATATAGTAGTTAAGGCTACTGAAAGTGTGACCCAAGGTACTTTAAAACAGCAATAGTAAAACTAAGCAACAACCACAAAACAAAAAAAAAAAACAAAAAAAACGGAATAACAGAGAAGTCAGTTATGGCCAGTGTACGAGAGTATGCTCAAGCGCAGATTTTCATAATGTTACACAAATTTATGAACAATGAAAGCCCATTCCTCCATCATAGTAGATATATTGTTTAAAGGGGTGTCAATAGAAAATACCACTAATAAGATCATCAGTTCCCTTCTGCTCTTATGAGGAGCGCACATCAAAAGAAATCTGGGTAGGATCCTTTTTGAGCATCCTTCAAATTCAACACATCTCCAGCAGCTAACACTAATTACACAAGGGTTCAGAGGTGCCAACAACACTGCGTAAAACTTTACACTACAGCTGAACTCTGGCATTCACTTGGCATTATGAATGGCATTATGAATTTTTAAGGACAGACAAGTAATTTGGTGAGGTCAATTTGTAAAGAAAGACTATGCGCCTGCACACATATATTAAAACGCGCATACCTATAGACTAAACACGTAATACGCTTGTGCACGCCGTCAGCGTTTTCACAGATTCGCGTTTTTGAGGTTTAGGCAGAGATAACGTTTTTTTAACGTTTCAACACTTAAACCTTGGAGCTTGTTTCATGGTTTGCGTTCTCGAGACACCAGGCACTGTTATTGTGGGAATGAGCGGGCCGTAGCGCATTAAGGGTTTTCTGTTAGAACGGTGTCGTGTTAGCGACCCCTAAGTTAATAACTAATGATCGTTGTAACGGAAGTGAATCAATCAAAACGAACTTTAGCAGGACAATAACTATTTTCTAGAGCTGCTGTAAAGCCAAAACAATCTCTGTTACTTTAACTTCCTATTTTCACTGTAAAGATGCTTTGAAACAAGCTATTGTTAAAAGCGCTATATAAATGAGGGTGACTAGACTTGACGTGGAAATTTATGAGATAATGGAAACTTATTTTTTAAATATTGTTTAACATGAATTCCTAAAGTTAAATAAATGAACAAGTTGACATGACATACCACAGATTAAGTATCTATATTGAAGCTGTCCAGTGATCCAGAGGGCGATGATCTTACCAGGCAGTCTGGCAGATTTGAGTTCTGCCAAATGGTTGTCAAATTGTAAAAATGAAAGTGTTTCTTGGCTGAAGTGTTTAGACTGGTTCATAATAATACATTTTAAAATTGCTTTACATAGTTATGATTATCTCGATATCGGAAAAATCTTTATTTTTACTAAAGTTGTCCAGAGCCAAATCTTTCATCAGCACACATTCTAGGTCACTCTATCTTCCATCCCCTATAATGTATTTTCATCTGTTTCTGATCTCAGTAATCTACATCAAAAATCTGCATTATAATTTATTACAAAGATGGCATGAAACTTTGTATTATTATTTGATGTGATTTAGGATTGTTCTGCTGATGAAACACAGCAAAAAAATATTTCCAAGGAATTTCAGTAGACAAAAATCACCCAGACAATATGAGTTGTGGAAAATTGAAAGTGATCTAGGAGCTGTATACAGGTTTTTACATTGGATGCCATTAAAAACACGGTAAGTCTATCCCTCACAGACTCGCTCTCATACCTGTCATGGCGGCGCTCTGAATAAGGTCTTGACTACTCACCAGCTAATCCGTACTAAGTTGCTAAAATGACTAAATTTCATGGCTGTATATCTGTTTTAGACAAGATTACTAAGCTTAAAATGCCTTTAGTTGAAAAAATAATTCATGCTTTCTTATGATAAGAGCAGAAGAAAATGCAGTCACTTTGAATGACCGATTAAAGAAGAACTAGACTGTATCATATCATATTACAAGTCTGAAGTGAGTAATACCAGAGTAATGGCTGTTTGTAAAAAAAAAAAAAAAAAAAAAAAACCTTCTACAGACACAGACTCCACAGACTCCACAGACTCCACAGACTCCACAGACTCCACAGACTCCACAGACTCCACAGACTCCACAGACTCCACAGACTCCACAGACTCCACAGACTCCACAGACTCCACAGACTCCTTGCTTTCTTCAACACCATAAGCAGGAATTCTCCCATGCTTCCTTTTTGTACTCACCAAACGGCAAGCACTGCTTGCGATGAATACCCATCATCTTCAGAGCACTAAACCTAAACTTGGGTTTGCGGTCTCATTGAACTGGCATGTTGCAGCTTTCAATATTGTGCCCTACATGTGCTCCTGGCAAAGCAACAATGTGGCACCTGGCACAAGTAACAGTCAAGAAGACTATAAACCATGTGGCTAAAACACGGTAATACACGCATAAAAACTATCATTTGTGAAAAAATAACAAAATGTGAGCAGGGATTACTTTTTTTTTCAGTCACTAACAAGCGTTTGTCCAACCAGTTGTCACATTTCAAAACTCTAAACACAATTAGCACAGCATCGGTCTTTTGTGGCCATACCATTCACACATTTGAGGTCGAACAATTGAATAATTGACCCACAGCTAATTTATGTTGGGTAAATTGGGCCAACCACAGCTGATTCCAGTCTGGCTTAGACTCAGTGGCAGGTTTTTTTTTTCTATTACATTGACACTTATACAGTAAAATGAGGACTTTGAGGAGTGATATTTTTGGAAACAGAAACAAAAAAAGACAAACATTGTAATGTCTGGACGAGGAAGAGTAAGAGAAAGGGGCCCAGGGAGAAGAGCAGGCCCAGTGAGAGATGCAGTGTGAGGTGCAGGAGCAGTGAGAGATGGAGTGAGAGGTGCAGGAGCAGTGAGAGATGCAGTGAGAGGTGCAGGTACAGTGAGAGATGCAGTGAGAGGTGCAGGTACAGTGAGAGACGCAGTGTGAGGTGCAGGTACAGTGAGAGGTGCAGGTACAGTGAGAGGTGCAGGTACAGTGAGAGGTGCAGGTGGAGTGAGAGGTGCAGGTACAGTGAGAGATGCAGGTACAGTGAGAGGTGCAGGAGCAGTGAGAGATGCAGGTACAGTGAGAGATGCAGTGAGAGATGCTGGTACAGTGAGAGTTGCAGGTACAGTGAGAGATGCAGGTGCAGTGAGAGATGGAGTGAGAGGTGCATGTGCAGTGAGAGGTCCAGGTGTAGGTGCAGGTGCAGTGAGCGGTGCAGGTACAGTGAGAGGTGCAGGTACAGTGAGAGATGCAGGTACAGTGAGAGGTGCAGGTGCAGTGAGAGATGCAGTGAGAGATGCAGGTACAGTGAGAGGTGCAGGTGCAGTGAGAGATGCAGTGAGAGATGCAGGTACAGTGAGAGGTGCAGGTGCAGTGAGAGGTGCAGTGAGAGATGCAGGTACAGTGAGAGGTACAGGTACAGTGAGAGGTGCAGGTACAGTGAGAGATGCAGGTACAGTGAGAGGTGCAGGTGCAGTGAGAGATGCAGTGAGAGATGCAGGTACAGTGAGAGGTGCAGGTGCAGTGAGAGATGCAGGTACAGTGAGAGGTGCAGTGAGAGATGCAGGTACAGTGAGAGGTGCAGGTACAGTGAGAGGTGCAGGTACAGTGAGAGATGCAGGTACAGTGAGAGGTGCAGGTGCAGTGAGAGATGCAGTGACAGATGCAGGTACAGTGAGAGGTGCAGGTACAGTGAGAGGTGCAGGTACAGTGAGAGGTGCAGGTACAGTGAGAGGTACATGTACAGTGAGAGATGCAGGTGCAGTGAGATATGCAGTGAGAGATGCAGGTACAGTGAGAGGTACATGTACAGTGAGAGGTGCAGGTGCAGTGAGAGATGCAGTGACAGATGCAGGTACAGTGAGAGGTGCAGGTACAGTGAGAGATGCAGGTACAGTGAGAGGGGCAGTGAGAGATGCAGGTACAGTGAGAGGTGCAGTGAGAGATGCAGGTACAGTGAAAGGTGCAGGTGCAGTGAGAGATGCAGTGACAGATGCAGGTACAGTGAGAGATGCAGTGAGAGATGCAGGTACAGTGAGAGATGCAGGGTCAGTGAGAGATGCAGTGAGAGATGCAGGTGCAGTGAGAGATGCAGTGAGAGATGCAGGTACAGTGAGAGATGCAGTGAGAGATGCAGTGAGAGATGCAGGGTCAGTGAGAGATGCAGTGAGAGATGCAGGTCCAGTGAGAGATCCAGTGAGAGATGCAGTGAGAGATGCAGTGAGAGATGCAGTGAGAGATGCAGGTCCAGTGAGAGATGCAGTGAGAGATGCAGGTCCAGTGAGAGATGCAGGGTCAGTGAGAGATGCAGTGAGAGATGCAGGTCCAGTGAGAGATGCAGGTGCAGTAAGAGATGCAGTGAGAGATGCAGGTACAGTGAGAGATGCAGTGAGAGATGCAGGTACAGTGAGAGATGCAGGGTCAGTGAGAGATGCAGTGAGAGATGCAGTGAGAGATGCAGGTACAGTGAGAGATGCAGTGAGAGATGCAGGTACAGTGAGAGATGCAGGGTCAGTGAGAGATGCAGTGAGAGATGCAGGTCCAGTGAGAGATGCAGGTCCAGTGAGAGATAAAGTGAGAGATGCAGGTACAGTGAGAGATGCAGTGAGAGATGCAGGTACAGTGAGAGATGCAGGGTCAGTGAGAGATGCAGTGAGAGATGCAGGTCCAGTGAGAGATGCAGGGTCAGTGAGAGATGCAGTGAGAGATGCAGTGAGAGGTGCAGGTACAGTGAGAGATGCAGTGAGAGATGCAGGTACAGTGAGAGATGCAGTGAGAGATGCAGGTACAGTGAGAGGTGCAGGGTCAGTGAGAGATGCAGTGAGAGATGCAGGTACAGTGAGAGATGCAGTGAGAGGTGCAGGTACAGTGAGAGGTGCAGGTACAGTGAGAGATGCAGTGAGAGATGCAGGTGCAGTGAGAGATCCAGGTACAGTGAGAGATCCAGGTGCAGTGAGAGATGCAGTGAGAGATCCAGGTGCAGTGAGAGATGCAGTGAGAGATGCAGGTACAGTGAGAGGTGCAGGTACAGTGAGAGATGCAGTGAGAGATGCAGTGAGAGATGCAGGTACAGTGAGAGATGCAGTGAGAGATGCAGGTGCAGTGAGAGATCCAGGTACAGTGAGAGATGCAGTGAGAGATGCAGATGCAGTGAGAGATGCAGGTGCAGTGAGACATCCAGGTGCAGTGAGAGATGCAGTGAGAGATGCAGGTACAGTGAGAGGTGCAGGGTCAGTGAGAGATGCAGGTACAGTGAGAGGTGCAGGTGCAGTAAGAGATGCAGTAAAAGATGCAGGTACAGTGAGAGATGCAGTGAGAGATGCAGGTGCAGTGAGATATGCAGTAAGAGATGCAGGTACAGTGAGAGGTGCAGGTACAGTGAGAGATGCAGGTACAGTGAGAGATGCAGGTAAAGTGAGAGATGCAGTGAGAGATGCAGGTACAGTGAGAGATGCAGGTAAAGTGAGAGATGCAGTGAGAGATGCAGGTACAGTGAGAGATGCAGTGAGAGATGCAGGTACAGTGAGAGATGCAGGGTCAGTGAGAGATGCAGTGAGAGATGCAGGTGCAGTGAGAGATGCAGTGAGAGGTGCAGGAGTGCAATATTTGATGAAAACATCTGTCCTAACCCTGAAGATCGCAGAGATTATGGTACATTAGATACAGTAATTTTATGCTTTTTTAGTCCCCCCCCCCCCCCCCCCCCCCCCCCCCCGCCCCTCCCCTAAGGATTTTTTTGTCTACTGGCTCGGTCAGGTCAGTGGTTTAAGTACGGAATTTAGTTCTCTTTCAAGACTTTTTGTGTTTGAAAATCGCTTGAATGATTAAATTGGCAAGACTTTAAGGCACAAGCATGATAAACTTTCGTGACGATGCAGCACTGGTCTGACTGTCCAGAGAGTTTAAACTGCTAAGCATGGCTTTGATCATGCTATACAACAAGACAATAATAGTATAAAATACACTTTATAAATGTCGTTATGGTATTGTAATATATTGTGTGTCATATTAAATTTACACATTAAGAATTTACACATTACATTAAAAATGTATTCATTCTGTTTTTGTTGTGAACAAGAATGACATGATTGATTGATTGATTGATTGATTGATTGATTGATTGATTGATTGATTGATTGATTGATTGATCTACGTTCATGAACAAGATGTCTGACTCTTATTTCATTCACTAACAGAGTAAACGCTGACTATTTCAGTGACTGGTTTATTGAAACTGGACACATCCGTTCAGTAGGTCCAACCCAATGAAATACACCTTCACTAGCAAACTACTGGCTCGTGATCTGTCTTTACAGGCAGGAAAAGCCACCAAAGAAGTTACATGCCTCAAAATAGAGCTTCAAAGAAGAGAGTCTTCAGTGAACAAGAAATGTGAGTGTGTATGAAAGTAAACAAGAGTGATTCATTCACTTAAAAATATTAGTTCAAAAACACTGATTTGTTCACAAATGACTATATACAGTGTGTGTCCTCTCCAAATGACACAAATCCATCTTAGTGACAGAGAACTTTAATCCCCGTGTAAGTGGTGATATAAGAAAATGTGTCAGATCTTCTAGGTGGCTCTTACTGGCTTGAGTCAAATGAGCCCAGAACCAAGTAAGCACTCACTGTTATGATTGGCTAAAAACATCTTTCTCCCTGTTACCTCACTGCTCACCGCTATACTGGGCAGGTTAAATAAGTAAAAATGTAAACTAGACATTGGCCCTGTCCCAAATGGCACACCTTATGTCAGGGGCGGCGCCAGTAATGTTTAAAGGAGTGGGCCTTCATAAAACAGGGTGGGCAAAGCGTAGGCTAGAATATGAACCCTGCACCGCAAATTACCAACAAGTTTCAAGTTCAAAGTTTCAAAACAGCAAGCAGCAACAACTACACTATAAAAACTACACTATAAAAATGTTTCACTTATTTCAACTTAAAAACTTTCTTTTGCTGCTTTAAATGAATTATAATCAAATTGGCTGTACAAGTAATTTCAACTTAAACTATATTAAAACTGACTTAAAAAAATGAAGTTGAATCTCGTATAACTTATAAAAGAAAAAAAAGCTTAAATTATTTTATGAGTTAAAGTCATGTAAAATCATATGTTGCCATGACTTACTAATTAAGCTATCATATTTTACAGTGCAAGACACAATAAAATGGCTCTTCCTAATTAAGTTCTATCCTAAGTTTGTCAATATAAACATTATATGAAATAATGTTTAGAATTGTGTAACTAACGGGACTAACAGAAACTGACAAATCATATTTAATGTTTCATTTTGACAAGCGTGCACCTACATAGGGATATAGGAAACCGCCTGAAATTGACCGTGAAAACTTGCATTTAATTACTATTTTAACAAAATAAATAAAGTTATAGTGTAATAAGACATTTATTACAATTATTTTTGTTTATTAAATTATTTCACATACCGGTATTTGGAAAATTACCAACTTTTGATTGAGTCTTCGCCACTGCTTCATGTTCACATGTGGCCATTTTTGACGTTTGTGCTGATGTGAATGACGTTTCAGTGCATATGCCTTTAAATGATAATGAGCTTTGCTCACCCCGCCTCTCTGTTCTGTGTGTACACCGTTTGAACACAATAACACAATAACCATAACGCGTTGTTCACTATAAACGTGGGATTATGAATTATATTGAGAACGTCATACATAGAAAACATGCCGTAATGTACCCTGAGAGTAAACCTTAGACGCATTCATTGTGAAGCGTGCAGCTAGCGATTTGCAAAGATTAATATAAATATTAATATAAAGTTTAATAAAACGTTACACTCACTTCAGTTCTTCTGGAGGTTCAGCAGGAACACGAATATCTGGTACCGATCCTTTTTTCATGAGCAGCTTCTTAGCAAAACCAGCTTTATACTGATCCTCGTTTATAAAGCAGTCTGGTGTGTGAAATGATTCGCGCAAACATGAGAGCATTGACGTTGCTCGTGGGGAATATTCCCTTCGAAAGCAAACTCAGCCACTGCGTCTTCAGCGGTTCGGATTTAGGAACATTAAAATGACTGCTGTGTTCGTTATTACACCCAAGAACAGAACACCACAATCACTTAGACGCCATTCTGCTCATAGACAGAGCTCCAGCATATCAACAATGACCGTGCCGGTCCGCGCAGACTATGATTGACAGCTCGCTCACGAGCGAGGGCGGGTCTGTGTTGAAACGCTGCTGTTAATCAACAATCGTGGGAGGGGCGTCCGATTTAGTGACGTCACAAAATCGAACAGCTCAATTTGGAGGCAGGGGAAAACATATAAGGAGATTAAAAAAAAACACTGGATGGATTTTTATCATTTTATGATGGTTGTGTACAGGCACTGCCAACACACATTTCAGTACAATCAACTTGTAAAAGTGCATGTACCATTATATGACCCCTTTAAAATAAAATGGAATTAAAGGATTGTCCTTACCTGAAACTTCTTTTTCCTGGTCAAACTTCCAGTCCAGTCACTGATGCGTCTAAATCTGTTCCTGATGGATACTTTCTTTCCATTATTGTCTAGAAAAGGCTTAGGTTTACGACAAGGTAAGGTGAAGGAGAAATATTGCTTTTCCTCTGAGTCTCCTTCCGAACAGTGTTCCTCCATCACAGACACAAAGGAGGATCTGTGCTTTAAATGGCTGTCATTTGAAAACTGCAAATCCTTAACCGTAGAGAAGGTGGCAGCAATTCTGGGATCCCTGTAGAGGATGGTTGTAGTATTGGCAGCCAACGGCTCATCCAAAAACCCCACGTTTGATGAAATGATTTGTCTTTGGTTGTTAGGGGATGCACTGTCTGAATCGTTAAGTTCGACACTGGTCCCCCAAGGCAAGTCGTACAATGAGCCATCTGAGCTCAGAGAGCTACCTTTACTGCTCTTGAAGCTGGAAACAGCCTGAGCAGCTTCAAGATGGGCGTCTAATGAGGGACTTACACCAGATAAGCTAGAACTGGACTCTAATGTAGGGGAAAACTTGAGGAGCTGAACTGGTCCAGCGCAATCATCCAAAGTAAGGGCATTGTTTGAACTGCTGTTAAATTCTACTCGTACACTACCATCTTTCTTTATAACAACCCTGGGGCTGCTCTGGTCCTCAATATCCTCAAACCTGGGACTTTTCTCAAGCATCTTCATTGTGTTAATAGCATAATTATTACCGGGTTTTGTCTTCTCCTTGTGACCGCCATTCAAGCAGCCATTTTTAGAAGGCAATGTCAAGCAGCCATCAGGCAACAAGTCCTCTGAAACCCCATTCCACTGACTATTTGCACCACTCTTTAGTTTATGTGTGATGTAATCATAATGGCGGGACATAAAGGTGTGGCTGCTCTTCGACGGGGAGGAACCACAATCTACATTTCTGGACTTCAATGCAGAAATTCCTGAACCAGCACTCCAAAAGCCAAGAGGTGATAAAGTGTCTTCTTTGGCAGAGTGCACCTTGAATGAGTAGGGTTTCTGTCTGCCAGAGATGATGAAGCTATTGTTTCTAGAGCCCTGGATGCTATACTGGCTTTCAGAGTTTCCCATCCTAGATCTAGAAGAGCAAGAGAAAGATTCTGTCAGTAACACAAAGCTATGCTAAGTTTTTTAAATATTGCTGTTATGGATTATGACTACTGTGTGTTTTGAGCTTCTGATTGAGTTCTAAGGCCAGATTTACAAACAGCTCAAACCCTCTTTTGGCATTAAAATACTACTGTCAGGATCTACTAAAGACACGCATTGAAAAATTAGCGCTGAAAAGGCGTAGAGACAGTTATTTTTGTGGCTGACCTTATTGCATATGCATTTGTAGGAGTTCCCCTTTTCAGGCGCAAAATATATGGGAGTAGAGTATTTAAATGAATCATTCAAGGTGATTTACTAAGGTTTGCGCTCGTCAATTTACTGGTGTTTGCGCCAGTATTTACCGCCCAAAAAAAACACGTCTTAAACCAGACACTATCTGGTAGATTGCGTTGGTCATTATGGAAACGATCTGACTGTGTCTGTGTTCTTTAATTTGCGAGTCATCAGTAGATCACGTGCAGAACTTTCCACTCCCATCAGCGCTATTTTGGAATTGCGCTCTCATGCTAATTTGCCCTGTTTAGTAAATCTGGCCCATAGTGTTTGTTTGTGAATTTTAAGTGATACAAGTCTGCAACAAGTTACTGAGATTTTCCAGTAAAGTAAGCAATCCATGGGATTGGCAGTGATATGCCGTAGTATACAGACTTACCAAGGCAGTTAGGCCTCTTATGGCCTTGATGTCTGCACAGTCGCCATTCTGTCCTTGGTTATCTGTGGGGAAAAAAACATACTGGTCTTAGAATACATTAGTTTTAAAAGGTGAAAAACATACAGCACAGCAAAAATGTCAATAGAATGGTCCACCATTTCTACCATCTCAGGAAATGTGGTTGACATGTTAAAATTCAATATGTAACCCTGGAAAACCTTTGATTAAACAGGGTAAGCCTAATTATATTTGAAGACTCACTGGCATTTCCATATCCTCTTTACATTTTTTCTCCCTGAGCTGTCCACATCTTGCCCTGACAGTTGGTAACAGTTTTGGTTTTGAAGAAGAAAAAAAGTTGACTTCATTTACTATTTTTTTTTGACATACAAGTTCCAGCAACCTTTTTTGGGCTACACTGCTAAAAAAGCTTTGAGCTAGATACCAAATAAAGCTGTGGTCAGAACATGCTCTCAGTAGGCCTACTATCCACAGGACCACACTAACACACGCTACACATCCCTACACTCTAAAAAAAAACCCAATGGGTTATTTTTTCTGTCCAATTGTTGGGTTGAGCCTGTTGGGTAGTTTTTGCGTTACCCAGCCACTAGGTTAGTGGATGGGTCAATCTTACCAAAAGTTGAAACAATACACCCTCCGACGCAGGGTTGAGTAAATGATAACAGATTTTAAATTTTTGGGTGAACAATCCCTTTAAGAAAACAGTGTCCTACACATTTCTAAGAACACATGTATACAAGCCAAGAGATGTCGTAACCGTTATTAAGAGAGGTTAAATCCTCATTAGCGAAAGGAGAGATCAGGAATCAAGTGAATTTCAGAGATCACTATAGAAATTTGAGCTGGGGGTTACAGTAGTTGATTTTATTCAACCTATGTTTTTTTTTTTTTCAAGGACGCATTTTACTGACCAAAGGTTACAGTTACAAAAAATTTAATTTTAATTAAATTTTTTTTTACTTTATTTATCAAAGAATTAAAAAAAAACATATATTAGGATATTAGGATTAGGATTAGGACAAAAATATTAAGCAGCACAGCCGTTTTAAACTTGGATAGTAAGAAATGTTTCTTAATCACCAAATCATTTTCATAGTTTCCAAATAATACTGTTTTTACTGTATTTTTGATCAAATAAGTGCAGTCTTTCAGGGCATAAGAGACTTCTTTCAAACACATTAAAAAATCTTACCGACCCCATACTTTTGAACGGTCTTGTTTTCTGTTTGTTCAATTTATTCACTGACGAATCAAAGCTAACTAATGAACGTAGAAGTCATGCTATACTATAACATTCACTAATGAATATAACACACAGATGCATTCATGTAACTCAAGACAATAATGCAGTGGTTTTAGAAAGTTGTGAAAGCATTTCAGTTTAACCTATACATTGTGAAAAGAATCCAATTAACTACAACAAAACTTTGTTTTCATTTGTGAAGTTTTTCTCAGTTTTTTAGGTAGTCAACAAAACATATTTTACAGTATATGGCAGGATTGCAAGAAGAAACCACTGCTCTCTAAAAAGAACTTTTTACCCGTCTAAAGTTTGCCAAGGAACATGTGGATGAGGCCGAGGACTGTAAGAAAAACGTCATGTGGTCTCATGGGTCCAGAGAACTTCTTGGTTTTAAATAAGAAGTGTTACATTTGGAGAAAACCACATACTGTGTACAATAATAGGAATCTAATCCCAACTGTAAAGCACTAAAATGGCAGTAAAATTATTTGAACCAGAGTTTAACTGAAAAAGTCTACAGGACAATATAAAGCTGTCAGTCTGGGAACTGACACTTAAAACACTGACACTGCAGCGGGACAATGGCCCTAAACATAAAGTCTACCATGTTTAAAGCACAAATTTTTTTTTTTAGCATGGCTAGACATGAGTGTAACCCAATAGAAGTGTTGTGGAAAGATCTAAAGATATAGCAGTTCATACACACACAGAAATGTTGGAAACCCAACAAAAGTCACTAAGAAGAACTGTTATATGGAAAAATGGGCCAAAATTTCTCCAATGCTCTTCCTAGACAGGACTGATCCCCCATTACCAGAAAAAGTTGGTGGTGTTGTTGCTTAAGGGGGTAAAGACAATAACGCTGTGGTATCATTTTGCACAGAAGGATATTTTGCACATTTTGGTCTGTCTCTCACTTGTTCCTCTGGATCGATTGCTCCTGCCTGATCGCTGATCGATTGCTCCTGTCTGCCTCGCTGCCTGCTGTGTGTTTGTTTGCTTCGAGGCTGTAAGCTTCGCCTGAGCCTCGTATTTCTTTATGTTTTGAGCCATCATTTACTATCTAGTTGTTTATACTACTAAATACAGCTTACCCAACATCTCAGATTAACCTTACATCTCTAGCTTCCGTTATTCTTAACACAGCACGCTAGTAACTCGCTAACGTTAGCCTGCTAACGCGCCACCCGTGCGCTCATTTATTTATTTATTTTCTCTCGCGCGCCCGCGCCTTTGAGTTCATAAAGTCCAGGTAAGTAAGAAATCAGTCAACAAACACGGTGAGTAATGTCTTCTTGTCCTGTTATTGTCACCTGTGTCACATGTCATATGTTTAGTATAGCCTTCTCCGATGGCAATATAGGATTTATATGTGATAAATGCAAGGAGACAGTCAGGCTGACGGAGAAGATTTCAGAACTAGAGACACGCATCCAAACTTTAATTGAGGATGGTAAGAATGCTAGATCTTTAGATAGTGTTTTGGATGCGCCTAGCATAGTGAACTCTTTACATGATTCGGTTCCGGCTGAAGTAGAGCCCGTGCAGCAGGGCAGATGGGTGACCGTGAGAGATCGTTCTAGTCGTGGATCAAAGAACCACTCTTCCGTTCCGATTCCCATAACAAACCGATTTGCCCCACTCAGTGAAACACCCACTGAGAATTCTGTTGATTGTGCCCTGGTAATTGGTGATTCGATCACACGGAACGTGAAAATAGAGACACCAGCCACCATAGTCACATGTTTGCCGGGAGCCAGAGCGCCTGACATCAAAGCAAATTTAAAAGTGCTGGCTAATGCTAATCGTAAATTCTCTAAGATCATTATTCATGTCGGCACTAATGATGTTCGACTCCGCCAGTCGGAGATCACCAAAATTAATATTAAAGAGGTGTGTGAACTCGCAAGTACGATGTCAGGCACTGTAATTTACTCTGGCCCCC
The DNA here is from genome assembly GCA_030578255.1 of Tiaroga cobitis. Lineage (NCBI taxonomy): Eukaryota > Metazoa > Chordata > Actinopteri > Cypriniformes > Leuciscidae > Tiaroga > Tiaroga cobitis. The sequence continues at coordinate 35,920,657 of CM060607.1, read as the reverse complement.
TTCCTGTACGCAGGAGTGATGAGATAGTTAGCCGATTGGCCTCACTGAACGGTTGGCTGTCGAAGTGGTGTCCGCAGAATAATATAAAATTCATAGACAATTGGAAAAGTTTTTGGGGCAAGCCTGATCTGTTGAAAAGAGATGGTATCCATCCCTCCTGGGCTGGTGCTGCTCTTCTCTCTAGTAATTTGGCTCATAGTCTTAGAGATAAAACATGACAATCTGGGGCTCAGGTCAGGAAGCAGACAGACTGGCTAAACCGACCGTCTGCTAGCGGCCTCACGTCACCAAGGTCAGATAAATCCCATCACATAGAGTCTCTTTCACCTAGATGTCATCATATAGAGACTGTGTCTGTTCCCCGAATTTGGAACTCCAAAAAACGTCAGGTTAAAAATTTAATTGATGTTCAACAAATAAAAAACAGATATAATACAGATGAGCAAATGATAAAGCTTGGGTTGCTGAATATTCGATCCCTTACTTCAAAATCTCTCATAGTTAATGATATGATTTCAGATTATAATCTTGATATGCTGTGTTTGACAGAAACCTGGCTAAAACCAAACGATTACATTATTTTAAATGAGTCAACCCCACAAGATTACAGTTATAAACATGAACCTCGTCTGAAAGGCAAAGGGGGAGGTGTTGCTGTAATTTATAGTAATATTTTCAAAACCACTAAGAAATCTAGCTTTAAATATACTTCTTTTGAAGTATTGGTGCTTAATGTAAAAATCTATAGTGTAAACGATAAATCACATTTGAGAATTATGCTGGCTACTGTATACAGGCCACCAGGGCACCATAAAGATTTTATCAAAGAATTTGCGGACTTCCTATCAGAATTAGTATTGGCTGCAGATAAAGTACTAATTGTTGGTGATTTTAATATACATGTAGATAATGAAAAAGATGCATTTGGATTGGCATTTAAAGACATTGTAAACTCAATTGGAGTTAGACAACACGTGTCAGGACCTACTCATCGTCGTAATCATACTCTAGATCTAATATTATCACATGGAATAGATGTTGATACCGTTGAAATTCTGCAGCAGAGCGATGACATCTCAGATCATTATCTAGTCTCATGTAAATTACATTTAGCCAAGGCTGCAAAGCCGACTCCGTGTTATAAATACGTTAGACCTATAACTTCTGCCACTAAAGATTGCTTTATCAATAATCTTCCTAATCAGTTTCATCATCTCAGCATCCCGGATAGCTTAGAAGAACTTGATATTGCAACAGAAACGTTTAACTCTCTCTTTTCCAGCACTTTAGACGCAGTTGCTCCGTTGCGCTTAAAGAAGATTAAAGAAAATAGCCCAACGCCGTGGTACAGCGAGCACACCCGGGCCCTTAAGAGAGCAGCCAGAAAAATGGAGCGCAACTGGAAGAAAACTAAACTAGAGGTATTTCGGATTTCATGGAAAGAGAGCTCGATTACTTACAGAGAGGCTTTAAAAGCTGCTAGATCTGCTTATTTTTCAAACCTATTAGAAGAAAATAAACATAATCCAAGGTATTTATTTGAAACAGTGGCTAAACTAACGAAAAAGAAAGCTTCAAGCTCAGAAGTGTCCAAGCAACACAGCAGTGATGACTTTATGAACTTCTTCACTTACAAGATTGATAATATCAGGGACAAAATTATAACTATGCAACCGTCTACCACAGTATCGCATCAGGAAGTGCATTGTAGTCTCCCTGAGGAAAAATTTGATTCATTTGTTGCTATAGGAGAGGAAGAATTCTGCAAACTCGTTAATTCATCTAAATCGACAACTTGTATGTTAGATCCTATACCGACTAAGCTACTGAAAGAGATGTTTCCAGAGGTCATATATCCTCTTCTTAATATCATTAATTCATCTTTGTCTCTAGGATACGTACCAAAAACCTTTAAACTGGCTATGATAAAACCGCTTGTTAAAAAAACACAACTTGATCCTACAGAATTAGTCAATTACAGGCCGATCTCGAATCTGCCTTTTCTGTCAAAGATATTAGAAAAAGCAGTATCTTCACAACTGTGTTCCTTTCTAGAAAGAAATGATATCTGCGAGGATTTTCAGTCCGGATTTAGACCGTACCATAGCACTGAGACCGCTCTCATTAGAGTCACAAATGATTTGCTCTTATCATCCGATCGTGGTTGTATCTCTCTATTAGTGTTACTCGATCTTAGTGCTGCATTTGACACAATTGACCACAACATTCTTTTAAATAGACTAGAAAACTATGTGGGCATTAGTGGAATTGCACTAGCATGGTTTAAATCATACTTATCTGACCGTTATCAGTTTGTAGCAGTAAATGAAGAGATGTCTTATCGATCACAAGTTCAGTATGGCGTACCACAAGGCTCAGTACTAGGACCGGTGCTGTTCACTCTGTACATGCTACCATTAGGAGATATCATTAGGAAACATGGAGTTAGCTTTCACTGTTATGCCGATGATACTCAGCTGTATATTTCTTCAAAACCCAACGAAACTTACCAATTCACAAAATTAACGGAATGCATAGCTGATATAAAAAATTGGATGACTAGTAATTTCCTACTACTAAATTCTGAAAAGACAGAGATTCTAATTATTGGACAAAAAACTTCCACACGTAATAACCCAGAATACTGTCTAACACTTGATGGCTGCTCTGTCAAGTCTTCGTCGTCGGTTAGGAACCTGGGTGTGCTCTTTGATACCAACCTTTCTTTTGAAAGCCACGTGTCTAGTATCTGTAAAACTGCATTTTTCCATCTTAAAAATATATCTAAAATACGCCATATGCTCTCATTGGGAAATGCGGAACAATTAGTCCATGCGTTCATGACCTCAAGGCTAGATTATTGTAATGCTCTACTGGGTGGTTGCCCTGCACGCTTAATAAATAAACTACAGCTAGTTCAAAACGCCGCAGCTCGAGTTCTTACCAGAACCAGGAAATATGACCATATTAGCCCGGTTCTGTCAACACTGCATTGGCTCCCTATTAAACATCGTATACATTTTAAAATATTGTTGATTACCTACAAAGCACTAAATGGTTTAGCTCCGCAGTACTTGAGCGAGCTCTTAACGCATTATAGTCCTTCACGTCCATTGCGATCTCAAAATTCCGGTCAGTTGATAATACCTAGAATATCTAAATCGACTGCAGGCGGTAGATCCTTTTCCTATTTAGCACCAAAACTTTGGAACAGTCTTCCTACCATTGTCCGGGAAGCAGACACACTCTGTCAGTTCAAAGCTAGACTAAAAACACATCTCTTTGACCTAGCATACACATAACGCACTATAGACTTCTATAAATTCAATGTTAGGCTGCATAGATTAGGTCAGCCGGAACTGGGAACACTTCCCTTAAATCTTGATGTACTCGCTACATCATAAGAAGAATGGCATCTACGCTAATATTAGTGTCTTTGTTTATCCCGAGGTTTTCCCGCAGCCTGCCGGATCCAGGCCGTGTCCAGATCTGACGAAGGAGATCCGCCTGGACCCGATGACAATGCAGTGCTGAAGTGTCCACTATCCTCTCCCTATGGAGGATCCCTTTCCCACTCTACAGATAAAGCGTTGTGAATTCCGGCTCGCGTACCCCGAAGTGATAAAATAAAACAAAATTCTGTATCAAAATTTATAGGCAAGAAAAGTAGTTTGTTTAGGCTGGGTTGTATGAATTATAAACCTGCGCACATATTTTAAAAAGCACATAACTATAGAATCAATTCTGAATGAGCATGTGAACGCCGTCAGCGTTAATCACAGGTTCGCGTTTAAAAGTCTGATCATTTCGACGGAGGTGAATCAAAGTTAACTTTAGCTGGAAATAACATTATTCAAGAACCGCTATAATGCCAAAACAATCTGTTACCTTAAATTATATGTTTATCTCTGTAAAGCTGCTTTGAAACAATCCATTGTTAAAAGCGCTATATAAATGAAGATGACTTGACTTGACTTGACAGAAGCTACAATATACAATGTTTTTGGTGTCATTTTTTTTTTATTTTGTTCTTTACAACATCTAGCTGAAACAAGGCTCAAACGTCATAGGAACTCTGATTAAAAAAAAGCATGACAAAGTAAAGCATGTGTTATATTATGGTATTATGATTAGGGCTGCAACTAACGATTATTTTAATAATCGATTAATCTGTCGATTATTTTTCCGATTAATCGATGAATCGGATAATAAAAAAAAAAGCATTCATTTCCAATCCTTTATTAAAAAACAGAACTGACAGTGCAAATTCACCGTGAAAAAAAATTCAGTGCAAAAAAACATACAAAAAACATACACATGTATGCTTTACATCTGCCAAATAATATATATAGGCTTTTTAAAAATAAAGTGAGCTGCTGTCAGAACAATAAATAATTGATAAAAAATAAAGAAAAATACACATCAGAAAGCTTAACAGGATTTGTTTGAACGTCAGAACTTGTTCTCTACGCCACACTAGCACACACTCACAAACTCTCACACTCACAGATGCACACACTCACAAACTTGTTTGTTTTTGTCAAATATGTTATAATCTTTAACAAAATGTTTGGCATTTTTTAACAACCAAATGCACTTATTATTATATTACCTATAATAGGTCATAATAATAGCAATAATAATAATTATAAGAGAAGATAATATCTCTAGTCTATCCTAATATTAATTATAAATACAATGTATATAAAATATAAATACAATATTAAATAATATTTAAAAAAAACAAATACAATGGATTGACCATCTCCTATGGTGTGTAAGGTATTTTGCAGCTCATCCTTTCTGAGCATATAGTGTTTCTCGGAGTCATTAGAGTAAATATTGAAAAATTCAGTGCTGCAAATTGTGGAAAAATATCCCCCTGCCCTTGTAGTGGTAGGCTATTTGGACAGACAAGAAAGTGTTTTCATCGTCTGTCTATCTGATTCAAATCACAGTCTGCTAATTCAGTGGTAAGAATTGAGTTGTTGTTTTTATTTATATCTTATATAGTAGGCCTAATTATATATTACTATGTAGTATGTACCAAATTACTAATGCTCAGACACACTCGGTCTCTCTCTCGCGCGCGATCTCGGACACACTCGGTCTCTCTCGCGCGCGCGATCTCGGACACACTCGGTCTCTCTCTCTCGCGTGCGATCTCGGACACACTCGGTCTCTCTCTCTCTCTCGCGATCTCGGACACACTCGGTCTCTCTCTCTCTCTCTCTCTCGATCTCGGACACACTCGGTCCCTCTCTCTCGCGTGTGATCTCGGACACACTCGGTCTCTCTCTCTCTCTCTCTCTCTCTCTCTCTCTCTCTCTCTCTCTCTCTCTCTCTCTCTCTCTCTCTCTCGATCTCGGACACACTCGGTCCCTCTCTCTCGCGTGCGATCTCGGACACACTCGGTCTCTCTCTCTCTCTCTCTCTCTCTCTCGATCTCGGACACACTCGGTCCCTCTCTCTCGCGTGTGATCTCGGACACACTCGGTCTCTCTCTCTCGCGCTCCGCAATTGAGCGACAGTGCTCCGCGCTCAACTCCAATTTTTTTTTATACTCAAACATTTCCGAGTCGCGCGATGCAACGAATCGATTATGTAATTCGTTGCCAACTCTTTCAGAAATCGATTTTAATCGATTTAATCGATTCGTTGTTGCAGCCCTAATTATGATTGCTGAAGCTTACTGGAAAAAAAGCTATAGATCCAGATCGAAGGCCAGAATTATTTGAACATCTGTCTTTGCCTAAAACTCCCCTCTTTTACCTCCCAATTCACTGCTTAACATCATGCCAATTAGAGTGTCTACTACACCACCGCACAGGAAGGAATATGCTCATTGCTTTTTCACACAGAATGAAATAAAAAAGACTTTAGTCTGACAAATGAGCCTGTCGCAGTGCAATGCTAAAGTTAAAATGATCATTTTCCTTAACTACAATTTAAATTGTTGCTTTTACAATTTGGTGGTTAAAGCTGGCAGAAACTCAAGCAGAAACACTAAGGAGACATGTAAATAACAGTATTTCAGTGACAATGTGGCTTACAATCAATAATGAAAAATGTGAAAAAAGTTAAGGCGGCATTTAAAGAACTTTACATACCAAAAGGTTCATGAGAGAACTTTAAACACACAGTTGATGGAACAATCTCTAATGTCAAGTTGACACCAAAAGCATGGCCATGCAAAAGGCACATAACTAGCTTGCAGAACATAACAGAAGCAAAAGAGCCTACACTTTCTCTGTCTAGTTCTCTTATGTCCTCCTGTTACATAAGAGAACTCTTTATTATTAGACATGCAGCCCCCAGATCACTCTCCCTCATCATGTTACGTCCCGAGACTTGACAGCAGCAGCTGACAACAGTGTTTAGATATAGGCATAGCATTTCACTTTTGTCCTTAGAGGGGCAGAACAGTGTGGGTTAGGAGTAGGGGTGCATGATGAATCGAAGTTAAACCGCACGCGATCTGGCAAAGGCTGCATTTTTTTTAATGCTTGTCAGTGAAGCACGGCTCTGTGATCTGTAGTAAATGCTGCTCCATCTGAAAGCCAGAGGGCGCTCTTGCGCAGAAACCCCAAATATGCCTCGCATAAGTACGATAAACGCACGTCGTTCTAGGAAATCCCTATGGGCATCATACTACTGCTGTAGCTGAATAAACAGAAGATTGAAATGCTTTGATTGATTAAACATGACTAATAAACACACGACTACAACAATATCTGGTTTATCTGAGTTCTTTAAGCTTTCTCGGGTATTTTCATGATAATAAAGACATTATGAAGTGAGTTTGGGGTAAAAACAAGTTATTAAATGTTGTCTTTTGTTGGACAATAGGTTCATAAATGCTTCTCATGTTTGGAAAGATGTTTGACACATGTTGCTTTTTCAAATGCACGTTACAAGTGACTCAAACTCGCAGTTCTTTCAGATGGAGCAGCGTTTACAGAGCTGTACGTCACTGACAAGCTGCGCATAAAAAATACAGTTGTGGTCAGAATTATTGGCATACCTGGTAAATATGATCAAAGATGGCTGTAAAAATAAAACTGCATTGTTTATCATTTTGATCTGTCATTCAAAAAAATTGCTCAAATCTAACCTTTCATTGAAGTAAAAGAATTGAAAGTGGGGGTAAATCAATGTGAAATAAATGTTTTTCTCCAAAACATGTTGACCATAATTCTTGGCACCCTTTTATTAGCCTAAATACTTTTTACAACCTCCTTTACCCAATATATTTGCTTTAAGTCTTCTCCTATAATGCCTGATGAGTTAGGAGAACATCCGACAAGAGATCAGAGACCATTCCTCCATACAGAATCTCTCCAGATCCTGCAGATTCACAGATCCATGTTGGTGCTTCTTCTCTTCAGTTAAGACCACTTATTTTCTATAAGGTTCAGTTTAGGGGACTGGGACGGTCATGGCAGAAGCTTCATTTTGTGCTCAGTGACAAATTTTTGTGTTGATTTTGATTTTTGTTTTGGACCGTTGCCCTGATGAAAGATCCAACCACGACCCATTATACGATTTCTAGCAGAGGCAGTCAGGTTTTGATTTTTTTATCTGTTGGTATTTGCAAAAATCCATAATACCATATATCTGAACAAGATGTCCAGGACCTCCAGCAAAAAAATAGGCCCACAACATATAAGATCCAGCAGTATATTTAACCGTAGGCATGGGGTACTTTTTATCCCTGTTTGCACCAAAACCATTTAGTGCGTTTGCTGCCAAAAAGGTTTTTTTTTTGTTGTTGTTGTTGTTTAGTTTTATCTGACCAGAGAATCCGGTCCCTTTTGAAGTTCCAGTCGTGTCTGACAACTGAATATGCTGGAGTTTGTTTTTGGAGGAGCGAGGAGAATTTTTTTTTAAACCCTCCCAAACAATATATGGTGATGTAGGGGTTGCTTGATATATATATATATATATATATATATATATATATATATATATTAGGCTTTCTGACCCCAAGACTCAACCAATCTCTGAAATTCTCCATCTGTGATCATATTTATACTCCTCATATTTAAACTCCTGTGAAACAATAAGTCATAGCTAGACAATTTCATGTTCCTCACCCTGGTGTGCTAAAAAATGTAAATATTAATGGGAATATACTTCAGAGATATTTTACTCGTAAAAAATTAAGGTGTGTCAATAATTGTGGCCAACATTTTTTTTGAGCGATCAAAAGGATAAACAATGCTGATTAATTTTCACAGCTATCTTTGATCATATTTACCAGGGGTGCCATTAAATCTGACCACAACTGTAATCGCAGCCTTTGTGCTTTCATCACCGCACTAAGCCAAATCGGTGTAAGCGTGATTTCGGGTTAATTGCGATTAATCGTGTAGCCCTAGTTGGGAGTCACATTCTGAAGTAGTTCTTAATTCAACGTTTTTTTATTTAATTAAGGAATGATTTGATGAATTCACACTGATTCAATTCGATTTGATTTTGATTAATGATTCAACTTGATTTTGTTTATTGAATTCATAGTATTATGCTTGTTCTAATGTATCTCATGGTAAGAAAATGAAAAAGACAAACTATTATTCTTGACTAAAAAAAATGAGTCACGATTCAAATAATCCATGTTCAAGATCGATGGATTTGCACTAGCAGAATTTGGGATCAATGCATGGAGTAAACAAGTGAATCATTACACCCTTAGGAGTAATAGATCATATATACAGGTTCACCACTCTACAAGCTTTCAGAAAGATCAGAGAAGTTGAACGAACTGTGTATAGAAACATAAACACTTCCATCGTTATCAGACAGTCACTTTGGTACAGCACTTGTATATCTGACTTAATTTGCTCATGTCAATTATCTGCAATAAATGGAAGACTAAATGAAAGATACATTAAAAAGAAAATTAAAAAAGGGATTAAATTAAGACTAAATGTAACCTTCACCGAAAACTACATGAAGTGAAACATGAAAAGGAGTCACATGTTTAGATCCAATGTTTTTAGCAGGTATAATACTGTTGAGCTTTATTTTACATTATGGCCTAAACAAGCGAGTGATTGATCAATCAGATTCTTCTGAATCGGTTTATCCTACTCTCAGTGTAGATTTAATGCCCTAGCAAAGTCTCAATGCAAATTGTATGTCTCTGTACTCAAGACATCCCTGTTAAATGTCAACTGATAGGATATTTCAACACCATAACAGAAATATTGACAGTCTTTGATCATCACCAGTCCACCCATCTCCTAAATCTTTCTGACGTACTGTAGACAAATCAATCTGTGCAACACACTGACTGACTACAGTTCAATAAATCACGGACCTGTCCTGAGCAGGAGTCTTCAGTTTAAAAAGATCTGAAGGCATATGAAGTTTCAATGTACAGTCAATGATTCAGGCAATATGCTAAAGTGAACCAACAGCAACAGTCTGCCACTAAGCCTACACCTGCACCTGTTTTTTTTTCTTCTTCTGTTAATCCAGTTAGAGGCTACAAAGGCAAGGCTTAAAAACACAGACAAAAACACCTTTCCCTTACCTTTGGGAAAAAAGCTTTAATCTACAATGCTTTGAAAAGGAAGAAGAATCCAGTCTGTCTGATCTCAACATCAGCTCTCATAGAAAGAAACACACTTAAGAGACAAAATGACTCACACAAAAGCACATGCGCACACGTGGAAACTCCCTCGCAGACGGAGAGTGACTCCTGCTCTGGACAGCACTGCTTCGGCGTGAGGGGAAAAGCTGATGTCTGTCAGGCCAGTGCTTCTTGTTTCTTTGGTATAGCATAAACTCCTTAAGAAATCCACCTGAAGTTACATCTCTGTTGTTCTTTACTCAAAGCTGAGGACAGAAGCTGAACCCCCGCAGTTCCCATGGAGTGTTAACGCTAACCGAATGTTCCCGTGTCCACAGTGTTATCTGACCCTGCATAGCACCATCACCCCCACACTGAGAGGCGGGACGGCAGGGAGGGCAGCCAGAGAAATGGGGGAAATGGACGGGTAAAAGAGGAGGGGTTAAAGATGGATTCATTTTCAACTCTATGGGGAACAAAATCCCAAAATTTGATTACTGCGAGGTTGGATGGCACTGACAAGTCTACATTTTTATTTTCTAGGTATACCCTTATAAACAAGTACAAGGAATGTTGCATTTTCCTGGCAGCCCTCAATTACACCATGCTCCCTAAAAACAAACATTCTTTCTCAGTTTCAATCAAACAAAAAGTTAATTCAAACTGGCTAATTCATAAAACAGGATCACAGCTTATTAGACAAGTTTGAACACAGGAGTTCATTGCCAAGGAGTGTTTAAATCTGGTTTCTTATGGCTGAAAATATGAAGTAAAGCTATTAGCAAAAGATTTTAATTTATTTGGGTCCATATTCATCTTAGTTTTATGACTTTATATGAATTGAGACATGGAATACTTTACATTTAAAAAATCATGTCACACATGACGGCAATTGTGATAAGATGGTGACCACCAGTTACAGAACCTAAGGACATATGCTATCCCCTATATGTATTTAAAAATGCTTTTAAAAAGTACACTTATTTCAAAATTTTTCTGGGTTCAAAATAAACAACAGTTTAAAAACGAGTAAATACAACATCAATTCTTCTTCCAAAACGTGATTTTGTCTTACCCTGATTCACTATGGTAAGCCTATTATACGTTTTTATATTTTAGACCTAAGGGGATGGTTTTCATGTGAAAAATGCACAGGCCCTACGTACATCACTGATCCATGCATGACTGTCTCGTCATATCCGTAAATAGATAAAAGTTACTCTGGCTACTTTGACGCGTGTATGGTGTGGTAGTGGCGTAAGTTGGCTGTCACAACAAGCGAGAAAGCTTGACATGGAGCTTGAACCACTGGGAAATTACCCTTTTAACCGTTGCCAGAGCGCCGGCGCACTGAAGCGTTTTTTTTTTAAATAGTTCAAAGTTACTATCATATTTAATGTTATTACCTTGACAAACTATACATCATTAAAAAGATATAAGACTCAAGTTTCAGTATTTGACCACTATTGTATTCTGAGAAACTTGTAATGACAGTTATGTCTTAATTTGTGCCACGAGTTATGTAATTAAAAAATGAGTCGATACCTTTAATATGAATTATGAGCGTCAGCCGCTTCCATTCAGAAAAAAACTCCTGTGTCGTCGTCATGACAGCGCTTGACAAAACAACGTCCTTCAGGGCTTTTAGCTCAACAATGTGCAGATTTGGAGAAATATTGATCGATTCTCATAGGTCTAGATCAGATTTCTATAGACAGGAATAATATTTATTGAATTTATACCCAAATGCGTCGATGTAATAATTATGAGCGCTGGATACTCTGATGTACTGTGTTTTCAATCCATACTGGCAGCCTGAGGGCGCCGGCGCTCTATGCAAAGTATATAGTCCATATATGGAACACACGAAGAAGTGCCATAACCATGTGACATTCCAGGAAGTCCCTGACACAAACAAAGCTTCCAGAGATCGCTGTAACATGCAGAAAAAGATGTTTTAAAGACAATAAACATGATTGCAATGATATTTGATTTAACGTTACCTGAGTTCTTCGAGCCATGTCAGGTATTTTCATAATAATAGATTATATTTATAATGTAATGCAGAATACTATAAAATAATATATTTTCTGTCTTATTTTTTCATCTGAAGCCAAATCAGATCACAGAAGGTTATTTAAAACACAATGCAATGCAAGATTCAATGCAAGCAGAGCTACCCAGCACGATCCTGCAGAAAACAAATGACTGACAAAATTTACTGTCTTTAATCACTTAACACTATGGCTGGTTAACTCAAATTAGTTATGAAAAAAAGAAATAGCTTTATAATGCATGGTTACGACACAGAGTATACTTCATTATGAAAGTCAACCATATTCAGAGTGTGCAAACTCCTTCAACTTGTATTTCGATTCAAAATTATAGTGTAAGGGCAAGCTTATAAGAATTTTTATTGAAAAGCATGCTCAGGTCAGAAATGACTTCTCACTTCTATTGAAGATAAGACGTAAACATCTACTTTTCTGTAGAGCCTCTACAATTTACTATTTTTATAAAGATAAGCATTCAGTGGATGATCCTAATTAGTAGATCACGCTTTAAAGGATTTCATGCAGTGACTGGTGATTAGCTAAACAACAAAAGAGCAGAATGAGTAAAGAGGATCAGGGTGACAATGAGAGTCTCCATTATAAATTGTTTAAAGGAGCTGGTGCCTTTGAAATGGGAAATGTCTTTGTGGGGATTAGGGACACAAGGTCATACATATTCACTAAAGGCATGATCCTGCTAATTACACGCAGAACAATAGATTTTGGCCTTTACTGGGCTGTGCACAAAGCTCATTAAGAGCATCTGTTGGCATAATCAAAAGTGCACTAGCCAACATTAAAGAGAGCAAGAACTCACAAGTAGTTTTCTGTAGTGCTGTATGAGATGGGTTTTACTGCCAATTTCGTAGTTTGGCAAACACAAGCTTCATAGACCAATGAATCTTATCAGTATGTAACCTTAAATGGAACAAACAGTCTAGACTCCAGCCATCCTGACCGTCTTTAATGGTAATGGGCAAAACATACTGTACATAAGCATATAGTCGGTGGTCTGTCAACAAAACAGAGGACGAAAACAAAAAGCTGTGTAAAATGAATACATACGATTTAGGCTACAGACTAGCTTTGACCGTTCCAATATGGCGGACAGCTTACGTTTGTTGATTTAGAATAAATTTTAGTACGAAAGTTTTTGGTAAATCATAATTTGTTTGTGAAAATGTTGTACACAGATTTCACACACAAAACTGTGCAAAGTAACGCATGCTTAGAGAATAAGACCCACTGAAACTAAACAGAACCAAAACATACAACTGATAAATGGGTGGCAGTGGCTCAGTGGTTCATGTAGGTTGTCTACAAACCAGAAGGTTGGTGTTTCAATCCCCGGTTCCACCTGACCAAGTGTCGAGGTGTCCATGAGCAAGACACCAAACCCCAGCTGCTCGCGACCAACTGGATGGCGCCTTGCATGGCTGACACCGCCGTCGGTGTATGAATGAGTGAGTGAATGGGTGAATGTGAGGCAAAATGTAAAAGCGCTTTGGTGGCCATTGGGTCTGTGAAAGCGCTATATAAATGCAGTCCATTTACCATTTACCATGAATAACAAAGTGCAGTAAATAGTAAAACTATCTGTGCTACAAACCTGTGTGTTTCTAATTACAATATGGTAATACCATTTTGTAATATCAAACAGTATAACAAGCTGTTTTTTTGTACAGCTAAAAATAACTGGAAGCTGATGACACCAGAAGCCAGACACATTCAATTTAAAAAAGGCTACGTTCACTCTTACATTAAAAGTAAAGTTGAATGTGTTGACGTAAGAAGTCTGTCGGAAAGCTATCATAAAGCTCTGTCGGAGAGGTTTGCGGTAAGTTTTCTGCTGCTAGACGGACGTCTGACCGCTGTCACTCAGAAGTAAAAAAAAAAATGTAGGCAAATTGGGCTAAATGAAACTAAAGCGCTACCCCTCATCTAGGTGTATGAAGAAAACAGCTCAGCGATTTAGCTGATGATCAACATCATAGAGTTTACCAGTATTTTGGTACTGGTGTGTGAATGGTATCTTACCGGTAAAGAGACAGAACGCCGTTGCTTGTGTGACCAGCACATGTGTGGAACATGTATTTACCGGAAAAGTTGTTCCGGTTTTACAGTAATTTACCGGGATTGCTGTGTGAAAGGGACTATTGATTCATCAACTGGGGTTGTAGATTACCATCATGTTCGTTTTGACCAATCCACTTACACTTCTACTTTCCACTTGACCTATCCCCTAAAAATGTATTCACTACTGTCACTGCATTTCCTTTTCCAAGTTCTTTGTTTCAATCAACTTGTGTTCTTGTCAGTCTGTATAGTTCATGAGAACGGTCAAACACACATTGGAGATCAGCAGAGACAAATCACCCTCTTGACTAGACTCTGTAGCTGGAAGGAACTTGCTCTTTAAAAATCTTGTATAGCAGACCTAAATGTCAGCAGTGATCCCAAGAGCTATAATGTAGTTCCAGTAAGTCACTGACAAAGGCAACATTGCCAAAATTGACAACAGTTGTAAACAGTGCACATCAGGCTATATCATTAAACCTCTGCAGAACCTCTTATGATTGTTAGTGACGGTTCGTAAGAGACAAAGACATACGAGTAAACTGGAATAAAGGATATAAAAAGCTAAAAGCTGCATTGTGCATTTCTAATTAATCACGCTGCCAGACATTCTGGTCTCTGGAGCCAAACAGAGTATGAGAAGCAACGACTGCCACAAAGGCAAATCTGTTGCAGATGTGTCCACTCAGATCACTTGAACCAAAAGATGAATCTGTGATGGTTCAGTGATAAAACAGAGTGCTGGAAGACCAAATGCTGACAAATGAAGAGGAAAAGACAAGAACACGCATGGATACTTATAAAGGGAACCATATTTTGATATTAAAAGGAGTGTAAAAAACCTTGTGCCCATATCGATTAAACCTGTCCAAACCCCACACCTGCTGCAATCTATCTCCAATGACATGCACGCTACACATGGAGGGAACCTAAATCGTATTACTTAAACCACTAAATTGAATAAGGTTGACCCGACTCGCTCTGTGTCCTTTGGCGAGCAATCTGTCATGTCAAGGTGCTGGAGTTCATTGAAATCAATGGTGAGTCTGATGTGGTCTGGGTGCTGGGAGATTTTGCCAGTGTCTCAGATGATTTTTCATTCACTTTTCAAGCCTCATTTACACAGCCGGTGGGGACGCTGAGCAAGGAAAAAGGAGCCTTAACATCAGCAGCTTCTTCCTAATGCTTAAATTCAGTGGTATAGCAACCATTACAACTGGAGAGAACATGTCCTCCTGCTTTAAAAAAAAATAAAAAAATATTTGCTGTTTATTTGATATTTGAGCTTTATGTGACAGGGAATCAGAGAAAAATAAAAGTCAGAGGTAATCATTTATTCTGCTCAGCCATTCTCAATGTGTGACAGACCCCTGACTTAAGAGAATGAGAACCATCAAAACAAGTTGGAAGTAGACATGCTGATATTCGGTACAATATATAGCAGTAATGAACATGCATGGTAATGTTATCGTGGATTCTAGATAACCTTATTACGACTTGTTTCGATTTTTGAATGCTTCTTTATCATTAACCAGTCAAATCTAACAATACTGTCTGTATGCGGAGTAAAGGAGGCATGCACACTTTGATGTAAACAACCCCAACATGGACGAGATGTATGGCGGAAAGACTGAAGGAGACTGAATGAAAATACAAATACCCTCTCTGACAGTAGTAGCGCTTCGAGAAAGGCAGAAACAATCCAGTCACCTGTCAACAAAACGGGTTCCACAACTTTCAATATTTGACACCAGCTTGTCATGGAGAAAAAAGTAAATTTCCATGTTCTTAAAAAGTGCTTATATTTTTTTTATTCACTACGGTGAATATCAAATGATAGATTTATTTTTGTATGTTTTCCTCCAACACCTTAATTTTTTATCGACTGAAGAAAGAAAGACATAGGGATGTCCTCTGTCACCACTTTTGTTTCTCTTGGTAATCGAACCACTTGCTATTGCAGTATAGGTGAAAGCAACATTAGTGGAATTAGGATAGGCTCAATAACACACTGCATTTCCCTATATGCAGATGATGTTTTATTATTTCTTACAAAGCTCAGCCAATCTATTCCAGCTTTACTCAATCTCATTAAAAGGTTCAGAAATGTTCTATAAGATAAATCAGTCTAAATCCTCTATTTTATTTCTTAAGAGGAAAAGTCAAAATTATTATACTTAACTTCCAGTCTTAATGTTACAGATTCATTTACACACAGGACTCCAGATTGTGGCAGATTAAGAAAAAATAACCGCATTGAACTACAATGCCCTAACAAATTCAATTACTAAGTCTGTAGATAGATGGTCAGGTTTACAAATCGATCGCATTAATATATTAAAGATGAATACACTACCTAAATTAATTTATTATTTCTAAAATATCCCTTTGTCCCCCACTACTTCATTTTTCACCATCCTACGAAGAATGTGTATCCAGTTTATTCGGAATAATAACACCCAAGAGTCCGGACATCTTTGCTTTACCTACCATACGATAGAGGAGGATTGAAACTCCCAAATATGTTCAATCATTCTATTAGGCATCCCAGTTAAGAGCAATAATGTTTCATTTTTCTGCAAGTGCTCCTCCTAAATGACTAGAAATAGAAAATTAATTTGTGAAATCTAAGTATCCTTTTATATAACTTATATCTTTATTCAGCCAATACTAAAATGTTACAGAAAAATTTGAGTGGAATATCATTTAATCCAATAGTACTGAACATGATAAATGCCTAGGGGAAAGTACAAATTCATCTAAAGGAAAAAGTCTTTATCTGTATTTAGCCCAATATGGGGGAACGATCATTTTATACCTGGTCGAAAGTATTTAGGCTTTCGACTCTGGGCTGAGAACGGTGTGTGGAAAGTTAAAGATGGTGTTCTAATGTAATTTACTGATATTACTGACAAGTTCAAGTTCTAGCAATTATAAATATTTGCAAATTAGGAATTTTATACGTACTGCCCTGGGACAAGAATTTGCTGAGCCAGAGCTAACTAATCTGGAGAAATGTGTATCTAAACCAAGCCAAAGTGGAGGACACATATCTTGTTTATACAACATGTTATAGTAAGGTTCTCAGGAGTCATGTACATCCAGATTAGCCAAGTGGGAACAAGACCTCGGATTGAAGATAGATAAAGAGAAATGGGAGCAAAAATGTGTAAAAGACCAAACACAGACAGTTAACATCAGGAAATTTTAATTCTGAAGTGAACTAATCTTTCAACTTTAATCTGTTTGAAACATTAGTTACTTTATCAATTTTGTTTCTTGTTTTATTGCATTTAAATGTTCCAAGTTATTTTTGCTTTATGAAAAAAAAGTTATTAAAACTTACTTAGAGGACAACACGTGATAAAACCTTTGACAATTTTCATGATATGAAAATGTTATACTTTCACATGCCTAGGACACCCCCCCCCCCCCCACCCCCCACCCCCCACCCCCCCCAATGCCAAGTAGGACACCCCTCCACCAACCACAAACAATTTGTTGTTGACTTCAGCCATCACGACCTCTATTAGCGTTAACGGGCGCAACATGCTGTACGTACGTAAACACATAGCCGGTGTTGTGTTAATCTGGCATGTGGGATGCTGCCTTTAGTCACCTATCAGAAATAGTGACAAGAGGAGACTGGTCTACAACTGACCCATCAGGAGAGGTCAGACACAGAGCAGGACTCTCCCCTCCTCACAGATCCCTTTTCATTCATAGCTGATACTGTGTAAAGTACTAGTACAGATGGCTTTCGAGCTTATGGTGGTAGTGTGGCAGTTTATAGCTTTTAGAAACCAGCTGTCATTTCTTGATTGAATGTGTAGCCCTTTTCATTCAGAGATTCTTTCTGGAAAACATTCTGAAGTTACGGTAATTGTTCTGGCATTGAGGGACTTTGTTCATTCTCAATGAACAAAACCAGGGTCTGATACTGGTCTGAATTTTCCAGCATTCCAACTGAGTGATTCATTGTCTTTTTTTTTGAGAGAGAGAGAGAGCAAAGGCACCCTAGAGTCTGAAAGGTCACGCTTTTTACCAAGTTCAAATTATTTTCTGTGCTGTCAAATTATCCTTTTTACACATGTGTGTAATCATTGTGTAATTGATTGGGGTGTTACAAAATGTAATCCAGTTTATGTGCAGAGACAACTGTAAGCTATTTGTTGCTATAGGTAAGGGTATAGGCCTAAGAGTGTAACCAGTTGTGACTCTGAGGCAATTTTAAACCTTTGAAAAATGTTTGTTTGAGCCTTTCGACATGTTAACTTGTAGATAAACCAATGGTTTGGAGTAGAACTATCTGTTTTTCCAAACAATGGTGGAAGGGAGTGTAGCATGGAAACACTTACAGCTGTGTTTGTGTTTCACATGGAACTGGCTTCCAGCTGCTTTAAATGACATATCAGTGTTTACCTTCAGAATTCTGAATTTGCTGTGGGCACAATGACTATTAATAAACTGGAATCTGAGAATAACTGGAATAGACTGGAAACTGGAAGCATTGAGTTTGGGTTAATTACTGGGTCCACACGACACATACACAAACAAACACGCACCAAGAAGCAGTAATGAGGACAGCCAGTAACGTGACCTCATAGCCCAGAGCCAAAAAGGTTAGATGTTATACTAACACAGCAAGACAGACAACTGCATGGCTCATCTCTAAAGACTGCTATAGAGCCTTTAGAGCTTTCTTCTTTCAGCTCAGTATTTCATGTATCTTTAAAAAAATCTCCTCACAGGCTGAATCTGTCATTCAGTTCAGTACATACAGCCACAACACTTCACTAGAGGCCAGGCTAATAAAAATAAAATCAACTGTCATGATACATTTTGAATTAATCAGATATTAATCTTGGACTGCAACAGATTTCACTCAAAGGATGAACATTCCTATAAACAAATGTAGTTTAGTCAAATCCAGGTCCTAAAGTATGTCTCAAAAAACTGCCTTCAGATGTTTATAGTGTCTTGTCTTTGTTCTTCCATCTTGTTAATGGAGATGAAATCTGAAGCAGTGGTGAAAAAGAATGAAGCGTTTTTGTTTTTCCTTGATTTAGCCTGATCAATTACGGGTTGCAGTGTAAGATAGCAGACGACAGACCACAATAACACCTCTCCTCTTCCGAATTTAGCTCCAACCCCGATAAAATCTCATCTTTCAAGTAACCCTGAAGACATTGATTAGCTTATTCAGGCGTGTTTGATTTGGGTTGGATCTAAACTCTGCATCCTTGCACTGGATAAATGTGGTTTATTTTTGAGGATGTTATTCTAAGACATCTTCTTCTTTTTCTGTGGTGGTCATTTAAAGCTTAATATACAGCAGTTAGGCCTGTAAGCATGTTTGACAGGTTCAAGCAGTAATTCTGAGTCTAATGAGATCAGATTTGACTATGTGAGAAAAAATGTGAGAAAATTTCTTTGTGACTGAGATCATTCATGGCTTTTCACACTTGACAGTTAACCCTGGGTCATTCTAAACCCTGGGTAAATGGAATCCTGGGTTATCTTGCTTCACTTGATTCATTAGCTGACGTTTCACACTGGGTTCACCCAATCAGTGTTGTATCTTAAATGAACGCAAACAGTTGGGACACGGACACGTCAAAACCGGACACGTCAGTATTTTCTGTCCGTGCATTCGGTCTTAAAGTGACAGAAGTCTAATATACCTGCTGCCGTTTGTGACATTAATGTTACTCAAACAACAAAAGACAACTTTTGTATCTTTAATAAGAATCAATGTATATTTAATTCGTACAGAGAAGACGATGCACTTTTTAAAAAAATATTTATTTAATTTCTGTAGTATTTCTTGCATGTTAAATAAACCTACTGCACCTGAAAGTTTAATTTAAATATTTGTTCTATTCATCCTATTGTTTGAATTATTTGCATCATGGTTCTTATTTAAAAATAACTAAACTAAAACAAAAATAACTTCTGTATATCGTTTTATATATTATTCATTATAATGAAATTAAATTCATCATATTGTAAAATACGATTTTGTTCATAAAAATAACTACTAATTACTAAATAAATATTGTACCTGTCTGAAACTTGACAAAGTTTGTAATGAGCCATAGTTTACTGGTCTTTTGGGAACGGGGAGGAAGTTTTGAACTCTGAAAGCTACAGTAAAGTATGTTTTCATTGTGCATCAGAATCTTTGTTGCATCCACTCATGCTGACATGCACAGCAAAGACTAAGAGGGGTAAATTTGCCAAAACAAGCACCATTTTTTTTTTTTTTTTTTTTTTTAGTTGAGAAGACATTTAATTTACACAAAAGGTAGCGCTGGATTTGGGCAGCAGTACAAAATATTATAAAATATAATACTTTATTATTAGTAATAAAGGAAAAAACACGACTATATAGAGCTAACTGCTGCCATGTTGTACAAATGAGTAGTGATTTTAACAGAATGTTTCATGCCTGATGTTCAACTTGATAGTATACTGTGTTACAAGAGGAATGTAATGTATTGATCTCCAGGGTATCAGCCTCAAAAACTGAGCAGTAAAATGAGACCAATTTCGAATGCAAACACATCCAGACTGCTCTGAGTCAGTGAGTTATAAATGACTGCGGATCAGAGCCAAACTGCAGGAGCCGGGACAGGTTTCACACCACAGAGACACAGAGGGAGATTGTTGTGAATGTGACAAATTTGGAACATACACAGAACAATATAACAGATATTTGTAAAAAAAAAAATGTTATTCACCAATAGATTGTATGGGTGTTTGTTTAAATCAAGATCAAAAATCTTTGAATGATTAATCGTGCAGCTACATATTAGACTTTCAACACAAAAGAAAAACACATTTTCGTGCTATAAACACATATGCCCTGTTCCAAAACCTTGCTGCCTTCAAAGGAACCTCATAAGGTGTCATTCGTAGACAGCGTGACACAAACATCTCTCCACAAAGACAGCACATGGTGCTAGCACATGTTGCTGCCATAGACTGTAAAAAAATATGGACAACGCACCTTCACTCTCTTCCATTGTAGAAAAAGTGAAGCCGCCAATGTCTCAATATGGTGCTGCTGACATCTTGCGTTGATTCGGGACCCGCTAACAGCGCAATACTACATACGCTAGCATACAAATGAAATAACACACACAAATACTAGGTTTTTTCATTTAAAACTTTTATACATCTACGATGTCTCCTGTTGGTAAGTTTTGTAAAAGAGCAATGGAGTGCCTTCATTTCTCATATCTTCCTCCAGCAGGACAGGACATCTGATGCTGTTCTGCACAGAAACTGAGCAAACAAACAGATCCCTGAGCGCTGAGAGGTTAGCACAGGTCAAACTGTTCTTTCACAGAGAAGACAAGAAAGGGTTTGCTCCATGTACCATTTGTTCACGCTCGTAGCTGCCTTGACCAGAAGTCAACATTGATTATTGTTACAATGCCACATTTTCTTCTTGGTTTGCTTTTTTTTTTCAGTTAGAATGAGAATCAAGGGAAGAAGAGCATTTAGACAACATTTTAAGATGAAGAGGCACTCTTTGGTTTTAGAAAGTCATAACAAATGTGCACACCCACAGAAAAAGACACTGCTACTTTTTAAGTAATGCATTTCCCATTTTGAATTATGATTAATTATTGATTCATTGCTCCATTGGGTCGGATTGCTTTTTCACCACAACCGAAATGCTCCAGAGTTCATGTTTGGGCTGAGGCAACCTCATACAGGCAATCTGTGACTGATTATGTTTGTGTGGATCTGAGCACAATTGCCATGTTCATTTATGCCCAAATGAAACTAAGGAAGAAAACATGGCAGGTTACGCTGCTCCAAACGAGCCAGTTGTGAAGATGCCTACGTGTGAATGAAGTAACGAATCCTGTGGTAAACAGTCAAAAAAGACTGTTCACTCATTAACAAAGGGGGATGGAAATGGCTTGTTAAAGGGTTAGTTCACCCAAAAATTAAAATTAAGTCATTAATTACTCACCCCCATGCTGTACCAACCCCGTAAGACCTTCGTTCGTCTTCGGAACACAAATGAAGATATTTATGATTAAATCTGAGAGGTTTATCTAAGGGATACCCTAAGGGAACGAATCTTGACGGCCCAGAAAGTCATTAAAGAAAATGTTTAAATATTCCATGTCGCAACAGTGGCTCAACTATAAGTTTATCAAGCGACGAGAATACTTTTTGTGCGAAAAAACAAACAAAATTAACGACTTTATTCGACTATTCCTTTTCTTCCTTGTAGGCCTGAAACGAGACTTCAAGAGATTTCCACGACGCATGCGCGAGAATTGCGATCTCCTTCAACTACTTCAGTTAAGTTCTCGCGCGTGCGTCGTGGAAATCTCTTGAAGTCTCGTTTCAGGCCTACAAGGAAGAAAAGGAATAGTCGAATAAAGTCGTTATTTTTGTTTGTTTTTTCGCACAAAAAGTATTCTCGTCGCTTGATAAACTTATAGATGAGCCACTGTTGCGACATGGAATATTTAAACATTTTCTTTAATGACTCTCTGGGCCGTCCCTTCGTTCCCTTAGGGAGCCTATGGAGGAGTGATAAACCTCTCAGATTTAATCATAAATATCTTCATTTGTGTTCCGAAGACGAACGAAGGTCTTACGGGGTTGGTACAGCATGGGGGTGAGTAATTAATGACTTAATTTTCATTTTTGGGTGAACTAACCCTTTAATGAAGACCACACCAACTCACGGCCACTATGGCATAAATAAATAGTAAAAAATGCAGTCATCCAGCAGATTTTTAACAGAATCACAGAATAAACTATATGATTAAGCAACTTAAATTTAGCCAAGAATAGACAGTGCAGAGTTGAAAACAAGATGGCACAAACCAGTTCATAGCTATAATTAACGGCATCATTAGGAACCAGTGAATCAGTTTTCAACCAAAATAATAACAACTGAGCCCAAAGTTTCCAGACTGGCACAAGTCTCCATGCACCATTAGACCACAGGGTTACAGCACTTTTTAACAGGACAAATAAATCTTTCATTCTGAAAATTACTAATTTTCCTGTCAGAGGAGGTTAACCCAAAATGTGAAGAACGGAGTTTGTGAAGAAGGATAACTGGATGCCTTCTTAAACTGCTTCCAGTCAGATAACAGGTGGATTATTCATTACAATACAAGGTGTGTTTGGCTCAACACTGTTCTACTTAAAGGATATGGTGCTGGACTGGAATGAACCGAGTAACAATCCTTGAGTCCTTTGAGAAGGCAGATCTATTAGTTCCAATCCTTTGCTAGAAAGCTCTAATGAAACCAATAAGTAATACTTATAAGCGGTGAAACAAGTACACAGATATATGGCAGAAACAAATGGTGGCATTATATGCAGTGAAACACCACAACCCCCTCACATTTTAGTCCAAAAGGGCCCATCTGGAGAGTGCAACAAAAGGCTTGTTGAGTCTGAGGCATGGTGGGATAGTGATGACCCTCAGATTCTAATCCCTCAGGGCAAATCACACACTCAAACCCAGTCCCGGACGGGAGGAATTACAATCACCGCTACTTAAGCAGCTAGAGGAGGGGCGAATCCTCCTGAACACCCTATGGTTTGCCATCTCTCTCTATAACCTGTGCATCTAAGGCTTTGTTCTCCTGGCACGTCTTAAGGCAATAGAGGCTGAGCTGACATGGATTAGGAGAAAGCTTCTCAAATGACAAGTGAATGTCGGCCTCCATAGCCACAAACATGCTTTCACGATCACAAACACAATTAGTGTAGTCCCGATACCAAAACTTCAGTAGTTAGTACCAATACCAGTAAAGTTTCATAGTTATTCTCGGTACCAATTTCAGTACCATAGCAAACACTTTTGGAACTACTATTTTATTGAACTATTTGACGTTATAGTCAGTGGTCACCAACAAGTCCACAAGAGCTTGATCCACTGACTGCCTCTGTTCTTTTCAAACATAACAGAAGCTAAGTTGCTGAGGCCATTATTAAAGCTACCTGCCGAGAGTCACGTCTGCAATGCATCGTATAAAATTGTCTGTTCTTCATCGTCTGCTGTGAATCTCTTGGCACAGCATGGGTAACATGGGTTCATTCATTCAATATATGCTGTACTTGGTGCTCCTGCAAAATTTAAGTAGAATGTAATGAAATAAGAGGGGGGTGTCACAATGAAATCTGAACACAAATTGAAATGTTTGTTAATACCAGGTGGAAACAGTAATGGACTTTGATTGACCACTGTGATCAGATCACTGAAAATGCATCTAATTACCAGCGGAAAATGGTTAAATAAGGACTAACCTAGAAAGTCTTCATGCATACAGGCTCCCCTACCAAGACCAGACGTTTGCTCCATTCAGGTGAACTGTTTTGAAGGGTTTCTCAAGCCCGCAGTCAGTCAATGGATTATAATCAGTCAATATAGTTTGATTTAGACAAAAGACAAGAAAAAGGATTTAAAGGGATGAACCTCTGGCTTGAGGCTTTACTCCACATATCCATCACTGAGAATAATAGAGGCTGTCCTAGAAATGCAGCACTTTATTTCAGAGCTTCCTGTCCCAGCTGTGTTTACTCTTATGTTGAAAGAACGGCTGCAAATGTCAGCTGAACGCACATTGGACAGATCAATCACTTTCTCACTCCCTGCCTCCTTCCCTCACACACACACACAGACACACACACACACACACACACACACTTTACAAAATCTATGACCACAGAATTTTAACATAGTAGTTACCAAGCAAACAAATTCATTTTTAAGACAGCTTTCATCAAAAAAAGAAAAGAAAAAGTTTTTTTTTTTTTTTTTTTTTTAAACAATGCATCACCATACACAAAAGGGTTGTTCACATTGAAATAGTTAACACTGGGGCTGATTCGGAAATCACCCCCTAAACCGGGTGGGGAACGTTGGTCCAGGAGGGCCACTGTCCTGCAGAGTTAACCCCAACCTTGAAAAAAACTAACCTGATTGTAGGCATAGTGATCCTGAAGACATTGATTAGCTTGTTCAGGTGTGTTTGATTAGGGTTGGATCTAAACTCTGCAGAAGAGTGGCCCTCCAGGACCAACGTTCCCCACCCCTGCCCAAAACCCTTATTCAGTATTCCCTACGTTAGTCCACTAGTACTGTTCACTAGGGCTGGGTATCGTAACAAAATGTTCGATACCGATACCGATACCGATACCTTGACTTCGATACCGGTTCCTGAACGATACTTTTTTCGATACCAATTTTGTTTAACAATATAACATTACCTAATTTTTTTTTTTTTTTTGTTCAGTTTGTTGACTTTTTTACACTCATATTTTGAGTATGTAAAAAAGCACCAATGCTGAAGTTTTCTATGTTTCCTAATCATTTAACATGTATTCTTTACTTCAATGAGCTCATTGTTTCTTCCTTAACTTAATGCATTGTTTAACAATGAAATTGAATGAAAATTAATAGAAATGCATTACACTGTCACCTCTGATAACAGATCACTCTAAATTGTAATTTAGACACATTCATTTTCTGTAAAGCTGCTTTGAAACGATATGTATTGTGAAAAATGCTATACAAATAAATGTGAATTAAATTAAATGTAGGCTACTGGGGGGCGGGATATATGCCTCGCGCTCCGCACACATCAAGCTTGCCGCAAAGCACTGGCAAAAGTAGCCTAATGATTATGGATGTGTCGGGAAACAACAGCAAGGAGATATTTTAATTGTTTATTAATGAACAAGTGTTTACTAATGGTGTGTTCACTGTTCACACCGAACGCGAATTTAATTATTTGCGCTAGTAGATTAGATACAAAGTCAAAGACGGGGATAGACGCATCATTCACGCCGGGCGTCGCGAATGATGCGAATTGGGCGACGCGTTTTGAACTCGAGCGGAAGATTGAAGCGTCTAACTAGACGCGATAGACGCCTATTTGACGCTCTATTCGCGTTCGGTGCGCTTTGTATGACACACCGCTTTGCCTTATCAGATTTACCGTGTTACCGGTCTTGGCAGCAATTATCTTGTCGAAAATATTGCATCGCGTGCTTCTGGCAAACACACACACACACACTACAGCCTCACATGCGACAAGCCAAGTCTCTGGGCAGCCGCGTAAACTAGTGTTTTTCCTCCACAGCCAATCATGCTGCATGCATGTTTCACTGACGTTGACGAGATTAACCACTTAGGTACCGAAATTTGGTACCGAAAAACAAGACATGTTTCGATACTCGGTAGTACCGAGGCAATTCGGTCGGTACCTAAAAAGTACCGAACTCGGTACCCAGCCCTACTGTTCACGTGAAGTAGTGAATGAAAAGGAGTGAACAAATTCGGACAGCTGTTGAGCATACATTGGTTATACACTCATTATTGCAGCGCAATGTGGACACCACCACAAATGGCTGTCCCTTCAAATAACGCCCTATTTGAAGGTATAGGGGGCGATTTCGGATTTCTAAACCCTGGGTAAACAGAATCCTGGGTTATCTTAATTCACATTACTAATTGTGTTACTGTGTAAAGAACATGACTATGCGGCACACGATTGGCTGTCTGTTACTAAGCATCTAGCCATAACATTGTATCTCTGCCAAGTTTCTAGAGAGACAAACATATTTAAATGCGTGATTGAATCAGAAACTGCAGTGATTAACAGTGTTAATCAATGGACGAGGACAACATTTTTTTAGTACCTAGGCTAATTCAACAGTTTTTTGCTATAGTACTGAAATTGGTACCGAGAGCCACAAAATTGTACTGTGTTAATTGTACCGTGACGACAATAACTACTTACAATAAAGTTCCTTTCCTTATTGTTTAACATTAAAGGGATAGTTCACCCAAAAATTGTTTACCATTATGTTGTTTCCAAACTGTTTTACTTTGTTTCTTCTTTGGAAAAAAAAGAGAAGATATTAAGAGAAATGTTTAGTGTTTGTTTGCACAAACAATGGAAGTCAATTGGCACCAAAACTGTTTGGTTACTAACATTCTTCAAAATATCTTTTCCTTTCTGTTCTCCTGAAGAAAGTTGGCTATGCAGGTTTGGAACCACATTTTTTGGTGAACTATCCCTTTAACACAGCTACTTCTACACACCTCACAATACCAACCGGTGTCCAGTGACATTAGTACCCTCTAATAACTCATTAAAGGCCAATTCACACTGCACTGACAGAAATTGTTTTATAAATCATGCTGACAAACCCCTGAGATGTAACATGAAAGAAATGCAGAAATTTAGTTTGAATAGCCACATAAATATTCCGAAAACTTTAATTTAGTCCCCATTAACTATGTTGACCTAATGTTCTGCTACAGTAGGTTAGTGTCTCTCTGGTAAATCACAAACCAGAATTTATAAAGGGATTTGTTTTCTTCAAGATGATGTCAGTGGGACAGTCTGAAGCAAAAAAAAAGAAAATATGTTTCTTGTCAGACAAACATGACTGTGATTTGGCAGTCTGTCTTTGGACAGCCTGGAAAGATGGTTAGGAGAAAACCGTTGACTGGACTCTAGACAGTGGCTCACTGGCTCCAGGACACATTCAACACCCGTCTTACCTCACCTGCTTTTAATAGCCAGCTCTAAACACATTGGCCACGTGCACAGAGGCTCCCCTTGTGCAAATACTTCTGAACCAAAAATAATCTCCAGAAGACAGAAACACATCATCAAAATGACCAATATTACCCGCTAATGACTCAAAACATAAGAGACTTAAGTTTCACAGAATGACAAAAGCCTTCTCATTTTAACAGGCTTGTTAACAGGACTTAGAGATAGTAAACATTAAAAGCATTCAAAAAGAAATTCATAATGACTGTCCCGCAGAATCTACACACACCCACTGTACAATAGAGATTTTACAGCACACACCACCTTATATGGGGAAAATGTGTAAAGGGTGGACATGATATATGGTTTTCCAAAGAGCGGTTTGCTTCACAGAATTAGGGCCAGGAACTTTGAGGGCGAGTTGTAAAAATAGGTTTGAAATGTTCCTTAGGGCAGTGAATTGAACTTGTGTTTTAAAATGGCAGCTAAACACTGTAACACTGAAGACTCCACAATTTAAATAGGTATTGCATAGTCCAAATATCACACGAGACTGTAACAACACAAGAAATAGGAGATCTTTCATCAATTTAGTTCAGTGAGGTCCTAAATCCCATATTAGACCACAGTAACCGCTAACACACTATTGAGGTTGTAAACTATTATTTTACATTCTCTAATTCATCACCACACCCTTCCACTAGACTAGATCTTCCCATTCCACCAAAGGTGAACTTTAATCATGCTAGCATGCAAGACTGACTGTCCACCTATCCTGCAATAAAAAAGTCACATTATTACTCACGAGGTAAAACAAGAAAGACTAGTAAATAAACTAACAAATAAGGTATGTGTACTGCAACCTAGATATGTTACCTAAAGAGAACATGATCAGCACACATTTGCCATCCAGTTATTTCACAGCCAAATACAAATTGCCATTTGAATATTACAGTTTGCTTATCATTTGCCTCAGAACAGAAGTAGGTCACTACATCATTTAGTACTGCCATTTCTCCGTTTATCACTTTATTTGCACATGCAATAGGCATAACACATAATACCATAACTATTCTCCATGTCATCATTATTTCCTTAAATAAGATTAATCCAGTATTTTCTTCCACAGAGCAGTGAAGACACAAATAAGGGTTACTGGCTGGTTTTAATCATTTTCAACAACCATCCTTTCAGAAAATATTAGATAGCATGGTAACACTTTACAATTAGGTTTATTAGTTAACATTAGTTAACTACCTTAATTACTTTAATGAACTAAGAATGAACAATACTTCTTCAGCATTAATTAATCTAAGTTAATATTAATTTCAACATTTACTAATACATTATTAAAATCAAAGCTTGTATTTGTTAACATTAGTTAATGCACTGTAACACGGACAAACAATGAACAACTGTATTTTTATAAACTAATATTAACAAATATTAATAAATAGCCTACTGTAACAAATGTATTAATCATTGTTAGTTGTTAATGCATTAACTAATGTTAACTAATGAACCTTATTGTAAAGGGTTACCAACAACATAATATATAAACATTAAATCAACTGACACATACATTTTCATTCTCTGGAAGTGACATTTTGCTGAGCAAATACAAACTCTTACTTTTACGGACATCTTGAAGTTTTTTTGCTTTTTAGATTATTGCTGGTGATTGACTGTTTACTTTTTTTAAAATAGAACAAATGATTTTATATAACGGCAAAAAGCGTTTTATTCCGTTTGTTGCAAGCTGACAAAAATAATTTGAGCTGTTTGAAATGTAGAAGAACCGTTTCTGTGTTCACTTCTGTTAAAAGTGCTAATTTTAGACAATACAAATATATAAAACATTTAGCACTTCATATAAACATTTAAACCATGTAACCATGTAATGAAAAGGAAAGGAAATGAAAGAAAATAAAATCTAGTTTACGTTAGTTTCTCAACATAAACAAAATACCCACTCGAAGAAGCCACATGAAAAACAATAACCACTAGAAATTAGATTTGATAAAATAGCCTACTGCAAACAAAGACACAGATAACTTTTACTTACCATATAAAACACAGCGACTGGATGGGTTTGGAACATATGCGCTTCTTTGTGCTATTTTTGAGAGCAACAACTCAAGTTTTAATCCAGTTCTCCTCTGTAAAGATTGAGCACGCAAACTCCAGCTCCTCAACTCTCACTACGCCTCGTGAACAGATGTCACGCCCCTAAACTTGACAGACAGCACAGTATACCAATCAGATTGAAGCTGTCGCAAACCTAACTAGATTCTCTACTGAAAAGATCCAATCACAATTCAGGAGGCGTGCAGTTCACGATGTTTATCCGAGTAACGCGTGTTTGGTTGCTGGGTTACATTATCAAGGTGATTTAAATGGCTGTTTGTGACAGGTAGCTATGACTCCTGTATTAAACTGACTATTTGTTTTAAATTTTTAGGTTTGAGGCTGTGCAGTTTTTGAGAGAAGGTTTTGAGGTTACTCAGTGGTGTAAGGCCTATTTCAAAATCCTCCTTCAGTTATTGCAGATGAAGCATATATTATGTTTGCTCCCATATTCACATTCACTGTTGATTCACTCACATGGTAACCGCTTCAGTTTATCACCACAGAGTGGTTTATGAGGAAATTCCTTGTCATTTATGCACTGTACAATGTAAGTTGCAGAGTAAAAAAATATGTAAAACTGAATAAACTTGCCATTTTATCAATTGTTTCTGCAACAAACAGTAGAAGGACAATCACATAGTAATAATAAACAACCTCTTATACACCCGTCTGGGAGTTCCAGGTCAGGATTGCATCCAATTAATGGTTACGAATTCCTTGTTTTCCATCCACAATTTCTCTAGATAGCGCTATTTATTCTGGGTCAGATGCCCATCACATGCATGTGTACATTGTTTATTAGATCAGAACTCAAGCTGAAACAAAAGGTCTATGTCTGAGCTACAGTTATCTTCAAGAAAGTGCAGAAAGCTTGCAGTTGAAAGATGCTGTTTCAAGACCGTTTGACAGAAGTCTGCACTTTCTTCACACAAATATATAGTTAGCCTATTTCAATGCCCTCAAATAATGAAAGCAAAAGTGTTTATAAGGTTTTTTTAGTCATGCTGTGTTCAACTTGTGTTGCTTTGTGCACAAGAGAATCTGATTTATACAAAATAGTACACGCCTGTGAATTGACATGATAAATAGTGCTCAGGTTTTCTCAGTGCTGGCGCTCAGAAAACCTCAAACCACGTTCTAATCCAAACAACATCTGAACAGCCACAAAAGTAGAGGTCATAAATTATGTAAAAACATTTCAGAATACTGCTCAAATTTAATTAGCATGATAAAACTGCATCTTCATTTCAGACCTAATCAAAGCTAAATACTATTAATAATTTTTTTAAAAAAGACCCAAATGTGAGGGAGTAGTATTAAAATGATCCTTTATTCTTAGTTGGGAAGTTTGGTGTCTTTAATGAGGATTTTATGAGCAGCACCGGTTCACTTGTTTTAAGTATTGCACTAATTTCTAACATAAACACTTGTGTCTGTGGCTATGATTGGAATAGCATCACTAATGTTGCAGTATATAGTATGCAAACTTTGCGAGTGCATTCAATACCCTCGTGACATACCGAAAACATAAGCCAAAACGACTAGTATGATAAAGCTTATATGGACATCCCACCATGTAATGCACTTCATTTGACCATTTCCAGAACAACATGAGAATGAGTAAATAACAGAATTTTCATTGTTGGGTGAATTATCCTTTTAAGACATTTTAATACAAAACTGGATTAAAACACAAGGGGTAAAACACAGCAAGAGAGTTCGCACACTCTACCAAAGAAGAAGTCCTCAAATGCGAGACAAAAACCAGATTTTAAAAAATGGCAAACGTTTTGGTCACATGTGACCTTTGTCGATGCCAAGCTTACAATGCTTAGTGCGGGAGCCATCTTAATTTAAGGAGTCACATGGTTACATAGATCACATGATCTACCAAGCCAGACTATAACAAATAATCCAAACAAAATATTGTACAGAAGGCTACCTGAAAAAAAGACATCAAGTGAGAGAAGGAAATTAATTGTAAACATGCTAAATCACAAAGTTTATCAATAAATATAAAGCCATAAAAATATGTATACAAAAGTTATATCTCACAATATATAAATGTTATAATCATCATGATATAAATAGTTTACATCAAATTAGAGAACAATAACTGCATTAAGGATTAACAAGAAGATATAATTCATAAGAAACATGACAATTGAAGTTCTTCATTCAATCCCTTTGGATATACACGATCCATATAATAAATCCACTTAACTTCATATTGTAACAGTTTATGAGCAGGAGTTCTAGAGGCCAGACACTCATTCTCCTGTGGCCAGACATTATGCGGATGCTGACCACAAGCTTACTGGCATTCAGAGACTGACTAGTTTAAGAAGAGCTGGTGATTCTAACAAAAAAAACTCTTACAATATGAAGCTAAGTGGATTTATTATATGGATGGTGTAAATCCAAAGGGATTAAATGAACTTCGATTGTCATGTTTCTTATGAATTATATTTTCTTGTTAATCCTAAATACAGTTATTGTTCTCTAAAACTATCTATTTTTATTTATATCTATTTATATTATGAGATAACTTTTGTATACATATTTTTATGGGTTTACATTTATTGATAAACTTTTTTTTAATTTACTATGTTGACACTTTTTTCCTTCTCTCACTTTTTTTTCCCAGGTAGCATGCTTAACAATATTTTGTTTGGATTATTTGTTATAGTCTGGCTTGGTTGATCATGTGATCTGTGCAACCATGTGACTCCTTAAATTAAGATGGCTCCTACACTAAGCATACTGCCGTGACTCCGATCTTCAACCAGATTTATTTATTTATTTATTTAAAAGGGACAATGCATATGAATGAACATAGCTTTTCAGCACTGTACATATGCCAAAATTAGCCCCCAGGCTATTTTACATTTGTAGTCCCATGTGAGGTCATCAAACAATACCTAATAACACAGCTAAACATTTAATTTAAACATGATTCAACTTAACTTAAAAGACACACAATTAACAGCAACATATAAGAAATGACGCAATTAGTAAACCGGGCATCTAATACGGCATACTCATACATGACAGACACACACATATAACATGTACATAGTAAAGTGCTACTTAAAGTGCATTAAGTGCTTTATCAATTTCTTAAGTGCTATTAGATGCTGCAAAATGCTGGATCTAGTTTGGTATACATACATATATTTATACAGTAATACAATGAACCATATCTATTTATCTAAATTACAACAATTATCATTAGTGGGCACATATTTGATTTGTTTTAAGCCATTGTTTAAGTTGGTTCTTAAAACAGGAGAAGGTCGGGCTTTCTCTCACAGCAACCGGTAATTTGTTCCAGATCTCTGTCCCCTTAATTGTAGTACATAATGATGGAACTGGATAATATTCTGATTGCTCTGATCCAATCTGATTTCTGACCTGTAATGCTGCCTGAATCTAGCCTGGTCAAAACCAGACCTTTCTCAGTTGTAACTGAGTTATGGTCTGGCAAAGCGTCATAGACAAATCATTTCCAGAGGGGCGTCACCAACGGACCTAAAAGCCCGGTAGACCTAAAACCAATCAGAGCGATGAAGGAGATGACGTATGTAGAGCGGTGGAGAAACATCTCCGAGTGTTGCTCCTTGCACGTTTTTTAACAAAAAGGAAACGTTCAAATCGCTTAAAACAGATGCGATAGCTGATCCGAACGAGTGATGTTCGACGGCGGCATCCATCTTTGTAATGTAGGCTACAAAATCTCCTTCAAAATCCCAGCGCTGACGTCATCGTGTAAAGCCCGCCCCAACGTTTCTGATTGGTGCCTCGATTTCGACGGATTGGAAATGGGCTTGAATGAGCTCTTTGCCAGACTAACTTTCAGAGCAAATCTAAATTTGCCGGAAGTTGTCTGGGTTTTCCCAGGCTAGCCTGAATCATAATCATACA
This sequence comes from Tiaroga cobitis, assembly GCA_030578255.1. Classification (NCBI taxonomy): domain Eukaryota; kingdom Metazoa; phylum Chordata; class Actinopteri; order Cypriniformes; family Leuciscidae; genus Tiaroga; species Tiaroga cobitis. The sequence goes on along the minus strand of CM060607.1, from coordinate 35,887,334 downwards.
CTGTTCATTCGAACTGGCCCCCGACTGAGCCTGGTTTCTCCCAAGGTTTTTTCTCCATTCTGCCACTGATGGAGTTTTGGTTCCTTGTCACAGTCGCCTTTGGCTTTTGGCTTGCTTAGTTGGGGACATTTAATTATTCAACAATAATATTGATCTGCCTGCATTGACACCATTATATGAGAACTGAGCTGGACGATGACATCACCGTTTTCTCCAGAGCGGCTTTATATATACACGGTAAATTAACTTTTTTACAACAAAAATGAACCATTACTCAACTTACTTAAAATACGCTATTTTCTTCTAGATCTGCTGTACAGCAGAAACAAACTTTGTTGCATTATTTTCCTGTTTTAATTTTTTGTTCTAAACGGTTTTAATTATTCTTATTTGTTTTGATTATTTTAATTTCTTCTATGTAAAGCACTTTGAATTACCATTGTGTATGAAATGTGCTATATAAATAAACTTGCTTTGCCTTGCCTTGCCTTGTTATAACTGTAAAGCTGCTTAAAACAATCTGTATTGTAAAAAGCGCTATATAAATAAAGGTTGACTTGTTCGACTTCATGCAACTCTGCACAGACTGATCGGTGGCTGACTTGAAGCAGTGCATGCTGGTTAAAAATCGTGTCCGACTTGAGACAGCGGCGACGCCACGTGACTGTGACGTATGCCATCAAAGTACCGCGAGAGCGATTCGAGAGCAGCCGGAGGACTCGGCCAGCGCTGTTTCTCCAGAGCGACTCACAAGCTCTGATGACGACACAGCTGTCTCACGAATGGCCGGAATCCGGATCCACCGCGTTTCGTGTTTATTCTCACACCTTCAGTTCCACTAATGCTCACAAATCTGTTTTTTATAACAGTAAAATCTCTTTTCATGTATTCACAATGTTATATTGTGTCATGTTTATCCAAATAAAATTGATAAGAAAACGTAGACCCCATTTCAGTTCAGGCTTATGTTGAACTTTATTCTTGAACAAACAGATGCTGTATTAAGCAGTACATTAAGTATTGAATGGAACTGTCTCTGAAACATCTGTGTATTTGGCAAATATTGCATTTATTTCACTTCAGCTGTGGTAAAGTATGCAAACACAGCGCGAGGGTCACTACGGGAAGCAGAAAGTGTCCGACTTCACGTCTCCGGTTTCAGCTCCTCCCGCCTGCATCGGTTACGTCCAGCCGCAGCCGATGTCCAACACACCTATTGTAAGCTGTCATTGACAAAGGTCACATGTGACCGAAATGGTTTCTCTTTTTATCAGTAAAATATTGTTTTTATCTTTCATTTGATGACTTCTTCTTTGGTAGTGTGTGGACTCTCCTGATGTGTTTTACTATTTGGATTTTTTTGTCTATGCACCTCATTTGGACTAGTTTGATGGTGCGGTGAGTTCCTGACTATTCTTCTATATCAAAGGGGTCACAGATTTTGTGGAGGACTAGTTCTGTGCCATCAGTTCCCCTGGAATAAGGACATGCTAAATATATGTTTTTGGAGTGGGCTCGACAACCACCTCCTGCAGTCCATGCCTATCGGGAACTCCAGTTGCTCTCTTTTCCAGTACATCGAGTATGCTTTGTGGCTGGCTGGTTCCCCCTTAATTATGGAGGAGGTCTATGAGGACGTCTACTCCACCACCACCATCATCATGCCCATTCCCCTCATGCCATGTCAAATCCTCCAGAAAACACCCCAACCCTAGAGGTAACGCCAGCCTCCACAATATACCCTGAGTCTGAGCGAGAGCCCGCCAACAACCCCAAGCCGAAGCCCACCATTGACCCTGAGCTGGAGCGAAAGCCTGCAGAATAGTCCATCTCAGAGCAAGAGATTGCCCACGAGTCCCTCACGGAGACAGAGCCTGCTGCCATGTCCGTCCCAGAACTGGTAGGAGAGGAATTGCTTATAGACTTGTGGACTACAGAACTAGTCCCCACAATAGTACCCACCCTTTCTGCCTTTCTGATCCACTGGTTCCACCCATTTCCCTGGCTCTGCCTCTTGTCAGCTCTCCAGCTCCACCATTAGGGGCTTTCGGACTGGAGGAACCTTTTCATAGTTCCTAGAACTATTGCGGGAAGTACCCGGATTTTGGGATGTTCGCACCGCAGGAACTAGAAACGATTTTAGTTCTAGGAACTCCTTTTGGAGGAACGAATTTAGCTCAAACTAACTCTATGAACATGGAAAACAGTGATAGATGGGCCTCTTAACCTTTACGCTATAAGGAGAAAATCCAACGCAACTTTGAGGGGACAAAGCAAAACATAATTATGTATTTCTTCTCAGCTAGCAACACTGGACATCAATCACACAGCATACGCTAATACCTTTTCATTACTGTCTACTTTCTATATACAAGTATAACAGTTCTATCTAATAACGTAGTAGACAGGGCTGTTAGACAGTGCTTATATTCTCCATGTTCATTAGTTTACGATCTGTGATCTCAGGCTCTGGCGTTCTCAGCGCCGTCAAAATAAATGTCACAACAACAAGCACGGCTTACGTCACTTCAGAGTTCCTACTGGTGGTGCGAATGCAACCAGGAAAACGTTCCTAAGGGAGCCATTAGTTCTCGGAGAACCACCCTGGTGGCTAATTCCTAGAACTACCCGGTGCGAAAGCCCCTATTATGATCACGGTCTCTGGGCCACCCACAACCACCATGGTCAGCAGAATACAGGCCTCAGAGTGTGGATACTTTGGCTCTGCCCTGGATTTCACCTCAGCCCTTCAACTCATCGGCTCCACCATGTCCTGTCATCCCTCCGGCTCCACCGGGGTCCCTCATCTTACCATCTATGCCCTGGTTCCTCCTCCCTCTGGCTCTGCTGTGGACTTCCGGGTCTGCAGCTGCACCTATTCCCTCCACTCCTTCGGCTCCACTGTTGTCTTCACTCCTACCGGCTCTGCCTCACTTTTTCTAAGCCTCCAGCTTCCCTTGGGATTCCCATTAACTTAGGGGCCGCTAACACGACACAAATGCGTTCTGGCCGTTCATCTGCACGACAACGTTGCTTGGCGGCAACGTTGAACACAAACTTAGAAATAGTCAGTAACCCAGTTAACCTGGACGTCCTAATTGTAACAAGGCACTTATAAACCATTTAAATGAAATGTGCCTAAAGGTTAAAGGGGTGGTTGATTATGATTTCACTTTTTTAATTTTAATTAGTGTGTAATGTTGCTGTTTGAGCATAAACAACTTCTGCAAAGTTATGAAGCTCAAAGTTCAAAGCACAGGAAGATATTTGCTTTTAAAGAAATAGTTTTTTAAGGACTACAACAAACAGCTGGTAGGGACTACACGACATTCCTCACGGGTTAGTGACATCACCAACCCTAAAACTTACATAAACCCCTCCCCCGGGAATGCGATTTATAGATTATCGTGACAGAATATGCTAATCAATGACTAGAATATAACTACACATAAGCTACCTAAATGCATCGACTAACCATTCAGAAATGTCATGTTGCATTGTACATGTTGTCACTTCTTCTTGAGTCTCTCCATTATTGTCTGAATCCGGTTTAAACAAACATTGACATTTTCAGTGCATGTCTGTGTGAGGTAAAATGACACAAACTGTTGTAGCTCCGCCCCCTGTGCTGGGATGCAGCAGCTCATTCAAGAGTAACTTTCTTCTTTTAAATCAGTTTTTAAGATTAGGTTAATGATAAATAGAATATGTCCCTTTTGAAATAAAAGCATCTGCAGTCATTTTTATTATTATTAATCCAAATATGGCTTTCATGCTTCACACATTTAGTTGTTAATTCTATTACAATGTGACTGAAATCTTACAGTTGTCAATACAGTACATCAAACAATATGTCTGTTCTTTACAGATTAATTTAGGGATATTTCTTGACTGTGTTCCAACCCTTGAAAATGTGACTCCCACTGCTTTCGCAAGGAAAAGCAATTTCTCATGTGCTGAAGAGTAAACAGAGTCTGGAGATACGGTCTTTAGAATGACAGAAACACGATCTATTCCTTCCAAACAAGCAGCACGAGTCAGTATGGCAAATGTTCATGTAAACTAACTGTTATTTGTGATGGAGGGTTTCTCATTTTCGCTGCTGTCCTCTAAGTGTGTGTGTAGGAAGGTGGAAGACTAGATTATGTATGCATGAGCTGATGGGACATTCTCCCTTTGTCTTCCCCCGATCAATAAAATAGCCAGCATAGAGACCTGGTCATCACACCCACATATACTGTACCTCTGAAGTGTGTGTGCAGGGTCTTTGTGTGTGTAAAAATGTGTTACGCCCCCTGATGTCAGTCATGCATTCAATTCTCACGTTCAGATTGGTGTGAGCTGGTTCATTGCTCATGCAGAGTGTTTATGCAAGAAGGATTCCCAAAGGGGAGAGAGAGAGAGAGAGAGAGAGAGAGAGAGAGAGAGAGAGAGAGAGAGAGAGAGAGAGAGAGAGAGAGAGAGAGAGAGAGAGAGAGAGAGAGAGAGAGAGAGAGAGAGAGAGAGAGAGAGAGAGAGAGATGGGAGAAAGATCTGAATAATCACAGTTTAGGCAAAAAGAGAGGAGGGCTGGATTAGCTGATACCAAAATTTGTAGATGCATATACTGTATAGTACCAGCAAAAAGATTAAACGCACTTGGCTGGATTGATATTTCTTATGGCAGTAACCCTAAAAGTTTGATACAAATATGTCTACGGCCTCTAAATGATCAAGATCAAAACTAAAAAACCTGTTGTACACAATCTTCTACATGCATTCTGTCATCTCATTGATAGTTAATACTTTTTTTAGCAAGTGCTTTTAACATAATTCTAAAACTGTCCACTGTTTGCTATGAAATCTTGAATTTTATAAAGTAAACACAAGAATAAATGTAAAATTGTTTGTAATGATTTAAGATGGACACTTAGGTTTACTTGATTTACTTGATTTACTTCACTTTTTATAAAAATCATGGTAAAATATGTGTCTCAAATATGATCCATCAGGCTTTTGAGGAACGTTTATTTGTACATTTCTCAAAAATTGCATTATTTGCTTCCCTCAATAGAAACTACTGAGATTTGATCATAAAACAAAGCATTTCAATTGGGAGATTGAAAGTGTTATATGCATTTTATGAAATTAGTCTAATATACTGTTCTAAAGATCACATTGACGTACATTATAAGCTATCAGAATTCCATCTTACATTCCGGCCATATAAATATCAGCAACTGCAATACATTCCTGCTCAATTTGGGCCTCTGAATAAAAAGAAGATTGTTTTCCCTCTCAAGTATGAGCTCTATATTTTCCTATATCATAATACAGTATATGATCCTCAAAAAAAAAAAAAAAAAAACGAAACACACACACACACACATATACAGTATATATACATGGTTAACTAAACCATTCCATTAAAAAAACGTACTTATTTCATCGCAGGCTTTACACAGTTAAAATGGCTTGATGTAAAACCGTACTCTTAAATGCTTGAAGTTAGTTTTGTAGACAAATATAAATAGTTAACATGAATTTCGATTTCAACTCTGCTGGAAGAGCACCCTGGGATACACCTCATGAAGCTTCAACATGACATCATGACTTTTGCGTAAACAGACACGCCACTTTCAAGTCAAGTGGCGTGTTATCTATACGCATTTTGAGATATCCGCGTGTATGCGTGTATGTCTACGCCATTAATGTCCAAGTGATTCCGCGTATATGTACACGCCATTAAATTTCCGAGCGAAACGAAGCAAAATGTAGATCTACATCTGGGGAGCGATATTTTTTTTCCCCTAGGATGGTAGGGGAAGACTCATAAATGCTATTAACCCCAGTGACGGGTAGGTTTAGAGACGGGGTGGAGGTAGGTCATATATTTATATATACAGTAATAACGTTAAGTCAACTGCGTTCATAAACACGCTGAAAAGCGATTGTGCGTGTTGATAGCACGCCAAAAATGGAAATACGAATTGGCGTGTCATACACACGCAATTTTATGAGATCAGTCTGGAAGCTTAAACTCTTTTGTGGGACTTTTTTTTTCTGATTATTGAGGCACAAAATGACTGAATTTGCTGCGCTTTTCTAAAACAATCTTTTGCTGATGATTGTTTTTTGTGTTATTATCAGGCATCATATTTTCCTCAATACATTATAATTTATATGATATGCATTGTACTTAATATTATATTTGAATTATATCATTAAACCTATATAAATTTCCAAGTTTTATCTTGCACATTTAACACAAATATTAACATCTTTTCCATAGCTGTGTCTCTGTTGCATGGTTTGGAAGTGAACGGTGGGAAAGATATTATACGTGCAGGTCATAAATGAACAATTTATAGAAATCACATGGAGATATTAGATATCACCCTCCCTGTCTGCCTCGTATAGGAACTTTCCTTTTGTTTCCTAAGTTCCAACATGAAATAGGCCTAATCCAGCTTGCTTTAAAAAGGAAGAAAACACTTCTCATTAAATGTGATCTTTCTAACTGTAGTTAAATGAAAGAGAGTGCAGGGTTCATTTGTATTAAGCTTCTACTTCACACTACAGACTTTTCACACAAAACTGCATTTATCCTGAGTTCTGAACAGGCCAAAGGTCACATGCCAAGTCACAGATTTCCGTACAAAGATCCGGTCCCGGACCACAAGGAGATCAAACAGGAAAAGGGTTCATTTTCTTATTTCACGCTTTGATGAATCCATAGTTAAGCGAGGATGAAACTCAAAGCTCATTCTCTAATCTGAGCGCTTGTTTGGCTCGGTGTGAGGGAGGGCACAGGGGAGCACAGATGCTTGCCGTCATTAATAAGCATGATCATGAATAATTCATCTCCATAAGTGAGTGAATACTGATGGACCAGATTGGAGTAACCACATGGGAGGCTACTCTTATACTGAGAGATTTAAAGTCACGAGAATCTCGCCGTCCAAATGTTGGACTTTACTTGTTGAGTACTTGTGTTGAGTTCAATTGTCAAATCACGTGTTGAGTAAGACTAAATTGGAGTAAATTAACTTCTCATTGGACAATTTCTGTTTTCACTTACTTTGTTATTTTTTGTCAATGTAGTTAATTGTGTTTATTATACATTAGCTGATGTATTAACTAGCATGAACTAACAATGACCAATACATTCGTAACAGTATTTATTCATCTTTGTTAATGTTAGTTAATAAAAATACAGCTGTTCATTGTTTGTTCATGTTAGTGCATTAACTAATGTTAACAAATACAACCTTTGATTTTAATAACGTATTAGCAAATGTTAAATAAATCCTGAAATATTGTTCATTCTTTGTTCATGTTAACTTGGGTAGTTAACTAATGAACCTTATTGCAAAGTGTGACCAATTCAACCACCCAATGCCAAACAAGTTTGGGGCAATTTTGGTTCAGAAAGGAAATCAATGAAGCCCAAGGGCTGAAATCACGTACATCTGTTTTAAACAAACAGAGGTTCTCTAGAGGAAACAATCAGACTTCTGTCCCAGAGCACAAAACCAGGTGTCAAAGCCCGAGGCGCTGCATTCGTCAGGCTGATGGACTGGACCAGTTGGTGTCCTATAAAACCACCCAACGGGTGTGTGTCATGGAAACTTTCCATCATGGTCTTCAAATCGTGGAAAGTCACTGAATAGAAGCTAAAGCTAGTTCATTTATTTCTACAAGATAAGAACGCTTTTTGAGTCCACCGAGACGTGGTTGATGGCATGATTAGACACGTTTCTGTGTGTATCTTGTAATAAGGTTTAATGGTTTAGTGCAGGGGTGCCCAATCCTGCTCCTGGCGATCGACTGTCCTGCACAGTTCATCTCCAACCCTAATCAAACACACCTGAAGCAACCAATTAAGGTCTTTAGGATCACTTGAAAATTATACTCAGGTGTGTTTGATTAGGGTTGGAGATGAACTGTGCAGGACAGTCGATCGCCAGGAGCAGGATTGGGCACCCCTGGTTTAGTGCGTAAAGGCCAGTGGACTGTCCTCAGAAAACCTGCAAGATCTCTGAAGAAGCTCGAGGAGTCAGTCTGACCTCTACTGGTTATGATCCGCATCTGCTACAAAATATCACAAAAAGGCCTTGATATGGTGAAACGTTTATTCATCTAGATTGTAATCGATTTTGTTACTCTGAGGAGTGATTGAGCTCAGATAATAACTGAGGTTATTTTTGTTTCAGTGAAACATATACAGACATTAAATCCAGATAATCACCAAACGTATTGATTTTGGACCACCAACAACAGTCTAGTTGTGAGCAATAGCAAGGTCTGAACTCGCTGTCAACGAGTGAACTCGGACACCGAGTGCACCGGAAGGGTTCCTGCTTATGCATAGTTTGTACTTGCTAAAAGAGCTGCCAGTTTGCTAAATAGCATTGAAAATGTTTATCTTGAACTCTGTCTGAAACTATAGGTGTGTTCCACTCGACCGTAAGAGGACTGTGAAGTGGACTTCCAATCCGAAGGGAGCGAACATGTTCAGTTGGAAGGGCCCTGCGAACAGCATTAGGAATGAGGGAACGTCAATGCATCACTTCACAGGAAGTGGAGAGTGAATAAATCACACAACTGTCATTGCGCATCGCGTCTGAACTAACAAACTAGAATATTTATGAATGGTTATGGCGTTTAATTTTACTTTTGCACATTCTATTGTGTGAATAGTTAGGTAAGCAAAGTAAAAGATTTGAGAAGCAGCTGAGGCTCAGTAATTTTTTCCCCCAAATCTATTAAGTGTCAATTTATAGCTGCAATAGTTAATTAAATGTACAAGTAGTACATGTAATAAAAATGTTTTAATTATAATTATTAGATAGATAATATTTGTTTTGGATATGTACATTATATGATACTGATATGATACATTTTAAAGTAAAATAAATTACAATATTTATATCATAATCGGCACATCGTTGCAGGGCCAAATGAGTGATTATTGTCAGCGAAGTCCACTTCAACAGATGCCCTGTGCTCAGGGAGCAGTGAACACTGCGTAGGGACCCTGTCGAATGGAACGCAGCTTATGTATAAACCTAAAATAAACCATTTAATAATCAATTAATACATATATAATATTACACTGTAGCCACATTGGACCAGCGATTTGGAAAATGGATGGATGGACGATTCAGCTGCGGGCGCCATCTTCTGACGAGACGCGGGAATTCATTCGCCGTGACCGTCATAGTGCATTATGGGTATTTTCTAGATGTTGAGCTTACATCGGTTGTACACTCGTTATCGTGGTGCATTGTGGGATTGAATGAGTGCACTCGATAACATCCACTATGGTTTGGGACACGACTATTAAGGGTATGGGGTGATTTGGGACGCAGCCGAAGGCTACAGGCCGGTGAGCTTTTTCCCGCAGGACAGCGGCACTCCAGGACTGACGTTGCCTATCCCTGCTCTAATGTATCATAATTTGATATGTGAATCACTAAGGCCTATAAAATATCAACATGATCAAAACTTGTACAAATCTTCTACATGTTTTTTTTTGTTTGTTTTTTAGCAAGTAAAGGCCTTTTATTATCATTATAAAAACACCCCCCCCCTTCAGGTCATTCTACATGTGCCTTTATGCTGTGAAGGTTTTAGAACGTAAACAACTTTTATATTTTCAGCCATATTTCAAGATGAAGACTTACTGGACTGAAGCAGCTAAGGCTTACTTGGTCATCATTTGAAAAACGATGTTAAGATGATACATCAGGCTTTCGAGGAATTTATTTAGAACACAAATTATATTGTATTGAATTATGTTTTAAGAAGTCAAAACGAATTCTGCGGATTAAACATGTTAGCCTGGCAAGAGCGAGCTAATACACCCCCCTTCAGCACTCATGCCAGCAGCACACGCTGGTTAAGCGTCACACACACGGACATGTGATGCGTGATTGATTAGAGCTCATGAATCATGTGATGTCATTGAAATTGGCTTATAGCTTTGCCATCAAATCAAAATACTCCTGCTGCTTTCAAAACCATATAGTAGGTACTTTTAAAAAAAAATTCACAATGTATGCGTGTGATATGAATGTAATTCAGCCATAATGTTGGCATTGTTGTGACTATGGGCGCCAGTGTTGTTTCTTCCCCTCCAGTTTTTTCTCCAGGGGCCTCATGTATAGTTAGATGTCCATTGGACACACACTTCAGGTGTTAGTAGCAGGTCATTTGGGTACTTTTCACTTACTGATTTATGAATTCTACAAATTCACACACACTAATTCACACACTGCTTTTTTATCAACTGTATTGTATAGGAATTGTGGGTATTCATGATCACAGCTGTTGGATCTGGCAGACAATGCACCTTTAAAGTTCTATCAAAAACAATTAAGCCGAGCTGATGTTTTCCCTCACATTAAAAAGTTAATATATATACACATAAGCTTCATTAAATGGATCCATATGAATCAAGCCGTTTAATCAGATTTTTCTGAAGAGACACAATCGCATTGCATGATGAAAAGTTTTTTGAATTTAGGTTTAAACTCCAAAGATCAACATATAATTTGCAGCACATGCATGCTCACTACAGTAGATTCTTAAGAACCAAAGTGGTTTGTCTTCACTTCAGCTTAGATTAAATCAATCGATTCAAATGGGTTAGTTTTACAATGCTTTAAATTTTTTGAAGCATGAAAATATTGGTTGCAAAGACTTTTTTGACAAGAATGATGAGAGTATTAAAAAAGATCTTGATTTGTGCTCCAAAGATTCTTCCAGAACCCAAAGTCTTATGAGTTTGGAATGATATTAGGATGAGTAAAGGACAATTTTCATTTTTGGGTCAACTATACCTTTCAAATAATTAACATGTTATTTGCATTTGGGCCACCGATTCCCCTCTGTTTTGATAAATCATGTATGTCTGCTTGACACAAAACGGTCATGCTTTACTAAAATACCATATTACTGACACACTATCCTACATTCAGTAATTACATGAATGTCATTTCAATTGCACAATGTAAATGACTTTGTTTCAATGATCAGGTTGGTTTTAATGACAGACTGTGAATGTGACTGATTGTTAAACTTCATGAAATTTGTGAATTGGACACCTTAATATATTTATATAAAATTAGGCCTAAGTGCAGTAAACCGTTGTGAAAATAGCTTCCTTTTGAACTAATATAAAGTATGCCTGCTTTCTCCTAAACCATTATACAAACAACAACAACAAAAAGCCTCATAAATTGGCTTTCTAGCTTTTTTTGTTTTTTATTCCTAGAAAATGACTCTGTACACATCTAATATAGAGAAAACAATGCTGGTTGACATTCTATTAAGTTCAGGGACAGCATTTATGTCTGAGTGTAGTGTGATTAAACACTAGCAGTGAATTCTGCAGCAAAACCTGGTGCAATTACTGATCTGTTACATTTGGAGTATTCGAGTGTACCAAAACTGATGTGTGCATGACATATTTCCAAAGCTTTCAAGATATAAAGGGTTAGTTCACTCTAAATGAAAATTGTCATTTACTCACCCTCATGTTGTTCTAAACCCGTAAGACTTTCGTTCATCTTCAGAACACAAATGAAGATCTTTTGGATGAAATCTACACAACTACCACTTTGCTGCTTCAGAAAGTTAAGAGATTGTAAAACTAATCCATATGAATTGAGCAGTTTCGTCCTAATTTTCTGAAGAGACTCGATCGCTTTATATGATGAACAGATTTTATTTAATTTAGGCTTTATTTACATATAAGCATTGATCAGCGAACATAAAAGCTCAACCGAACCTGCTTGGCATTGGCACGCGAGAACAAACCTCATTGGTTCTTGCAGAAGCTCAAACGTGCTGCGTAACACGAGATTGAACCCCATTGGTTCTCGCAATCTGTTCATCATATAAAGCGATTGTCTCTCTTCAGAAAACTTGGACCAAACCGCTCGAATCATATGAATCAGTTTTACAATCTCTTTATGAACTTTTTAAAAGTTCAAAGTGGTAGTTGCATAGGGACAGAAAGCTCTCAGATTTCATCAAAAAGATTTTCATTTGTGTTCTGAAGATGAACGAAAGTCTTACGGGTTTGGAACGACACAAGTGTGAGTAATTAATGACAGATTTTCATTTTTGGTTGAACTAACCCTTTAATGCGGCATGCAAAGCTGCTCTTCTGGGTAAAAGACGGAGGGGAGATCTAAATGCAAACCTCACAGCACACAGTCAAACATCTGGTGGCCGCCCGAACTTTAGATCAGTTCACAACCAAAAACATTTCATCCCATCCACGACACTGGAGCCATTATCACTTGGCTCATGGCTTTAATGGTTTTGTGTGCAGATGGTTTCTCTCCACGATACAAAACACAGTCCTAAAGAATGTTTTAACAATCAGAGCATGTTTATTTAAAACCAAAACAGATTGCACCCAACATCCATTTTTCCTTTAAACGCCTTTTCTAAGCACATGTATTTCCATAGAAGTTTGATGAAGGAAAAATCACAGACATTTAATATTGGGATAATACATCGTAGTTTAATTTTTTTTTTTTTGTAAGGGTTCCTTTTAAAGCAACTAAAACTTAGTACTGTTCTCACTGTATTTGATGTACGTATATTCTGCTTTAGAGACAAGAAGCACTGGACACCACAGAAGCATTCATTTCAAACTTCGCTGCTGCAGTGTTGAAAAGAAAAGACGAAACAAGCCAGTGCTGTTTTCAAGAATTCTGCAATCAATCCAAAGGAGACAGCCAGAATCCGTACACTCTTCCATAGGAAGGTCAAACCTCTTTTCCCCCTGCATTTACAATTAAGCTACATAATATTTTGGCAAGCAAGTGTCATGAGAGAAAAAAAACACACCTAGTTTAAAACAATGGGGTTGCATTAAAAACTAAAAACAGGGAATAAAATAAAATATTAAAATCCCACCTACCATTTAGATCCTCTAGTGTGAGCCGCCTAGAATGCACATACATTTGAAGCTTGAGAGGCAACAATCATTCGTTAAGGTGTCTGCTATATTCTAGCGAACTGAGTGGGTCCTGCGAGAGCTTTCAAAACGATTACAGAGATGACTATACAAAATGATCTTTACCTACTGAGTGATGATTATGTTTCCTCAGTGTCAGTTTTCTCTAGCTCAGGTTCAGTCTCAGCGTTCACCTTTGGCCCAGTCTGTTTAGTGTCTGCATCCACAGATGAGGAAACACACATTTCTGGGGTCTTCTCTTCTTTCGAGGGCTCATTCTGGAAGCAGGTGGGTGTGGAGGTGCGGGATGGAGAGGGGCTACGAGAGCGCTCTGTAGCAGCCGGGGACTCAGGCTCCAAAATGTTTAATTGAGGTTTTGAATTTGTTTCCATTCCATTGATAAATGAAGCTTCCTCCTGCTCTTGACTACTTGCCGTCTCTTTAGGGGGGCTGAGGGACTTGGGCTCTGGTTTCTCCTCTGGTTGCAGTTCAGCGTCTGGTTTCGTTGGCTGCAGTTCTGGTTGAGGCTGGTGTTGGGACACTGGCGGAGACGGCGAGTTGATTTGCGCTTGTTCTTGTGCTTGAGGCTGAGCGAGCAGAGGGGTCGGCAGAGGGAGAAGCGGCTGAGACTTGGGTTGAGGAAGCAGCGGCTGAGTCTGAGATTGTGAAGAAAATGGAGTCCAGCGTTCCCGCTCTTTGTCCTTCTCATTCTCCCTCTCCTTTTCGCGCTCCCGCTCCCTCTCGCGAGTGCGCTCTCTGGCTCGTTCACGGTCCCGATTCCTGTCCCTCTCCCTTTCGCGGTCTCTGTCTCGCTCCCGGTTATGGCGATTGCCATTCATTTCGGCCCTGAAGTCCATGTCCCTGTCATCGCGGTCTTTCTGCCTTTCCCAAGGTCTGCGTCGATCGTCGTAGTCCTGGTGCATGTTGGGGTTAAAAGAAGGCCCGGTTCCACGATTCCAAGCTGGCCCTGATGAACTTCCACCGCGGCCGTCGAAACGACTCTGAAAGTTAGGGTTGGAACGCTCCTCCGGGAAACCCTTTGGAGGTCCAGCAGACATCGCCCTCATGTCTCGCTCATCAAAGTCCCCCCTGGGTGGCCCCCAGCGACTTTCTGTCCTGAAACCTCCTGACATGTTTTCTCTTCTAGCCTCTCGACCCTCGACTGCTCTCGGAGGTCGTTCTAGTAAAGGTGGTCTGGCAGGCACAGGCTCAGTACGCATCTCCAAGGGAGGGGTCTTCAACAACCCCGTGCTCTGCTTTTCTGGTGGTGGAAAGCGATAGTCCTGATCTCCTTCTTGTTGGCCCCCAACATCTGATCTGGGTGGGGTCTCGTTATTAGCCTTGGCCAGGCTGTCAGGCCCAGCAGATGAGGGGTTAGGCACTCTTGCAAAAGTGCCCTCGGCGCGGTTGAATTGCTCCATATGAGGAAATGGGACACGGACATGGGCTTGGGCTTGAAGAGAAGCATCCAGTATGTTGTTGGCCTGATGTGCGAGACCGGGCTGCATGAGCAGGGGGAAGCGGCCCCCGGGGCCCTGGAGCAGGTTGGGTCGCAGTTCCAGGGGAAGTAGCCCTGCCATCCTCTGACCGGAGAGAGGGTGTGTTAGAGATGCAGACGGGTGCATTCCCAGCAGACCCATTCCACTGCGCACGGCATTCTGCATTCCTGACAAAGAAACAAGAAATGTTTAACCCAGAGTACAAGGATAAAAACAAAATGATTCTTGAAAAGTCCCCAACATAGTACAACTTGTGGTTATATTCCATGACAGAAGCTTTATAACAGATGTGTGTGAGACAGAGCAACGTCGTTATTCACTGAGCACGTCTACATGCACATGCACATTCTCAGACAGAAGATCAAAATTCCCTCTAAGCTGCACACTTCTGAAGCCGCGGCCGCGTAGTAAAGAATAAAATGCCACGCAGAGGACTGACGCGAAATGTGTGGGGAAATCCATTTGATTGTAGTTTAAGTGAGAAATAATTTCAGTGCTCTGGTCAACCGCTATAGAGTGAAAACTGGTGAATGCAGTTTACAGGTTTCATAGAAAGAGAATGATGTGAGCACGTGTGATTGGCAGCGAGTCGTGTGTGCGGACCAAATAGCTCAATACGAGAGGCAACGAAAAGCAAAGACATGTGAAATAAAATCACATCATAATGTTTTAAAGAAGAGTGGTTTGATTAAAGTAGTGGAAATAACGGTTAATGGACACAGAACGGTAACATCTACACACCCACCCACGTGCAAAATCAAAATGCATCATTAGTTTAAATAGATGTTTTTGTGTGTGGGGGTTTCAGGCATGGTTAGATTACTATAAAAGAGTTCACATATTCACTTTTCTTGAAAATATTTAGCTATTAGATCTATTTAAATGCTTCAGTTTGTTTTCATATTATAATAATATAATATGTAAACAAATTGAAGCATTTAAACTGATATATTATATCACTTTAAATACTTCAATTCGTTTTTTTATATTATATTATATTAGGCCTATATTTTATTATAAGCCTAAATAAAGAAAAAGTTTGAAACCCCCTGCTAAAGAAAATACTGGAAATTCATAAGCAATAAACAATCATTTAACTTTGATGGTTTAATGCTTCCTGTACACTATTAATTGACTGTACAAAAACACTTTATGGTTTTCCCAAACCATCTCAGTGTAACAGCTTACTTTTCTTTCATACTATATTCTATTATTGTAAAGAATTGACCTGTCCTGCAGAAGATTGTCAATTATTTTTCATAGGATTTCTTTGTAAAGACTGTACAGTTAACAGCACTGTAAAATATCAGGTAACCTAAAATGTGCTTCATTTAGTGACTTTTTAATTAACTTAGAAAAGAAAATGAAAATGGCACATTCAAGTTAAGTTACAACTGAATGTTGAAACCATTGTGTTTCTACGTATGCTGTACAGGTCAGGTATAAAGAATATTTTTGCTCAGGTGGCAAAAAAAAAAGTTTTGCTCAGCAAGAAAAAAAAAAATAGAGGGAACATTGCAGAAGATGCTTAAGACGACAACAGGTCTGGTCATGTTAAACCGCTTTCTTTAATCGGCGTAAGGTTATAACCAGCTTAAGCATTAAGGGATTGACACAGCTACATTTTTCCAAACTACCCTGTTTTACATGGTATGTAAAAACCTAATCCTGTGTTCTGTCTGTTTTTTGAAGTGCACGTGTGCTATGTGATAGGAAAGCTTCATTACTGCAGATTTAAGCGCATCCAGCAACATTTTGGAATTAATTGGGTTTTTTAAATCTTTACTTAACATAACTCACATAACAGATGAAACACTTCAGTCGGATACACGGGTGATATGAGGTGACAACAGTACAGAGGATTTGCCAGATTTTTAATTTTTAAGTCTAAATGTGTGTTTTTTTTTTTGAGAAACTGGTTGTTTCAGTAAGCTGATTTTTGGTAGTTACAAAATCTCCACAGTCTCTAAAATATCATTTAGATACAAAAACTACATGTTGAAGCATCTCAGCAGGTTTGTAATACAGCACACAAGTCATATCGACTGTCATTGCATTGCTACAAGATTCAACAAGATCCTCTTTTTTTTGTTCTATAGAATAAAATAACAGAATACCGTGTGCAAGCTGCATGACTTGTATTCACATCATGTAAAATGTGCTTATAAACCCATTTACCTTGTAGTGTTAGCTCGGCCTCCATAGTTTCTGCAGACTGAGGAGTTTTGTCTGTGCTGCTCTGCTGATGCTGTACTCCCACAGGGTTAAAGACTCCTGCCCCAGGCATTGCTGATGGAATAAAACTCCCAGGAATAGTACCGGTGGGAGGAATCATGGCTCCAAACAGAGAATCCTTGCTGTTCTCTTGAGTGGTTTGCAACGAAGGCTGCACCAGAGCTATAAGGTGAGAGTGGGGTAAAAGTGTCTGTTTAGGAGCTTGAAAATTCAACCTTAAGGACAGTGCTTTCACAAGAAACATTATAGGAAATAAGGATTGCTTATTTTAGAGGCTGTTTAACATACATGTCTGAGCCGAAGCAAGACTGGTTCCAACTGCTGACGGTCCTACTCCTGGCGTGGCCATAAAACCTGTGAAAGAGAAATTTACAGATATATAGATGTTTAGTAACACTTTACAATAAGTTTCCATTAGGTTATGTTAATGCATTAACTAACATTAACAATAAGCAATATTTTTGTTAGTTTTAATTATTCTTAATATTCAACAATATTCCTGATCTGACTGTACTCTGTTGTATGAGAACTGAACTGAATGATTAAATTTATTATTTTTTTGCATAGATGAAAGGAACTAATTTAATAATTGATGATCTTTACATTGGAACTGAATCAACACTTGTTTCCCATTTATCACTGTAAAGCTGCTTTGAAACAATTTGTATTGTATAAAGTGCTATATAAATAAATCTGTATTGTTTAAAGCGCTATATAAATAAAGGTCTCAAAATACAATCATTTATTGATAGTTCATGTTGTCTCATGTTAAATTAAATCATATTTAAAGGGCCCCTATTATGGATTTTTGAAAATGACCTTTCATGTAGTGTAACAGGGCTCTAGAGTGCGACCAAAATTTGTAAGGGTGCGACTAATTTTTTTCCTTGGTCGCACCGGTGCACCTAACGTCCTCGCACGCATCTGCTGCTTCTCGGCGAACTTTTTTTTTTCCCGCGAATTAAGCGTTTGTTCTCCTAGACCTAGACAGAACTCACTCATGGTTGAATCATATTGTGGTCTCAACCAATCAGAGACAGAGATGGGGCGGGTCTTTGCCTCTGATTGGCTGTGGTCCAGATGTTCATGTAGGCTCCATGCTGTGTGATTGAAATTGCGACCGGAGCAAAAGAGAATCAGTTACGGCAATCAGCATCAGCAAAAAAAACCCCAGCAGAACTCGAATAATGAAAAGAAATGGACCCATAGAGTTTTTTTCTGTAAGAAAGGTAGGCCTGTTCCCCCCTACACTCTACCCAGTCAATGCTCCGACAACAGCCCAGACACGGAGCTACTTCAGCCAGTCCCTGGTAAGATGCGAAGTCCTGGTCCTTCGTCGGAGATGGCATCCGACTCAGAGACGGAGGTAGAGGCTAACGTTACCGGGCCCGAGATAGAGACTCAAAATAAAAAGGGAAAAAAAAATATATTTCGTAAAGACTGGTTAGACCAGTTTCCCTGGTTAAGGTTTAACAAGAAAGAGAACATAATGCACTGCATTTATTGTAAAGAATGTGGCCAGAGCATGGTAGGGAACAGTGCATTTGTTAGCGGATCAACAACGTTTCGAATCGAAAAGCTGAAAAAGCCCAATATTTAAAAAAAACACTTCATGCCGCGATAAGTGTGTGACTAAAGTGGCTCCTCTCCCGGCTGCATTTCAGCGACAGGCAGCAGCTATCAGGTCCTCAGAACAATCAGAGATGATAATAAAATTCAACGTCGCCTATAACATCGCAAAAGAAGAGCTGCCATTCACTAAATTTAGATCGGAAATGATTCTGATGAAGAAAAACGGATTAGACGTGAACCCGACGTACAGCAATGACGTTGCATGGGCCCAATTTATTGGGGTAATAGCGGACACATTAAAAAAAAAAGACGTCTGTTGCCATCGCGAATTACACATACATGTCATTTATGATCGACGGTGACACAGACATTTCCACGAAGGAATGTGTGATTGTCTACAGCCGGATCTTGAGAAGAGGGAGACCGGTCAATATACTAATTGGACACATTGAAGTGGAGCATGGTCATGCACAAGGTAAGTGTAACGTTACCCTATGTTAAGGCCTACCCACAATATAGTAGGGCTGGGTAAAAAAATATAGATTTCTCGATATTAATCGATTCTCATTTTTACGAACCGATATCGATTCTTAAATCTCAAGAATCGATTAGTCATCCTGTTTTCATTTGATGATCGCGTAGAACATTGTATCGTGCATCCCATCCAATAAAACGAAAGAATCTTTGTGCTTTGTGACTATTATTATGAAATAAAGTCTCGAATTTCGAATTAAGTCCATTTTCTTACGAAATTCAAAAACATAAATACCGTTTTGGCGCTGTGGCGTGAGATCGCTCTGGCGCAGCTCAAGAGAAGCAGCAGCACGGAGCGCACATGATCTCATTCTCCTCTTCCGCCTTAATAATACCAGTTACTCCGCCTTAATAATACCAGTTACAGCGCCAAATAAACATCAATGAGCATCTGAAAGTGTGTTAAAAGATAGAGTACAACTTCGAAATCCGTATCATGTAACGTGGTATCGCTCAATCAGTGTTTCATCCATGGAAAGACGTCAGTTAAACAGCAAGTAAACAATGGCATGTAACGTCACATTTACCTCAGAAAAAAACATTAAACTTAGTAACTTAGTCAGTTAGTCAGCTAGAAAAAATAACTCTAGAGAGGAGAATTTTGCTAAATATATGCACCATATTACATATTCATTATAATTTTTAATGTTCTTCAATATTTAATGCATGTTTGAATAAATCTGGCAAGTTTTTATGACAGCCACCATTTAAATGTTTATATTTCATATAACTTTCTTATTATAAAAATAAATAAGTGTAATTTAAGTGTTTGTATAGCTTCAAATCAGTTCCTTTTTACCTTCAAAATTGTAGGCTAATGAAGCCTAGTAGGCTACAACTGACTCCCATAGTTTACAGCATTAGTTAAGAGATTTGTTTTCCTTGAAAAAATTTGCCATGTATTGTACCTGATATCCAAAATAATCAATATTGAATCGAATCGTAATCGAATCGAATTGCAAGCTTGTGAATCGAAATCGAATCGAATTGTGAAATTTGTGTCAATACCCAGCCCTACAATATAGCATGATATATGAAATAGAAATCTTAAGAAAATTGTATATCCTAAAATATTATTAAAAATTCATAAATAAAAATGTAAGTAAGCCTTGATCACATTAAAATTATTGATATGGCAAGCTATAGGCTAGTGACCTGCATTATCATTTTTCTTTGTTTATTAGGAATATATGCCGCCACAAAGAAAGCATTTGCTGTGCTTGGGGATCAGTGTGGAGACTGGCTTGAAAAAACAGTTGCTCTGGGGGCTGATGGTGCTGCAGTTAATCTTGGTAGCAAAGGGGGAGTAATAGCCCTTTTACAGAAAGATGCAGGGGATTTCATCATACCCTTTCACTGTATGCCACACAGGTAGGCTTAAGACATGTACCTGACACCCCAATGCACATTGCATGCTTTTGTTTATTTTCTTATAAAGAGGTATCTATATGTAAATGAATTGAGATATATCTTTACAGATTGGAATTGGCCATGTTGTCGGTCCAGAAGGACAATGCAATGATCCGTCAAGTGTATGATATGCTTAATTTGGTGTGGAAGACCTATCATTTTAGTCCAAAATCAATGAGGGGGCTGAAAGCCATTGGAGAAGACCTGGGAGTGGATGTGTTAGTCCCTGGTGGGGTTAAAGGAACACGATGGCTTCCACATGTCTCCAGGGCCCTGGAGACCTTCCTCAGACCCCGACAGAATGACCATCAAGGCCAGTTCACTGCAATCCACTGTCATATGGACCATTTGGCAGGGTCCTCTGCCAATGCAGATGTTGCAAGCCGAGCCACAAAGGTCAGTGAATTTCCACAGGGAATTTATTAAATTAGTGCCACTTTAACTTCAGTCATTTTCCCCCAATAATTTAATTTATCCATATTGTTAATGTATCTGAATAGTTGCTGTGGTTATATGATACAGGTCAAGAAATCAATAGAAGATGGCTCTTTTGTGGCTTTTTGTCACTTTCTGGCTGATGTTTTTGCTGGAATAACCAAGTTTAATCTCCTACTTCAAAATGAGACCATCCTACCTCAAGTAAGCGAGATGAATGAGATATAGTTGTAACTTATATTTGTTATTAGGTTCAGCTGTATTTGTAAAAGTCATTGATATGTCTAAACAGGCAGTTTGTGCTCTTGAAAATCTGCTGGTGACCACAGAGGTAATGGCTGCAAGACCTAAGCCTGGCGGCAAACTGTCCCAGTTCCTGGCTGACCTTAGGCTACAGAAGAGGCAGCAGAATGAGTAGGGTCATGGTGAAATGCCAATCTACAAATTCCAGGTACATTTATGGTTTTGTTTCTGATATATGAAATACTCTAAAAAATAAAATATTAATAAATCGAACTCACAATGTGTGTTTATGCTTTATGTCACACACAGACAGTTACACTGAAAGGTGAAGTGTCTAAACTGGCAGAAGATGGTACTGCTAACACTAAACTTCAAAGAAAAATGGAGGCAACAATCAAATCCACTGTCAAACATTTGAAAGCAAGATTCTGTAGCCTCATTGAAAGCAAGTGTACTCTGTCTTATGAACACATTGATAGATCAGAAATTATGTTACTCATTTATTAAGATGTCTTTATCCTTCCAATAGGAGAGAATGATGCCAACTCTGCCACAACCAAAGCTGTCAAATGCTTCAACAACTTCAATTATGACAGCTGGCCTGAAGACCAAGAGGAATTAGTGGACCATGGTGCTGATGACCTTGCATTCCTCTTGGATCACTTCTCCTCTGTTCTCACAAGGTAGCATGATGGACAAATACACAGTATATGTGCTGGTAGCAATCCTGTTAATTTAAACAATGATTGGCTGTTTAATCCATGTCATTTCCAGAAATGGTGTCAACACTGAGCTGGCAAAAGAAGAGTTTGTGGACCTGAAGCTGTTAATCACCAGGATGTTCAAGGACAAGACTTACCTCAACCTTTGGGAGCTGATGTTAACCAGAGAGCCATACTGTTCAGAGTACAAGGTTTTACTGTTTTCTTTTTTAATGACATTTCAATATCAATGTCATGGTCAACTTTGGTATTCAAGACAACTTTGACAGCTTGTACATCCCAAGTTTTAAAGTGTTGTTTGTATGTTTTTCAGAACATATTGCACCTTGTCCACATTCTGCTGGTCCTCCCTGTGTCATCTGCTGTTTGTGAGAGAGGCTTCTCTTCACAGAAGAGAATCAAATCAGATACCAGAGCATCCCTTCACACAGACACAGTGGAAGTTCTGATAAGAATCAGTGTGGAGGGGCCCAGTTTGGAGGATTTTGATGCTAGGGAGAGGCCAAAGGGCAAGAAGGCCAAATTACAGGTGTTGGCCATCTGAGGGGCATGCGACAGCAAGGGGGGACCCGCTATGACTTTGAGCCATGAAATGTTAGGTCTCAGTTCAGGGAAGTGTTGAAATGTTTTATTTTGCTTATTTTTTTTTAGTTTGGAAGCTCAGTGAAGCACTTTAAACATTTTTTTTTAAAGATTTTTATTTTTATATACAGCATAATTGTGCTTCAAATAAAAAAGTACCTACACCTTATTCTTGTTTAAAATCATTTACATAATATATGACTGTATATGGAGCGTGATAAAAATGTGACCTTGAAATTGTGGCGTTGGCGACGCAAACCGAGGAAAAATTTGGGTGCACCTAAATTTTGTGCTGGTGGACCTAAATAAAAAAAGTTAGGCGCACCAGTGCAACCAAGGCAAAATTTAGTCTGGAGCCCTGTGTAACATAGCTCTAAGTGAATGAAAACATCCTGCAAAGTTTTAAATCTGAAAGTGCACAGTATATAAAGTTATTGTCTTTATGATTCGACTCTGAGTCAATGAAATGAATCGTTTTTCAAACGAGTCATAAGCTGATTCGTCGTGATGTCAAGACGAAACATTAGCATATTGCCCGCCCACTTATTGCGCGCACAGACACCAGGGAAAACTTGAACCTCAAACCGGCAGCTGATTCCTGTGGACACTGGACAGCATCATGTCGAGAAGACAGTGTGCTCTACAATGTGAAGGTAGGCTAAAGCCAGTTTGTTTTCACTGCCCAAGGACGAGCATGTGAAGAATCAGTGGTTAAAATGAATCTTTACCACGATACCACAGCAAAATAATCCTAAACTTTTGCTGTTCCCTTTATTTTACTGACGACTGCTTCTCAAATCTCGGAGTTAAATGCAGGATTCGCAAACCGCTTGCTCTTGAAAGATGGTGTTCAAAATACTTAGTTTTAAGTTTGATATTGTGTAGGTCTCCTGCTAACTGGCTAACTCATGTTTTCACGGTCTTACTGAAATACTTCTGCTGATCAGCTGTCGTCCACTATTACCTAAAACTGTGTCTATTAATGCAGATTATCTGTCGTTCTCACTACTTTGAGGAAAAATTAAGCATGGAGCAAGATTGGTTTTACCAATGTTTATGTTACATCAGTCATTCATGCTAGAGCTTGGCTAATGTATACGTTGCATACATGCACTGTTATTGATTCAGTTTCCACGTGTTCACCACAATATATTAGAAAATACTCGATAAATAAATAAATACAAGTAAAATAATCGGTTTGTTGATGGACATGCACTTGTTAATGCTGATGGTGAGGTAGCAAACTGAGTAACGTTAGCGTATCACTGAGAATCGTCCTGCTCGAGTTGTCCTTGCGATGGAGGTTCGGGTTTATGTTTCATCTTCGGACTCGCGCTCGCATTGATATGGTAAAATCGACGTCATTGTTTTGTTTACGGTGTAGGAAGCCTCAGGACAAGCAGAGCTGATGTTATGGCAATGGGCCTTTTTTGTTTTCGACACGCGCTGTACACGGGAAACCAATCACAACAGACTGAGCTGTCTGGCCAATCAGAGCAGAGTAGCTCGCGGAAAGGAAGGATTTAGAGGGATTGATTCATCTGACGAGTCGTTTGAGAATCAGATGTGCAAATGTATATTATGAGGAAATTAAAATGTTTTTTTGACCTTTGATGCATGTAAACCTGTTGTAGGAGTCTCCACAACAACATTAGGAAACTTTAAAATAGCATAATAGGGGCACTTTACATTTTTGACTTTAATAATGTATTAGTAAATGTTGAAATTAACATCCATCCATCATAAACGACGGACATAAGGACAACATAAGATGGCTTGAGGGTGAGTAGATCATGGGGTAATTTTCCTTTTAAAGTGAACTACTCCTTTAACAAAGGGTCATAAATGCTTTGGAAGCATTTTTCATTGTTAGTTCATGATAACTAATGCAGTTAACTAATGTTTACAAATGGAAATATATATATATATATATATATAAAAAAAAAAATCTATCATACAGTTAAAAGCCTAATTACTGAATGTTCAGGTTTGAACCATGTACCTGGGGGAGGCTGTGAGGTGTTGAACCCTGCCCTCAGAAAGGGTGGAGGAGGACCAAAGCCTGGCGGGGGCACTGACATGGTGACAGGGAAGGATGGAGGCACAAGGCCAACAGCAGAGACGGTCTGTGCCACTGGAATCTAAACCGAACAAAGCCATCCATGGAGAAGTAAACGGTAATGCATTATTAATTCTCCCCACCCCAAGGTGCAAAATGAAAACAAGAATACAATGGTAGTAACTCTTATATTACTTTAAGTGGGGTTTGAACCAACAAACTTCAGTAACCAGCTTAAATCTTTAATGGCCGCACCACACCATCCCTAAAATCTAGCAAAGAGTAAGAAATCGAAATGTCTGTTGTTCCATTTGTCAGGGCATTTTCAGGCCTGAATGAGTGCTGAAATCATACCTGCATGGGCATCATAGTGACAGGCTGTGTAAAGGCCTCACTAGGTGTGCTGCTGGTTGTACTGGTTTCAGCTGTAACAGCCTGACTCGGAGTCTCTTTGACTGTCTCAGTATTCCTCTGTGATTCCCATTCTGCAACAGAAAAATAAGTAGAAGTTACATATATACAAGTTGCATAAATCTACAATTTTCAGCTCATGAACAAGGAAATTCTTCTTACCATTGTTGACAGTCTCCTGGTCAATCATGCCTCCCTCTGCAAAGTCATCCAGGTCATCCAGTTTGACCTTCTCCCAAGGAATATAAGTGACCCCAAGGTCCACATCCCAGAACTGCTTATACTCCTGTTTCACACCTTTGTTGAGGGCCCAAGCAATCTGGAAGCAATGCAACATGTTTAAGACATATTCCCATAAGAAATCATAGAACATTACAAAAATTCAGCGAACATTCTTCACACATACTTTAATGACCTTTGAACCAATTTTGTAGGAGCCTGTGCTCAGTTTCTGAAGGGCACGGTATGCATCCTGGCGATGGACCATACAGATATAAGCACAGCCTCTGGGAGGAATCATCTGGGAGAAAATAAAAATAAAGTATTAATAATAATAATCTAATCCAAAAAAATAAATAAATTCATTTAAAAAAAAAAAAACATAAAACAAAATCTGAGGATCTACAAGCTTCCCTAAAATACACTCTTAAAAAAAGGTTCCAAACGTTTTTTTTTGCAGCGATGCCACAAAACAACAAATTCTGGTTCCCCAAAGAACCTTTCAATGAACAGTTCTTAAAAGAACAATGGTTTTGCTTTTTTGTGTAACAGAAATGTTGGTTAAATGGATGTTAAAGGCTGTTCATGGAGCCACAGATGCCAATAAAGAACCTTTATTTTCAAAAGAGTACTTCAAGTTTAGGGTATTTTTAATAACACTTCAGCAAAAAAATATTTATAGACCCATGAAATGTCTCTTGGCTAGATGGCACAACTGCTCTAACTAAAATTTGAACTAATCTAAGATGCTCTCAAGTGCTCATAATTACAGTGCTCAAAGTTACAGAAACTCAACTCACATTGATAGATTCAATCTGGCCAAACTCTTCGAAAAGGTTAGTAAGATCTTGTTGGGTGGCCTTCTTGTCCACTTGGCCAACCCATAGAGTAGTGCTGCAAACTGAAAGAGGAATCAGGAAATGAACACGAGTTACAGATGTGATTTTATGGTAGAAGACATTTGCAAGAAATCCGTAACTCTGTTTAGTGAAGGAATTGTGTGTTCTAGCAGGTGTATGGCTATCTAACATAATAAATGCACTTTCAGGCCAGTGATGTATTGGCACTGAAAATTTTACAAGTAACAGTTCTGTCAACTGGCCTGACAGAACAACTTATATTGTGTAAATCTTCATAATTTTTGGGTGAACCATCTCTTTAACTCTTTAATCTCTTTAGCTTTCTCTCACAGACCAAAGCAGTAGTCAGTAAACACGGAGGTTTGTGATTTTCCTATGATATGAACAAGATTTTATACAAAGCATCCTTAAACTTAATTATGTGTTATGGATGAGACTAGGGCTGACTTCTAATAGTCGAGGATTCGACGATTCGATTCGGAGAGGTCTGATTTGACTATGAACCTCATAGTCGAATAGTAGGCAAGTGTTATGTAACCAATAGGGGTGTGACGGTTATTATATAACCGTGAGACTGACGGTTATATAGATGGTTATAGTTGAACACCGTCATTAGACCTCTATAACCGCCAAAACCGTGCTATTAAAATATTTTTTACAACAAAAATTTATCATAGAGATTGTTTCCCTCGTAAGATGATATTAGTATTTAAACAGAGGCGGAGTTAGTGGTGGTTCGGAGGCTGAGTGCTGGAGATGATTCGGGAAAGGTCTGTGCACCTTTCAGGGTACCCCCAGGATCCTCCAACTTAAATTCAAGGCTTTAAAAGACCTTTTTAATACCATTTCAAATGAAATTCAATGCCAACTTCGTACCCATTCCGACAGAAGTATGAGGGGAAAATGTAAAATCTGTATACATTTTAAACCCTAGAAAATAATTATGTACAAGGAGGCTACTTGAATTAAATAAAACATTTTACTTAAATTATCAGTCATACTTAATACATCCGCAACTGCATTGTAGCGCGCACGTGTGTGTAGGCCAGAAAATGCTTATTGGTCTTAATCACATTTGAGTCCTCCTGTCTTTGCATTTTTTGCCAACTTTTGGTCAAACTGCAGTTACTTTACTTTTGATAGTTATTTTATATATTCTGAATAACTATATAATATATTTTATATACTATATCTATAGCACTCTTTAGCAGTAGCACTTGTAATGATAATGATCCCTTTTCCCAAGTTCTGTGGTTCTTCTCCAATTTTTTAGAGTGCCGTACCCCCTGGTGCCCTGTCTTCCACTTAGACTGCAGTCACACCATTTCCATTAAGGGACAAGATTTGCCCCCTTTAATACATTTTCCATTTAATTTTTTCATTAAATTTGCAATGTTAAAACACATAAAAATCGCCAGTAGGTGGCAGTAACTCACTATCTTTATGAGTGAGTCTTTGAGTCATTCATTCATTGAATCTCACGATTCGTTCAAAGCCACATATTTCGTTGCAAAATAGAGCAAGCCTGACAATGCTGTTTTAAATGTAGCACATCACTTAATGTTACCCTTTTTTCTTTTCTTATTTACTGTTGTATAAAATCAATGTCACATTTGAAATCGTGTGGATATTCGGGAAACATTGCATTCTTGCTCGTATGAACACTGGTGGATATATCAGCCTGCATTTTGATCGCAGGTTTAGTCGCACAAACAGCGCAAGCAGCTCGTGACAGAACACAGACTGACTGAATGACACTTTAATTTAAGTAGAACATCTTAAATAAAGAGAGAGAGTGCGTGCGCTCATGGTTGCCAGATACTATTGAAAAGACCGGGTAGAAAATATGTTCTTTTAACAGAAAAGCTCTTATTTGGGGTTTAAATTCTGTCATTTAAGGCCACAGCGGATTAAACTATCTTGTTCTGTACCTCACTTGCCTAGTAACCATAGTAACGGGACCTTTGTAACGAAATCCAAGACTTTGTATACTAAATTCAAGGCTTTTAAGGCCTTAATTTGAGATTATCAAATTCAAGACTTTTTCAAGGCTTTTAAGACCCGCGGGTACCCTGACCTTTACCGATCAGAGCGCGCGCGCTGACACGGAGAAAAGCCTTGTTTGTACCAGACGCGTCTGCACGAGAGCGAAGGTGCTCACAGCAAAAAATTAAGCGGTGGGTGCGCAAGACCGGCAAGACCCCATTTCGCTTGGCTGTGTGCACGGCTTTTTTTGTAACAGCGCGCGCAACGCCGCATCCGAGGATGAACGACTTCAAGCCGAATCTGCTCGAGCATGTACGTCTCACACGCAGTTTGCACGTCTAAATTGCAAAGTTCATTGCAAAGTTTTTTTGTTAAGGTTTTGTTTGCTGTGTGTGATTTATTTAAAACAAAGCACTTTGATTGCAAGTTTTTTTTTTTTTTTTTTTGGTTAAGGATTCATTTACTGGAAAGCACATTCACTTCTAGTTGTCTTGCTTTTCATTTTAAATAAACGTAGAGCGAGTTGTCCTATAACAGACGAACAGTTATTCAACCGAACGTCTAGCTGCTATCTAAAAAAAAAAAAAGAAGAAAAAAAAAAAAAAAGGTTTGACTATCAGTCGACTACGGCAAAATCTAACGAATCAGATTCGACTATGAAAATCCTTAGTCGAAAACAGCCCTAGATGAGACGGTTACAGGAATAGTTCACCCAAAAATTTAAATTCTGTCGTCATTTACTCTCCCTCAAGTTGTTCCAAACCTGTATGAATTTCTTTATTTTGCAAAACACAAAAGAAGATATTTTGAAGAATATGGGTAAACAAACAATTTAAATCAAAATCGATTTCCAAAAGTATGGAAAAGAATTACTACAGTCAAGTCTACACTAAAGTCAATGGGGCCCCATCAACTGTTTGGTTACCGACATTATCAAAATATCTTCTTTTGTGTTCAGCAGAAGAATGAAATTCATACAGGTTTGGAACAACTTGAGGGTGAGTAAATGACAGAATTTTCATACAAGTTAATGCTTAACATCAACAAGTTAGTTTGGACAGAAAGTTTCAACTTACTTGCATGAACCTTGACAGACTTAACCTCTAAAAAACGACCCTTATAAATTCAGAAAGCATAAGGTGGACCTCTGTAAACTTACCACTGAGAACCCTTGAGCGGATAGGAGGAAGCCCTTTTTTCTGCCGCTCCTTTTCTCTTTCCCGCGCTCGTCGCTCACTAGAATAAGAACGGGAGGACTTCCTCTTTCTGTCCCTCGAACGAGACCGTGATCGCTTCCTGTGTTTGCGCTTCCGAGACCCTGAACGAGATCTTGACCTCCTTCTCTTAGGTGACCTGGGAATAAAGAGGTTTTCACAAGAGAGCTCTTTACCTGTGACTGAAAAATGGAAATGAGGCAAGAGCTATTTAACAACAATGCTACACCAACCTGGACCGAGATCTTGAGCGTGTTCTTGAACGCGTGCTGCTGGTTTTCTTCTCCTCAGCTTCAAAGAGCTCCTCATCTATAGTGTCCTGTCCCTCATCAAGATCCATGTCCTGCAAAATACTCAAATTAAAATGGTGTTCCAACTATCTGTTTGTCACCTCTCTTCCATCATTAATTAATCAGTAAGCGTGACAAACATCCAACAGAAGAGGCTATTTCTAAGTCATCTAGTGAAACAACGCCTTTAAACTACTGTCAATACATGACTAACATTGACTTTTCCTTCCAACTATGGTTTGATATCTGATCTTGCCTGTTGTTGGTTATCAATGGATTCATCAATTTTTGCTTCTTGTTCTGGGAGCTGTGGTGGGGCACTGCTTTGGCCAGGAGGGGCAGAACTTTCGGGACCAAAGATGGCATCCTGGGCCTCCATGGACATGGACTGTCAGAAGTAAAGTGCATTAATAAGTATCAAGGTAAGAGAAAGAGATCAGTGTTTTCCACACAGACTACTTCGTCGCGGTGCGCCACAGAATCAACACCGTCCGCCACATATTACGTTTCGTTATTCTTTTTATTTTTATTTTTTTACGCCATTTAAAACACGCAGAGTATTCTCACTCTCACACATACACACACACACACAGCCCTCCCCTCCATGCACACTGCATCTGTCTATAAGGCGGCGGACTGGACAAAAGCGAAGTGAACTCCGCGAGCGAGCAACACTGCGCAAGCGAGACCAATGCTGCGTCCCAATTCGCTTACTTATACTACGCCCTAAAAGTATGTACTCTAGGGCTGGCACTTTTGAGAAAAATCAAATTCGAACGGATATCAAATATCAAGCAATGTATTCGAATATATGCGAATATCTACGAAACTAAAAGGATTGCGCATGTGCAATGACGTATTACGCACAGAGCGAGCTGTTCTTCCTGTTGAATAGAGTGTCATAAATGAGTGTTCCGTTATTAAAAAATTCTCATGTCACTCAGCGTCTGTGAAGTGAAGCAGGACAACGTCCCACCAGCGCTTGTTTCAGATTATCATCCACGGATGACTGGTTTTGGGCGCAGGGTTTTACTGCGTGATCAATATAAGCAGGCAAGCAGCACGGCAAATCATGCTCATAGTCTCCAAATCATGACCAGAAACGGATAAATATCAAGTCTGCTGTTTAAAACAAATAAAGAACCAATAGAGGAGAATAGTTATGCGTGAACAGCGGCATATTCGTGCAGTGTGCGCATGTCAAAAAATCAATTCCGATTTGAATCTTGTGACATATAATGCGCACATTACTTTATGTATCGTTCATGTAAACACCATGTTCGGATTCATCAATCGGATTGTCCATTTCCAGACACTACTTTTTAGATGAATTGGGGTCGTAATTGTCCGCTCAGGCTGGCCGTTCTGTGTGTTATCTTCCATTTTCAAAACAGGGTGGCTATTGGCTATTATTCGCTTGATTTGGTCATGAGCTTACGTTACAATACGTTTAGAGTGCCCGCTACTGGATGAGATGGCAAACAATAAAATAAAAAACAAACGGTCTAATCATAGACTGTAAAAAATGCGCTAAACATGGCACTTTAAAAACCGGTTAGTTTATTTATAGTTCAATTACGGATATTTCACGTCATGTTCGAATGCATATTCGAATATCGAATAAAAAGTGACAGCCCTAATGTACTCTTTTGTGAAGAAAAAGTACATACTTTTGAGTGTACTATCACGCCATCTTTAACGGACAGCTCTGTCGTGTGCTGCGTGGATCCTGTCACCGTAAACTGCCCTGTCAATCATCTTGTCACAGTTAAAATCCTCCATTCAATCTAATTTGATTTCCTACCGTTTCGGAGAGCACGTTCATCTGCCAGTCGTGGGTCTTTCATGCGGATACTCTCCACGTGTTTGCAATTTGAATATAATGATGCATTTAAAAGGTAATGGCTAAACATATCTTTGCAAAAGTTCACAATGCTGCTGCAGATGCAATATAATGTGGACTAGAATATCGATACGACGATACATCGTCATGAACTTCTGGTGATGCGCGTATCGATACAGCAGCTGCCGTATCGATACTGTTGTGCTTTTGAATGTAGCCAATTCGGCTCGAATTTCGGCGCGTGTATTGCGCATAATTTTAATTGTTCCCGCAGCTCTCCCACATGGAAATTCCCACAAACATTGATTCACTTTAGCATTTAGGTTGTATTAGTAAATGAATCCTCACAGATTATAAAAATCAAATCAGTAGTTTTAAAACGTTCTGCGAGACGCAATTTCACAAACAGCGTGAGTTCAATGGTGCTGCATCTTCTCTCTCTCAAAACGGGCTGCTCAAGGCAAGTGTCAAGCGCTGGAGCCGGTGAAACTACACTCTCACGTTTAAACATTCAAACGATTTTAAACTATTCAGCTCTTGCGCACTATCTGAGAGTTGGTTTTCTCTGCGTGCATACATAGACTACAGTAAAGCCGCCTCACATACAGCTTGCGAGATTATATCGCTTTAACAGACTAAAACACGCAAAATGATGTAAAAAAATTCGGTCTTGGTAAGTATCCTCTAAACACAGTTGGTTATGTCTTAAATAAGCATAAACGTTTATAACAGAAACAAAAATTCGCGGTTGTATGATGAAGTTAAGCGAGATATTCTGCTGTCACTCTCTTAACCCTGAGCATGTCAATCAATTGTTGTTTATGCATAAAAATCTGAAAATATAATCATTTAAAATTATTTCAACATAGAAGAAATGACTTTGTTTGGTGCACATTTCAACAAGACCAAATTTGTCAAATACTAGGTGTTTAAAAGAGTTTGAGAAAACTAAGTTATATTTAAGTTGTTGCTGTTTTTGCTTTTATGGAATGTTTTAAGTTTTGTTTAGCCATTGAGCAGTGTAGACATGCTTCATTGTCATTTCAGTTATTGAGGCAGACTTTAAAAGCAGGAAGAGCCATTCTAAGCATTTTTATTTATTTAACTCGTTGTTTTTTTATGACAAAAACTAAATTGTTTTTCAGTTATCACAACTGTTATAACACTGTTACTAAAAATAAATTTAAATTCCAAATTTATCCATATCGTGATACGTATCGTATCGTGGCTTTAGTATCGTGATGCGTATCGTATCGTGACATTGTTGGTGATACACAGCCCTAATGTGGACAACATTGAATACATTTATTTTCGTCAGGTTAGATACTGATAATTAATCACTCAAACCTCTATCTAAACCTCTCTACATAACCGCGGGACTCGCGCGTCCTCCATGTCTGTAGTTTCTTAACACTTTTCACTTGTGTTTGTAGTTCTAACCGAATCCTTGTCCAACGCGTGATGGGTTGTGGGCAATATTAGCCGTTAGAGTGTGCATCGATCTACACTTCGGATTCTGACCGGAAATAGTAGACCATCCGGGTATCTTTGAAACACTCATTTCAACATACTACGATTTGGGACGTACTAATTCTATTTTCGAATACTATTTAGGACGGATAGTGTATGCGAATTGGGACGCAGCACAAGTGTGTCTGCACACGAGCAACAGTGTGCGAGAGAGACCGAGTGTGTCCGAGCATTTAGTAAATTGGTACATAGTAATATATATACTATATAAGAGGCATGGAAGTTCGATTATAACTTAAATAAACCAAAATCCAGTGTTACTCGTCTTACGAATTATTAACGAAGGAATTATTTTGTTATAATTTTGTTATAGTTTTGCACAAATCTGTAATGGAAACACACCTAGTAATAACACATTATGTAAAGAAAGAACCATGATTTTAAGTACCTTCTGTTGATGCTGCTGGTGCTCCATTAGCTGTTTCTGAAACTGCTCAAGGTTTTGCTGCTGAAGATGCTCGGCCAGCTGATGAAATATCGAGTTATTGATGGAATCTGACACCACAGGTCTGAGAGAGACAGTAAGAACATGACTTAAAAAAATAAACAAAACAGGGAACAGCTTTTTCTTGAAAATGGCATACAAAAAACAACAACATACAACTGAGATGACGAAGCATCTTTCTTAGCATCCTCGCTGTGTTCCGACTCATTCCCGAAATCGAACTGACCCAACAGCTTCTACAACACCACAGAATAACCAATAAGAAAAGAGAGTTCAACTTCATAATGTATAGTGTAATGCAAGGATTAAACCTTTTCAGCCAGCAGTGCTCCTAAAAGCCCCTCACCTTGTTAAAGGAGGAAACTCTCTGCTCCAGCGGGTTGAGTGTGTTGGCTGCTGCGGCTGCGGTGAGCTGTGCGGTGAGGGCCTGGAGCTGAACTACCAAACCTGCATCCAGCGCCTGTAGCAGAGAGGGCTGAGGCTTCTGCTGCTGCATCTGCAGGCTCTGGACCAGCTGCTGCAACTACAAACACGCATACACACACCTGTCAGAAATACAGCTGTGCAGAGAACACAGTGTTGTCAGTGGATAAGAAATCTGACCTGCTGGCCCTGAGGACTCTGTAAGATCTGGGCAACCGCTGCCACTGTGTCTGTGTTGGAGATCTGAGACGCCCAGTCAGGGAGACTATGTTGCACTATGTTGGCTGGAGTGGCTGGAGTTGCAGGAGTTCCTTTACGAAGTAGGAGAAAATATACAGATTTAAGAATGCTGTTGTCTTCCTGTTGTGTGCACGCGCTCTCAAGTGGCCAAGACCGCAAGTCTGGGTATTTGGACAGGCCCATTCTACTGTTGTTTTGTATTACTTGTAATTAGTTTCTTTGTTCTTATTTTATCACATACTGTTTAATTCAGTCAGCTTGAGTTTTTGATGATATTAAAACCTTATTTAAAGCAAAAATAATTATAATGTGATCTATATTATTATTTTTATCGTGAAATAAAATACTCATATCATAATATAATGGCGCTTTTCCATTACCAGTACCAGCTCGACTCGACTCGGCTCGCATCAGCTCGGCTCGACTCAGCTCGCTTTTCGCTCCGTTTTCCTTTGCAGAAAGTACCGCCACAAATAGTACCCGGTCGTCATAGCGACGACTTTCGTTCCTCGTTGCCCTATCAAGCTCTCGCTGGATGCTCTCTTCGGCAACCAAACAAAGGGAAGTCTGCACCTCCTCGTTTGACCACGGCGTATTCTTCCGAGTTGCCATAATAGTAGTAAGTTTAGTAACTATCTCTGGCCAAACTATTTAAAAATGGCGGGGTTATTCTGGATACTCCATCTGGCGCGTGTAATGATGACGCAGTGAATGGTGACGATTCACTCTGACCAATCAGCAGTCAGCATTGTTTTCACGTGACATTTTAGTATCACCTTAGCTCGCTCAGAACCTCGCCGGAGGTGATACAAAAAAAAGTACCCGAAAGCAAGTACAGGTACAACTTTTACACA
The DNA here is from genome assembly GCA_030578255.1 of Tiaroga cobitis. Classification (NCBI taxonomy): domain Eukaryota; kingdom Metazoa; phylum Chordata; class Actinopteri; order Cypriniformes; family Leuciscidae; genus Tiaroga; species Tiaroga cobitis. The sequence goes on along the minus strand of CM060607.1, from coordinate 35,852,770 downwards.
GTGAAAAACCAAACAAAGGCGAGCCAAGCTGAGCCGAGTCGAGTCGAGTCGAGCTGGTACTGTGTAGTGGAAAAGCGCCATAAGATTTTGGTCATATAGCCTATCCCTAAAAGAATATATTCCAGATTGCCAGAATATTTTTTGTGTGTTTTTTTTTTTTGGCAATCATTCTTTGCAACCAGGGTGGGTAAATGAGTAGGGAGGGATTATAAGTACACCAAAGAGTCCCTGCATATTTGGACTCTAGTCTTTGCAAATGATTTCTCTGAATGTAAAACCTGTTGCCACAACAGTGCATTGTCCCACAGAGAAGAGGATGCATTCCTGTGTAGTATGCAGAGTGTATAACTTACCAGGAGTAGTGCTGTTGACGGGTGCAGCACTGCTGGCAGAGACGGGCGTAACACTGGGGGGCGGGAGTCCTGCTGCCATGTCCAGGAGAGGCTGGATGATGTCACTCTTAAAGACACTGTTTTTCTGCCATAGATTGAGCACACGGACAATCTTGCTCTGCAATGCAAACATTGAAACTGGGAAATAAGCAAAAGGGAAAATAGTCTAGACAAGAGCTTTACCATTTGATGACAGTGATGCGACACAAACACACCTTGTCATCTGTCGGGCAGCGGTAGAGGCTTTGGAACGTGCTAATGATGTTCTTACTAAAGCGTGGAGCGAAAACATCTTTCTCTTGACCAAACTGGTGACGAGACTGCCGTACAATGGAGTCGATGACATACAGACCAGGAACTTTGTACTCTGGCTTGCACTACACACACAAAAGTGAAAGAAGTAATACATAATGAAAGAGGGTGCAAAGGGTCCAGGCTCAAAATACTCACACATTATATAATTTTTACAGCCAGTGATTTCCCATGCAATATCAATTAAAACCACTAGCTTTATACACAACAAGGTAAACCACACCAAGCTCTGGGTTTGGAAGCTGTTTTTATGAATGAACTGTGTGCATTGTGCTTGTGAACTGGATGCGCAAAAGGCTTTTTCACGTAAGGCTGACATATACATGGATTTATAAATATCTTGTTTAATTCTAGAAGTCTTTGGTGCTCTTTTGTTGGCAAGTTAATCTCTTTTGGTAATATCTTAAGATACTTTTAGTAAGAACTAGAGATATTCTGGATTCAAAACACATTTCACCAAATGGTGACAAGTTTTCTGCACAAATAATACTTGAAAGTTGCACAAAGAAAATTTTCATGTAGGACATTTCATTTTATATTTTCATAAATATTTTAGGCACACTTGAGCTCCCTCTAAGCATTTTACAGCATTTAACGCTGTAGAAACTATTCATATCTACTCATTTATTTTACATTTCAAGATAAAAAGAACTGACCTTTTGAACGAATTTCTCCACACTTTGGACCACATGTTTGTAGAACTGAAAGAGATCACAAAAAAAAAAAAGCTTAACCTTTAATGTGAAGATTAAGACAGATTTACATTAATTGCATGAATTGAAGATGGACATTAATAATAATAATAATTCGTTACATTTATATAGCGCTTTTTCTGGGACCTCAAAGCGCTTCACATATGGTAGGGGGGAATCTCCTCAACCACCACCAATGTGCAGCATCCACCTGGATGATGCGACGGCAGCCATATTGTGCCAGAACGCCCACCACACACCAGCTTATTGGTGGAGAGGAGACAGAGTGATGAAGCCAATTAGTATATAGGGATGATTAGGAGGCCATGATGGACAGAGGCCAAGGGGCAAATTTGGCAAGGATGCCGGGGTTACACCCCTACTCTTTTTCGAAGGACATCATGGGATTTTTAATGACCACAGAGAGTCAGGACCTCGGTTTAACGTCTCACCCGAAGGACGGTGCTCTTTGATAGTATAGTGTCCCCGTCACTACACTGGGGCGTTAGGACCCACACAGACCACAGGGTGAGCACCCCCTGCTGGCCTCACTAACACCTCTTCCAGCAGCAACCTGGTGTTCTCAGAAGGTCTCCCATCCAGGTACTAACCAGGCTCAGCCCTGCTTAGCTTCAGTGGGCAACCAGTCATGGGCTACAGGGTGATATGGCTGCTGGCAATTTATATATTCACATCACTTCACATAAACAATTAAATCAAGACCCAGAGCTGGACATGTGAGAAAGGACATTAACAAACATGTTCTTCAGTATCTCTGTGACTGTCACATGTATTCAACGGAAACAAATGTTCAAACTCTGTTTCCATAACTCGCCATTGCATATGGGTTAGCTGACAAACATAAGTGGAGCATGAAGATTGTTTTTACTATGTATAGCTATATGCTTCAGGAAAAACATGTTTTAGATGCTTTTACTACTTTAATGCAACATTTTGATATCATTAGTTCATGATTAATACTTTTTTTTTTAAAGCGAAAATGTTCCATTTATTCAAAAATTAATAGGTAATGAAAACTATTCAAATACAATTTGATAAATGAAATAAAAGAATGTCAGACAATTAGGCCAAAGTGGTGCAAATAAAAATAGGCTACACAACATAATATACAAATGAAATAAACAGTGCTTTATTTTTTCAGCTACAGGGGGTGTATTTAACAGTAGCATTCAAGAAAGAAATTAAATGAACAAATATAAAAATAAAACACTACATAGACATCACTGTATAAATTATACATTCATTCTTATTAAAGCTACTTTTAAAGTTCTCAGTCAAGAGCAGTGAGTGATTTTCTCTGTGTTTTGCTGTTTTATTAACATTTAAGGATTGGTTTTCCCAAAAATAAAAATTGTCATCATTTACTCTCTCAAGTTGTTTTAAACATGAATAGGCTTCTTTCTTCTGTTGAAAATAAGTTATTTTGAAGAATGTGGGTAACCAAACAGTTGCTGGTCCCCAGGGACTTCTACAGTATATTTTTTCCTATGGAGGTCAATGGGGACCTGTTTGTATAGCCATATTCTTCAAAATATAACCTTTTCTTTTTTTTTTCAGCACAAGAAAGAAATTAATAGTGGTGGTGGTTGAGGAGAGCCCTTCCATGTAAAGCGATTTGAATACCCAGAAAAGCGCTTTATAAATGTAACAAATTATTAATTAATTATTAATACAGTTTTGCAACAACAGTAGAGTGAGTAAATAATGACAGAATTTTCATTTTTGGGTGAACTATCCCTTTAAGGACAAGCGGCAGCATGTTTACTATTGGGCTTCTGTCACTTTAAGACCAGCGCATCTAATGACATGCATATGACACGCACCCTATTTTCTCTCAAATGTGTGCTTTCACTTAGACATAAGTTAACCAGCTGTGTTTATGTAAACCTTGTGAGTATTTGACAGTATTAGCGCATTAGTATTAGGTAACTTAGTCCAGTACTCAGGCGTTGTTTAAAGTTTTAGCGTGTGCTTCAGGTGTATGCTAAGCGCTCAGAAAAGTGCATGTTAGAACCGCGCAACAGCACGCAAATGAAATGTTTAACCGGCAAAGCTTCAATGCACAGGCAAATAATGAACTTTTATGAACTGCAGTGTCCCGTCCTGTGAGTAACTACCGCTGCATTAAAGGGTTAGTTCACCCAAAAATGAAAATTAAGTCATTAATTACTCACCCCCATGCTGTACCAACCCCGTAAGGCCTTCGTTCGTCTTCAGAACACAAATGAAGATATTTTTGATTAAATGTGACAGCTGGATCACTACCACATAGGCTGCCTAAGGGAATGAATCCTGACGGCCCAGAAAGTCAATGAAGAAAATGTTTAAATATTCCATGTCACAACAGTGGCTCAACTATAAGTTTATCAAGCGACGAGAATACTTTTTGTGCGAAAAAACAAACAAAAATAACGACTTTATTCGACTATTCCTTTTCTTCCTTGTAGGCCTGAAACGAGACTTCAAGAGATTTCCACGACGCACGCGCGAGAACTTAACTGAAGTAGTTGAAGGAGATCGCAATTCTCGCGCATGCGTCGTGGAAATCTCATGAAGTCTCGTTTCAGGCCTACAAGGAAGAAAAGGAATAGTCGAATAAAGTCGTTATTTTTGTTTGTTTTTTCGCACAAAAAGTATTCTCGTCGCTTGATAAACTTATAGTTGAGCCACTGTTGTGACATGGATTTTTTCATTTTTGGGTGAACAAACCCTTTAGCATGTGATGTGTGAATGTACGTCACGTTGAGATGGAGGCGCCAGAACTGCAACTGATAGAATGCACTGTATCACAATACTACGATATTTCTTTAAAAGCAGATCGTGGAGGCATTTTATTTATCCACGGTCAAAAACCGTGATATCGCACACCCCTAATTTCAAGGAATTAAGATAATGTTTCCAACATATAATATCTATGACACTCATTGCTTGAATTTCATTTTTGAAAGAATAAAAAAAGAAATACATTTCTCTCACCTAAATGTTTGCTCACTATGTTTTTGTGTTTTACACAATAATCCATGAAAAAGCACTCAGTTTGGTACTCGCCAGCTGTTTGAGAGGCGGCTTTATGTGTGTGCACTCTGGGTATGAGTGCACAGAAAACTGTCTCAGAGAGTGTACGAGTACCAAACTAAGTACTTTTCATGGATTTAAGTCATGCATATAAACTTTAGTAACAATGCAAAAGTCTCGAAACGCGAGAGAAAGTTTTGTATCGCAGCGTGCAGTTGGCTCGTACAGACGATTCTGCACATATTTACACTATTCTACATCGTTGTGTAATATTAGGTGAACACTTTATGCACTTAACAGTCGAGGCTTTGAGAGAGGGGAGTTTATTGGGCCAAAAAGCTGACCAAAAATGGACAAGATGGCAGGCAACTAGGGCTAGGTCAGTGGTTCTCAAAGTGTTTATTTAAAGTTAAGTTCTGTATTATTATTCTCTCTTACTGTTATATGAAATAATGACATTACAAAGTTTTTATATTTTTAATGGTTTAAAAGGGGGTGCGACGAAAAAAGTTTGAGAACCACTGGGCTAGGCTCTTAACGATATATTGATATATTGAGATCGTGATACAATTTATGTTGATGATAACGATAAGCTCTGGACATTTTTAATCGATATGGATTACTCTACCAGTCTATCACACAGCAGAAATAAACTCGACCAGGCAGCCAGTCTGCAGAGAGCCAGCTAGGGAAAAGAAAGATAAAGCGAAACCGAACTTGAGTTACCCTCCAAAATTAAAAAAAAAAAAATAGTTGAAAAAAAGGTAACAAATTATATGGAAGCGGTTTGGGGTTCTTCCCATGTTAACCTGTGTAGAATAATGACTGGTTTATATTTTGCTCTTTTTACTCAAATTTCTACCTCTATGCACTGATTTTACATCTATGAAGTGATGTATAGTCAATATGTTTAAACTTTCTTGTATAGTTTGTACTAGTTTGGCAGATCTCTGTTCTGTGCAGACTTGCACACAAACTGAATTGCAATCATTTCCCAAAATGTCATTTGTGTGGAAATATTACAAAAGTCTGTAAAAAGGATGTTAAAAGGCCAGAGATGGGACACGGTAAAGACAAAACAAAGAGAAGAGGAGAACACAGAAAATACTGTACCAGGCACAGCAAGCTCACTGTTTGCGATGCTCGAAATATTGGAAGAAAAATATAAATATTGAATTGGGGCTGGGGGTTTATATTAATGTAGCTCAGAATATAGAGAGATGAGATGACTGACAGGATGATGGCAGAGGTTTTGATGCACAAAATATCTCATTCTGTAAAATGTGTGGTCATTACCGCTGCTCCCTATACAGAGAGTACTCATGATCGCGAATTCAAAGTGAAAGTGAAACGAGAGTTTGCATTCAAAAGCGACTTCAATACCCTGCATATAGATAGCGGACCCCTGATGTCACGGAGTACGCTTGATCTCAAATTCAAAAGAGAAAGTGAGATAACACCCCTACCCCCCGGTGTTATCGCAGTGGATTTTGTGAAATTGTGGTGGGTGGACCTCGGTTTTTCTAGGGGAGGACGGAAGCATGCCGCCCCATAGTAAAATGTTGTACATTTTAAAGTTAAAATCAATCTGGTGCACTTTGAGAATTAAAAAGAGCTCCAAAACATATTCAGGGAGCAAATTGAACAAAGAAAAGTTCTACCTGAACTTTAAAGGAACTCAAACCTATTTTTAGTAGTGATAGTGTCTCAGTCTACATTACACTACATAATACTAATACTACTACTAACAATAATAATGTTATAATATTATTCCTATGACAGTAATAGTCATATTAATAATATAATAGCCAAATGAAAGTTTCATAATTCATTTTGTCCTAATTTCTATACATGTAAGAGATAAACCCTTGAGCTTTTATTTTGACGGAAACTGCAGTCGAGCTTTTATTTTGTCGGGAAACAAGTTTACAAACGAGTCTCATTACAAATCTAGTGAAATGCTGTAATCGTCAACTATGCCAATGTGATAATGCGTAACTGGTGGCCACTACGGTCCCAAACTGGTGCCCACTACAGTCCCAAATTATTTTTGTTTATGCGGAAATAAAACAAAAATAACGACTTTATTCGACTATTCCTTTTCTTCCTTGTAGGCCTGAAACGAGACTTCAAGAGATTTCCACGACGCGCACGCGCGAGAACTTAACTGAAGTAGATGAAGGAGATCGCAATTCTCGCGCATGCGTCGTGGAAATCTCTTGAAGTCTCGTTTCAGGCCTACAAGGAAGAAAAGGAATAGTCGAATAAAGTCGTTATTTTTGTTTTATTTCCACACAAAAAGTATTCTCGTCGCTTGATAAACTTATAGCTGAGCCACTGTTGTGACATGGAATATTTAAACATTTTCCTCATTGACTTTCTGGGACGTCAGGATTCATTCCCTTAGGGAGCCTATGGAGGAGTGATCCAGCTGTCACATTTAATCATAAATATCTTCATTTGTGTTCCGAAGACGAACGAAGGCCTTACGGGGTTGGTACAGCATGGGGGTGAGTAATTAATGACTTAATTTTCATTTTTGGGTGAACTAACCCTTTAACTGCCTTAGCTGTCGAGGTACTGTCTTTGAGCGGAATGAATCTGCGTTTTTGAATCTGTTAGTTGAATGAATGTTGAAACCATTCATTCAACTAACAAACAGATTCACAAACGCAGATTCATTCAAAGATTGATGTAATGAAACAAGGTGCTGAAATTATTTTAACTTGAGCGCCACTTTACGAGGCTCGGCTGAGCAGCAATGCGCCGCAAGGGCAACACTGAAACTGATGCTTCACTTCATAGAGATCTAACATAGAGAAATATCTGGACATGTCGGCGATTCAAAATCCTGCTGTGTGAATGTGTTCTGACTGAAAATTACATTGGCAGTGACCTACAACCAATGAGAGAGCAAGACACAGGGTGGCGGGAAATTCAGGGAGGAGTTATAGACCAGAATATCAGCTTTATAATTATATCAAACAGAAACAAAGCACAAATATTTGCTTGACCAGCCGTAACAGAAGCACATTGCAAAAATACTTATTAACCTCCAACTGTCTTTGCAGAACAACACAACTCCCCAACAGTTTCCACCTCCATAATCTTTTTTATTTTTCTCCTTTTCACTGGAAATCAGCGCACAGACAATTTGGATCGCAAGCTTCTTGCGGGCAGCAAATTTGAATAATTCTGGTCTTGTGATCTTGTATTATTTCCTTATCACTTCTTGCGTGTGTTTGGTTGTGAAACGTAGTTTGTGGACCAGACAGAGTTGTCAGTGATTCTTCCTATTGTAACGTGCAGTGAGCACACAGCAGCAACTGAATGCTACTCTCGTTCACTGTCTGTTTAGGCTTGTTAAGTGCAAATCCACGGAGCCTCCGTACAAATCACCATGATAAACACGTGTATTGAATGTTAAATAAGTTAATTATGATAACAAGACAATGTATATTATACCCAATCAAAACAAGGGCTTAGCCTTCTGAAAAAAACACGAATGTCGCATTTACTGTGGTTTCTTGCATTCCTCTACTAATGCCTGTTTATAGTACTTTAACTTATTTAGTGTTACATTATTGTAGTTGGGTTAGGTTGCTTAGATTTTATTGTGAATGTGTTATGTTTTGTATTTTACTTATATGTTTAAGTACACTTTAAAAATTCAATAAAAAAAGTGGTTCTTTAAATGTCATCCACCGTCCTTTTGTGGCTCTTTTTTTTTTTTAAGTATCGGTTCAGGCACCATACCGTTTTTAAAAGTATAGATTTGCTACCGGTATCGTAAAAAACCCAAACGATACCTAACCCTAACAATGACCAGGGACGCTACGATCAGGCCGATTTTGAGGCCGATTCGATTACCTATTTTTTTGTCATCATGAACGGCCAATATCAATCCCAATCATTCAAGCTTTATATGAGTAGCCTAATAATTAAACTCTGTTGAATGTGAGTGTTTTTTTTTTCAAGTTAAGTAATACCACAGATGATATTTATACGATTTTACAATGAACATTTTAATAGGCCTTTAAAAACAGGGCTTATGTAAAACACTATCCATATTAGAATACTCTGGCTTATTAAAGAGCCTAGAAGACTTAAGGCGATGATACACAGGACAACTTTTTGAGCAATGTTGCTGGGCAATCTTGCCAAGCAATTGTTGCTTGGGTACTTTCCTATTGAAAATGGGCAATACATTTCTAGCAATACATGACCAGAATATCAGCTTTACGATTTATATCAAACAGAAACAAAGCACAAACATTTGGTTGACCAGCCGTAACAGAAGCACATTGCAAAAATATTTATTAACCTCCAACTGTCTTTGCAGAACAACACAACTCCCCAACAGTTTCCGCCTCCATAATCTTTTCTTTTTCTCCTTTTCACTGCAAACCAGCGCACAGACAATTCGGATCGCAAGCTTCTTCCGGGCTGCCAATTTGAATAATTCTGGTCTTATGATCTTGTATTATTTCTTCAAACATCACAGTGGTGTTTTGTTACTGAATGAATTGTGATTTTGAAAGAATCAGCTGAATAAGTGATTCAATGACACACTTAAGACTTAGGCTTCCTCAACCATTAATCTCATAAAATTAAACAATTGTAATTGTAGTATCAAAGAATTCATGCCACCTCTGAGTTGAATTAAACTGTGTAAATACATCTAGACCTATAAACAGTCTACCCTTTGTATCATAATTTCAAAGGTGTGTGCATGTGGAGGCCATATGTACATACAAACTCTTTGTGCATATACATCATCCAGGGTCCGAAATTAACACCCGCCAAGCGCCAAATGCGGGTAGATTTTCCGCTTGGCGAGTAATCTCAAAAGGCTATCCGCCCCACTGGCGGGTGAATGTTCATACCAAAACAGTAATGTAATAAAATGTTTATTACAATTGCATTTTGTAATGTTATAAAATATCTGGCATGATGGCTACGGACATGACGGAGTTGTTGTGTTTGCGGGATGGGAGTTGAAAGTGACAGGGCGCAACTAAAGAACAAGCAGAGAGAGAGCCCTGGTCGCGCGCACTCTTTCTTTTCAGAGCCAGGCGAAAGTATAAACAAGGCTTCACCGTCTCCTAAACGCTGTCTTGCTCTCTCTCCCTGGCACATATTCATCAAAATAAAGCGACACGATGGTAAAAGGTCGGAAGACCATAGTATCATGTGGAGCATTCGCATATATTTTTTTCCTGAATTACCGCTGGGTGTGAATTGTGCTAAAATACCTTATCTTCTCTGAAAAGCGTTCCGCACATTCAGCTGACATAAACCACACTTTAAATAAACGAAAAAAAAAACTATCCAGTGATTAAATGTTTTCTGTGTTGACAAATCTTGTGGGATGTCCTAGCTGCCAGGATAATCACTAGGGCTGTGTATCACCAACAATGTCACGATACGATACGCATCACGATACTAAAGCCACGATACGATACGTATCACGATATGGATCAATTTGGAATTTAAATTTATTTTGAGCTGAGTTTAGTAACAGTGTTATAACAGTTGCGATAACTGAAAAACAATTTAGTTTTTGTCATAAAAAAACAACGAGTTAAATAAATAAAAATGCTTAGAATGGCTCTTCCTGCTTTTAAAGTCTGCCTCAATAACTGAAATGACAATGAAGCATGTCTACACTGCTCAATGGCTAAACAAAACTTAAAACATTCCATAAAAGCAAAAACAGCAACAACTTAAATAAAACTTAGTTTTCTCAAACTCTTTTAAACACCTAGTATTTGACAAATTTGGTCTTGTTGAAATGTGCACCAAACAAAGTCATTTCTTCTATGTTGAAATCATTTTAAATGATTATATTTTCAGATTTTTATGCATAAACAACAATTGATTGACATGCTCTGGGTTAAGAGAGTGACAGCAGAATATCTCGCTTAACTTCATCATACAACCGCGAATTTTCGTTTCTGTTATAAACGTTTATGCTTATTTAAGACATAACCAACTGTGTTTAGAGGATACTTACCAAGACCGAATTTTTTTACATCATTTTGCGTGTTTTAGTCTGTTAAAGCGATATAATCTTGCAAGCTGTATGTGAGGCGGCTTTACTCTAGTCTATGTATGCATGCAGAGAAAACCAACTCTCAGATAGTGCGCAAGAGCTGAATAGTTTAAAATCGTTTGAATGTTTAAACGTGAGAGTGTAGTTTCACCGGCTCCAGCGCTTGACGCTTGCCTTGAGCAGCCCGTTTTGAGAGACGAGAGAGAGAAGATGCAGCACCATTGAACTCACGCTGTTTGTGAAATTGCGTCTCGCAGAACGTTTTAAAACTACTGATTTGATTTTTATAATCTGTGAGGATTCATTTACTAATACAACCTACATGCTAAACTGAATCAATGTTTGTGGGAATTTCCAGGTGGGAGAGCTGGAACGATTAAAATTATGCGCAATACACGCGCCGAAATTCGAGCCGAATTGGCTACATTCAAAAGCACAACAGTATCGATACGGCAGCGCTGTATCGATACGCGCATCACCAGAAGTTCATGACGATGTATCGTTGTATCGATATTCTGAGCACAGCCCTAATAAATCACACAACACGTGCATATCCGATAATGACACGTCCAATTCGCGAACTAATGACTCCTTTGAACCGATTCATTTTAATGAATGGTTAAAACAACTGATATTTCCAGTCCTTCAGTTACTGATCGGATCAGTCAGAGTAAATGGAGTAAAAAAAAATAGGCAGTTTAAAACTAAATATTTTTTTTTAAATAATTATAATATATTATTATTGCATACATTTGATTAAATATACAATTAATAAATTTCATTTGTACAGAACTATTTTCATAGGCACCACCACAAAAATATTATTTTAATGTGTGTAAATTGTGTAATATGTGTGTAAATAAAAGTAGGAATTGTGTAATGTGTGTAAATAAAAGTAAGAATGGAAAATAATAGACCAGAAATATGACAAAAATGTTTAAATATAGCCTATATATAAATTAATGTATATGTGACACAAAAAGGCTGTTTATTATTTTGGCCGGTAAAAAATATGCTTGGCTGGTGGATTTTTTTAATCTACCAGTCCCCGTGGCAGGTGAGCCAAAAAATTTATTTCGGACCTTGTATAAATCTATTAAGCCTTTGTATGTACGCTCGAGTGACATTTGTTGTATCGGTCAGCATTTCACAATGTTTTTAAGCATTTCATAGTATACACGTATGTGTGGCTACTTGTACATATGCGTTTCATGTACATATGTATGCTTGAGTGAAGTTTGTTTTAAGCCCTACTTGGTGCCACTGCCACATAATAAACAATGTGACATGTCGCACTATGGAAAAATCGTTCAATGCAATTAATGAATTTACGATGGCAGCAGACGTGAAACAGTTTTATATGTGTGTGAGACAAGATCTTGACCAAAAACGTATGCACCTCTTGATGGAAATAAATGTGTGTGATAGTCAAGATCTAGAATTTCAATGAATTTAAGATCTGGATTTAGAGGTGCCAATTCATGTGTGAAAATTATACTTCATGCTCCTCCCAACCATTTGTTCACAATTTGAGCCTGATGAATCCTGGCTTTGTCATCCTGGAATATGGCCATGATGTGTCTTCCTACATGGTTGTTTAAGAAATGAAAAGCTATACACTCCATCAACTAAGGTTAGAAGAACTGTTGCCAAACATTCAGTATAATAAACATAATAGAAACATAATAATCACTGCAATTATGATCCAATCACAGACTAAAGCATTTGCCTATTTAAATCCAAACAACTTTTTTTTTGTAATTTGTAAGAAATCTACCCAGCATTGCAAATTCGTTCCTCAACTTAAAGAAAGAATAAACAGAACACCTATTTCTCCCAACTTGCACTTGTAAGTCATTCACAAATTGAGTTAAAAAAAATTTTTTTGTAAATATGTGACTGGAAAGTGATACAGATCTAAATGGCTAAATAATAATAAAACATAACATACTCGTCTTAAGATGGATGGTAAGAGGACATTTTTTAAATACAAAATTCTTTAATTCAGATGTCGATTAATTAAAAATGCCAATATGAATCCCAAGAATAGGTCTTTTACTAATAACTGCATGTTATTAGTAAAATTATTAAATAATTCGTATTTAAACTGGGGTGTTCACGAATATTCAACCTGTAATTATTATTAGAAAAATATAGTACTATTCGAATTTTACTACGTTGCTTTTCTGGCCGTTAATTCAGTGAATCTATGATAAATCCCAAGCACTAACTCACAGTAGAGTGCGGATCGGGCCGAATTTTTTTGTCCGAGCCCGGCCCGCGTCCGACAGAGCAGTAACCGAACCCGACCCGAGCCCGACAGGCATAAAAATATTTATGTCCGAGCCCGACCCAAGGCCGACAGTTAAAATCCCATTTTTTTTCTCATACTAATGACACGTGTGCGTTTGTGTGGAAAGCCTGCTTTTATTAAGCAACTATAGGAAGACATTCGGAAATGTCAGCAGGATGAGTGCATCAGCGCACGGAGAAACAGGCGCACTTAACGCAGGCGCGCATGCACGCGTTTCGTTGTCACGGCTACATAAACAAATTTCCGCACACAGGAAGACAGATGTTATGGTAATATTTTACAAGTATTTTAATCACAAAAACGAACGTTTGCATCACGTGAAAGCATCAGGCACATTGGCTACCAACATAAGCTGTTTTAAATTTAAAATGTTCAATGCCATAATCGCGCTGATGTGACCGAGCCCGACCCCGAACATAATTTCTAAATATCTGTCCGAACCCGGCCCGGGCCGTCGGGCTCGGGTCGGGTATCCATCCTCTAACTCACAGTAATAGGTAAATGCACTGGGTGGCGCTGTGATTGTTCCTGGCGCAAGTTGATTGTATCTGATCACAATGTCGTCGTCTGCCTCGCAAAGTTTGGAATTAATTTGATTAAAAGTAATTCATTTTTGTAACATAATTTAGTAAGATCATTTCATCCAATTAATTAATGAAACTGAGTCAAGTCAAGTCATCTTCATTTATATAAAGCTTTTAACAATGTAGATTGTTCCAAAGCGGCTTAACAGTGATAATAGGAAATTAAAGTAACAGATTGTTTTGGCTTTATGGCAGCTCTAGAATAAAGTTATTTTCCAGTTAAATTGGGAACACTTCCCTTAAAGGGATACTCCAGCCAAAAATGAAAATTCTGTCATCATTTACTCACCCTCAAGTTGTTGCAAACCTGTATGAGTTTCTTTCTTCTGCTGAACACAAAGGAAGATATTTTGAAGAACTGATGTTACTTTAAAGTAGTAAAAGATGTTACTTTAATTTTAAATCCTGATGTACTCGTTACATTATAAGAAGAATGGCATCTACACTAATTTTAGTGTCTGTTTATCCCGAGGTTGTCCTGCAGCCTGCCGGATCCAGGCCGTTTCCAGATCTGTCGAATGACCCTTGCCTGGACCCAATGACAATGCAGTGCTGAAGTGCCAACTAGCCTCTCGCTATGGAGGATCCCTATACCACTCTACCCGAAGTGATAAAATAAAATAAAATTCTGTATAAAAATTTATAGGCAAGACAAGTAGTTTGTTTAGGCATAGTTTGTAGGGAATTACAAACCTGCGCACATACATTTAAACGCACATAACTATAGAATCAATTCTTAATGCGCATGTGAACGCCGTCAGCGTTTATCACAGGTTCGCGTTTAGTCTGTTTAGAGAGAACGGTGTCGTCTTAGCGGCCCCTAATTTAATAACAAATGATCATTTCGACGGAAGTGAATCAAACACTAACTTTAGCTGGAAAATAACATTATTCAAGAACCGCTATAAAACCAAACCAATCCGTTACCTTAAATTATATTAAGTTTATCTCTGTAAAGCTGCTTTGAAACAATCTACATTGTTAAAAGCGCTATATAAATGAGGATGACTTGACTAAAGTTAGTTTGGATTGATTCACTGAGTTTTCATAATATCACCACCACAAGGCACAATCACATCCAATCCAAGAGCCAGTCGAATGAGGTAAGACAGCTGTCCTGCCCATCACTGCATTCCCAATGACTGCTGGTAAGCGCTGTAACCTCGAGTGAGCCGAAATGATAACTTATCAGATAGCAAAATGATTGAGACATATGCTTCAAGTTTCGTTGAGGGAGACGGGTTTAAGAACAGAAAACGCAAAGTGCTGTTAGAAACTTCGCTTAGCGCACGGTTATCTGTGTCTCTGTAACGTCTCTCAGCGCACCGCGTTTTCTCACTCGAGCATGTGGATTTTTTTTTCTCTCAACATGAACGTGAAACAATATAAACGCGATAACCATTTGCTGACTCGAGTGTAGGCTATGTATATTCTGTAAGATAATTGGCGCAGTCTGCTTTATTAGCGTTTTTTCCCTTCGCGCTGCTTGAACTTAAATGCTTTATATTTTTTGTTTACACATATTATTTAAGGTTTTCAACTATTAAACGCGCACGAGAACTTACGAAAAATGTCTGCCTAATTTCACAACGTGCATATGCACATGGACTCATTCTTCACCTCAGTCGAACGAATTTGGAGTATTCTAAAAGGCCGACGCGTGCCCAAGAGAAGTTGCATAAAACACAGCCAAATAATGTCCATATAAGGGCTTTCCACACAACCTATCCTTTACTGCTTCGAGACAGCGAGCGCATACACGACAAACAAACGGGTCAACGTGTAATTCCAGTATTTTATCAGAGTAGTAACTGTAAAGTGATAACAGTGTGTAATTGTAATTACAGGATAAAGAAATGACAGTAACAGGTTACTGCGTCCAGAGTGAATGTGGGTATTCCTGCAGAACAGTCATCTTATCCGTTAACACGGATTTTGTGTTTTTATTTATATTATCTATATTACTTTCTTATTTTCTTCATTTTTAATGTAGGGATTTAAACAGTCCTTTTGCTTTATAGCTCTTTTGCATATAACATAGATAGTATATTTACTATATATGTTTTCATAGCCTTCACTTGGCACGTCTGTATGAAGGACAGCATTAGGCAGGATGTGGAATAGTATTTTTTTTTTTGATTAATAGAAGAAATAACTGGCCACCTAATTGATTATTAAAATGATCGTTAGTTGCAGCCATAAAGTATTTGGACTATTACAGTGAAGCTTTACACAGCACTAGAATACGGTCGTCAGTCTCATATTTTGTGGTTAATACGGCTGCGTTCATACAGCATTCTGTTTTTACGAGATGCCGTGCATCTGAAACGTATACTCTGCAACCCTCTGGGGTCTAAGGTGTTTTTGGGGTCCTTGAGATGTTTTGACATGCCCTGACATTTGTGCTTTTTTCAGTTGCTTATAAACATATTAATGGCACAGGTGAAATTACACTCTATTTAGCACAAACAGGGCTACCATAATATGTGAGCAACATGTATGTACATGTTTGTATTTTTGAGAGAATATTGTTTATGCATGGTTATTGATAAAACTAAAAATTAAAGTTTCTGAAATAAGGCCACAAAAAAACATACTAAATATCTGTCCACAAGACTTTTGACTAATGGATGTTGTGGCCTAGAGTATTTGCTTAAAAATGATCTGAAAATCATCCTGCCTAATCATTCACATAAAACCATAGATTGCTTTAAATTGTGAAAAACATTTTTTTGTTTGAAAGGCAATATGCGAATGGACGTGAACGGCCCAACCCCATCATGAATAATTAGGTGGCTCTCACCTGAGAAGACCCGCATAATGAGCCTTTCATTCAGGTGTGTCACACAAGAAAGAATGCAATATAGACATATATATTAGGGGTGGCACGGTACATGAAAAAACATCCGAACCGTTCGGTGCGTGTGTGTGTCTCACGGTTCGAAGCATGCGCAATATAGCCTCGTGCCCGTATGTGACCTCAGACGTGTGTTTCCTTTTCGCGCGAAATTAAGACGTGTGGACATACATATGAGGCTTGTTCGACTTGACCCGGCGCTGCACAGAGCGATCGGTAATGACATCAAAGTACCGCGAGCGCGACGGCTCCGTATGCTTTTCAATCACTCTCGCGGTGATGTCATTACCGATCGCTCTGTGCAGCGCCGGTTCAACTCGAACACGCCAGTAAGAGTGGAGTATGGAGCGCTGCAGGACACGTCACGCGGAGAAGTGGAAAGTGGGAGAGATAAGAAAGGCTAACCGGAGTTGGAGGATGCGCCAGCGTCGTATAAGTCCGGTGTGTGGGAACATTTTGGATTTCATGTTATGATATTTAAATATATAGCAGCTACAGTGGCACTTTAAGTTTAGATAAGAACTCCAGTCATATGTTTCCAAATACTGCACTTTAATTTCAAGTGAAAAAAGTGTATCCTCACTCTCAGGGAATAGAAGCATTGTTGATACTGTTTTTGTGTTGAGGTTGAACTTATGTTTCACTTTATGATTATGGCCTTTGCTATTGCTATAGCCTAATTACAGGCAATTATGTTTCATGTATTTTGACTTATTTAAAAGACAGAGTTTTAAGAGTTCCTCTCTTTTTCTTTTAAAAGATACAATTTTTGTAAGAGCTACACTTAAGTTGGCAGTTTGATAAATGCAAGTTAATTTCAATCTTTGTGTGCTAAAAATGCACATAAGTTCCTGTAGAGATAGTGATACACATTCTACTTTTTTTTTGCCAAATAAACGAAAAGCATGTCATCAATGTCTTCTCTCTTGCTGTATCAAAATCTCACCTAGCTTTCCTGTGAGATGGTCCCAATAATGTGCTTAAAGTCAAGTCAAATTCAGTTTGTGCATGATTGCATGATATAACATTTTTGTTAATACTGTATCCTAAATTGTGGATAATTAAGCTATATATCATATGCTGAAGTACATTTCTGGAGTGTTAAAGATTAAAAGAAAAACAACAAGAACCGTACAGAACCGAAAACCGTGACCCTAAAACCGTGATACAAACCGAACCGTGGGTTTTGTGAACCGTGCCACCTAGTATTGTCACGGTACCAAAATATCAGTACTCGGTACCAATACCAGTGAAAATCCACGGTTCTCGGTACCAATTTCGGTACCAAAGCTTAATTTAGATTAAATTTACACATATTAAAGTGTATATCACGGTTACAAAGATGGAAACTGTAGTATTAAAAACAATTTACAATAAGATTCTATTTGTTAGATAACAGATAAAATTACATAACAATTAACAACAGTTATATACTGTAGCAATTATTCTCCATGGGGTTAACTTAAAAATGTACTAATATATTTTTAAAATCAAAAGTTTTATGTTAACAATATTTAATGCACAATGAATGAAGTGAACAAACATGAACAATCAAGTGTTTGTATTAAATAACATTCACAAACATTAATTAATATTGTAAAAATATATTGTTCACTCAATGTGTTGATGTTGCATTAAGTAATATTAATGAATGGTGTCTTATTGTAGTGTTACCAAACTATACAGGAGATAAAACATGTTTTATTTGACTTAACTGAAGACAGGCAAGAGTGACATTTTTGGATTAAATAAAAGTACAAAGCTTGAGAACCCTGTAGCTGATTTCTAATGCTAGGGCTAGAAATCAATTAATTCTGATACTTCCTCATCATCATGGAGAACGCATCGCACCGCTTTCTCCTTTCCACAAGCGCTTGCTCTCCCGTGTCTCCGCTATGCAACCATGAACAGCAGCGAGCCTGGAAAGACGAGCTCGCACGTCTCTTCTATTATGAGCGCGCTTGCCGCGCGCCTACATTTGAAATTTGCACACGCAAAAAAACGCGCTATATAAACGTGAACGGCCCTTTATGGCAACGTGACATTAGCCTAATTCAAAATATTTCCACATGTGGCTCTTTCCTCCTTTCTTGTCAACAAGTGGATTCAGAGCCACCGTATTAGCAGCGCCGGTCGCCGTGTCTCAGAGTGTTTTTATGAAGAGTACGCACCTCTGCATCTTTCCGACAGCGCATCAAGAACCGGATTAACCCGGTACTCGGTACCTAGAAAAGCTGGGACCGTAACCGTTGAATTTTTTTAGTACCTACTTGGTACCGAAGTACCGAGTTTTTTGACAACACTAGTGCCACCCCTAATATATATATAATCAAAATATAATTGAAAGTCAAAAGCACATTTTTAGTCATACCTGGAAACAAATCTTGTTCAAATAGGTTATATGGGCCATTCAATAGAATTGGTTCAAAGTTAGAGTTGGAAACATCTTGAAAAGAAAATTGTCTTTTTCCATAAATCTCTTATAAAGTATTATTTTTTAAAGTAGGCCAATACATTTTATCATACATATTTCAAAGTTAAGGATTCATTATTTTGATATAGCCTAGCTTGCATCGGAACAAACTCTATAACAGTTGATTAGTTTATTTTTGACAAAACATACTATATATTTAACATATGAGCAGAAACTGTCTAACAAAAGCTTATTTGATGTCTATTTTAGAGTAAAAACTTTATATTCTATCCAAAACTAGCCAACGAAATGTTGTCATTACAGACACTATTCTATATCGCGATTAGAACAAATGTCAGTAGGCTATAGCAATATAGTTTGGATGTGTTCATGTAAAAATTACGTTTACTAATGTAGGAGCGAGAGTGAATGAATGCACAGATGCGATGTACATCTGTAGTAAACAACATCGCGCGCGCATCTGTGCCATTCATTCATTCATTCACACACAGACACGCAATTCATATTTAAACAGTCTTTGTGCCGTTTACAGACACTATTCAATAACGCGATTACAACAAAGCACTTAAGAATAAACTTACTTCATCAGCTGGATCCGTGCTCCTTGAAATGAAACTACCAGCACTTCTGAGGTAACTTTTTGGATGTTTTATCCAGCTGATGTGGGCGTTTTCATGGCTTGCCTCAACATTTGCGTTTGAATAGCGCGCTCTCTCAGTGGGCGTGTCACATTAACACGTCATACGCTATAATTAGCTGAAAGGAAAAAGATTGACATCTCTCTCTTTTCATACAGATTACATAAACTGAGAATAGTTGTTTTTTATATAAATTACTTCATTTAAAAGAAGAGAATTTCAGCTTCATAACGAAAAATCTTTCATGCCTTTGTGACATGTACTTAGTTACAGTTAATCTTCGGACGCGTTTCAGAATGGACTTCACTGACTGAGAGAACGCAGACCTCGCATCATGTTTTTTTTTCCTTTATTTGGGGAAAAGCAGAACACTTTGTTTTTATTGTGAGTATCCACAAAAAAATAGACGCTTAACAGCATCTAACGATGTACAACACTTATATGTAAGATCAAAATCAACAGAGTAATTTGAGTCTCTTTTGCACTGATAAGAAAAAAAGTGAGCCCGTCGCGCCGGCGCGATTGCCGACCCCAGGGGGTTAAAGCATTTAACGCTGTTGTTGGTTTTTTAAAACATCTGATGGATGAACTCACGCCTCGATTGGACTCATTTATTTAATAAGATTGATGCACTGTCAATCATTGTAAAACTTCATGTTTGACTCTGCTGCTATGGTCTCCACTCTTCATCTGTTTGATCATACAGCTGTATGAACATATTCAAGCAGCTACTTTAATCTCCTAAATGAACAAATAATTTCAGGATTCACACTTGTAAGCAATTGCTGCTGTAAATCCCCCTAAAATACTGAATGCAGCAGCCATAGTAAACACTTTCCTAATTAGTCCTACACTGCATAAACCTGATCTTTTGTGATAAATAATATCATTAGGTAAAAGACTAAAGGTTCATGCATAGATTAGTTACGGTTATTATTTTTTGGTAAATTATAGGTAAATTAACCAAAGGATTAATTGACTACCGGTATTCAGAAAATAAACAATTGATTAACCATAAAAAAGAATCGTTAGATTAATGGATTAATCATTAATCAGCTTTCTGTATATAATTTGTTCACAATTTAAATAAGATTATTTTCATCCTACTAAAAGAAACGATGTGAAGTTGATATTTTAGTCACTGGCTTGACTTACTTAGAAGTCATAAACAGTATTGAACGATTTTGAGAGAAAGATTACCTGTCTGAATTTGAACAATTACACATCAGACATTGTTGCTTGGTAGCTCGATGATTTATTTTCAGACGTTCATCGAGGCCAGCTCTGTATTGGCCCAAGTCGGTGAAATGTTTGGACCATACAAAACTTTGGGAAGTTGTGTCGGCGCATTTCCAGAGAAAATAAAATTAACCCATTGTTTCTTCATGAAGAAACTAAAAAATACTTGTGTTCATTTGTACATCTGAACACTGATCAACTGCCATGCTTCGCTCGTTTGCAAGCCAAGATATCTCTCGAGGAAAAACTCTAATACCGGTATAACAATCCTCCTGGTGCCGGGTCTGAGTGAGTAATTTACTCTCTTATCGTTCTTTGATTAACAAAATGACACTTTAAGACCAGCCGCTGCTGACAGACACACGATCTGACACTCGTCCCATTTTCTCACAAATCTCTACGTTCATTTACGACTTTATTTAAATCATTTAAGACTGATCTTATGAGGACACTCGACAAATCCGACATTTTGGCATAATGTGTGTGTTACTGTTTGTTCAAGCCCAATAGAGAACTCGAAACTGACGCGCGTCTTTTCTATTTGTGTGTGTGTGTGTAATAGGCAGGCCGCAGGACTTACAGCGCGGTCTCTTTAGTCTTAAAAGCATTCACATTAATAAGAGCGTGATCATACAACGCTAGTCAACGGGTAACAGAAAAAAACGGATACTGCGTAATTGCGTTAAATATATATATATTTTTTTTTTTTTGCGGTGCAGCGGTGGGCAAGTGATGAAACCGGTGTTGCGACTAAACACCGTGTAACACCGGTAACACCGACTACCGTAGCAAGCCTAATATAGCATAGTGATAATGAAATCACAAACACTGCGATTCAATTAAATACGTATTTGTGCTAGCTGTGGGTTTCAGAGTAAAGCGTGACGCTTTGGTTTCTTCCAAAGTCTCAGAGAAGCTCTATTCACAGTAAATGCTCCTCCATGCGAACTCAGTCTCTGCATGTGCTGTTTTTTGGGTTTCAAATAACGTTCATTTGGGAACGCATATACAGTCTGATGCACTGTGTATCATAGTGAAGTGTTGCACTGTTATCATTTACATCTGTGAAGCACGTCTCAGCAGCTCGGTTAAACTCCTTATCTGCATATGCTGTGAGTTTGGGTAACGTTTATCTGGGAACGCAACGGGCACCATTCCACCAGATTAGAAACAAATCATTTATAAACCTACACCAACACAGGAGAATACATCAATGTGTTTCTAAATATGCTAAATGTTGTTCATCTAGATTTCAAAATAAAAGTCCAGGGCTCAAAATTAACTTTTTTACTTGGTAGCACTGGTGCTCCCAACTTCAAAAAGTTAGGAGCACCAGCAAAAATTTAGGAGCACCACAACTACAAATTATGTATTAACAGATTTCATTTCACTGGGGCTTTACACATCATGTGGCCAAGATTTTAAATTTGGTCTTCTGGCTCCATCTCACCCCGATAATATCGGGACATGATTTGTCATTCGCATACGTCATGTTAAACGCAACTTCGACATGTTAAATCGTTCTTTTCCCATGAGCTGCAACATAGGTTTAATTTAGTTAAGGCAAGCTCTTCTTTGGCGATGGTGTAGCCTATGCGGTGTTATATTTGACGTATTAGCTCTGCCAATAGAGAGGAACGACCAGCAGCATCCTGCCGATTAAAAGCCTTAAAGGGTTAGTTCACCCAAAAATGAAAATTAAGTCATTAATTACTCACCCCCATGCTGTACCAACCCCGTAAGACCTTCGTTCGTCTTCGGAACACAAATGAAGATATTTATGATTAAATCTGAGCGGTTGATCACTCCTCCATAGGCTCCCTAAGGGAATGACACCGGACGGCCCAGAAAGTCATTAAAGAAAATTTTTAAATATTCCATGTCACAACAGTGGCTCAACTATAAGTTTATCAAGCGACGAGAATACTTTTTGTGCGAAAAAACAAACAAAAATAACGACTTTATTCGACTATTCCTTTTCTTCCTTGTAGGCCTGAAACGAGACTTCAAGAGATTTCCACGACGCATGCGCGAGAACTTAACTGAAGTAGTTGAAGGAGATCGCAATTCTCGCACATGCGTCGTGGAAATCTCTTGAAGTCTCGTTTCAGGCCTACAAGGAAGAAAAGGAATAGTCGAATAAAGTCGTTTTTTTTTTTGTATGTTTTTTCGCACAAAAATTATTCTCGTCGCTTGATAAACTTATAGTTGAGCCACTGTTGTGACATGGAATATTTAAACATTTTCTTTAATGACTCTCTGGGCCGTCAGGATTCATTCCCTTAGGGAGCCTATGTAGCAGTCATCCACCTCTCAGATTTAATCATAAATATCTTCATTTGTGTTCCGAAGACGAACGAAGGCCTTACGGGGTTGGTACAGCATGGGGGTGAGTAATTAATGACTTCATTTTCATTTTTGGGTGAACTAACCCTTTAACCATTCATTAAAGTGAATCGGTTCAAATGAGTCATTAGTTCGCGAATCGGACGTGTCATTAGTGGATGTGTGATGAGCATGGTGATGAGGCACATGTTGTGTGATTATCCCGGCAGTTTATTTTTTAGCACAATTCACACTCCGCGGTAATTCAGGAGAAAAAAAAACTCAGAATACTCCACGTGAAACTTTGGTCTTCCGCCCTTTTTCTATCGTGTCAAATGATTTTGATTAATGCGCGAGGGAGAGATCAAGACAGCGCTCGTTTTGTTTGAAGACGTGAGAGTGCGCGGGCGCGGCCGGGGCTCTCTCTCTTACGTAGACGCGCCCTGTCAAGCGCAGCAGTCATTCTATTCTACATCACTCACCGATCAAATAAGGCTTTGGCGGCCGCCAAAAAAAATTTAATGCAGGAAACCCTCTGGATTGGTTATATAACGTTGGATAGAATGATGGTCCGGCCATCGCGTATCAGCGCACAAGGTACACACTGTGAAGTAATTTGCAAACGTTTTTTAGAGAGATGAAAACAGGTCGCACCACAACCATTATTTGCACTCGCACAAATGCTCCCAAATATATTTTTAGGTCGCACAGATTAAATTTCAGGAGCATATGCGACCAAAATGGTTGCAATTTCGAGCCTTGAAGTTGAAACCCTCGTTCTGAGTTTACATGTTTTGATGTCCACATATTCTTGTTCAAGAAATTACAGTGGCTTCAGCATTTCTACTGTAAAGAAGTGGCCAAGTATTAAAGATTAAGTGGATATTTGAATTAAATGTTGTTTGGCCAATATTAAACAAGAATTGGATCATGCTGTAAGCAAGGATCTTCAACCAGGGTACTGCAGGGGACCGCCAATTAATGTTTGACCACAAATAAATTTGTCATAAACATCAGGTCAAAGGTCAAATTTCAACACAAGCACCCTCAACCGAAAGCAAGAGCACCCTCGGTTAATCCAATTAGTGCACATCAGTGCATGAATTTGTGTTTGAGCTCTGAAGCTCTCAAATGTTCCAATTTACAACGCGTTTATCCAGCTGTGAGAAATGTAACCAGTCACGGACATGCTTGTTGATTGCTTGAACACAATGGGTAATCAGAGATTAATTTAGAGTTTAATTTAGTCACAATCCAGTAACCGGTCAAAACGCTGGAGGTTTTGTTCAGTGGAGAGTTCTGAACACTCGCGAATCCTCTCATTAACAGACAAAGAAACAATGCAAGTAAGAGATTCATTATGCAGTGTAGACAACTAATGATTTTAATGGAACTTTGTGAGATCGCGAACTGAGAAAAGCGACAGCTTTTTAGTGATTGTAAAGGGAGCAGGGAGCGCACTTTTGAGGTTATAGCCTATATAATCCATTGAATAAAAGTTTTGTTTTTCATGCTGCTAAGAATGGAGGGCCAATTGGCTTTATGCCCAGCTGCACTACTTCCTGAACTTCAGCCAGCTCCTTGTTTCCTGTCTGCCATTATTGGACTAATTGATTAATTCAGGTGTGCCTGACCTCAGTAGTCATGGCAACAATAATCAGACACACCTGAATTAATCAAGTTTGCCCAATAATGGCAGACAGGAAACAAGGAGCTGGCTGAAGTTCAGGAAGTAGTGCAGCTGGGCATAAAGCCAATTACATGGTGCAAAATTTCGGAAGTGACATTTACATATAAATGCGGGATTTCCTCTCGCAATTGCAACTGACAGAGATAACCTGCACGGGACAAAATATGGCATGTCAAAATAGATGCATGAAATGTCAAGGCAGACTAATAGATTAATAGAAAAATATTCGTATCAATATATTTTGGAAATTCCATTCCAATAAGTATAAGTAAAAGTAACAGTAATGACTTGTAAATCTTAAATGTCTGGCTTGTACATTGCCATTCTTGTTATGGTGGAGCCATTGCTAACATATTACATCTGCACTTTACTAGAGAAACCTCACTAATTTCATGCATGTTTCTTTGTGCATAAATCTCAATTTTAACGATACAAATTAATATACAGACAATGATACATGTGTAACAACAATAATCCAGAGTTCTAATCAATTGTCTTAATATAACTATCAAAATATTGTTGGTTTCTATTAACATTGACGCTAGGCTATATACTTAATATGTAGTTCTGCTTGACATGTTTTATTGAGGTCCCTGCTCCATGTTTCTATCGCCTAAGGGATCCTTGCCCTGAAAAACGTTGAAGACCACTGCTGTTAAGTGTAACAACAATCACAATTTGTTATAATGCGTAATGTACATAAGCTGATTATGTTTATATTATGTATATTACATTATGTATTTTAACAGTGTTCTCCAATGATTATTTGGTTGATACTTTATTTGAACCCATTTATAATTGCCTCATTGTTATTGAAAAATTTGGCAGATACCGATGATGTTTTATATTTGAAAGCCAATTACTGATATATTGGCCAATAGATCTAAATTTATATCATTTTTAAGAGCCTGATTACAAAAACAAAAGTCTCATAATTAAAAGCCATGTCCCACAACATGAATCAAACATATACAGTAGACCTACAGTAGCCTAGTTTGAACCAGTGTAAAATTTAAAATTAATTTTACACTCCTATGGCCAACTTTCTCTATCAAAAAATAAATAAAAATAATCTATTGCCTTACAAATAAATAAAATAATGCCAACAATGGAAAGTCTAGACAACATCACTTAAAGAGTCAAAATGCATGTGCCATGGATAAATAAAATGGCCTCTGCACAGACAATAGGCCTAACGAAATGATTTTAACTAAGCCACATTACTGATAAAATTAAAAGTGGATCAATGTTTTTGAAAAATAAACATCTAAAATTAATATTACTGTTCCAAATAACAGCATGGCTGTTTGAGCTGCACTGAAGCTGTAGAGCTTGAAGGAGTAGTTCACTTCATTACCCCATGATTTACTCACCCTCAAGCCATCCTAGGTGCAAATGACTTTCAAACGAATACAATCGGAGTTATATTACAAAAAAATATCCTGGCTCTTCCAAGCTTGATAATGGCAGTGAATTGCAACCAACAGTTTAAAGCTCAAAAAAGTGCATCCATCCATCATAAACGAACTCCACACGGCTCCGGGGGTTAATAAATGCCTCCTGAATCGAGGCGATGAGTTTGTGTAAGAAAAATATGCACTCAATCTGATGGTTGGAATTCACTGCCATTATCAAGCTTGGAAGAGCCAGGATATTTTTAATATAACTCTGATTGTATTCGTCTGGAAGAAGTCATATACACCTAAGATGGCTTGAAGATGAGTAAATCATGGGGTAATTTTCATGTTAAAGTGAACTTCTCCTTTAATGAACTTTAGCCGTTTAAGTCAACCAAACGCATCCTACAGGGTTCCTGCACACTTTTTAAAGTCAAATTTAAGGCTTTTTAAGACCTTTTTAAGACCTGAAGAAATCAAAATTAATACCGTACATTAGGGGTGTGCAATATTGACAAAAATATATCGAGATATTTTAAACGTTTTGTTGATAATAATTAGATGATATTTTACTGATTGTGTTTTTGTGCTGGTGCATTGGCTGGTTTAGGCCTGTTGTTGACAGCAGACTCACGAAGATATTCATATTTTTCATATTCTATGCAGTGGTCAGTTCACAGTAGTGACAGAAATTATTAATTAATGTGCAATATTTGCCACCTTAAATTGATTTCCAGGGGCATTTTCACCTATATGTGGACATTTTTTCTAAACTTATTTAGAGTTATGCATCACCTTTTATGTCAAATAGCCTACTAACATTCAAATTATTCAAATTAAATTGTACAGTAATTATACTTATTTATACAATAATACTTAATTGGCTTTATGCACAGCTTCACTACTTCCTGAACTTCAGCCAGCCCTTTGTTTCCTGTCTGCCATTATTGGACAAACTGATTAATCCAGGTGTGCCTGGCCTCAGTAACAATAATCAGGCACACCTGGATTAATCAGTTTGTCCAATAATGCCAGACAGGAAACAAAGGGCTGGCTGAAGTTCAGGAAGTAGTGAAGTTGTGCATAAAGCCAATTACACAATAATTATACAGTACCACCGTTACCAGTCAAATTAAATCATTCAATCAAAATCCATCTTTGCAGTGCAGAGGTCACACAGAAGTGGCATCAGAAGTGGCATTAATATTTACACTCCATTTACAATTGCATAAATAAAGCTATGAGAGTTTTTTTTTAAATCAATATTCAATATATAAATATGAAATGATTTCTAATTTTAACGTTTTAATTAAAGGGTACTTTAAATATGAAACTAAAACCGCCAGTAGGTGGCGGCAAGTCACTGTCCTAATACCGTAAGCGAGTTGAGCATACTATGGAGTTGAGGGATTCATTCATTCAACCGATTTGTTCAAACGGCTGATTCATTCGGGAAAGAAACAAGTGATTGTTCATTGAATCGTTAAAATGACTCGTTCAAAACGTGGATTTCAGTCAAGAAATCATCGCTGTCTGTTGCATTAAGACTCTGCTACGGTTTCATTTTGAAATTCTAGTCGGCGAAATAAAGGGAAAACAAACGATATTGACAATATGGTGTCTAAAAAGTAACTCATGTTAATTTATTTTTAATTTAACTATTGTATAACATAAATATATCACACTTGTGCACGGGAAAACGGCACTCTTACTGATGTGATATTCTAATATAAGAACAGAATATGATATAAATATAAGACAAAAACTAATTTGGGGACATAGGCCTACAACTGCACTGACACATCACGCAGTGAAAGCACGAGAGACAAATGCGATGTCAGCTCACAGTGCCTCATACATCGTCAAAACAATTACAATATCATTATAGACAATACACATCGCACACCCCTAAGGACATAAAGAATGAACTTACGACTGAACTGACATTGCCAACTTTCTTCTTCTCTCCTCTCTCGCGTGCAGGAGACAGACGTTATTCTGCCGCGAATGTGATGCGAATTGTCACGTGAACAAGCAAATCCACAAATATAGAATAATAAAAAATAATACGCTAGATAGTTTTAATTTGGAAAACGTTTAGATATGTCTAAGTCGAAGTGTCATCTAAAATTTAAGACCTTTCATAAGTAAAAATAAGACTTTTTAAGACTTTTTATGGCCTTATATTTTAAAAATCTAATTTAAGACTTTTTAAGACTTTAAGGATCCGCGGGAACCCTGATCCTATATGAGATTTATCAGACATTTATGCAACATAAACATAATATTACATCTTATATCTGCACAAAATGATGCAAATGCACAAGTAAACGAACTAAGTTAAGTGCTATTAAGAATGTGTCACTCCTGTTGTGGATGCACTCTTCTCGTAACAACGACAACTAGCTGAAATACAGCAACTAAACCCAAATAATTCACAAGGTTTTATAACAATAGTGTTCTCTTTATAATGTTATTTAATATGATAGTCCCAATCATAGTTATTAATGTCGTGCATTGCTGTTTGAGCTGCATGCACTTAAGCTGATCACCGGCGCTTTTTACTAACGTGTTAATTCTTAAACAAATGCATCCTATATGAGATATATATATATATATATATATATATATACACACACACACACACACAATAAACAATCCTACAACTTGCATTTGCACAAAACAGAAAGCTGTGAATGCACATGCAAACTTAAAAGTCATGAAGGTAACACTGCTGTGGATGCGATTATCCTGTAACAAAGTGCACTGAAACATGGGTGGACAGAATTCACAACGTTCTTTTAAAGGTAGTATTTTCATTCTAATTTTATGTAGTCTATATGACAGACTTGTGGCCAAATTTTCTTATTGGGTCAGAATCGATAACATTAAAATTGATCAAATATCAGCTGATATGGTGGCTGATATATTGTGCATCCCTAATTGTTATTATATATGCATTTTAAGCTATTTTAAAAAGGCACTCAGGTCTATTTTTATTACCATTAAAAAAATTCCTGTATACTTGAATATTCGTCAAAATAATCGACCGGTTACTCGATTACCAAAATAATTGTTAGTAACAGCCATACATTTCAAAATGCATCTTCATCGTTTTGCATTTTGTAACTTTCAGTATTTTTCTAGTCATATTTTGTCATTAAAGATTTCTTAAAAACAGCATTAAAATATAGTCTTGTCTTGTTCTCGTGAACCCAATATCGTGCATTATCTCGTCTAGTGAGCTTGATGTTCATTATGACAACACATCTTCCTCGGACATCCAACACTCAAGAACTACATCTCACTTGGTCAAACAAAATAGTAGCCTAAACTATCTTAAATGAAAGCGTCAAATCTCTGAATAAACTCAAGTTAAGACCTTTCCAGACAAACTTGCTACACAGAAGTTGTCATAACAGCAAGAAGAGACTAAGACTAACACCTGCAGGCATAAAACTTAGCACTTCCATTAAAAACACTCTTCAAACGGCATTGGTCTACACGCGCAATACATAAATACAGGTGTGATGACATCACTGAAGCAGTGAACCCTGGGAACCATAAGGGCCCCCTAACACTCCTGCCTATATTAAAGAGCATTTTGAGTTATTTCTCATGTGGCTTCTTCCATCCTCCTTTTGAAACAGCCCATCTCCTACCTAAGCTGGTTAGGGGTTCCCTTATCTCTTTGAAACTCTCTCTCGCCCCATCCTCCTGCTTGACTTTCAGTGCTTTGGGGGAGCTGGGAGAGCTGCTGAGGGAAGGGGAAAGATGTGTTATTCACAGAAAAACAAACAATACATTAGGAGTTCAATATACCAAGTATGCAACAACTGCAATGTTGCAGAAACACCAACAAAAAAAATACTCAGTTAGAAAACTGATACAGAAACACTGTAAATGGCCTGAGCTTGTGCCATGATTTATACAAAGAATGAGTGGAAAATGTAAAGAGAACATTTAAATAAAGTACTTGAGTGGTCAATTATATTTTGTATATTGTGTGCTCCAAATCGGTAACTCTAGTGCAGTGTTTCTCCACCCTGTTCCTGAAGGATCCCCAACACTGCACATGTTCTTTGTCTCCCCAATCAAACACACATGATTCAACTCATCAGCTCATTAGAAGAAACTGCAGGACCTGAAATGTGTCAGAAAGAGGGCACTTTCAGGGTGTCTTTACACTGTGCCCCCTCCCCGGCAGTGTTGGTCTGGTTTCACACAAAACAGAATGCGGGTCAATTGTTTTTTATTAATTTGGTGCTATTATGTGCAGCAAAGTAAATGAAACTTGGGTTTGCTGTATGTGTGTCGCATGAAGGCGGCTTTCTGCTGTTTGCAAACAGGCTCACTCTCGCTCACATCCAAGGTAAATCAACACTCATCCCTCACATGTGTTTTATTAAATTACTATCATCCCTTGCATGTGTTTTATTAAATTACTATCATCCCTCGCATGTGTTTTATTGTATTATAATCATCCCTCACATGTGTTTAATTGTATTACGGTACTATCATCCCTTACATGTGTTTTTATTAAATTACTATCATCCCTTACATGTGTTTTATTGTATAACTATCATCCCTTACATGTTTTTATGGAACTAAATACATTGTAATTGGCTAAAACGCATGCGCAGGTTACTTTACTCCCTGAACAAGCGTGCACCTGACTTAGTGTTGCTTTCACATTCAAGTGAATCGCAGCACAGTTTACCACAAGCACTGGAAGTCTCGGGTTCGGTACCTAGGCGCGCTCCCAGGTCCACATGACAGCTTTCACATTAGCAATTGTTCATGCGAACCGTGCCCCGTTCTAAACTAACCTGCCAGTGAAAAAACGCCCTCAAAACGTGCAGTGTTGGGGTCCTCCAGGACCTGAATGATACCTGAATTGTTCCAAGCTGATGGTGTTTATTACTCATGCTTGCCTCCGCTTGTGTCATATACCTCATTTTTATATCGTGATATATATATATCTTTAGCGTGAAATACAATTACTAAACATTATCGTGATATAAGATTTTTCATATTGCCCACCCTTAGGGCCAAGTGTCACACGAATGGACACAAACACAAGATTTCTTATTTGCCACAGACATCAATTTCAATGCATGTTTTGGTATGGTACACTTCCTATATAACATCCCATACTGATTACATTAGTTGAGTGGGGTGAGTAGGTGGTGCTTCACTGCTGTTTGCATTCCTGACAGATAAGTATTTACAATACAAAGGTGATGCAGTCGCAGTTTTTTAAAGGCACAATATGTAATTTTGCTAGAGGTCGCTTATTCAAAACAAAGGCGTAGCTTGATGCCGCAAATGTGGAGTCATGGAAAGTGTCACCTCCACAGCCGATGGAAAGCAATCCGACGGGACTCGGGCAGAAATCTTGTTCGTGGATGAGCTAATGTATTAAAGTTTTATTAATGTTACTGTGGTATGAAGCAGGGAAGGGTTGAGAGCCAGGGATATTTTACGTTTATTGTGTGTATGCTGCAGTCAGCAGATTCCGGTCCTTTCCTTTTGTTTTCTTTTACGATTAAAGTTACGTTTAATGTCTGCCTCCTTCCCTGAACTTGAACATTGTTAATGTTCATTTAAGTGATCAAACGTAACTGTATTTCATTCTAATGAAATAGATGCACATGCTGAATTACTACTCATACAGGTCACTTTACTTGAATTAATATTGTGGGGTAACTCAGCGCTGTTTTACTTGGTCAAACAATCATACTAAAAAGTGTGTTGCAAGTTATGTTATAACGTTACTCTGTGCGTTTGCTCGGTGGCTGGTATGAGACTTGTTGCACACTGCAGTAAGCTAGGTCGATACTAGAATATCATATTAACAAAAGCTGGATGACTTGTGTTGCTAAACAGCATGCAATTAATTTAAAATATATTACATGATGGAGAAAATGCTGTTACGGTGGTTATGTTAGCCACTTGAAAAAATAGCATTGTTTCTGAGGCATGGTACAAACATGTTATAATCTCTTGTTTTCTTGATTTACAGCGAGTTTATAACAATAAGACTAACCGCGTTGAATAACAATGATTCGTTTTCTGTCGATAAATGTCTCCAGATAGTTGCTCATCGGTCTAATAAAACACATTATATATTAAAGCATCTTTGGGGTTTCTACGGAAGAAAACCCTGAAATCAAGGGTAGCGTGGATATGATGTCATTGACAGGTGACGCAATCCATGTAAAATTGTGGATTTCTCTGGATTAAACCATTAGGGATGGGCGATATGGCCTAAAATCCATATTGCGATATACATTGCAGCCTCTTGCGATAACGATATATATCACGATATATAAATTATAATAGAACCATTTCAGAACAGGTTAGATAGACCATAAGGAAAGCCAAACTGCTAAATATATATTTTTTAAAGAAAACGTATGTAGTTTTGAGAACATATATTATGCAAAACTGAAATTATACAACAATGTTGCAGATAAATAAAATTCAAGTACTAGCTGCAGAGACTTTAACAAAGAAAAAGCTTAAAGTATTGGATTTCTTTCCTTTAGTCCACGCCTGATTCACACATACTCTGTCTATGCAGTGCGTGTTGCGGTGGTATGTGGCGCAGGAGCAGCATGCACTATTGTGCTTTCACATATGGTGCGTTTGCAGTGCACAACTGATCTACGGCTGTACGACTAACATAACATTTATCCTCTATTTTTTATTTCAAATCACTATTTTTATTATTAATATACTTAAAAATGTATTATTACTTCTATATAGATTTATATATTAAGTTGCTCAAGCAAGTGACAAAACATTTATACATTTTTGTTAACATCGCAAACATTTTAAAAATGAAAACATACACAATTGACAAAAACAGCTCTCTCATACCTTTTCTTTTGCATTTAAATCTTTTTTACAAGAAATAATTTGGTCACGAAGAACTTGTTTTTCCACCTCCACGAAGAGACAAGTGCATCCATTATGTCGCGTTGTTGAGGTAACGTTACTGTGTAGTTTTCCTTGCTTTAATTACCCCGAGCTTAAAGTTAAACAGAAAATGACTGTGAAAAATAGTAGTATAATTTAATTAAATGCATTTAAGGAGAGATTACTATATTTTCATTTCAATCCGTGTTCATTTTGAACATGAACCATGCGCTGTAAATTTAATTCAGCACGTGGAGCAAAGCAAAAATAGACTGTGCGGAAACGATCGATGCACTGCTGTATACGCACCGCACCTGGAACGCATTGCCCCCCCGCTCCGCGTGCAGGCCTGTTAACATGGGTACGGAAAAAATACGCACCGCATTTGCACTGCAAACGGAGTATGTGTGAAACAGGCGTTAGCCAGAACTGTTGCCCCTACAGAGTATAGTGTGCAGCTGCTCGTCGGACGGCTTAAATCCGAGCCAAGTCCAGATAACAGATGTTACACCGGTCTTTTTCACCAGCTCTCTATTTCGCTTTCAGCAATGTTTACTCAAGATGACGAATACGATGATGCGTTGCAGCCGGTTGCAGCTCATTATCGCGATAGTGCAATAGAATTAAAATCTCTATCGTAGGCCAATTTTGTATCGTTTATATTGCATATCGTTTCTATCACCCATTACTAGTTGGAAACATTTGGGATAATGCAAGTCAACAAAACAAAACTAATATATAACTAATATATAAACTAATCTAAAATATATAACGAGTAGTTTCAACCCAAAAATCCTACATATTGTGCCTTCAATTAATTTGTATGGGTTTCAGTGGTGTAATCACAAAAGGTTTCCACTTTATGTAGCGCAATTGTGATTGAATCACCAAAAACATAGGTAGAAACGATGCTTTTGACTTTTTTTGCACTAAACACTAAACCCATCCTTTCATCATTTCATGTCATGTCACAATACACTCAACTACCCTGTGTTGCCACAATGTATTAAACTCTAAAAAAAAAAAAAAGCTGAAAAACTACTTCACATGATCGGTCTTCAAATCACCACTTTATAAATCAGGTTAGTAGCTAAAACAGCTATAAATGCTCTTTTATGCGCCACCTTGTTACAACTATTATACAAATCATATAATAATCAGTATATGTAATTCTGTCCAATATTTGATTCAGTAGAGATTTATTACAATACAATCTTAAGAAAACAGTTTTTTTATTATTTATATACCAAAAGACAAAACTTAAGACTTTGACATGTTCATCCTTAAGAACCATTAAGAACCAAGGTTGTACGTCACACGCATCACACACATGACCAGCGTAGGCCAATAGTGAGCCTACGTGTAACATGCAACACAGAAGCTTTGCGCAATATCACTACGTGAAATCTAAAGGCCCACAGGGAAGGAAATGAGTAGTTGAATAAAGTCGTTATTTTTGTTTGTTTTTTGCGCACAAAAAGTATTCTCGTCGCTTGATAAACTTAGGATTGAGCCACTGTAGTCACTCTGACTATTTTAACGATGTCTTTGATAACTTTTGGGCCGGCCAGTTTCGATCCCTTAAGAAGCCTATGGAAGAGTGATCCAGGTCTCAGATTTAATCAAAAATATCTTAATTTGTGTTCCGAAGATGAACGCAAGTCTTACGGGGTTGGAACAACATGAGGGTGAGTAATTACTGACAGAATTTTCATTTTTGGGTGAACTAACCCTTTAATCGCCTGTTCTTGGGAAAAAGAAGAAAGTCCTGTATTTTCACAATGGATACAAAATATATAAAAAATATATAACTGAACTAAAAATAAAATGCCGAAAGAAAACATCTATTTGGTAAACAAATAAACCAACTAATACAATTCATATTCCTTTGGGTTCTATACTCTTTTTTTTATTATTATTACTAATGCAATGAAAATACAGGTATCGGTAC
Organism: Tiaroga cobitis; assembly: GCA_030578255.1. Classification (NCBI taxonomy): domain Eukaryota; kingdom Metazoa; phylum Chordata; class Actinopteri; order Cypriniformes; family Leuciscidae; genus Tiaroga; species Tiaroga cobitis. The sequence goes on along the minus strand of CM060607.1, from coordinate 35,817,930 downwards.
TCTGTTTCAACGAGTACAATAATGAAAGCATCATCTCGTATAATAGGGCTGTGCAAAAATATCGATACAGCTGAAGGGTTGGTCAAAATCCCTTGCCTCTTCAAAATACATCTATAATCATAAATCCTTTTGAATGCTTATATACTTCCTTTATAAAAATCAATAATCAAATATATTCATTATCACATACTCATTTTTATATTCTTTGTGCTTGTGAAATTATATTTTCTTAAATGCATGTGATGGAAGTAGCCAGTTTCTTTTAGGTGCATTCCAATCTTACTTTGAGATTGCACGTAGTACACGCAGGACACGAAGGCCATGTAACCCACAAGGCCGTTTGTCTCTTTCTCTGGTATCAGAAGAAAGGTTAGAGGGTCCTAAAGGCAGCGTGGACACATATGATCCTTCGCTGGACAGATGGTCAAGCTATATTGAGCGTTACTATCGAACTTTAATTGTTGTATTAAAATGTATTCTTTCCAGTATATTTCCTTCCTTGGGAGTAAATGCCAGTTATCTGTTTTTCTCCCAAACGAGTGAATGTTTTAGCATTATGTTTTGGTATACTTAACTGATAATAAGGAGCTCAGACTCTCTTCAGCCTTGATGGGAGCTGTTATTTGCTAGTGTCTGTTATTTGTGTGTGTGCATATGACATTCTATGTAGGTTCTGGACGTTCGGACCAGACAACCCGGCGCCCTTCTCTAACCCGCGAGGCCACCACAGACCTAAATCTATTGAGTGGACGACAACTATCTTTACTAATGGCGATAGGCACCCCTATCTCCTCACATGTGTTAAATTGTTTAGGCTCTTAATGTTTCTTAGCCAATGAGAATCATTCAACCTGTAAGCAATGACGTAGCTTAGACCTTGGAAATGGTATAACTGCTGTGATCTTTGTAACTGTAAGGGAGGCGGCCTACAAACTCCTGTGTGAGTCTTGAAGCTGACTTCTGCTGATGAAACTGCAAACTATCTTCAGTAAAACTTTTCTTTAATTTTTTATAATTCTGACTCCGGGTCTTCATTCTTCATATCTGGTTCTGGGTCTTTAACTGTATACCCCTTACACAGCTAACTATCGTAATTTTTTGTTTCACGATAGTGTATCGATATTCCAACCTCTAGCATCAATACTTTTTTTTTTTTTTAAACATGCCTTAAATGGTTTAAAATGACGTCTACATTTCATCAAATCCCTTCTGTGTGTCAAACGACCTCCTCAGATCCTATAGATCGCTGACTCACTGTCTACAAAGCTAACAGTCGCCCGTCATTCATGCGACCGATGTCTCAGAAGTAAGCGGGAGCGAGCATGCCGGAAAATATAAGAGCGCCTCCAGCTTGCAGAGCCGACATGTGGGTGCACTTTGGTTTAAAATTAAATCAGGGAGTAGTAAATTATAATTAGATAAAACAATTGCTATTTGTAAGCTTTGCCAGGCTACACTAAAATATTCAAGAAAAAACCAACTTGCCTTATCACTTAAGGTACCACGCTGATGAAATGGCAGCACTGCAACCTCAGCCAAAATCTGGATACACAGGATAACAACACCAACAAGCTTCCGTCTTCAAACCGCAAATTGCAATATGTATCGTAATATATTGATTTGTGACATGCATCGCGATATGTATCGAATCGTGAGGCCCTTGCCAATACCCAGCCCTAGTCTCGTACTCATTCTGGAAAAAGGAGTATTGGTGCATCCCTACTTTTAAGACAATATATTTATTTAAGTGTTTTAGATGTATTTTCAGTTCTACAAAACATTTACACAATAGTTCATACAAACGCACACTTTTAAAAGGTATAAAAACTAATATAATAATACAACTAATAAAACTAAAAAGGGCCTAAGGACAACTACTTATTAGGGCTGTCACTTTTGTGAAAAAATCCTGTTCGATTTTTGAGACGTAAGTGTTCATTGAATCGATTGTAAATCGATTTTCCCTGTCTAAAGACGTTTCCATTTTCATCGCCAAATATAGGCAAATCCACGGAAACTAACAGGCATTAGGACGAGCGTAAAGAGGGCGCTTGAGACGCGCACAAGTCAGCAATATTTCTGATGATTTATTGGCGTGAAGTTTCAGCACAATGACAAACAGGAGCGCAACATTCAGGGATTGAAATTAACACCCTCCAACTCGCCAAATGCGGGTAAAAATGAACTTTGGCGGAAAACGCTGTCAAATCACGAGCCAATCTGGCGTGTTTCTATGTTTACTCACTTTCTTTGCTGTGGAAGTTCGTGTAAGCCAAATCTGCGTGGATTTAGCGCAAATACGCAACTCGTGAGTCCTAATGATATATTAAATACAGCGTATATCGCAGAATCTGCCAATTTCTGGCTTACTTGAACACACACGTCACTAAGCAACAAATAACGGCGCGCTTGTTCACTTGCATTGAAGTAGCCTAATAGCGAACATTAAAAAGCATTTGGTTAACAGAAAAGACATTGTCATTTTCCAACATCCTACATGTTCTGTGTACTGTATTGATCTGTTTCGTTTTCGATACTTGTGTTGGTTGGTCCGATCGATTGTGCAATCGATTTTCGAACGTAAAGTGACAGCCCTACTACTAATGGACTTACAAAATGTTGATTTAAATGTTTAACATGATTCCACATACACCAGATATGTTATGATTACATATCTTATGACAGTAAAAAATTCTTACAAAGGTTTTTTTATCCTTCTTTCACTTTAATAGTAAGAGGTAGTGTTTTCCTTTGGAAGTAAGTTGTCCCTTTTGACACCAGTGTGTATTAAACCCTAATAAGAAGTAAATATTGTACACGGATATTGTAAATGTTGTTTGGTTTCGGTTACTGAATATGTCTTCATTTTTGTGCCTGCTGACCACAGCGTAACATATTTATGTAGCAACAAATAAGTATAAATAAATCTAAATTAAATTGCATATTGCGCTATCGAGCCACTCAAAATCGCAGCAAAGGAAATTCCTTCACAGCGACAGCCCTAGTACCAACAAAACCTGATTGGATTGTTTTTATATGTAGGCTATACAGATAATTTAGTAAAACCCAAATACGCTTTAGAGATCTTCATGGGAAGGGTTTAAAGGTGCAATACGTAATATTGACAGCTACTGGTGGAAATGAGTACTGCAGTCCAAATTCAAAATATTGGAAAGCGTTGTTTCGGACACCCCAAATAATGTGCACTATACATAGTAGTATTTACGAGAAGCAGAGGTCCAGGGAATACATACATTTCCTGGAAAACCCACACTACTAGATATTTAGACTACGTCCTCGCTTTCCGAGGAGGAGAAAATGGCACCCTGAGCAGCTTAAACATGCTGTCTTTCAGCGACAGATGTGTAATGTTCATAATACATAACACACGAGAGTATTTGATCTTTACTCATTGACATTGAATCAGAATGACCAGGGAACTGAGTGAAATATTTAACACTGCATGCTTAAAAGAATAAAAGCCAATCCAACTGAAAAGTCAAGTGCTGGTTCCTGACAGAAACAGGAAGTTGTACGTTATATTTTGATGGACATTTTTCTTGCAGAAACTAATACATTCTGATTATGACATTACTGATTTGTAGGGCTGGTCCGAATACCATTTTTGAGCTTCGAACCTTTGGTAGTAACGAACATCGAATATTCGAAGCTTCGGAATCTCTATAGCCTATGTCTGTCTGTCCATTTGCATTTTGATTATTTCGAGAACTGTTCATCCAAACTACTTCACAAGGGAGTGCAGTGTCGTATTTGGTGCAATATACATAGACAGGCGAGACGCGACACGTTCAGAATTAATAAACTTTTAATAAACAACAGAACAGCACGAGTGGGAAGCGGCGCGCCTCAAGATATAAAGAACAAGGTAGCAATAACAATAACAACATCACACATTTCAATTTAACGAACAGTTTAAATAAAATAAAATAAATTCCCTTTTATAGAATTAAACAAACTGTAAACAGAACAAGGTAATTTAAAATTATTAATGCGATTGCGTTCAACTCAGGGGGGGTTTAACTGGGGCACGTGACGTGACGTCCCAGTAAAATCTCAAAGTCTCCTATATTACGCAGTAGATTCATTTCGATTGATAAATGAATTGGTAAAAAGGATAATACATTTTGTTTCTATTATTCTATTTTCCACAATGTCAAAGCAACGCAGCTTAACCCAAAATACAAGCTCAAGCATCCGCTGTTCTGCACTCTAGCCAGAGAATACTCCCGTTGCAGGAACACTTTTAGTAGTCCAAGAAGAAGCAAATATATTTATTAAGTAGCAATAACGAAGTTATATGTTAAGTATTATTTTTCACCAGATTTTATAGTGTAAAACATATTTAAGCGCGAATGAGAACCGTTTCGAGGGGGATGCCAGGTGTGCAAAAAACAACAACAACAACAAAAAAAAATATTCGAATGTCACATTTTCAAATCGAAAACCAACCCACCGAACGAATATTCGAATATTCGGGTCCAGCTCTACTGATTTGAATATTTTCTATGCTTGACTGATCTTTTTTCATAATTTTGGCAATAGATAAACTGTTAAACAAGTGATCCTGAGATGAGACGCTGTAGTCATCCAATTGGACTCTCCTAAGCTGATGTGAGAAATTGGGAAATTGAGAATATTGTGATCAAACTACATTTCATAAAAATTACCTGTCAGTTCCTAAAAATCCCGGTCAGTTGTTTAAAAGATTAAGGCAACAAAAGATTTTCCAACAAAAGATGATCATATTTTTACATGATTTGTTACATTTAATTAGCCCTTAGCAGATTTTGTCTTTTCTAAGAAACAAGTATGTGAACTTAAAAATCACATACTCTCTTAAATGTCTGCAAACATATTATGGTATTTTATGCATTAGTACAGTCAAAAAAACACATACAGCACCTTTTAAAAATATGGTAAATTGAACGAGGATGAAAAACAAACTATTATAGCACATGCATCTGTCATTTACTCACCCTTATGTTGTTCCAAACCTGTATGAGTTTTTTTCTTCTGTTGAACAAAATATATTTTGAAGAATGTTGGTTACCAGACAGTTGACAGTAGCCATTGACATCCACAGTAGGAAGTAAGAAAAAAAACAAAAACTATGGCTACCATAAACTGTTTGGTTACCTAAGTTTTGCTCAATCTTCTTTTATGTTCAACAGAAGAAAGAAACTCATGCAGGTTTGGAACAACATAAGTGAGTAAATGAAAGAATCTTCATTTTTGTGTAAACTATCCCTTTAAGACACCAGTTTACAGGCGGTAGACAATTAAGATCACAGTTAAAATAACTTAAGACACGACAGAAACATTTCTATTGACTCCAAAAGAAAAATAACAAAGATGTCCAGGATCCCTGTTCGAGAACATGCCACAAGCATATTATTGTGATTTCCGTTGCCAAATTTAAGACCATCTTGAAATAATAATTAGGACTTTTCTTAAACCATTTCAGATTTTTAAGACTTTATTACCTTAAATTTAATACAACTTATTTTAAGACTTTTAAAGGACTGAGCAGCAGAATGACTGTGTGACGGTGCCAGACGGTGTCCTAACCAGACGCACTGCGATAAGATTCCAGCGACAATCAATTTATCCATTCACAACACGACTAGAGATGCAACAAAATCAATCATAAATCACTCCCAATCAGAAGGGTGTGTGAGCAGGCTCTCTTTCTCTCTGCAAACACTCTGTTGACCCTCACTTGCAACAAAATGGAAAAGTAAGGGTTTGTACATTTCTAACAATAAATTTCCATGAACTTTTCCATGACTTTTGATACAAATATTCATGACCTTCAGTCCATGAAATGTAAAATAATAAAAATAAGAATAAAAATCCATGTTCGAATTTTGAATCACAGCATATCTTAACTAATTAATAAGCTATGAGGTTTAATACAAAATAAACTGACATGCCAGTAAGGCGGCAGGGTATCTGCACACTTTTTAAAGTCAAATTTAAGGCTTTTTAAGACCTTTTTAAGACCTGAAGAAATCAAAATTAATACCTTACATTAGGGGTGCGCAATATTGACAAAAATATGTCTCAATATTTTCAAAGTTTTGTTGATGATAATTAGATGATATTTTACTGATTGTGTTTGTGTACTGGTACCATGGCTGGTTTAGGCCTGTTGTTGACAGCTGACTCACGAAGATATTCATATTTTTCATATTCTATGCAGTGGTCAGTTCACAGCAGTGAAAGAAATTAACATTTTTTATTAAAGGGCAATATTTGCAACCTTAAATTGAGTTCCAGGGGCATTTTCACCCAATGCCACTTTCACTTTTTTTTTTTTTTTACTTAGAGGTATGCATCACCTTTTATGTCAAATTCTAACATTCAAATTAAATTATATTAGAATAATAACACAATACCACTGTTACCAGTTAAATTAAATCATTAAATCAAAATCCATCTTTGCAGTGCAGAGGAGACACAGAAGCAGCATCAGAACTGGCATTAATATATTTATACTCCATTTACAATTGCATGAATAAAGCTATGATATATTCAATTCTTTCAATTCTTAATTCAATATTTAAATATGAACTGATTTCTAATTGTAACATTTTAATTACAGGGTTTAAATGTGAAACTAAAACCGCCAGTAGTCATTCATTCATTCAACCGATTTGTTCAAACGGCTGATTCATTCAGGAACTGTAAGTGATTGTTCATTGAATCTCTAAAATGATTCGTTCAAAACGCGGATTTCAGTCAAGAAATCATCGCTGTCTTTTGCATTGAGACTCTGCTACGGTTTCATTTTGAAATTCTCGTCAGCGAAATAAAGGGAAAACAAACAATATTGTTTATAAAATGTAACAATGTTAATTTAACTGTTATATAAAATAAATATCATATTTGCTATTGTGCACAGGAAAACAGCCCTCTTGCTGATGTAATATTGTATGATAACAACATATGATATATAAAATACAAAAACTTTATACGTCTATTAGTGAACATACCTATAACTGCACTGACACATCACGCAGTGAAAGCAAGCATGAGAGACAAATGCGATGTCAGCTCGCAGTGCGCCCTCGTACATAGTTAACGTTAAAGTAAAACAATGATTACAATATCATAATAGACAATACACATCGCACACCACTACGCACATAAAGAATGAACTTACAATTGAACTGAAATTAACCAGCTTTCTTCTCCTCTCCTTCTGTTCCGCGTGCAGGAGACAGACGTAATGCTGGCGCGAATGTGACACGCAATGTCACGTGAACGAGCAAATCCACAAAGAACGAATAATAAATAAAAAAGTACGCTAATTAGATAGTTTTCACTTGGAAAACATTTAGATATGTCTAACTCAAATTGCCATCGAAAATTTAAGACCTTTCATAAGTAAAAATAAGACTTTAAGACTTTTTAAGGCCATAAATTTTCAAAATCTAATTTAAGACTTTTTAAGACTTTTTAAGGACCCGCGGACACCCTGGGCGGTTAAACAATAAAATACTGTCCAGATGCACGAGTATTTGAAATTGAAAGCCGCCTTCTGTCAGTGGGTTTCATATTTTTATATATAAAACCACTGCATTCCAAACGACATAAATAATGCATTCGCAGAGCACTTAAGGAAAATACCGGCAGGCGAGACCGCGCACTATACGCGTAACTAGAGGGAGGGATGCGCCCATACTCAGTATCGGCTCCGATACTGCCATTCTTTGCCGGATCGGGTATCGGTTCCAAATCCGATATTGTGCGTATACTATTCTGTGTTTTTGTTAAGCTTCACAAAAGGCACAAAAACATTATAAAGAACCATCAACTTTTCATGCACTATATAATACGTGTTCTAAAGCCATTCCATAGTTTAATGTGACAGGCTACTTCAATTTAACGACTTCAATATTCATCTCTAAGTGCTTCCCTCCGCTGCGGCAGTCAGTCATCCTCCTTTCAGCACTCAAACAGGTTACGACAGTCAACACGATGAAACTCTCCCCAAGATGATTCAATGTTACTATTATTATACTTGATCTGTAGATAAAGGCCTATGGTTTAGCATAAAACGACTATCTTTCTTGAGTTTATTGCTGTTCATGTAACGTTCTCCCAGGTGTCTTTTAGATCACAACACTGGAGTAGAGAGCGCTATAATTGTTCTTCACTCGCACAGGAACTAAAATTTTTAAACTGTTAAAAAAAAAGGCTTAATAAACTATTGCATTGATATAATACACCGGAACTACGCATCAATATCTCTTCCCTTTTTGCTTTGAATTTTTCAATGCGAAACGCTGCGACTCCGAGTTGCTTCAAGCACATTATTCTGCACACAGGATCCGCATAAGCGCTTTGTGCCGCTCTGTATTGGAGCCTGTCATATTATAATACTTTTGGGCAATCAAAGATTATTAATAGTAGGGATGTCAACGATTAATCGACGATCGATTAATTGTCGATAATACATGTAATCGATAAAACTTATCGATCATCGATTAAGCAGGATCATGCGCGTGCGTGCTGAGTGCACAACCGCGAAACATGTAAGCGAGCGCGCCGGTGTGGTGAAGTGTTGAGTCCCACTGAATGACACACCCCGGAGTTGTTTGGGACTATTTTACACCTTCATCATGACTATAAGTTTGCGTGTGCATTCGCAGCCTTTTGTTTTGTGCAAATGTAAGTTGTAATAGTTTATTTTGTGTACGCTTATCTATATCTGATTGGTCTCATATTGGATGCATTTGGTTAAGAATCGACGTGATCTTTAGCGCGCTCAGCTCAAACGACAATGCACGACTAATAATGACTATTGGGACTGTCATATTACACAAGATTATAAAGAGAACACTAGTGTAATAAAACATTGTGAATTATTTGGGTTTAGATGCCATGTCGCGTTGTTCCAGGAAGAGCTCGTCAGAGACTTTGAGCGCGTCCACCACAAGAGTCATTCTGAATGGCACGTAACTCAGTTTAAGTTCACTTGTGCATTCACGTCATTTTGTGCAGATATAATTTTGTAATATTCTGCTTATTTTGTATATATCTGATTAATATCAAATAGGATGTGTTTCTTTGAGTTAAATAAACGCTAACAAAGTGCTCAACGGTTATTCATTCAGCGCGCGCCGCTCAAGCAGAATGCACAACTAATAATAACGATGGTTAATTTGGGACTTTCATATTACATAACATGAGAACACTATTTTATTAAATGGTTGTGAATTCATTGGGTTTAGTTGCCGTTTTCAGTGCGTTGTTCTAGCACTTCCACAACAGTCACACATTCTGACAAGCACCCATATGAGGCGGCGTTGGTGACACATTGTATTTGTCGTTATATTTGTATATTAGGGCTGTCACTTTTTATTCGATATTCGAATATGCATTCGAACATGACGTGAAATATCCGTAATCGAACTATAAATAAACTAACCGGTTTTTAAAGTGCCATGTTTAGCGCATTTTTTACAGTCTATGATTAGACTGTTTGTTTTTCATTTTATTGTTTGCCATCTCATCCAGTAGCGGGCACTCTAAACGTATTGTAGCGTAAACTCATGACCAAATCAAGCGAATAATAGCCAATAGCCACCCTGTTTTGAAAATGGAAGATAACGCACAGAACGGCCAGCCTGAGCGGACAATTTCTACCCCAACTCATCTAAAAAGTAGTGTCTGGAAATGGACAATCCGATTGATGAATCCGAACATGAACATGTTTACATGAACGATACATAAAGTAATGTGCGCGTTATATGTCACAAGATTCAAATCCGAATTGATTTTTTGACATGCGCACACTGCACGAATATGCCGCTGTTCGCGCATAACTATTCTCCTCTATTGGTTCTTTATTTGTTTGCAGCAGACTTGATATTTATCCGTCTCTGGTCATGATTTGGAGACGATGAGCATGATTTGCCGTGCTGCTTGCCTGCTTATATTGATCACGCAGTAAAACCCTGCGCCCAAAACCAGTCGTGCGTGGATGATAATCTGAAACAAGCGCTGGTGGGACGTTGTCCTGGTTCACTTCACAGACGCTGAGTGAAATAAGAATTTTTTAATAACGGAACACTCATTTATGACCATGTTTATGACACTCTATTCAACAGGAAGAACAGCTCGCTCCGTGCGTAATACGTCATTGCACATGCGCAGTCCTTTTAGTTTCGTAGATATTCGAATATATTCGAATACATTGCTTGATATTTGATATCCGTTCGAATTTGATTTTTCTCAAAAGTGACAGCCCTATTGTATATTAAATAGTTAATTTAATTTATCAATCACATCAAAACATTTTACAATCCTACTAAGCCTTTATTTAGATTAAAAAACATTCTTATTAATTTTGTGAGTAACATAGCTTTTTGAGCAGCATTTGCAGACTATATTTACTCGTTTTTCATGAATATGTTTTACAACAATACAAATAGCAAGAGTAACATTAACAGATTTAGTGCTACACTTATTCACTTTTATTTGTTCTCCATCTCCACTAAGTAATGTTTTTTCACTATATTATTGTGCTCTCATGATTTGTCTAGAGTAACTTTTGCTGCTGAATTTTCAACTAATCTAGTTTATAATAGTATTTTGTCAGTAATTTGTATTTTTTCATTCGTTGTTTTTCTTTATAATGATGTTTAACACACAAAAGAGTAATTATCAGTTCAACAAACTGAGGTATAGAAATCCTACATTGATTTAAAAAAAAAACTGTGCAGATATCAGCCGATTTTTTGGTATTGGATCGGATCTGAAAAAAATGGTATCGGTGCACCCCTACGAGTAACATCAAGCAAAGCGCACGTTTCTATGCGCATATCCTGTGCGATGAGAATGTCCTTGTAATTCGCTTCAACCTTTCCGAACTTGAAAGATTATTTTACTGAAGGTTTGAGTGGTGTGTGTGTGAGGAATTGGAAGCAAGCAGAACACTAAAGCACACACAGCGTCATTACGCATCTGTGGTTAAAAACTAAGCTCAGAATCGATCCAGAAATGTTGGAGAGTGAATCTTTTCTCCCACCTCTATTGTATAGTATGACCAACACAACATTAAATAGATTAAACATAAACTGATCTTTCCTGTATGCCAGGCTTATATGCATAGTGTGCCAAGCTTCCTCTGCAGACTGCTTTACTCTCGCGTGTCACGTGACCAGAGGTTAATCGCAGCCTTTGTGGTTAAATCTAATTTGATCATATAGGGATATTATAATGCAATTAATCCGTTCAGCCCTACTGTCATGGGATTGACATTCATCCATGGGAGGCAACAATGTTAAATAAATAAATAAATAAAAGTGTCCACTGTCCGTCCAGTAACACTGAAAGTAACTTTACAAGGTGGCAGTGAGAGACAAACTTTTGGAACACAAAATTTGGAAACCAAGACAACTTTAAAACAGCTTTGGCTCCTATTTACGATAAATCTCATTGGATAACCATCAATCATCAAGATAACGTCCCTATTTGAATTCCCCAAAAACAGTCAAGTTTTTTTTTTCTGCAATTTAGACCAAAGTACAAACCAGACGTTACCCCATGTCAGGGGTAGTTTTCAGTTTTCCATTAATGGGCCCCTTTGCAATTGATTTCCAGGGGCATTTTTTATGATCACCTGTGTTGTCTTGTCAAATATTTACATTTACATTTAATTACTTAAATCAATCAGAATACTATATAGACCTCTACCAATAAAATGTTATTAACAAAAGCCATCTTTACACTGCTAAGGTGAAACAGACGCTGCATCTGAAATAGCATAAATGTTTTTTTACACAGACTGTTTAATGTTACTCAAATTATAAAATTAACAGGAACTCTTTACATGGTCATAATTGTCAATTAATGCTCTTGATAATGTAATAAAGATTATTAATATTGATTAATAGAATGAATAAAAATGTTTTTGCGTTTGGGGAAACTGCACGTCATATTCTGGCTACACGGATAAAATCTAAGAAGCATTTATGAATTATTTTAATGATTTTTACGCATTAGAAAATGAAGACAATCTTATCAGCATGATGAATAATTCATATTAACAGGAATAAACTGTATACAGAAAGGCAGCAGAGAACTTGACCGATCGTGAAGAGGTCCATAACTTGGGTCTTAGCACGACTTTAAGCTCTCACAAACACTGCCGTTAAAATCACGGGAACGGACTACACTGCGACATTAAGCTCTTTACATCGAATCTGCACTTTATTGTTTATGATGGGAGAATTCACGAGTTTCAGTCAGAGAGCGCGTGCACTGAACAAAGCACTGTTTCAGCGATGACTAATCTGAACACCTCTGATTGACCGTCACATTCATAAGCTCAACAGAAACGTGTGCGATTGGTTATAATGCTCAACGCTGCAAAGCGAAATCTGATGCAATTCTGGAGTCGGACGGATCGAATGAACGTTAAGTATTATAGTGTATTTAACCAATATTATCACAAAGGCTAGATATTCTCTTACATAAATATTTTGAAGCCAATTTCCATGACTTTTCCAAAACTTTTCCAGGACTGGAAATTGCCGTTGTAAAATTACATGACTTTCCCAGGTTTTTCATGACCATACGAACCCTGGGAAAGGAGACCAAACCAGCTAAATATGCATCTTGTGTGCAAAGCTCATTTTAGCGCGTGTGAAGGATTACGTTTATGTATTGGAACACAAGTGAAGTACAAAGCCTAGTATACATGTCAAATAATAGTTAGCGTCCAAATGCATCATGAATATGGAAACATTTGGGTTCGTGCTGAATGAGCGAGGTTGTCTCCATGAGCCAAACGAGTTCCATGAGTTTGTTTCAGTTTCACTTTAAATTATTATTATTTTTGTCTTGATGTCTTTGTCTTGATGTCATTCTTGTTCTGAATACCGTTAATTTAATGGATTTGTTGTTGAGTAAAGGGAACTAAAATAGCCTATAGAGGGTATGCGCGTGACGTCACTGCCAGCTGGAGTGATTGCGGTCACGCCCACTGAGTGGCAAAAAGACTGAGCGGCAGCATTGGTTTTCAGCGTGAATGCCGTGAAAAACACAAAAAATGCATCTAAAATGGGAAAGAGCTTTGCGATTGATTGTACAACTACATTTCACAAGAAATCTGAGGTATATTTTTACAGACTGCCGAAAGCTACAGAACAGAGAAGCAAATGGATCGATCCAATTCATAGAAACAACTTGACTCCAGGCAGAGAAAAGTGGATTTGCAGTTATCATTGAGCACGTTTACATGCACACCAGTAACCATAACAACGCAAGTAAACCGTGGCATGTTTACATGACTTTATTAATAAATCAGGCCATGACCTGTAACGACAAAACAATCATTTGCGTATCTGACTTTGAGTATTTCATTTGTTGTATCGGTTGATGTTAAATAAAGCTTGCAACATGTCAACGGGAAACTTACAGTTTGTATATTTTCCTCTCATGCAGTTACAGATGCAGCGTTTTGACTGAACCATTTCTACTTCTGCTGCACGAGATGAGAGGACATTTTTATAATGTTCTGTGTCATGAAAGAGTCTGCGTTTGTGATATATTTGATTCTTCCTTTCCAGAAAAACGCTCTGTCTGGATGCGTTTAAATCTGCACAAAGGATGCGTTTCTGTCACATTTCACACATGCGCACTTCAATAAGCTGACAGAAAGCAGGTTAATGCGATTACATAATGCGAAATCCGAGTAAGAGGCAAAAAACGACCTGTGTCGACCGGTTTATGTTTAAGCCAGTTATGACCCTACTCCGATAAAATAAACTTTTTAAATAAACTGACAAAAAAATATAGGCTACAAGTTTTAGGGCTGGACAATATGATTATAGCCTATATATAACATTGATGTGATCACCTGGATTTAGACTTACCTATATTGTATTTATATAAAGCGTTCACAGGCAAATTTGCTTCACGTATTTCCCCGGCGTCGAAATCAGGCACATATGAGTGTCAGGAAACACGATGGCTGCGTGTCTATATCCATGGATCACTGGATCTTTGGCCTAAGTTGTAAGGAACACTATATCGAGTCCAACTTTTAGTTTAAACTGATAATAGGTTGTTTTACTCGCGTTTTCGCAGTTTCCACTATTAACTCCAGCCACGCAGCAGCTCTTTTGCCACTCAGTCCGGCTGAGGGGGGCGTGTTCCGGCGGGGAAGTGACGTTAATGCATTCCCTCTATAGCTACGTTAATAGTGTTATAAACATTTCGCTTTATTTACAGTTTTTTTTTTTTTACATTAAATGTAATAGAAATATGCAACTTAACCGGGAATTATCTGGGGGGGGGGGGGGGGGGGGTATTAACACATGATGCTTTTAATGGTCATGAATAAAAATGTGTTCTTTGGGATAAATCCAAGATGGCAATAGAGTAATCAGATGGGGACTCCATAAAAACTTGGCCTTAATGTTATTTTACCTTGTTATTAAACTTACCTTTATAGCTTTAATTGCTGATTTTGTAATCTGGGTCATCTTTGCTTTGGAGATAGGTGGTTTGTATTCATTCAGTGAGTACAGCTGAAAAACAAAACAAAAAATATGGTGAATTTGTGATTTAACATTCTTTCTTTATAATGCAAGTTATTAATTTAGTCTAATGTGATCTGCTGGATGCACGTATATGCATTACATGTATATTAGGGATGCACCAATATGAACATTTTGGCCGATACCGTAACCAATGATTACCGATAACCAATATATTGGTCGATATATCTAAATTTTTATATAATTTTTGAGAGCTGGATTACAAGAACAAAAGTCTCACAATTAAAAGCCATGTCCCAAGCACACAATTATAACGATGTTCTCATTATAATTTTATGTAGCCTATATGACAGACTTGCATGTCGCTTAAACTATATTTTCCTTTTTTAAGTTATTACAATCATATTTCAAGCAATTCAAAACCATCATGGTGAACAGTGTGCATCTGAAGTGTAGATGAAGGAAATAATCCATTATTTATCGGCTTTAATATATCTGCCAAATTTTCTTATTGGGCTGATAAGGATAACATTAAAAATGAACATTATATCGGCCGATATATCACGCAACCCTAACGTATATTTGTACTATATTTGCATTCAGTAATTCATTTTTTTATATAAAACAGCATCTAACAAAAACATAAGATATTTATCACACATTTCGGTTTGTTGCTATTATGTTGTAACTACAAGATGTATTACAGGGATACTGCAAACTTATATTTGCAATAAAATCACATTGTCCTTTTCCACAAGTCTCCTTTTTAGGGGGACTCTTATTGCTTTTTCTCTAAACGTAACTTTTATATGATTTAACGTTACACTGCTAAACCATAAACACATACAACTCATTGGTTGATTATAATTCCTTATTTCAAATGCAGATAAAACTATCCCACGAGAATGAAAATTCACACTGAAACACGAACTAATTGATAAAGATATGATCTCACTGAACTAATTCATAGAAAAGTGAAGTCTATTAGCTGCTACATTGAAACAGGTTTAGATGGGATGTTCACTAGCACGGCTAATCGTCTGCTGCTAACTGTTAGCAATTTAGTTTTAATAACAAGGGCATTGTCTCAAAACCCCTTGAGATTACCTACAATATCTTTGGGCATCACATGACTTTTCCGGGGTTGCAGCATTTTCGTACTGATTTGAAACATGCTTGCTATGCCGTAAAAAGCAGTTAAGTTGAGCGGCCTATGATGCCCTGTTGTCTAGTTAAGCTCAGCTGCTCGCCAGCACTTACACGAAGCGGAAACATCAGCGCTCATATTACCAGAACTTCCTAAATAGGATTAAATACACTTAAGCAAAAAAAAGACTATAGTTAAGAAAATGCATAAAGACTCTTTTAGCTGCCGGACTATTTTTTTGTTTAAGATTTTTGGTCAACATGTTTTCCACTAAGAAGATGACGGGAATGAAACGCCAAACACTGAATTTGAATCTGAATGTATTGCATTTACTCTTTCAGTTTTTAAAATGCACGCAAAGATTCACACAGACCTATTAGATTTTTAAATATTAAATGGTGAAATTATGTAAGATATATGGCCTGCACCATGCAACCGGCTTGATGACAACAGAGGCCTAACGTTACACTCGAGTTTATCGTGTCTAACGTTACATTCATACAAATAAATATCATACAAACCTCGCCGTTAAACGCCTTGACGGCCTCCATTGTACAGATTTGAAAGTGTTCTTTCAAACAGATAAAACCGTTATGCCTCTTCGTCCTTATAACCGGCCTGACGCGTGCATGTCCTGAAGTTAGCGGTGGTCGAGATGGAGGAGGAGGGCGCTAATATGGCTGACAACGCGAAGACAAACACAGACCGAATCATCCCGGAGTCGACTCCCCCAGAGAGATTCACGATTCAGTGGGTTGGGAAAATGAACAATGCCCTGTAAATGATCTCAGAGGTGCCCCCAGTCACTCTATATGCAATATTCCTGGGAAAAATCAAGTTATATACTTAGTAATTAATAAAGACCAACAACAAGATGTAAACTAAATGTTGATCCTCTAATTAAAAACCCAAAGGAAACTCAATTCTTGGCTGCAAAGAGATTGTTTGGAAAAAATAAAACCCACTTTATAAGCTAAAAAATAGAATCCAATAAAACAGGGAGGTTTTGATTTTTAGATTTTACTACCACAACATTTTTCAAATGAATTGGCTTAGAAATGTCATTAATAATCCTTGGAATATATTAAACTTTGGAATATTATCCCTAATTATATTTTCTCTAATAAAGTTGGTGGCCTGAATTTTCTCCAACTTTGTAAAAATTTTAAGATATCAA
Organism: Tiaroga cobitis; assembly: GCA_030578255.1. Lineage (NCBI taxonomy): Eukaryota > Metazoa > Chordata > Actinopteri > Cypriniformes > Leuciscidae > Tiaroga > Tiaroga cobitis. Next base: position 35,801,069 of record CM060607.1, on the reverse strand, counting down.
ACTTTCTAATAAGCTTTTCTTTGACAACTGTTTAAATTATTTTATTTTTTTTGTACAGCTTGCATGGCAAACTTTACAACTATTTCAATTTTTTACAGACATTCCTGCTAGGAATATGCTCTTGTTTTCAATACCATTCCCTATTCCCGTATTTTTTTTTTGTTGCAGGGGACTAAATTTCCATGGCCATGTACTTATGAATGTAACTGACACAATGATCGGAAATGTATGCTTTGCTGATAGAGCAACAACAAAAAATTATAATTCAGAGCTCTCTTCTAGAGATAATAACCATTCCTTATGTAATACCATAGCATATTTGAATAATATTGTAGAGAATTTACCTTGGGAGAAATGGTCTTTGCCTCAAAAGTATCTGCTTACCAATAAAGTTAAAGAAATAACATTTAAAATAATTCACAAATAAAGAGATAAAAATACACAAATAAAAAGAGAATATATGAAAATATTATTAATTTGTTTCCTACTAGCTAAATTTCACATAGCCTACATAAACAAAAATGTACTGCCTCTATAAACCTTTCTTTTCTCTATTCAAAGATGGGATGGCTAGACGAGGATTTGTCAAGTCAAGTCACGTCACATTTATTTATATAGCGCTTTTTTACAATACAGATTGTTTCAAAGCAGCTTCACAGAGATAACAGGAAAATAATGCAACAAAGTTTGTTTCCAAAAAAAAAATAGCGTCACAGTCCAGCTTAAGGAAGTTCAGTGATGGTTCATTTTTGTTGTAAAAAAGTTATTAATTTAGTTTATTTATATTTATAACCGCTCTGGAGTAAACCGTGATGTCATCATCCAGCTCAGTTCAGTTCTTCTCATATAATGGTGTCAATGTAGGCAGATCAATATTATTGATGAAAATTAAATTAAATGTTAAACTTAATGTCCCCAACTAAGCAAGCCAATGGCAACAAAAGTAGAAAAAGGCGACAGTGGCAAGGAACCAAAACTACATCACTGGCAGAATGGAGAAAAAACCTTGGGGGAACCCAGGCTCAGTGGGGGTCCAGTTTTCCTCTGGCCAACGAACGAACAGTGTATGATTATGATTCAGGCAGCATTTCAGGTCAGAAGTCAGATTGGTTTGGAACAATCAGAATATTATCCAGTTCCATGTGAGGGATGCGTTCAGGGATGCGTTGTGGTCGTGTCTAGGTGCAGGTCCTCCATCTGATCTGGATACGGGCCGGATCCGGCTGACTACAGTAAACCTCAGAATAAGCAGAAAGACTAACATTAGCGTAGATGCCATTCTTCTCATGATGTAACGAGAACATCGGGTGTTAAAGGAAGTGTTCCCAGTTCCGGCTGACCAAATTTATGCAGCATATCATTTAACTGATTTGAATAATAGGAATGTATCATTTTCTATGTGTATTCCAGGTTAAAGAGATGTGTTTTTAGTCTAGATTTAAACTGACAGAGTGTGTCTGCTTCCCGGACAATGTTAGGGGGACTGTTTCAGAGTTTAGGTGCTTAATAGGAAATGGATCTACCGCCAGCAGTCGATTTTGATATTCTAGGTATTATCAACTGGCCAGAATTTTGAGATCGCAATAGACGTGACGACGTGGAACCTCGAATTCAGGAGGAACAGTGCAGTTTTCGTCCAGGACATGGAACACTGGACCAGCTCTATACCCTGTCCAGGGTGCTGGAGGGTTCTTGCCCAACCAATCCACATGTGCTTTGTGGATTTGGAGAAGGCATTCGACTGTGTCCCTCGCGGCAGCCTGTGGAGGGTGCTCCGGGAGTATGGGGTCCAGGGTCCTTTGCTAAGGGCTGTCCGGTCCCTGTACGACCGAAGCAGGAGCTTGGCTCGCATTGCCGGCAGTAAGTCAGACTTCTTACAGGTGAATGTTGGACTCCGGCAGGGCTGCCCTTTGTCGCCGGTTCTGTTCATAATTTTTATGGACAGAATTTCTAGGTGCAGCCAGGGGCCGGAGGGTGTCAGGTTTGGGGACCACACGATATCGTCTCTGGTCTTTGCGGATGATGTTGTTGTGTTGGCCCCTTCAGACCAGGACGTTCAGCATGCACCGGGACGGTTTGCAGCCGACTGTGAAGCGGCTGGGATGAGAATCAGCACCTCCAAATCCGAGGCCATGGTCCTCAGTCGGAAAAGGGTGGCTTGCCCACTTCAGGTTGGTGGAGAGTTCCTGCCTCAAGTGGAGGAGTTTAAGTATCTTGGGGTTTTGTTCACGAGTGAGGAAAGGATGGAACGGGAGATTGACAGACGGATCGGTGCAGCTTCTGCAGTAATGCGGTCGATGTACCGGTCTGTCGTGGTGAAGAAGTAGCTGAGCCGCAAGGCGAAGCTCTCGATTTACCGGTCAATCTACGTTCCTACTCTCACCTACGGTCATGAGCTTTGGGTCATGAGCGAAAGGACAAGATCCCGGATACAGGCGGCCGAAATGAGCTTTCTCCGCAGGGTGGCTGGGAGATCCCTTAGAGATAGGATGAGAAGCTCGGTCACTCGGGAGGAGCTCAGTGTAGAGCCGCTGCTCCTCCACATCGAGAGGGGTCAGCTGAGGTGGCTCGGGCATCTGTTCCGGATGCCTCCTGGACACCTTCCCGGGAAGGTGTTCCGGGCACGTCCCACTGGGAGGAGACCCCGGGGAAGACCTAGAACACGCTGGAGGGACTATGTCTCCTGGCTGGCCTGGGAACGCCTCGTTGTTCCCCCGGAAGAGCTGGAGGAAGTATCTAGGGAGAGGGAAGTCTGGGTATCTCTGGTTAGACTGCTACCCCCGCGACCCGGCCCTGGATAAGCGAAAGAAGATGGATGGATGGATGGATGGATGGATGGATGGATGGATGGATGGATGGATGGATGAAATAATGGATGGATGAATAGACGTGACGGACTATAATGCGTTAAGAGCTCGCTCAAGTACTAGGGAGCTAAACCATTTAGTGCTTTGTAAGTAATCAGCAATATTTTAAAATTTATACGATGTTTAATAGGCAGCCAATGCAGTGTTGACAGAACCAGGCTAATATGGTTATACTTCCTGGTTCTAGTAAGAACTCTAGCTGCTGCGTTTTGGACTAGCTGTAGTTTGTTTATTATGCAGGGCAACCACCCAGTAGAGCATTACAATAATCTAGCCTTGAGGTCATGAACACATGAACTAATTGTTCCGCATTTTTAATTGAAAGCATATGTCGTAATTTAGATATATTTTTAAGATGGAAGAATGCGGTTTTACAGATGGTAGAAACGTAGCTTTCAAATGAAAGATTGGTATCAAAGACCACACCTAGGTTCCTAACCGACGACGAAGACTTGACAGATCTGCCATCAAGTGTTAGACAGTATTCTAGGTTAGTATGTGCAGAGGTTTTTGGTCCAATCATTAGAAACTCTGTTTTTTTTTTCAGAATTAAGAAATAGGAAATTACTAGTCATCCAAATTTTTATATCAGCTATGCATTCCGTTAATTTCTTGAATTGCCAAGTTTAGTCGCAGCGCGAAGAGATATAGAGCTGAGTATCATCAGCATAACAGTGAAAACTAATGCCATGCTTCCTAATGATATCTCCCAAGGGTAGCATGTACAGAGTGAACAGCAACGGTCCTAGTACTGAGCCTTGTAGTACACCATACAGAACTTGAGATCGATAAAGACATCTCTTCGTTTACTGCTACAAACTGATAACAGTCAGATATATGATTTAAACCATGCTAATGTAATTCCACTAATGCCAACATAATTTTCGAGTCTATTTAAAAGAAGGCTGTGGTCAATAGGATCAAATTCAGCACTAAGATCGAGTAACACTAATAGAGAGATACAACCACGATCGGATGATGAGAGCAAATCATTTGTGGCTCTAATGAGAGCTGTCTCAGTACTGTGGTACGATTTAAATCCTGACTGGAAATTCTTGCAGATACAATTCCTTTCTTAAAAAGGAACATAGTTGTGAAGACTATTACTTTACTGGTTTCTTTGACAGAAAAGTTAGTTTTGAGATCGGCCTGTAATTGACTAATTCTCTAGGATCAAGTTGCGTTTTTTAAAAAAGAGGTTTAATAATAGCCCACTTAAAAGTTTATAGTACATAGCTTAGTCGGTATAGGGTCTAACATGTTGTTGATTTAGAGGATTTAACGAGTTTAGACAATTCTTCCTCTCCTATTGCAACGAATAAATGGAATTTTTCCTCAGGGAAACTATGCACTGCCTGATGCGATACTGTAGTAGATGGTTGCGTAGTTATAATTTTCTCTCTAATATTAGTAAAGTAAAGAAGTTCATAAAGTCATTACTGCTATGCTCTTTGGAAACTTCAGAAGTAGAAGCTTTATTTCTTGTTAATTTAGCCACTGTATCAAATAAATACCTAGGGTTTTGTTTGTTTTCTTCTAAAAGGGTTGAGAAATAAGCAGATCTAGTAGTTTTTTTGAGGCCTTTCTGTACGCAATCGTGCTCTCTCTCCACGAAATTCGAAAAAGGTCTAGTTTTGTTTTCTTCCAGTTGCGCTCAATTTTTCTGTCTGCTCTCTTAAGGGCCCGAGTGTGCTCGTTGTACCACGGCGTTAGACTATTTTCTTTAATCTTCTTTAAGCGCAAAGGAGCAACTGTCTAAAGTGCTGGAAAAGAGAGAGTCAAAAGTTTGTCGCAATTTCAAGTTCTTCTAATCTATCTGGGATGCTGAGATGAAACTGATCAGGAATATTATTAATAAAGCAATCTTTAATGGGATTTGCATTTTTCCTTGGCAAAATGGAGTATACACTAGATAATGATCTGTACTGAGATGTCATCGCTCTGCTGCAGAATTTCAACAGGATTAGTTTTTTTACGATCGCTTTGACAATTTTCTCAATACTTTTAACAATTTTCCTAAACTGTTAACACAGTTAGCACAACACCCGACTGTAAAGCTATGCAATTAACACATTTCTTGTTGCTTTGACAAAATGCATACAGTTAACACAAATTTAAAATGCTTGAACTTTTACACAAGCTCAAAACAATGGATTTTTACTGCCAAATTTACAAATGCTTTCGCACTGTATGTCAGACTCAAAACAGATAACATCATGTTCTAAACCTAAATTATAGGCTAAAGTCAAACTGAACTGCTGTTCATATTGTCACCGCTTCCCAAGGCCAAGGGTCAATAACCACACTCCGGAGGAGCCGACACCAAAGACACCAATCAGGTGAGACAACAGATAATATAAAATCTTTTTATTTATAAATTAATAGCACTTAAAACAGCATCAGAATGAACTCTGGCCAGCAGAAGGTCGAGAGGGTCTGTGACGGCTGACAGCGAAAGGTAAGAAGCAGAGAATGGATTTTTGGCTCGTAACGTTGGCACAGCCGTGCACGCCCTTTCCTTGCAGGATGGCAGAGGCGAAACACGGGCTCGGAGGACCAGATCTCTCCCGTCCACCGGAGGACAACAGGTGGGTAACAGTAGCAAGCTTTCTCAGCTCCTCCAACAGTAACGGATCGAACACAGCGGTCAGCAATCTCTCCTTCAGAGCAATGGTTCACGAGATCTCTCAGCTCGTAGAGCGGCAGCAGATCAGACACAGCAGTCAGCAGACTCTCCTTCGGAGTAATGGTTCACAGGATCTCTCAGCTCGTAGAGCGGCAGCAGATCAGACACAGCAGTCAGCAGACTTTCCTTCAGAGTAATGGTTCACAGGATCTCTCAGCTCGTAGAGCGGCAGCAGATCAGACACAGCAGTCACCAGACTCTCTATGCACACGGAACACAATCGTGAGTATGAAATCCAACCACTACTAACCGGCACTTTCTCCTCTCAGGACAGACGGTGAGGGCGCAGCAGTCAGCAGACTCTCGGCTCTTTCTCAGGACAGACGGTGAAGGCGCAGTGGCGGATGGCAGAATCTCTGTTCACAGAACAGCAATGGTGAGTACAGAATCAAGCAGTTAATAACTGAGTCTTCGCTTACCACAGGACAGCAATAGCAGAATGCAGCGGCAGAATCTCTGTTCACAGAACAGCAATGGTGAGTACAGAATCCAGCAGTTAATAACTGAATCTTCGCTTACCACAGGACAGCAATAGCAGAATGCAGATCTTCCCAACAACACACAGAGCTAAACTTTTTCTTCCTCCAATATAACATCAGGTGGTTGGAACCTGGACACAACTTTACAATCAACGGATCAGATTAGATTTTTGATAGTCCACTGGTTCGGCTTCCCCAAACAAAGATCATAGAATGATGGTAATGATTTGGTCTCCCACACTCGTGCATGCAACAATAGTATAACTCTTTACAGGTGCTCACTTCACACTTTCAGACACTGCAATGCCACATCACCTCTCGTGGACAACAGGCCTTCACTCCATCTTTGCGGGGTCAGACAATGAAAGCCACCGATGGCTTTCTACACGGGGGTATCAGGTTTCAAGAGCAATCCTATAAAGCCCAGTTCCTTCCTTGGTCTCTAAGTATGGAAGTAAAATAATGTCAAATGTTTTTGAAACAAAAAGCATGTTGAATTGCACCAATTGAAAAAATATGCATTGCGTTGACCATGCTTGTATTTTAATCCATTGTATTTTTAAGGCTTGCATTTTTATGGGCTGAAATTCAACATGGTTGAATATTTAAGCTGTGAATATTTCAATTAAAAACATTCACACATTTTCATTATTTAAAATTCAATAATCCATATTCACCTTTCAGATTTCACTTCAAAAATGTTCATTCTGTTTAAAAATACAACCTATAATATTTGACAGGCAATTTTCGGTCCATTTTATTTCGCCTTGAAAATTCGCTTCCACAAATTCAGTGGTTCAAATTCGACAGTAAATTCAATGTCGACATCAAGGAACTGCAGGAAAAGCAGTAGATTACCGATCATAATCTCCATCTGCTGTAGTCGGCTTTACCAGCAGGGGGTGCACGCGCGTGTTGACAAGCACCAAAGCAACAGGAGAGGCCTTCACAAAACGTCATTTGCTGAAATGGACAGAACGGAGTTAATTTATACGTGTATGGAAAAGGTTGATTAAGACACAAAACACACGAGCGTTTACTCAAGTGTCTTATGAGACTTATTTTTACCCCCGTGCAAAGTAAGGTGATTTGTCCACTGCAAAACTAAATTCTCTCGCCGTTGGCATTGATATTAAGTTTTAGTAAAACAACTGTAATACACTGAGACAGAGTGAATTGTTTGTTTTAATCACTATGACGGAATACTAAATTGATGGCTGGGTTTTACATGATGGCAAAGGCAATTTTATTTAAATATAGCATCATTAAATACAACCAAATTACAATTATAAATTAAATTCAGCAATTATAAATTACATCTCTACCATGATATCTGGTAATCTCTGTGTTATAACGTGAATTGTCTCCGCTATTATCCAGGGCTGCGTAAGCTACAGTAGGGGTAATTGTCATCTTATTTGATATCTTTGTCCATTTGGAGCGCGCGTCATGTCACCTATTAGCGTCGCGCCTGCCACAAGATCTCTCACTGTTTACATGAACCAGACACTCCGATGAGAGCACAAAGTGCAATCCATCTCTTATTTACCATTTTTTCATCTTATCGTATATTTTATTCGCTCCTTTGCCCGTATTGGAGCGCGTCTCGTGGCTCTTACTAGCGTCGGGCCAGTCACACGATCTCTCACTGTTTTAATCTACCAGACACTCCGATTGATGCACGAAAACACAAAGCAAATGTAATCCTGCTCTTAGTTACCCTTCTGCCATCTTATCTTATATTTTATTTGCTCGTTTGTCCCATAGAGCGCGTTTCGTGGCGCGCCAGCCACAAGATCTCTCCCTATTACAGTTGTCTGATTCTCCGATTGACATTCTGAAGGAGAATGATTTTGACCACTCCATTACGTTTTGTTTTTTATAAAGCCTTTCTTTAAAGTGAATTTCGTTTTTAATAAATTGTATCTTAATTTCAATCATGACATATAGGCATAGGCATAGAAATAAAATCATGAAATTTTTGCATTGCACATTTCTCACAGGCATGATAAATACATCAAGGTAGAAATGTCTAGCCTACTTTTAAACGAAACAATTCAAAACGAAAATAAATAGACTACTCTCAGATAATGTAATCCGTATGAAATGAGCATTTCTCTCGGCGCGTTCACTACATGCGAAGATGACTCCAATACGACGCGCGCTCCATTATGGACAAAAAGAGCGAATAAAATAAGATGACAAATAGATAGGCTACATAAGAGCAGGTCAGGATTGCACTGTCTGTTTGCACATGTGCATCAATCGGAGTGTCTGGTAGATTAAAACAGAGATCGTGTGGCTGGCCCGACGCTTAGTAAGAGCCACGAGACGCGCTCCAATACGGGCAAAGGAGCGAATAAAATATACGATAAGATGAAAAAATGGTAAATAAGAGATGGATTGCACTTTATGTGCTCTCATTGGAGTGTCTGGTTCATGTAAACAGTGAGACATCTTGTGGCAGGCGCGACGCTCATAGGTGACGTGATGCGCGCTCCAAATGGACAAAAAGATATAAGATGACAAATACCCCTACTGTACGCAGCCCTGGATAATGGCGGAGACAATTCACGTTATAACACAGAGATGACCAGATATCATGGTAGAGATGTAATTTTTAATTGCTGAATTTAATTTATAATTGTAATTGGGTTGTATTTAATGATGCTATATTTAAATAAAATTGCCTTTGCCAAAACCCAGCCATCAATTTAGTATTCCGTCATAGTGACTAAAACAAACAATTCACTTTGTCTCAGTGTATTACAGTTGTTTTACTAAAACGTAATATCAATGCCAACGGCGAGAGAATTTAGTTTTGCAGTGGACAAATCACCTTACTTTGCACGGGGGTAGAAATAAGTATAAGACACTTGAGTAAACGCTCGTGTGTTTTGTGTCTTAATCAACCTTTTCCATACACATAAATTAACTCCGTTCTGTCCATTTCAGCAAATGACGTTTTGTGAAGGCCTCTCCTGTTGCTTTGGTGCTTGTCAACACGCACGTGCACCCCCTGCTGGTAAAGCTGACTACAGCAGATGGAGATTATGATCGGTAATCTACTGCTTTTCCTGCAGTTCCTGGATGTCGACTTTGAACCATTGAATTTGAAGCGAATTTTCAAGGCGAAATAAAATGGACCGAAATTTGCCTGTTGAATATTATAGGTTGTATTTTTAAACAGTTTGAAAATTTTGGAAGTGAAATATGAAAGGTGAATATGGATTATTGAATTTTTAATATTGAAAATGTGTTTGAAATGTTTTTAATTGAAATATTCACAGCTTAAATATTCAACCATGTTGAATTTCAGCCCATAAAAATGCAAGCCTTAAAAATACAATGGATTAAAATGCAAGCATGGTTAACTCAATGCATATTTTTTTTCAATTGGTGCAATTCAACATGCTTTTTGTTTCAAAAACATTTGACATCATTTTACTTCCATATCTAAGACTCACAACGAGAGAGACAACACACGCTGCCAACCAGTGCAAATCAGTATTCAGAGTGTTCTTGGTAAATCTTCATAACATCACCTTTTCATACGTGGATGAAAAACAAAGTGTTTGTTTGCTCTCCTTGATAACAGCATGGATCTTCAGCGCTGCCCTTAATCACTCTGTTCTCTCAGTCCCATATGTCGGGTAAGGATGGCTGGCGCGAAACAGACGTTCCGAAGCTTTGCGAGATCCCGAAGCAAAGATGATTCGAAACACTGATCCGAAGCGTGATTCAAAACACCCACGTCACGTGACAACGGCTAAATGAACCAATAGTGTCTTTCATCAGGTGGAGTGCTCCGCCGAATCAGGGTTTCATTGATTGGTCGGGTCGGGAACAAATCACACAATCACACAGTATAAAAGTTTTGTCAACGCATTTTCATATCGTGGGTTTTTGTGAGAGGAGTTTGGTTTTGAGATAGCGGATTTTTGGTGATATAGTGACATTTATAGTGCGATTTGTATAGTTATATTTAGGATTTAATTTACATTTACACATTGACTTAGAGACACACAGAGTACATATAGTGACACATTAATAGATGCATTGATATATATATATATATATTAATAGATAGATACGTATATTACAGATACATATAGATTATTAGATAGATAGGCTACATATAAAATAGATAAAAATACCCCAAATAAAGTGAGATGTGTGTATTGTGATCGGCAGCTAGCCTACTGCAACAATAAATCATCCATGATGCGCCATTTGAGGAGCATTCATCCTGCCATTCTGCAGGGTGCAGAGACTACAGGTTACAAGCTTCATATATTACAAAAATACAATAATAAAAAAAAAAAACACACATTTTTTTATTAGCTCTTTGGTTGTTTCAGATCAACACCTGCAAGTGACCACTAGGTGTCACCGTGGAGACGGGTTTCGGATTGATTCGAAGCCTCGAAACAAAATGGCACATTTGCTTCGACTGTTTCATTGCTTCACGAAGCCTCGATCTGCCCATCACTAATGTCGGGCACTCACCCGTCTTCAATATGTAAACATCCCTACACTTGTAGGCACTGCGGTTGCTGCTTGCTGCTGTCTGCTGACAAAAACGCCAAGGGAACCCAACGTGGAAACCCAAGCACCAAGAAAACAAAAACAACGACACCCTATGTCTTCAAACTTCTCCTTATATATGCCTCTTCCCGCATGTGCTCACCGATAACGGCCTGATTAGTGCCCACAGCTGGCGCTCGTCAACACTGGCGGCCATGACATGCCACCGGAACCGGCCCGATGTTACACCGGAAGTCGCTCCCCCGTGCAACAAATCCCGGTTTAAAAGTTCCTCTTTGTCTCACCCGGTGACAATAGCTGTGTCCCAATGTGAAGGACGCGTCCTTCGAAGGACCCAGCCTACCCAGCCTTCGAAGGACGCTCCGAGTCTAGCCTTCGTAGGATTTGTGAACACATGCATGCATTTTACTGTCAACAGTGGAAACAACTTAAAATACTCTAACCTTAAATCATTTCTGCTCGTACAGAAAATAATAATAAATCATTAGCAACTACTTTTATTAGTCCAAACTCACATAACAAGAAAACGGTGTGCTTTTGTAAAATAAAATAATCAGGCGCGCTTGCATCATCTCCGTGAACTGGAGCGCGTCTCATAAATGAACTGAAACAAAATATAGCCTATAAAGCTTGAAATGAGTCCGTGTACGTTGCGTTCATTCATTTTTCGATTTAATATTGAAAGTAGAAAAATGAGAAAACGGCTCATTTATTCTTTTTTCTTTTTTCCAACAAATTAAAAAAATGAGAATTCGGCTTGATTTTTATATTATGTTCAGGGGTAGAAAATAGAAAAATGGCTTGAATATTCGATTTCCACGTGTGGGCGCGCATGAAACGCCCCTTTCCGCTGATTGGTCAACCAAAGATCAACGCTTTCAGTTCTTCCACAGTTTAACAGTTTCCACAGAATAACAGTCCTCTGCTGCTGGACGGATTCTTTGAACAAAAATCGCGCTGGGCAGGGACTAGATAGAAAGGGTTTTCTTCTCTAGGTGCCAAAGAAACACTCGGCTGACTCACTCGAACTCGATTCTTTGAACAAATCGGTTGAGTGAATGATTCAATGTCCCATATACAGCCAATTGGTTCATGAATGAATCAGCGTTTTGAACGAATCGGTTGAATGAATGACTCACTGACTGAATATGATTAAGACAGTTACGTGCTGCCACCTACTGGGGGTCTTACTCTCATAATCTAAGTATTGTTTCATTTTGTCATTAATAATTTAATATTTAAAAGGCTATTCAAAATATTACATTTAAAACGTTAATATCATAATAGCTTACTATGTAGGCTAATTGTAATTACTGTGTAAATCCTCTGAGCAGCATTAAACAGTTAATAGTAGCCTATACTGTAGGTCTACATGCCACTTCAGAATTCAGATGCAGCTTAGGTTGATTGGTAACAGCTTATTGTCTTATTATTCTAATTGAATTTGTCGATTAAATTTCCAATTTTTTTTATAAAAGATGACAAATAGCCTACGTTATATTTAAAAAAGATTAGAATAATTGCCCTTGCAAAGGTAAAAATGATTATAAGCTATGAAAGCTATAAGCTATGAAAAACAAACAAACAGACAACAACTAAAAAACGAATAGAATAACAACCAAAATAGATGCGCTGTGACATTGACACTATGCAATTTAAATCTTTTCATATCTATCATATTTCAGCTTCATCCCTTGTCCAAAACTCAATGTGCAGTCTAAAATAATAGTTATGACTGCTGCATATTTACACTTAAATGGGTCTGTGCGCTGTCAGTGGGTCACCCAGCTGTGAAGTAGGCTGTAGGTGTAGGCTAATGATGGGTCATGTGGGTGCAGATGCGAGATCTACATAATATTTCTGAAATAATCAGCTAATATTTCTCTAGTGTAGATTGTCGAAACCATCCCTATAGAGAAGAAAGCCCTTTCTAGGCCCCGCCCATGCGATTTGTGTCAAGCATTAGTCCGGTTGTTGCATGAGAGAGAGTTTATTTGTAATAAACACTTTAAGAATCCGTCCAGGACCAGCAGCAGCGGAGGACTGTGGAAGAACTGAAAGCGTTGATCTTTGGTTGACCAATCAGCGGAAAGGGGCGTTTCATGCGTGCCCACACGTGGAAATCGAATATTCAAGCCCCTTTTCCATTTTCTATCCCTGAACACAACAATATAAAAATCAAGCCGAATTCTCATTTTTTAAATTTGTTGGAAAAAAGAAAAATGAATAAATGAGCCGTTTTCTCATTTTTCTACTTTCAATATTAAATTGAAAAACAAATGAACGCAACGTACACGGACCGAAATGTTCACTTTTAAACGAACAATTAAAATGGCTCGTTATTTTTTCAGACACATTTATTATCTTTAGCCTATAAATCATCTCTCTGTATGGTTCCTGAGACTCTTCTCATTCAGCACTGTGGGGGAAATGTAATTTCCAGGTTCTAATTTGGCCTTAGAAAACCAGTAAAATCGACATTTTTCCCATATTAATTTGTGAATATTTTAAATGTGTAATAAAGGGGCAAAAAGTCATAAACATTTTTTGGCGCAGTGTAGCCTACAGTTCAAATTCAAATTTTGGTGTTCAACTTCGTGTTTTAAAAATACAACAACCGTTCATTTTTCGTTTCTCAATTAGGCTAGGGACCTTATATTATTAAATATTTCAAATGATTTTGTAGAAAAGTTTGATAGTCTTCGGTCCGTGTAAATTTGCGTCCATTCGTTTTTTCTTTTTATAAGCAATAATTTTAAAACGAAAAATGAACGGTTGTTGTATTTTTAAAACGCTAAGTTGAACACCAACATTTGCATTTGAACTGTAGGCTAGGCTACACAGCAAATGCTGCACTAAAAATTTCTTTCGTCGCCGACGCGCAATTACTTAAAGGGGTCATATAATGCCATTTTTGTAGCCTACAAGCTAATATGATTCTTTAGGGTCTAAATTAAAAGTTTGTAATATACTTTAATTAAAAATTCTCATTAGTATTGTAAGAAAACACTTATTTTACCTCGTAAAAAACAGCTCTGTTTTCAGCACGCCGTTTTAGTGCATATGACTTTAAATGATAATGAGCTTTGCTGACTCCGCCTCTCTGTTCTGTGCGTACACCAGAGCCGGCTCTGGCGTACACCGTTTGTAACACAATAACACAATAACCATAACGCGTTGTTCAGTATAAACGTGGGATTATGCATTATATTGAGAACGTCATACATAGAACACATGCCGTAATGTACCCTGAGTGTAAACCTTAGACGCATTCATTGTGAAGCGTGCAGCTAGCGATTTACAAGGATTAATATAAATATTAATATAAAGTTTAATAAAACGTTACACTCACTTCAGTTCTTTTGGAGGTTCAGCGGGAACACGAATAGTTGGTACCGATCAGTGATGCGCGGGTTGATCCAAAATGAGCGGGCCTGCGGTCACCCGCGCGTTACCCGCAGTTACGAGTCATCCAAAAATATTTTTAATGATATTCGGGTCGCGGTCGGTCAGGTCGTTTGAAAAAAGATGCAAATTAAACCTTTGTATTTATATAGTACTAGACATAATTTTCTATGAAATATATAGGCTTACACTTTATTGGCTGAATAACTGGCACGAAGATGACACACAAGCTCAGTCAACAGTTCTCGGTTCTGTAGCTACTGGTGATCCGAGAACCACTGTAGACCTACCTGTGCGTTCGGTAGTATGCGCAGTATCAGCTGCTCATGCTCATCACTTCTCTCAGCAGTGGCACCAACATGTCTCAGTTCAGTGAACTGTTCCTGGAGTAAAATATACTTCGGGATATTGGTTTATTTCGATTCGGAGGGACTGTCAGGCATGTATGAAAGTGAGTAACTTTAGTAACTTGTGGATCAGCACTGACGCAAGACGCGAACTGTTTCGAACGATTCAGTTCGATTTAGTGTACTGGTTCGACCGGTTCACTAAAAAGAACCGGTTCAAAAGAAGCCATGTCTATGATCACTAGAGAGATGGAGGCGGCAAGAGAAAATGTGAAGACTGGGGAGTGGAAGCTCCGAAATAATGAAAGATGATGACCAAAGTACTGGCTTTGTTATGTGTACTTCTTGCGATGCTGTGTTGTTACACATCTATGGCCCAATGACGCTACGATGAGCATTTACTACTTTTAAAAAATGCGGTCAGGAAGCGGGTCGGGTACAATATTTTCATACTTTTTTTTGCGGTCCGAGTTGCGGGTGGGTTAGTTGAAAACGTCGGTCGGGTGCGGGTTCTTTATACATTGACCCGCACATCACTGGTACCGATCCTTTTTTCAGGAGGAGCTTCTTAGCAAAACCAGCTTTATACTGATCCTCGTTTATAAAGCAGTCTGGTGTGTGAAATGATTCTCGCAAACATGAGAGCATTGACGTTTCTCGTTGGGAATATTCCCTTTGAAAACAAACTCAGCCACTGCGTCTTCGGCGGTTCGGATTTAGGAACATTAAAATGAGTGCTGTGTTCGTTATTACACCCAAGAACAGAACACCACAATCGCTTAGACGCCATTCTGCTCATAGACAGAGCTCCAGCATATCAACAATGACCGCGCCGGTCCGCGAGGAGTATGATTGACAGCTCGCTCACGAGCGAGGGCGGGTCTGTGTTGAAACTGCTGTCAATCAACAATCGAGGGAGGGGCGTGCGAGCCTGTGACATCACAGGCTCGAACGGCTCGATTTGAGGCAGGGGAAAACATATAAGGAGATTAAAACAAAACCACTGGATGGATTTTTATCATTATATGATGGTTGTGTACAGACACTGCCAACACACATTTCAGTGCAATCAACTTGTAAAAGTGCATGTACCATTATATGACCCCTTTAAGGTTTATACTTCTGCGTCGGACCTACGCCTGAGCCTCTACGCTGTAGACTACGCGTTGGTTTTAATTTATACTTCTGCGTCGTTGTCCGCGTCGATGCACGCAGAGGGAACATGTGAAACCCGAGGGAACGGTTCTAGCAGACCAATCACAGCGCTTGCGTCCGCGTAGAATTGACGCGTTGTTACATTTTTGGAGAGGTGCATGTCAGGGTACGCGCGCTACACACAGCCTACGACGTAGCTACGGCGGGAGGTCGACGCAGAAGTATAAATTGGGCTTTATGGGGTAGGATCTTAGGCCGCTGAGTGTCCATGTATGTATCCTTCCTTTCACGGGGAAACGAAGGGTGCATTTGGCGTTGTTTTTGAATCAGGGTAGCCTTCGTCGCGGCGCGATGACGCAACCGGCCTTCGAATACGGCCTTCGAGAATGCAGCCTTTGAATTGGGACAGCCTTCATCGCGCCGCGGTGACGCAATCGGCCTTCAAATGCGGCCAATCGGCCTTCAAATGCGGCCTTCGGAGGACGCAGCCTTCACATTGGGACACAGCTAATATTGCGAACTGAAACACAAATATATCCCATGTATTTCATTCCATTGCTACTGAGAAACAGCTGATTGAGGTTATGCAAATATGGGACAATAGCCGCGTTTCCACTGCCGGGCTAGGGCCGGGCCAGGGCTAACAGCGAGCCGAGCCGAGCCAGTGGTCTCGGGCCTTAAGCACCGGGCTTGCGTTTCCACTGCCGGGCCAGTAGCCCCGCAGCGCTGCCCTAAACCCCGCCCCTAACACGCCTTTCTGGATCAAACGTCATACATACAACCCAACCCATTTCAGCGGATATTATGAATTTATTTATTTTTCAAGTTAGGAAGATAGCATGTATATTAACTCACCGGCCGTGGCTGCAATAGTGTCCCGATTGTCTCGCGAGTTGTCACTAACAGAGGGACGGTGACCCAACACACGTCCATCAAGTCGAACCATGGAAAAATCCTTTTCTGAGCTCCGCTTTGTCCGTTGTGCGTTTTAATCGCCTTGAACAATACTGCGCCCGCAACTTTTCTATTTTTTCCTGAACTTGAAGCGTTGATCGCCGCATGCTTAGCTTAGAAAGTTCAGCATCGATGTATTTAATAACTTCCTCGTTTCTTCACACGCCGTCAAATTGACGTTGTACCCTTTCTTCTGCCCAAATGCTCAGAAGAGCTTTGCAGCGATTATTTTGCGCGATATAAAAAAGTGAAATGTGCATCTTGCTTCAGATCATAACGTTCCATAACACCGATAAACTCCGCCTTTTACCTTGAGCACGCGTCTAGCCCGAGCTGGCCCGCTTTGGCCCTAGGTATTCGACGGGCCAGAAATCCTGGCCGTTGGCCCTGAGGAAGCCCCGATCAAGCCCCGGAAGTGACAGTGGAAACGCGACTGGCCCTGGCACGCACTAGCACGGCTCGGCCCTGGCCCAGCAGTGGAAACGCGGCTATTGTGGCATTCCACCATTCCCGTGCAGTCACAGCCTGTTTTGACCATCACAGTGCAAAAAGTACCCAACAGTGAAAGCTGGTTGCAGAGGTTTTTAGAGGATCAGATAAATGTCAAAAATAGGCTGTCTGCAGGTCAACGGCCATCTAGGCGGACACAGAACCGGACAGTGAAACTGAAAAGGACCAGAATTCAACCAGGCAGGGTGAAAGGCACAGGTAGTTGCTGTCAGGAAGTGCAACAGGAGATGATGAGCACTGACTCCACTTGGTGGATAGTGGATACAGCGACACTAGCAGGCTTGGCACAGGATAACAGGTAACATCTCTTGCCAGACACACACGCAGGACGGAACAGGACAAGTTTAGGCAGAGGTAACTCACAATGATGAGGCGTCTTGTAACAAGCATGAATGAACAAACAATAAACCAACAAAGAGGGGAGAAGAACACGAGATCTAAATAGCAAGAAGATTAGGGCATATGGGAAACAGGTGTGGGAAGATGAACGAGGGCACAACGTAGATTGAGAATGAGCTCAGTTGTGCGAGAGCGCATGTGCAAGAGAGAAACAAGCTGAGGAATCAAACTTGACTCCTGACATTGACGCCCATCAGAGGATGATGTCCCTTTTCCTTGCCCCTTACTCCCCTTTCCTCAACCCCATTGAGGAGTTTTCTCGATGGAAGGTTTTTGAGCATCGTCCACAGGACCAAATGTCCTTCCTGGATGCAATGGATGCTGCATACCAAGACATCACAGCTGAACACTGCCAAGGGTGCATAAGGCATGCCAAAAGATTCTTCCCAAGATGCCTTGCCAGAGAAGATATATCAGGTATGATGTGGATGAGAACATGTGGCCAAATGGAGAACACCAGGCAGATTATAGATGGCTTTTTGTATTTTCACATACAGTAATACTGTAAATGGCAGCTATATTTTTTTGTTATCTTGCAGAAATGTCCTGTTGCAAATAAAGCCTTTACTGCAGCAATTCTGTCTCTGTCTTCTTTTCATAAAGCGTACATTCTATAAAGCTACTTTTGAGTTGAATTTCTGCAGCAAAAGAAACAAAATGCACACATTTACTAAATCCAAACAAAACAAAAATGTAGAGAGACTTCAAACGAAACTGCAGTGGAAAACACAATCTATGATTACAGTAATACAGGGCAGACCTGACACATATAAAATAATGCCGTTTCTGTAATTCCATCTGATGTTAGTGTTTTTATGACATTGTGATTTGACTAATGTTCCTGTTGGAAGAGAACATGTGATAGTGTTTTGGTAGACAGTGTATTGTGTTAGTGTATTATTGTATTTAGAAAATTAGTGTTGGAGTTTGAGCATGAAAGTAACCTTTTTGCCAATTGTGTGTTGTAGGTGTGTTGGTGCGTTAAGAATTTAAGGTAAAATTGTTAAAGGTATTGAAAAAATGGTCATAGTGATCGTAAAAAAACTGTAAATGTAGATAAAAGCTTAAATTTAATCTGTTCATCATATATAGCTTATTGCAATTATCAAATTAAAGTCTGTAATTTAATTCAGTTCGTTTATTGTCTGTTCCAGAGTGAAGAGCAGAACTGAGTTAAACGCCTGCAGTTTATATTGTTTACAGTGTCTGAGCGCCTCGGTTGACAGTAAATGCTGCTTCTCTTCAACTTCATCTCTGTATGAGCAGTGAGTTTAACATGCATTTAGGGAACAGACCTGGCACTGGGTTCACTTTATTTACATATTCACACTATTTTTTTTTTTTTTTTCTGTTAAAGGTAATAGCATTTCACCCAGCATTCGCCAAAGCTTGAAGATGTGAAAGTTTGACAGTAAAGAGATTTAGACAAAGTTTTAGAGTTTATTGAGACTTGCAACGTTAAATCAAATAATGATTAGGCCCATAATTAGTTATAATATAAATAATAAGAATAAGAATAGCCTATTACTACTACTAGGCCCCATATTCACGCAGCCCTATATGGGCATTTCTCAAATTAAGGGCCAAATTGGGTTGCTGCAATTTTGAAAATTAAAATCCCAAATTTGACTAATTGGTATACATCAAATGATCAGTCCTTAAGTCAGGTACAACGTTATGAGCTTGGTTGAGACCATAAGATAAGGGAATTTATGATTTTTTCCTTTTTTTTTTAACTATGTCAAGTAAATGTGTCATTACCATCACATCATTGAATGTATGTAAATAAATTAAACTTAAATGATAAATCAGTGCTTTTAAAACATTTTGTGGTTTCACATGGAATCTATTTTATCTTGAACTTAATGGGATTGTTGATTTTTACTTGCAAGATGAATTATAGTCACTTAAGTATCTACATTTCTGATTCAGCAATCTACCCTGGCTTGGAATATAAGCTTATTTTAAGTGAATGCCATATATCAAAACTTTTTTAATACAGTGATAATTTAGACTGTCCAACTTTGTCAGAAATATCTAATTGTAGGATGTTTTTGTAATTTATACTCATTTATTGGCAAAAATACGTATGGTAATGGTGATGGTGATGACATTGCAGTTAATGACAGTTTGTTCCGGTGATGACAAATCACTGATCATAACCTATTGTAATTTTAGAGCCTAAGTGACTTCAGACCAAAAAAAAAAAACACAGCTATTAATCGTTTTAAACATCAAAACATAGTTTAATCTGATTATGGAAGACCAAACAGGAACTGTGTGTATCTGCCGTCATCACCACCACAACCTGTCATTACCAGCACAAGCTGTAATGTGCTGGTAATGACTGTGCAGCTAATAACAATTTGGTAAAAAAAACTAGCCTTGCTAGCAAAGATGATGACTAAGCAAGTGTAGCTAGCTTTCTACATGTAATGTACAGTTTTTTTAACTAATAAAGTGATAAAAATAATCCAAAAATGTTTAAAAATACAGAAATACAACACATATATGGTAAGGAAGCATAATAAGTGTACATCCCCAACACAAAGAATAGAGTAGATTTATTACTTTTCTGGACATCAAGGCATCAGTCTTGCAGCTTGAAATCCATGTGCTCCACTATGCTATTATGTTACCATGGCTACCAAATACATTTTTGATGAAAAAACAGTTAAAAAGTGCCTTAATGCAGAGCGTGTTGGTAATGACAGCTAAACCATGGGACAGGTAGAAATTAAGCAAAATAAAGTATGAAATGCATATACATGCTTAATCTGTGCATGTAGTTTATTAGTTCAGGTAACATTTAATTCATATGCATATTTTTTTTAATTAATTTGTGATAAATAATGTTTGAGATATGGCATGACATGTGAAAACACTGGTGGCGGACAACACCAAAACACAGATATTGTACCACAAAACACCAATAAAATGTGTTAAAATCATTAGTAAGAGCAGCCATAAAATAAGTCTTGTTTTTGTTTATACTAATTAGTGGTGCTAAAATGTATTAGATTGAATTAGTTTTTAATAGAATTACGCCCTCTGGACAGAAATAGGCCAGAATTCTGAGAAATAATGAACTTAAAGCACAAGTGGTAGGCCTACTTCGTGTAAATAATTTACGTGTAGGGTTCGGCTGACAAAAAAAAGAGTTTAGGAAGCTCTGGTCTAGTTGAAGTTGAGGAGAGGAGCGGTTCCAAAAGAAAGTGTAGCGCTTAGGCCGGGGACACACTGGCTGCGTGGCGTGAGCGTGGCGTTTCTGTTGCGTGTCAGCTGCGTGGCGGCTGCGTCGCGTTTTCTGTGTCTTTGTGACGCTGCTGCTGCTAGAGCAGCGGTCGGGAACCTATGGCTCGCGAGCCATACCTGGCTCTTTGGCAAAAATCATGTGGCTCGCGAGGTCTCTCACCCTTTACCAACAAACGAGCGAAACAAAAAAATAAGACACATCAATACAGATCGGCTCTCTGCAGAAAAAATCTGCCAGTTAAAATTCCCTTGTAGCACAGTCTACCGAAGTTAGTTAAACGTTTATGATAATAAGTATATTTATGTTGTACCGGCAAAAGAGCGTATTCAGTGCTGGTCGCGCTCGCGAGTGTTACGAGTCATCAGAGCAATCAACTTGTCTCTGTGATAACCTACAGCTCCTGCACTGGGATTCAAGCAGCTGCAGCTTGTTTAAGGTAGGCCTAATGGCGAAAAGCAGCAAAAAACGTAAAAGAAGGCTGTAAACGTTAATACTTTCACTTTTGCCGCTGAAACCCTTTATGACACATGATAAATGGGTCGTATTTTTGATAATCCACGCAGATTTCAGTTAAAGATTCTGTTTTAATTTATTAATAACAAAAATTGAAGGAATGAAAAAAAGAGCAGGATGTGCTTTATATTGAAAAGAAATATTAAAAGCGCGATAAGTCGCGAAAGAGAACGGAATTACTGGCAGGATGCTGTGTGCGCGCGCCGAGCGCAACACGGAAAAGCATAGCCTTTGTCTTCGGTTGCGCACCTAAACGGCCAAATAAATACAGAAATACATAAAAATGGCAAGTCGAGTATTCACGTAAACACAGTAAATGTAAGTACTGTGTTTTCTCTCTCTCTCTCTCTCTCTCTCTCTCTCTCTCTCTCTCTCTCTCTCTCTCTCTCTCTCTCTCTCTCTCATGCAGACAGAGAGGATTTATGCTCATCAGTTGACAACTCAACCTCACAGTGAAAGCCCTTCACTAATATTGAAACTTTGCTAAATATTTGTTTGTTTTTAGCCTACTGCTGTTGAAATTTTATTGAAAAAAAGCACGTCTTTAATAATAATATTATATAATTATTTTACTGTGGCTCTTTTGGAAAAATGCATTAACCAAAAATGAAAAAATGGCTCTTTGGTCAAAAAAGGTTCCCGACCCCTGTGCTAGAGGATACAGGGAGGACGTATTGTGGAAGCCCTATAGGCTACTTCATGTTAAGCATAAATATAAAGCCTATTGATAAAGACACTGTCAGCAGTATTGACAGCAAAATAGACTAGGCCTACATAATATTTCGTTCTTTATTGACAGGTGCAATATTTGAAAATTGATCATTATTTATTTTTAAATTATATGTATAACTGAATTTATGTCAAAACCTAGACTTTCAACCATCAAAATGTAATTTATTAATATGTATTCGTGTACAAAATAACAGGCGGGGTTTAGGGCAGCGCTGCGGGGCTACTGGCCCGGCAGTGGAAAAGCAAGCCCGGTACTTAAGGCCCGAGACCACTGGCCCGGCTCGGCTCGCTGTTAGCCCTGGCCCGGCCCTAGCCCGGCAGTGGAAACGCGGCTATTGTCCCATATTTGCATAACCTCAATCAGCTGTTTCTCAGTAGCAATGGAATGAAATACATGGGATATATTTTGTGTTTCAGTTCGCAATATTAGCTGTGTCCCAATGTGAAGGCTGCGTCCTCCGAAGGCCGCATTTGAAGGCCGATTGCGTCACCGCGGCGCGATGAAGGCTGTCCCAATTCAAAGGCTGCATCCTCGAAGGCCGTATTCGAAGGCCGGTTGCGTCATCGCGCCGCGACGAAGGCTACCCTGATTCAAAAGCAACGCCAAATGCACCCTTCGTTTCCCCGTCAAAGGAAGGATACATACCAGTGGCGGCTGGTGATGGAAAAAGTAGGGGGGGCTGAGGTGCAATGTGGTTTTAAAATTTTTATTTTAACAATTAAACAATTGCTGCCGTTTATTTATTACATTAACACCAAAGTAACGGCTCAAAAACAAATAGCATCTAATGTAATTATTAAAGTATGAATTTAGAACGTCCTTGTAGATTTCAAATATTGTTCTTTCAAAGACGTGCCAATTTGAGATTCATTTGGAAACCAAGTCATACAAGGTGAACTAATTGCTATAATTTGCATGAATTACAGTAAGTGCACAGAGTCAATATTCAATAAACACAAAGAGTTAAATAATCGCTGTTATTATATGGAGTAACCACTAGATGGAGAAGACTGTACATTAATTGGAATGGGGAGCAAGTCAATAAAAAATGCTATACATTGTCTCCAGTGTTCACATGAGTCAATCATGAATCTTATCCTTCAGCAAACCACCTCTAAGGCAGACACACACAAAAAATAAAATCAAAATCCTTCAAGCACTCAACATCTCCTCTGCTCCTCCAAGCACTCAGCATCTCCTCTGCTCCTCCAAGCACTCAGCATCTCCTCTGCTCCTCCAAGCACTCAGCATCTCCTCTGCTCCTCCAGAGACACAACAGCATCTCCACTACTCCTCCAAGCACAACAGCATCTCCTCTGCTCCTCCAAGCACTCAGCATCTCCTCTGCTCCTCCAAGCACTCAGCATCTCCTCTGCTCCTCCAAGCACTCAGCATCTCCTCTGCTCCTCCAAGCACAACAGCATCTCCTCTGCTCCTCCAAGCACAACAGCATCTCCTCTGCTCCTCCAAGCACAACAGCATCTCCTCTGCTCCTCCAAGCACAACAGCATCTCCTCTGCTCCTCCAAGCACAACAGCATCTCCCCTGGAGGAGCAGAGGAGATGCTGAGTGCTTGGAGGAGGAGATGCTGAGTGCTTGGAGGAGCAGAAGAGATGCTGAGTGCTTGGAGGAGCAGAGGAGATGCTGAGTGCTTGGAGGAGCAGAGGAGATGCTGAGTGCTTGGAGAAGCAGAGGAGATGCTGAGTGCTTGGAGAAGCAGAGGAGATGCTGAGTGCTTGGAGAAGCAGACGATATGCTGAGTGCTTGGAGGAGCAGAGGAGATGCTGAGTGCTTGGAGGAGCAGAGGAGATGCTGAGTGCTTGGAGGAGCAGAGGAGATGCTGAGTGCTTGGAGGAGCAGAGGAGATGCTGAGTGCTTGGAGGAGCAGAGGAGATGCTGAGTGCTTTGAGGAGCAGAGGAGATGCTGAGTGCTTGGAGGAGCAGAGGAGATGCTGAGTGCTTGGAGGAGCAGAGGAGATGCTGAGTGCTTTGAGGAGCAGAGGAGATGCTGAGTGCTTGGAGGAGCAGAGGAGATGCTGAGTGCTTGGAGGAGCAGAGGAGATTTTGAGTGCTTGGAGGAGCAGAGGAGATGCTGAGTGCTTGGAGGAGCAGAGGAGATGCTGAGTGCTTTGAGGAGCAGAGGAGATGCTGAGTGCTTGAAGGAGTAGTGGAGATGCTGAGTGCTTGAAGGAGTAGTGGAGATGCTGTTATGTCCCTGTAGGAGCAGACGAGATGCTGAGTTCCTGATGGTGAGAAGCAGCCGAGATGATTATGCACTGTCACTTGTAAAGAAATTTGGCTCTCCTTTCTTTCTGGGTTGCAAACCTATCAATAACTTTGTTGTTGAAGTTGGGCATGTCTTTCACAATCTTTTTCTCCATAGAAAGCATGGCAAGGGCATTCAGTCTTTCTTGAGACATTGTGCTCCTTAGGAACGTTTTGATTCTTTTTAGAGTGGAGAAGCATCTTTCAGATTCTGCTGATGTCATTGGAGTAGTGATAAGGATTTTCAGAAGATTAACAGTTTCTGAAAATGTGCACTGAAGGTTGTTCTCCATAAAAAACTGATACAGAGGCACTGCACCACTACACTTTTCAAACTCCGGGTTTTCATAGACCAAGGATAGTTCTGTCTTCAGTCTAGCCTTGTTCAGCATCGGATAGGCCTCCACAGTGGCATTCAATGCAGCACTTGGAAAGGTTTTAGCATGCTGTGAGAACAGCTCTCCCTGCAGCAGTGTTGAACTCACAAGGTGCCCAGTGAACGCAAAGCGCTCCTTTGTCTGAGCCCAGATGGTATCACACACCTGTAAAACATAGAAAATAAATAACATATAAATTGCTTTACATATAACTTTATTATATTATGTCACAATACTTTGAATATAGTTGTAAATGTGGATATGCAAAAATCAAGTATGAAATACTGTTGTCTAAACCAAAACTAATCAAGGATCTACAATAGAACTAAATCATTGGTGAATTGAGATTAAGAGGAAATCCAAAATAAAATTATTGTAATGTACAGTACATGTGCTATGTTTTTATCTGTAGTGGCACTTTCTCAGCAAATGAAGTCCCTAACGGATAAAGTGAATTTGATTTGGCAAAACATTAGTAACTGATCCAAACATAACACAAAATTAAAACTATAGAACAACAGAGGACCTTTGAGTGGCACCAGTAACCGTGCAGCAGTTTGTGAAGCACTACTGTAGACTAGAGCACAAGAGGAGGCCTATGAAAGTGAAATAAGCTGTACCTCAATAGCAATCCGATGTTGTTCTGCGGGCCCCAGTGTCCTCTGTCGCTTGGCAGCTGGAATCTCCTCTTGCACAGTGAATATGGAAGACCTTGTTTAAACATAAAACAATTGCTTAATACTACATTATTCTGCATTCATGTTATTTCTATGATTTTTCACATTTTTCACATTTACCTGATGTTTCTAATGCTGTCGGCAAAATTACAGATGGCAGCTTTGATGAAGATGGGGTCAATGTTTCGTTTCTGAAGCTGCTGAAAGAGCATGTCGACGTGTGGCATGATTTTGTGAAATAGTTGGAGAAAAAAGCAAAATGTACCATCCTCCAGCATCCTCACAAACCCTCCTGCTTCTCTCACAGTCACAGCATCAAAGTTCCCAGAGTCCTGAATGGTCTTAAAACACTTCAGAAGATCATCCCTGTGCTCATATACAGTGTTCACTGAGCGACTGTGAAAGTTCCACCTTGTTGCACACGCTCTCGGAAGTCTGCTGCCAACAACATCATCAAGCACGCTGGTCCGTTTGGGCGACCTTGAAAAAAATGCACAAAATCCACCTAGCTCCGAAAAAAATGTGGAGACCTTGGGTATCTTTGAGGTGGCTTGCTGAATTACCAGATTGAGCTGATGTGCGTAACAATGTACGTAGTGTGCGTTTTCATACACATCCATCACTTTACGCTGAACTCCTCCAGTGGCACCCCGCATAACGCTCGCTCCGTCATAAGCTTGAGCTATTAATTTTGTCTTGTCTTTGGGTGGGATCAATGCACTCATCCTTTCCAAAAGTGCTTGAGCGATGTTTTCAGCATTCGCGTTTTCAATCGGTATGAACTCAAAAAAGCGCTCTTGAATGACATTGTAGCGATCGATGTAGCGAATTACAAGGGCAAGTTGGCACTGGACAGACACGTCAGATGTTTCATCGGCTTGAATGGCAATATAATCCGCCGCAGTCACCTCCTCGTGAATGTACTCCTTAACAACAGTCAGCATACAGTCCAGCAGCTCATTCTGAATCGTTTTGGACGTACCTCTGAACACAGTAGCTCCCTCCAGGTGCTCCTTCAGAGCAGCGTCCAATGACGAGGCGAAGTTAACAAGGCCCCTAAAAATGCCTGGGTTCTCAGAGGCTTCAGTCTCGTCGTGGCCACGCAAAGCCAATTCAAAGGCACCACAAAATTTTACACAGTCAATCAGTTTAGAAAGAATATATCGATTCTTGTCCACTTCCTCATTGTGCCTTCTTATACAAAGACGATGGCCATCATCCAACTGAGTAGCAATGTTAGCCTTCCCCAGCAACGCAAATTTCAGGCAGCTGTCAATATGAATCTTTGTGTGTTCGTGTTTTTTTATTTTTTCCGAAAAATGTTTCATATCCTGAACACCGTTTTCACACCAGGCTCGATCGGTCGCTGCAGTTTTAAAAAGCAAACAAGGGAAGCAAAACAGCGAGTTAGCTACTCCGCAGCCGGTTAGCCACGGCTTCCTAGTGTACCATGTCCGCGAAAAGCCTCTAGTATAAGACGCTTCCTTGTCTTTCACCTGCTGTCTGATGTTAATTTGTGGCTGGTCCGGTCCCATTTCTTTTATTTTTATTTTTTCAGCCAGTGGTCGTCTTTCAAACGGAGTTTGAAGAAGAGATTGCACGGTCTCTTTCTCTCGTGCCGCCGGCGCCGCCATTGTCAACTTGTCAAGAAAGACTGACTGGCTGGCTCCGCCCGCCGAATCTCACTGCCACGTGACCACACCAAGTAGAGTAAAACTCCATGTTATTCTCCGATGGGCGCAGAGGCAAAGCGCCCATCGGAGAATTATTACTGCGCGTCACTGATTGGTTGAATTGATCATATTTAGTGACGTTTTAATAGCGTATCAGAGCTCCATTGGTTAGATAGCGAGGGCGCCCTTTCTCGGCGCCCCGAGCATAAAACTACACATTTATGATGTTATGCGGCACACGATGAAGCTGACAGACAAAAATACCCCCCCCCCCGTCCTTGGTGTATAAAACACGTACACCTGTACAGAAGAAAGTCATGTTTTTTGTCAAACTTAAACTTTTTTTTAATTTTATTTTTTGTTAAACTTGGTAGGAGGGGCGGCGCCCCAGCGCCCATAATAGACCAGCCGTCCCTGATACATACATGGACACTCAGCGGCCTAAGATCCTACCCCATAAAGCCCAATTTATACTTCTGCGTCGACCTCCCGCCGTAGCTACGTCGTAGGCTGTGTGTAGCGCACGTACGCTTCGGCGTACCCTGACATGCACCTCTCCAAAACCGCTCCCTCGGGTTTCACATGTTCCCTCTGCGTGCATCGACGCGGACAACGACGCAGAAGTATAAATTAAAACCAACGCGTAGTCTACAGCGTAGAGGCTCCGGCGTAGGTCCGACGCAGAAGTATAAACCTTAAAGGGGTCATATAATGGTACATGCACTTTTACAAGTTGATTGCACTGAAATGTGTGTTGGCAGTGTCTGTACACAACCATCATATAATGATAAAAATCCATCCAGTGGTTTTGTTTTAATCTCCTTATATGTTTTCCCCTGCCTCAAATCGAGCCGTTCGAGCCTGTGACGTCACAGGCTCGCACGCCCCTCCCTCGATTGTTGATTGACAGCAGTTTCAACACAGACCCGCCCTCGCTCGTGAGCGAGCTGTCAATCATACTCCTCGCGGACCGGCGCGGTCATTGTTGATATGCTGGAGCTCTGTCTATGAGCAGAATGGCGTCTAAGCGATTGTGGTGTTCTGTTCTTGGGTGTAATAACGAACACAGCACTCATTTTAATGTTCCTAAATCCGAACCGCTGAAGACGCAGTGGCTGAGTTTGTTTTCGAAGGGAATATTCCCAACGAGAAACGTCAATGCTCTCATGTTTGCGCAAATCATTTCACACACCAGACTGCTTTATAAACGAGGATCAGTATAAAGCTGGTTTTGCTAAGAAGCTCCTCCTGAAAAAAGGATCGGTACCAGTGATGCGCGGGTCAATGTATAAAGAACCCGCACCCGACCGACATTTTCAACTAACCCGCCCGCAACTCGGACCGCAAAAAAAAGTATGAAAATATTGTACCCGACCCGCTTCCTGACCGCATTTTTTAAAAGTAGTAAATGCTCATCGTAGCGTCATTGGGCCATAGACGTGTAACAACACAGCATCGCAAGAAGTACACATAACAAAGCCAGTTCTTTGGTCATCATCTTTCATTATTTCGGAGCTTCCACTCCCCAGTCTTCACATTTTCTCTTGCCGCCTCCATCTATCTAGTGATCATAGACATGGCTTCTTTTGAACCGGTTCTTTTTAGTGAACCGGTCGAACCAGTACACTAAATCGAACTGAATCGTTCGAAACAGTTCGCGTCTTGCGTCAGTGCTGATCCACTAGTTACTAAAGTTACTCACTTTCATACATGCCTGACAGTCCCTCCGAATCGAAATAAACCAATATCCCGAAGTATATTTTACTCCAGTTCACTGAACTGAGACATGTTGGTGCCACTGCTGAGAGAAGTGATGAGCACGAGCAGCTGATACTGCGCATACTACCGAACGCACAGGTAGGTCTACAGTGGTTCTCGGATCACCAGTAGCTACAGAACCGAGAACTGTTGACTGAGCTTGTGTGTCATCTTCGTGCCAGTTATTCAGCCTATAAAGTGTAGGCCTATATATTTCATAGAAAATTATGTCTAGTACTATATAAATACAAAGGTTTAATTTGCATCTTTTTTCAAACGACCCGACCGACTGCGACCCGAATATCATTAAAAATATTTTTGGATGACTCGTAACTGCGGGTAACGCGCGGGTGACCGCAGGCACCCGCTCATTTTGGATCAACCCGCGCATCACTGATGCAAATAGAAAAAAACGCATGCAAATAGAAAAAAACACGTGCAAATAGAAAAAAACGCGTGCAAATAAAAAAAAAACACCTGCAAATGAATAAAAAACATCATCATCAGTTTCACAACACGTGTGCTCCAAATACAGAAACGCGCTGCAAAAGTTCACAACACAACCAAATAAACGCGCTGCAAATAACACAGACCACAACGGAAATGTTTCCAGGGAACCAAATAAGTGACGAACCTGGCTGGGACGTGCTTATTGCTCGTGAGCTTCCCTTTGCCCTACTCCCTTCGAAGGGCAGATGGCAGAGCCCTTAAAGTGGGACTTTGGAGTGAGCAGGGTTAGTGTACTGTTATGTAGCCGTGTGGAGCGCACTTGATGAAGGAGCAACGAAAGACAACATAATTCCTCATTATTTTCACCTGGGATGTTCCCATGACAACGCAGCACAGTGTCCATCAGCTGAAGAGCTGTTCATACCACAGAAATATAATGCTGTTAACATAACGGTTTCAAATAAATTTTAATTTACAAAAAATATGCGTGTATATCTGTGTCTCAACTTTAAAACTTTGGACCCTACATTACCTAACATTTCTTATGAAACTTTTCTTTATGATTTAAACACAACATGAAACAATTTGTACAGTGTAACAAGACAGATAAATATTTTTCCTTCATGTTCTTCTTCTCTATCTTTTTTATTTATATATTTTAGTTTTCAGCTCATTGTTCTTTTCTCGTTTGTAATCTGATGACATTGAACATATTGTTAATACATGTGTTAATAAATTTTGTATATATTGTATACAAGTTGTATGTCATGAAAAATGTAATCTCTGTATGTTTTGCAAAATAAATAAATAAATAAAGTAGAATTTTAAGCTGTAAGCACCAGCACGTCCCAGCCGGGTTCGTCACTTATTTGGTTCCCCTGGAAACATTTCTGTTGTGGTCTGTGTTATTTCTTTTAATCTGCAGCGCGTTGAGCTTTCTCGGCCACCGTAAGATTCTCAAAACTACCTGTTCAATCTTCACATCATTGTGTCACTTGTGCACATCAAAAAAGCAGTTTCTCATTTCTTTGAACAAGTTGCAAATGCTTTGGTACATCCATGCAAATGATTATGTACAATTATCTGCTGTTTCCTACATTATCAATTGCTTATGTCATGTTGATCAAAATGTATTATAGTGGGTCTCTGTTGAATAGTCTCTCCCCCCACAACATTTAGGCATTAGTTCATAGTATAAGTCTTTACATGCAAAATGGTTGAACAAATGTCAAGCATATTTTATACATTTCCATTAGACTTTTTTCTAAATCTGGCCTGTTCACATTTCTACTTTTTTTTCTTCTTTGTGCTATGCAGTGCTGTCTTTTCCTTTCTGTATCGCAATGACATGGTCTGTCGTGTCAACAAATTACAGTACAAACAGTAAAAACGTGAATCTTGTCCATGTCTCTTGCAATCAAACTCCCACATACACTAAGGTGTGTAACCTACAATTTACAATAATTGTCATCAAAACTTTAGCCATAGTTCACATCAGAACATCCCTCCAGAGTACACTGTTGTACTGACAACATGACTAAGCAATTTGACTGTCTTATCCGTACAATGACACAAGGACTTGTCATTCTGATGGCACTGACATGTTCATTGACACAGATATTTACTTTTGAGAGATGAACTAAGGATTTTGAGCAAGAGACTGGCTTTTGCAGGTAATCCATGGTGTTTTGCTATTTGTACGAATTGTTTTGAGAAACGCACGTACAGTTTTGCAAATGTTGAGGATGATTCGAGAAATGTAGCCTACCAAAGCGACTGAGAAAAACGTCTCGGTTACGGATGTAACCCTCGTTCCCTGAGTAGGGAACGGAGACGTTCCGTCGGATGACGACGAATGGGGTTTCGCTTAGAAAGCCTATCCGCTTCGAGTAATACAAAGCGAGCCAATGGCAAAGAAATGCCATGGGTCTGCAGAATTTGCATGGAGCAGCTCCGCCCCACCTCGTGGGTATAAAGGGCGGAAATTCCAGCAAAGCAGTATGTTTCCTCGCTGAGGAGCCAAGACTGAGCTCAGGCGATCCCCGCGGTACAGCGGAAAGCGGCAGGAAGACGGAACGTCTCCGTTCCCTACTCAGGGAATGAGGGTTACATCCATAACCGAGACGTTCCCTTTCGTTGTCACTCCGAGTTCCGTCGGATGACGACGAATGGGGATACCAGTCTAATCACGCCACCTTCTCGGCTGTCTTCCAGTGCCCTGCGTAATCTGAGATCCCTGTCGTGAGACAAAACGGACGCAGGACTCCTATTAGCACAGGAATACCAAGGTACACTGGGGAGCATATCCCAAGGTTTTTAAGGGAATACGCAATTACTGCCAACCCAGAGGGGGGGGACTTAGAGAATACACATATGACCCGAGGGATGCATATGGGGAATCACTGGGGTGTCCAGCCGCAGGTGGAATATTTCAACCCCAGGGGTGGCAAGGTGGCTTGCCAAGGGAAAGACACATGCTCAAAGAGGCTTACAGTGGAAATACACATGTGGGGGTAGCTCAGAGGAGGTACCATGCACACAGGAGGCACCTAGCCGACGCGCAGGCACAAGACACTGGCGCCAGCATCAGGAGTGCTGGAGGAACTCAGGGCTTTCGGGGAAGCTCACCTGAGGAGAATATCGCACGTATCCAGTCCGTGGAGTGGAATGGCGAGCAAGCGAAGACACCTAACGGGTGCCATGTTAGCTTGAAAAAGACAGTACATGGGAGGAGACTGGCTCCACTCGGAGATTGTAAAATCTGGCGAATGTGTTAGGTGTCGCCCAGCCTGCAGCTCTGCAGATGTCTGTTAGCGAGGCGCCATGCGCTAGAGCCCAAGAGGACGCCACACTCCGGGTGGAGTGGGCAGTCACACCAAGGGGGCACGGTCGACCTTGCTGTTGGTAATCCAAAGCAATGGCGTCCACTATCCAGTGAGACAACCTTTGCTTGGAGAGAGCCTTTCCCTTCAGTCTCCCACCATAACAGACAAAGAGCTGGTCTGAGGTCCTGAAACACTGCGTTCTGTCTACATAGATGCGGAGAGCACGTACTGGACAGAGCAGCGCCAAGGCTGGGTCTGCCTCCTCCGGGGGCAGCGGTTGCAGGTTCACCACCTGGTCCCGGAAGGGAGTGGTAGGAACCTTGGACACATATCCAGGCCGGGGTCTCAGGATCACGTGAGAGTAAGCCGGCCCGAATTCCAGGCACGCTTCGTCAACGGAGAATGCGTGCAGGTCCCCTACCCTCTTGATGGAGGTCAATGCAGTCAGAAGCGCTGTCTTCATTGACAGGAAGTTAAGCTCAACCGACTGCAAAGGCTCGAAGGGAGCACTCTGCAGGGCAGTTAGCACCACTGCGAGGTCCCAAGAGGGTACGAGAGGAGAGCGAGGAGGATTCAGTCTCCTCGCTCCTCTCAGGAACCTGACGATCAGGTCGTGCTTCCCTACGGACTTACCTTCTATAAGGTCGTGCTGTGCGGCAATGGCGGCGACATAGACCTTGAGGGTGGAGGGAGACAGCCTTCGCTCCAACCCATCTTGAAGAAAGGAAATCACGACACCGATCGAACATCTCCGGGGGTCTTCTCGGTGAGAAGAACACCAGCTGACGAAGAGGTTCCACTTCAACGCGTAAGTGTCTCGTGGACGAAGCTCTAGCGGAAGTGATGGTAGCCACCACCGCTGGTGGTAGGGTACTCAAACCTGCCTCGTCCCGTCCAGGAACCACACATGAAGGTTCCAAAGATCGGGACGAGGGTGCCATAGGGTGCCCCGTCCCTGAGAAAGGAGATCCTTCCTCAGAGGAATCGGCCAAGGAGGTGCTGTCGCGAGGAGTACAAGTTCGGGGAACCAGGTCCTGGCGGGCCAGTAAGGCGCGACCAAAATGACCTGCTCCTCGTCCTCCCTGACCTTGCGCAGGGTCTGCGCAAGAAGGCTCACTGGGGGAAACGCATATTTGCGGCGCCAGAGCATCCATGCCGAGCGTGCCCTCGGTCAGGGAATAAAACTGGGCGCAATGGGTCGAGTCGTGAGAGGCAAACAGATCTATCTGTGCGTCCCTGAACTGGTTCCAAATCAGCTGAACCGACTGGGGATGGAGTCGCCATTCTCCAGGGAGGGGCTGAAGCCGTGAGAGCTCGTCGGCTGCACAGTTCAGAGCTCCGGGGATATAAATGGCACGAAGCGACCTCAGATGCTTCTGACTCCATAGGAGGAGGTGGCGGGCGAGTTGCGACATAAGGCGGGAGCGCAGACCACCCTGATGGTTGATGTACGCTACAGTCGCGGTATTGTCTGAACGGACTAGTACATGCTGGCCCCTGAGCACGGCTCGGAAGCGGCGCAGGGCGAGCTGTACAGCCAGCAACTCGAGGCAATTGACGTGCCATAAGCAGTGGGGTCCTGTCCAGGAGCCCGCGGCAGCACGTTCGTTGCACATGGCGCCCCAGCCCGTGGCAGAGGCATCTGTCGTTACAACAACATGCCGCGAAGCTCGTTCCAGAGGCTTTCTTTCTTACTCCGGCCCGTAGAAAACTGAGGTTCGACCACGGGGTGAAGGTCTGACGGCAGGTCGGAGTAACTGGTACTCGGAAGGTGCCGTGATGCCATGCCCACCTCGGGACTCGGTCACGAAGCCACAGCTGAAGCGGTTTCATATGAAGCAATCCGAGCGGCGTTGCCACGGCTGCAGATGCCATATGCCCCAGGAGCCTCTGAAAAATTTTCAGTGGAACCGCACTCTTGCCTTCGAACTGTCTCAGGCAAGTCAGCAGTGATTGTGCGTGCTCGCTCGTAAGCTGCGCGGACATGGCGACCGAGTCGATCTCCATACCGAGAAAAGAGATCCTCTGCACGGTGCAAAGTTTGCTCTTCTCCCAGTTGACCCGAAGGCCCAGACGGGCTACATGGCGGAGCACCAAGTCCCTGTGTTCGCAGAGCTGATCTCGAGAGTGAGCTAGAATCAGCCAGTCGTCGATATAGCTCAGGATGCGAACCCCGTGTTCCCGGAGGGGAACAAGGGCTGCCTCGACGACCTTCGTGAAGACGCGAGGAGACAGGGCTAGCCCGAAAGGGAGAACTGCGTACTGATATGCCTGCCCCTCGAAAGCAAACCGAAGAAACGGTCTGTGTCGAGGGAGAATGGAGACATGAAAGTAGGCGTCCTTCAGGTCGATCGCTGCAAACCAATACTGGTGCCGCACACATTCGAAAGCGCGTTTGGCGGTGAGCATCTTGAACGGCAGCCTGTGAAGGGAGCGGTTCAGCACGCGCAGATCCAGGATTGGCCGTAACCCACCAGTTTTCTTGGGGACAATGAAGTACGAGCTGTAGAAGCCGGACCTCATTTCGGCTGGAGGGACAGTCTCGATCGCACCCTTCGCCAGCAGGGTAGCAACCTCCGCTCTCATGATAGGGGCATTGCCACCGACCATAGTGGAGCAGACTCCCCTGCGCGGGGAGAAGACCGCGCGAACTGAATCGCGTAGCCGAGCCTGATCGTTCGTGCGACCCAGCATGACAGGTTGGGAAGCTCTAGCCAGGCTCCCCAGAACTGTACCAGCAGGGTCACGCGAACCACAGACTTCCCGTCGGTGGGGCAGCGAGGGGGTATGACTGGCCCGGACGTGGACGGCATAGCGGCCCGGTGTGGGGGCACAGTCATAGACCGCGTCCTGACAGAGGAGACCAGGGAAGGACGAACGTTCCACGAGGGTCTGCTCTGCCAGGGGTCTGGCGACAGAGGAGGATGAGAGCGGCACGGTCCGGGGACGGTGCACACTGTCATCCGGCTCTGGGACAGAGGAGGACGAGGGGTGCACGGCCCGGGGGCGGCGCACCGTGTCGTCCGAGAACTCTGTGTGCTCAGAAACGGGAAAGTCAGTTCTTTCTGAATAAGGATTCTTCCCCGGCCCTCCACCAGGGAAAGGAGTGGCCCTGCTACCAGCTCCTGGAAAGAACTGAGTCCCATCTCTGAGGAGCCCATCTCAAGAGTGCCGCTTAACCCAGCGTATAGCGGGGGGCGGGGCTGGAGAGGGCTGTGGCGTCCCCCTGCGGCTTCCAGAGCCAGCCCGGGTGAACGGGTGGGGTGGGAGCCGCAGGAGGGCGCCTTCGGCGGTGGGCAGACTGAGGGATCAGCTCGGACGGCGGGGCCGTCGGGGCAGAATAAGCCTCAGTCTGCTCGTGGGCGGTTGAGAACTGTTGGGCAAAGCCCTCAACCGCACCGCCGAAGAGGCCGACCTGGGATATGGGGGTGTCAAGCAGATGGGTCCGCCCGACATCCTGCACATCGGACAGGTTCAGCCACAGAATGGTGTACATCACCTGACCCAGGGAACGTACGGCCACTTTCGTCGCTCGGAGAGCAAGGTCAGTGGCGGCGCGCAGCTCATTGAAGAGCCCTGGGTCAGACCCGCCCTCGTGCATGTCCGTGAGCATCTGGGTCTGGTAGACCAGCAGAATGGCCATGGCATGCAGTGAGGCGGCTGCCTGTCCTGTAGCGCTATAGGAATTCGCCACAAGTGTAGACGAAAAACTACAGGCTTAGGACGGGTGCTTAGGATCGCGCCGAGAGGAAGCACTCTGAGGACACAGTAGCATCGCAACAGAGCGTTAAACCGGGGGACCCCAGTGTACTCATGGGCAGCGGCCCCGTCGAGGGAAGGAAGGGCGAAGGAGATCAACGAGGGATCGCTGGAAGACATGGGGGTCTTCGAGGATTTCGAGATCTCCTGATGCACATCCGGGAAAAAAGGTATTGGAGTGGACGCTGACAGGAGTCAGCGGCCACACCCAAAAATCAATCGCCCGGGAAAGCATGGCCGTCATCTCAGGATCTGACTCGACAGTGCCATATGCACACCCGAAAGTGGCAGCACTGTCAAATCTTCACTTCCTGAAAATTCTAGCCCACCCTGTGATGCTGCGATGGACAACAGATCCGATTCTGGAGCGTCAAGGGAAACCCGCGGGGCATCCGAAAATAGACCCGGGGAATCCCCTGAACACTCGCGGGTTGCGTCACTGAAGAGGGGGGCGTGGTCCACGGACAAACAGTCGGCGGATTTGTTCCACACACACACCCTCAGGTCACCCTGGCCACCAGCCGAAGTAGCACCTCACGTGGAGAGTGTTAGATCGGGGTGTGGATGAGGGGACTCTCTCTCTAACGAGATCATTGAGTCTCGACCGTAATGATCACGTTCCCACAAACGCTGCTCTAGCGTGATGAAGCCCAAGCACGCAGAGCAGAGAATGTGCCCATCAAAATCGGAAATGAGTCGACCGCAACCAGAAATGCACGGGCGAGCCGTCTTTAAAAAGACGTGCCGCGTGCGAGCTCTTTTTTGAGAGGAGGAAGAAACTCCGCGATGTTGAAGCGAGCAGGGAGAAACACACTCATTGGCAGATCACTGCACAGATCAGCAGGCACTGTGAACTTGCTGCAGATCGCCGTCACACCAACACCGGAGAGAGTGGCTCGTCTCGTAGAGTGAAGTCAGAAATGGCTGTGGAGTGAAGAGATACTCTTGGCTCCGAAGCGAAAACATACTGCTTTGCTGGAATTTCCGCCCTTTATACCCACGAGGTGGGGCGGAGCTGCTCCATGCAAATTCTGTAGACCCATGGCATTTCTTTGCCATTGGCTCGTTTTGTATTACTCGAAGCGGATAGAAGTGCATACAGTTTGACTCTGAAGAAAAACTACTGTAAAAGCAACAAGAATACTGTAACTATTCCGTTACAGTATCAACCAGAGATTTGTTTGAACTCTTTGTCCAGCTTCCATCGGTGTCAGTCCATGGATGATAACATGGTCAATTAAGTGTTGCACGGATTTCTTGAGTCAAATTTGGTCCTCGTCTTCTTTGTTCAGGTTCTATCAACTCTACAAGTCCTTCTCTACCTCTTCCTCTACCTAGGCCTCTTCCTCTATCTCCTTCTTCTCCTCTTCCTCTACCTAGGCCTCTTCCTCTATCTCCTTCTTCTCCACTTCCTCTACCTCCTTCTCCTCCTCCTCTACCTCCTTCACCTCTTCCTCTACCTCCTTCTCCTCCTCCTCTACCTCCTTCACCTCTTCCTCTACCTCCTTCTCCTCCTCTACCTCCTTCACCTCTTCCTCTACCTCCTTCTCCTCTTCCTCTACCTCCTCCATCTCCTCTTTAAGGCTCCCCCTCTTATTCTCACTCTTCTTCTTCTTCTTCTTCTAGCTCCTTCCATTTTTGTTGAAGACAAGTGAACTCATCTGCTGCCTTTTATAGCACACCTGAGTGCTGCGTTTTCAAATTAGCACATGTGTGCTTCCACGCCTGATGGATGTGCATATCCAATTCATTCATTAGTGTGGTCAATGGCAAACCGGGGCTTTGTAATGACAAGGAAGTAACCTCACAATCCTTATCTGTGTCTAATAGACTTGTAGTCAAGACCGCCTATACCGAGACCAAGACACTACCAAGACCAGAGGGTATCGAGACCAAGACAAGACCAAGACCAAGACCAAGACAGACCAAGTCGAGACCAAGACCAAGACAGACCAAGACCGAGATCAAGTCGAGACCGGAGGGGAAAAAAACAGACTAGTGTTGTTGAAGCTAAGCAATAACTTGTAAGATTTTGCATTCTGAAACTTTTAAATACATAATTATATTTTTAAAAACGAAATTATAAGCTTAAGTGCAGGATCCGAAAGTTGGTTGTTTTGGCGCTATGGTTACACACACACACACACACACCGTTGGCGGTGCGCTCAAAGTCATCTGTCTGTGCAGTTACCCAAAATCTCCTGAATGAAGTTAAAACCCATCATGTCACTGATATGTGTTTTACTAAATATTAATACATCAAAAACTGTACATGATATGTGATTTTTAAATCAAGTGATCAAAGTGCTCGTTGCCGCTGCGATCAGTGGCACGGATACGGTGTTTTCTCGTGTGGCTCGCGCACGGCGCACTGTCACTCGGATGTAAACGCTTTTCAGAGAAGATAAGGTATTTTAGCACAATTCACCCAGCAGTAATTCAGGAAAAAATATATCCGAATGCTCCACATAAAACTGTGGTCTTCCGACCTTTTACCATTACATCGTGTCGATTTATTTTGATTGCTATGTGCCAGGGAGAGAGAGCAAGATAGCGCTTAGGAGGAGACGGTGAAGCCTTTATACATTCGCCTGGCTCCACAGAGAGAGAGAGAGTGCGCGCGCGCGCGACCGGGGCGTTCTCTCTGCTCGTTCTTCTGATGCGCCCTGTCACACTCGCAGCAGTTCGTCTACATTACTCATCTATCAAATAAGACTATGGCAGGACAAAAATTAGCCTTGGAGCAGGAGCATCGATAAGAGGACTCGTTAACGTTGAGGGCATTCAATATCGATGGTTCATAAAACTTAGAAGCGGTTCTCGAGTGGAACCGGTTTTCAATTCCCATCCCTATAATATGTATAACGTTAGCTGATATTGACAAAATCTCTTTGTGTGAGGAGTAATTTTATTTGGTACGAGGCAGATTGCTAACGTTAGCTAGCCAGCTTTGCTAACATCACTTACACATAGCTTACCTTCTTTGTTCTTCCTTTCTAAATGACGATAAAAGTTTGACGTAGTCCCCACCGTCTCTGAAAGCGAAGCACTGCAGAATTTACAAGAAGCTGTATGCTTTCTTCTGGATGTTGTTTTGCAAATATATTCTTTATGATTTTTGTAGCCGAATTTTATTACTGAAGATTTTGCAGACATCTTCTCCCGCTCCCAGACAACCACAGATCACTTTCTTGGGAGTGCGAGTGAAAGGGGGCGGGGATGGGTGACAGGCAGCGGTAACAAAA
The DNA here is from genome assembly GCA_030578255.1 of Tiaroga cobitis. NCBI lineage: Eukaryota > Metazoa > Chordata > Actinopteri > Cypriniformes > Leuciscidae > Tiaroga > Tiaroga cobitis. Next base: position 35,762,188 of record CM060607.1, on the reverse strand, counting down.
ATACATAATTAGCAATGACCAATGAGTCACGTTATTGCTTGGATTTGAATCGGTACGTTTTACATACAATAAAAGCAAGGATGTTAACAAAAAAATTAGTCAATATACTGGCAAATTTGTGATATTTTCACAGTCATGGTCTAGTCTGGTCTTGAAAAAAAATCCCGAGTCCTCATATGTCCGAGACCGAGACAAGACCAAGACCAAATGCGGTCGAGTCCGAGACGAGACCGAGACCATCAAAAAGTGGTCTCGAGACCGGTCTCGAGACCAAGACCGGTCTCGAGTACTACAACACTAGTGTCTAAGGTGTGAAAATGTGTGTAGAGTTTTACAAATCACTGTGTGTAATGTTTTGCAAAAAGGGTGAAGCTGACAACGTGCTTACAATTGTGCAAATCTAGGCTGGTGTTTTGCTCCTTGTGTGTAAGGTTTTGCTAATAGTGGGTAAGTTTTAATTTTAGTGTGTAAGCAATTGAAAAAAACTGTAAAAACAATATTTTGTTACCATACGAAACACACACATTTCATATGACTTCAATCTTTTTGAACCAGTTGCACACTGCTGTTGCTAACCTAAAACACTTTTAGCAAGTCTCAGTGATTCCTACTCTAAATGAAGTACACAGAGAAAGTGCAACTAAAGTTCACCAAACAAGTTTCAAGAACAATTCTGCAGACTGAGGAAAATATCATTTATTTTTCTCCAAATACCCAAATCAGTCAATGTCAACATGGAGAATCACAACAAAACATGTCCCAGTTGTCATGCTACTACAACAGTGTGCATAACACTGTCAGCTCAGCAAACAACAGACAAACATAAAATACTGTCTCCAGTATAGGTTACAATTACAGTAAATAACAACAACAACAAATATAAAAATAATCTGAAGAAAGGCAGGTGAACTACTGCTGCATTTTTACAGTGCTTAAATCTGACTGGTGTGTCTACAGTTTAGCAGTCATGTGTGTGTGCACCTGACGGCTGTGTTTACTGTAACAGATTGGCTCATAGGTGTGGTAATTTGACAGTCAGTGCTTTGGAATTGCAAGGAAGTGACATCATGATACGTCTGTGTCTGATGTATAGGCCTACAAGTGTGTTTAGTGTTTTGCAAAGCACTGTGTGTAATGTTTTGCAAATAGTGTGAAGCTGACAATGTGCTTACAGTTGTGCAAATCTAGCCTTGTGTTTTGCTCCTTGAGTGTAAGGTTTTACTAATTGTGGGAAAAGTTTAATTTTAGTGTGTAAGCAATTGTAAAAAACTGTAATAGGCCCTGTTCACGCACCCACCCTATATATAAATATGTAAAAATGTACTTAAATTGCATAAGCGACCCCTACTTATCCACACCATCTTTCTTCCTTTCCTCCAATAGTCCTAAATCAACCTTCAATTCTTCTAACATCCAAGGAGGCACTACTGGATATGCCACTGTTGGGCTGATGTTCAGAGAACCAATTCCCATGTTATTCACCTTATCTTTTCTAACCCACCCATTACTTTTAATTTTCATACTTTATTTTTCCTGACATTCCCTTAATACTGTCTGAGACATGTGGTTCTCTGTATGCCCCCTGATATTTGCCCAGTATACCAGTGCTAGCTGGTCCCTCCTCAAATGCAATGGTATCTCACCCACCTCTACTAGAATTGCAGCTACTGGAGAAGTTTTTATTGCACCACTAATTATCCTCATTGCTTGATTTTGCATACCATCAAGTCTGTTTAAGCTTGTCTTGGAGGCAGATCCATATGCTATACAGCCGTAGTCAAACACTGATCTCATTAGACCTGTATATATGGTTTTTAATGCTGACCTTGTTGCACCCCAATCTATCCCACATAAACACCTCATAACATTTAGTATTCTTTTACATTTATCTACCATCTTTTGGATGTGACATGCCCATGTCAACCTCTTATCAAACCAGACTCCCAGATATTTAAAGATCTCAACCCTCTCAAGCTCTTTATCTAACACCATTATTTTTAATTCTCTGCTATTTTTTTTCCTTGTAAAGAACATAACCTTTGTCTTCTTTATTGAGATTCTAAACCCCCATTTCACTCCCCATTGCTGAACTTCATTCACAGCATCTTGCATCTTATGCACAATAAACTCAATGTTCCATCCCTTCTTCAACATTGCACCGTCATCCGCAAATAACGCTACTCCATCTAGGCCATGCAAGTCTTTAAATATCTGGTCTATCATAATTACAAATAATAAAGGACTCACAAGGCTTCCTTGAGGGGTTCCATTTTCTACTCTAAAACTCTCACTAGTTCCCCATTAATTTTAACTCTCAATGTTCTTTCAGATAGGAAATCTCTGACCCACTGATACATCCGTCCCCTAACTCCCATCTGATTTAATTTAATTAATAGTCCTTTTGACCACATCATGTCATATGCTTTCTCTATGTCAAAAAACACTGCCACTACAGTCTCTTTATTCACTTGAGCCTTTCTTATGGCTTCCTCCAGGCATACCACTGGGTCCATAGTATCCCTTCCCCTTCTGAATCCACTCTGGTAACATTGCAACCATCCTTTTGACTCAATACATACCCAATACATCAGCCTATCATTTATCATTCTCTCCATTGTCTTACCCATCTGCGATGTCAATGCTATTTAGGTCTATAACTGCTTGGACTATAAGGGTCTTTCCCCGGCTTCTTAATTGGTACAATGATAGACTCCTTCCACTCTTTAGGGATATTTCCCTCCATCCATATCTTATTGTACAACTTCAACAGGACATCCTTACCACTATCACTCAGATTCTCTAACATTGAGTAGCATAGTGTCTTTTCCTGGAGCTGACTTTAGCGCTTAGTGTTGCTGAGAGAGAGAAAGAAAGCAACTCGATCGCCTCCTGGAGGAGAAAGGAAGAATGACGAGGCTGAGCTGTGCTTTTCCTTTGGTGCACTAATAGCAGACAAAAACCAGAGAGAAAGCAAAATGTAAGAAAATAAATGTAATTTGAAAGGATAAAGGAAAAAGCCTCGTTGAAGTGAATGATCTGAGTAGTGAAGCTGAAGCAAAAGCTTACAGCACCTGGTATTCCCAAGCAAACTCCCCTCCAAGTACCTAAGCGATCGTCAGCCGTCCAATGGTTGAGCAGAGCTCAGCGCTCAACAGACCAATCATTGAGCGAGGATCGGAAAACGTCATCTAGCTGTGTGAGCTGTTTTATAAATATACTGGCGGTCTTTAATTTATTGTGGTCGGCTTTATTGATGACCGATTGGACTGTTTTTTTTTACTCTCAGGTATGTGTGGTATAATTATGTGATAAGTAATGAATGAAACGTGATATATTTTTTGGGATAATTTGCCTGCCATTTAAGATTTTACATGATAATATCTCGTTAGCGCCGTACTGACACTAATTTTCTGTCCACAATTGGCTAGGCTAGCACCGCTTGTTTACATTAAAATAGCTAGATTTGATCTCTCTGAAATGCGTTTAAAATACGACCAGACTATTGATTTTACATGTTGAGACCTTGAAGAATGTACTACTACTGTCTGGACGCGCCGGCGCGTTTTGCTGGATTTTCTTCACAAAACTCAGCGAATACTGAATGAATGAGCTACCAATCGCCGCTGTAATGACCTGACGATCCCTGGAAATACTTCAAAAACGTGATCACACACTCTAGCTCACTACTTAAGACCAAAGAGATGGTGTTACAACAGTGTGGAGTTGAAATTTGATGTGTAAAATGCTTTAGAAGTGTAAACATGTCAAACGCGATTTGCATGCTAAAAACAAAGTAATGAATGAATGAATGAATGAATGAATGAATGAATGGGCTCTTTTTGGTTACTACTTTTAGGAGGGCTGCAGGGTCTCTACAAATGTATTTAAGCCATCATCTGCTTTAAGTTTTACTCATTTATTCATGTTTTACTGTACCAGATGAAACATGGAGAAGCCCAGACATCGGTGCAGCGTGTGCGACAAGACTTTCACTGTAAAGTCCAACCTGACGAGGCATCTGAAGATCCATGACGTCGCCAGGGAGACCTTTGACTGCGATGTCTGCAGGAAGAGCTTGACCACCAAATCATTGCTGGTCAGCCATCAACAGCAACACCAGTACCCCAACATCATTTTGTACCGGCAAGGAGAGGCCAGGCTGCAGTGTACAGAGGCAGCAAAGTCTGTGGCAGAGGCCCCCAGCACCGTTGTTGACCCTACATGGCTGGATCCCAAGACAGCAGAGGTGGCTGCCAAGAGGTCCGGGGGTGAGCTGTGGAAAGGTCAGCTGGTCATCGTGTTCGGGAAGTACGCCAATCAGAACTTCAGGTGGCTTCTAGAAAACGATGTCGGCTGGCTGGTGTGGTTGCTGTTCCAGTACTGCCAGCAGGGAGAGCAGAACGAGCTGCTGAAGTGGCAGAAGGAGCGACTGCTCGAGTACGCCAGAGAGTTCCCTCCTGTCACATGGCACCTTGACAGGAGGTTGAAGGTAAGATAAACTCAGTTACCTTTTAGACCTGAGTAATTGATGTTAAGCAGTAACCAGTATTAGTAACAGTATTATTTTATGAGATTATTCTATGGTTGTGTTTTATTTTCTGCAGAAAGCGCAATCAAAGAAAGACCAGGCTCCTCCGACCATCCCCGACCTCTCTCAGCAGGACCCCAACTACGCCTGCGATGCCGAGTTGTTGGCTGCTGCAGGTATAATTTGTGTATATATGTGTTTGTGCCACGTGAAATTCATCAGTATGTATCGAGCAATGCAGTTGATACATTTTTGTGGTGTTCTCCTCTTCAGAGAGTGTCCTGGACAGGTCCGAGGCGTCGGTCAGCACGCAACTGACCACTTGGGGAGACCTCGCCAGCTCTGTGTGCCAGGACGACAGGCCCGGACCCTCGTCCCTCCGAGATACCTCGGAACTTGGTGGCGTCGTGCTGGAGGGCTGGCAGAAGTTCTGGGAGCAGCCGCCTGAATCCGCCCAAGCCCTTGGTATAGCCACTGCGAACATCAAGTGGCTGAAGACCAACGAGACCTATGGGCTGTTTGAGAGGGCATCCAAATACAAGAATGTCAGGGGAGAGATGGCCGAGAGGAAGCTCTTTAAGGAGAAGATGGAGTTCCACCCACCCCCACCTCCTATGGCCGTCAAGGGAGCTGTGCCCAACATGCTCTCCTTCTTCACCACCCCTGCCTTCTTCTGGGGCCCGGTCGGCGTGATGAAGGCATTGATCCGCTGCCCCAACACCAACTGCCCCGCACCGCCAGAGTACTACCTGGAGAAGAGAGGGTACGGCAGCTACGCTAGGCAAGTGTGCGGCATCAAATTCCATTACACCCTGCTGACCGAGAGGTTGATGTGCAAACACTGTCTCAAGCTGAGGGAGGAGCCGAGCCAGGCACACGCGGACGACAGCGATGACGAGGAGGATGGCACCCACCGTGCCCAGCAGCAGTACACCTGGCTGGCGTACAGTACGAAAATTCTGATGAACCTTGCCCCGGCCGTCAGAAGCATGTTCCCTGCCATAATCTGCGGCAAGCGTGCTGTGGACAGAATTGTGGTCACCCTGATGAGCGACCGACTCAATGCTGTCTCAATGAGCAAGGTGCAGAGGCTACTGCAGCAGGGCCACGACGAGTGGTACGTGGAGCGTCGGGACCTGTACCAGACTCTCCTGTACGATGCCTACACGTCGGCGGCTGGATCGTCTTCTTCTCAGCAAGGCATCCTGTCGTTTGCCAGAGCAGCCGGCACTTACACCCCTCCCATCGCCCCGTCTCCCCTTCCGTCTGCTCGGGTCCTGAGGCGTGCGCACCTGATCCTGGAGATGGAGAAGATGCCAGTGTACAGGGACCAAATCCTCAGTACGACTGGGGAAATCTTGTGCATCGACGGCACGAGGAAGGTATGTACAGTATAAAGTACTTGTGATCATATGGAACAGACTGACTGTTGATAAACACCACGCAATGAATGTTCTGCTTTGTTTTTATAGATTCTCAAGAAGATCTACGGCGACGGCCAGGGCACCATGCAGTACGTCACCAGCGTGCTGAATGAGTGGGGTCAGTTCTTGACCACAGTAGTGGTGGCGTCCGAGTCCGAGGGGTGCTACGCACGCATGGCCAGAGGTCTTGTCGCCCGCTTTTGCCGTGGCAACACTCCTGCTCCGAAGGTGGTGTACGCGGACAACAACTGCTGTCGGTAAGTTCAATAGCAGTTGAAACCTATGATGAAATGGATAATCCAACATGTAACACACCTACACAAAATGTCACGATATCATTTTCAGTGACAGTGGTTTGTCGTTCTTGGAGAATCTGTTTGGTGACTGGGTGAAGAGGGGTACCGTCATCAGGCCGGACATCCGCCACTGGCTGCACCGCTGGGACGCCGTCGTGATCAAGCAGAGCCACGCCAAGTACGGGGCTTTCATGAGTGCCATGGCGGGTTCCGTGCTCGCCTACAACAAGGCGGACATGATGCTCCTGGTCCAGGCGGTCAGGAACGGTAACCCAGAGCTTTACGGCAGGTACTCTGGTGAGGAGATGATGGCCTTCCTCAAGCCTCATCAGATCAGGTCGTATGTAAGGCGTATTACCCGTGGGGTTGTGGTAAGTGTGGCTTACATATTCACATATGTATTCAACTGATCCAGATCCATTAAACACTCAACGCTGAGAATATATCCTATATGTTACAGGAAACTGATTTGGTGATAGAGTCCATCCTCGCTGAGTTCCGGGGACCAGCCGGCCTTGACATCGATGGGATTCACCTGTTCAAGTCGTCAGAGGCAGTCGACGCTCACTGGGCAGTTGCGAGCAAGCACCTCAGTTGCATGCAGGTGGGTTAATGTCTTTGCAGTCATCGTGTGTCCAAACCATTTAAACTTGTATATGGCAACATTTCAAAAGGATACCAGAATAAATAAGGACCTTGCAATATGTTGTGTGTTACAGGATCCCCCTGGCATACCGCTGTATGTGTCTGTGAAGGTGGTGGTGATGAACGGCGTCCGACTGAACAAGCACAAGTGCCGGCGAGGCAGTAACTCTCTGGAGGGGTTGCACGCCCACCTGGTCAACGCCGTCCCATCACAGCGATGTGGGATTATGCCATTCCAAGTGAGTGATTAAACATAATATATATAAAGCTTTATTGCAGACACGTAAGCAATAAGGTACGAGAGGCTCTGCTGTATCGTGAATAAGTAACAGCTGAAGGGGGTTGTTAGGCACGACGCGAAGCGGAGCATAGGTTTATTGCTTTTACCACTCGGTTGCGGTTCCCACACAATATTAAAGTAAAAAAAAAAATTTATTCGTGCAACTTCCATGACGTTAAATCATTAAAAGCATTCCTTCCGCTAGAAAAAAATAGTCCCTGACCGTGAACAACAACGTTCCAATGTGTAATATGCATGAAAGCTCAAATAAAAACAACAAACTTTGTCTCATTCTTTTTATTTTTTACAACACAATATTTGTGAAATTTCCTCACACAAATAGGCATAGCTTATCTCTCAGCATGAGAAAACGTTTATTTTTTTGTTTATTCCATTATTTTCTCACTGCACTAAACTAAATATTTACACAGCCTAAATAAAAACACAAGGGCACATATTTTGATAGGTAACAGTTAGGTCTTTAATCTATTTTATTAATGTTATTAATGAACAAGAGATACTTTTTTATTGTTATTTTATTAATGTTATTAATGAACAAGAGATACTTTTTATTGTTGTTTATTTAAATTTATTTGAACATCTCTGTTTATTGTGCACACATTAAATATTTGTCTCATTTCATTCGGCTCCACTGTGATAATATTTAACGCGGTTCTCTTTAGTTGGGGCTCAGCACTGTCAGCAGTGTTTTCTGTTGCAGCAAGAATGTCGCTCCAGTGCTTTCTTTGTTTTAAGTTTGGCCTCCAGTAGCTCTGTAGTTGTGGTTGCTAAGGGTGTTGCTACGGGCGCAGTGATAAATAGAACCGTTGGGTGAAGCGGTCATAGCCGTGTTTTATCGTGAAAAAAGCACAGCTATTAACCAATCAGAATCAAGGATTGGAACTAACCGTTTTATAAATGTTCATATAGCACATCATACAGTATAATTTAAAAAGAAAAGGGTCAATGATAGTTTCAATGATACATTTTATTTCACAGCTCCAGTCATCACTTGTAAACATTGTACACAATAACACTCAAAATGGAAATGTGTTTCAGGTATACTTGGTGTCCTTTACCGTGCAGTGGAACCACCGCATGACATCGCTCCGTGTCGCTGGTGGTCATGGCCGGCAGACGTCGTGCTTGGACGCACGGCAGATCCAGCGCGTCAACCAGCAGGCCGAGGTTCTCTTCGGCAAGGAGCACGTCCTGGACCCCAACTTTGCTGCACCGATCCCGGTCCCCGAAGCGTACGAGCACCCCGAAGAGGAGGAGCTCCTTGGTGTTGAGTACGCCATGTGTCAGTCCACCAGCTTCACTGCCAGGGACTACTACGTGCAGAAAGGTACAGTACTTGATCACACACTTAAACAATGATGACAAACCTGGTGCAAAAAAAACCTATTGTTGTGTAGACACGTTTGCTATTTAGTACAATTACATATTTGCAGTTGAGGAAGAGCAGTCGCGTGAGGAGGAGGAGGAGGAGTCGGCTGAGCAGGGAGACGACGAGATGGCGGACGAGGGTCTCGGCATGTCTTCTGATACAGAGGAGGACCCGATAGACAGAGTCTGTGGGAAGCACGTCGTCCTCACCCAGGCAGAACAGGCGGAAGAGGAGGACAGTCCTGCCCTGCAAGACGTGCTGATGAGCCATCGACATCGACATCTGCATCTGCCAGGTATAGAGGAAGTGGAGGCACTGGCCTTGCTCCTCCTAGAACTGGCCAACAACAGCGACCACCACCTAGTGCCGGCTGACCTCAGGCAGAAGATCGCGGCCGCCGCCAGCTCTCTCCACGACCACGACAAGACCGCCGCCCGCCGCCCGCTTCGTCAAGCGGTACGAGTCCAGGTGGGGCTACACCTTGTTCGGTCGGTGCCTTGGGGCGGACTCTCCTGAGACCAGAGCAGCCCTGAAGACCAAGTTTGGCTGCATGAGGTACGCTCAGGCGGCACAGGTGACCGAGGACAGTCGCCTGCTCTACCTCCTCCTCAAGATGCTGAAGAACCGAGCGCCGGCCAATCAGCTCACCTCCCCCAGCAAGGTCACGGCTTCTTTGAAGGGACAGTATAAGAGGATTGCAGACCGAGTCCGAGATGACCCCATCCTCGGCGGTCTCGCCATTCCACTGCCCAACTTGAACGCCAAGTCCATCTCAACCTTCGCTGCCAGGGAGGAGAAAAAGGCCAACTACGGGGCAACGGTACTGCCGAAGGTGACGCCTCACCTGAAAGTGCTGTCGGATGCACCGTTCCCGGAAGCTCCTGCGCTGCCAACATCCCTCCCACCGCCAGACCGGCCTCAGGTACAGTACCAGCACGTTCATCACGAGGCTGGAAAAAGGCGTGGTGAGAAGCGGAGGTAAGTTGTCAAAAGCACTTTCACCTGTCGGCTGTAGAAAGCAAATAGCACACACGTCATATCATACTCATTACATGTGTATTTTATATTTCCAGATTATTTGTTGAAGAGCCAGAACCTGTGCCTCCTGTGAACCAGCCCGTTCAGCCCACGGCGTCGTCCTCCTCCACTCGGCCAAAGCCTGCTGCGCCCACCCCCATTCTGCCAAGGTCTGCTGCGTCCTCCCACCTCTAGCCAAAGCCTGCTGCGCCCACCTATGGACCACCCCCTGTGTCGGCAGCACCCATACTGCTGGTTCTCCCTGCACAGCCACAGGCTCCCTCAGTCCTGTTTCGTGGGCCATCGTGCAGCCAGAGCGTTGTACCTCCTGCACCAACAGTCAAGGCATTCATGCCGAACAAGTCCTCGCGACCATGTGGGGCTTGCCACGTGCCTAATTGTGGTGGACAGCGGAAGAGATACACATCTTCCAAGGACAAAGTGGCTGGAAGCACCCAGAAGATATTTTCCTATTGTCCATCCACTAGGAAATCCACCACCTCTGGGTTTGACAATGTGGTGTACGACAGCTTTGAACACTTTAAAAGTGTGGTGGATTTGGAGTTGGAAAAGAGGAGAACTGTGTAAATATCTGTAAATAACTTACCTGTGTGATGCCACTTCTCCTGTGCCATCTGTAGGAGAGAGAAAGAGGCTTGTTGTGTTTGTTTGTGTGTTTGTTTGTTTGTTTGTTTGTGTTTCAAAGTGCTTCAAGTACAATCTATTTATATAGTTCAAAAGTAAAAAAAAATGCACTTTACAGTTTTACTTAATGTTCTTGTGTTTGTTTTTTATTATTATTTATGTTGCTGTTAAAATGCACTTTGTAGTATCTTTTTTTATACAAACATGTTCTGGCCTATGTTCAATATCAAGGCCAATCTAACCTCAATCATTTCAACCTTAATCAGTTCTGATCTAACACAATCAGTTTACATACCCTTTAGTGGTTGTTCATGTTCAGATAATCTGTGTTTTTGTTATGCGTGTTGTTTGTTTGTCTTTGTCAGCTTCATGTCTTTGTGATGTTTGTATGTCTTTGTCTGCTTCATGTTTAACAAAAGTTTGCCAAAGAAAACACACAAAAAAGTGTAACAGACAGGAATGGCTTGAGCCTTTATTTGTTGATTGGTGACCTGAGTCTTTGGATAATCCTGTTCTTTATTGGGCTTTGGCCTGTACAAACCAATTGTTAATTTTTATCTTTAGTACAAGTTTGTGGTTTTAATTAAATGTTTTTGATTATTATTAATGTTATATATGTGTGTGTGTGTGTGTGCGTGTGTGTCCTTGTGATGTTTGTCTGTCAGCTTCATGTTTAACTAAATGTTTGCAAATGGTAGTAAATGTTTGTCTATCGTCTTGTCTCGTGTTCTCGCTCGTAGATCTGTACCTTGTCGTGGTGAGCGAGCTTTAAACCAAACAGATCTTGTTTACTTGTGTTTTCATGCATTGCCTTTAAATGAAACACATTCTGGGTGAAAAATAAAAGTTGTAAAAGTATTTCAAGTATTTTGGAGTCTCTGTATCCTTGGGTTTCAAAAGGGGTGGGATAGTGTAAAAAAAAACACACACAAAAAAAATAGAAGTCCTTGTTTCTTCTCTGCCACTACCAGAGGTGTGAATACACCCCACTGTGCGCTGGCTGTACCCCCTGGGTGGTTACAAAAATGTGAGAGTGCACTGATACATTACACCCTTTCTTAATTCAGCCCAGAAATGTAACAATTGCACACTTTTCCACTTGACTATATGAATCTCATCAGCTACATCAACTCAAACTATGAAAATAATAAACAAAACATTCAGCAGACTAGTGGATTTCAATAAACTAGGCCGTGTACATGACAATTTCTGTAAATAACACTTCAGGACGTTGACCACCAGATGGCACCATCCGTTTTGATCATTTTTGATCGATCCCAGGGTCGAGCAATATGTACTTGGGGGGGGGGGCGGTCATGAGCCATTCCCAGGCGGTCTCCCATCCAAGTACTAACCAGGCCCGACCCTGCTTAGCTTCCGAGATCGGACGAGATCGGGCGTGTTCAGGGTGGTATGGCCGTAAGCGAGAGTCTTAGCCGATAGAGAGATATTTAAAGAAGGACACCAGCGGCAGCAGCAGCTCCCCTGCATATGACGGACCGCATTGACACACGTCCCGAGCATAGACTGTAAAAAAGGTCCCGAACTGCAGAAACAAACCCCTGGTCATGACGATGAGTAACTAAGGGGAAAAAAATGAAAAAATAAATAAATAAAATAAAACCGATAACTGAATGTAGGCTATTATCAGGGCCGGCTCTAACCCTTTGGTTGCCCTAGGCGATATTGAGTTTTGCTTTAAATTATAAGTATTTATTAAACTAAATAGTCTCTTATAGTCACTCAAAAACTTCAACAATAAATTGTTCATACAAATGCTACAAAGAACGTTCAAGGATATTTATATCATAGTTGCATTGTACAAATATTTTTTCTGACCATAACTTGTAGTAGATAAATTACAATTACTACCACCACTAGGCGTACTATTATTACTAATCTATTAGGCTGCTACAAGGTTAAGGGGGTTTCGGGGGTATTTCCCCAGTAAGAAAATGTTGTGCATTTTAATGTTAAATTCATCAATCTGGTGCACTTTGAGAGTTCAAAACTAAAAGCTCCAACCCATATTCAGTGTGCAAATTGAACAAAGAAAAAATCTCAAACCTCTTTTAATTACAGTGTCTGTCTATATTGCACTACTACATAATAATAGATATACCGGTAATATTAATCCCATGACAGTAATAGCCATGGGCTATATTTTAAAACAAATGCACTGAAAAATAAAGGAAACTTTCATAAGTATTGTACAAATTTCTATACTTGAAAGTAAGTTATATATCTGGAAGTAACCCAGCGCCACCAATTAAGCAAAACAAAACAAAACGAATGGACCACAGATGTACGAGTTTTATGGGCCGTTAAGACAAAAATAGAAAAATAGAAAAATAAAAGTATGAGATAGGCCTATGTATCGGCCCAAAAAGCACGTCGGGCCGCGGGAATCTCCCGGTAGTCCCGATGGCCAGAACATTTGACACCTTAATGGCTGAGATGAGAAGACTTACCTCTATACTGGGCTTTCTTTTTATCTTGTTGCTTTCTCTGTTTTCGTCCCTGTGCACCAGAGGGTTTAGACCGCTTCATTTTCAATCAGCACGCGCAGCAGCCGAGCACTTGCCTAACGTAACCATAGAACGTAACGTAACGCAACTAACCCTCGCCCCCCCCTTTAGGAAATGATCGACAATAATCATCCATTCAATCTAATAATCAGGACAAGTTATTAAACGTATGGCTGAGGGCCGCCTTAGGATGATCATGTAATAAACATGTTTTTGTTCGCTTGACATTCTAATTATGTGATTAATGGGAAGTAGGCCAAGGGCGACACTAGAGGACGCCCGCGCCCCCAACACATTTGTCGCCCTAGGCAACCGCCTAGTTCGCCTATAGCAATCGCCGGCCCTGGCTATTATTACAGTCCATTCAATATATTTTCTTTGTTTATTTAACTATTTTTAATAATTTATTTATATGCAAGTGTTTGATCTTGAACTCGTCATTAAAACTATACATTAAAAATAATTAAATAACCAGTGTACATTCCAAAAAAATGTCATCATGGACACACTGATAGCTGCAGTTAACTTATATTCATTTATTCGCACTTAAACGCTCCACTTGTATGATGTCATGTGCTGAAGCAGTATTGTAACTTAGACTTGTGTGGAATATGATGTCTACAATTTTTGATCAGCTTGGTGGTCTTTAATTTTTGTTAATGTGCGATTACAAAATGTAAAACTTCCAGTTAATATAGGGAATGTGGAGGTACGTCACGCCGTGTTGCATTATGGGACGTGGGCGCCATCTTTACAGGCACGATCTCTGTTTACCTTCGCTATAATAGTGGGCGTTTGGCTAAAACGAGGTAAAATTGAAGAAGAACGGAAGAAATGGAGATGTTTAAAGAAAAAGAGAAGGGACCCTACCGGGATAAACTAAATGCCACTGCCAAAAAACGTTATTTGGACAAACCATCCGCGATAAACAACGTTGATACATCTGATTTAGTTTTGGTGTTCTAAGTTAAGCCTATGCTAAGTTGATTACTATTGTGCATAAAGTTCAAGCTATTTTACCTGAAAAGCAGCTCTCATAGTTAATGTTAACTTGCTATTTTCAGCATATGTTAAGTTTTCATAGGTTGTGCAAGATAAAAAAATTGTACATTACTTTATAATGCCACAAGATGTGGTAACTTGCTGAATAAAACTGTGCCTTATTGTCATCATTTAATGTTGACACGTGTAAAAATGATGAGGGTATTTGGTCGTTTATTTTAAAATAGTTTGATGTATCTTTGCCCATTTATGTGTACTTAAAGGGTCTTTGTGGATGCAATCAGTACAGAAACAGAGAAGTCACTTAATGCATTTATTAAGCAGTTATATAAAAACATGATTCACAAACATTTTAAAAAAGGCATGTAAAAAGATGTACAGAATATCAAAGCAAATTGTTAATTGAAAACAAAATAAATATAATTTGATTCATGCAATGTGTCCTGGCTTTATCATCTGCTAACATGAACCACACATTCAACATCATTCATCAACTATCCTCCTCATAGAGGAATATACAATACACAACCTCTTGCTTTGTACAACTTTTAACAAACGTAGTATGCAGTTGAGGACAGTAAGTAAAGTTTTTCCTCATGATTGCAGCACCCCACGCGATCCGGCGTCTTCTCGTCAGCTCCTCGACCTGCTTCCCTTGTTGTTTTTTCCAAGAAAGAAAGGTGAACAAACGTATTCCATTGTTCAGTTTCCTCCCTGAACGATCGTGTGACCTGCTATGGCAGTTGAACTGAACAACCATATCGATGTTTATTAAAATCTCGACAGAAAATCCAAACACATCCTCCAACACATGCATTTAAATACAGCGGTATTGGGCGCGATCCTGTAAATATGGCGGCGGACCCATAATGCAACACGGCGTGACGTCATCTCCACATTCCAAAGTAGTCATGGTTTCCAAACTAAATGAAAAATTATTGTGCAATTTTTCTTTGCTTATAACATCATATTTGTTTTTTGTTTTTAATTATGAGAAGAGTCTGGAAAATGAGGCACATTATTATAAACTTATTTTTTTCTGTAGTATTGAAAGAATTAGAAAACTGATACTATTATGGAGTGCACATAAAAAAGCTGTTAAAGCTGTTAAAACTGTTTCTGTTTCTTAAGATTTTGTGAAATAGCAAAGCTTTTTTTATTATTTTATTGTAAAATGTGCGTTCATATGATGATACGCATTTTAGTTCCCATGGCAACGCGTGTTATGAATTCTCACTGCATATTTTCAATCGAACCGATCGCTTTCTGTTGATTGAGAGACGAGGCAAATTTTCAGACTTTTCCAGACTATTTTCTGTGAGATTTGAAGCTGTTCAGAGTATTTTCTGAGAGAAGACTTTATTCTACAACGACATCGGAGGATATATCCTTTATAGAGTTGCATTTTTGAAAGAGTTCATATCATTTCTGCTTATACTTTTATTTTATTATTCCTTTCTGATTTAGACGTAGTTTTATTTAATTTTTTGGTTTTGTTTTGTTATTTATTTTATTTATTTATTTAGTTTGATAGGAGTATTTCTGAGTATTGTTTTGTATTGTCTGTTGTATTGTTTTTTATTGCAGTTTGGAGGAGGATGTTCATGGTTCACATGAGAGGTGAAAGAGGAGGTGAGGGCTTTAGTTTTTTGGTTTATGGTATGTTATGGTGATGCTGTACAATGATTTAATACATTAATGTGATGGAAATTGTGCGAGGTATAACATTTGATTCCCCCATTTTCCCGGCAAAGTTATCACATGTATTGGATTCCTTGCATGTGAAATAAACTTTTCAATTGTAACAATTTGTAATTGACCACTGACATTGATTAAGGATTATTATTAAAACATTACTAACTATGTGATGTCTGAAATATTCCATCCTCAGGCCGCTCCAGATCCAGGAGAGCTGCTTTCTCTCAGACGGGTGGTCAGGAGGTTTGGAGACCCGGTTCTGATGACCATGATGAGGATCCGCTGCCAGACCCGACACAGATCCAGGAGCTTCCTGGAGATTTAACACCTCTGTCTTCTGAGTTTTCTGTTTCTGTGTCCACAGGTCAGGCTCACAGGAAGAAAGCGTGGCAGAGCGGCAGCCAGCAGAGGCCAGATGATGGACGTCTGTCTACTTCATCTAAACGCTCTCGCAGAGGTCAGAATATGCTTTAATAAAGATGTTATGGCGCAGTCTCCATCTCTGACTGATTTGCCATTTAAAATAGAGTTGAAAAAAAAATAAAGTAACAATTTAATGTGACTACTGGCATTAATGATTACAATTATTTAAAAAATATTAGAATATTATAAATATTTTAATTGGACATTTGTGTAACATTTTCAGAACATTCAGATAACATTCAAAACTAACATTCCCATAATGCAAATTATTTTCTATTTCTGTTTCTAATAGTTGTGTTTTCATTTGTTTTTCTTCATTTCAGAAAAACCTACAGAATGTAGGAAGAGGAAAGGAACTGGTTCTTTCCTCAACAGGGTATGGAAGGCTACGAAGAGTTATTTCCACTGCTGTTGCCACAGTTGTGCTGTGGATGTTGTGGAGCCTTTTGTCCCTCCACCAGATCTGGAGCCAAAGCCTGATCCTGAGCCTTCATCCCCTGCACCAGATCACTCCATCGTCAAGCCGAATAATGGTACATATCGCCATTATTTCTCCAACATTATAATAATGAAAATAATGAGAAGAAAATTAAATATCTGAAATTTTCAAAACTCAGGTCGCTCCAGATCCTTGAGAACTGCTTCAACAGATTCTTCAGCAGGAATCACGTCATCATCATCCCTCTCTAAGGACAATGTAAAGAGGAGGTTCTGTGGAGAGTGGTTAAGCCTTAGCAGCAGAGGCTCGTACATCGTTGAATGGAGGTGGAGTGGTGATATTTCGGATAGCCGAAACGAACAGAGCAGTTGCAGCAACTGCTGTTTGTCCAGGTCCGAAAGCCTCGAAGGGTTTCTGTGCCCTCCACTGCCAGGTCAAGTTCCTGTCGAGCCAACAGAGACAGAGACAAATGGCCGAACTGCTCAGGGTGCCATGGAGGATTCTCCAGTGAACAAGAGCTCAACAGGTGAGACTGAAATAAGGCTGGTCAGTGTAAAATGTACAGATTTAGCTATTTCATGCATAATTGCTTCAAGTTTTTAACATGTTAATGTCCGGTCACATTTACTGTTGCTCAGCAAAATTTCGCTAACATTTTCTTTCAGATTTTTTATTTTATTTCTTTTTTTAGAAATATTTTAATTGGGCGTTCACCTAACATTTTCAGGACATTCGGAGAACATTTAAAGTAACATTCTCAAATGCAAAACTATAAAATAGAATGTTCTTTTAAAGAAGAAATATTTGTGAATTTTTTTTTATGTTTTGAACATTTAGGGAACATTTAGAAATAACGTTTTCTTAATTAATGGGAACGTTAGCAAATCGTTCTCAATAAGGCATGAACTCGATGGTACTTGCGCTGTCTGACACACACCCGAAACACGCGCACAGAAAGCCGCTTCTCAGACAGCATATGATCAAATAGGAATTCTGTTTTGCGACTTAAATTGTCAAATAACCTCACAATTGTCAAAATGGCGAGTATTACAGAGTCGGTTATGTCATGAATAAGACATTGCTGTGCATTTAATAAAATCAATATTTATTTCAATATGTTATATTTAATATATTATAAATATATTTTAAGATATGGCCCATATGATCTTTGCCATTATCAGAACTGAGCCACATGTGCCAGAGTTGTTTCCCATTTTACCATTATTTTCTCGACACAACCAGCGCTGATTTTTTTTTAAATAAAACAATGGATCTAGCAAGCTAATATTTTTCTCATATTTTTCTGTTTGTTTTACAGAGTCCTATGAGTCTCTCTATAACATGGGAAAGATGATTGGATCCGGTGGATTTGGCAGGGTGTACAATGCAACACGCAAATTTGATGGCAAAAAGGTCAATCTTACCGAATTGTACAAACATTTTGCTCTTGCATGCATCAAAACATATTTAAAACAATTTACAGATAGTTTAATACTTCGTGCAATGTCAGGTTCTTACATTTTTTTTTTTTTGCAGGTTGCCATCAAGCGGATGCGTAAGATTGACAATGATCGTTATCTTAATATTGTAAGTTGGCTAAAACCTGAATATGTATTTAGTTGTTTACGTGCAAATTACTGTAGTTAATACACCCGTAGGAAGCATTAGGTGTAAATGTGATTGACAAATAAACCTAGAGGCACCAGATCATTTTGAGCTGAAAAGGCTCTTTTGAACGTATCTAAAAAGATCAAAGAAAAGTACATTTAAAAATGATGTTTTCTCCAGATTTTTACGCAGCTAACCTTCTATCTACTACTTTTCTCTAGCCTGGGCATCCCGAACCTCTCGTTACAGAAGTGGCGCTGCTGCTAATGATGAGGCGAGAACCCATAAGCCCCTTCGTCATACAACTGTACGACTGGTTTGAACATCCTAAAACATTCACTCTGGTTATGGAGTACCCGGAACCCTGCGAGAGCTTGCTGGACTTCATCACTCTTCATCCTCGACTGTATGAACCAGCAGCACGGGTCATCATGCAACAGGCTGTGCTGGCAGTGCAACACTGCATCGAGCATGGTGTTTTCCATAATGACATTCATGCAGAGAATTTCCTGTTGAAGAAACACTCGTTTGACCTCAAGCTGATAGACTTTGGATGCGGTCAGCTATTTAGTAGTGATGGCTACGAGAGCAACGTATACATTGGTGAGCATTTTGAGAGCGTGGAAACCTGAATGTAGTGACTTACTAATTATTTGATGCTTTAAAAAAAAGCTCAACAATGTGCAAATGTCTTGCTTACAGGAATACAGGACCACTGCCCACCTGAAGTCTTGACAGAACCTCGATTCCACGCCGTCCCAGCAAATGTCTGGGCTCTAGGAGTTTTGCTGTACAAGATGTCGAACGCATGT
Source organism: Tiaroga cobitis (assembly GCA_030578255.1). Classification (NCBI taxonomy): domain Eukaryota; kingdom Metazoa; phylum Chordata; class Actinopteri; order Cypriniformes; family Leuciscidae; genus Tiaroga; species Tiaroga cobitis. The sequence goes on along the minus strand of CM060607.1, from coordinate 35,743,453 downwards.
CGTCCTTTTCGTAATAGAACGGAAATCACACAAGCCAAAGTTACATTTCAGAACTCCAACTTATCCAAAGGTGAGTGAATAATATTGATAAACATTGATAAACACACACATAAAGCAAAGACTTTGTACAGAACAGTTAAAGGTGAAGTATGTAATATTTTGTGTATAGCGAGAGTTTTGGGTGTGGATACTGTAGCCCTGGGAAAAGAAATGCAGCTTTAGTTACAGAAGTGAAAGCCAAAATTCGATACATTCTCAAAGATTAAACAGGTCATGAACATGTCAAAGTGAACAGAGCATTGTGATGCTACGCGCTACAAAGCATGCTTCAATACCATACAGCATCATCATGGACCCATTTAGAAGTGCACATTTTCATAAAGACAAATGCAACACAGCTAAAGGTATCCCTAATATGTTGGACCTGAAACATGCTTTACAAGAACCAGTAAGAGCTGTGTTTGTGATGTTTAAGTTGGGGAAGACGCGATGCTCGGAAGGAGCCTTTGCAAGGTTTTTTGAAAATATGCTTTATTTTGTCATTTATTCCGCTCAGTGCCACTAGTGTTGCAGAAACTACATACTTCACTTTTAAAGTATTAAAGAGAAGAAACTTTTTACAGTATGTTAATCATTTTTTAAATGCTGTTTTCATAGATGCCAACTAACCAGCTCTCTCCTTATTAAAATTTGTACAGAGTGCAGGGATCTGATTAGCCAGTGCCTAGCCCGGGATCCAACTAAACGCCCGACGTTAGAGCAGATGTTACAACATAAATGGATTAGTAATCATCTACTGTAGATTGAAGAAGTTCAGGAGATTCACTCGACCAGTTTCAGGTGTGAGGAAGTGTAACAGACAGAGTAGGATTATTATCTTTTCTCTTAAAATCTAGATTATTTGCAGTGAGATTTTCACATTTGTGTTCATTGTAATGTTCTTGTTATAGTCTAGTCAAGTCACCTTCATTTATATAGCACTTTATACAATACAGATTGTTTCAAAGCAGCTTCATGCTAATAAACAGGAAAATAACAGAATCAGTTATGCAAACAGAATTCAGTTCTGTTGTAAAAAATCATTCATGAGTTGAGTTGTTCATATAATTTTTGTATTGAATAGGAAATAACATACTTGCTGTCCTTGGTGGAAGGCTTGAGCTCGAGACTTGACCGAAGCCTGATGTCCAACCGCAGCCTGACAGGGAACTCAGAGCCTGTCCACGTCTGAGCAAGAACATGAGACACTGCAAGACTGGAAAGAAGTCATCAAGTCATCACAGCCACATTTGCTTTGTTTTAAAAAGTCAATTTTGTTTTGTTTTTAAAAGTCAAGGCTAGACAAGTCATCTTGATTTATTAGGGGTGTAATGATATTCAAACCGAACTGAAAAACCGTGATACACCACCCACGGTATGTATCTCGATACTCTCATGGCGTCCCGAATGCGCCCAGCCCAGCCCAGCCCAGCCCATTGTTGAGTTTGACCTCACTTTACCTTATGTCACAAAACAAAAATTTCTTCCTTGACATTTGATTAAATAGTAATTAAGGGTGTAACGGTACACGTATTCATCCCGCGGATTTTCATGTGTTTTATGTGTACAAGACGAATACAGCGTTGCAGCCTAACCACCATTGACCACCAATAATCACAATAAGCTCTGCATTTTCGATAAGAAACGTGTCATTTTTCAAATGATAAATTCAAACAATAAATGCCGCTTTGACGCTCTTTAATGTGGCGTTACAGATCACTATATAGGCGCCTCAGTTTAAACAGCAGCGCTAGTTTCTCATCCTAATAAACATGAATGAACATCTGAAGGTATGTTGAAAGATACAGTACAAATACTGAAATGTATTATATCTCGTGTAATCGCTCAATCAGTGTTTCAACGGCGGAAAGATATCAGTTAAACAGCTTGTAAACAATATCCCACGTAGCATTACATTTACCTCAGGCAAGTCATTCAGTCTCCCACAGCTTGTTGTCAGCTACAGAAATGAACTCTTTCGCTAAATATATGCACTATATTAGCCTATATATTCATTATATTTCACTTAACCTGTTAGCGATATCTTGATTATTTAATGTATGTTTAATATATATCTGTCCTGAAAATGACAGCCAGTGTGTAAATGATTATAATTCAACAATGAATTTGAGTAAAAACATATCATTAAATTTAGAAGTTAATGCACAAACTGCCTTATGTGCAGTTTGCATACAATTTTGTATTTGATTGTTGATTATTGTATCTAAATATACTTATTTGAATAAATGTATTCTATGAACACAAAGAAGGAATGCTTTTAAACAGTCTATAGAAATATGATCAAATGTTGTAATCATCATTTAAATCTGACTAAACTTCAAATTGTTTGTCTTAGATCAACATCTCAGGAAAATGTTATGAGCTTTCTGCCCATATGACTTTCTGTTACAAAACAGGGCATTGATTTCATACATGTCTGTTTAGGACACCAGGACTTAAATCATGTTTATCCAACCTCAGGCATTTTGGGAGACACAACAAGTGAATGGGGAAAGAAATTGTACATCAATATATTCCTATGAAATATTATTATTATTATGTAAATGTTGCCAATTATTACTCCCATTATTAGACTTCTGTTTTCATTACATGTGTATAGATACATTGTATTAAATGGGAATGGAAAACCTAAAAATTGATTGGTAAATTATTTTATTTTTTTATTGTTTTTGCCTATACATACATACATGTCCTGGTGTCCACTACTGTAGCATAGCATAACATATATTGTATCTTTTTTCTCTCTATTTTTTTATTATGGTTATGTTTATTATGTTTTTTTTCCCCCTCTATTTGTTAATTATTTATGATCTGTTTAGCTGTGCATTCACTGAATGAGCATTGTGCCACTGTACGTCTGACTGTTTGCACTGTATCTTATTTCCTTTTTATTCTAAATATTTTATTTTGATTATTTTATTCCTTTTAATTATTTTAATGCCTTCTATGTAAATCACTTGTGTATGAAATGTTATATATAGATAAACTTGCCTTGCCTAAACAATGCAATGACATGAAAATACTAAATTCAAAAACATTTTTTTGGAGGAAATATTACATTGTCCATCTGATCCAATTATGTGTACTATTAATTTTAATTTCACAAAAACACTAAATTCAATTGCAATTCAATTGTCTCTTGTAAGCAATGTATGAAGACCAACAGTGAATTATCTAAAGATATTTGAATCCATAGTACAGATCATTTTACTGTCTATCTTATATGTACTGTTTATATTCAAATTCACCACAAGTTGTGTAAGTTTCGAGTGTCGATTTAATGATGTTATTCTGCCGTATCTGGACGCATCAGGAACAACAGGGCCGTTTATCTGATCCAGGTCTGCAGCCTCCCCCGAATTCCCCGCTTGACACTTCACATTTGATGTATTTTCATTGAAGTAACCATGTTTCTTTTTAGTTTTGGTCCTGCGTAACACACGAGAATAAACCTTGAACAACATTTTTTTTTGTATTGCCTGAAGAAACAAACAGGATATAAAAACGAAAAACAAACAAAGCTTACTTAAATTCCAAGTCCAAATAGCAGTAAACACTGTAAATAGCTGAAACAACATAAACCTAAAGAAACGTAAAACAAAAAAGAAGGAAATAAATTAACATCATTAAATCTTCATGGAAAAGTATGAATGTGGGAGGATTATTAAAGAATTTGTATTTATCTATGAAGTAAATGGCTAACATCACAATATTAACCAAAAATTCAGCATCATAAATGAAAGAAAAAGACAAATATTTTTTAGTTTTAAAATCAAAGTCAAGTATTACAAAACGCAACCAAACATAAAGATCATCCGAGAGAGGACTTCCGGTGACGCGCGCTGCAAGATGGCTGCACAGCACTAGGCTCCTGAATAAAACATCCTAATTGAACGGTTTTTTTTTTCCACGTTGAGGAAGAATATCATATTTTGTCACAACTATATAAGTTTTATTTCAAGTATGGCAACTAAGAAATCGAGTTCAACGCAGAAATCGGCAGCGGGCTGCAAACGACTCAAAACGCTCGAGGACGACGTAGCCTCAATTGTTAGCCATGCAATTGAAGCACAACAGGAGGCCATGCGCGAAATGGTTTCCCGCATGTTGACAGAGGCAATACAATCGGCCCTTAACCCATTCAAGGACTTTATAAATGAAAACAGCGCTGCTCTTCGTTTGATGAAAGAGGAAATGGATTCCTTGAGTAAAAAGGTGACGTCAATTACAACCAAAGTGGACAATCTTCAGGGCAGTTTACGCAACACTGAAAAAGATGTGAACCTCTGCCTATCTCAGCTTGAACAGATGCAACGAAAATGCAATGACCTCGAAGACCGGTCACGCCGCAACAATGTACGCCTGGTTAATCTACCAACTGGAATGGAAGGGGATGATCCGGTCGATCCGGTCAGCTTGAACAGATGCAACGAAAATGCAATGACCTCGAAGACCGGTCACGCCGCAACAATGTACGCCTGGTTAATCTACCAACTGGAATGGAAGGGGATGATCCGGTCGGTTTTCTACAGAAAATGCTACCTAAATGGATCCCCGACCTTTCGCTGCGCTCAAGTCTGATCGAGATCGACAGAGCTCACCGAGTGTATTCGAACTCCAACTCACCAAAACCACGATCGTTGATATTCCGGCTCCTCCGCTATCCTGACAGGCAAGCCATCCTTCAAGGAGCCCGGAAAGCAAAACCCACTTTGCCCGGAGGAGTTCTACGCGGACTACAGTCACGAGACAGCACAAAAGAGGAAGGCTTTTTCGACCGTAAGATTCAAGCTTTACCAGAAAGGCGCAGAAACTTTCCTAATCTACCCAGCATCGCTGAGAGTCTCCCACAAGGGTCAGAAATACTCGTTTGAATCTCCGGAGAGCGCTGAAAAATATCTCGAGGGTCTGGATGTTAACACATCAGTATCTGCTCGTAGATCCTTAAACTTCCCGCCACCGGAAGAAATGGAGGAGTAACGTTAGACGGCCTAAGGTGACATCGTTTGAGTTTTTGCTGAATAGCCTATACAATACATGGACCAATTCTCTATCAGCATATATGGTTTTTAGTTCACCAAAGTGAAATGTTAAATTATTTTTATTTACATATAATTGCATTTTTTCAAACAATTCTCAGTTTTCAAAATTCGATTTTCAAATGGTGCAGGTTGTAGACAGTTAATTGTAAAGGTCTTGTTTAACTATTGGACGTTGGTGTAACGTTACTCAGAATAGACTGACTAAGTTACAATGCTTAGACTTCAGTTAAATCTGGTTGCCTTAAAATCTAGTTATATGAATAACGTATGTTTGACAGTTCTTCTGATTTTGGAATATTTCTTCTTTAATTTAAATATCAACTGTTAAATCCATAGGGGGCTAAGTAGGTTAATAGTGTTCAGACATTGCCTCGCGACCGCCACAGACGTTTGCTAAAAGGGGAAGGTGGGAGAGGGAGGGGACGCTTAGGCGCTTAAAGCACTCGGGACCTTTTTTGTTTTTGCATATTACAATGGGAACTTTAATGATACACTCAATAACTTGCTCTAAACATTACATACTAATTTGTGTGTGTCCAGTTACTACAGACTATGGTTAAAATAAACATACTGTCTTTTAACGTCAGGGGGTTAAACTCTCCTATTAAACGTACATGGGTGTTAGATCTTTTACACAGGAAAAAGGTTGATGTTGCGTTTCTTCAGAAAACCCACCTGACCGACATGGATGCTAAAAGACTGCAAAATAGGCATTATATCTCCATATTATCATCTAGTTGTAAATCTAAGAAGAAGGGAGTGACAATTTTAGTCTAAAGTCTAACTTTATTATTGAACACACAGGTTCTGATGAGAATGGTAGAATTGCATATTGCTGTACGGTAATAGAAGGAAAGAGGTTGGCATTTGTGAATATTTATGCTCCGAACTCTTATGATGCCTCCTTCTTTCCAAATGTCTCCAAAACCATATTATCTCTCCAAGGCTATTCAATTATCATTGGATCTGATATGAATTTCGTACTACTACTACGAAATTACAGTCATTTTATAGAACCTGTACTGTAGTGCAACTCAATGTAAAAAAAAAATTATGAAAAGGTTTATATTTTTGTATACCATTTAGGACAGTGAAAACGGTTTCTACTGTTTTTCTATTTCAACTGTATTGAGTACAGAGATCTCAATACAGCTCTAATCACGGTTATGCCTAAACCCGGCAAAGATCATTCGGACTGTTCTAATTATAGGCCCATCTCCTTGATTAACGATGACATTAAAATGTATGCTAAAGTTATTGCCAGGCGTCTACAGTCAGTGATACATAAATTAATTGACTCAGATCAATCAGGATTTATTACGGGTCGTTTGGCTTCTGACAATGTTCGTCGAGTGTTACATATCATTGCCGAATCCGAGAAAGTAGAAACACCTAGCGGTCTCCTGTTTATTGACGCTGAAAAAGCCTTTGATCGGCTGGAATGGAGCTATCTATGGTATACACTGAAGAAGTTCAATTTCGGTGACCATTTTATTAGAATGATTCAAACTCTATACTCTAATCCCATGGCCAGGGTTTCTACTGGTGGACTCATTTCAGATACTTTTAATATTTGCAGAGGCACAAGACAGGGGTGCCCACTTTCTCGCCTTATGTTCAACTTATCGTTAGAACCCTTGGCACAGTATGTTAGACAATATAAACTCATTACCCCGATTCAGTTAGGCTCATCTACCCATTCTATTGCTTTGTATGCCGATGATACTCTGCTATTTTTATCTGATCTACAACGCTCACTTCCTAACGCCCTTCAAACTATAGACAAATTTGGCACATTATCGGGGTTTAAAATGAATCATCATAAAACTATTTTAATGCCTCTCAATTCAGATGGTTTTAATTTTTCTATTCCAAATAATCAGATTTCAACACAAGTCAAATACTTCAGTTAAGACCTACTTTACCCCTCATTTCCAAAGTTAACTATATGTCAATTTATGGGGAAGTGGAGTCGGATATTCAAAGATGGATGTGTCTGCCTTCATCGCCATCTGCCCGAATGTCAACAATAAAAATTAATATTTTGCCCTGCATTAATTATATTAGCTCTATGCTTCCTCTCCCCCCACCAGTGAATTACTGAAAAAAGTTGGACTCTTTACTGATAAAATTTATTTGGAATGGAAAGCGTCCCCGCATTAAGTGGTCTACACTTCAAAAAAGTAAAATAAAAGGTGGAATGGGCTGCCCTAATTTTAAATGGTACCACGGGTCTTTTATCCTGCTCTCAGTTTTGAAATGGTTTGATTCAAGCTCACAGTCTTCATGGAAACAATTAGAAAAAGAGCGCATTTTACCAATTCGTTTGCAAGATTTTTTATTTTCAGGCCTTTCTCACAGGAAATGCTCATTATATTATGGTCCTATAATTTCCTACACTCTTCAAATATTCAAAAAGATTGAAGGCTGTTTTGCATCTAAAACTTTAAGGCACACTCATACTCCGATTTTGCACAATCTGAACTTACTTTCTGGCGGTCAACCTTTCGTACCGCCTTCCTGGTCTACAAAAGGTATTCTAACGTTAAACGACATAAAAGGGGAAGATACAATTCTGGATTTTCGTGACTTAATAGAAAGATTTAATATTTCGCATAACGCTTATACCCCAAGGCCCATAAGGTACCTTGGGGTATAAATCTTCCTACCCACCCGGTGGTGAATTGGATCTCAAACGCACCAAGCACAGGAATTGTTTCACATTTTTATCTCTGCTTTCAAAATCTGAATACAGATAACTTTTCTAAAGCAAGAGCTTGGATATTAGATCTGAACGTTTCTAACAGGACAATTGAATCGAATACAGTGTGGGACAATACATTCCATGCATCCACGAACCCGAACCACCAATTCATTCATTTCAAAGTTTTTCACAGGGCATATCTAACCACACGCATACGACATGTAATGGGTTTATCACCCCACCCGTATTGTAATTTCTGTGGACCGGGATGTGTGGACACTTTGGTACATATGCTGTGGGGACTGTCCAGATGTGCAAAAATTCTGGGATGCGGTGCTTGATGTTTTGTACAAGGCTTCGAGGATTTGTATCCCCAAAGATCCTGTTATTTTATTGTTAAATGACAATTCTCAATTTCCTCTTTTACCCCTTTTCCACCAAAAAAGAACTGGTTCGGAACTGGTGCTGGTTCAAAGTGGGTTCGGAGTTTTCAGAACCTGTTTGTTTTTCCACTGACTAGAGCGCCCAGGGAACGACGTCGTTACGTCACTGTGTACGTCACCATACGTCTTAGCTAGAAACGCTTGCTAGTACAACATTACTTTGGGATTATCTCTAACTCGTGTACCAAGAAGGCTTTAAAAACAATTGAAATGTGTAAGTCTTTTAATCTTTTCTTTTGATATGTAATCTTTTCTGATTAGTTATGTACCCCTATCTTGTGTCTTTTTTTCTTTCCATTTATTTGTTCTATATTGTGACTGTTTTCTTCTTTGCTTATAATTTTTTCAATAAAATTAAATAAAAAATAGAAACGCTTGCGCCAACTTCGAGCATAACAATTACAAAGGCGGACTCCATCGTGTTTCTGCAAATGTTTCTTCTGGCTTTGCGATGGACAGAAAAGATGTTTAGAACACATCTAAACCCACCCCAGCCCCCGACGTAAGCATGACGTGGTAAAAGAACGGTTCTAGTCCAGCAAAGAGTTGGTGCCGCTTTGGAACCAGTTTTCCTGGCCGAGAACCGGTTCTTTGGCTGTCGAAACACAAAGAACTAGTTCGCGCGCAGGCACCGGCTCCGAACCGGCTCTCAAAATGCTTTGGTGGAAAAGGGGTATTTGTGAGAAGGTACGGAAATTCTGGTTAGCGGCCATGACCGCTGCAAAGAAGTTACTTGTTCAACGGTGGAAACCTCTGCATGACCTTTCTATTAAACATTGGCTTCACTCTTTATTGGAGATATTATACCTGGAGCTGTCATCTGCATGGACCAATCACGCTAACCGTATAGGACTTTTCGAGGGAAAAAACTTTTTCAAAATAAATAAAAACATTAAATAAATAAAAAAAAGTTCATCCCAGAATTTTCATGTTTCAACGACTTTCATAAATGGTGAACTCATCACAATCCAGATTAAATCTGTCTAAGAAACTCATTACGAGGATAAATATCATTAATCATTTTAAACTGAACCTCTTATACCTTTGGTAGAAGTGGGAAAGTTAGAAATCTTGTTCTAATTTGAACCAATTTAACTTTAGGAAAATCAAAATACAAGAGGTCTCTTTCTAACGTTAGAAGGGAAAGTCTCTGTATTTCCAAATGTTGACAAATCTCCTCTGTAAAAATTAAGACCAGAAATGATTAAATTACACAGTCTTGGACGGGTGAATAACACAATGCATCTTTAACCAGCTGAACCAAACCATCTGGCACAGCTTTTAACAATAGTTTGCAGTTTCATCAGCAGAACTCAGCTTCAACACACCAGGGTTTCGAAGGCCGCTCTGCATACATTCAATTTTCCACCACAAATTACCTTACATTGACGCCACTGTTTCAAATTGAATGATTCTGATTTGCTAAGAAATATATAAACAGAAATTTTCCACACATGGACTGATCTGCAGGAGCATCGACTATACGGCTGACACCAAGGCCTCTGGTTTAGGCACGAGTCCTTCCAGGTTGCTGAACTGCGTTTCTAGGCGCCAACTTGTCCGGAACAAGTCAGTCAATCTCCCCAGGGTCCACCTCACCATTACAGATCTGTAACAAACAATACTAGCGCACACAGGATACACAGCTTCTTCAAGGTTGAAGTTGGTCGAGCTCTGCTCTAAACAGGAAACTTTCCTAAAACATCCTGATCACCAGGCCCGGATTAAGAATTCAGAGGCCCCTGGGCACAATGTCTTGTAGGGCCCCCCACCCACAAAATCAAGCTTTTGAATTTTTGGTTACTATTTGCTGGTAACACCTCTAGCGAGCAACTGGGCATATGCAAGCACATACAGTAGTGCCTAACCTTTACCAATCAAGTTCTATGAATCAAATTCTTCGATAATTCCCGCTCTTTGTCTCGCTCCCCCTCTCCTCTTCCTGTGATGAAAAGGATACAAACAGAATAGGTCAACTTGTCAAAAACCTGAAAGAATCTGATATCTTAACTCAAGTTCCCTTTCGAGAACGGTCACTTCGTATCCATATACGCAGTGGGGAAACTCCTTTTCCTCTAAATTGTGAAGCTTAATATGTAAAACGCATTTTGCAGCTGCACAGCTAGCACAGTGAGTGTCTTGCTCACTCATTGGCTGTGCTGCGGCAAGTGCACATCCAATGGCGCGGGCGGCTCCAACGTGTGCGCCAATGAGCTATCATTACGTCATACACGTCAGAGCCCGCCACGTGATAAGTGGCCATAGCCCATAAAATCCCCCGAAATAGCCATTATAGCAGATTTCATCTCCTTCAGCGACATACTTCACGTCTCTGAGTCCTCTGAAAGCTTTCGCCGTCGAATCCAGCCTATACAGTTAGAGTGTGGTTACCTACAGCGGATTTCGCCTTCGTCTGAGAAGCCGTCTTCCCCTGTCGCCTCTTTGCTGTCGCTATCCGGCGACCTACGCATATCCTTTGCTATCTTGCTTTTTAGGAAACGCGAGCGTTGTTCCAAATGCCTCGCTCTTCATGCGCCACATGCGGCTCTCTACTGCGCAAGGCCGACGGACATGCTAAGTGCATCGCGTGCCTGGGAACCTCTCATGCTCAAGCTGCACTTTCTGCCGGGGGATGCTCGGTTTGTGAAGGCATGCCCGTCTCGACGCTGCGGTCGCGGCTAGCTCTCTCGCAAGATGGTGACGCCGCTTCCCCTTCCCTTCCTTTTCCCGCTCTACTTCGGCCGAGGAAAAAGAAGCGCCGCAGCCAGCGTCAACCTGGGGGAATGGAAGTTAGCGAACCCACGCCGGCCACGTCCCCGCGTGCTTCGCTTTCTCCTGCCCAGACACCATCTCCGCTTCTGTTCTGTACTGGAAAAAGTCGTTGTCGACAACTTCCTCCAGTTAAACAGCTCCAAAACGGAGACAATTCTTTTTGGCACCCCACATCAAACCCAGTCTTTCTCCATAACTGGTACTGTATAACTATCTCTGGTGATGACGTTCACCTCTCCACAACTGTCACCAATTTTTGTGTAGACCCAAAGATTTGACCCACAACTCACCTTCGAAGCCCATATCAAAAACCTCTGCAATTTCTTTCTACCATCTCAGAAATATTGCAAAACTCCGTTCCACACTCACCTTAGCAGATGCTGAAAAACTGGTCCACGCCTTTGTCTCCTCTAGACTGGATTACTGCAACGCACTTCTCATCGGGATCCCTAACAAAAGTCTGCAGAGACTGCAGTATATTCATAATAGTGCTGCAATGATCCTGATGAGAGTGCGAAAATACGACCACATCACATCACACCCATTCTCCATTCACTTCACTGGCTTCCTCTTTCCGCTAGGATTGAATATAAGGTCTCCCTTCTTACCCACCAGTGCATCTATGGAAATGCCCCCCCCCCCCTCCCCCCTTCCCCCTTCCCCCTTCCCCCTTCCCCCTATCTGAAAGAACTACTCACACCTCTAACTACAACTCAATCCCTCCGTTCAACAAACTCAAACCGCCTCCTTCTCCCCAAGGCAAAGCTCAGCACCATGGGTGATTGGGCTTTCTGTTTTGCCGCTCCTCGGATTTGGAATGCCCTCCCCAACCATCTGAGGGCACCTCAAACTGTTGAGACTTTTAAAAAAGGACTAAAAACATTTATTTTTAGAAGAACTTATGACTTTGAACTACCATGTCTATTTGTATTTTATATTGATGTTTTTACCATGCTTTTATGATCTTAACTATAGCACTTTGCGATTTGCTCCAAGTGTAAAGAGCATTACAAATAAAATATATTATTATTATTATTATTATTATTTATTCACAGGGAAGAGATTAGTTGACACTTCAGGACTGCGTTGTCGTCGTGTCCAGGCGCATGTCCTTCTTCAGATCTGGATACGGCCTGGATCTGGTGGACTGCGGTAAACCTTGGGATAAACAGAGAGACTAATATAAGCGTAGATGCCATTCTTCTTATCACGTAACAAGGAAATCAGGATTTTTGGGGAGTGTTCCCGGTTCCGGCTGACCTAATCTATGCAACCTAACATTGAATTATAGAAGTTTATAATGTGTTATGTGTATGCTAGGTCAAAGAGATGTGTTTTTAGTCTATATTTAATGCAGTGTTGATAGAAACGGGCTAATATGGTCATACTTCCTGGTTCTAGTAAGAACTCTAGCTGCAGTGTTTTGGACCAGCTGTAGTTTATTTATTAAGCATGCAGGGCAACCACCCATAAGAGCATTACAATAATCTAGGCTTGCTGCCCTAGCTCCAACTGCCCTGCACCACCAGGTGAATACCTTGAGAAGAAAGGTTTTGGTAGTTATGCCAGGCAAGTGTGTGGGATGAAGTACAATTATACCCTGTTGACGGAGAAGCTGAAGTGTTCACATTGTGAAAAGATGAGGCTGGCAGTGAGTAAGACACATAATGACGCAGGCAGGGAAGATGAGGACAGTCATCATGTTCAGTAGTACATTTGGATGGCACACAGTCCCAAGACTCTGAAGAACCTGGCCCCGTCCATCAGAAGCATGTTTCCTGCCATACTGTGTGGGAAGTGTGCTATTGACAAAGGTGTGGTTACTCTTCTGAATGACAGGGTCAACAGTGTGTCCATGAACAAAGTCCAGAGACTGCTGCAGCAGGGACATGATGAGTGGTATGTGGTGCGCCGTGACCTGTACCAAACTCTCCTGTATGAAGCCCACACAGCTGGATCTGCATTGTCTCAGAAGAGCACCCTGTCCTTTGTCAAAGCTGCTGGGACTTACACCCCTCCTCTGCCCTGGACTCCCCTTCCTTCTGCCCGTGTGCTGAGGCGTGCACACATGATCATGGAGATGGAGAAGATGCCTGTATACAGAGCCTCAATCCTCAGTGTGACTGGAGAAATCCTCTGCACTGATGGTACAAAAAAGGTATGTGTATTGTATCAATTCATGAATTTAAGCAGACTTAATATTTACTTAATCACTTTAAAGTGACTTGAGCCAGCTTATTGTTTTGAATAAGGGACTTTGGCCTCACTGTTCAGCGTTCAAATGTGATGGATACAAAATGTACATGCATTGTAATTCACATAAATTATATTGGACAGACAGGTTATTGATTGAAACTATCAAATGAATGTTCTGCTTTGTGTTTTCCAGGTCCTTAAGAAGATATATGGTGATGGCCAGGGCACCATGCAGTATATCACCAGTGTGTTGAACGAGTGGGGCCAGTTCTTGACCACAGTGGTGGTGGCAGATGAGTCTGAGGGGTGCTACAGACGTATGGCCAAAGGTCTAATGGCCCGCTTTGAACGAGCTAGGGCTCCTGCACCAACTGCCATATATGCAGATAACAACTGTTGTCGGTAGGTAATAACACATCCATATACCCTGATAAAATTTGTCATTAATTTGATGTAAAAAACAAAACAAAGAACATGCTGAATTTATATTGTTTCAGTGACAGTGGTTCGTCCTTCCTGGAGAATCTGTTCGGGGACTGGGTGCAGAAGGGCACTGTGGTTAGACTGGACATCCGACACTGGTTGCACCGCTGGGATGCTGTTGTCATCAAACAGAGCCATGCCAAGTATGGGGTGTTCATGAGTGCCCTGGCAGGTGGAGTGGTGGCCTACTACAAGGACGATATGATGCTCCTAATCCAGGCAGTCAGGAAGGGCAACCAGGAGTTGTACGCCAGTCTTTCAGACGAGGACATGATAGCCTTCCTCAAACATCACCAGATCAGGTCCTATGTCAGACGGATCACCTGTAGGGTTGAGGTAAGTGTAATATTAATCCATGTATAATCTTTATGTATAAGAAGCTCAAAACATACTTCACTAAAATGAACTAAGTTTTCACACTACTATATTTCATTTTGAAAATACTTCCAATTATTGAAATAATTTCAAATTTTAAGCGATATAACTGTATAAAATAAATATGAATGATTGTTACAGGAGACAGCTTCAGCAATTGAGTCCATCATTACGGAGTTCAAGGGACCTGAAGGCCTTGACATTGATGGAATCCACCTGTTCAAATTAGCACAGGCAGTTCAGTTCAGTTCAGTTCAAGTTTATTTATATAGCACGTTTAAGAACAACCATGATTGACCAAAGTGCTTAACAAAATTCAAGATAAAAAATATAATAAAATACAAAAAATACACAAACCATACACAATATACAATAAAAATAAGCAACAATAGGTCAAGATATCAAAGCTCAACTTGAATTGAAAGCCAAGGCATACTAATGGGTCTTAAGCAAGGACTTGAATGTTACAATGGACCGAGCTTTCCTTACATGAATAGGTAAACTATTCGAGAGGTATGGAGCAGCCACTGCAAAGGCTCTGTCACCTTTATTCTTCAACCTAGATCTGGGCACATCGAGGAGCAACTGATCACAAGACCTCAGCGCTCTGACAGGTGTATGGACATGTAAGAGCTCCGTTAAATAAGACGGTGACAACCCATTTAAGATTTTAAAAACCATTAATACAATTTTAAATTCAATCCTGAAACAAACAGGAAGCCAGTGCAGCGTGGCTAAGACTGGTGAAATATGGTCGCGCTTTTTAGTCCCGGTTAGAAGTCGAGCTGCTGCGTTCTGGACTAACTGTAACCGACGAAGGGATGACTGCTCCAATCCAACATACAAAGAATTACAGTAGTCTAAACGGGACGTAATAAAAGCATGTATTACTCTTTCAAAGTCTTTGCGTAGCAGGTATTGCTTGACCTTTGCCAGAAGCCTCAGCTGGAAAAAACTGGTTTTAACAACTGAACTAATCTGTTTATCAAATTTAAAAGCATTATCAAAAATCACACCCAGATTCTTGGTAAAAGGTCGAACATGGGATCCTAAAATACCAAGAGCATCTACACAGACATTAAAATGTACCGCGCGACCAAACACAACAATTTCAGTCTTATTATCATTTAGAGAGAGAAAATTCTGATCCAACCAAATTTTTAGTTCACTCAAGCAGTTCAGCAAAGGCTGGAGATTATCCTTCTCATTGTTTTTTACAGGCAAATAAATTTGAACATCATCAGCAAAGCAGTGAAAAGAAATGTTATGTTTTTTAAAAATGGACCCTAATGGCAGCATGTACAAGGAAAAGAGCATAGGACCCAAAATGGAACCTTGGGGGACCCCACAAGAAAGAGGAGCAACCGATGAAGAGCAATTCCCAAGGTGGACAGCAAAACTCCTATCTGCCAGATATGATTCAAACCATTTAAGGGCTAAGCCCGTAATGCCAACACTTTGTTTGAGCCGGGATAAGAGGATAGAGTGGTTGACGTTGTCAAAGGCAGAGCTCAAGTCTAAGAGCACTAAAACAGCAGATTTTCCTGAATCAACTGCTAAGAGAAGATCGTTATAAACTCTTAGAAGGGCAGTTTCGGTACTGTAGCGGGGTTTAAAACCAGACTGGAATTTTTCGTAAATACTAAATTCATCTAAAAATGATTGAAGTTGAGTGAAAACTACCTTCTCCAAAACTTTAGATAGAAATGGAAGTTTAGAAATGGGTCTAAAATTTGACAAAACTGAAGGATCCAGATTTTTCTTTTTTAAAAGTGGTTTAGTAGTGGGAAGTTTGGATCATTTTACTGACTCGGATCTTTGAGTCTCGTTCAGCAAAAAGAACGAATCTTTTTTCGAGTCATTTCGTTCTTTTCATTCATTTCAGCATATAATTAAAAAGGCATGTTAAATATCCCAACACATCTAGTACTTATGAAAATGTTGATTAAATTTGTAAAAAAAACAAAACAAAAAAACTATAGGGTAATGCAGCCAAAGCCAAATTATAAGAAACCGAAATTTGTATTAATTGATTAGTTGTTGGGTCTTAAGTTCAGGCTATTGCAGTCTGATTCTGTTAGTTCACCTCACCTGCTGATCCGAGACGTTCTTTCCTTTGCAACTTCATATTTATCAGGTTTGTCCTCCTTTCGTGTCTCGAGACGTTGTCGACTCGTCAGTGTCTGACTCTGATCTGTGCTGTCTGCTGGGCCGTGCCGTGTGTGATACAGCAGGGCCGGAAAGAGTAATGATTAGTTCATCTTTCGAGTTCGGGTTCGGCCGGGTCCGAGTCTTTCGTTCTTCCTGTCAGTCCCATAGAGGCTATGCTGTCAGTACCGGAAAGAGAAATGATTAGTTCATTTTCTTCGAGTCTTCGGGTTTGAGTCTTTCGTTCTTTTGTCACGTGACCGCTGGTATTTCGCATCAAATACAACATTAGATTCGTATTATTGACTGCGTCTGAATTGTATATTGTTTTATATTTAGGAATAGAAAATACAAAATATGTGAAATATACATTATCTGAAAAATAAAAGTTCCATCTTATTATTGTCCCAGTTCGTCTCTTTTCTAAATGTTTCTTGTGCATCTGTGGTGTGTTTTATTATATATTATACATTAATTAACTACTATTATATTATACATGAACTATGTGCTTGTTTGTAAAAAGGTTGTGAATTAGTAGGCTATTCAATACGGTGACAAGTCACGTGACAAAAGAACGAAGGACTCAAACCCGAAGACTCAGAAAATGAACTAATCATTACTCTTTCCGGTACATACAGCATAGTCTCTATGGGACTGACAGGATCGAGGAACTCGAGACTCGGACCCGGCCGAACTCGAGACTCGAAAGATGAACTAATCATTACTCTTTCCGGTACTTACAGCATAGCCTCTATAGGACTGACAGGAAGAACGAAAGACTCGGACCCGTCCCGAACCCGAAGACTCGAGAGAGATGAACTAATCATTTCCAGTACAGATTCAGAAACCATATGTTACGCAATGCGCATGCGTGGTCAACACAAAATGAACGAATCACTCTCTGAGACAACTCGGTAGTCCCGAGTCATATTAAAGATTCGTTCAAAATGAACGAATCGTTCATGAACGACACATCACTAAAGTGGTTGCACAACAGCATGTTTAAAAGCAGCTGGAACAACCCCTGAGCAGATAGAAGCATTAATCATAGATAGAATACTAGGCCCAACAGTGTTAAAAACATCTTTGAATAAGCGAGCAGGGATACTGTCCAGCAGACAGTTTGCCGGACGAAGTTGCTTAACTACGTCAGAGAGACCATGTAGCGTAACTGGCTCAAACTGCTGGAAGACAGCTGGGCATAATGTGTGAACAGAGTGGTCACTGGTAGAAGTAGGTGATGAAAAGCTCAGGCCAGAAATTTTATCTGTGAAGTATTTCAGGAAGTTTTCACACAACAATGTGGATGGCACAGCACAGACAGTTTCACAAGGGTTAACAAGAGAATTAAACACTTTAAAAAGAACCTGAGGCCTCTGTGTATTATTTGCAACCAGGAGAGATAAAAACTGAGTTTTAGCAGATTTAACCGCTCCCTGGTATTTATGTAATGTGTCCTTTAAAATTTGAAATGAAACTTGGAGTTTGTCCTTTTTCCACTTTCTCTCAGCTGTTCTCCAGGCACGCCTGAGAGATCGGGTATGGTCATTTAACCAAGGTTCTGTTAGCGCTTTAGTGCGTTTAACCCTTAGTGGAGCAACAGAGTCAAGTATATCAACACAAATAGAATTAAAAAGATTAGTGAGTTCCTCCACATTGAGATTACAATCTTCAAGATTGTACAGCACTGAGTCTTTAAAGGCAGCAGAAAACTGTGAGGCAGTTAAAGGGTTAATTGCACGCACACTGCGTGCGGACACAACAGGCAAAGTGTCCGAACAGGGGACAACTACAGTAAATACAACAGGCAGATGGTCCGACATACAAGAGTCACAAATTTCACTAATAGCCACATCTAAGCCATAAGACAGCACAAGGTCCAGAGTATGACCTTTTTCATGTGTCGGGCCAGTGACAGACTGCACAAGATTAAAAGAATCAATTAAATTAAGAAAATCCTTAGACAAAGGTCTGGATTCGCAACACACATGTATATTAAAATCACCAACAATTATAAAATGGTCATATTTTAATACAATCCCAGCCACAAAGTCAGCAAAATTCTGAATAAAATCCTTGTTAAACTTAGGAGGTCTATTAATACACCACCGCACATAGTATGATCGCAGGAAGATTAGTCTCAAACAGCTGCAGCTCAAAGCTAGAGCAACTATCTCTAGCTTTGAGCTCTTATCTCTAGCTTTGAGTGGATCCTCACTGGGCAACTGCAAGTAAGCATCTTAGTTGTATGCAGGTGGGTAAACATTTTTGAACTAATCATTGTAAAATCATACAAACTCAAACTCACAGACACCATAATAAATAAGCAACTTATGTTTTATATAGGACCCCCCTGGCATACAGCTGTATGTTTCAGTGAAGGTGGTGGTGCTAAATGGTGTCCGCCTGAACAAGTACAGGTGTCGGCGAGGCAGTAACTCATTGGAGGGCTTGCACTCACACCTGTACAATGCCATTACCTCACAGAGATGTGGAGTTATGCGATTCCATAAGTATAAACAGCTCTAATATTAAAAAAAATATTGATTCCTTCTGTGCGTGTGTGAGCTCTATGCTGTTCACATAGCATCAACTGGGTGTATTAGATGCACACACACAAAATAGCCTATTGCGGACAAAAGACAAATTGTATCTCATGCTGCTGGGCGACGACCACTTTGTAATCAAAATTAGTTTCTGATGTACAATAATGCCAACGCATTCTCATCCCAAAGAGTCATATACTGACGCTTTTGCCAAAGCGTCTATATCCAACGCACATGGCACCCTTTAGCGTCAATATAACATGCTTCGGTTATGGGTAGGTTTAGGTCTGGGGTAGTGTTAGGGTTAGACCACTAGGAGGCCCCATATATCTGCGTCTCATATTGACGCTAAAGGGTGCCATGTGCGTTGGATATAGACGCTTTGGGAAAAGAGTCAGTATATCACGCCTTGGGATGAGAACGGGCTGATAATGCATGAATGGTCATGTATTTCAGGTGTATCTGATTGCATTTGCTGTGCAGTGGAACAGACGTGGTGTATGGACCCGCGGCAGATTCAGCACCTGAATCAGCAGGCTGAGGTGCTCTTCGGTAAAGAGCATGTCCTCGAGCCCAACTTTGCCGCTCAAATGTCCTACCCTGCTGTATACAAGGACCCAGACGAGGAGGAGCTCCTTGGAGTAGAGTATGCCATGTGCCAGTCAACTAGCTTCACTGCAAGGGATTACTATGCCCAGCAAGGTACACAATCTTGCATTATAACTATATATACTAAGTGGTCAA
Source organism: Tiaroga cobitis (assembly GCA_030578255.1). Lineage (NCBI taxonomy): Eukaryota > Metazoa > Chordata > Actinopteri > Cypriniformes > Leuciscidae > Tiaroga > Tiaroga cobitis. Next base: position 35,723,940 of record CM060607.1, on the reverse strand, counting down.
ATACCTATAAATATCATGCATGTTCTATCCATGACAAGTATGTATGATATAGTTCATTTTCATTTGACATAATATGAAACAAATGAACTGCAGCATTGCCATGTTGTATTAATTAGTCACACTGGTGATTAGTACATTACATATTTGCAGTTGAGGAAGAGCAGTCCCGTGAAGAAGAGGCGACGGCTGAACAAAGTGAGGACAAGCTGGCAGATGAGGGTGTGGACGTGGGTGCAGAGTCAGAGGAGGATCCTATGGACACTGTCAGTGACAAACATGTCATCCTCACTCAATCAGAACAGGTGGAGCAGATGGTTCAGAACCATCTGCATCTTCCTGGGCTGGAAGAAGTGGAAGCCTTGGCCCTGCCTGCTCCTTTTAGAACTTGCAGACAACAGTGACCGTCACCTAGTGCCAGCTGACCTAAGGCTGAAGATTGGCACTGCAGTTGGTGCTCTGCATGAGCATGACAGGTCTGCAGCCAACTTCGTAAAAAGGGTATGAGTCTAGGTGTGGTTACACCCTGTTTGGCAGATGCTTGGGAACTCACACACCTGAGACCAGAGCAGCAGAGAAGACAAAGTTTTCTTGGATGAGGTACCCTCAGGCAGCCCAGGTGACTGAGGATAGTTGTCTGTTGTACCTCATTATTAAGATCAAGGGCCAGTATAAAAGAAGTGTAGACCGAGTCAGAGACGATCCCATCCTCAATGGTCTTTCCATTCCTCTGCCCAATCTGAATGCCAAGTCCATCTCTACATTCATGGCATGGGAAGAGAAGAAGGCTAACTACAGGGCAACAGTAATGCCAAAGGTGAAACCCCACCAAAGAGTGCTTGTCAGAAGAACCAATGCCAGCAGCTCCTACTCTGCCAGAATCCCTACCAGGTCCAGATCGACCTCAGGTTCAGTACCAGAGCCTACGTCATGCAGCTGGGAAAAGGCATGGTCAGAAGCGGAGGTAAGTTGTTCAGTTCTTCATTTCACAAGTATGTGACTTTACTACTTTATTACAATATGTGAACATATCTGAATTTATCAGCTGAATGGTTTAAATTTAAACACAACAAACCATGTGAATTGATAGTCATACACATTATTTATCATGAATTATACTCATCATCGCATGTATGATTTATTTTTGCAGGGTAGATGTGGAAGAGCCGGAGCTTGTGAACCGGCCCATTCAACCTAAACCCCCTGTGGCCACGTACATCCCACCCAGAGCGTCAGCAGAACCTGTCCTGGTAGTGATTCCTGCACAGCCACATCCATGATGCTGACTAGGCTGCTGAAAGTAGCCAAAAATATTTCCCTATTTCCCAGCAACTAGGAAGTCCACCACTTCAGGTTTTGAAGGTGTTGTGTTCAACAGTTTTGAACATTTCAAAAGTGTAGTAGATGAGGAACTAAAAAAATAAAATAAAAAATAACAACTAGAGAGCCAACTACATCTGCAACTGCATCCCCCAAATCACATTAGCAGATTTCTGGGGTATGGTTTGGACCTGGTTCACCCCTGGATTAGACCTAGTTTAGATTTTGCCCTAGTTTGGACATGATTTAGACCTGGTCTGATCCCAGTACTTACCTACAACCCCAATTCCAATGAAGTTGGGACGTTGTGTAAAACGTAAATAAAACCAGAATACAATGATTTGCAAATCCGTTTCAACCTATGTTCAATTGAATACACCACAAAGACAAGATATTTAATGTTCAAACTGATAAACTTTATTGTTTTTTGAAAATATTCACTCACTTTGAACTCTTGCACTTTGTGGGTTACAATGTAATTTAATTTGCCATGTTATATATTCTCATAATAAGGCTAAAATATAATAAGTCATATTGGCTTGCAATATGCATGGATTGAAAATAACATGGATTGAAAAAAAGTCGAGACAGGACCCATCGTCAAAATTTCTGTGTCCACCACTCTAGTACAAAACACTCATCCAAAACAAACTAGAAAATAAACTCAAACTACTAAATACTGGAATTATCCTTTAACATTACTATTGCACTGCTTTACCTCATCCCCTTGTATTGTAGCCTACGTATATTGTTTATTGCTCAATGACTACATTTAAATGTTGTAAATATATATACAAATCCTGTAAATAATAACTTACTAGTACCTATTTTGCTATATTTTCTGCTAAATTACTTAACACTTAATGTTAATTCTATTCTGTTTGTTACCTGTGTTATTGTTATTATTGTTGTGTTTATTTATTTCTGATATGTAGATATATATTGTTCAACAAATCCTGTAAATAATAACCTATTAGTACCTATTTTGCTATATTTTCTGCTAAATTACTTAAAGCTGCAGTCCGTAGCTTTTTTTGGGTTAAAAATTATCCAAAATACATATTTGAGAAAATACATAACCAGCCAGTGTTCAAAACTATCTGCTTGCCTTAGCTCGATTCAAAGCAGTAAGCTTGTAATAATGTTTATAATTCTAGTGGTACTGGTGGATTTCCGGGGGAGATTCGAGCATTTCTTTGCATCATTACGCCACATCTGTACACACACATCTGTACACACACATCTGTACACATAAAGAAGGAGTCACGGCTAGTAGGCTATATTGCGAGTGAGGATGCTGGAGGTGGAGATTTATAGCCTTTTCTCACAGCACTTGATATAATTAAACTTATCAATTTGATGGCGGATCCAGAAAGGTTCAAACGACAATCACCAGTGACAACAGATTCACCCGCCGTAAAATTCAAGAGACTTCGTTCGAAATTCGGAGAGGCTACAGGAAAAAAAGAGACTGCAACAACCGGCCCCATGCGAAAACAAGGATACATATCGGAAGGACATTACATGTAGTCACGCAATGTTAACATTAACAATTTGAGAACAAAGTATAATTTGCACGGTTTTGCGTGATACGATAACTTATAAGCGAGTGTTAGATTTAATCAGCGCGATTTACTGCAATGTCAGAACCAGAACAAAAGTGGATGTTTTGTTCAGATGACATTTTCCGGTGAAAATTCTTATGTTGGTCATACTTCCAAAAAGAATAATCTGCGATTCTGAATGCCAGTATCCACACCGGCGCGGTGACTGACAGCCTCACAGTCTCCTCAAACATTGTGTTCATCCGCGCTGGACCGTGTCGAGGGTGTTGAAGTACAACTCACGTAGATAAGTTGATAATTCCGCGATTGACTGCAATTGCAGATTTCGAACAGAGATGGCGAAAAAGAGGAAAAACTGCGGACTGCAGCTTTAATAATTAATGTTAATTCTGTTCTGTTTACCTTGTTACCGGTGTTCTTGTTATTATTGTTGTGTTGTTTATTTATTTCTGATATTTAGATATATATATTGTTGAACAAATAAAAATAAAAAAATGTTTCCAAATATATGATTCCTCTCACTGCTGTTTCCCCATTTGTCCAATAGATAGAGCTAAAGATTGTCACATGAAACTGTATTGAGTATAACAGAGGCTGAATTACTTACCAGTAAGGTAAAGGTAAAGTATGTGTACATTTTGCATGCTCCCTACAAACTCAGCGGTGACTGACAGCCTCACAGTCTCCTCAAACATTGTGTTCATCCGCGCTGGACCGTGTCGAGGGTGTTGAAGTACAACTCACGTAGATAAGTTGATAATTCCGCGATTGACTGCAATTGCAGATTTCGAACAGAGATGGCGAAAAAGAGGAAAAACTGCGGACTGCAGCTTTAATAATTAATGTTAATTCTGTTCTGTTTACCTTGTTACCGGTGTTCTTGTTATTATTGTTGTGTTGTTTATTTATTTCTGATATTTAGATATATATATTGTTGAACAAATTAAAAAAAAAAAATGTTTCCAAATATATGATTCCTCTCACTGCTGTTTCCCCATTTGTCCAATAGATAGAGCTAAAGATTGTCACATGAAACTGTATTGAGTATAACAGAGGCTGAATTACTTACCAGTAAGGTAAAGGTAAAGTATGTGTACATTTTGCATGCTCCCTACAGGGCCTATAGAGTGGGCCCGTGGGACTGGTGAGGGGTGGGAGGTAGAGGTCTTCTCGGGTCCTAAAAACTGTACCCGACCCGAATCGACCCGAATCACTACTTATCCGAACCCGACGTGCATAAATTATTTTTTTTTAAGAAAAACCCGACCCGAGACAGACCCGATAAAATTAGACCCGAGTCCGACCCGACCCGACGCCATTTCCTTTAGAACCCGACTGGATCCGAACGTAAACGTCATTTACATTGTGCACAGCCTGCAGCCCTGCGTTTCTCAAAAATGCACTTAACATAGACGCGCAAGTGTAAGCGTGCTGAAGTGCTAAAATGTCAATCACACATCACTGTAACCCATTACGTCCTATAAAATTTGGCATAATTTTATTTACCGGACCATACGATGATTAGAACCACCATTCGTTTTCCCTGACATTTTTCGCAATTTCTGTTATCGCCTCCATGCTTTTCTGACAGTGTCGCGTATTTTTAAAATTGATTGACAGGCCTGGCTTAACGACAATTCAAATACTTGCATTTAGTCAAACATCCATCCACATGATGGCGCACTAGTTCTTCTTGGCAAAGGAAAGGGTTGGTTTATGTGGAGCGAGCAACTGAGTAAATCAATGCGGAGGCAACCGTGCTTATGCTTATAGCCCATTTGCACGTAGAAGCGCGGATTCGCTCTCTCACTTAGAGAAAGTGAGAGAACGGTGTCATAGAGTTGTTTTAAATACTGCAATTTTCTTAAATGCCCAACATAGTTTAAAAGAATTCGGGTCTTCTCGGGTCCGTATTTTTTTTTAAATTACCCGAGACCCGAGGCCACTAATACCGAACCCGACCCGTGTCCCAGACACTCGTCGGAGTTTTGGACCCGAACCCGCTCGGGTTTCGGGTCGGACCTCGGGTTTTCGGATCCAAGTGGACCCGTGAAGACCTCTAGTGGGAGGTAGGGGATGGAGGTAGCCCAGCACAGGCAAGCAGTCATCCAGTCCTGCA